>OX645062.1:20393212-21593212 GCA_951905685.1 Eumerus sabulonum | reverse complement strand
CACCGCACTAATCGGCAGCTACCAGTGCGGTTTCCGGCCCGACAAATCAACTATAGACCAAATTTTCACACTTCGACAAATCCTGGAACAGACCAACGAGTTTCGAATCGATACACACCATCTTTTCATCGATTTCAAAGCCGCATACGACAGCATTCATCGTGAAGAACTGTTTGGTGCGATGGCTGAATTCGGGATCCCGGGAAAACAGATCCAGTTGTGTCGCGCCACGCTAAAAAATACGCGATGCACCGTGCAACTCGGTTCTAGGACTTCGGAACCGTTTGAAACATACACCGGATTTCGGCAAGAAGATACTCTTTCATGTGACTTCTTCAACCTGGTGCTGGAGCAGATAGTGCGACGGGCAGGCGTCAACAGGGAAGGCACTATCTTTTACAAGTCCATCCAGCTGCTAGGATACGCGGATGATATCGACATCATCGCGTGTTCTCGCCGTAGCATTGTGGAAGCATTCGCGGCGACTGAAGAACAGGCGAAACGAGTTGGTCTTAAGATCAATGAGGACAAAACGAAATACATACTGTCAAGCAAAAACCAATCCGTCGCTCACCACCTGGGACAAAATATAACAATTGACAGCTACAATTTCGAGGTAGTTAAGGAGCTTGTCTACCTCGGGGCAAACGTAAATTCCACAAATGACACCACAGTGGAGATCCGGCTTAGAATCGCCCTTGGCAACCGCTGCTACTTCGGCTTGTCCAAACAACTGGGGTCAAAACTCCTCACTCGAAAGACCAAAGTCATGCTTTACAAAACGCTCATTCTGCCAGTCTTGCTGTACGGAGCCGAAAGCTGGACGATAAGCAGGACAGCGGAGCTGATTTTGGGTTCTTTCGAAAGAAAAATTCTGCGCCGGATATTTGGTCCTGTCTGTGAGGAAGGTGAATGGAGAAGAAGACACAACCGCGGTAATCCGGAAGGTAAGGATCCGTCGACTACACTGGCTCGGCTACATCGAGCGCATGGACATCAACGCTCCAGCTAAGAGGATCTTCGACTCCGAGCCTCTTGGTTCGAGAAGAAGAGGAAGACCGATCCTCCGGTATAAAGACCAAGTAATCGCGGATCTAAGATATCTTGGTCTTGACAACTGGAAGCAGCGTGCCCGGGACCGTCAAGAATGGAAGGCAGCTATAGCTCAGGCTCAGATCCTCCATGGATCGCTGGCCTGATAAGTAAGTAAGTAAGTAATTAAAAAAAGACTAGTCATGGAAACTCAATTGGAAAACCTCATAATGCCACCATTGGATGACAATGGAACATTCCGCTAGAAAGAAAGTACGCGTTAATGTACCGAGTTTTTGTTTTTGTTTCGGATTTCGTATGAAAGGCAAGAGAAGAGGTATTTCAACATATTATCGGATCATGTGCGGCCGTCTACCTTTGGGCGCTTCTCTTTAATCAAAAATTAATAAAACTGATACTCTGGTCCAAATGGTAACGTAGTATGTCATCATTAAGCTAGGTGGAGGCATAGGTAAATGCCACTTTGAGTATGACTGATATAATATCCATCGATACCGTATACATTCCATAGAGCCAAGAAAATTAATTATGATTTCGAGCCCAAGTCGAATTTGGTAACTTTGATACAAACAGCAGCACTTGCACAGGTACGTAATCTCTCATCATCATCAATCATCTTCACAATGAGTGGAGGAAAATATAAAATTTCCGAGATACATTCTTGGGTTTAGAAATTAAACGTCTAAGGGTCTGATCAAATAGTTTGTTGCCAACTCCAGACGATTGCAAGGTCAAGTCGTGAAATCGGTATATCCACGGCAAGGGGGCATTTAAACCAATTAACCAACAACCATCTCGATAAGTGAATGCGAATCCCGTCCATTGCAGATGAATACTCGTATATCACACCACCGAAATCTATCTTGAAGATTTCGATTAATTTCGGCCTTAGTCAGACCCCTCCAATGGAGCCAGTTGACACTCGGAAATAATCAAGTTGACCTTTTGTCGTCATTATGAGTGTTATTATCATTCATAGTGACGCTACGCCTGAGGAGCTAAGCGATACACGCCTCATCTGAAACGCCTCAAATGGAGATATCGCCGATGAACAAATATCGTCTTGAAGAGGAAATATTGTCATTCTTTGCACAGTGGTATGACCAAACCGAAGCTGGAGATGGAGACCTTGCCTCAAGGTCGCCTTGAATGACTTATTATGTATGTGGTGCTTGATTAAAAGCTAAGGCGGTAATTGTTACGTTATGTCATTCTCACAGCTTAGTAAAGACAACCATAATGAAGACTACGCTTATTAGTTGTGTTGTTTTTGTTTTGGAATGCGTTTAATCCTTTGCCTTATCTCGCTTTCGTGTGGTATTCGTGTTACGTAACTGTTCGACGCACGGTCAACTTCCAGCGGTTAGGTTGGTCAGAAGAGTTGGAATGATAATGACACGAATTGATGTTTATGGCAGTTGGTGGATGAAGATGGACTAACCTTGACATCGTGATGGGAGATGCAATGATGATGGGTTCATGGGTCACGGGCCATGGGCCACGACGGTCGTGTGAACATATTGAACGTGGGATTTTGGTTAATTGCTTTCTGCATGTAAGCATTTATGTATGTTGGCGTTACATTCCATGAAGGACCAAAGCCGAGCTTCTCTCAACCACCCATGTTGTGTGTGATTTTATTTCCCCATCTAGTGAAAGGAACCTACATTGCCGGTCCCGAACGAACCTACTATAGGAGGTTTGTCAGAACCCTGCTGAGAAGAAACATCGTGAGACCACGTTCGATGACATGGCTGTTTGTCAGGATTCGATCTCGTGTCATCGGCGTCAGAGGCCAACATACTACCTACTGCGTCACGTCTTACTACTCGTAACTAATCAATCACGTTTTTTGGAAGTTTTCACTGTAAGTTCGAAAGTGATCCGTGATCTTCGCTATCGATCCCACAGCCCAAAATTGATTTCTATTTTATTTCTTGGTTTAACTAGTCAGGCAGTGACCAACAAAACTAGCAAGCTTGTCTAAGATACTGCATATCAGCTAATAACTCGATAACTCCTTAAGAAATTAGCGAATTGTCTCCAGAATCCAGAAACAGAAATTACTATGAAATATAGAATGTCTTTTGCATTACCTTGCGCGGAAGACACGAAGCTTATGAGGGTGAAACAAGCCAAAGTAGAAGAAGTCTTTAACAACCACAAGCATATACAGTGGCATGACTAGTGCCGCAGGACTAGTTGGTTGAGGTCCTATTCCATTTGCTTGCGCTACCTTAAATTTGGTCGTCTCACCCTCGTGGGTTAGATTCAAAGACCTTCCGATCTGGATGTCTACATTTCCATGCGCTCTACATGGCCTAACCATCTTAGGCGTTGGATTCGAAGACTCCGTTCTACGTTCATGTCGCTGTACAGCCCGTACAGTTCACTATTGAGTCTTCTCCTCCACTCCCCATTTATGCAGGTCGGGCCACAGAATTTTACACTCAAAACGACTAAGGGCCTCCTCATCCCCTTTTGATAAGGTCCATGACTCTGCGCCATAAAGCAGGACCGGGGTGATAAGGCTTTTGTATATGGTCACTTTGGTTTTCCGAGAGGGGGCTCTGTTTTTTCAATTGGCTCCCGAGTCCGAAGAAACAGCGGCGGGCAAGAGTTATTCTGCGTTTGATTTCGGCACTGATGTCATTGTTGCGCGTCACTTCGGAGCCTACTTAGATGAAGTCCTTGACCACCTCGAAATCATACCTGCCAATATGTGCGCCCTCGCCAAGACGGCGGTGGTTCGTGTCCTTTTTCGACGACATTATATATTTCGTCTTGGCCTCATTTACCGCTTTCGCCCCGATTCTCGTAAAGGCCTCAATGACATCTCGCTGAGTTCGTCCAATTATGTCAATGTTATCGGCAAATGCGAGCAATTGTATGGACTTGAAGAAGATGGTGCCCCTCGTATCGGCCAGTGAGTTTTGCACGATCCTTTCAAGGACGATGTTGAAAAAGTCACACGATAGCGTGTCGCCCTGTCTAAAACCTTTATTGACATAAAAGGTATCGGTCAAGTCGCTTCCAACCCTGATGGAGCAGCGAGAGTTTGGCAGTAATTGTATAGCTTGTCTTTATGTATGCTATCGTATACGGCCTTAAAGTCGACGAACAGGTGGGTTGGACAAGTAGAGTTAGGTTAGGTTGTAGTGGTTGGCATGCGCCACACGTAGGCCGAAATCGGCTCACATCCGTGAAACCACACGGATCATGTTACCTAGATCCGCCACCTGCTTCTGATGCCACTGTTTCATCAGTTCAGCTATTTTCATACATATCTGCTAGCTCGCTTAAGTTATCGTAGAAGGGTGCTGAAGTAGATCGTCCTGCGACTCGCAAAAGAGGGACATGAGCAGAGGAGATGGCGAATTGATTTTTCTTCTTCCTCATCCATGCAGCCACGGTAGAAGTCATTCACAGGTGGTCCTAGTTTGACGGTATGTTTCCCAATGGTACAGTGGCCTATAATGACACCCACTAAAGTGCTTAAGATTCCCTTTTGGTTACAACAAGATCCCTGTAACAGGCCGATGTTACTTTTGTTCCATTGAAGGTTGGTAGCCTCATTACCTGCAGTAGTTTGGGAGTCTAATTGATAGGTTGAGGTTAAGCTCCACTACCTACATCCGTCTCCATCTTCTACTACCCCCTGTAGTAAAATTGTCATGAAAAGCTTCTCGAAATTCGCCGTTCGGAACCGGCAATAAATTGTAGGTGCCTTTCACCCATGGGAAAATGAAATCACACACAACATGGGTGATTGAGAGAAGCTCGGCTCATACTAAATCAGTCTCCTTGGGGTTGATTCCAAGTCCATATTTCTGCGTCCAGTTAACTCCTGGACCCGTACCTATGGACAATAAGGTACGGGTTTTCCGAGCGGCAATTGTTAACGTAGCCACCGAGATGAATATGCGCCTCGTCAGAAAAGACCGTTTTCGCCCAAAATCGTTGTCCAATTCAAACTGCTCTAAGGCCCAAACTGCGAAGCGATAACGAAGCGGAAAGTCGCGCGCCTTCAATTGCTAATTCGATTGGGTCGAATTATTCGAGACCTTTGTCCAGAATTCTACTCAGGCTTACTTACTTACATAGCGGGCGCTACAGTTCGGGTTGAACCTAGGCCTCAACCAGCATGCCTCTCCACCTAGCACGATCATTCGCTAGTATTTTCCAGTGCCGTATGCCAGTTGTCTTAGGTCCCTTCCCACCTGTGCGCACCACCTTAGGTGCGGCCATCCTCCATTTATTTCTTCGTCCCTCGAGGTTGGACTCGAAGACTCTTCGGGCCGGAGATGTGTTATCCATTCGCTCTACATAGCTTAGCCATCTTAGACGTTGGATTCGTAGACATCGTACTAGGCCGATGTCGCTGTACAGCCCGTTGCATCTTATCCTCCACTCTCCGTGTATACAAAGGTTTCTGCGCTTGATTTCGAAACTAGTGTCATTGTTCCAAGTCACTGTGGAGCCGAGGTATATGAAGTCCTTAACTACCTCAAACTTATATCTGCCAATATGCACGTTCTGGCCAAGACGTCGGTGGTAAATGGCCTTTTTCGATGACAGCAGATATAGTCTTGCCCTCATTACCTGCCAAACCAATTTTAGCCGCCTCCATCTCAATATTCACCAACGCCTCATTGACATCCCACTGTGATCCAAATATTTTGTCAATGTCGTCGGCGTATGCGAGGATTTGAAATAAATTGTGCCTCTTGTATTGGCCTGTGTATCGCTCTTGTATCGCCCTGTCTATATCCTTTTCTGACTTCGAAACTATGGATCAGTTCTGCACCGATTCGGATGCTGCCGCGAGCGATCTCCAGGGTCATCCTGCAAGCATGTCGTTATATAGCTCGTCCCTAATTACGCTGTCGTATGCTGCCTTGAAGTCGACGAATGAACGGTGGGTGTCGAATTGAAATTCATTGGTTTTCTCCAGGATCTGCCGAAGTGTGAAGATTTTGTCGATTGTGGACTTCCCTGGCCTGAAGCCACACTGACAAGAACCCAACAGCTTATTAACGAACGGCTTCAGCCGTTCACACAAAACAGCAGCGAAGATCTTGTATGCGACATTAAGGAGACTTATTCGTCTGTAGTTGGCGCAGTCAAAGGGGTCTCCTTTTTTTGTGGATCGGGCAAACAATGCTGAGACTCCATTCCTCGGGCATGCTTTCTTCTGACCATATCTTACAGATGAGCTGGTGCATGCCCCTAACCAGGTCATCTCCAGCCGCTTTGAAGCAATCAGCAGACACTCCATCTGCGCCAGCAGCTTTATTCGACTGACGTTTCGATATGGTGATCTTAACTTCGTCGAGGTTAGGGGGACGAAATGGTTCATTCTGCCTGTCGGCGTTATGTTGACTGTCATCGCCGTTATACAGTCTGCAGAAGTGGTTTTTCCAAATTCTCAGCATCGACTGCGATTCTACTACTAGGTGTCCGTTCTCATTCTTACAGGCCTCCGTTCGGACTTTATAGCCTTGAGACGTTCGTTTTCTTCTTCTTAGTGGGCGCTTAAGTTCGGGGTGAACCTGGGCCTCAACCAACATGCCCCTCCATCTAGCACGATCTTTCGCTAGCCTTTTCCATTGCCGCACACCCAGTTGGCTGAGGTCCCCTTCCACCTGTGTGCGCCATCTTAAGGGCGGCCGTCCTCTGCTTCTTCGTCCCTCGGGGTTGGATTCAAAGACGCTCCGGGCTGGAGCTGTGGTGTCCATTCGCTCTACATGGCCCAGCCATCTTAGGCGTTGAATCCGTAGACGCCTGACCAGGCTCATGTCGCTGTACAGCCCGTAAAGTTCGTGGTTGAATCTTCTTCTCCACCCCCCGTCTGCGTTTATAGGCCCAAAAATCACGCGCAAAATCTTTCTCTCGAACCGACCAAGTGCCTCCTCATCCGCTTTTGATAGTGTCCGTGCTTCTGCGCCGTACAACAGGACCGGGATGATAAGGGTCTTATATAGAGTCAACTTTGTCGTTCGGGAGAGGGCTCTATTACTCAGTTGCCTCCTGAGCCCAAAGAAACAGCGATTGGCAAGGGTGATTCTGCGTTTGATTTCGGAACTGATGTCGTTGTTCCAGGTCACTGTGGAGCCAAGGTAGACGAAGTCCTTAACTACCTCGAATTTATATCTGCCTATACAAACGTTCTGGCCGAGACGTCGGTGTTGAGCGTCCTTTTTTGATGACAGCATATATTTACTTTTGCCCTCGTTTACCGCCAGACCAACTTTCGCCGCCTCGAACTCAATGCTCGTAAGCGCCTCATTGACATCTCGCTCTGATCTACCTATTATGTCAATATCGTCGGCGTATGCAAGGAGTTGCGAGGATTTGAAATAGATTGTGCCTCTTGTATTGGCCAGTGATTTTTGCACAATCATTTCCAATATGATGTTGAAGAAATCACACAACAGCGCATCGCCCTGCCTAAATCCTTTTTTGACATCAAAACTATCGGTAAGGTGTTCACCGATTCGGATGGAGCAGCGAGCGTTCTCCAAAGTCATCCTGCATAGTCTGACGAGTTTAGCAGGTATGTCAAAGGTAGACGTAGCGTTGTATAGCTCGTCTCTAATTACGCTGTCGTATGCGACTTTGAAGTCGACAAATAGGTGGTGAATGTCGACTTGAAATTCATTGGTTTTCTCCAGTATCTGCCGTAGTGTGAAGATTTGGTCGATGGTGGACTTCCCTGGCCTGAATCCGCACTGATAAGGACCTATCAGCTTATTTACAAAAGGCTTCAGGCGTTCACACAAAACGGCAGAGAAGATTTTGTAGGCGATGTTAAGGAGACTTATTCCTCTATAGTTGGCGCAATCAGAGGGGTCTCCTTTCTTGTGGATCGGGCATACGATGTTGAGACTTCATTCCTCGGGCATGCTTTCCTCTAACCATATCTTACGGATGAGCTGGTGCATGCTCCCAACCAGGTCATCCCCAGCTGCCTTGAAGAGTTCAGCAGACAGTCCGTCTGCGCCAGCAGCTTTATTCGACTTGAGCTTCGATATGGCAATCTTAACTTCGTCGAGGTCAGGGGGACAGAGTTCTCTGCGGTCTCCGTCGATTAGAAATGGATCATTCTGCCTGACAGCGGTATATTGACTAACATCGCCCCTTATACAGTCTGCAGAAGTGGTTTCTCCATATTCTCAGCATCGACTGCGGTTCTACTACTAGGTGTCCGTTCTCATCCCTGCAGGCTTCCGTTCTGGCTTTATAACCTTGGCCTGTTCGCTTTATCTGTTGATAAAACTTTCGAACGTCACGCCTGCAGTAACACCTCTCCAAATCCTCAATCGCGCGCTTCTCGTGCTCTTTCTTCTTTCTTCTAAGAAGCTTATGCTCCTCCCTTCTTTTTAACTCGTAGAGTTCACGAGCTGCTCTTGTTCTTTTATGCAGCGAGGCCTTATATGCATCCTGCTTCGCTGTATGAATCCTCCTGCACTCGTCATCGAACCAGGTGTTTCTTCGTGGTGGAGCCTTGAAACCCAAAACTTCGGATGCAGAGCTTTTCAGGGCTTGTTTGCGTGGAGGATTGAGGTGTATTGGAGAGCGATCGGTAAAAGCACGAGCGGTTTCTGGCGATAGTAGCTTTCCGACGTCATAACTTTGTATTCTTACTCTACTCCGTTGCGTTCGTGATATCCGTAAGCGCATCTTGGCAACTACAAGATAGTGGTCCGAGTCGATGTTAGCCCCTCGGAAAGTTCGAACATCAAGAATAGTGGAGGAGTGTCTGACGTCGATCGCGATGTGATCAATCTGGTTAGGGATTGATTGATCTGGTGACTGCCAGTTGCCTTTGTGTATATCGAGGTGCGGGAAGCGCGTACTGGCCAGAAGGAGATTTCGCCCCTAGCAAGATCAATCAGCCTGTGTCCGTTATCGGATGTGGTGTCGTGTAGGCTATGTTTGCCGATGACTCGTTCAAATATGCTTTCCTTACCCAGCTTAGCATTGAAGTCTCCTAGTACAATTTTGTATGTCATAGCTGGGACATTGGGCATACGTTCTGTCTAGGAGATCGTAGAACTCATCTTTGGCGGAGTCATCCTTGTCTCCCGTGGGGGCGTTCGCTCACATGCCGAAAGCTTAGGACTTTTTACCTTAGTCCACCTCGAACAACAAATCCGCATCCAAACAATCGTTGCCCTCTCTCCCTATAGCAGTCGCCGTAGTAAATATCGCAGTTTTTAATCCGCTTTATGCCCGGTCCATTCCATCGCATTTCCTGTATGGCGGTGATATCCGCTTTATAGCGGCCTAGGGCGTCCGCAAGTTGTTCGGCTGCACGTAGCCTGTTTAGGGACCTAACATTCCACGTACAAAGCCGAAGATCGTTGTGCTTTTTTCGTTTTTTGCAAGGGTCGTCAACATAAATCCGGTCCGTTATATCCGAGCTTTGTGGTTGTTTCGGAGTTTGTGATTTTTTTACGGTTACAGCTTACTAGGTCGTAGCCCAACCGACTAATCCTGTTTTTTGGCGCAGGAGGCTCGCCATTCGCCCTTCCCCGTCCATAGGAAATCTCCAGATCGTACCACGAGGAGGTAGGGATAGGACTTAGTAACCGGGCCGCAAGATGTTCGACTGCGGTGGCTCTTCTCGCTTTTTAGCCGGCCAGCATCCGTCGGATAGATCCTACCCCTACGAGGCCTTTGTTAGTCCTTTGCGCCATCTGTCAAAGTAAGCTATGATTTCAAAAAAAAAAAAAAAAAAAAAACACTATATGGCCCACCCGTTACTATGACATCTTTAATCAAGCGGTTGCGGCACATCTTTTTAAAAACATGTTTTCATTGTCATGCTTTGTTTACAATTTTTATTTTTTAATTCTCCGGCTTTCCACATTTGAGTACACGTAAATCATCGTTCCTAAAATAGGTAAGCACTCTTCACAATAGCTTGAATAGAGTTGTCAAAGCACATGCATATAAATATGACATTGAATCCTAAGCTTCCTTAAGCAAGGTGAAACCATGCCTACGCATAATTTTGGAATGATTACCACTGTGGTATGCTAAAGAAAAACATCAACAATATCTAAAGGAATAATATGCTAATTTAACGGTGATTATGGGCTATTATTGGAATATCACAACGCTCTGACACTTGTATACACCAATTAATCATGTTCTTTCGGCGTCCGACTGTGCCTTGCGAATACATATGACTCCGCTACACCATAAGTCCTCAGGCCTACAATTTCCGTAATTGAATACCTTCTTCTAAACGATTATTAATTCCAATCGATTAACTTCTGGAGAATGAAATTGACTTCCGTGATTATTGTTGTTTTCACACTAGCGTGTCATCTGCGAGTTCTTGAGACATCAAGAGAAAGAAAAACAAGAAACTGAAACTGGAATTGGTCTTGAGCATGTAACTTGGAGGCCAAAGGTAAAATGTGATACAATATGATATTTAAATCCAATACACGTTTGGTTTATTGGTCTGTGGATATGTCTTGTATGAGTGTGGTTCCATTTGGGGATTTCTGTCTTGAAAATCACGTCCAGGAGCAGAGCTCACGTTCGATAATCTTGGAAATGTATGGAAAAGCGATGAAATAAAAGGAACACAGTACACACAATACGAGTGCTGTGGAAAGAATTATAGAAAAAGATACGCGAAAGGACAAAATAACCCTTTTATTGCATTGGTTTATCCTTCGGATACGTATACATATATATACATACGTGCGGATACCTGGTCTCGATGGGTTCAGTGCCTGCAAAGCAATGATAGGTGTTCTAAGCTAATGGGGCGACATGTGCAAGGAGTACCTGCACATACTCACTTTTGTATACAGTAATATCTGGAAAAGCCTTCGTCCTTGTACAGGTGTGTTGAAGCCCTGGATTTTGAGTATTTTTCCAATAAAATTTAACCCACAAATATCACAGCGCGAATGTATAGATACGTCTACGTACGTATACCTGTTACGGCCATTGCATCTTTTCTCGATTGGCCCTGAAGCTGACTTTTGTTAAACTTCCCAAATACCTCACATAATCATTATATTTCCTATTTTCCCAGTATCATTTACGAGGCCAAGACTTTTAGCATTACTGACAAGAGTTCCGGTACAATAGCTCCCATTTGCATACAAAGACTATGCTCTTTTACTCCATCTTTGGCCGACGACCTGTATCTGGATATGTTTTGCAGAAAAGCATCTTCACGTATCATCTAAGAACTATTGACATTTTCAACAGTAGAAACAAATGTTCCCCAACTAACTGGTAAAGGTCCATTCGGGTAACTGGCATAGTCTGAATGACCTTAGCAGTCACTGGGCCTTGGAGTAACAGCGGACAAATATCAAAGTGGAGTTTCTTCTTTTGGTTTCTATTTATGTTGCACAATAATGCAATTCAACACTGTTGCAAGCAAAAGCATTTTATTTACCCCTTCTGGTCGCTTTGGCATTACAATCGCCACCAGAATAGTACTACCATGAAACTAATCTGCCAAATAGGGCAAAGTACACCGTCCATTACCACTAAAGGTAGACCCCTTGGTTTTTGATTTTGCGCGGGACAGAAGTCAGATTTTTTTTTTTTTTTTAATTAAACTTACTTACTCATCACGCCAGCAATTCATGGAAGATCTGAGCATGAGCTATATAGCTATAGCTGCCTTCCATTCTTGACGGTGCCCGGCAGCGTGTCCGGCTTCCAGTTGTCAAGACCAAGTTGGCTCACATCCGCGATACTTGGTCTTTATACCGGAGGTTCGGTCTTTCTCTTCTTCTCGAACCAGAAGGCTCGGAGTTGAAGACCATCTTAGCTGGAGCTGAACACCAACGTTCATACGCTCGATGTGGCCTAGCCAATATATAGTCGACGGATCTTTGCCTTCGGGACTATAATCACATATTTTTACAGCTCGTAGAGTTCGCGGTTACGTCTCCTCCTTCATTTACCTTCCTCACAGAAAGGATCAAATATCCGGCGCAGAATTTTTATTTGAAAGAACCCAAAATCAGCTCCGCCGTCCTGCTTATCGTCCAGCTTTCGGCTCCGTACAACAAGACTGGCAATATAAGCGTTTTGTAAAGCATGACTTTGAGTCTTAGAGTGAGGAGTTTCGACCCAAGTTGTCGGTTCTTGCTTGTCTTATTCTCGTTGATTTTAAGACCAACTCGTTGGTCAATCGTCGTGAAAACCTCTACAATGTCACGCTGAGACCGCGCGATCATGTCAATATCATCCGCGTATCCTAGCAGCTGGACAGACTTATAGAAGATAGTGCCCTTCCTGTTGTCGCCTGCCCGTCGCACTATCTGTTCCAGCAGCAAATTGAAGAAGTCACAAGACAGCGCGTCTCCTTGAAGAAATCCGGTGCATGTTTCTAATGGTTCAGAGGTCCTAGAACCGAACTGTACGGTGCATCGCGTATTTTTTAGCGTGGCGCCACACAGCCGGATCAGTTTTCCTGGGATGAGGGCTGTCGTATGCGGCTTTAAAATCTATAAAGAGATGGTGTGTATCGATTTGGTGTGCCCGATTTGCCGGGCCGGAAGCCGCACTGGTAGTTGCCGATTAGTACGGTGCCGATCTTGTACGCGACATCGAGCAAGGATATACCTCTATAGTTCTTGCGAGAGGTAGGATCGCCTTTCGACGGGGCATGCTTTCATCTTCGCAAATTCTATAGATGACCTGGTGCAGCTTTGTTGTTCTTCGAGGTTGGGTGGGAGGACTACTTCAGCGGCCGGAGTTGGGATTTCCTCAGTCCTTGAACGAGTCATCAGCAAACATAGCCCCACGACAGCACATCCGATAACGGACACAGGCTGATTGATCTTGCTAGGGGGCGAAATCTCCTTCTGGCCAGTACGCGCCTCCCGCACCTCGATATACACAAAGGCAACTGGCAGTCACCAGATCAATCAATCACTAACCAGATTGATGACATCGTGATCGACGAAGACATTCCTCGATTATTCTTGATGTTCGAACTTTCCGAGGAGCTAGCATCGACTCGAACCACATCTTGTAGTAGCCAAGATGCGCCTACGGATATCAAGAACGCAGCGGAGTAGAGCAACAATACAAAGCTATGACGTCAGAAAGCTACTATCGCCAGAAACCGCTCGTGCTTTTACCGATCGCGTCTCCCTTAAGCTCTCCAATGTACCTTAGCCTTCCACGCTGTCAATAGAACAGTAGTGGGACCTTAGCAAACAAGCCTTGAAAAGCACTGCATCTGAAGTTTTGGGCTTTAAGGCTCCTCCACGAAGAAGTACCTGGTTCAGTGACGAATGCAGGAGGATTCACACAGCGAAGCAGAATGCATATAAAACCTCGATGCATATAAGAACAAGAGCAGCAGAAAGAGCACGAGGAGCGCGCGATAACGTTCGAAAGATTTATCAACAGATAAAGCGAACATGCCAGGGTTATAAAGCCAGAATGCCAGTCAATGCTGAGAATATGGAAAAACGACTTCTGCAGACTGTATAACGGCAATGCCGCTGTCGGCAGAATGATCCATTTCTTAACGACGACGATCGCAGAAAATTCCCTCCACCTGACCTCGACGAAGTTAGGATCGCCATATCGAAACTCAAGTCGAATAAAGCTGCTGGCGCAGACGCACTGTCTCCGAGTTCTTTAAGGTTGCTGAAGATGACCTGATTAGGAGCATGCACCAGCTCATCTGTAAGATATGGTCAGAGGAAAGCATGCCCGAGGAATGAAGTCTCAACATCGTTTGCCCGATCCACAACAGGGGAGACCCCTCAGAGTGCGCCAACTACAGAGGATTAAGTCTTCTTGACATCGCCTACAAAATCTTCTCTGCCGTTTTGTGTGAACGCCTGAAGCCTTTTGTAAATAAGTTGATAGGTCCGTACACGTGTGGATTCAGGCCAGGGAAGTCCACCATCGACCAAATCTTCACACTATGGCAGATCCTGGAAAAAAACTAATGAATTTCAAGTCGACACTCACCACCCATTTGTCGACTTCAAAGTCGCATACGACAGCGTAATTAGAGACGAGCTATACAACGCTGTCAACCTTTGACATCCTTGCTAAACTCGTCAGACTGTGCACGATGACTTTGGAGAATGCTCGCTGCTCCATCCGAATCTGTGAATACCTTACCGATAGTTTTGATGTCAAAAAAGGATTTAGACAGGGCGGTGCGCTGTCGTGGGATTTCCTCAACATGGTGTTAGAAGTGATTGTGCGAAAATCACCGACCAACACAAGAAGCACAATTTATTACAAATCCTCCTAACTCCGCGCATGCGCGGATGACATTGACATAATCGTTTACGAGTACTGGGGTGGAGGCTTTCGCCGTTTTGGCAGTAAAAGAGGGCAAAACTAAATGTATGCTGTCACTCAAAAACTACGCTCACCACCGACGTCTTGGCCAGAACGTTTGTATTGGCAGATATAAGTTTGAGGTAGTTAATGACTTCGACTACTTTGGCTCCGCAGTGACCTGGAACTACGACATCAGTTCCGAAATCAAACGCAGAATCACCCTTGCCAATCGCTGTTTCTTTGGGCTCAGGAGGCAACTGAGTAATAGAGCCCTCTCCCGAACGACAAAGTTGACTCTATACAAGACCTTTATTATCCCGGTCCTGCTGTACGGCTAAGAAGCATGGACACTATCAATAGCGGACGAGGGGGCCCTTGGTCGGTTCGAGAGAAAAATTTTGCTCGTAATTGTTGGGCCTATAAACGCAGAAGGGGGACGGAGGAAAAGATTCAACCACGAACTTTACGGGCTGTACAGCGACATGAGTCTAGTCAGGCGTCTACGGATTCAACGCCTAAGATGGCTAGGCCATGTAGGGCGAATGGACACCACAGCTCCAGCCCGGAGAGTCTTTGAATCCAACCCCGAGGGACGATGAAACAGAGGATGGCCGCACTTCAGATGGCGCACACAGGTGGAAAGGGACCTCAGCCAACTGCGTGTGCGGCAATGGAAAAGGCTAGCAAAAGATCGTGCTAGTTGGAAGAATATGTTGGCTGAAGCTCAGGTTCACCCTAAGCTGTAGCGTCCGTCAAGTAGTTACGACGTGAAAATCAGAGAACTTATTTCAGATGGAAGAAGAGCGAGAATAATATGGCAACAAACTGGAGCCCCCCAAAATAAAACGAAACTGAATAATCTCACCCAACAGTTGCTTTGGTAGCGTTACAGCCCGTGAAGGGCCAGAGTCAAGCTTCTCTCAATCACCCATGCTGTGTGTGGTTTATTTTTTACACAGGTGAAATGGAGCAACAGTTTAATGCCGATTCCGAAAGACTTGAGTCGAGAAGCTTTTTCATGGCAAGTTCACTACGTGGAGTTTCGCCAGTACCCCCCGAGGAGGGGCGCTGCGAAAATAGCGTTGGATGGTGTTGGTGTTATCGGGATCCGAACTCGCTCGCCGTGCGTCATAGTCCAACACGCTAACCACTGCACCACGGCGCCCTCCGCCCAACAGTTAAGAAGAGAAATTAGAGTACTAAAAGAAGACTCTATCAATGATTATCTTCGAGGATTATCCAACGAAAAAGCAACCGGCCGCCAGCTCAAAAAATTATCAGACCACCGTAGGTGTTTGGCAGCTCGACAACTTACCAGGACACCATAGGCCCCCGGCAACTCCACAGCTTACCAGGCCGCCATAGGTGGCCGGCAGGTAACCAGGCCACTATAGGCGGATGGCAGCTCGACAGCTTACCAGGTCATCAGAGGCGGCCGGTGGCTCTACAGATTGCCAGGCGCCATAGGCGGCTGGCGGCTCGACAGATTACCAGGCCATCATAAGTTCCTGGCATCTCTGCAACTTACCAGGCCACCATAGGTGACCGGCAGCTCTACAGGTTACCAGACCACCATAGGTGTTTGGCAGATCGACAACTTACCAGGTCATCAGAGGTGGAAGGCAGCTCAAAAGCTTATCAGACCACCACAGGTGGCCGGCAGTTCAACAGATTACCAGGCACCATAGGTGAGTGGCAGCTCGACAGATTACCAGGCCACCATAAGTTCCTGGCAGTTCGACGGTTTACCATGCCACCATAGGTGGCCGGCAGCTCTACAACTTACCAGACCACCATAGATGGATGGCAGCTCGAGAGCTTACCAGTCCACAATAGGTGGATGGCAGCTCTACAGCTTACCAGGCCGCGGCCCGACAGGCCGCCATAGGTGACCGGCAGCTCTACAGGCTACCAGGCCACCATAGGTGGCCGGCAGCTCATCAGATCACGAGGCCACCGGTGGCCGGCAGCGCGACAAATTACCAGAACACCATAGGGGCGGCTCGACAACTTACCAGGTGATCATAGGTGGCAGGCAGCTCTACGGCTTACCAGGCCACCATAGGTGATCGCCAGCTCTACAGTTTACCAGACCACTATAGGTGGATGGCAGTTCGACAGCTTACCAAGACACCATAGGTCCCCGGTAGCTCCACCATAGGTGGCCGGCAGCTCATCAGATCATCAGGCCACCGGTGGCCGGCAGCTCGACAAATTACCAGACCAACGTAGGTGTTTGGCAGCTCGACAGCTTACCAGGTGATCATAGGTGGCAGGCAGCTCTACGGCTGACAAGGCCACCATAGGTGGCCAGCAGGTAACCAGGCCACTATAGGTGGATGGCAACTCGACATCTTACCAGGCCGCAGCCCGACAGGTCACCATAGGTGGGCGGCAACTCGACAACTTACCACGTCATCAGATGTGGCCGGCAGCTCGACACCTTACCAAGCCACCTCGGGTGTCCGCCAGCTCGACACTTTACCAGACCACTATAGGTGGATGGCAGCTCGACAGCTTACCAGGCCGCCATAGGTGACCGGCAGCTCTACAGCTTACCTGACCACCAAAGGTGACCGGCAGCTCTACAGGTTACCACGCCACCATAGGTGTTTGGCAGCTCGACAGCTAACCAGGTGATCAAAGGTGCCAGGCAGCTCTTAAGCTTACCACTCAACTATGGGTGAATGGCAGCTCCACAGCTTACCAGACCACCATAGGTGTTTGGCAGCTCGACAGCTAACCAGGTGATCATAGGTGGCAGGCAGCTCTTAAGCTTACCACTCCACTATAGGTGGATGCCAGCTCGACAGCTTACCAGGCCACCATAGGTGACCGGCAGCCCTACAGGTTACCAGGCCGCCATAGGTGGCCGACAGCTCATTAGATCACCAGGAGACCGGTGGCCGGCAGCTCAAAAAATTATCAGACCACCGTAGGTGTTTGGCAGCTCGACAGCTAACCAGGTGATCATAGGTGGCAGGCAGCTCTTAAGCTTACCACTCCACTATAGGTGGATGCCAGCTCGACAGCTTACCAGGACACCATAGGTCCCCGGCAACTCCACACCTTACCAGGCCGCCATAGGTGGCCGGCAGGTAACCAGGCCACTATAGGCGGATGGCAGCTCGACAGCTTACCAGGTCATCAGAGGCGGCCGGCAGCTCGACAGCTTAACAGGCCACCACAGGTTGCCGGTAGCTCAACAGATTGCCAGGCGCCATAGGTGGCCGGCAGCTCGACAGATTACCAGACCACTATTGGTGGATGGCAGCTTGACAGTTTTCCGCGCTACCATAGGTGGGCCGGCAGCTCGACAGTTTACCAGTCCACCAAAAGTCCCCAGCAGCTCCACAGCCTGCCAGGGCACCATAGGTGGCCGACAGATTGATAGCTTACCAGGCCACTATATGTGGATGACAGTTCGAAAGATTACCAGGCCGCCAAAGGTGACCGCCAGCTCGACAGGTTACCAGACCACTATAGGTGGACGGC
This sequence comes from Eumerus sabulonum, assembly GCA_951905685.1. Lineage (NCBI taxonomy): Eukaryota > Metazoa > Arthropoda > Insecta > Diptera > Syrphidae > Eumerus > Eumerus sabulonum. The sequence goes on along the minus strand of OX645062.1, from coordinate 21,575,356 downwards.
AGCTCAACAACTTACCAGGTCATCAGAGACGGCCGGCAGCTTGACAGCTTACCATGCCACCATAGGTGGCCGGCAAGCTTACCAGGCCGCTGCCCGACAGGCCACCATAGGTGGACGGCAGCTTGACAACTTACCGCGCTAACATAGGTGGCCGGCAGCTCGACGGCTTATCAGACCACTATAGGTCCCCGGCAGCTCCACAGCTTACCATACCACCATAGGTGTTTGGTAGGTTGACAACTAACCAGGTGGTCATAGGTGGCAGGCAGCTCTTAACCTTACCAGGCCACTATAGGTGGATGGCAGCTCGACGGCTTACCAGGTCATCAGAGGTGGCCGACAGCTCTAAAGCTTACCAGGCTACCGTAGGCGGCCCGCAGCTCATCGGATCACGAGGCCGCCGGTGGACGGCAGCTCGACAGCTTAACAGGTCATCAGAGGTGGCCGGCAGCACGACAGCTTACCAGGCCACCATAAGTGGCCCGCAAGTTGCCAGGCCACTATAGGTGGATGGAAGCTCGACAACTTACCGCGCTACCATAGGTGGCCGGCAGCTCGACAGATTACCAGACCACTCGACGGCCTACCAGGCCACCATAGGTGGTTGGCAGCTCGAAAGCTTACCAGGTCACCATAGGCGGACAGCAGTTATAAAGCTTGCCAACCCACCATAGGTCCCCGGCAACTCCACAGCCTACCAGATCGCCACAGGTGCTTTGACACCTCGACAACTTACCAGGTGAGCATAGGTGACAGGCAGCTCTACAGCCTACCAGGCCACCTCAGGTGGCCGGCAGCTCGACGGCCTACCAGGCCACCATGGATGGCCGGGAGGTTACCAGGCCACTAGAGTTGGATAGCAGCTCGACAGCTTATTAGGCCACCGCAGGTGGCCTGGAGCCTGACAGCTTTCCAGACCCTGTAGGTGGTTGGCAGCTCATCATATTACCAAACCACCATAGGTGTTTGGCAGCTCTACAACTTACCAGGCCACCATACGTGGCCGGCAGGTTACCAGGCCACCACAAGTGGCCGGTAGTTCAACAGATTACGAGGCACCATAGGCGACTGGCAGCTCGACAGATTTCCGCGAGACCATAAGTTCCTGGCAGCTCTATAGCCAACCAGGCCACCGCAGGTGGCCGGCAGCTCGACATATTACCAGACCACCATAGGGGGCTGGCAGCTCGACAGCTTACCATGGCACCATAGGTGGCCGGCAGCTTGACGGCTTACCATGCCACTATAGGTGGCCGGCAAATCGATAGCTTACCAGGCCACCATAGGCGGCCGGCAGGTCATTAGATCACGAGGCTACCGGTGTCCGCCAGCTCGACAAATTAAAAGACCACCATAGGTGTTTGCCAGCTCGAGAACTTACCAGGACACCATGGGTCCCCGGCAATTCCACAGCTTATCAGGCCACCACAGGTGGCCGGCAGGTTACTAGGCCACTATAGATGGATGGCAACTCTGCAACTTACCAGGCCGCAGCCCGACAGGCCACCATAGGTGGCCGGCCGCTCGACAGCTTACGAGGCCACCTCAGATGACCGGTAGCTAAGCAGATTACCAGGCCACCGGTGGCCGGCAGCTCGGCTTACCATGCCACCATAGGTGGCCGGCAGCTCACCTGGTCACGAGGCCACCGGTGGCCGGCAGCTCGACAAATTATCAGACAAACATAGGTGTTTGGCAGCTCGACAACTTACCAGGTGATCATAGGTGGCAAGAAGCTCTACAACTTACCAGGCCACCATAGGTGGCCGGCAGGTTAACAGGCCACTACAGGTGTTTGGCAGCTAGACAACTTACCAGGTGATCATAGGTGGCCGGCAGCTCGACAGCTTACCATGCCACCATAGGTGGCCGGCAGCTCGACGGCTTACCATGCCACCATAGGTGGCCGGCAGCTCGACGGCTTACTATGCCACCAAAGGTGGCCGGCAGCTCGATAGCTTACCAGGCCACCATAGGCAGGTTTCAAGGCCACTTAGGTGGATGGCAGCTCGACAGCTTACCGGGCCACAGCCCGACAGGCTACCATAGGTGGACGGCAGCTGGACAACTTACCAGGTCATCAGAGGTGGCCTGCTGTTCGACAGCTTACCAGACCACTAGAGGGGGATGGCAGCTCAGCAGCTTACCAGGACACAGCCCGACAGGCCACCATCGGCGGACGGCAGCTCGACAACTTACCAGGTGAACATGGGTGGCAAGCAGCTCTATAGCTTACCAGGCCACCATAGGTGGCCGGCAGGTTACCAGGCCACTATAAGTGGATGGCAGCTCGATAGCCTACCAGGCCGCAGCCCGACAGGCCACTACAGGTGGACGGCAGCTCGACAAATTACCAGGTCATCAGAGGCGGCCGGCAATTTGAGACAGCTTACCAGGCCACCACAGGTGGCATATTACCAGACCACCATAGGTGGCCGGCAGCTCGACGGCTTACAATGCCACCATAGGTGGCCGGCAAGTTACCAGGCCACTACAGGTGGATGGCAGCTCAACAGCTTACCAGGCCGCTACCCGACAAGACACCGTAGGTGGACGGCAGCTTGACAACTTGCCGCGCTACCATAGGTGGCCGGCAGCTCGACAGGTTACCAGACCACTATTGGTGGATGGCAGCCCGACAGATTACCGCGCTACCATAGGTGGCCGGCAGCTTCACAGCCTACCAGGCCACCAAAAGTCCCCGGCAGCTCCACAGCTTGCCAGGCCACCACAGATTTCCGGCAGCTAGACAGCTTACCATGCCACCATAGGTGGCCGGCAGCTCGACGGCTTACTATGCCACCATAGGTGGCTGGCAGGTCGACATATTACCATACCACCATAGGTGGCCGACAGCTCAACGGCTTACCACGGCACCATAGGCGACTGGCAGCTCGACAGATTACCATACCACCATAGGTGGCCGGCAGCTCAACGGCTTACCACGGCACCATAGTTGGCCGGCAGCTCGACAGATTACCATACCACCATAGGTGGCCGGCAGCTCAACGGCTTACCAGGCCGCCATAGGTGGCCGGCAGGTTACCAGGCCACTATAAGTGGATGGCAGCTCGACAGCTTACCAGGCCACAGCCCGACAGGCCACCATGGGTGGACGGCAGCTCGACAAATTACCAGGTGAACATGGGTGGCAGGCAGCTCTATAGCTTACCAGGGACCATAGGTGGCCGGCAGGTTACCAGGCCACTATAGGTGGATAGCAGCTCGACAACTTACCAGGTCGTCAGAGGGTGCCAGAAGCTCGACATCTTATAAGGCCACCCGGCCGGTAGTTCAGCAGATTACCAGGCACCATAGGCCACCATAAGTGGACGGCAGCTCGGCAGCTTACCAGGCCGCTACCCGACAAGCCACCATAGGTGGACGGCAGCTCGACAACTTGCCATGCTACCATAGGTGGCCTGCAGCTCGACAGGATACCAGACCAGCTCCACAGCTTACCAGGCCACCAAAAGTCCCCGGCAGCTCCATAGCTTGCCAGGCCACCACAGGTGGCCGGAAGCTAGACAGCTTACCAGACCACTATATGTGGCCGGCAGCTCGACAGCTTATCGGGCCACAGCCCGACAGGCCACCATAGGTGGACGGCAGCTGGACAACTTACCAGGTCATCAGAGGTGGCCGGCAACTTGACAGCTCACCAGGCCACCACAGGTGGCCGGTAGTTCAGCAGATTGCCTGGCACCATAGGTGGTCGGCAGCTCGACGGCTTACCATGCCACCATAGGCAGGTTACAAAGCCACTCTAGGTGGATGGCAGCTCGACAGCTTACCGGGCCACAGCCCGACAGGCCACCATAGCTGGACGGCAGCTGGACAACTTACCAGGTCGTCAGAGGGTGCCGGAAGCTCGACATCTTATTAGGCCACCCCAGGTAGCTGGCAGCCTGACTGCTTATCAGGCCACCGCAGATGGCCGGTAGTTCAACGGATTGCCAGGCACCATAGGCCACCATAGGTGGACGGCAGCTCGACAGCTTACCAGGCCGCAGCCCGACAGGCCACCACAGGTGGACGGCAGCTTGACAACTTACCAGGTCATCAGAAGCGGCCGGCAACTCGACAGCTTACCAGGCCACCACAGATGGCCGGTAGCTCAACAGATTGCCAAGCACCATAGGCGGCTGGCAGCTCGACGGATTACCCACCATAGGTGCTTGGCAGCTATACAACTTACCAGGTCAACATAGGTGGCAGGCAGCTCTACATCTTACCAGGCAACCATAGGTGGCCGGTAGTTTATCAGATCACCAGGCCACCGTAGGTGTTTGGCAGCTCGACAACTTACCAGGACACCATAGGTGGCCGGCAGGTAACCAGGCCACTATAGGTGGATGGCAGCTCGACAGCCTACCAGGCCGCAGCCCGACAGGCCACCACAGGTGGACGGCAGCTCGACAACTTACCAGGTCATCAGAGGCGGCCGGCAACTCGACAGCTTACCAGGCCACCACAGGTGGCATATTACCAGACCGCCATAGGTGGCCGGCAGCTCGACGGCTTACAATGCCTCCATAGGTGGCCGGCAAGTTACCAGGCCACTATAGGAGGATGTCAACTCGACAGCTTACCAGGCGGCTACCCGACAAGCCACCATAGGTGGACGGCAGCTCGACAACTTGCCGCGCTACCATAGGTGGCCGGCAGATTGACAGGTTGCCAGACCACTATTGGTGGATGGCAGTCCGACAGATTACCGCGCTGCCATAGGTGGCCGGCAGCTCCACAGCTTGCCAGGCCACCACAGGTTTCCGGCAGCTAGACAGCTTACCAGACCACTATATGTGGCCGGCAGCGACTGGCAGCTCGACAGAATACCAAGCCACCATAAGTTCCTGGCAACTCTGCAGCTTACCAGGCCACCGTAGGTGGCCGGCAGCTCATCAGATCACGAGGCCACCGGTGGCCGGCAGCTCGACAAATTACTAGACTACCGTAGGTGTTTGGCAGCTAGACAATTTGCCAAGCCAACAAAGGTGGCAGGCAGCTCTACAGCTTACCAGGGCACCGGCCGGCAGCTTACCAGATCACCTGGCCACCGGTGGCGTACAGCTCGACAAATTACCAGACCACCGTAGGTGTTTGGCAGCTCGAGAACTTACCAGGACACCATAGGTTCCCGGCAACTCCACAGCTTATCAGGTAACCAAAAGTCCCCGGCAGCTCCACAGCTTGCCAGGCCACCACTGGTGGCCGGTAGTTTATCAGATCACCTGGCCAGCGTAGGTGTTTGGGAGCTCGACAACTTACTAGGTCAACATAGGTGGCAGGCAGCTCTAAAGCTTACCAGGCCACCATAGGTGACCGGTAGCTTATCAGATCACCTGGCCACCGTAGGTGTTTGGCAGCTCGACAACTTACCAGGTCAACATAGGTGGCAGGCAGCTCTACAACTTACCAGGCCACCATAGGTGGCCGGTAGTTTATCAGATCACCTTGCCACCGTACTTGTTTGGCAGCTCGACAACTTACCAGGACACCATAGGTGGCCGGCAGGTAACCAGGCCACTATAGGTGGATGGCAGCTCGACAGCCTACCAGACCGCAGCCCGACAGGCCACCACAGGTGGACGGTAGCTCGACAACTTACCAGGTCATCAGAGGCGGCCGGCAACTCGACAGCTTAGCAGGCCACCACAGGTGGCATATTACCAGACCACCATAGGTGGCCGGCAAGTTACCAGGCCACTATAGGTGGATGGCGGGTCGACAGCTTACCAGGCCGCTACCCGACAAGCCACCATAGGTGGACGGCAGCTCGACAACTTGCCGCGCTACCATAGGTGGCCGGCAGCTCGACAGGTTACCAGGCCGCTATAGGTGGATGGCAACTCGACAGCTTACCGGGCCACCGTAGGTGTTTGGCAGCTCGACAACTTACCAGGTCAACATAGGTGGCAGGCACCTCTACAGCTTACCAGGCCACCATAGGTTTCCGGTAGCTCATCAGATCACCTGGCCACCGTAGGTTTTTGGCAGCTCGACAACTTACCAGGTCAACATAGGTGGCAGGCAGCTCTATAGCTTACCAGGCCACCATAGGTGGCCGGTAGTTTATCAGATCACCTGGCCACTGTAGGTGTTTGGCAGCTCGACAACTTACCAGGACACCATAGGTGGCCGGCAGTAACCAGGCCACTATAGGTGGATGGTAGCTCGACAGCCTACCAGGCCGCAGCCCGACGGGCCACCATAGGTGGCTGACAGCCCATCAGGTCACCAGGCCACCGGTGGCCGGCACCTCGACAAATTGCCAGGTGAACATAGGTGACATGCAGGACTACGGCTTACCAGGCCACCATAGATGGCGGGCAGCTTGTCAGATCATCTGGCCACCGGCGGCCGGCAGATCGACAAATCACCAGACTACCGTAGGTGTTTGGCAGCTCGACAATTTGCCAAGCCAACAAAGGTGGCAGGCAGCTCTACAGCTTACCAGGCCACCGGCCGGCAGCTTATCAGATCACTTGGCCACCGGTGGCCGGCAGCTCGCCAAATTACCAGACCACCGTAGATGTTTGGCAGCTCGAGAACTTACCAGGACACCATAGGTTCCCGGCAACTCCACAGCTTATCAGGCCACCAAACGCCCCCGGCAGCTCCACAGCTTGCCAGGCCACCACAGGTGGCCGGCAGGTTACTAGGCCACTACAGATGGATGGCAACTCTGCAACTTACCAGGCCGCAGCCCGACAGGCCACCGTAGGTGGGCGGAAGCTCTACAACTTACCAGGTCATCAGAGGTGGCGGGCCGCTCAACAGCTTACCAGGCCACCTCAGGTGACCGGTAGCTAAACAGATTACCAGGCCACCGGTGGCCGGCGGCTCGACGGCTTACCATGCCACCAAAGGTCCCCGGCAGCTCGACGGCTCACCATGCCACCACAGGTGGCCGGCAGCTCATCAGATCACGAGACCACCGGTGGCCGGCAGCTCGACAAATTACCAGACCAACATAGGTGTTTGGCAGCTAGACAACTTACCAGTTCAACATAGGTACCCGGCAGCTTTACAGCCTACCAGGCCACCCTAGTTGGCCGGCAGCTCATAAGAACCCCAGGCCACCCGTGGCCGGCAGCGCCACAAATTACCAGACCACCATAGGTGTTTGGCAGCTCGACAGCTTACCGGGCCACAGCCCGACAGGCCACCATAGGTGGACGGCAGCTGTACAACTTACCAGGTCATCAGAGGTGGCCGGCAACTCGACAGCTTACCAGACCACTATAGGTGGATGGCAGCTCGACAACTTACCATAGGTGAACATAGGTGGCAGGCAGCTCTACAGCTTACCAGGCCACCATAGGTGGCCGGCAGGTTACCAGGCCACTATAAGTGGATGGCAGCTCGACAGCTTACCACGCCGCAGCCCGACAGGCCACCATAGGTGGACGACAGCTCGACAACTTACCAGGTCAACATACGTGGCCGGCAGCTGGACAGCTGATTACCAGCCCCCCATAGGTGATCGCCAGCTCGACAGTTTACCAGAGCACTTTAGGTGGATGGCAGCTCGACAGCTTACCAGGCCGCAGCCCGACAGGTAGCTCGACAACCTACCAGGTCATCAGAGGGGGCCTGCAGTTCGACAGCATTTCCAACCACTATAGGTGGATGGCAGCTAGACAACTTACCAAGCCAACATAGGTGGCAGGCAGCTCTACAGTTTACCAGGTCACCATGGGTGACCGGCAGGTTACCAGGCCACTATAGGTGGATGACAGCTCGACAGCTTACCAGGCCGCAGCCCGACAAGCCACCGTAGGTGGACGGCAGCTCGACAACTTACCAGCCCACCATAGGTCCCTGGGAGCTCCAGAGCTTACCAGGCCACTATAGGTGGCCGGCTGCTCGACAGATTACCAGACCAACATAGGTATTTGGCAGCTAGACAACTTACCAGGTCAACATAGGTAGCGGGCAGCTCTACAGCTTACCAGGCCACCATAGGTGGCCGGCAGGTTACCCGCCCACTGTAGGTGGATGGCAGCTCGACAGCTTACCAGGCCACCATAGGTGGCCGGCTGCTCGACAGATTACCAGACCACCATAGGTATTCGGCAGCTTGACAACTTACCAGGTCATCAGAGGTGCTCTGCAGTTCGACAGCTTACCAGACCACTAGCGGGAGGCGACTGGCAGTTCGACAGTTTACCAGACCACTAGAGGGGAATGGCAGCTCGACAGCTTAACAGGCCACAGCCCGACACCATGGGTGGCCGGCCGGTTACCAGGCCACTATAAGTGGATGGCAACTCGATAGCTTACCGGGCCACAACCCGACAGGCCACCATAGGTGGACGGCAGCTGGACAACTTAGCAGGTCATCAGAGGTTGCCGGCAGCTCGACAGCTTACCAGGCCACCGCAGGTGGGCAGTAGTTCCACAGATTATCAGGCACCATAGGCGACTGGCAGCTCGACAGATTACCAGGCCACCATAAGGTCCTGGCAACTCTGCAGCTTACCAGGCCACCGGCCGGCAGCTCGACGGGTTACCATGCCACCATAGGTGGCCTGCAGTTCGACAGCTTACCAGACCACTATAGGTGGATGGCAGCTCAACAACTTACCAGGTGAACATAGGTGGCAGGCAGCTCTACAGCTTACCAGGCCACCGTAGATGGCCGGCAGGTTACCAGGCCACTATAAGTGGATGGCAGCTCGACAGCATACCAGACCGCAGCCCGACAGGCCACCATAGGTGGACGGCAGCTCGACAACTTACCAGGTCAACATACGTGGCCGGCAGCTCGTCAGCTGAATACCAGACCACTATAGGTGGATGGCAGCTCAACAACTTACCAGGTGAACATAGGTGGCAGGCAGCTCTACAGCTTACCAGGCCACCGTAGATGGCCGGCAGGTTACCAGGCCACTATAAGTGGATGGCAGCTCGACAGCTTACCAGGCCACAGCCCGACAGGCCACCATAGGTGGACGGCAGCTTGACAACTTACCAGGTCATCAGAGGTGGTCTGCAGTTCCACAGCTTACAGACCACAGCCCGACAGGCCACCATGGGTGGACGGGAGCTCGACAACTTACCAGGTGAACATAGGTGGCAGGCAGCTCTATAGCTTACCAGGCCACCATAGGTGGCCCGCAGGTTACCCGCCCAGGTGGATGGCAGCTCGACAGCTTACCAGGCCACCATAGGTGGCCGGCAAGCTACCAGGCCACTATAGGAGGATGTCAACTCGACAGCTTACCAGGCGGCTACCCGACAAGCCACCATAGGTGGACGGCAGCTCGACAACTTGCCGCGCTACCATAGGTGGCCGGCAGATTGACAGGTTGCCAGACCACTATTGGTGGATGGCAGTCCGACAGATTACCGCGCTGCCATAGGTGGCCGGCTGCTCCACAGCTTGCCAGGCCACCACAGGTTTCCGGCAGCTAGACAGCTTACCAGACCACTATATGTGGCCGGCAGCTCGACAGCTTACCAGGCCACCTCAGGTGACCGGTAGCTCAGCAGATTACCAGGCCACCGGTGGCCGCCAGCTCGACGGCTTACCATGCCACCATAGGTGGACGGCAGCTCGATAGCTTACCAGGCCACCACAGGTGGCCGGCAGGTTAGCAGGCCACTATAAGTGGATGGCAGCTCGATAGCTTACCCGGCCACAGCCCGACAGGTCACCATAGGTGGACGGCAGCTGGACAACTTACCAGGTCACCAGAGGTTGCCGGCAGCTCGACAGCTTACCAGACCACCGCAGGTGGCCGGTAGTTCTACAGATTACCAGGCACCATAGGCGACTGGCAGCTCGACAGATTACCAAGCCGCCATAAGTTCCTGGCAACTCTGCAGCTTACCAGGCCACCACAGGTGGCATATTACCAGACCACCATAGGTGGCTTGCAAGTTACCAGGCCACTATAGGTGGATGGCAGGTCGACAGCTTACCAGGCCGCTACCCGACAAGCCACCATAGGTGGACGGCAGCTCGACAACTTGCCGCGCTACCATAGGTGGCCGGCAGCTCGACAGGTTACCGGGCCACCGTAGGTGTTTGGCAGCTCAACATAGGTGGCAGGCACCTCTACAGCTTACCAGGCCACCATAGGTTTCCTGTAGCTTATCAGATCACCTGGCCACTGTAGGTGTTTGGCAGCGCGACAACTTACCAGGACACCATAGGTGGCCGGCAGTAACCAGGCCACTATAGGTGGATGGTAGCTCGACAGCCTACCAGGCGGCAGCCAGACGGGCCACCATAGGTGGCTGACAGCTCATCAGGTCACCAGGCCACCGGTGGCCGGCACCTCGACAAATTGCCAGGTGAACATAGGTGACATGCAGGACTACAGCTTACCAGGCCACCATAGATGGCCGGCAGCTTGTCAGATCATCTGGCCACCGGCGGCCGGCAGATCGACAAATCACCGGACTACCGTAGGTGTTTGGCAGCTCGACAATTTGCCAAGCCAACAAAGGTGGCAGGCAGCTCTACAGCTTACCAGGCCACCGGCCGGCAGCTTATCAGATCACTTGGCCACCGGTGGCCGGCAGCTCGACAAATTACCAGACCACCGTAGGTGTTTGGCAGCTCGAGAACTTACCAGGACACCATAGGTTCCCGGCAACTCCACAGCTTGCCAGGCCACCACAGGTGGCCGGCAGGTTACTAGGCCACTACAGATGGATGGCAACTCTGCAACTTACCAGGCCGCAGCCCGACAGCCCACCATAGGTGGGCGGCAGCTTGACAACTTACCAGGTCATCAGAGGTGGCCGGCCGCTCAACAGCTTACCAGGCCACCTCAGGTGACCGGTAGCCAAACAGATTACCAGGCCACCGGTGGCCGGCGGCTCGACGGCTTACCATGCCACCAAAGGTCCCCGGCAGCTCGACGGCTTACCATGCCACCATAGGTGGCCGGCAGCTCATCAGATCACGAGGCCACCGGTGGCCGGCAGCTCGACAAATTACCAGACCAACATAGGTGTTTGGCAGCTAGACAACTTACCAGGTCAACATAGGTGCCCGGCAGCTTTACAGCCTACCAGGCCACCCTAGTTGGCCGGCAGCTCATCAGCTTACCGGGCCACAGGCCGATAGGCCACCATAGGTGGACGGCAGCTGGACAACTTACCAGGTCATCAGAGGTGGCCGGCAGCTCGACAGCTTACCATGCCACCATAGGTGACCGGCAGCTCGACAGCTTACCAGGCCACCTCAGGTGACCGGTAGCTCAACAGGTTACCAGGCCACCGGTGGCCGGCAGCTCGACGGCTTACCATGCCACCATAGGTGGCCGGCAGCTCCACGGCTTACCATGCCACCATAGGTGGCCGTCAACTCGATTACCAGGCCACCATAGGCAGGTTACCAGGCCACTATAGGTGGATAGCAGCTCGACAGCTTACCGGGCCACAGCCCGACAGGCCACCAAAGGTGGATGGCAGCTGGACAACTTACCAGGTCATCACAGGTGGCCTGCGGTTCGACAGCTTACCAGACCACTATAGGTGGACGGCAGCTTGACAACTTACCAGGTCATCAGACATGGCCTGCAGCCCGACAGCTTACCAGACCACTAGAGGGGGATGGCAGCTCGACAGCTTACCAGGCCACAGCCCGACAGGCTGCCATGGGTGGACGGCAGCTCGACAACTTACCAGATGAACATAGGTGGAAGGCAGCTCTATAGCTTACCAGGCCACCATTGGTGGCCGGCGGGTTAGCAGGCTACTATAGGTGGATGGCAGCTCGACAACTTACCAGGTCGTCAGAGGGTGCCGCAAGCTCGACAGCTTAGTAGGCCACCATAGGTGGCCGGCAGCCTGACAGCTTACCAGTCCACCGCAGGTGGCCGGTAGTTCAACAGATTACCAGGCACCATAGGCCACCCTAGGTGGCCGCCAGCTCATCAGGTCACGAGGCCACCGGTGACCGGCAGCACGAAAAATTGCCAGACCACAATAGGTTTTTGGCAGCTCGACAGCTTACCGGGCCACAGCCCGACAGGCCACCATAGGTGGACGGCAGCTGGACAACTTACCAGGTCATCAGAGGTAGCCTGCGGTTCGACAGCTTACCAGACCACCATAGGTGTTTGGCAGCTCGACAGCTTACCGGGCCACAGCCCGACAGGCCACCATAGGTGGACGGCACCTGGACAACTTACCAGGTCATCAGAGGTGGCCTTCGGTTCGACAGCTTACCAGACCACTATAGGTGGACGGCAGCTTGACAACTTACCAGGTCATCAGACATGGCCTGCAGCCCGACAGCTTACCAGACCACTAGAGGGGGATGGCAACTCGACAGCTTACCAGGCCACAGCCCGACAGGCCACCATGGGTGGACGGCAGCTCGACATCTTACCAGTTGAACATAGGTGGCAGGCAGCTCTATAGCTTACCAGGCCACCATAGGTGGCCGGCAGGTTAGCAGGCCACTATAAGTGGATGGCAGCTCAATAGCTTACCCGGCCACAGCCCGACAGGCCACCATAGGTGGACGGCAGCTTGACAACTTACCAGGTCATCAGAGGTGCTCTGCAGTTCGACAGCTTACCAGACCACTAGCGGGAGATGGCAGCTTGACAACTTACCATGTGATTATAGGTGGCAGGCAGCTCTACAGCTTACCGGGCCGCAACCCGACAGGCCACCATAGGTGGACGGCGGCTCGACAACTTACCAGGTCATCAGAGGGTGCCGGAAGCTCGACAGCTTATTAGGCCACCACAGGTGACCGGCAGCCTGACAGCTTACCAGGCCACCGCAGGTGGCCGGTAGTTCAACAGATTGCCAGGCACCATAGGCGACTGGCAGCTCGACAGATTACCAGGCCACCATAAGTTCCTGGCAACTCTGCAGCTTACCAGGCCACCGTAGGTGGCCGGCAGCTCGACATATTACCATACCACCATAGGTGGCCGGCAGCTCAACGGCTTACCACGGCACTATAGGTGGCCGGCAGCTCGACGGGTTACCATGCAACCATCGGTGGCCTGCAGTTCGACAGCTTACCAGACCACTATAGGTGGATGGCAGCTTGACAACTTACCAGGTGAATATAGGTGGCAGGCAGCTCTACAGCTTACCAGGCCACCATAGGTGGCCGGCAGGTTACCAGGCCACTATAAGTGGATGGCAGCTCGACAGCTTATCACGCCGCAGCCCGACAGGCCACCATAGGTGGACGGCAGCTCGACAACTTACCAGCCCACCATAGGTCCCTGGGAGCTCCAGAGCTTACCAGGCCACTATAGGTGGACGGCAGCTTGACAACTTACCAGGTCATCAGACATGGCCTGCAGCCCGACAGCTTACCAGGCCACTAGACGGGGATGGCAGCTCGACAGCTTACCAGGCCACAGCCCGACAGGCTACCATGGGTGGACGGCAGCTCGACAACTTACCAGATGAACATAGGTGGAAGGCAGCTCTATAGCTTACCAGGCTACCATAGGTGGCCGGCAGGTTACCCGCCCACTGTAGGTGGATGGCAGCTCGACAGCTTACCAGGCCACAGCCCGACCGGCCACCATAGGTGGACGGCAGCTCGAAAACTTACCAGGTCAACATACGTAGCCGGCAGCTCGTCAGCTGATTACCAGGCCGCCATAGGTGATCGCCAGCTCGACAGTTTACCAGAGCACTTTAGGTGAATGGGAGCTCGACAGCTTACCAGGCCGCAGCCCGACAGGCAGCTTGACAACTTACCAGGTCATCAGACATGGCCTGCAGCCCGACAGCTTACCAGGCCACTAGACGGGGATGGCAGCTCGACAGCTTACCAGGCCACAGCCCGACAGGCTACCATGGGTGGACGGCAGCTCGACAACTTACCAGATGAACATAGGTGGAAGGCAGCTCTATAGCTTACCAGGCCACCATAGGTGGCCCGCAGGTTACCCGCCCAGGTGGATGGCAGCTCAACAGCTTACCAGGCCACAGCCCGACAGGCCACCATGGGTGGACGGCAGCTCGACAACTTACCAGGTGAACATAGGTGGCAGGCAGCTCTATAGCTTACTAGCTACCATAGGTGGCCGGCAGGTTACCAAGCCACTATAAGTGGATGGGAGCTCGATAGCTTACCAGGCTGCAGCCCGACAGGCCACCATAAGGGGACGGCAGCTCGACAACTTACCAGGTCATCAGAGGGTGCCGGAAGCTCGACAGCTTATTGGGCCACCACAGGTGGACGGCAGCCTGACCGCTTACCAGGCCACCGCAGGTGGCCGGTAGTTCAACAGATTACCAGGCACGATAGGCCACCATAGGTGGACGGCAGCTGGATAACTTACCAGGTCATCAGAGGTTGCCGGCAGCTCGACAGCTTATTAGGCCACCACAGGTGGCCGGTAGTTCAACAGATTACCAGGCACCATAGGTGGACGGCAGCTGGACAACTTACCAGGTCATCAGAGGTTGCCGGCAGCTCGACAGCTTAATAGGCCACCATAGGTGGCCGGCAACCTGACAGCTTACCAGGCCACCGCAGGTGGCCGGTAGTTCAACAAATTACCAGGCACCATAGGCGACTGGCTCGACAGATTACCAGGCCACCATAAGTTCCTGGCGAATCTACAGCCGGCCGGCAGCTCGACAGCTTACCATGCCACCATAGGTGGCCGGCACCACGACGGCTTACCATGCCACCATAGGTGGCCGGCAACTCGATAGCTTACCAGGCCACCATAGGTGGCCGGTAGCTCATCAGTTCACGAGGCTTCCGGTGGCCGGCAGCTCGACAAATTACCAGAATGCCATAGGTGTTTAGCAGCTCAACCAGGTGATCATAGGTAGCAGGCAGCTCTACAACTTTCCAGGCCACCATAGGTGACCGGCTGGTTACCAGGCCACTACAGGTGTTTGGCAGCTAGACAACTTACCAGGTCAACATAGGTGACCGACAGCTCTACAGCTTACTAGGCCGCCCTAGGTGGCCGGCAGCTCATCAGATCACGAGGCCACCGGTGGCCGGCAGCGCGACAAATTGCCAGACCACCATAAGTGTTTGGCAGCTCGACAACTTACCATGTGATTATAGGTGGCAGGCAGCTCTAAAGCTTACCGGGCCACCATAGGTGGCCTGCAGGTTACCAGGCCACTATAGGTGGATGGCAGCCCGACAGCTTACCGGGCCGCAGCCCGACAGGTCACCATAGGTGGATGGCAGCTCGACAACTTACCAGTTCGTCAGAGGGTGCCGGAAACTCGACAGCTTATTAGGCCACCACAGGTGGCCGGCAGCCTGACAGCTTACCAGGCCACCGCAGGTGGCCGGTAGTTCAACAGATTACCAGACACCATAGGACACCATAGGTGGACGGCAGCTCCACAGCTTACCAGGACACTGTAGGTGTTTGGCAGCTCGACAACTTACCAGATGATCATAGGTAGCGGACAGCTCTACAACTTACCAGACACCATAGGTGGCCGGCAGCTCGACAGATTACCAGGCCACCATAAGTTCCTGGCAACTCTGCAGCTTACCAGGCCACCGTAGGTGGCCGGCAGCTCGACTTATTACCATACCACCATTGGTGGCCGGCAGCTCAAGGCACTATAGGTGTATGGCAGCTCAACAACTTACCAGGTGAACATAGGTGGCAGGCAGCTCTACAGCTTACCAGGCCACCGTAGATGGCCGGCAGGTTACCAGGCCACTATAAATGGATGGCAGCTCGACAGCTTACCAGACCGTAGCCCGACAGGCCACCATAGGTGGACGGCAGCTCGACAACTTACCAGGTGAACATAGGTGGCAGGCAGCTCTATAGCTTACTAGCTACCATAGGTAGCCGGCAGGTTACCAAGCCACTATAAGTGGATGGGAGCTCGATAGCTTACCAGGCCGCAGCCCGACAGGCCACCATAAGGGGACGGCAGCTCGACAGCTTACCAGGTCAACATACGTGGCCGGCAGCTCGTCAGCTGATTACCAGGCCGCCATAGGTGATCGCCAGCTCGACAGTTTACCAGAGCACTTTAGGTGAATGGGAGCTCGACAGCTTACCGGGCCACAGCCCGACAGGCCACCATAGGTGGACGGCAGCTGGACAACTTACCAGGTCATCAGAGGTAGCCTGCGGTTCGACAGCTTACCAGACCACCATAGGTGTTTGGCAGCTCGACAGCTTACCGGGCCACAGCCCGACAGGCCACCATAGGTGGACGGCACCTGGACAACTTACCAGGTCATCAGAGGTAGCCTTCGGTTCGACAGCTTACCAGACCACTATAGGTGGACGGCAGCTTGACAACTTACCAGGTCATCAGACATGGCCTGCAGCCCGACAGCTTACCAGACCACTAGAGGGGGATGGCAACTCGACAGCTTACCAGGCCACAGCCCGACAGGCCACCATGGGTGGACGGCAGCTCGACATCTTACCAGTTGAACATAGGTGGCAGGCAGCTTTATAGCTTACCAGGCCACCATAGGTGACCGGCAGGTTAGCAGGCCACTATAAGTGGATGGCAGCTCAATAGCTTACCTGGCCACAGCCCGACAGGCCACCATAGGTGGACGGCAGCTTGACAACTTACCAGGTCATCAGAGGTGCTCTGCAGTTCGACAGCTTACCAGACCACTAGCGGGAGATGGCAGCTTGACAACTTACCATGTGATTATAGGTGGCAGGCAGCTCTACAGCTTACCGGGCCGCAACCCGACAGGCCACCATAGGTGGACGGCAGCTCGACAACTTACCAGGTCATCAGAGGGTGCCGGAAGCTCTACAGCTTATTAGGCCACCACAGGTGACCGGCAGCCTGACAGCTTACCAGGCCACCACCAGGCCACCGTAGGTGGCCGGCAGCTCGACATATTACTATACCACCATAGGTGGCCGGCAGCTCAACGGCTTACCGCGGCACTATAGGTGGCCGGCAGCTCGACGGGTTACCATGCAACCATCGGTGGCCTGCAGTTCGACAGCTTACCAGACCACTATAGGTGGATGGCAGCTTGACAACTTACCAGGTGAACATAGGTGGCAGGCAGCTCTACAGCTTACCAGGCCACCATAGGTGGCCGGCAGGTTACCAGGCCACTATAAGTGGATGGCAGCTCGACAGCTTATCACGCCGCAGCCCGATAGGCCACCATAGGTGGACGGCAGCTGGACAGCTGATTACCAGGCCCCCATAGGTGATCGCCAGCTCGACAGTTTACCAGAGCACTTTAGGTGGATGGCAGCTCGACAGCTTACCAGGCCGCAGCCCGACAGGTAGCTCGACAACCTACCAGGTCATCAAAGGGGGCCTGCAGTTCGACAGCATTTCAAACCACTATAGGTGGATGGCAGCTAGACTACTTACCAAGCCAACGTAGGTGGCAGGCAGCTCTACAGTTTACCAGGTCACCATGGGTGACCGGCAGGTTACCAGGCCACTATAGGTGGATGACAGCTCGACAGCTTACCAGGCCGCAGCCCGACAAGCCACCATGGGTGGACGGCAGCTCGACAACTTACCAGGTGAGCATAAGTGGCAGGCAGCTCTATAGCTTACCAGGCCACCATAGGTGGCCCGCAGGTTACCCTCCCAGGTGGATGGCAGCTCGACAGCTTACCAGACCACCATAGGTATTTGGCAGCTAGACAACTTACCAGGTCAACATAGGTAGCGGGCAGCTCTACAGCTTACCAGGCTACCATAGGTGGCCGGCAGGTTACCCGCTCACTGTAGGTGGATGGCAGCTCGACAGCTTACCAGGCCACAGCCCGACCGGCCACCATAGGTGGACGGCAGCTCGACAACTTACCAGGTCAACATACGTAGCCAGCAGCTCGTCAGCTGATTACCAGGCCGCCATAGGTGATCGCCAGCTCGACAGTTTACCAGAGCACTTTAGGTGAATGGGAGCTCGACAGCTTACCAGGCCGCAGCCCGACAGGTAGCTCGACAACTTACCAGGTCATCAGAGAGGGCCTGCATTTCGACAGCATCTCAGACCACTATAGGTGGATGGCAGCTAGACAACTTACCAAGCCAACATAGGTGGCAGGCAGCTCTACAGCTTACCAGGCCATCATGGGTGACCGGCAGGAGCTCCACAGCTTACCAGGCCACTATAGGTGGCCGGCAGCTCGACAGATTACCAGGCCACCATAGGTGGCCGGCAGGTTATCCGCCCACTATAGGTGGATGGCAGCTCGACAGCTTACCAGGCCACAGCCCGACAGGCCACCATAGGTGGACGGCAGCTTGACAACTTACCAGGTCTTCAGAGGTGGTCTGCAGTTCCACAGCTTACAGACCACAGCCCGACAGGCCACCATGGGTGGACGGCAGCTCGACAACTTACCAGGTGAGCATAGGTGGCAGGCAGCTCTATAGCTTACCAGGCCACCATAGGTGGCCCGCAGGTTACCCGCCCAGGTGGATGGCAGCTCGACAGCTTACCAGGCCACAGCCCGACAGGCCACCATGGGTGGACGGCAGCTCGACAACTTACCAGGTGAACATAGGTGGCAGGCAGCTCTATAGCTTACTAGCTACCATAGGTGGCCGGCAGGTTACCAAGCCACTATAAGTGGATGGGAGCTCGATAGCTTACCAGGCCGCAGCCCGACAGGCCACCATAAGGGGACGGCAGCTCGACAACTTACCAGGTCATCAGAGGGTGCCGGAAGCTCGACAGCTTATTGGGCCACCACAGGTGGCCGGCAGCCTGACAGCTTACCAGGCCACCGCAGGTGGCTGGTAGTTCAACAGATTACCAGGCACCATAGGCGACTGGCAGTTCGACAGATTACCACGCCACCGCAGGTGGCCGGTAGTTCGACAGATTACCAGGCACGATAGGCCACCATAGGTGGACGGCAGCTGGATAACTTACCAGGTCATCAGAGGTTGCCGGCAGTTCGACAGCTTATTAGGCCACCACGGGTGGCCGGTAGTTCAACAGATTACCAGGCACCATAGGTGGACGGCAGCTGGACAACTTACCAGATCATCAGAGGTGACCGGCAGCTCTACAGCTTATTAGGCCACCCTAGGTGGCCGGCAGGTCATCAGAGGGTGCCGGAAGCTCAACAGATTATTAGGACACCACAGATGGCCGGCAGCCTGACAGCTTACCAGGCCACCGCAGGTGGCTGGTAGTTCAACAGATTACCAGGCACCATAGGCGACTGGCAGTTCGACAGATTACCACGCCACCGCAGGTGGCCGGTAGTTTAACAGATTACCAGGCACCATAGGCCACCATAGGTGGACGGCAGCTGGACAACTTACCAGGTCATCAGAGGGTGCCGGAAGCTCGACAGCTTATTAGGCCACTACAGGTAGCCGGCAGCCTGACAGCTTACCAGGCCACCGCAGGTGGCCGGTAGTTCAACAGATTACCAGGCACCATAGGCGACTGGCAGCTCGACAGATTACTATACCACCATAGGTGGACGGCAGCTGGACAACTTACCAGGTCATCAGAGGTGACCGGCAGCTCTACAGCTTACTAGGCCACCCTAGGTGGCCGG
The DNA here is from genome assembly GCA_951905685.1 of Eumerus sabulonum. NCBI lineage: Eukaryota > Metazoa > Arthropoda > Insecta > Diptera > Syrphidae > Eumerus > Eumerus sabulonum. Next base: position 21,555,881 of record OX645062.1, on the reverse strand, counting down.
CAGCTCATCAGATCACGAGGCCACCGGTGTCCGGCAGCGCGAAAAATTGCCAGACCACCATTGGTGCTTGGCAGCTCGGCAACTTACCATGTGATTATAGGTGGCAGGCAGCTCTAAAGCTTACCGGGCCACCATAGGTGGCCTGCAGGTTACCAGGCCACTATAGGTGGATGGCAGCCCGACAGCTTACCGGGCCGCAGCCCGACAGGTCACCATAGGTGGATGGCAGCTCGACAACTTACCAGTTCGTCAGAGGGTGCCGGAAGCTCGACAGCTTATTAGGCCACCACAGGTGGCCGGCAGCCTTACAGCTTACCAGGCCACCGCAGGTGGCCGGTAGTTCAACAGATTACCAGACACCATAGGACACCATAGGTGGACGGTAGCTCCACAGCTTACCAGGACACTGTAGGTGTTTGGCAGCTCGACAACTTACCAGATGATCATAGGTAGCAGGCAGCTCTACAACTTACCAGACACCATAGGTGGCCGGCAGCTCGACAGATTACCAGGCCACCATAAGTTCCTGGCAACTTTGCAGCTTACCAGGCCACCGTAGGTGGCCGGCAGCTCGACTTATTACCATACCACCATTGGTGACCGGCAGCTCAACGGCTTACCATGGCATCATAATTGGCCGGCAGCTCGACGGGTTACCATGCCACCATAGGTGGCCTGCAGTTCGACAGCTTACCAGACCACTATAGGTGGATGGCAGCTCAACAACTTACCAGGTGAACATAGGTGGCAGGCAGCTCTACAGCTTACCAGGCCACCGTAGATGGCCGGCTGGTTACCAGGCCACCATAAATGGATGGCAGCTCGACAGCTTACTAGACCGTAGCCCGACAGGCCACCATAGGTGGACGGCAGCTCGACAACTTACCAGGTCAACATACGTAGCCGGCAGCTCGTCAACTGATTACCAGGCCGCCATAGGTGATCGCCAGCTCGACAGTTTACCAGAGCACTATAGGTGAATGGGAGCTCGACAGCTTACCAGGCCGCAGCCCGACAGGTAGCTCGACAACTTACCAGGTCATCAGAGAGGGCCTGCATTTCGACAGCATCTCAGACCACTATAGGTGGATGGCAGCTAGACAACTTACCCAGCCAACATAGGTGGCAGGCAGCTCTACAGCTTACCAGGCCATCATGGGTGACCGGCAGGAGCTCCACAGCTTACCAGGCCACTATAGGTGGCCGGCAGCTCGACAGATTACCAGGCCACCATAGGTGGCCGGCAGGTTATCCGCCCGCTATAGGTGGCAGGGAGCTCTACGGCTTACCAGGCCATCATGGGTGACCGGCAGGAGCTCCACAGCTTACCAGGCCACTATAGGTGTTTGGCAGCTAGACAACTTACCAGGTCAACATAGGTGACCGACAGCTCTACAGCCTACTAGGCTCACCTGGCTTATTAGGCCACCACAGGTGGCCGGCAGCCTGACAGCCTACCAGGCCACCGCAGGTGGCCGGTAGTTCAACAGATTGCCAGGCAACATAGGCCACCATAGGTGGACGGCAGCTCCACAGCTTACCAGGACACTGTAGGTGTTTGGCAGCTCGACAACTTACCAGACACCATAGGTGGCCGGCAGCTCGACAGATTACCAGGCCACCATAAGTTCCTGGCAAATCTGCAGCCGGCCGGCAGCTCGACAGCTTACCATGCCACCATAGGTGGCCGGCACCACGACGGCTTACCATGCCACCATAGGTGGCCGGCAACTCGATAGCTTACCAGGCCACCATAGGTGGCCGGTAGCTCATCAGTTCACGAGGCTTCCGGTGCCCGGCAGCTCGACAAATTACCAGAATGCCATAGGTGTTTAGCAGCTCAACCAGGTGATCATAGGTAGCAGGCAGCTCTACAACTTTCCAGGCCACCATAGGTGACCGGCAGGCTACCAGGCCACTACAGGTGTTTGGCAGCTAGACAACTTACCAGGTCATCAGAGGGTGCCAGAAGGTCGACAGCTTATTAGGCCGCCACAGATGGCCGGCAGCCTGACAGCTTACCAGGCCACCGCAGGTGGCCGGTAGTTCAACAGATTACCAGGCACCAGAGGCCACCATAGGTGGACGCCAGCTGGACAACTTACCAGGTCATCAGAGGTGACCGGCAGCTCTACAGCTTATTAGGCCACCCTAGGTGGCCGGCAGGTCATCAGAGGGTGCCGGAAGCTCAACAGATTATTAGGACACCACAGGTGGCCGGCAGCCTGACAGCTTACCAGGCCACCGCAGGTGGCTGGTAGTTCAACAGATTACCAGGCACCATAGGCGACTGGCAGCTCGACAGATTACCACGCCACCGCAGGTGGCCGGTAGTTTAACAGATTACCAGGCACCATAGGCCACCATAGGTGGCCGGCAGCCTGACAGCTTACCAGGCCACCGCAGGTGGCCGGTAGATCAACAGATTACCAGGCGCCATAGGCGACTGGCAGCTCGACAGATTACTATACCACCCTAGGTGGCCGGCAGCTCATCAGATCACGAGGCCACCGGTGCCCGGCAGCGCGAAAAATTGCCAGACCACCATTGGTGCCTGGCAGCTCGGTAATTTACCATATGATTATAGGTGGCAGGCAACTCTGAAGCTAACCGGGCCACCATAGGTGGCCTGCAGGTTACCAGGCCACTATAGGTGGATGGCAGCCCGACAGAATACTGGGCCGCAGCCCGACAGGTCACCATAGGTGGATGGCAGCTCGACAACTTACCAGTTCGTCAGAGGGTGCCGGAAGCTCGACAGCTTATTAGGCCACCACAGGTGGCCGGCAGCCTGACAGCTTACCAGGCCACCGCAGGTGGCCGGTAGTTCAACAGATTACCAGGTAGCATAGGCCACTATAGGTGGACGGCAGCTCCACAGCTTACCAGACACTGTAGGTGTTTGGCAGCTCGATAACTTACCAGATGATCATAGGTAGCAGGCAGCTCTACGACTTACCAGACACCATAGGTGGCCGGCAGTTCGACAGATTACCAGGCCACCATAAGTTCCTGGCAACTCTGCAGCTTACCAGGCCACCGTAGGTGGCCGGCAGCTCGACTTATTACCATACCACCATTGGTGGCCGGCAGCTCAACGGCTTACCATGGCATCATAATTGGCCGGCAGCTCGACGGGTTACCATGCCACCATAGGTGGCCTGCAGTTCGACAGCTTACCAGACCACTATAGGTGGATGGCAGCTCAACAACTTACCAGGTGAACATAGGTGGCAGGCAGCTCTACAGCTTACCAGGCCACCGTAGATGGCCGGCAGGTTACCAGGCCACTATAAATGGATGGCAGCTCGACAGCTTACCAGACCGCAGCCCGACAGGCCACCATAGGTGGACGGCAGCTCGACAGCTTACCAGGTCAACATACGTGGCCGGCAGCTCGTCAGCTGATTACCAGGCCGCCATAGGTGATCGCCAGCTCGACAGTTTACCAGAGCACTTTAGGTGAATGGGAGCTCGATAGCTTACCAGGCCGCAGCCCGACAGGTAGCTCGACAACTTACCAGGTCATCAGAGAGGGCCTACATTTCGACAGCATCTCAGACCACTATAGGTGGATGGCAGCTAGACAACTTACCAAGCCAACATAGGTAGCAGGCAGCTCTACAGCTTACCAGGCCATCATGGGTGACCGGCAGGAGCTCCACAGCTTACCAGGCCACTATAGGTGGCCGGCAGCTCGACAGATTACCAGGCCACAGCCCGACAGGCCACCATGGGTGGACGGCAGCTCGACAACTTACCAGGTGAACATAGGTGGCAGGCAGCTCTATAGCTTACCAGGCCACCATAGGTGGCCCGCAGGTTACCCGCCCAGGTGGATGGCAGCTCGACAGCTTACCAGGCCACAGCCCGACAGGCCACCATGGGTGGACGGCAGCTCGACAACTTACCAGGTGAACATAGGTGGCAGGCAGCTCTATAGCTTACTAGCTACCATAGGTGGCCGGCAGGTTACCAAGCCACTATAAGTGGATGGGATCTCGATAGCTTACCAGGCCGCAGCCCGACAGGCCACCATAAGGGGACGGCAGCTCGACAGCTTACCAGGTCAACATACGTGGCCGGCAGCTCGTCAGCTGATTACCAGGCCGCCATAGGTGATCGCCAGCTCGACAGTTTACCAGAGCACTTTAGGTGAATGGGAGCTCGATAGCTTACCTGGCCGCAGCCCGACAGGTAGCTCGACAACTTACCAGGTCATCAGAGAGGGCCTGCATTTCGACAGCATCTCAGACCACTATAGGTGGATGGCAGCTAGACAACTTACCAAGCCAACATAGGTGGCAGGCAGCTCTACAGCTTACCAGGCCATCATAGGTGACCGGCAGGAGCTCCACAGCTTACCAGGCCACTATAGGTGTTTGGCAGCTAGACAACTTACCAGGTCAACATAGGTGACCGACAGCTCTACAGCTTACTAGGCTCACCTGGCTTATTAGGCCACCACAGGTGGCCGGCAGCCTGACAGCTTACCAGGCCATCGCAGGTGGCCGGTAGTTCAACAGATTGCCAGGCAACATAGGCCACCATAGGTGGACGGCAGCTCCACAGCTTACCAGACACTGTAGGTGTTTGGCAGCTCGACAACTTACCAGACACCATAGGTGGCAGGCAGCTCTACAGCCTACCGGGCCACCATAGGTGGCCGGTATGTTACCAGGCCACTACAGGTGGGTGGCAGCCCGACAGCTTACCAAACACTGTAGGTGTTTGGCAGCTCGACAACATACCAGATGATCATAGGTAGCAGCCAGCTCTACAACTTACCAGACACCATAGGTGGCCAGCAGCTCGACAGATTACCAGGCCACCATAAGTTCCTGGCAAATCTACAGCCGGCCGGCAGCTCGACAGCTTACCATGCCACCATAGGTGGCCGGCACCACGACGGCTTACCATGCCACCATAGGTGGCCGGCAACTCGATAGCTTACCAGGCCACCATAGGTGGCCGGTAGCTCATCAGTTCACGAGGCTTCCGGTGGCCGGCAGCTCGACAAATTACCAGAATGCCATAGGTGTTTAGCAGCTCAACCAGGTGATCATAGGTAGCAGGCAGCTCTACAACTTTCCAGGCCACCATAGGTGACCGGTAGGTTACCAGGCCACTACAGGTGTTTGGCAGCTAGACAACTTACCAGGTCGTCAGAGGGTGCCAGAAGGTCGACAGCTTATTAGGCCGCCACAGATGGCCGGCAGCCTGACAGCTTACCAGGCCACCGCAAGTGGCCGGTAGTTCAACAGATTACCAGGCACCAGAGGCCACCATAGGTGGACGCCAGCTGGACAACTTACCAGGTCATCAGAGGTGACCGGCAGCTCTACAGCTTATTAGGCCACTCTAGGTGGCCGGCAGGTCATCAGAGGGTGCCGGAAGCTCAACAGATTATTAGGACACCACAGGTGGCCGGCAGCCTGACAGCTTACCAGGCCACCGCAGGTGGCTGGTAGTTCAACAGATTACCAGGCACCATAGGCGACTGGCAGCTCGACAGATTACTATACCACCCTAGGTGGCCGGCAGCTCATCAGATCACGAGGCCACCGGTGCCCGGCAGCGCGAAAAATTGCCAGACCACCATTGGTGCTTGGCAGCTCGGTAACTTACCATATGATTATAGGTGGCAGGCAACTCTAAAGCTAACCGGGCCACCATAGGTGGCCTGCAGGTTACCAGGCCACTATAGGTGGATGGCAGCCCGACAGAATACTGGGCCGCAGCCCGACAGGTCACCATAGGTGGATGGCAGCTCGACAACTTACCAGTTCGTCAGAGGGTGCCGGAAGCTCGACAGCTTATTAGGCCACCACAGGTGGCCGGCAGCCTGACAGCTTACCAGGCCACCGCAGGTGGCCGGTAGTTCAACAGATTACCAGGCAGCATAGGCCACTATAGGTGGACGGCAGCTCCACAGCTTACCAGACACTGTAGGTGTTTGGCAGCTCGATAACTTACCAGATGATCATAGGTAGCAGGCATCTCTACAACTTACCAGACACCATAGGTGGCCGGCAGCTCAACAGATTACCAGGCCACCATAAGTTCCTGGCAACTCTGCAACTTACCAGGCCACCGTAGGTGGCCGGCAGCTCGACTTATTACCATACCACCATTGGTGGCCGGCAGCTCAACGGCTTACCATGGCATCATAATTGGCCGGCAGCTCGACGGGTTACCATGCCACCATAGGTGGCCTGCAGTTCGACAGCTTACCAGACCACTATAGGTGGATGGCAGCTCAACAACTTACCAGGTGAACATAGGTGGCAGGCAGCTCTACAGCTTACCAGGCCACCGTAGATGGCCGGCAGGTTACCAGGCCACTATAAATGGATGGCAGCTCGACAGCTTACCAGACCGCAGCCCGACAGGCCACCATAGGTGGACGGCAGCTCGACAGCTTACCAGGTCAACATACGTGGCCGGCAGCTCGTCAGCTGATTACCAGGCCGCCATAGGTGATCGCCAGCTCGACAGTTTACCAGAGCACTTTAGGTGAATGGGAGCTCGATAGTTTACCAGGCCGCAGCCCGACAGGTAGCTCGACAACTTACCAGGTCATCAGAGAGGGCCTGCATTTCGACAGCATCTCAGACCACTATAGGTGGATGGCAGCTAGACAACTTACCAAGTCAACATAGGTGGCAGGCAGCTCTACAGCTTACCAGGCCATCATGGGTGACCGGCAGGAGCTCCACAGCTTACCAGGCCACTATAGGTGGCCGGCAGCTCGACAGATTACCAGGCCACCATAGGTGGCCGGCAAGTTATCCGCCCACTATAGGTGGATGGCAGCTCGACAGCTTACCAGGCCGCAGCCCGACAGGTAGCTCGACAACTTACCAGGTCATCAGAGAGGGCCTGCATTTCGGCAGCATCTCAGACCACTATAGGTGGATGGCAGCTAGACAACTTACCAAGCCAACATAGGTGGCAGGCAGCTCTACAGCTTACCAGGCCATCATGGGTGACCGGCAGGAGCTCCACAGCTTACCAGGCCACTATAGGTGGCCGGCAGCTCGACAGATTACCAGGCCACCATAGGTGGCCGGCAGGTTATCCGCCCACTATAGGTGGATGGCAGCATGGCAGCTTACCAGGCCACAGCCCGACAGGCCACCATAGGTGGACGGCAGCTTGACAACTTACCAGGTCATCAGAGGTGGTTTGCAGTTCCACAGCTTACAGACCACAGCCCGACAGGCCACCATGGGTGGACGGCAGCTCGACAACTTACCAGGTGAACATAGGTGGCAGGCAGCTCTATAGCTTACCAGGCCACCATAGGTGGCCCGCAGGTTACCCGCCTAGGTGGATGGCAGCTCGACAGCTTACCAGGCCACAGCCCGACAGGCCACCATGGGTGGACGGCAGCTCGACAACTTACCAGGTGAACAAAGGTGGCAGGCAGCTCTATAGCTTACCAGCTACCATAGGTGGCCGGCAGGTTACCAAGCCACTATAAGTGGATGGGAGCTCGATAGCTTACCAGGCCGCAGCCCGACAGGCCACCTGTAGAAAAAACTAAATGAATTCAGATGTAAAATGAACTTAATGAATTATACATACATACATATGTTAATCTATAATACATGTAATAGTCATGCAGGCATATAAGTAGCCGCGAAAAGGTTTTCTTTGGAGTCAGTCGCTATTATACTATCATTGAGCAAAGAGTGAATAAAGATTTTGTATTTCTAGTAAGTGGCTAGTTTCCTTATTTCGAGCTATCGTGGTTTCTTTCACATTTTGGTGCCGAAACCCGGGAACGTGAGCCCGTGACCAAAGACTAAGAAATATAAAAGTACAATCAAAGATAGTAGCGATTCGATGGAGTTATCAGCGAGGTCAGCCTATAGAGGTCAGGTGACCAAGATAGTGAAGTCTGCAACTGAATTTCTATCTTCAAAGGACTCGCAATTAACCAACGAAGACAAATTTGATAACATAGGGGAGGAATTATTGTCATACGTTCAACGACTGACTGCAGCTCATGAAAGTCTGAAGACAACCAATGAAGAAATAAAATGTAAGAATCTCTTAAAGGGTGAAGATATGGATAAGGAGCTCGACAAAATTGCCGACTACGAAGACCAGGCCATAAATACTCTCGCACGTTTAAATTTTCGTCTAGGTAAGATACGACAAAAGCAGAAGAATGTTAATAATGCACCTACCAATAATACGACAAGTATGAATTGTCCTAATAAGCTTCCTACATTGCCCCTAAGGAAATTCGATGGGAGCTTTCACGAATGGCTACCATTTTGGGAGCAATTTCGCACCACGGTGCATGAGAACGCAAATTTGGCGCCAACAGATAAATTCAGTTACTTAGAATCATTGTTGGTTGGAAGCGCCAAAAAAGTCATTGCGGGCTTTACTGCTTCCGAAATGTGTTACGATGCAGCCATCTCGCTCCTACAGGAACAGTACGGTGACAAGGAAAGACTTGTCGACAAACAGATGCAGCAGCTAATTTCCCTCCGTCCCATTCATACCAAAACCGATGTTGCTGGCTTACGAAGCTTGTATAACAGCATAATGTCATGCAGCCGCACACTAACATCATTGCAGGTTCCACCACAACAATATTGCGTTATGTTGAAGTCTATTTTGCTTAGATGTTTGCCTACTGATCTTCGCGTGGACTACTATCGTACGTTAGACGGAGATGACGACATAACAAACGTATCTAACTCGGAGGACAGCGTAACCACTCTTACAAATAGTGGAGACAAGCAAGTGCAGAACATAATGCGTTTTTTAAAAAGGGAGGTAGAGTCCCTTGAGAGAAGTAAGGTAGTGTCTCTTTCTTCAAGCCAGGCTAAAACAAATCCTTTAAGCACAGCAATCAGTTTGTTTTCCCCGAGCGACAAAGACCACTGTCTGTTTTGCACTTCTACGAAACATCTTACTAGGGAGTGTGACAGCAACAACAGTATAGCGGAAAAGAGAGAAATACTGAGAAAAAATGGATGTTGTTATCGGTGTTCCAAGCGGGGACACTCTTCCAAGAAGTGTCGTAGTGCAAAATTCATTTGTTGCAAAAAGTGCAAGGGCAAGCACATGACTTCGATGTGCGACCCCTTTTTCAAAAAAGCAACTACAAGTGCTAACCAAACTGCGGCAAATACATCCGGAAATAACATTACAGAAAACGTCTGTATGTACAACTCGAGTTTTCAGTATACAAACGTCTTTTTAAAGACGGCTCGAGGTATCGTCGTATCCCCGAACAAAAAGCACCAAATTTTGATTCGGTTTATTATTGATGGCGGGAGCCAATATTCGTATGTCCGGGAAAGCTTAGTAAATCAACTCGATTTCGTAGAGGAAAGGAAAGTTTTCATTGCAGTCATTCCGTTTGGAAGTAAAGAGAAGTGTCCTCCTAAAGAATTCCGGAAAGTCAAAATTTCGATAAAAAGCCAGTTCACTGATAAAAGTTTGGCGCTAGAGGCCGTGGTAGTACCGGACATTTGTGTTGATGTCTTATGCACACCTGATGTTTCATGTCCCGAATTTCATGGTCTCCAATTAGCAGATTCGCAACAGGTGGAAATAGAGTCAATGGATGGTTTGACGGTTCTAATCGGATCGGATTTTTACTGGAATGCTGTAACTGGAAGACAACGAAGACTTTCATCACGTTTAAGGGCAGTAGAAACCATATTTGGATGGACATTGCAGGGGCCCCACACACTTTCCGGTAAGAAATTCGATTTAGTCAGTAATTTACAAATCTCCTCCGTTGTTAGCACAAATCTAATGCTCCCGGCTATGCCCTATAATGATGGGGAATTCCTTTGGTCACTTGAAGCTATCGGTATTCGAAATGAAGAAGTCGAAAATAAGCATCTAACCGAAGATTTGATCAATAAGTGTATTATCAAGAAGAATAATCGGTATGAAGCTTCGTTACCCTGGAAGACTGCCAGCAGTCTATTAAGCAATAATCGAAGCGATGCCGTGAAAAGATTGAATGCACTTACCCGACGATTACTAAGAGTTCCAGGCAGATTCGAAGAATACAACACTGCTATGCGTCAATTGATCTCAGATGGAGTTGCCGAAGCCGTGCCTGGAGGTAACCACTCAAATCGCGTATTTTATCTCCCTCATCGACCAGTCTACAAAAGTGAGAGTACTACAACCAAACTAAGAATAGTATTTGATGCGTCTGCGCGTTCAGAAGAGTTTGGTTCATTAAACGATCAGCTTAATATAGGTGCCAATCTATTACCAGACATCTTTAAAGTTCTTCTAAACTTTCGTTTCGCGGACGTAGAGAAGGCATTTCTCCAGATCTGGTTAAACGAAGCTGACCGCGATAGTCATCGGTTTGTGTGGTTTGGTTCTGACGGGAATTTTAAGGAATACAAAGACTTTAGGATGACGAGGGTAACCTTTGGGATTAACTGTAGCCCATTTCTTCTAACTGCGACGTTGAAACTACATCTAAAGCAAGAAGAAATCCATTTTGGTCGCACTTGTGATTTGCTTAGAGATAGCTTCTATATGGATGACCTAGTGATGAGTGTCGATACAGAAGAAGAAGGTGAACGTATCAGCAAAGAAGCTGTTCTCATCCTCAGAAATGCTTCAATGAATCTGAGAAAATTTAACTCGAACAGTCAGCGTATACGTTCGTCCCTTAGCTCGGATAATACGCCAGTCAATCAAAAGGTGTTAGGGCTAACATGGTTCACCTTAACTGACGAATTAGCCGTTTCCTTGCAATCAGTGGAACAGCTAATTAGCTCCAACGTAATCAGAAACACGAAACGCAATGTTCTTCAGTCTATAGCTAGGATTTTTGATCCGTTGGGAATGTTAGGACCAGTTGTCATCAGAGTTAAAATTTTATTTCAACGCATTTGGAAAGAGAAGCTGCAATGGGATGAACCGTTAAACTCAAGTTTAAATATCGAGTGGGAAGCTTGTTTACAAAGCATATTGCAACTAAAAGCCATAACAATACCACGGTCTGCATTTGGACTTTTCTCACCCGAATCGAATGATATACACATATTTGCTGATGCCAGCCTTAAAGCATATGGGACGGTAGCCTACCTGAAAAATAAAGGTGAGACTGGAGAAAATAATATTGCGTTTTTGTGTGCTAAAAGCCGAGTAGCTCCGCTAAAACAAGATGGTAATAATGAGCTTACCTTACCGAAGTTGGAGCTAACAGCCGCCCTAATTGCATCCCGATTGTGTTCATATTTAAAAAAAAATCTAAAAATTTCTGTTAGCAAGTATTACCTTTGGACAGATTCAAAAATTGCTCTTAGTTGGATACAAGGAAAATCAAATCGTTGGAAACCATTTGTCCAAAGTCGGGTCGATGAAATCCGTCGCCATACATCGCTATTAGACTGGCATCATTGTTCGGGGAAGGACAACCCTGCAGATTTCCTGACAAGAGGAGTATCTTCGGAAATATTGCTAACATCAGATTTATGGGCACACGGACCAGAATGGCTCAAGGGGGAAGTAAGCTACCAGAAGGATAATATGCAATTTTCTTTCGATACCGCAGCTCAGCTGGCTTTGTTAACACCAGTGCCTTTATTACATCAAAAGAATACTTGTTCCCCCCTCTTGCCATTTGAGGATTATAGTACATGGAAGCGTTTGATAAGGGTAACATGTTTTGTTCTCCGATTTTGGCATTTGTGTAAGAAAGTCCACGTCCCATCGCTTAAGCATTTATCCGTTGACGATCTGCTTGAGGCCGAAACTTATTGGATCAGGTATATTCAAAGATCTATGTTTAACCATGAACTTAGTTTATTGCAGAAGGGGCAAAATATACCCCCCGTTTCCCGTATAGCACAACTATTACCTTTCCTCGGAAAAGATGGCATTATGAGATTACGCGGGCGATTTCATGCAACTGATGAATCTGAAGATTTCAAGCATCCTGTATTACTCCCTGGGAAACACGTTATAGTGGATCTCATTGTGGACGATTGTCATCGGAACTCTCTACATGGCGGGGTAAACATTGTGCTCTCACAACTAAGAAAACGTTCGGAAGTGCGTTGTTTGTCAGAAGCTGTGGGCTAAACCCTCATCGCAACCGTTTGGTCCACTTCCAATTGAACGGATCACAATATCGAGGCCCTTTGATAACGTCGGCGTTGATTTCGCGGGACCCTTATATTATTTCAACTCTAAAGGGGAAAGTAACAAAGCTTACATGATGGTATTCACCTGTGCCAGTGTTCGCGCCATACATATAGAGCTTGTGACTAATTTAAGCACAGATAGTTGCTTATTGGGGCTTCGACGGTTCATTTGCAGAAGGGACGCACCGTCCACAGTATTTTCGGACAATGCGCGTACCTTTCGCAGAGCGGCTTTAGAACTTAATGCAGCCGAGTTTTCGTGCGATGATGAGGCTGTGCATCGTTTTTTGGCAGATAAGAAAATTAGATGGAAATTCATTGTTGAGCGGGCTCCATGGTGGGGAGGCTTTTGGGAGCGCCTCATTCGCAATATCAAAAACATACTCAAAGTTGTCATCGGTAGGAGTAAACTTTCCTTCGAACAGTTAAGAACTTTGGTCATCGAAGCAGAGGGAATGATTAACGCCCGACCACTCACATACATAAGCAGTGACCCACTGGATGATGCACCGCTCACGCCAGCAGATTTCTTAGTTGGCCGTTTTAAGTTTTCAAATGGCAGTATTGGAAGCTCTCAAGCAGTAGAAATTCGAGATATCTGGAAGCAAAGAATGAAGTACACTAATATGTTGTGGAAGCGTTGGCGGTGCGAATATATGCAGCTCTTGCGGTCTTTCCACTACAGCAAGCCAGGGGCAGCGAAAGAGATAAAACGAGATGATGTTGTTCTTGTTTTTGACTCAGCAAAACCAAGAATTCATTGGAGATTAGCCGTTATCGAAGAAGCATTTATTGGTCGAGATGGTAACGTACGAGCGTGTGCGATTCGATATGCGGATGGGACGCGGACTAGAAGACCCATTCAACTGTTATATCCCTTGGAGCTCCACCATCCTGCCCGGCCGGAGGATGTAGAAAAAACTAAATGAATTCAGATGTAAAATGAACTTAATGAATTATACATACATACATATGTTAATCTATAATACATGTAATAGTCATGCAGGCATATAAGTAGCCGCGAAAAGGTTTTCTTTGGAGTCAGTCGCTATTATACTATCATTGAGCAAAGAGTGAATAAAGATTTTGTATTTCTAGTAAGTGGCTAGTTTGCTTATTTCGAGCTATCGTGGTTTCTTTCACACCACCATAAGGGGACGGCAGCTCGACAGCTTACCAGGTCAACATACGTGGCCGGCAGCTCGTCAGCTGATTACCAGGCCGCCATAGGTGATCGCCAGCTCGACAGTTTACCAGAGCACTTTAGGTGAATGGGAGCTCGATAGCTTACCAGGCCGCAGCCCGACAGGTAGCTCGACAACTTACCAGGTCATCAGAGAGGGCCTGCATTTCGACAGCATCTCAGACCACTATAGGTGGATGGCGGCTAGACAACTTACCAAGCCAACATAGGTGGCAGGCAGCTCTACAGCTTACCAGGCCATCATAGGTGACCTGCAGGAGCTCCACAGCTTACCAGGCCACTATAGGTGTTTGGCAACTAGACAACTTACCAGGTCAACATAGGTGACCGACAGCTCTACAGCTTACTAGGCTCACCTGGCTTATTAGGCCACCACAGGTGGCCGGCAGCCTGACAGCTTACCAGGCCACCGCAGGTGGCCGGTAGTTCAACAGATTGCCAGGCAACATAGGCCACCATAGGTGGACGGCAGCTCCACAGCTTACCAGGACACTGTAGGTGTTTGGCAGCTCGACAACTTACCAGACACCATAGGTGGCAGGCAGCTCTACAGCCTACCGGGCCACCATAGGTGCCCGGTATGTTACCACGCCACTACAGGTGGATGGCAGCCCGACAGCTTACCAGACACTGTAGGTGTTTGGCAGCTCGACAACTTACCAGATGATCATAGGTAGCAGGCAGCTCTACAACTTACCAGACACCATAGGTGGCCGGCAGCTCGACAGATTACCAGGCCACCATAAGTTCCTGGCAAATCTACAGCTTACCAGGCCACCGTAGGTGGCCGGCAGCTCGACTTATTACCATACCACCATTGGTGGCCGGCAGCTCAACGGCTTACCATGGCATCATAATTGGCCGGCAGCTCGACGGGTTACCATGCCACCATAGGTGGCCTGCAGTTCGACAGCTTACCAGACCACTATAGGTGGATGGCAGCTCAACAACTTACCAGGTGAACATAGGTGGCAGGCAGCTCTACAGCTTACCAGGCCACCGTAGATGGCCGGCAGGTTACCAGGCCACTATAAATGGATGGCAGCTCGACAGCTTACCAGACCGCAGCCCGACAGGCCACCATAGGTGGACGGCAGCTCGACAGCTTACCAGGTCAACATACGTGGCCGGCAGCTCGTCAGCTGATTACCAGGCCGCCATAGGTGATCGCCAGCTCGACAGTTTACCAGAGCACTTTAGGTGAATGGGAGCTCGATAGCTTACCAGGCCGCAGCCCGACAGGTAGCTCGACAACTTACCAGGTCATCAGAGAGGGCCTGCATTTCGACAGCATCTCAGACCACTATAGGTGGATGGCAGCTAGACAACTTACCAAGCCAACATAGGTGGCAGGCAGCTCTACAGCTTACCAGGCCATCATGGGTGACCGGCAGGAGCTCCACAGCTTACCAGGCCACTATAGGTGGCCGGCAGCTCGACAGATTACCAGGCCACCATAGGTGGCCGGCAAGTTATCCGCCCACTATAGGTGGATGGCAGCTCGACAGCTTACCAGGCCGCAGCCCGACAGGTAGCTCGACAACTTACCAGGTCATCAGAGAGGGCCTGCATTTCGGCAGCATCTCAGACCACTATAGGTGGATGGCAGCTAGACAACTTACCAAGCCAACATAGGTGGCAGGCAGCTCTACAGCTTACCAGGCCATCATGGGTGACCGGCAGGAGCTCCACAGCTTACCAGGCCACTATAGGTGGCCGGCAGCTCGACAGATTACCAGGCCACCATAGGTGGCCGGCAGGTTATCCGCCCACTATAGGTGGATGGCAGCTTGGCAGCTTACCAGGCCACAGCCCGACAGGCCACCATAGGTGACGGCAGCTTGACAACTTACCAGGTCATCAGAGGTGGTTTGCAGTTCCACAGCTTACAGACCACAGCCCGACAGGCCACCATGGGTGGACGGCAGCTCGACAACTTACCAGGTGAACATAGGTGGCAGGCAGCTCTATAGCTTACCAGGCCACCATAGGTGGCCGGTAGCTCATCAGTTCACGAGGCTTCCGGTGGCCGGCAGCTCGACAAATTACCAGAATGCCATAGGTGTTTAGCAGCTCTACAACTTTCCAGGCCACCATAGGTGACCGGCAGGTTACCAGGCCACTACAGGTGTTTGGCAGCTAGACAACTTACCAGGTCGTCAGAGGGTGCCAGAAGGTCGACAGCTTATTAGGCCGCCACAGATGGCCGGCAGCCTGACAGCTTACCAGGCCACCGCAGGTGGCCGGTAGTTCAACAGATTACCAGGCACCAGAGGCCACCATAGGTGGACGCCAGCTGGACAACTTACCAGGTCATCAGAGGTGACCGGCAGCTCTACAGCTTATTAGGCCACCCTAGGTGGCCGGCAGGTCATCAGAGGGTGCCGGAAGCTCAACAGATTATTAGGACACCACAGGTGGCCGGCAGCCTGACAGCTTACCAGGCCACCGCAGGTGGCTGGTAGTTCAACAGATTACCAGGCACCATAGGCGACTGGCATCTCGACAGATTACCACGCCACCGCAGGTGGCCGGTAGTATAACAGATTACCAGGCACCATAGGCCACCACAGGTGGCCGGCAGCCTGACAGCTTACCAGGCCACCGCAGGTGGCCGGTAGTTCAACAGATTACCAGGCACCATAGGCGACTGGCAGTTCGACAGATTACCACGCCACCGCAGGTGGCCGGTAGTTTAACAGATTACCAGGCACCATAGGCCACCATAGGTGGACGGCAGCTGGACAACTTACCAGGTCATCAGAGGTTGCCGGCAGCTCGACAGCTTATTAGGCCACCATGGGTGGCCGGCAACCTGACAGCTTACCAGGCCACCGCAGGTGGCCGGTAGTTCAACAGATTACCAGGCACCATAGGCGACTGGCTCGACAGATTACCAGGCCACCATAAGTTCCTGGCAAATCTACAGCCGGCCGGCAGCTCGACAGCTTACCATGCCACCATAGGTGGCCGGCACCACGACGGCTTACCATGCCACCATAGGTGGCCGGCAACTCGATAGCTTACCAGGCCACCATAGGTGGCCGGTAGCTCATCAGTTCACGAGGCTTCCGGTGGCCGGCAGCTCGACAAATTACCAGAATGCCATAGGTGTTTAGCAGCTCTACAACTTTCCAGGCCACCATAGGTGACCGGCAGGTTACCAGGCCACTACAGGTGTTTGGCAGCTAGACAACTTATCAGGTTAACATAGGTGACCGACAGCTCTACAGCTTACTAGCCCGCCCTAGGTGGCCGGCAGCTCATCAGATCACGAGGCCACCGGTGGCCGGCAGCGCGACAAATTGCCAGACCACCATAAGTGTTTGGCAGCTCAACAACTTACCATGTGATTATAGGTGGCAGGCAGCTCTACAGCTTACCGGGCCACCATAGGTGGCCGGTAGGTTACCAGGCCACTACAGGTGGATGGCAGCCAGACAGCTTACCAGGTCGTCAGAGGGTGCCGGAAGGTCGACAGCTTATTAGGCCGCCACAGATGGCCGGCAGCCTGACAGCTTACCAGGCCACCACAGGTGGCCGGTAGTTCAACAGATTACCAGGCACCAGATGCCACCATAGGTGGACGCCAGCTGGACAACTTACCAGGTCATCAGAGGTGACCGGCAGCTCTACAGCTTATTAGGCCACCCTAGGTGGCCGGCAGGTCATCAGAGAGTGCCGGAAGCTCAACAGATTATTAGGACACCACAGGTGGCCGGCAGCCTGACAGCTTACCAGGCCACCGCAGGTGGCTGGTAGTTCAACAGATTACCAGGCACCATAGGCGACTGGCAGCTCGACAGATTACCACGCCACCGCAGGTGGCCGGTAGTTTAACAGATTACCAGGCACCATAGGCCACCATAGGTGGCCGGCAGCCGGACAGCTTACCAGCCCACCGCAGGTGGCCGGTAGTTCAACAGATTACCAGGCACCATAGGCGACTGGCAGCTCGACAGATTACTATACCACCATAGGTGGACGGCAGCTCGACAGATTACCATGCCACCATAGGTGGCCGGCACCACGACTGCTTACCATGCCACCATAGGTGACCGGCAACTCGATAGGCTACCAGGCCACCATAGCTGGCCGGTAGCTCATCAGCTCACGAGGCTTCCGGTGGCCGGCAGCTCGACAAATTACCAGAATGCCATAGGTGTATGGCAGCTCAACCAGGCGATCATAGGTAGCAGGCAGCTCTACAACTTTCCAGGCCACCGCAGGTGGCCGGTAGTTCAACAGATTACCAGGCACCATAGGCCACCATAGGTGGACGCCAGCTGGACAACTTACCAGGTCATCAGAGGTTGTCCGCAGCTCGACAGCTTATAAGGCCACCACAGGTGGTCGGCAGCCTGACAGTTTACCAGGCCACCGCAGGTGGTCGGTAGTTCAAGAGATTACCACGCACCATAGGCGACTGTCTCGACAGATTTCCAGGCCACCATAAGTTCCTGGCATATCTACAGCCGGCCGGCAGCTCGACAGCTTACCATGCCACCATAGGTGGCCGGCAGCTCTACGGCTTACCATGCCACTATAGGTGGCCGGCAACTCGATAGCTTACCAGGCCACCATAGGTGGCCGGCAGCTCATCAGTTCACGAGGCTACCGGTGGCCGGCAGCTCGACACATTACCAGACCACCATAGGTGTTTAGCAGTTCATCCAGATGATCATAGGTGGCAGGCAGCTCTACAACTTTCCAGGCCACCATAGGTGGCCGGCAGGTTACCAGGCCACTACAGGTGTTTGGCAGCTAGACAACTTACCAGGTCAACATAGGTTGACCTTACTTATTAGGCCACCCTAGGTGGCCGGCAGCTCATCAGATCACGAGGCCACCGGTGGCCGGCAGCGCGGCAAATTGCCAGACCACCACAGGTGTTTGGCAGCACGACAACTTACCATGTGATTATAGGTGGCAGGCAGCTCTACAGCTTACTGGGCCACCATAGGTGGCCGGCAGGTTATCAGGCCACTATAGGTGGATGGCAGCAAGACAGCTTACCGGGCCGCAGCCCGACAGGGCACCATAGGCGGATGGCAGCTCGACAACTTACCAGGTGAACATAGGTGGCAGGCAGCTCTACAGCTTACCAGGCCACTATAGGTGTTTGGCAGCTCGACAACTTACCAGGTGATCATAGGCAGCAGGCAGCTCTATAACTTACCAGGCCACCATAGGAGGCCGGCAGCTCGACAGATTACCAGGCGACCATACTAGGCTTGCAGTTCGACATCTTACCAGGCCACCGTCAGGCCACTATACATAGGTGGATGCCAGCTCGTCAACTTTCCAGGCTGCCATAGGTGACCGGCAGCTCTACAGCTTACCAGGCCATCATAGGTGGCTGGCAGCTTATCAAATTACCAGACCACCATAGGTGTTTGGCAGCTCGATAACTTACCAGGTGACCATAGGCGGCAGGCAGCCCTACAGCTTACCAGGCCACCATAGGTGGCCGACGGCCACCATAGGGGGATGGCAACTCGACAGCTTACCAGGCCACAGCCCGGCAGGCCACCATAGGTGGACGGCAGCTCGACAACTTACCAGGCCATCATAGGTGGCTGGCAGCTTATCAAATAACCAGACCGCCATAGGTGTTTGGCAGCTTGATAACTTACCAGGTGATCATAGGTGGCAGGCAGCTCTACAGCTTACCAGGCCACCATAGGTGGCCGGCAAGTCACCAGGGGTTTATAGGTGGATGGCAGCTCAACAGCTTACCAGGTCGCAGCCCGAAATGCCATCATATAGTTGTTTGGCAGCTCGACAACTTACCAGGTGATCATAGGTGGCAGGCAGCTCTGCAGCTTAACGGGCTACCACAGCTCGACAGAATACCAGACCATCATAGGTGTTTGGTCATCAGAGGTGGCCGGCATTTCGACAGGTTACCACGCCGCCATAGGTGGACGGCACCTTCACAGCTTACCAGGCCACGATACATGGGTGGCCGGCAGCTCGACAGACTACCAGAGCACCATTGGTGGCCGGCAGCTCGACAGAATACCAGGACTGTCATAAGTGTTTGGCCATCAGATGTGGCCATCACAGGTGGCCGGCAGCTCCACAGCTTACCATGCCACCATATGTGGCCGGCAGCTCAACAGATTACCAGACTAGCTAGGTGGCCGGAGCTCGACAGATTACCAGGCCACCAAAAGTGGCCGGTAGATCAACAGATCACCAAGCCACCGGTGGCCGGCAGCTCGACAAATTTCCGGACAACCATAGATGTTTGGAAGTTCTACAGCTTACCAGGCCACTGTAGGTGGATGGCAGCTCGAAAGCTTACCAGGCTGCCATAGATCACTGGCAGCTCGACAGCCGAGGAGGTTTGCCATAGGTGACAGGAAGCTCGACAGATTACCAACTAAACAACTTACCAGGCCACCATAGGTGGCCGGCAGCTCGATGGCTTACCAGGCTAGCGTTGATAAAACTTTCGAACGTCACGCCTGCAGTAACACCTCTCCAAATACTCAATCGCGCGCTTCTCGAGATCTTTCTTCTTTCATCTAAGAAGCTTATGCTCCTCCCTTCTTTTTAACTCGTAGAGCTCACGAGCTGCTCTTGTTCTTTTATGCAGCGAGGCCTTATATGCATCCTGCTTCGCTGCATGAATCCTCCTGCACAGCGTCATCGAACCAGGTGTTTCTTCGTTGTGGAGCCTTGAAGCCGAAAACTTCGGATGCAGAGCTTTTTAGGGCTTGTTTGTAAAGGCTCCACTGCTGTTCTATTGATAGTGTGGAGGATTCAGGTGTATTAGAGAGCTTAAGGGAGACGCGATCGGGTAAAAGCACGAGCGGTTTCTGGCGATAGTAGCTTCCCGATGTCATAACTTTGTATTCTACTCCGTTGCGTTCGTGATATCCGTATGCGCATCTTGGCTACTACAAGATAGTGGCCCGAGTCGATGTTAGCCCCTCGGAAAGTTCGAACATCAAGAATAGTGGAGGAGTGTCTGACGTTGATCGCGATGTGATCAATCTGGTTGGTAGTCGATTGATCAAATGACCGCCAGGTGCCTTTGTGTATATAGGGGTGCAGGAAGCGCGTACTGGCTAGAATGAGATTTCGCCCCGTAGCAAGATCAATCAGCCTGTGTCCGTTATCGGAGGTGGTGTCGTGTAGGCTATGTTTGCCGATGACTCGTTCAAATATGCTCTCCTTACCCAGCTTAGCATTGAAGTCTCCTAGTACAATTTTGATGTCATAGCTGGGACATTGGGCATACGTTCTGTCTAGGAGATCGTAGAACTCATCTTTGGCTGAGTCATCCTTGTCTTCCGTCGGAGCGTGGACGCAGATCAGGCTGATGTTAAAAAATTTAGCCTTGATACGGATTGTTATGAGGCGTTCGCTCACATGCCGAAAGCTTATGACTTTTTGCCTTAGTCCACCTCGAACAACAAATCGTTGCCCTCTCTCCCTATAGCAGTCGCCGTAGTCAATATCGCAGTTTTTCATCCGCTTTATACCCGGTTCATTCCATCGCATTTCCTGTATGGCGGTGATATCCGCTTTATAGCGGCCTAGGGCGTCCGCAAGTTGTTCGGCTGCACGTGGCCTGTTTAGGGACCTAAAATTCCACGTTCAAAGCCGAAGATCGTTGTCCTTTTTTCGTTTTTTGCAAGTGTCGTCAACATAAATCCGGTCCGTTATATCCGAGGCTTGTGGTTGTTTCGGAGTTTGTGATTTTTTTACGGTTACGGCTTACTAGGTCGTAGCCCAACCGACTAATCCTGTTTTTTGGCGCAGGAGGCTCGCCATTCGCCCTTCCCCGTCTGCAATTTCCATAGGAAATCTCCAGATGGCACACCACGAGGAGGTGGGGGTAGGACTTACTAACAGTGCCGCAAGATGTTCGACTGCGGTGGCTCTTCTCGCTTTTTAGCAGGCCAGCATCCGTCGGATAGATGCTACCCCTACGAGGCCTTTGTTAGTCCTTTGCCAACCGGTGCTTCTAATAAAGCGGTTGAGTTGAGCTATTTTTTGGTTTGCTAGCTCACTCAGATTGTCGAAGAAGGGCGCGCCGAGGTAAATCATCCTGCGATTCGCAAAAAAGGGACATGAGCAGAGGAGGTGGTGTATTGATTCCTCCTCCTCCTCGTCAATGCAGCCGCGACAGAAGTCATTGTAGGGAAGCCCCAGTTTGGCAACGTGTTTTCCAATGGTGGAGTGACCTGTAATGACACCCACTAAAGTGCTAAAGGTTGCCCTTTTGGTTGCCACCAGGCCCTGGTTCGACCTAAGTTTAACTAAGGCCACAATAGTTTGGTGATAAAGCCGATATTGCTCTCATTCCATTGGAGATTGGTCTCCTCTATGGTTTGAAGCTTTATCATGTGCTTTACCGTACTTATTGGTGTTTCTAGGTACCCGAGGGTAGGTAGGCTGAGTGTGCTTGACCCTAACTTTGCGAGTTCGTCGGCCGCGCAGTTTCCTGGAATATCCCTATGCCCGGAAGCCCACAGTATTTTAATGTTGAACTGTTCAGCCATCTCATCTAGAGATACGCGACAGTTAATGGATGTTTTTGATTTGTGGGTCACCGCTGCCAGGGATTTTATCGCAGATTGGCTATCCGTGCAAATGATAATATCCTTTGTGGATATTACATTGATCCTGAGCCATGCCAGGACCTCCGTTATCGCAGTTATTTCTACCTGAAACACACTACAGTAATTTGGGAGTCTAAATGATAGGTTGAGGTTAAGTTCCTTGGAGTAGAACCCACTGCCTACATCCGACTCCATCTTTGAGCCATCGGTATAGAGGAAGATCGAGTCCTTTGGTATTACAGCCCATTCCTCCCTGGATGGAAAGACAACTTCGAAGTTCCTGGTGAACACATTCTGCGGGTTGATGTAGTCAGTGTCCATGGGTACTTTGAAGTGTTTTAGAATAGTGGTGTGGCCTTTTTGAGATGTGGGCCATTTTCTTATGCTCCTCATCCTTAGGGCTGCGCATGCAGCAACTTGCTTGCTGAAATGGTTTAATGGTGGAAGATGTAGTAGAACATTTGAGGCCTCCGTGGGGGTTGATCTGATCGCTCCGCTTATATATAAGCTGGCCGATCTTTGTACCTTCCCCAGAAGGTTTCGATTGACTGCTTTGTCAAGAGCAGTCCATCAGACTACAACGCCATAAAGGAGGATAGGCATTATGACTGCTGTGTAGAGCCCGTACATAATGCTTGGTTGGAGACCCCACCTCCTACCCACTACTTTCTTACAGCTGTAGAGGGCAACAGTTGCTTTCTTGACCCGATCAAGAATGTTGGGTTTCCAATTCAGCCTCCTGTCAAGGACTAGGCCTAGGCATTTAACCTGCTCTTTGATTGTTAGTTGGGTTCCACCCAGCTTCGGTGGGTTGAGGGGCGGAATTTTATATTTGTTAGTAAACAGTACTTGGATTCACCCAAAGTCCACAGTACCATGTCCAGGTTTCTACTGTATGTAGTGCACTCTGCATAATGTCGCATAGAGTGCTGGGAAATTTTCCTGTGACGGCAATAGCAATGTCATCCGCATAGGCGATGACAGCGTACCCTTCCTGCTCAAGCAACAGCAGTAGTTCGTTGACCACCAAGTTCCAGAGGAGAGGAGAGAGTACTCCACCCTGTGGTGTACCTTTGCTGACCATTCTGGTTGAGACGGTACCAGCGAAGTTGGCTTTGACAACTCTTTGTATCAGCAGCTGTCGTACCAGTTCTATCACTGATCTCGTAACACCCAGATCAGACAGCGCCTTGATGACGGCCCATGGTTCAACATTGTTAAGGGCGCCCTCAATGTCAAGAAAGGCAACTAGAGTGTATTGTTTACTTTCCAGTGACCTTTCTATTTTACTGACCAATGAGTGGAGTGCTGTTTCCACCGATTTGCCTTTGTTGTAGGCATGTTGGTTATCCGACAACCTTCCTAGGATGCAGCTGTACCGGATGTGTGCGTCTAAAATCTTCTCTAGAGTTTTTAATAGAAAGAAGTGAGACTAATAGGCCTTAGGTCATTTACATATGTACGTGTGGGAGCTTTTGCCTGCCTTGGGTATGACAATGTCTTTGGCTACCTTCCACTTGCTGGGGATGTAGGAAAGGGAGAGGCAACTTTTGTATATAACTACAAGCCAGGGGAGGATGATATCTGCTACCTGCTGGAGCTCAGCTGGTATGATCCCATCCGGTCCCGGAAACTAGTAGGATTCAAAGCTCTTTATGGCCCAAAGGACGTTGTTGTAGTTGACCAGGTCAGGAGCACGCTCGAAGGAGGGTGTCGTCGACTGATTGACCCGAGGAGGTGTCGTATCCGAATCACTACTGCCTGAGAAGTGTGCGCTTAGGAGAAGTTCTAGGGCTTCCTCTCTGGAGGTTGTCCAGGACCCGTCATCACGCATCAGGTGGCTTGGATTATACGGAACCGAGACCAGAATCTTCCTTATTCTTGAGGCTTCGGAAACCGCCCTTATATTATCGCAGTAGTCCCTCCAGGATTGTCTTTGCCTTCCTGGTCGCTGCTTTGAAAGATTTGAGTGCCTCCTTGTAGAGGTACCAATCCTCTTGCAAGCGGGTATATTTAGCTTTGTTGAAGAGCTTTCTGCTCTCTTTCCTTAGGGAGACTATCTCTTTATTCTACCAGGGGGGTTTGGGTTTGCCTCTTGGGGTGCTAACCGCACAAGATTGAGACAGTGCTCCATTGAGGGTTTCTGTCAGCTCATCTACTAAGCTGTCTAATTCCGCTGAGTTTAGCGGATAGGTGGGGTGTCTTGCCCCTAGGTGGGATTCAACATAGGTTATATATTTTTGCCAGTCAGTTTTACTGTAGTTCCTGAAAGGAGCTGGGGCACTGACGTGGTTGACTATGCTGAATTGAATGTAACGATGGTCAGAGAGGGAGTGTTCTTTTATGACTTTCCAATCCCTGACTTTTGTCGACAATGTCCTGCGATGCAAAAGTTACATCCAGGACCTCCTGTCTGTTTTTGGTAATAAAAGTTGGTTCACAGCCGTTGTTGCACTTTATTTACACTTTCCACAAAACAATTATGTACATAAGTACATCTAGGTACCTTAATCTTCTCTATTAAGTCTGATTCTCGCTCACGCTTTCATCTAAGTTGGAAAAGAAATACGCATTAATTGCAAATGCATCGAAAAGAAAGATTCTGCACAGAACATACTTTGAATTCTGATGTTGGGATCACGTTTTTTCGCTAACCATTTCTGAAGCGTAATTTTTGCAGGCAGTGGGTATCCTTGTTGGAGGAGAAAGTCATAAGCTTGCGGCCCATTATAGTACAATACAACGGATCGGGATATATCCTCAAGTGTCCAATTTAATCTTCTTCCACCCCTTCGCATTTTTTCCCGTTGTTTAGGGGTAAAAATTCTTGCTAGCATACTGTTTTCTTGCATGAGTTCACCATTTTGCTCCGCCAAGTTCTTGTTTGTAGCTTTAAGGGCAACGTTTTCCTCCAGTAGTGTGACCATTTGCGACTTGAGCTGCTCGATCTCTCGTCCAAGGGTACGGATTGTTACTTGAGAGCTCATCTCTGAAATTCTTTTAAAATAAAATAAGAAAAAACCGATGACAAAACAAGACACAAAGAGATTGTACTTTTTCTCCTTTTTTATTATTTCCAGTTCTCCAGTCTCCTTTGGAGTGAATCGATTTTGCTTCGGACACGGATCTTTCGTTACTTCTTGGTGACTCTCTGCAATATCACACTCAGCTCTAAAGTACATGAATAAAGGGAATACTAACTTTGGGAAGCAAAGTTCGGGAACTTCTTACCGAACTGCTTCAACATCGTTTCGGACAAATTCGATAACGAGGTTACTCAATAAAGGCTTAACGATTTCATTCGAAGGAGCATCGGTTATATCCTCCTCGCCACCCACTGAAACCGCTTGAAACACAAAATCTTCAGCTTTTTCTGGTAAATTCTCATCAGGAACGGCATTCTCTTTCAGTCTTCTTTGACACTTGGGGGAATACCCTAAGAGTTCGTAACGCAAATTTCGAGCATATTGCTGTTTACTGAAATGTCTTGAGCAAATATATGATGTTTTCAAATGGATTCGGTCGTTTCTTCTACATCTCGATTGCCAGATCCCTGCTATTTCTTCGTTCCTGGGAAAGCGAAATAGTTTAAAGGTAATGCCTCCGGAGTTTCTCTTCAACTTCTTAGTGTTGTTGCTATTGCAACCGAACACGGCACAAATTGCCATCGCTGTAAGTGAAGCATACAAATTGAAAGATGCTAATATGAACCTAATTAGTTGATGGCCATTATCAAATCCAGGCATATACCACCTAATCCTGGCGTACATTTAGAATGTAATAAGTGGTAATAAGAAATGAAAACTGGAATTCAACATTTTTAAAAAAATTGTACACAAGAGACGTCACAAACTGCTGAGTTCATCTGACAGTTGGTAAGTGTTGCCGTTGTACTTTTTAGACTCTTAGTAGCTACGTCTAACGTATACTATAAGTACTTTTCCAAATCTTTGGGATTCAATAGCGTTCTCCTGATCGTCAAGATCGGAAAAACAAATGAACCAGAAGAATACGATTAGGATACATTTCATTTCTTTTTCATTTCAATATTTCCAGATTGAACAAAATTACGGACAAGTTACGAAACTTACTTGTCCCGAATACTGTTCGACCGCTGAATTGCGATAAACTACAACTGTCGGTTACGACAGTTACGTCAATGTCATCCGCGTACGTAAGCAGTTGTGCAGACTTGAAATAGATCTTGTGTTGGTCAGTGAGGCTCGTATGATCTTTTCAAGCACGATGTTGAAGAAATTACATGACAGTGCGTCACCTTGTCTAAAACCTTTTTTAACATCAAAGGTCTCGGTTTGCTCATTACCGACCTTAATGGAGCAGCGAGAATTCTCATTTGTCATCCTACCTTGTTGTAGCCAATGTACGAATGAGGATATCAAGAATGCTTAGGAGTCGAGTAGGACAACGTAAGTTCGACGTCGGAAAGCTTCAATCGCAAAAGACTGCCAGAATCTTTGCCGATCGTGTCTCGTTCAAGCTCTCTCAAAATCCGTCCACACCAGCACAAGCAATAGAGCAGGAATGGACGCATTGCCAGAGCGCCGTCAGAGACGCTGCCTCAGAGGTGCTGGGTTTCAAACCGCCGCCACCACCTAGAAACCCCTGGTTCGATGAACAATGCGAACAAGCCCATGCAGCAAAACAGGAAGCATATAAAGTCACGCTGTAAAGACGGACAAGAGCTGCTCGCGAAATCTATGAGCAAAAGAGAAGAGAGGAAGACACGCTTTTCAGAAGAAAGAAGAGAGAACACGGAAAGCGTGAGATCGAGGAGATGGAGAGATGCTTCTGCAGGAATAACACCCGGAAGTTTTACAATAAGGTAAAACGAACATGCCATGGCTACAAAGCCAGGGCGGCGGCCTACAGGGATGAAAATGGAGAACTAGTAGTAGAGTCGCAGTCGATGCTGAGAATTCGGAAATACCACTTCTGCAGACTGTATAACGGCGACAACAGACATGTACCGCTGTCAGGCAGAACGATCCATTCGTAATGGATGACGATGTAAGAGAATCCCGTCCACCCGACCTAGACGAAGTCAAAATAGCGATATCAAGACTTAAATCTAATAAAGCCGCGGGCGCGGACGGCCTGTCTACTGAGCTTTTTTAAGGCGGCTGGAGATGAGCTGTCAAGGTGCATGCACCATCTCATTTGCAAGGTATGGTCGGAGGAAAGCATGCCCGACGAATGGAATCCCAGCATCGTTTGCCCGGTCCATAAGAAAGAAGACCCCTATAACTGCGCCAATTATAGGGGAATAAGTCTCCTTAACATCGCATATAAGATCATCTCTGTCGTATTGTGTGAACGCCTGCAAACGTTTGTGAATCGGCTCTTATCAGTGTTGTTTCAGGCTAGGTAAATCCACAATAGACCAAATATTTACGCTACGGCAGATCCTGTAGAAGACTCACCACCGTTTCGTCGATTTCAAGACTGCATATGACAGCGTGTATAGAGATGAGCTATACAAAGCCATGTCTAGTTTTAAAATCCCTTCCAAACTCGTCCGACTGTGCAGGATGACAACGGAGAATTCTCGCTGCTCCATTAAGGTCGGAGGTGAACTAACCGACCCCTTTGATGTTAAAAAAGGTTTTAGACAGGGTGACGCACTGTCATGTGATTTCTTCAACATTATTCTTGAAAAGATCGTGCGGGACTCTGCGGCCAATACAAGAGGTACGATCTACTTCAAGTCCACACAATTGTTTGCCTACGCAGATGACATTGACGTTATTGGACGAACAAAGCGAGACATCAATGAGGCGTTCACAAGCATTGAAGCAGAAGCGGCGAAAGTGGGTCTAAGGGTAAATGGGGACAAGACCAAATATATGCTGTCATCCAAGAAAGACGCACAACACCGACGTCTTGGTCAGAACGTCACCTTCGGCAGCTATATTTTTGAAGTAGTCAAGGACTTTGTCTACCTTGGCTCGGTAGTGACAAGCAGTAACGACACCAGCGCTGAGATAAAACGCAGAATAACTCTTGCCAATCGCTGCTTCTTCGGGCTCAAGAGGCAATTGAGTAATAGAGCCCTCTCTCGAAAAACTAAGGTTTCCCTCTACAAAACCTTAATCATCCCGGTCCTCCTCTACAGCGCTGAGGATTGGACGTTGTCAAAAGCGGATGAAGAGGCTCTTGGACGTTTACTTACTTACTTATCAGGCCTGCGATCCATGGAGGATCTGAGCCTGAGCTATAGCTGCCTTCCATTCTCGACGGTCCCGGGCACGCTGCTTCCAATTGTCAAGACCAAGATATCTTAGATCCGCGATTACTTGGTCTTTATACCGGAGGTTCGGTCTTCCTCTTCTTTTCGAACCAGGAGGCTCGGAGTCGAAGACCCTCTTAGCTGGAGCGTTTATGTCCATGCGCTCGATGTGGCCGAGCCAGTGTAGTCGACGGATCCTTGCCTTCCGGACTACATCCACATCCTGGTACAGCTCGTAAAGTTCGCGGTTGTTTCTTCTTCTCCATTCACCTTCCTCACAGACAGGACCAAATATCCGGCGCAGAATTTTTCTTTCGAAAGAACCCAAAATCAGCTCCGCTGTCCTGCTTATCGTCCAGCTTTCGGCTCCGTACAGCAAGACTGGCAGAATGAGCGTTTTGACCCCAGTAGCAGCGGTTGCCAAGGGCGATTCTATGCCGGATCTCCACTGTGCTGTCATTTGTGGAATTTACGTTTGCCCCGAGGTAGACAAACTCCTTAACTACCTCGAAATTGTAGCTGTCAATTGTTATATTTTGTCCCAGGTGGTGAGCGACGGATTGGTTTTTGCTTGACAGCATGTATTTCATTTTGTCCTCATTGATCCTAAGACCAACCCGTTTCGCCTGTTCTTCAATCGCCGTGAATGCTTCCACAATGCCACGGTGAGAACACGCGATGATGTCGATATCATCCGCGTATCCTACCAGCTGGGTGGACTTGTAAAAGATAGGGCCTTCCCTGTTGACGCCTGCCCGTCGCACTATCTGCTCCAGCACCAGGTTGAAGAAGTCACATGACAGCGCATCTCCTTGCCGAAATCTGGTGCATGTTTCAAACGGTTCCGAAGTCCTAGAACCGAGTTCCACGGTGCATCGCGTATTTTTTAGCGTGACGCGACACAACTGGATCAGTTTTCCCGGGATCCCGGGATTCGGCCATCGCACCAACCAGTCCTTCACGATGAATGCTGTCGTATGCGGCCTTGAAATCGATGAAAAGATGGTGTGTATCGATTCGAAACTCGTTGGTCTTTCCCAGGATTTGTCGAAGTGTGAAAATTTGGTCTATAGTTGATTTGCCGGGCCGGAAGCCGCACTGGTAGCTGCCGATTAGTGCGGTGCAAAATGGCTTTAGACGTTCACACAATACGCTGGACAGGATCTTGTATGCGACATTGAGCAGGGATATACCTCTGTAGTTCTTGCAAGAGGTAGGATCGCCTTTTTTGTGGATGGGGCATATAGAGCTGGTATTCCAGTCGTCGGGCATGCTTTCGTCTTCCCAAATTCTGCAGGTGCATGCTCCCTAGCAGAACATCGCCGCCAGCCTTGAAGAGCTCTGATGGCAAGCCATCTAAGCCTGCGGCCTTGTTATTCTTCAGCTTCTGAATAGCTGTGCCGACTTCTTAGATGCTGCGTGGGAGGACTACTTCAGCGGCTGGAGTTGGGATTTGCTCGGTCCCTACCGCTCTCTCTTGATCATGCTCGTTAAGTAGCTGCTGGCAATGCTGCTTAAATACATCCATTATTCCCTGCGGGTCGGTGACAAGATTACCCTCGCAGTTTCGAAGAGACTGGGTGCCCTTTTTGAAGCCTCCTGCAATGCCTTTGGCTTTCTTGTAAATGGCTCGTGTTCATCACCCAAAATGTATAATGTTGCGGCCCGCGTGAATTAGCAAACAAATGAATGTGGCCCGAGGGACAAAAAGGTTGAGTATGGCTGTATTAGAATAACACACAATATAGAATAAGTACCCGTGTATCGTATTAAAGAGTTTGACATCTCTGCTTTATTTAGTTGACTAAACTATGAATTCCGTCTTTAACAAAAAAACAACCCTATCTGTGGCCCGGACTTGTGGCCACTTACAATGTACAAAACTCATTTGTCTGCCCCGCGCCATCACACTCGTGGTCGGGCTATCACTTTTAAAATGAAAGAAAGAGTGTCACATGGTTAGACTCTACAAAAATATTCGTTTCATGATTCCCATTTTCAATGTTTTATTTTAATTTTTCTCTTTTCGTTTTAAAGAAAAAAGTCTACGCAAAGGCTTAGATTGACCCACGCCCAGAGTAGCAGAGTAATACACTTAGCAAATTACATCTTAAGTTGTGTTGTATTCTGCACAGAAAGGTGACACTGTTCACTTAGAAGATATGCTCTACAATATATAACGGTATTTTATATATTAACCTAAAAAAATATATTCACGAGGGAGGCGACAGCAACGCTCGCTGCGGGTTGCAATTAGTGTCACGTGTTGGAATACCTATTAGTTGTGGGATGAGAAAGGTTGTCTTGAGCTTATGTCTA
This sequence comes from Eumerus sabulonum, assembly GCA_951905685.1. Taxonomy (NCBI): domain Eukaryota; kingdom Metazoa; phylum Arthropoda; class Insecta; order Diptera; family Syrphidae; genus Eumerus; species Eumerus sabulonum. Next base: position 21,525,377 of record OX645062.1, on the reverse strand, counting down.
TCAGGTTAGTTTCGATCGTTTCTTGGCAATGGCATCTTCGACGGCTCGCAGTTGTTTGAGAAGCTCTTCGCGCCTGCTCTTTTTGACATCTTTCACTTCGGGCTTCTCGGATGAGTTTGAATTGCTGGGCGATGTTAGAGCTGATGCTCCGACAGTGGTTGGTTTCTTGATCTCAATTGAGATTGGTGATCGTTTCTTTACCATTTCAACTGGTGATTTCACATGTAAATAAGAGAGATTAAGTGAGGATGGAGGCAGAAGCAGAAGCATGCAATTTGAAATACTTACCCTTCTTTATTGCTTTGCGTTCATTCGTTATTTTATCGGTTGTGCGTATACGCTTAACCGGGGTCTGGCCTCGAGACTGTGATGAGCTTTCAGATGATGATGTTGATGTGTCTGAACCTGAACCGCTAGAATCTGAAGAACCTGCTTACGATAATGTTTTGAAGTTGGAAATATATAATTCCGATTAGTTTTCCTTTTGTCTCTGTTACCTGAACCGGAACTGCTGGAACCGCGATGTTTCTTTTTGCCCTTGTCGATTACTGATTTCTTTAATGATTGCGAGTTTCGTCTCTTACGGCTGCTTGGACTGTATGTAGCTCTTTTATCTGGGAACGGTGATAGGGATGAGTGGCCACGGCGTTTGGCGACCGGAGAACGGTGAATGCCTTGAAATTTAGGAAGTAAAAGCATGAGAGTTCAGCTACCATCTTTATAGCTTAAAAAATCAGAAACATGTCCATAAAAAGCTATACATGTATTGATGGGATACAACACAGTGAAAATTGCTACCGAAGGATCTATTTTATGGTCAGACATTTAAAGTTGATGGATGGCAAAGGACTAACAAAGGCCTCGTAGGGGTAGCATCTATCCGACGGATGCTGGTCTGCTAAGAAGCGAGAAGAGCCACCGCAGTCGAACATCTTGCGGCCCGGTTACTAAATCCTATCCCCACCTCCTCGTGGTGCCATCTGGAGATTTCCTATGGAAATTGCAGACGGGGAAGGGCGAATGGCGAGCTTCCTGCGCCAAAAAAACAGGATTAGTCGGTTGGGCTACGGCCTAATAAGCCGCAACCGTAAAAAAACCACAAACTCCGAAACAACCACCTCGGATATAACGGACCGGATTTATGTTGACGATCCTTGCAAAAAACGAAAAAAGGACAATGATCTTCGGCTTTGTACGTGGAATGTTAGGTCCCTAAACAGGCCACGTGCAGCCGAACAACTTGCGGACGCCCTAGACCGCTATAAAGCGGACATCCCCGCCATTCAGGAAATGCGATGGAATGGACCGGGTATAAAGCGTATGAAAAACTGCGATATTGACTACGGCGACTGCTATAGGGAGAGAGGGCAACGATTGTTTGGATGCGGATTTGTTGTTCGAGGTGGACTAAGGCAAAAAGGACTAAGCTTTCGGCATGTGAGCGAACGCCCCCACGGGAGACAAGAATGACTCCGCCAAAGATGAGTTCTACGATCTCCTAGACAGAACGTATGCCCAATGTCCCAGCTATGACATCAAAATTGTACTAGGAGACTTCAATGCTAAGCTGGGTAAGGAAAGCATCTTTGAACGAGTCATCGGCAAACATAGCCTGCACGACACCACCTCCGATAACGGACACAGGCTGATTTATCTTGCTACGGGGCGAAATCTCCTTCTAGCCAGTACGCGCTTCCCGCACCTCGATATACACAAAGGCACCTGGTGGTCTTTTGATCAATCGACTACCAACCAGATTGATCACATCGCGATCAACGTCAGACACTCCTCCACTATTCTTGATGTTCGAACTTTCCGAGGGGCTAACATGGACTCGGGCCACTATCTTGTAGTAGACAAGATGCGCTTACGGATATCACGAACGCAGCGGAGTAGAGTAAGAATACAAAGTTATGACGTCGGAAAGCTACTATCGCCAGAAACCGCTCGTGCTTTTACCGATCGCGTCTCCCTTAAGCTCTCCAATGCACCCCAATCCTCCACGCTGTCAATAGAACAGCAGTGGAGCCTTTGCAAACAAGCCCTGAAAAGCTCTGCATCCGAGGTTTTGGGTTTCAAGGCTCCACCACGAAGAAACACCTGGTTCGATGACGAGTGCAGGAGGATTCGCACAGCGAAGCAGGATGCATATAAGGCCTCGCTGCATAAAAGAACAAGAGCAGCTCGTGAACTCTACGAGTTAAAAAGAAGGGAAGAGCAAAAGCTTCTCAGAAGAAAGAGCACGAGAAGCGCGCGATTGAGGATTTGGAGAAGTGTTACTTCAGGCGTGACGTTCGAAAGTTTTATCAACAGATAAAGCGAACATGTACATATGTATGTACAGTCCATGAAGAACCAGAGCCGAGCTTCTCTCAATCACCCATGTTGTGTGTGATTTCATGTTCCCATAGATGAAAGGGACCTACAGTTTATTGCCGGTTCCGAACGGCGAATTTCGAGAAGCTTTGCATGACAATTTTACTACAGGGGGTTTTGTCAGAACCCCGCTGAGGAGAAACACCGTGAAAAACACGTTCGATGACATGGCTGTGTCGGGATTCGATCCCGTGTCATCGGCGTCAGAGGCCAACACACTACCCACTGCGCCACGGTGCTCTCTGCGGCGATAATGCTATTAAATTTGGGAGTTAATGCAAGTGTAAGCAACACATCTAAGCATCCCACACTCGTAACCATGCTCGCTCTCTGTTTGGTCGGAGTAACATGACATGGAATAGGGAATGGTATCAAATCGTTTTTGTCTGATGAAAAACGCTTTGATTTGGATGGACCAGATGGCGGAGAGCACTGTGGCGCAGTGGTGGGTAGTGTGTTGGCCTCTGACGCCGATGACACGGGATCGAATCCCGACACAGCCATGTCATCGAACTTGTTTTCACGGTTCGGAACCGGCAATAAACTGTAGGTCCCTTTCACCTATGGGAAAATGAAATCACACACAACATGGGTGATTGAGAGAAGCTCGGCTCAGGTCCTTCATGGACTGTAACGCCATTATACATACATACATACATACAATAAAGAGCAACTGGATGGTTATTTCACTTAACTCAAGGTTTAACGCAACAGAACGCCATACTGGACGTAAGAAGATGGCTCAATAATGCGTGAACTCCAGGCGATTGGTTGGTTCAGGACCGACCTTATCGCGCTTTCTACGTAAACAGCTTTTGTTTGTATTCATTAGTGGCACAGATCTTAACAGCGATTGTAATAGCTGAATCGAGAATACGACATCTGCTAATTTAAACTGGAAGGATGTGAAGCAAATAATAAACTGAGCAAATCAGTGAAACATTCGTTCGCGATCATAGCTCGTTTAGGACTCTAGACTGCATAAGCACTATAGTAGACCACAAAAGTGTAGTTTGAATGCTTATAAACGCAAACTAAACAAAAAAGAAAACAAAAAGACTTTACTTACTAGGTGAACGCCGGGGGCGTCTGGGACTGGGCGAACGAAGTCCAGATGTCCGGAAGTGTCGTCTCGGCGGCGATGTCTTATGTGAACCACTATTATAACGACGCCTGTTTTCAGGACTGGGCGTTCGACTTGATTCTGAACTCGAATCCGATTGCGAACTACTTGAACTGGAATAAGATGAGTTGCTGCTATAACTGCGACGATCACGGCGACGTTTGTCACTACGTTCGCGATCGGACATTGGACGGCCACCTCCAGGAGATTTTGAACGCATCCATGGATCATTCCATTCATCACCACGGCCAGTCGGCTCGACCCTTTGAACAATCACCTCACGAGCCGGACGTACACGTCTCTCGTCCTCGTAATGAGGCATTCTATGCGGTGGAAGTTCCCTGTAACGAGCACTTCGCCCATATGGGTCAAGTTCATCGTAAATCGGTAGTGGCGCGCGACCAAAACGCTCCGGTGGAGTGTAAATTCCCTGAGGCTCTTGATAATTTTGATGTCTCGGATACGTGGGTACAACCTACAAGAAGTTAAAAAGATTATAAAACTTCTCAGCCCAAATGCTCTATATCAAAATGTACCTCTGGTGGTGAACCACGGTCCTTGATGTAGTAGTTGTCTTTCTCCAATTCATCAGGTGAAAGAGTTAAGTTCATTTTCTTATCTTCAAAGTCCATGTCTTGCTCTTTACGCTTATTTGCTTTTCGCATCATTTCCTTGGCAGTACGTAAACCTCGTTCCCAGGCGCTTTCGACAACGACCGGAGTCTCTGGTGCAACCACCGGTGGGATGGCTCTTGGGTCATGATGACCTGCAAATGGTATTGCCGCATGGTGATGCATTGGCGGTGCCCTATGATGAAGAGGTGGCCGATCTGTACGAAAATCATGGTAATTGTCGTGACCATAAACACCGCCAATTGGTCTTCCACCAGCCGGAGTTACAGGGACCGGGCGCACCATATCAAACATTGTATAGTTACCCTTGTCCGTGACGCCTGGATGTAAGAAGCGACAACTCATACCCCAGGTACATTGGCCACGTGTATAGAAACGGCAAACCGGCTTCGGTTCTGTTTCCTCAGGGCGCTTTTCGTCTTCATCGGATACTTCTCCTTCTTCAAGTTCTTCTCCTTCCTCAACCTCAGATTGTCGAGCATTGTCTTTCTTCGTTTCGCGATCGAGTTTGTCCTGTTCCTCTTTGCTAATCTCTGGACATTCACCCTCTTCAGCTTCAAAGTCTAAGGCATCTTCGTCGTGCTTCTTGACAAGTTCATCGATATCTGATGCAACTGTTCCATTCTTTTTACTCTGAGAATCAGTTTCATCTTCAGTCTTTTCTGCTGCTTTCAATTGTTCAGCTTTTTTGAGGTCTAACTTCTGTCGCAGATCGGTAATGATGGGCTCGTCTTTTCTATCACCATTCAATTTGCCCTCGTCTTTCGGCGACATCCTTTCGTCATCATCGCGATGATGATTCTGGTCATGTATGTGTTCGTTTTCGATTTCGTTTTCGTGGTTGTTATCATCACCGTTCTCTTGTTCGTTGTCCAGTTCATTGAGGTTGGCCACCGACCCGTTTGTAGCCTCATCCTCGATTGATAGTTTACTGTTCTCTTTAATCGCCTTCTCGTGACGTTTTCCACTATCCATTTCACTGACATCGCTTAGATCTTCATGACTCATATTAATCGTGCCATCTTCCCGGTTTTCCTCCAAACTACCATCAGCACTAGATGCACTAGAATTTCGAGAACTATGTGGTGATTTTCGTCTAACCGGTGAAATGGACTGATTACGCGAGACGGCTCCTTGCCTCTGACCCAAACTCTCTTCGCTGCTAGATCGGGAAATTGGTTTATCGGGAGATTTATTCTCCTTTGGACTGCCGATATCTTCTTCATCACTGGACGACGAGGACGATGATGATGATGAGCTTGATCCCGATTTCGATGATGCTGAACGACCGGCACGTGATGATCTTGAACTTATACGTGATGTAGCTCTCTCGCCGCCCGATTGAGGGCTACAAGAACCGGATTTTTGAGGTTTGCCCGGTTCTGGACTTGATGGTCGTGAATTGTTATCCGAATTGTTGCCATCCGATGAGTCTGATGAATTCGATGCCGACGAACCAGGGCGAGACTCATCTTCTGAATCCATGATTACGCCGCGTCGAAAGGCAGGTTACTAATCGGAAATCTGATGACGGATTACATGAAACTAATTAATCAATGAAAAAAAACGAATGCTGAGATGGGAAAGTTATAAGAAAATAAATATATTCATAAAACTGTCATCGACGGAAGCGAATGCGTGTATTTATTTATTTTATTTTTGTATAACAACAGGAGAGGCGACCTGCTAATCATTTAACCGGAGCCATCTGTGACATTAAGGTGAGGACAAATAGAACTATGTATGTAGGTCTAGTCTATAAACAATTTTCAATTCGGGGAAAATGGTAAATGTATCAATTAGGTTATCGTGGTGGCCATGACTGACACATGGGAGAGGTCGATGTGCGCGCTTAAACTTGTTTAACTTGTGACAAGTAACACTATCGCATCCTTAGAGCTTCCCTCCCTCAACCAAAGCATAATCGTTATTCCAATAGACCTCCTCTCTCCATGAATTCCTGTTAATCAGTTTATTACCTTGTTTGTTTGTTTTTGTTTTTTCTCTGTAGAACAAAATAATGTACATCCGTTTTCTTACCTTCAACTTTTTGGGTATTTATTATCATTTTCGAAAATCCCTGGAACACATTTCTTGAATAACTTATAAACTCTCTTCATTACTTTACTTTTAAACAATTATTTCAATTAACGCAACGCAACGTCAATGGGAAACTTTTTGACATTAACATAATATACTTTTAGAGCAAAATGGATGCGCGAAACTGACGGGGGCGACTGTTTTTACCCATTGGAGTACTTTTCTTTCGGCTTTTTTTCTTTAATTTTTTTTTTGCGAACGACAGGGTTTGCTTTCCTTCGCACTCATATACTATATACTTTTGTTAACACAATCAACTGAACGGAAAAAAAAAACAAAAAAACTCAATCTGTAATTTTACTCAACATTTTCACCAAATATATGTACTTTTTTTGACGACTACACTGATTTATTTCAATCGAACCGATTTCGCAGGGTAGAACAGAGTTTGTTGTAAGTAAACGTATTAGATAGATCAAGTATTAATGCCCTACATATTAAAGTGGGGCTTGTCGTAGAATTTCTTTTTACCATCTTACCTGATGCGTACGAGAATGGCGAAGCGCGTCGGAAACTTGAGTATCTTCTTCAGTTAAATAAAATCCACTTATTCCTTGATTCGTGAATGTTTTATAGTTTGATTTGTTTCTGTTCAGGAATTAGTAGGTTAGTTGGGTGCTGATATGAATGTGGCAGAAATCCTTAAATAAATTTTCTCCTCGCCTTCCCTGCGAAAATCAAATAAATGCCGCTGGACGTAGCAAGCAAGATGGCGGCGCGTTCCAGTGGTAAGCGAATGCAGTTGTCAAACGTTATGGTTGCATTCAGCCCAACATTTGTAGTTTTCTCATTCTTGATCTCATTCATGATTACATTTGTATTGAAATTCATTTGTATGTTCGTCGTAGGGAGCTCCATCAAGACGTGACTTAGGACACTCGGCTAGAGTAATATGACGACGTTGAGTCGGGTATTATACGATTCAATACTTTCGAGCAACTTTTCTTTAATCTCTTTTGCGTTGTCTGTTCGTGTTGCTCGATATATATTACACGATTCAGTACAGAGTTCACAACAAAGTGACACTTAGCGCGCATTTTGTTTTTGTGTGTGTGGATTTTAAGTTTTGCTAAGTCGGAGTCTACACGAGGGCTTTCTTTTTGCGCCTTTTTCTTTTGAACCTACGTTCCAATTTGAGGAGGCGTCCACACGGAGCTTTTCTGCGCGTGCCTGTTTCTTGACATTTCGCTTCACATTTCAATTTCGTTAGCCTGTGGTGATGTCTGAAAAGTAAGAATGGTATCCAAACGTACACTTCCAAGTCAGAAACAGGAATGAAGCGATATCGCAAAACAAAGAAAAGGAGATAAGGAAATGGCAAAAAAACCCACGAACTAGCTACCCGCGCGTGACTGTGCCAATGTATTTCTGTTTCACTTACCCTCTCTTTTACACTTATTTTAGCCCTCGTCAGATAGCCCTCGTGTAGACTCCGACTAAGTCGGATATTATACGATTCAATTTCGATTCAATTCTCTCTCTTCGAACACGAACATGATGGTGAGAGAAGTGAGAAGCGTCCGGGGTAGGTCGTATTGCCTGTACTGGTGATTTGATTCAATACTTTGACAGTTCTCCTTTTCTTTTTCTCTTATTTTGCGAGTGTTGGTGCGGTGTCTCTCAGCATAACGTAAAATTCACACACACAAAGACAAAATGCAGGCTAAGTGTCAGTTTGTGGAGAGCTCTCTATTGAATCGTATAATGATTCGTATTCAACGGACAGAAAACACAAAAGAGAATAAACAAGAATTGAATCAAAGAATTGAATCGTATAATATCCGACTACCAGACAGCGCACAACACACTCGCAAAAAATAAGAAAAGGAAAAAGAGAAATGTCAAAGTATTGAATCAAATCTCCGATACAGGCAGCACAATCTACTCTGGACGCTTCTCACTTCTCTCAACCACATGTTCGTGTTGTTCGGGAGAGAGTTGAATCGTATAATACTACCTTCTTACTTACTTAGGTGGCGCTACAGTCCGGTATGAGCCTGGACCGTAACCAACAAACTTCTCCAGCTGGCACGGCCTTTGTCAGTTGTCTCCCGCGACGCACTCCAAGTTGGTTAAGGTCCCCTTCCACCTTACATTCGGTCGTCCCTCGGGATTGGACTCGAAGACTCTTCGGGCCAGAACTGTGTTTTCCATTCGCTCTATATGGCCTGCCCATCCTAGACGATGGATCCGTAGACGTCCTACCAGGCCGATGTCGCTGTACAGCCCGTATAGTTCATCGTTGTATCTTCTCCACTCCCCCGTTTACACAAACGGGACTATAGATTGAACTCAGAATTTTCCTCTCGAAACGACCAACGGCCTCTTCATCCGCTTTCGTTAAGGTCCAAGCCTCTGCGCTATAGAGGAGGACCGGGATGATTAAGGTTTTGTACAGAGCAACTTTTGTCTTTCGAGAGAGGGTTCTACTTCTCAATTGCCCAAGGAAGCAGAGGTCGGCAAAAGTAATTCTGCGTTTGATCTTAGAGCTGATGTTATTGTCGCTGAGTGAGCCAAGGTAGACGAAGTCCTTGACCACGTCGAATCTGTAGCTGCCAATTGTGACGTTATGACCCAGACGTTAACCAATTTTAGCCGCTTCTGCTTCAATGCTTTCGAACGCATCATTGACGCCCCCCTCTGTTCGTCCAATTACGTCAATATCATCCGCGTACGCGTACGTTGCGCAGACTTGAAATAGATCGTACCTCTTGTGTTGGCCAGTGAGTCTCGTATGATATTTTCAAGCACGATGTTGACGAAATTACATGACAGTACGTCTTCTTGTGTAAATCCTTTTTTAACATCAAAGGCCTCGGTTAATTCGCTACCGACCTTAATGGAGCAGCGAGAGTTCTCCATCATATGGGGCCTTGAAATCGACGAAAAGGTGATGGGTGTCGATTTGGTATTCTTGGATCTTCTCCAAGATCTGCCGCAGTGTGAATATCTGATCTATTGTGGACTTACCTGGCTTGAAACCACACTGATAACCTATCAGATTATGGTTTCAGGCGTTCTATGTGATGTTAAGGAGACTTATTCCCCTGTAGTTGGCGCAGTTATAGGGGTCTCCTTTCTTGTGGACTGGGCAAACGATGCTGAGATTCCACTCGTCGGGCATGCTTTCCTCCGACCCTATTTTACTGGTGCATGCGCCCTACCAGATCATCTCCAGCCGCTTTGAATAGCTCGGCGGACAGCTCATCTGCGCCCGCGGCTTTATTGTGCTTGAGCTTTGAAATGACTAGCTTAATTTCATCTAGGTCGGGTGGACGAAATTCCCTTGCATCTTCGTCCTTTGCGAATGGATAATTCTGCCTAACAGCGGTATTAGATTTTTCATCGCCGTTGAACAGTCTACAGAAATGCTGTTTCCATGTTCTCAACATCGACTGTGACTCTACTACTAGCTGTCCGTCTTCATCCCTACAGGTTTCGGCTCTGGTTTTATAGCCCTGGCATGTTCGCTTTACTTTTTCGTAAAACTTGTGAGCATTATTCCTGTGATAGCTTCTCTCAATCTCTTTTTTTTTTCTTCCTTAAAAGCGTGTGCTCCTCTCTCCGTTTTTGCTCGTAATGTTCACGAGTGGCTCTCGTCCGTCTATGTAGCGTGGCTTTGTGGGGGTTTTGCTTTGCTACATGGGCTTGCCCGCATGCTCATCAAACCAGGCAGCGTCTTTGATAGCACGGTGGCAATGCTCCCACTGTTGTTCTGTGGGTTGCTTCGGTGTCATTGGAGTTCCCGAGTGGTTGAGGGAAACTCGATCGGCAAAGGTCCTAGCGGCCTCCTGCGATTGTAGCTTTCCGACGTCAAGCTTTAGTCGTATAGACTACCCTGTGAAGAGCAGTACCTACCGATTTTCCCTTTATGTACGCATTGTGCGATTGTGACAGATTGCTGTCACCAATCTCATCCCTTACGTACATGTCTATTAATCGTTCCAGCGTTTTTATAAGGAAGAAGGATAGACTAATAGGTCTATAGTCCTTTGCAGTAGCATGGTTGACTTTACCCGACTTCTATCTATCCTGAGGCACCAGGAGTAAATGCGCCTCAGCCATGGAAGAATGACTTCACATGGTTCTTGCAACATTATCGGATAAATGCCATCCTTTCCCGGCGCCTTGTAGGGGTCAAACGAATTGACTGTTCGATACATTCGCTTGGCAGCGTGTCTGCTGAATTAAAAGTTCCTGCATTTTCACAGCCAGGGAAACTACATTTCAATAGGGAATCGAGCACACTCTCATTTGAGTCTGTCCAGCTACCATCAAATCTCCTAATAGAGGTCACCTTTAAGGGAGCTTTGGCAAGGAGCTTTTTAAGGTTAGCCGCACCCGTACACGATGCAATAAATCCCCAGAAGCTTCTCTCTCGGCGCCGCCATGGCGCAGTGGTTGGTATGTTGGACTCTGACGCACGATGAGCGAGTTCGGATCCCGATAACGCCAACGTCATTGAATGTTTAATACGCGGCGTCCCTCCTCGGTGGGTTACTGGCAAAACACTCCGTAGTATACTTGCCATGAAAAAGCTTCTCGACTCAAGCCGTACGGAATGGGCATTAAACTGTAGGTCCCTTTCACCTGTGTAAAAAATAAACCACAGACAGCATGGGTGACTGAGAGAAGCTTGGCGCTGGCCCTTCGCGTGCTGTTACGTCACCAAAGCAAGCGAGCAAATGTAAACAGCGAAGCCGTAGCCTATTCCCATGCATTAATAGCTGCCTTCAATAAGCCTGTTCTGAGTAGTCCAGAGCAGAAAAGGACAATTTTCTTGTGTTCAGTGAGAAAACGTTTTGCTCGAAAGTGTTCTGCTTTGTGTTCAGTGAAGCAGTTCCAAGTAGATTGGAGAAGAATGTTCTGCACCTACTCACGAAGAAGAGTCGATTCGCGAAAAGTGTCAAAAACAGCTGTAGTTGAAATGTCACTTTTTAAGCTTTTAAGCTCTTAAGTCTTACTTCTTTTCTAATAAAAACTCTAGAGATGATTTTAGAAGCACACATTCGAATCAGCTATAGCCTACAACAAAGGCAGGTCGATGGAAACAGCACTCCACTTACTAGTTAGTACCACAGAAAGGTCATTGAAACACAAGGAATACACCCTAGTGGCCTTCCTCGATATTGAGGCTGCCCTTAGCAATGTTGACTCATGGGCCATCACAGAAGCGCTGACTGATCGGGGTGTAATGGGATCAGTCCAGAACTGGTACGACAACTGCTAACATAAACAGTAGTCAAAGCCAACTTCGGTGGTGCCGTTTCAACTAGAATGCTCAGTCGAGGTACAAGGTGGAGTACTTTCAGCAATGATTGTCAATGAATAGTCAATGAACTACTACTGTTGCTAGAGCAGGAATGGTATGATGTGACCGCCTATGAGGATGATATAGGCACTCTAAGTGATATAATGCAGGGAGCATTACATACACTAGTAACCTGGACGCAGTACTATGGATTTGGGGTGGACCTTCGGAAGACTGATCTGGTACTGTTTACAAATAAATATAAAATTCTGCCCTTCAACGCACCGAGGCTGGGCCGAACCCAATTAACAACCAAAGATCAAGCGAAATACCTTGGCCTAGTTCTTGACAGGAGGCTGAATTGGAAACCCAACATTCTTGATCGTATCAAGAAAGCAACCAGCCACATGGCACTCGTAGGTTTCTTTGGCGCGTTTTGGATTGTAATTTTGTTCCATACATTTTTTATACCTTCCTGGCTGTTCCAAAACTGATTCCTTTGTTTTATGATCCACTTGTGTAGATGTGGGCTTATGTCTAAGATGTTGAAACCGTAAAGAGGGGATAGCCCTCTCCATGCCACCATGGTTTCCAAGGCCTCGCTCCCAAATTAGCTTTAGTTTGTTATACTTTGCCAGTTTCTTTAGTATCTTGTGACATTCCCAGACAGCCTTAGAGTTGAATGTGTAATTCTTTAAGGGCTAATCATAATAGACATAAGCGAGCGTACCCCAGCTTACGGAAACGTCATGCCTGCAGTAACAGCTCTCCAAGTCCTCAATCGCACGCTTCTCGTGCTCTTTCTTCTTCCTCCTGAGAAGCTTATGCTCCTCCCTTCTTTTTAACTCGTAGAACTCACGAGCTGCCCTCGTTCTACTATGCAGCAATGCCTTATATGCCTCCTGCTTTGCTGTGTGAATCCTCCTGCACTCGTCATCGAACCAGGTGTTTCTTCGTGGTGGAGCCTTGAAGCCGAAAACTCTTCGGATGCAGAGCTTTTCAGGGCTTGTTTGCAAAGGCTCCACTACTGTTCTATTGATAGTGTGGAGGGTTGAGGTGTTTTGGAGAGCTTAAGGGAGACGCGATCGGTAAAAGCACGAGCGGTTTCTGGCGATAGTAGCTTTCCAACGTCATAACTTTGTATTCTTACTCTACTCCGCTGCGTTCGTGATATCCGTAAGCGCATCTTGGCTACTACAAGATAGTGGTCCGAGTCGATGTTAGCCCCTCGGAAAGTTCGGACATCAAGAATAGTGGAGGAGTGTCTGACGTCGATCGCGATGTGATCGATCTGGTTGGTAGTCGATTGATCAAAAGACCGCCAGGTGCCTTTGTGTATATCGAGGTGCGGGAAGCGCGTACTGGGTAGAAGGAGATTTCGCCCCGTAGCAAGATCAATCAACCTGTGTCCGTTTTCGGAGGTGGTGTCATGTAGGCTATGTTTGCCGATGACTCGCTCAAAGTTGCTTTCCTTACCCAGCTTAGCATTGAAGTCTCCGAGTACAATTTTGATGTCATAGCTGGGACATTGGGCATACGTTCTGTTTAGGAGATCGTAGAACTCATCTTTGGCGGAGTCATCCTTGTCTCCCGTGGGGGCGTTCGCTCACATGCCGAAAGCTCAGGACTTTTTGCCTTAGTCCACCTCGAACAACAAGTCGTTGCCCTCTCTCCCTATAGCAGTCGCCGTAGTAAATATCGCAGTTTATCATCCGCTTTATACCCGGTCCATTCCATCGCATTTCCTGGATGGCGGTGATGTCCGCCTTATAGCGGTCTAGGGCGTCCGCAAGTTGTTCGGCTACACGTGGCCTGTTTAGGGACCTAACATTCCACGTACAAAGCCGAAGATCATTGTCCTTTTTTCGTTTTTTGCAAGGGTCGTCAACATAAATCCGGTCCGTTAAGTCCGAGGCTTGTGGTTGTTTCGGAGTTTGTGGTTTTTTTACGGTTACGGCTTACTAGGCCGTAGCCCAACCGACTAATCCTGTTTCCCCTTCCCCGTCTGCAATTTCCATAGGAAATCTCCCGATGGCACCACGAGGAGGTAGGGATGGAACTTACGAACAGTGCCGCAAGATGTTCGACTGCGGTGGCTCTTCTCGCTTTTTAGCAGGCCAGCATCCGTCGGATAGATGCTACCCCTACGAGGCCTTTGTTAGTCCTTTGCCATCCATTGGGGATTTTTATTTTTATTTTTTTTATAGTTGCACCCGCACTCAAGGCTAAAGCCTGATCACGTTTTGAACGTTGTGCGAGCGAAGGTAACAGGGAGAGGGAGAGTTTCGCTCAGGTTTACACACAACCTGAACGGAGTGCAGTGGTTTTGGGTGGTAGATGTTCGTTCACTATTCTCAGGGGTGGTTTGTCCTATGTAGGACGAGAGCCGACCAGGTTTTCGCGTTGGTTATAATTCACGTAATTCGTACAATATTTAGAAATTCCACTTAAAAATTCAGATTTAAACCAAACGATTGTTGTAGACCGGCCAGATCGAACTGTCAAGTATAGGCGTAAAATGTCAAAACGAACAGAACCAGAAGCCTATCAACGAAAGGAACCCAAACAAAGGAAACTAACGAGTCGGTGGCACAAATTTTCTGACATTTGCGTGAGGAGAAAAGTTTTTTTTTTTTTCGCTGCTCTCACTGCACCGTGAAGGAACAAAGTCAATTTGATTTTTCATTTTCTCGTTTGGAAATTGTTTAAACAATACATCTCTCTCATGAGCAGATAATTGTATACAGACCGAAGTGCTTGTGGATATATCTGATCGATTTGTTTAGTGAAACAATTAAAGTTGTCGCAATGAGCGTTATTGGCAAAGCACAACAAGTCAATCCAATTCAATCGGGTGCTACCAGTTCATTAGAAGCTAGTTCCCTTTCTCCAGAAAGGATTATAAGTCCTGAGGATGTTTTACGTCTGAATAAAATCACCGATGATTATTTATGCACACCGGATGCGAATATATTTGAAATAGATTTTACTCGTTTCAAAATTCGCGATCTGGAAAGCGGTGCCGTCCTATTTGAGATTGCTAAACCACCAAGTGAGCAGTTTCCCGAAGGGTCTATAGAAGAAGCTACACTAGCCACCGAAGAATTGTCGCTGGACGACCCGGTTGATCCTAATGCTGGTCGCTATGTGCGATATCAATTTACACCTGCTTTTCTGAATTTGAAAACGGTTGGAGCTCTGTAAGTATTGGATAAGAGATTTGCGTCACTATTTGATGTCATATACTATGTATGTACTATTGTATCGTAGTCAAGGCATATCGTACGACCCTGGTCACAAGTGTTGGATATCCTAAATTTATCGAATTTCTCATTAGGACATAAACGGGTGTCATTTGTGGTCGGGTACAACGAACGACGTGTGTTATCTCTACACATTCTTATCGTTTACATTGTACACGAAGAATCAAATGCACAGTACGTCTTGTCGACCGCGTATGCTGTGTACTATTGGTATTAGTACATTTGTCCAGGGCAATGGAAGACTTTAATTGAAGAATCAATAAATGAAAGTAATGCACGTACATAGTTACTGGCCGACGATTTGTTTGCTTTGAATGAGAGCCATAGTATTTATTAACCTTGCATGGTTGGCTTGTTATTGTCGTAGAGAGTTAGAGAGGGTACGGGGGGTGGGACAAAGTCGCCTGATCACTGCGGCCACGAGTGGGCCTATTGTGATGTCCCCCACTTACAGTTCACTCAAGTCTAATGTTTTGGTAATGCTGGAGTCACCTATCAGTTTTATCGCGCGTTTTTTTATTCTATCTAGAAGGTCTAATGAGGTCTTGGAAGCGAATGAAAGCCTTATAGATTGTAGCCATAAGAAGCCTAGGCATTTCGCAGCATTCTCGGCGACACTGAATATGTGGTCGCTTCAATAAAGATTGTGAGCAACACACATACCCAGGACGGAAAGCTTTTCGGTTTCTGAGATGCAAGTGCCATTCATGGCTACGGGTTAGTGATGCGCTTTGACGACAGGAGACAGCATTGGGTTTTGGATGCATTCATTTCTACTCTATTGTTTTTACCCCATTGGATAATGCTGTCGATATCGGAATTTAATGAGCTTAACATACGCTACCGCTCACTATCCATGGCCGAAGTGCAGGGTCGGAAAGAAATTAACGAATATGAAAAGCTGAGGGTACTGTCGTCAGCGAAGGAGTGAATTGGATTAGAAGTAACTAACAAGAGATCATTTATAAAAATTAGAAAGAGTGTCGGAGACAAAACGGAGCCCTGGGAAACACCAGCATTTACAAAGTGAGTATTAGACTTGAATCCATCCAAGTCTAACAACGATTCAAAAGGTGGCTTCGAATCCATTGAAGAAGAGACTCATCGATCCCGAAAGCACGCATTTTCGACAAAAGAGCTTCATGCCAAAATCTGTCAAATGCTTTCGAAATATCAAGTGCAACTACTTTGCTCTCACCCGCCTGGTGGAGCGAATGATTCCACTTCTCAGTGAGATATATCATCAAATCACCAGTGGATCTGTTGCTGCGGAAACCGTACTGCCGGTCATTGAGGAGTTTCTGCGACTCGAGATATTTCATTGACTGACGATTTGTCAGCGCTTCCATGACCTTGGAAAGAAGGGACGTTAGTGCAATGGGTCGGTAGTTGGAGGGAGAACACGATTCGCCTTTTTTGGGTATAGGCTGGCCAAATGCTGTTTTCCACCAACTCGAAAAGAGCCCAGAAGAGTAGCAATAGTGAAAAAAGCTTACGCAATGGTTTTGCCAGCGTAGAAGAACACCTCTTCAGAACTAATGGGACAATACCATCTGGACCAGCGGATTTGTGTATGTCGAGTTCCTTTAGAACCCCACTCCCAGTACAAGCTGGGAGCTGAGAACTGGTTGCGAAGTGGGCAGCAAGTACATAGGTTAGCTTTCTCTAAGAGGGTGACAGCTGGAATGTCATTGTGCAAGAGCGTCGGTAAAGACGACATGGTTGAGTTTTTTATGTTTTTTTTACAAACGACCAGAAACTTTTGCTACCCTTAGGACATTGAAGGATTTTACGCCTTAATTTTTGGTCGGATTGGAAGTGAACCCATCGATTGTGGGTAGCTCCTTTCGGTTTGCCTGATAGGCCCGAAAGCTTAGCTCTCTGAACCTAATAGCCTCTTTGCAGCTCAACTCAAACCACGTATTTTCCTTTGGCCTACTTATTTACTTAGGTGGCGCTACAGTCCGTGGTGAACCTGGGCCTCAACCAACAAGCGTCTCCGGTTGGCACGGTCTTTGGCCAACTGTTTCCAGCGCCGCACGCCCAGTTGGTTAAGGTCCCCTTCCACCTGCATGCGCCAGCGTAGATGGGGCCGTCCTCTGCCGCGCCTTCCTTCCGGGGTAGACTTGAAGACTCTTCGGGTCGAAGCTGTATTTTCCATGCGCTCTACATGGCCTAGCCACCTTAGACGTCGTACCAGGCCGACGTCGCTGTACGTACGTAGAACTGTACGGGTTCAGTTCTTCGTTATATCTTCTCCTCCATACACCGTTTAAACAAACGGGACCGTAGATAGTGCGCAGAATTTTCCTTTGAAACGACCAAGGGCCTCTTCATCCGCTTTTGTTAAGGTCCAAGCCTCTGCGCCGTAAAGGAGGACTGGGATGATCAAAGTCTTATATAGTGTCACCTTGGTTTTCCGAGAGAGGGCTCTACTTCTCAATTGCCTCTTGAGCCCAAAGAAACAGCGGTTGGCAAGAGTGATTCTGCGTTTTATCTCAGCGCTGGTGTTGTCGCTGGTAATCAGTGAGCCAAGGTAGACGAATTCCTTGACCACTTCAAAGTTATATCCGCCCATGGTGACGTTCTGGCCAATACGTCGGTGTTGTCCGTCTCTTTTAGATGAAGTCAGATATTTGGTTTTAACCTCATTAACCTTGAAACCCATCTTAGCCGCTTCTACCCTAAAGCTTACAAAGGCCTCATTGACGTCTCGCTGTGTCCGTCCAATCACGTCAATGTCGTCTGCGTACGCAAGCAATTGAGTAGATTTGAAATAAATCGTACCTCTTGTGTTGGCCAGTGACTCTTGCAAGCACGATGTTGAAAAACCTTTTTTACCATCAAAGGTTTCGGTTTGCTCATTACCGACATTAATGGAGCAGCGAGAATTCTCCATTGTCATCCTGCACAGTCGGACGAGTTTAGCAGGAATGTTAAAACTAGACATGGCTTTGTAAATGTTTGGTCTATTGTGGACTTACCTGGCCTGAAACCACACTGATAAGAGCCGATCAGGCTATCCACAAACGGTTTCAGGGGTTTATCCTATAGTTGGCGCAGTTATAGGGGTCTCCTTTCTCATGGACCGGGCAAACGATGCTGAGATTCCATCGTCGGGCATGTTTTCCTCCAACCATATCTCTCAAGCCGCCAGCTCATCTCACGCCGCCTTAAGAAGCTCAGCAGACAGGCCGTCTGCGCCCGCGGCTTTATTAGACTTAAGTCTTGATATCGATAGTCTGACTTCGTCTAGGCCGGGTGGACGGAATTCTCTTACATCGTCGTCCATTACGAACGGGTCGTTCTGCCTGACAGCGGCATCTTGTCTGTCATCGCCGTTATACAGTCTGCAGAAGTGGTCCTCAGCATCGACTGCGACTCTACTACCAGTTCTCCATTTTCATCCCTGCAGGCCGCCGCTCTGGCTTTGTAGCCATGGCATGTTCGTTTTACCTTATTGTAAAACTTAGGTTAGGTTAGGTATATGGGTGCCCTATTGACGTAAAGTCAAGGCTCACGTAGACTACGTTGAGTCCATTGTGCCCACCTGTTTTGTTTAACCCGTTGATACCTATACATTTACTGTCGAGCTGAACCAGCCAGACGAGGATAAAAATCCTAGTATTCTGTTCAGCCCGATATTACCTACCTCTTCTAGTCCCGAAAGGAAGTATCTTCCCAGGAAAATATTCCTTTTTTGGGCTAGCGCCGGGCATTCGCACAGCAGGTGACGAACGGACTCAATTTCCTCTTCGTCCCTGCAGCTTCTACAGAAGTCATTGTAGGGCTGGCCTAGTCGAGCTGCATGATAAGATAGCATGCAATGCCCGGTGAGGGCACCGACTGCCAGTCGAATGTTCCCACGATTGAACTTCAGCAGATTTTCCGTTCTTTTCTTATCATAGACGGGCCAGGTCAATTTCGCCGTTGCGCATGTATCTAAGCGACACCATCGCTTATTGGCTTTCGCCAATAGCTCCGTCTGTATCTCCCTGTAGAGCGCACTGAGTGGTGTTTTGGCATCAGCTGAGATCTGCGCAATATTAGCACCTGATCCCACCCTAGCCAACTCGTCCGCCCTCTCGTTTCCGGAGATATTCATATGACCAGGTACCCAGCAAAGGGTCACCTCATTTACATTGGATATCTCTTCTAACTTCTCCTTACAGATTTTGACGAGTTTGGATCTTATCCATGCTGCCTGCAGAGCCTTAATGGCTGCCTGGCTGTCAACATAGATGCTGATCCTTTTTCCTGTGATATTCTCTTTGCTGATCAGGTCCGCCGCTTGCTTGATAGCGAAGACCTCAGCTTGGAAGACACTGCATCCATCATCGAGCCTGTAGGAGCGATGCATATCCCGAGACTCAAAGTAGACTCCGGCACCTGTGCCAACATCCATTTTGGATCCGTCGGTGTAGAGTGCCAGTTCACTTTCCGTGCGTACCATGTCACCGGTCCATTCCTCCCTGGAGGGAATTCTAATAGAGAATCTCCTCTCCCAGGAAGGAAGTCGGGTGACATAGTCCGTTACGGTTCTGAATCTCGAGACGGCCCATCGATCCAAGACTGATGCATGTCCATGAGGACTCTTTTTCCAGAGACCTAATTCCTGTAATCTTAGCGCAGTTCTGGTTGCGACGCTCTCGCAGTACAAGTCCAGGGGTGGGAGGCTCAGCATGACTTCAAGGGCCGCCGTTGGTGTGGACTTCATAGATCCCGTCACCGCCAGACAGCCCGCCCTTTGAACCTTTGACACACTCTGAAGATGACACTTTTTCTCAAGCGCTTTCCACCAGACAACCGAGCCATAGACTAGGATAGGTCTTACTACCGCAGTGTATAACCAATGTACTAACCTCGGTTTGAGGCCCCATGTCTTTCCAAAGGCTACCTTGCACGAATATAGTGCCACATAGGCCTTTTTGATTCTTTCCTCAATATTTTCTCTCCAACTAAGTTTGGAGTCCAGGATTGTGCCCAGATATTTCGCAGATTGTCCAGGGATCAGATCTATACCATTCATACGGGGGTAGGTGTATCTTGGTACAGATCTTCTCCTTGTAAAGAGTACTACCTCTGTTTTCGCCGGATTTACTCCCAGGCCTCGCCCCTTGACCCAGCTATCCACTAACATCAGTGCATAGCTTAGTCTATCGCTGAGGACCTGCGTAAATTTTCCAGAGACTAAAATGGCAATGTCATCGGCGTAGGCCGTAACATTAAAGCCCTCCGTCTCCAGAATCTTGACCATTCCGTCGACCACAAGGAGCCATAGGAGGGGTGACAGAACGCCACCTTGTGGTGTGCCTTTATTTACCCTCACCCTTCCGCATGCTCCCCCTATCGTCGAATTTACTATACGAGTACCCAGCATTTGCCCAATCCACCTGCATACACCCGGGTTTATTTGGGCCATATGAAGGCTGGACACTATTGCCTCGGTACTCACGTTGTTAAAGGCACCCTCAATGTCCAGGAAAGCACCTAGAGTGAATTCCTTGATACTGAGCGATTTTTCTATCGCAGAGACTACCCTATGCAGAGCAGTATCCACCGACTTTCCCCTTATGTACGCATTATGTGATTGTGACAGATAACCGTCCCCAATCTCTTCTCTTACGTACAAATCTATTATTCGCTCCAGCGTTTTCATCAGGAAGGACGACAGACTAATAGGTCTGAAGTCCTTTGCAGTAGTGTGGCTGACTTTACCCGATTTGGGTATGAAAACCACCCTAACTTCCCTCCACGCTTGAGGAACATATCCCATCCTGAGGCACCAGGAGTATATGCGCTCCAGCCATGGAAGAATGACTTCGCATGACTCCTGCAACATGATCGGAAAGATCCCATCCATTCCCGGTGCCTTGTAGGGGTCAAAAGATTTGATTGCCCACAGGATCTTATTCCCCGTAACAATCTTATCGACTGTCTCATGCTCAATACATTCCCTTGGCAACGTGTCCGCTGAATTGAAGATTCCTGCATCCTCGCAGCCAGGGAAATGACCTTTCAATAGTGAATCAAGCACGCTCTCGTTTGAGTCTGTCCAGCTACCATCAGATCTCTTTATAGAGGACATCTGTGTGGGAGCTTTTGCAAGGACCTTCCTCAGACGAGCTGCACCCGTACATGATTCAATAGAGCCGCAGAAGCTTCTCCAAGAGTCCTTCTTGGCGAATCTAATTTCTTTTTTGAGTCGCTTAACATTATCTCTATAGGTTGACCATTCAATGGCCCCCTCCTTTGCCAGGTTCCAACTGAGCCTAGAGATACGAAGCCGCTCTGCTATTTTAGCATTCCACCATGGTGGGTGGTTTCTTTTACTGGGTCGTCTGGTAGGACATGCCTTCTCAAATGACCGATTTAGCTTGCTGGTAAGGTTCAGTACCATCTCATCGATGTCTTCCGTGGAGTCGGGGTTCCCATCCGGAAGCCGGTTGAGGGTCCCACCCAGCTCCGCGTTAAACCTCTGCCAGTTCGCCTTCCGGGGATTCCGAAACACTTTCCTATCCGGCTTACGGACATTCAAGTCGAAGAGGATCCAACAGTGATCAGAAAGTGATGCTTTGTCAGATACTCTCCAGTTCGAGATCTCCGCAGTACCATTATCATTTATAAGCGTTATGTCTAAGACTTCCCTTCTGTTACTAGTAATAAATGTTGGTGAATCACCCCTATTACATATAACTAGGTTAGTACTAAGGACAAAACTGAACAAAGCCTCACCCCTACTATTGGTATTAGAGCTACCCCAAGTAGTGTGATGGGCGTTAGCATCACACCCTACGACTAAGTTCTTCTTACCTTGTTCGGCCATTGCGATCAATGACCTTGTTTCTCTAGAGGGGACGTCCGTGCCTTCGTCGTACGGTAGGTAAACCGAAGCCATCGTTAGTTCACCCTCCTTTCCCGTAACCTCCACCACCGTCTGGTCACCCGAGCTGAAATTAGTTAACATTAGTACGTGGAGATCTTTGCTAGCAACGATACAAGTTCTAACCTTGCCTTCGCTGCTGTTATAAAAGAGGCTGTATTTCGATGACCCTAATCCCTTAACCCGATTATGGAGGATCCATGGTTCTTGGATCAGGGCCACATCAAGCTGCTCCTTGTTCATGAGCAGCATAAGATTGGCTGATGCGGCCTTACTGTGATGCAGGTTTATTTGCACTACTTTCATTTTTAGTAGCACTTTCCTTCACCACAGCTGCCGTACCGCCAGGCTGCGCCTTCTTCATGAGTCTCACAGGAAACTCACCAGCCCCGAAGAATAGGCGCATATGCCTCTCTTTTTTCATCGCTTCCGGCGGATCCTCGATAACAAAGATTATGCTTTTTGTGCCGTCTTCGTTGCTCTCAATTGCTACTACTTCCCAGTCATCCATAGGGACCGCTGGGTTTTGTGCCTTTAGAAAGCCGAGGATCTCGCTTTTCTCAAATTCCATTTCCGGTACGCTCATCTTGGCTTTAGGCCTCTCTGGTACCTCGTCCAAGGGGACTGCCTTTAGTGCAGCCCCCTCCCACAGTTTGAAGGTGGGTACAACCTTCTTCGCAAAGTCATGTGATAGCTGGTCCTTGCAGTCCAGCCTACTCACACCTCGCCTCCAGTTAGTGAGACCAAACGTTGGCGCAGTTTTCCCAGCATTCCCTCGAATGTGGTCGAAGATCGCTCTAGCCAAAGCCTTCTCGATCATCTTCCCCTGTTCGAAGGTATACTGGCCACTCGGCCTGCCGGAATCTATCACAGCTAGCTGTAAAGCATTCCGAGCAGCCCCTCCGAACTGCACTGCCGTGTTGACCTTCACTCTTTTTGATGGATTTCCGGCTTCCTCTTGGGATCTTACCCTCTTCGCCTTGAAATCCTCTCTTTTCTTGGGAGCTGGCACGTTTTCTGGTTTGCCCTTACCAGTCTTATCGACCGCGTTAGGGGCCACCTTAGTAGAACCTGCCTTAGCGGCTACAGTCCTTCCCGTGCCCTTGGTTTTCAGGTTCTCACCTTCGCCTAGGGTCTGGGTGCAGCTAGAACCCGCCTTATCGGCTTCGGTTCCACCTGGCCCAGCCCTCCGCTCCCTTTTCTTGGGGGGATTTATGGTCTTTTTATCCCCCTTGCCTTCTCTGGCTTTTTTGCCGGATGTGCCCTTGTCAGCCCTTGGTCTCGTTAGGACATCCTTGGCAATCACCTCTTCTGCCCAAGCGAGCTTCTCCTTCTCCATATCGGAGAGCAGGGGTCTGCCCTTTTCCTCAAGCAAGCGCTTAAGGTGTACAGCTTTTTTGTACTCCTTAAGCCTCAGCTTTCCTTGGGTTAATTTCTTAGGTTTCTTGGCATCCTTTCTCCGTGTTAAACCTTCTTGGGCTGTCTCTTCAGAATCAGCGAGTAATTCCTCCTCTAATTCCTTGGAGATGACCTCGTCTAACACGCTGGATCCCCTAGGTTTGGCTTCTTCCTCTCTGTCACTGACCACAGCAAGTAGTGCGTCTGCCACCGACTCGAGAGAGAGCTCTTCCTCTTTACTTTCTTTTTGTGTTTTTGTTTTGTTTAAATTTGAAATTTTGTACCCACGAGTACGGCCGGAAATATGGGTCCACTCCGACAGAGCCGCCGAATATCGGAGTAAGGCATTTGAATACCTTAGGCCTCGCCTGTGCACCTAAGGGAGCTCGTTAGCGGTTGGAAATAAACCCTCCAACCTTTCATCCTTCGGCACGGTTTTAAGAAGCTCACACCACCACTGGAGTAGGGTTGACTATCTCTTGGTTCCCGGCCCGGAACCCATGTCGTTGACAAGGCTTCCCTGGCCAGTGTAAGCCCCAGCACCACGGCAAGGTGGATAGTCCCGCTGGGGATTGTAAAACTTACGTGCGCCATTCCTGCGGAAGCATCTCTCCGTCTCCTCGATCTCACGCTTTCCGTGCTCTCTCTTCTTTCTTCTGAAAAGCCAGGTAATATTTGCGATAATATCAGTTGCCGAAGAAGCACAAGGACCAGTTAAAGATCCGAAAGAAGTTGTTAAGGCCGCACCAGTTGGCTTTCTCGTATAGCCATCATGTTCTCTTAAGAGCTTTTTCTTTAACTCAGTGGTGGGAGTTCGAGAATTTACCTGATATCACGCAGTATTCGGTCGAGCCTAGAGTGCGCGCATATATGTAGGTTAGGTTAGGTTGACGTGGTAGGCGTAAGCCACACTTAGGCCGAAACCAGCCCATTGTGATACCACCTGGATCAGGTTACCCTGATCCGCTACCTGGGAACCAACCGGTGCTTCTAATAAAGCGGTGGAGTTGAGCTATTTTATGGTTTGCTAGCTCACTCAGATTGTCGAAGAAGGGCGCGCCGAGGTAAATCCTCCTGCGATTCGCAAAAGAGGGACATGAGCAGAGGAGGTGGTGTATTGATTCCTCCTCCTCCTCGTCCATGAAGCCGCGACAGAAGTCATTGTTGGGTAGCCCCAGTTTGGCGGCGTGTTTTCCAATGGTGCAGTGACCTGTAATGACACTCACTAGAGTGCTTAAGGTTGCCCTTTTGGTTGCCACCAGTTCCCTGGTTCGTCCTAAGTTTAACTTAGGCCACAATTGTTTGGTTGATAAAGCCGATATTGCTCTCATTTCATTGGAGATTGGTCTACTCTATGGTTTGAAGCTTTATCATGTGGTTTACCGTACTTATTGGTGTTTCTAGGTACCCGAGGGTAGGTAGGCTGAGTGTGCTTGACCCTAACTTTGCGAGTTCGTCGGCCGCGCAGTTTCCTGGAACATCCCTATGCCCGGGAACCCACAGTATTTTAATGTTGTACTGTTCAGCCATCTCATCTGGAGATAGGCGATAGTTAATGGATGTTTTTGATTTGTGGGTCACCGCTGCCAGGGATTTTATCGCAGATTGGCTATCCGTGCAAATGATAATATCCTTTGTGGATATTACATTGATCCTGAGCCATGCCAGGGCCTCCGTTATCGCAGTTATTTCTGCCTGATACACACTACAGTCATTTGGGAGTCTAAATGATAGGTTGAGGTTAAGCTCCTTGGAGAAGACCCCACTGCCTACACCCGACTCCATCTTAGAGCCATCGGTATAGAGGGAGATCGAGTCCTTTGGTATAACTTTCCCTTCAGCCCATTCTTCCCTGGATGGAAAGACAACTTCGAAGTTCCTGGTGAACACATTCTGCGGGTTGATGTAGTCAGTGTCCATGGGTACTTTGACGGGTTTTAGAATAGAGGTGTGGCCTTTTTGAGATGTGAGCCATTTTCTTATGCTCCTCATCCTTAGGGCCGCGCATGCAGCAACTTGCTTGCTGAAATGGTTTAATGGTGGAAGATGTAGTAGAACATTTGAGGCCTCCGTGGAGGTTGATCTGATCGCTCCGCTTATATATAATAAGTTTCGATTGACTGCTTTGTCCAGAGCAGTCCACCAGACTACGACGCCATACAGGAGAATAGGCCTTATGACTGCTGTGTAGAGCCAGTACATAATGCTTGGTTGGAGACCCCACCTTGGTTGGAGACCCCACTACTTTCTTACAGCTGTAGAGGGCAACAGTTGCTTTCTTGACCCGATCAAGAATGTTGGTTTTCCAATTCAGCCTCCTGTCAAGGACTAGGCCTAGGCATTTAGCCTGCTCTTTGATTGTTAGTTGGGTTCCACCCAGCTTCGGTGGGTTGAGGGGCGGAATTTTATATTTGTTAGTAAACAGTACTAGATCGGTCTTCTTTGGGTTCACCCCAAGTTCACAGTACCGTGTCCAGGTTTCTACTGTATGTAGCGCACTTTGCCTAAGGTCGCATAGAGTGCTGGGAAATTTTCCTGTGACGGCAATAGCAATGTCATCCGCATATGCGATCACAGCGTACCCTTCCTGCTCAAGCAACAGCAGTAGTTCGTTGACCACCACGTTCCAGAGGAGAGGGGAGAGTACTCCACCCTGTGGTGTACCTTTGCTGACCATTCTGGTTGAGACGGCACCAGCGAAGTTGGCTTTGACAACTCTTTGTATCAGCAGCTGTCGTACCAGTTCTATCACTGATCCCGTAACACCCAGATCAGACAGCGCCTTGATGACGGCCCATGGTTCAACATTGTTAAGGGCGCCCTCAATGTCGAGAAAGGCGGCTAGAGTGTATTGTTTACTTTCCAGTGACCTTTCTATTTTACTGACCAATGAGTGGAGTGCTGTTTCCACCGATTTGCCTTTGTTGTAGGCATGTTGGTTATCCGACAGCCTTCCTGAGATGCAGCTGTACTGGACGTGTACGTCTAAAATCTGCTCTAGAGTTATATGTAATTACAAAAAAAAATCACACTATCCAAACAAGCAGGTTAGAAAAGAGGAATTGGAAAAAACTGTTCCCATCATCTATCGACACACTTTTTATATTCTTTTCTTTTATTTCGTTTCAGCGTCGAGTTCACTGTCGGCAGTAAGCCTGTGAACAGATTTCGAATGATTGAGCGCCACTTCTTCCGAGATCGACTATTGAAAACGTTCGATTTTGAGTTTGGCTACTGTATACCATTTTCAAAGAACACTTGCGAACACATCTACGAGTTTCCCAACTTGCCTCCAGATCTAAGTAAGTTATTTCATCACCATTCTGTCCTTTTACCGCCAAACTAACACGTTTATTTTCTCATACATAGTTGCCGAGATGATAGCCAGCCCGTTCGACACTCGTTCTGATAGTTTTTATTTTGTCGAAAATCGTCTTATCATGCACAACAAGGCCGACTACGCATACGATGGTGGTTTGGTTGTTTAATAATCGAGATTTATTGCTTTCTTTTAATTTATCAAAGAACAACACGAAACAAAAGGCCACACAAACGTACATATGTATACTGTTCAGCGTAGCAAGTTACTTGAAACGATCTCCTTTTTGCTAAATTGCAACGTTGGATGTCTCATCGAGTAATATACTCAATGATCCACTTAATTCACCCTTGCCTTAGATGATCGACAATGCTGTGTTGTACTATTTAGTGTTTTTATATATCTACATATGTTTTCTTTCGTACCAAAGATCTGCACAGCACGTGTTTACTTATCTTTTTATGTTTTGCATTCCAAATGTTTGTGCTTTTGAACTCAAATAGTGAGTAAGGTAATTGTAAGATAGGATGGTTGGTGGTTTAACGTTGCAAAGTATACCTACGTTTATGTCATTCATATGAAACATTCCATTTTATTAAACACTGCCGATCAGTCAATATTCAATTCTTAAAAAAAAACTAAACAAAAATGAGCATTCTAGATCAAAAGGCTCTTTTCTTATATTTTTTTTTGTGGATGAACCTCCAAGAATGGTCACTTTTCATCGATCAATCGAATAGACTCAAAGACTTACAAGTAATACAACAACTAGTGCAACCTCGATATAACGAAACTGAAGGGAATTAGAAAGTATAGCATAAGGATAGGATAAGGGGGCGGGACAGAGTCGCCTGATCACTGCGGCCACGAGTGGGCCTATTGTGATGTCCCCCACTTACAGTTCACTCAGAAAACTCAGTAACTTAGTAGCGATTTCCTCTGCTTCAAGATAATACTTGCCTAGGTGATGATGACGATGACGATGAGAGAAGCTTGGCTCTGGTCCTTCATGGGCTGTAACGCCACCAAAGAAGAGGTGACGATGACGTGTACTGATCAGGCAGTTACAGTGCAATCACGTCAATGTCGTCGGTGTACGCAAGCAATTGCGTAGACTTGAAATAAATAGTACCTCTTGTGTTGGCCAGTGACTCTTGCACGATCTTTTCAAGCACGATGTTGAAAAAGCTGCATGACAGCGCGTCACCTTGCCTAAATCATTTTTTAACATCAAAGATCTTGGTTTGCTCATTACCGACCTTAATGGAGCAGCGAGAATTCTCCATTGTCATCCTGCACAGTCGGACGAGTTTGACAGGGATGTTAAAACTAGACATGGCTTTGTATAGCTCATCTCTATACACGCTGTCATATGCAGCCTTGAAATCGACGAATAGGTGGTGAGATCTTCTCCAAGATCTGCCGTAGCGTAAATATTTGGTATATTGTGGACTTACCTGGCCTGAAAGGTCAGGTTATCCACAAACGGTTTCAGGCGTTCACACAATACGGCAGAGAAGATCTTATATGCGATGTTAAGGAGACTTATTCCTCTATAGTTGGCGCAGTTAAGAAAGAAGACCCCGACCTTTTTTTTGGACCGGTCAAACGATGCTGAGATTCCATTCGTCGGGCATGCTTTCCTCCGACCATACCTAGCGATTGTGATGGTGCATGCACCTTATCAGCTCATCTCCAGCCGCCTTAAGAAGCTCAGCAGACAGGCCGTCTGCGCCCGCAGCTTTATTAGACTTCAGTCTTGATATCGCTATTTTGACTTCGTCTAGGTCGGGTGGACTGAATTCTGTTTCATTGCCGTCCATTACGAATGGCTCGTTCTGCCTTACAGCGGTATCTTGTCTATCATCGCCGTTATACAGTCTGCAGAAGTGGTATTTCCAAATCCTCAGCATCGACTGTGACTCTACTACCAGTTCTCCATTTTCATCCCTGCAGGCCGCCGCTCTGGCTTTGTAGCCATGGCATGTTCGTTTTACCCTATTGTAAAACTTACCGGCGTCATTCCTACGGAAGCATCTCTTCATCTCCTCGATCTCACGCTTTCCGTGCTCTCTCTTCTTTCTTCTGACAGTATGGTTTCACACTTTGTGTAGTTGATTTTTAGCTTCCAATTTGAGCAATATGTCTGCAGCTCGTCGAATGGAAGAAATCACGCCTGGTTGTAAGACTGCCATCTCGTTAGGCCAATATCTTGCCTTTTTCCACCGACGTTAGGGCGCACGACGACGCATTTTGTGTTCACTTAATCGAAAATTGCAAGAGTGAAATTCACATTTTTAACTCGTAATCAGAAACTAAAATTACATCCTCTGAGTCTAATCTGATGATCACCTGAAAAGCACATTTGCATAGGCAAAACCAAAGCATTGCAGCCTACTCCTATCACTTAAAATTGTCAAATGTTCTACTCATAGATAAATGAACAAGATGGCAATCTGACAGGCATTTTGACAACTAGTCCCTACAAACGCGTTGCGGTTTGACGGCGTCTTGACTATGTCATTCTGCCTTGTTCCGACGTCTTGACTCTAACACGCCGTCTCCACTGGCGATAAATCCATAGCCTGCGAGATATAGCCTGCTTTACCTCCTGCTATCTATAGCCTGCTATGAAAGCAAGCCAAGCTGTCATTTTTCTTTGTTTTGACAGTTTATCGCATTTTGTGATAGCAACCCAAGCAGCCATTTCACTCTATTTTCGCTGTTCGGTGCGTTTGTTTTCATTGCTGCATGTGAAAACCGGATTAACCCAAAATCGACGTCTCTTCTTCTTTTTTTTTTTTTATTGCTTCCAGCTGTTTTAGCGCCCTCAGTCCAATGATGGCTTCAATGTCCCCATTCGTTGCCATTCTCCACTATACTGAAAAAGTATGCGATGAAATGCCCACTAAAAGAAAATCTGACAGTTCGTCTGCTGTCTGCTATCTGCTTTTGCTTCTGCGATGAATTTATCGCCAGTGGAGACGGCGTGTAACTGCTGGAACACAGTCGGTCGCGCTCGATATTGCAGTCGTTAGGTTTGGCAAAATTTCGCCCACACTGAGGTCGCTTTGTTATGTCAAATTTTAAAGAGCTGTTTTCACCTTTGTCTCTGTAGAAGGTGTCTCAAAAGAAACTTTATATTTGTTTAGCTTATTGCGTGAACGCAACAAATCCGAGGGACGCTGGGAGTATGCCATTAGATAGCCCGGCTCTTGGGAATTCAGCGGCTATGGAGCGTTTCTCGGGAGCAGACCGCGCGTTGAGCGTGTGAAAGTTTTAAAAAAACGGTGATTTGGCGACTATGGCACGTAGAAAATTCAGCAATTTTCGAATTTTACGCCATTTAAATGATGCGGGAATCATTCCTCTCATTCGAAAATGGGTAAAAAAGTTTGAAGAGACTGGTTCATCACTAGAGAAACCAAAATCTGGCCGGCAAAGTGGACGGCGCGCGGAAGCGCGCAGAGCTATAATAAGATAAGTTGCTGTTCGATTTTTTTTTTTTTTTTTTTTTTTTTTAGAGACTCGCGCAGGTTCAAGAGTTTTTTTTTTTTTATATTCTCTTATGATGTGTTGACACACACAACCTGAACGGAGTACAGTGGTTGGGGTCGTTGATGTTCGTTCACTACTCTCAGGGGTGGTTGTCCTAGACCTAGATAGGACGAGAGCCGACCAAATTCCGCGTTGGTTATAGTCCGTAGTAATTCGTTCAAGCACTTTTAGTATTGCATACGCAGAGGATGAATTGAGTGTCGCGAACGCGAGGGCTTACATTTAGATGACATTATTTTTAAGAAATAAATTCTCTAGTTGTATACTTTAATGATAAATACAAGTTCTCTCGACAGAATATTTACTTCGTTTTTAATCGATCCACTAAATTCAAACTTTCTTTTGAGACACCTTGTACTTACAACGAACCGTCAACCGCTGATTTGAAAATTTCCTTGTGCTTTGTTTTTTTCTAAACAGCTGTCACAATGTCGTGCGACCGAGTTAAAAGTTACCCAACTCGCGCGACACACCCCACGACCGAGACAGCGACCACGACATCATTGTGTTTACGTTTTGGGATTTACGTACATTTAACTTTTGACAGGCGACCGAGACAGCAACTGCGACCTCATTGTGTTCAGGCAGTAAGTCAAAAGCGTCGTTTTTAAAGCGGCCCCTAGACGCTCCATATTATTGTGCAAAATATTGCACAACTTTATTGACGCTGCCCCAGACGGTTCAATATTTTCCCCAATAATTTAGTTGACCGCTCATATTTGTAATAAAAGTCAAAGGCGTTTTGATTTTCCGCAATATATCGCACAATCTTGCAATATTATCTACAGACGAACAATAATATTGTGCAATATCAAATATCGTACAATATTATTAAGCGTCTAGGGGCCGCTTTATACTACAAAAGCAACAAACAACCCCTGCGGGGATCACAGGGCAGACGTACGAAGAGTTTCCATCTTGTTCATTTATCTATGGTTCTACTCTAACCAAAACAACAAAGTTTGTGAACATAGCTTTCTGCATAAAAAAGAAAATCAAAATGTAAAGGTACCCTTACACGATCAATCGAATGACATCAATTCTTTACGTGTGTTTGTGAAAACACGTCTGTGTGCGTCACACACATTCGTTGGTGACCGAATGACAAAAATCAAAACATTTTTGATATTGCATGACCATTGTCATGCTGATTGACGTGCGTAAGGCTGCGCGCACAGTGACGCGAGATGCGATTCGGGAAGCGATGCGAGAAGCGATACGAGATGCGATGCGAGATGCGATATGGTGCGCACAGTGAAAGCTGCTCTGTACTCTTCTGTTGCGATGTATTCATCATCAGGCGAAGAATTTTTAAATGAAAGTTTATATTTATCGGGTTTTCCAATAAGGACTTGACAACTTTTTTTTAAATAAAACGCAAACCGTTTGAGACATTTCAAGAACTTTACTATCGGCTTGAAGTTCAATCAAAACGTTTATGAATGGAACTCGACTCTGTCCATATGGCCACCGCGGGCACGTTTGCAGCGGTCGATTTGTTGGGCCCAATTTTCGATGACTGGGCCACACATTGGCTCTGAACTCTTCCAACGTCGTCGGCTTGTTGGCATAAACCAATGACTTAACGCAGCCCCAAAGAAAATAGTCTAGAGGCGTTAAATCGCACGAACGAAGCGGTCATTCGACTGGCCTATTTCTTGAGATAACACGCTCATCAAACTAACTCTTCAATAAATCAATTGTAACGTGTGCTGTGTGGCACCATCCTGTTTAAACCACATGTCGTCCAAGTCCATATCTTCCAATTCGGGCCAAAAATAATCGGCAATTATGGCGCGATAACGCTGGCTATTCACAGTAAGTGACGATCCTTATCGTCGACGAAATATGGTCCAATAACGCCGCCGGCATGCAAACCGCACCAAACAGTTTTTTTTTTTTGGTGGACGAAGTAGTGATTCATGAAGCACATATGGATTTTCACCCGACCAATAACGCATATAATGCTTATTGACGAATCCATAGAGCCAAAAATGAGCTTCGTCATTGAAGATGATTTTGCGATGAGATTCATCATCTTGGCGCATCTTCTCCAGAGCCCAATCGGAGAACGCACTTCGCTTCAAATGGTTCATCGGCTTCAATTCTTGATAAAGCTTGATCCTGTATGTGTGGAAACCAAGATCCTTACGCAAAATACGCGTTAATTCTTGAGAACGCTGTGCAATTGATTGATTTGGATGGTTTGCTACGAACGCCCCAACGCCAGCGATATTTTCGACCAACCTGTTGTCTCGCTGACACGGTAATATCACACAACGAATATGCAGACTCTAATTTTTGCACTGGACTTGTTATTGCCTGTCTAGTAGAGCGAGAAGTACGACCGAAACTTGGAGTTAACGCTCTTAAAGTTGCGGTCACCGTCTCCGAACTTCGGTAGAAAATTTTTATAATTTGGAGACTTTGCTCGTTCATGCATTTTACTATGATGAAAACGTTGACTTTACTGAATAAACTAGCAATGACAGTTCGATGATTAGTGAAAGGGTGCGTTCACAAATTGATTTCCAAGTTATCAATTTCCTATTGGAAAACCCTTTATATATCCACAGTTAAGGAACGATAAAAGAAAATTCTTGGAATGCACAAGAATGTCGTTCAAAATATTTGACCACATTTTGGACAAATTGAACCATTTGTATTAGGAAACTGGACCAACTTTTCATTTAAACAAATGAAATTGCATCAGAACAACAACAACAATGGATACTACTCACACAGAATCGCTTGAAAAAGTGATCAGAAGAGTTTGTGTGCGAGAAGCTTGCGAGAGGTTTGCGATAAGCTTGCGAGAATCGCATCGAAAATCGCTTCATGCCTGTGTCACAATGCTACTACACGGCGCGGCGACAGCGCAACTACAAACGCCGTAGCTGTCAAATCCATATTCATTCAATGGAATTATATTTAGTAAGTCAGATAGGCACATATGTAGTCGTGTCGCAGCGCTGTAATTTCGAAAATTTGAAAAACTGTCGCAACTACACGGCGTTTTGCCATTTCGAATTCGACATTGGAGGAATACGTTTGATAACTTGGTCTAACCCACCACCTTCTTCTGACGTTTGTTTTCGCTTTTAACTTTTTATAGGCTAAAGCAACCGCACATGTTAGCAATAATGTTTTTTTCAAATTATTTTGATCCATTTATAACCTAAATTCAGTTTTAATCTTCGAATTTCTTACTGATGCCAACTTCACTCTATAGAATTCACCTCCAACTTCACTCACAGAAGTAACCGCGCTGTCAAAAAAAAAACGCCGATGAAAGTAGCTCCATTGTGTATTGACTGAACTACTTTACAACCACAGCAAACGGCAGCGTTTGTAGTTGCGCTGTCGCCGCGCCGTGTAGTAGCATTGTGACACAGGCATCACTGTGCGCTCGTACATAAGAATACATGTGAACAGTTTTTTCGCAAGCAACCGCTTCTCGCACCGCATCGCATTCTCGCATCACTGTGCGCGTAGCCTAAGGGTTGGATTGACCAAATAAGCTTATTGTGTGTCGTGCAGGTGTGGTGTCGCGAGCGTGGAATGTGATGTCTGTCGGGAGCGGAAAATTTAAATTGAAGGAGGATGAAGAACGGGAGATGCAGATATTTTTAATTCACTTAAAAGATTTTCGTGAGGGAACTGATTCCTTGTTTTTAACCACTGTTTCATCCAAATTCTCTTCTTTTTTTTGCCATTCTATTCTGTTCCTTTTTTGCACAAAGTGCCAGACCAACGTACGCAATACAGTCGCCCGAATCACTCATCGCACGTCCGTAGACGACCGAAATTCACTAAATTTCACTAGAAATCTGCTTTAATCGATTGAGTCGTGTAAGGGATAGAGTAAATCCACATAGACACGATGCATGATGTCGACTGATTGATCGTGTAAGGGCCACTTAAGGGATAGAGTCAATCCACGTAGACACTATGCATGATGTCGACTGATTGATCGTGTAAGGGCCACTTAAAAGACAAAGTAGATCTGTTCCCGTACTTTGTGCACCAAAATTCACACTTTATCAATTTTCATGGAGTGGGGATGAAATTCTCTCAAAGAGATTCAAAACACCAAAAAGTACGGGAACGCATTAATGTCCGTATCACAATACTGCGTTGGTGTGTGCCTCATTACGTGTTACGAAAAATGCTTCGACGCATGCTTTAAAAATGACAATTCGATTTTATCGGCTGCTCCATATCAAAACACTGACGTAAACGTACACAACACAAACCACAAAATACACAGTTACAGCATACACATCAATACACAGCAACAGTTGTTCAAACGCACAGAAATTTTCGACGTGTTTGACTTTTGTCTGCTTTGGTTACGTGAGTTTACGTGTTCTCTCGCTCTCATTTTTTCTTATTTCCCCTCATTTTTCAATGAACGTAAGCTCGCTAACGCAAAGGCAGTATTGTAGAGTGCCCCATTAAATTGCCTGTGTTGAATGTTAAACGTCACTCGAAGCTAGCGCTAACGCAGTATTGTGATATGGGCATAAACCACAAATGCTACACGCTTTTAAATGTCAAAAACATACACTTGCTCGCATAAGTCTGCGTACAACGGAAAGAAATTCGTAGCATGGGGAAATTTTTTACTCTCTCGAGAGCGCTCTCTTTTGCCCAAAAGTTTGAATTTTTTGAGTACGGGAACAGATTTCGTTGTTTTTCGTAGATTTTCGTAGATTTTCGCTGTTTTCGACAAGTACGGGAACAGACCTAGTATGTCCAGTTTAGTTGATTGATCGACAGTGTACATAAGTCAACTTAAAATGATTTCTATATTTTAAATACGATGATGTCCTTTAATAAAGTTGTGTTCAGCATTTTATTTAGTGAGTACCTACTACTTTCCATTCGAAAGAAATTGTGTTCATGTGTTACACTTCTTTTATAACCTTATATTAAGTACACCGTTATATCATACATTCTTGCTGAACTGCAATTCGTAAGAAAATTCATTAAGTCTGCCTTATTTAAGTCTGTTTAATCTTACACCAGATACTGATTAGGAAACAAGGAAAATATGCAAATCATTCTAACCACCGGTGGATAAAACAAACATACATATGGTAAGGCTATCAGCTATTATAAAGACAAAAGACAAGTAGGACCAGAATGTAAGTCATAACACTGATCAACAAAATTGTAACTCTTTTTTGTCACATGAAAACTTGTATCAAACTTTGCATGCATGGGGTTTTCCAATAGGGAATTGACAACTTTGCATTCAATTTGTGAACGCACCCTTTCATTAATCATCGAACTGTCATTGTCAGTTTATTCAGTAAACTCAACATCAGGGCTAATGATATCATTACTTACTTATCAGGCCAGCGATCCATGGAGGATCTGAGCCTGAGCTATAGCTGCCTTCCATCCTTGGCGGTCCCGGGCACGCTGCTTCCAGTTGTCAAGACCAAGATGTCTTACATCCGCGATTACTTGGTCTTTATACCGGAGGTTCGGTCTTCCTCTTCTTCTCGAACTAGGAGGCTCGGAGTCGAAGACCCTCTTAGCTGGAGCGTTGATGTCCATGCGCTCGATGTGGCCGAGCCAGCGTAGTCGACGGATCCTTGCCTTCCGGACTACATCCACATCTTGGTACAGCTCGTAGAGTTCGCGGTTGTGTCTTCTTCTCCATTCACCTTCCTCACAGACAGGACCAAATATCCGGGGCAGAATTTTTCTTTCGAAAGAACCCAAAATCAGCTCCGCTGTCCTGCTTATCGTCCAGCTTTCGGCTCCGTACAGCAAGACTGGCAGAATGAGCGTTTTGTAAAGCATGACTTTGGTCTTTCGAGTGAGGAGTTTTGACCCCAGTTGTTTGGACAAGCCGAAGTAGCAGCGGTTGCCAAGGGCGATTCTATGCCGGATCTCCACTGTGCTGTCATTTGTGGAATTTACGTTTGCCCCGAGGTAGACAAACTCCTTGACTACCTCGAAATGGTAGCTGTCAATTGTTATATTTTGTCCCAGGTGGTGAGCGACGGATTGGTTTTTGCTTGACAGCATGTATTTCGTTTTGTCCTCATTGATCTTAAGACCAACTCGTTTCGCCTGTTCTTCAATTCCCGTGAATGCTCCACAACGCCACGGCGAGAACACGCGATGAAGTCGATATCATCCGCGTATCCTAGCAGCTGGACGGACTTGTTGAAGATAGTGCCTCCCCTGTTGACGCCTGCCCGTCGCACTATCTGCTCCAGCACCAGGTTGAAGAAGTCGCATGACAGCGCATCTCCTTGAACAAATCCGGTGCATGTTTCAAACGGTTCCGAAGTCCTAGAACCGAGTTGCACGGTGCATCGCGTATTTTTTAGCGTGGCGCGACACAACTGAATCTGTTTTCCCGGGATCCCGAATTCAGCCATCGCACCAAACAGTTCTTCACGACGAATGCTGTCGTATGCGGCTTTGAAATCGATGAAAAGATGGTGTGTATCGATTCGAAACTCGTTGGTCTTTTCCAGGATTTGTCGAAGTGTGAAAATTTGGTCTATAGTTGATTTGCCGGGCCGGAAGTCGCACTGGTAGCTGCCGATTAGTGCGGTGCAAAATGGTTTCAGACGTTCACACAATACGCTGGACAGGATCTTGTATGCGACATTGAGCAGGGATATACCTCTATAGTTCTTGCAAGAGGTAGGATCGCCTTTTTTGTAGATGGGGCATATAGAGCTGGTATTCCAGTCATCGGGCATGCTTTCATCTTCCCAAATTCTGCAGATGATCTGGTGCATGTTCCCTATCAGAACATCGCCGCCAGCCTTGAAGAGCTGTGATGGCAAGCCATCTGAGCCTGCGGCCTTGTTGTTCTTCAGCTTCTGAATTGCTGTGCCGACTTCTTCGATGCTGGGTGGGAGGACTACTTCAGCGGCTGGAGTTAGGATTTCCTCGGTCCCTACCACTCTCTCTTGGTCATGCTCGTTAAGCAGCTGCTGGAAATGCTGCTTAAATACATCCACTATTCCCTGCGGGTCGGTGACAAGATTACCCTCCCAGTTTCGAAGAGCCAGGGTGCCCTTTTTGAAGCCTCCTGCAAGGCCTTTGGCTTTTTTGTAAAAGGCTCGTGTTTTATGTTTATCCCCTTTATGTTAGACCCCTCGATATCCTTGAGCTGGGAGGCTGCGAAGATTCTTTTCTTTTGTCGCAGTAGTTTTTTCTCCTCCCTTCTTCTGGCTCGGTACTCTTTTGCGCTGCCCTGGTTTTTCTCTGCAGCGCTTTTGGTACGCCTCGTCGGTTGCTGTCTTTTTCCGCTCACACTCGCCATCA
The DNA here is from genome assembly GCA_951905685.1 of Eumerus sabulonum. Lineage (NCBI taxonomy): Eukaryota > Metazoa > Arthropoda > Insecta > Diptera > Syrphidae > Eumerus > Eumerus sabulonum. Next base: position 21,488,169 of record OX645062.1, on the reverse strand, counting down.
TACCACGGGTTTCTTGTCGGGGGTGGTAGGTATCCTAAGGTGGTTTCGGCTACTTCCTGAACGGCTGAGCGGCAATGCAGCCACATATTATTGGCATTTGTGTTCGAAGTAGGCATACCGTAGAGTCTTTCGCTCAGCTGCTCCCTGTAGACTCTGGCAACCTCCGGTGTGCTCAGGCGCCCAATGTCGAACCTCCCCCTGATGGGCTGGTGCAGCTCTCTGACATTGGACGATCGAGCTCTGAATCTTGCTGCTACGAGGAAGTGGTCAGAGTCGACATTTGCCCCTCTGAATGTTCGCACATCCAGGATGTTTGACGAGTGCCTTGCGTCAATGAGCACATGGTCGATTTGGTTGGAAATGAAATGATTAAATATGTTTAATGAAGATACACTAAGATAAACGAAGTTCGTGTGACAAAAACAGTGTTTACCAGTGTATTTGCCAAGTTTCTGTTCAATAATGATTGCATACGAATAGAAGGAGTATATGTATGTATGTGGATAGGAAAAGGATATATTGTAGGTAAATGTAAATGGAAATGTCTCCTCGAAATGTACACTCATCATGGTACCAATGTAATTAAAAAAGAAAATCAAAAAAAAAAAAAAAAAAATGACTGAGCTTTTGCTCTCAATTCACGTTTGAGCACTGCGTCGATTTTTTTTTTAGTGCGTCGCATTACACACCGGAAACACCAATATTTCTATTCAGATTCACACAACACACCAAGTTATAACAAATAAATACGATAAGAATTATTAGTAAAGAAAATGATTAGAAATACGTTAAAAAATCCCAATCCTACGCCCAAGTTTTCTGTTTTTTTTTTTTTCATTTGTTTTGTTTAATGTTCAGATTGAAAACGCAAATTGGAAAATAGCATTTTACGAGTAACGTTAATAGCAAAGTGCTTGAAATGTCTACTGTTGTCCACAAAAAAAAAATAAAAAAAACCTTTAATTGGAATTGATAAAAAGATATGTAATAAAAGCACGATGTGAAAAATAAGAACTACACCATGCCTTTTCATTTGTTCGTTTTTAAGGAGCTTATTGACTTAGGGCATATGGAGGAAGTCAGCGACATTGCCATCGCCGGTAAACATTATTATATGCCACACAGGGCTGTAATAAAAGAATCCAGCACGACCACGAGGTTGAGGGTCGTATTCAATGCTTCGGCCAAAACGACGTCTGGATTTTCCCTGAATGATACTCTGTTGGTGGGTCCGCAACTTCAACCTGATCTTTTCCAAACACTACTACGATTTCGAAGTCATCGTTTCGCTTTAACTGGTGATGTCGCAAAAATGTACCGCCAGGTAAGAGTTCATCCAAGTCATATTGATTACCAACGCATCGTCTGGCGTCGTATGCCAACAGATCCTGTAAAGGATTACCGATTACTGACCGTGACTTATGGGGTCGCATCAGCTTCATACTTAGCTGTCAAGGCCTTACAACAAACTGCTGTAGACGAAGGTCATAGTTTTCCTACTGTTGCTGAAATTGTAAGCCGCGATTTTTTCATGGACGATCTTCTGACGGGATCTTTTGAAGAAGAGGACTTAATGAAGGTTCAGATCGAAATTGCGCACTTGTTGAAACGTGGTGGTTTCCATTTACGTAAATGGTCTTCGAATTCATCTCTAGTTCTCGAGTCCATACCAGCTGATCAACGTCAGATGAAGTCTACTCTTGACTTGACGGATTCCGAAAGTGTTAAAACCTTGGGTCTACAGTGGCGTCCGCATTCTGATGTTTTTGCGTACAGCGTGCAGGTTTCTGATATAGATACATTACCACTTACTAAGCGATTGCTACTTTCAGATGCCGCTAAACTATTTGATCCACTAGGACTACTTGCTCCCACCACGCTCATTCCAAAACTACTTTTTCAACGACTCTGGAAGCCGAAGGTAAACTGGGACGAGGAAGTGCCTTCACCTATCAAACGAAAGTGGCTCGACTATCGCAGAAATCTCTCAGAGTTAGCGGTGATTAATATACCCAGGTGGATCGGAGTTGGGGGACCAAAATCAGTCACGGATCTCCATGGGTTTGCGGATGCATCGCAATCTGCGTACGCTGCCGTAGTGTATGCCAGAACTACAGATGGGGTTGTCGTTCGTCTCTTTACCGAAAAAACAAGAGTAGCCCCAATAAAGCCGATATCATTGCCTCGTCTGGAATTGTGCGCTGCTGCATTGCTAGCACGGCTGATTATGCACGTCAAAAATGCGATCAATGTGTCCGTTCGCGATATCTATGGATGGACCGACTCATCAGTGACTATAGCATGGCTCCATCAACATCCGACCAGATGGTGCACGTTTGTAGCCAATCGTGTAACACAAATCCAGGAGGTCATACCACCAGAGCGTTGGTTACATGTCCCTTCCGCTCAGAATCCTGCCGACTGCGCATCCCGTGGGTTGTTACCTCAAGATTTAAGGAAGTTCTCCTTATGGTGGGAAGGCCCGAAGCATGGCCTCGACAGCAACTCTTCACAACCGCAATAGACCAGAAGACAAGCACAGACAACGTAATTTTGGTTACCACAGCGAAGCCGCAGCAAATTTGGGACCTCATCGATAAGTATTCCTCCATTTCTAGACTAAAACGCATTACCGCATATATCTTCAGGTTCATTAATAACGTACGCTGTCGTGTCGGAGCTCGTTAAAGAGGCGACATGGTAAATGGACGCTCCGGCAAGTTTCTTGGTCTCGACGAGCTGAACAACGCTCTGTATTTCTGGATAAAAGTCACTCAAAGATGCTTTTTTGAAGATGATGTTCGATGTCTTCAGTCAAATACCGCACTTAAAAGAGGAAGCCGACTAATTAAATTGAATCCATTTTTGGATGCAAACGGACTCCTACGTGTGGGTGGAAGATTGCGAAATGCGCTATTGCGGCCCGATAGAAAGCAACCTATTCTCCTACCAACTGCTGCAAGACTTACTATGTTGATCTGTCATGACATTCATCGGATGTCGCTACACGCAGGTCCTTCAACTATGCTCGCTATTCTCCAAGGACGATTTTGGATAATAAATGGACGTAACGTGCTACGGAAGATCTATAGATCCTGTGTTAAGTGCCTTAAACACCAGACTGTCACTCAACAGCAATTGATGAGCGACCTGCCCAGACCTAGGGTGCAGATCTGTCGCAGCGGTGTTGATTTCGCAGGACCTGTTCGACTTCGCTTATCAAAGGGACGTGGATGCAAGGCTGTCAAGGGATACATTGCTATATTTGTGTGCATGTCAACTGGCGCTATGCATCTTGAACTCGGGAGTGATCTATCATCCAATACCTTCATCGCCGTATTGAAGCGGTTTGTGTCTCGAAGAGGGCACTGCAGAGACCTGTACAGCGATAACAGCACTAATTTTGTTGGGGCGGAAAGAGAGCTTGAGAATTTCTTCCGAGAGACAATGCGTGACGAATGTTTAGCGAGGTATCTACAGAACGACGCCATGGTTTGGCATTTTAATCCCCCTGCGGCCCCTCATATGGGCGGATATTGGGAAGCCGCAGTCAAGCGTGTGAAATTTTATTTGCGACGTTCTCTTGGTGATCATCTTTTAACCTTCGAAGAGTTTTCGACTCTGTTGGCGGAAATAGAAGCGTGCGTAAATTCTAGACCACTGTGTCCTGCTTCCACTGATGTCAATGATCTTCAACCTCTGACACCGGGTCACTTCTTGATTGGAGAGCCGCTGAAATCCATCCCGGAACCTGATATCGAGAACCAGAAAATCAGCCTAAAAAACCGATGGAGCCTTATATCCCAACTACGACAGCACTTTTGGAAAAGATGACAGAACGAATATTTGCAGCAACTCCAGCAGCGTGCAAAATGGACCAAATCTTTCCCTAATTTCACTGTCGGGGACCTGGTGGTCCTTAGGGAAGATAACATTCCTCCTACTAAATGGAGGATGGGAAGAATACTTGAAGTTCACCCTGGTGCGGATGGGAGGGTACGTGTAGTTACGGTGCGGACCGCAGATGGAGCTTTCGTAAGACCTATCGTAAAAATATCACCACTTCTAAACTTCAAAGATGACTCCGATAACACCGTTGATTGAACTTACCTTCCGAGTAGTTCAAGGCTGGCGGAATGTTGATGCTAACCGGATAACTTGATTTGGTATCACTTGCTAAAATTGACAACGAGCCATCAGCCTGATTGTACCTTTTTACTTTTCCCGCCTTTTCCTACTTTTTCCCGCCTTTTATTTTCCTATATATAGTTCTGAAAATTTTGTCAACTCTTTCTCGCCTTTTCTTTCGTGTCAATAAAAACGTATAAAAATCGAACCGGCGAACTTGTTTCAAATCTGCAAACAAGGATAGAATGGGATCATCAAGTCTGTCATATTACTCCACTTGACTTGGGATGATGCCTGTAAAGCGCGGTTCACATTGAACGATTTGTCGTTGCGATTTGCTTGACGACCAAATAATGCGTAGCGTTCACACCATACAAGGAGGGTATGGGCTCGGACATACAGGGTAAAGTTGTTGATCGCTCTCAACCTGGCGAGATGCCAGCAACGATCCCTGTTTAAATGCCCGGGTCAAGTTGACATACGGCCTCCTCGCGGCGCCCTCTGGATAGCCTCTTCAACAACCGTTGAAAAAACGTATGCAACGACAAAACCCCGACCAGAATGGCGGTTTTGCGGCGGGCTAACAATCCGCCCATGTATAAAAAAAGAAACGTTATGAATAAGCAAGATGCGTCGGATACACGGGCGGATACTCGACGACGACAACGCACGAAAAAGGAACACGATTTGCGAGTATGCTTCTGGAATGTCAGAAACCTGTACACTCCTCCTGGATTCTCGACGTACGAAACTTCCGAGGGGCCAACATCGACTCGGACCACTACCTTGTTGTAGCCAAGGCACGAATGAGGATATCAATAATGCTTACGAGTCGAGTGGGACTACGTAAGTTTGACGTCGGAAAGCTACAATCGCAAGAGACTGCCAGAATCTTTGCCGATCGTGTCTCCTCCAAGCTCTCTCAAAATCCGCCCACAGCAACGCAAACAATAGAGCAGGAATGGGCGCATTGCCAGAGCGCCGTCAGGGACGCTGCCTCAGAGGTGCTGGGTTTCAAACCGCCACCACCTAGAAACCCCTGGTTCGATGAACAATGCGGACAAGCCCATGCAGCAAAACAAGAGGCATATAAAGCCATGCTGCAACGACGGACGAGAGCTGCTCGCGAAATCTATGTATTAGCAGAAGAGAAGGAACACACGCTTTTCAGAAGAAAGAAGAGAGAGCACGAAAAGCGTGAGATCGAGGAGATGGAGAGATGCTTCCGCAGGAATGACGCCCGTAAGTTTTACAACAAGCTAAAACGAACATGCCATGGCTACAAAGCCAGAGTGGCGGCCTGCAGGGATGAAATGGAGAACTGGTAGTAGAGTCGCAGTCGATGATGAGGATTTAGAAAGACCACTTCTGCAGACTGTATAACGGCGATGATAGACAAGATACCGCTGTCAGGCAGAACGAGCCATTCGTAATGGACGACAATGAAACAGAATTCAGTCCACCCGACCTAGACGAAGTCAAAATAGCCATATCAAGACTGAAGTCTAATAAAGCCGCGGGCGCAGACGGCCTGTCTGCTGAGCTTCTTAAGGCGGTTGGAGATGAGCTGGTAAGGTGCATGCACCATCTCATTTGCAAGGTATGGTCGGAGGAAAGCATGCCCGACGAATGGAATCTCAACATCGTTTGCCCGGTCCATAAGAAAGGAGACCCCTATAACTGCGCCAACTATAGGGGAATAAGTCTCCTTAACATCGCATATAAGACCTTCTCTGCCGTATTTTGTGAACGCCTGAAACCGTTTGTGGATAACCTGATCGGCTCTTATCAGTGTGGTTTCAGGCCAGGTAAATCCACAATAGACCAAATATTTACGCTGCGGCAGATCTTGGAGAAGGCCCAGGAATACCAAATCGACACTCACCACCTCTTCGTCGATTTCAAGGCCGCGTATGACAGCGTATATAGAGACGAGCTGTACAAAGCCATGTCTAGTTTTAACATCCCTGTCAAACTCGTCCGACTGTGCAGGATGACAATGGAGAATTCTCGCTGCTCCATTAAGGTCGGTAATGAGCAAACCGAGATCTTTGATGTTAAAAAAGGATTTAGGCAAGGTGACGCGCTGTCATGCAGCTTTTTTAACATCGTGCTTGAAAATATCGTGCAAGAGTCACTGGCCAACACAAGAGGTACGATTTATTTCAAGTCTACGCAATTGCTTGCGTACGTCGACGACATTGACGTGATTGGACGGACACAGCGAGACTCCAATGAGGCATTTGTAAGCATTGAGGTAGAAGCGGCTAAGATGGGTCTCAAGGTTAATGAGTGTAAAACCAAATATCTGCTTTCATCTAAGAGAGAGGGTATTGGCCAGAACGTCACCATGGGCGGATATAACTTTGAAGTGGTCAAGGAATTCGTCTACCTGACGACCGGCGACAACAACACCAGCGCTGAGATAAAACGCAGAATCACTCTTGCCCACCGCTGTTTCTTTGGGCTCAAGAGGCAATTGAGAAGTAGAGCCCTCTCTCGGAAAACCAAGGTGACACTATATAAGACCTCAATCATCCCAGTCCTCCTTTGCGGCGCAGAGGCTTGGACCTTAACAAAAGCGGATGAAGATGCCCTTGGTCGTTTCGAGAGGAAAATTCTACGCACTATCTACGGTCCCGTTTGTTCAAACGGTGTATGGAGGAGAAGATATAACGAAGAACTGTACGGGTAGTACAGCGACATCGGCCTGGTGCGACGCTAGGCCATGTAAAGCGCATGGAAAATACAGCTCCGACCGAAGAGTCTTTGAATCTACCCCGGAAGGAAGGCGCGGCAGAGGACGGCCGCATCAGCGGTGGTGCACGCAGGTGGTGCACCTCAACCAACTGGGCGTGCGGCACTGGAAACAGCCGGCCAAAGACCGTGCCGGCTGGAGACGCTTGTTGGTTAAGGCCCAGGTTAACCACGGACTGTAGCGCCACCTAAGTAAGTAAATGTGGGATGACACAAAACTATATTTCTTACTAAACAGTATTTGTTCTACATTTGCACATTTTTTTGGTTCCAAATATGAGTACTTCCATTGACCTATCGTTTGAGAAAATTGTCTACTAGATCCATAAACTTCGCTGGCTCTTCGAAGTGAACCAAATGCCCGGTGTCCAGCCATTCTATTTCAGCATTTGGAAAGCGCTCCTTTATTCTAGGCCAGTCAGCCGGGCTATAAACCGAATCAAATCAAATCAGCCTATGTGTTACTAGGAAGGTACATAACATCTCTATTTACTTCATGAAGGGTGAATGCTTTCCCGCGATAAACAAGACCGGTCCGTTGTAAGGTGGCATATCAAATATCTGCGTGGACCGTAGATCATTGAAATTTCTCATCAAACTGTCAACGTTTGCCGCCCAAGTGAACCTTAAAAAAGATGATCAGACTCAAAATCTAACTAAGTTCTTCGTAAGCTTATACTCTCCAGATTCTTTTTTCTTGAGGTTCAACATGATGAAATCCACTGTTTCCTTATCGCCCACAGCATGTTTGATTTGGTCCCGGACTACAGCACGTCCTTCGACCATTGATAGATCCGGTGAAACGTTGATGTTAAGCATTGCACGAAATATTTCCATCATAGTGTCCAAGTCCCGCGGTACAGAAATGGGTGATATATCGACAATGATGGCTTTCTCCACCAAATGCGGCTAAGCAGATGATGTAATCAGCGGACCAAAAAGGTAAAGAATTATTCTTACGTACATATTTGAGGGCGAAATACATCATTGTTCGACCACCCATGCTGTGACCGAGCACCGAAACTCGTTTGAGTTTTTCTTGATCCATTAAGTAAAGGATATCGGCCGCCATGTGTGCCGAATCGTGTGCCGGTGAATGAGGACTGTCGCCATGATTTCTAGCATCAACATTGTAGATCTGGATAGGAGTGAGTATGACTTGCTTGTATTTTGTTTACCATTTACCTTTCGTCTTGCCATCTTCTCAAGCGCTTTACTTACTGATCTCCAATTGTGCTTTGATCCGAAAAGCCCATGCATTACTATTAAGGGCGCTAGGTTTGGATCCGTTTTTTCTGATTGAAATACATTGAAAGCCATTTTAACCGGCGTTATGTTGGAGCTAAATGCTGCCGTTGGAAACCAGCCCCATTGCTCGGGCCGCCTGCAAACGAGTTTTAGCCGAAACACATTCCGCAATGCGTTACCGAAATTTTGCATCACGTCTTCTTAAGAAAGGGCCGCACACAAAACAGAGACTGATATCATCTGTCATTGTTATCAGCTGATGATATACGTCAGGGCTGCCAAGTCACGAAGAGAGAAAATGGGGCATTATTGAATGGTTTTGACATTGGCTAGATGTCAATTGTTTCGAGTGCTGAATTAAAATACTGACGTACCTGGTAAAAGAGCCATTTAGGCCCTAATAAATTGATTTAACATTGACTGGGTGAAATAATTTGTAAAAGTCCATAGCCCAACCAGATTTGATCGCTAAATTGCTACGTTTAAGCAAATGTGCTTATGTCTCTAAGTGTTTTTGTGGTTAGTGCTATCAACGCCTCACAACAATCCGCATAAAAGCTAAGTTTGGCAACACTAGTTTGATATGCGGATGGTGCAGGACTAGCAAAGGCCTCGTAGGGGTAGCATCTGCAGACGGATGCTGGCCCGACAAAAAGCGAGTAAGAGCCTCTGCAGCCGAACATCTTGCAGCTCTGCTAGTCAGGTCCTACTTCCACCTCCTCGTGGTGCCATCTGGAAATTTCCTTAAAAGGGAAATTACTGACGGAAGAGGCCGAGGGGCGGGTATCCTGCGCCAACAAACAGGATTAGTGTCGGTTGGGCTATGGTCTAGCGAACCATAAGCGTAAAACCACTAATTGCTCAGAAACACAAAACAGCCTCGGATAATAAAACGGAACGGATCTATGTTGACGACCCTATGAGAAAACAAAAAACAAACAAGGACCTTCGGTTCTGTACGTGGAATGTTAGGCCCCTAAACAGACCACGTGCGGCCGAACAACTTGCGGACACCCTAGACCGCTATAAAGCGGACATAACCGCCATCCAGGAAATGCGATGGAATGGACCGGGTTAAAAGCGGATGATAAACTGCGACATTTACTACGGTGACTGCTATAGGGAGAGAGGACAGAGACTATTTGGATGCGGATTTGTTGTTAGAGGTGGACTAAGACATAAAGTCCTAAGTTTCCAGTATGTGAGTGAACGCCTCATAACGATCCGCATCAAGGCAAATTTCTGTAACATCAGCCTTATATGCGTCCATGCCCCCACGGAAGACAAGGATGACTCAGTCAAAGATGATTTCTTTGATCTCCTAGACAGAACATATACCAAATGCCCCAACTATGATACCACAATCATACTAGGGGATTTTAACGCTAAGCTGGGTAAAGAAAGCATCTTTGAGCGGGTCATCGGCTAACACAGCCTACATGACACCACATCCGATAACGGACACAGGCTGATCGACCTTGCACACGATTTTCCCACCTCGATATACACAAAGGCACCTGGCGGTCGCCAGATCAATCTGTCACTAACCAGATTGACCACATCGCGATTGACGTCAGACACTCCTCCACTATTCTTGATGTTCGCACTTTCCGAGGAGCGAACATCGATTCAGACCACTATCTTGTAGTAGCCAAGATACGTCAACGCATAACACGAACACCGCGGAGTAGAGTTAGAACACCAAGCTATGATGTCAGAAAGCTACTATCGTCGGAGATCGCCAGTGCCTTTGCCAACCGCGTCTCCCTTAAGCTCTCCGATACACCTCAATCCTCCACTCAGTCAGTAGAGCAACAATGGAGCCTGTGCAAACAAGCCCTGAAGAGCACAGCAACGGAAGTGCTGGGCCTTAAAGCTCCACCACGACGAAACACCTGGTTCGATGACGAGTGTAGAAGGATTCATGCGGAAAAGCAGGAGGCATACAAAGCCTCACTACACAAAAAAACCAGAGCGGCTCGGGAGCTCTACGAGCTTAAGAGAAGGGAGGAACATAAGCTTCTCAAGAGAAAAAAGAAAGAGCACGAGAAGCGGGCGATTGAAAACTTGGAGAGGTGCTATTGCAGGCACGACGTTCGAAGATTTTATCAGCGGATAAAACGAATGTCTTAAGGCTATAAAGCCCGAACGGAGGCCTGTAAGGATGAGAACGGACACCTAGTAGTAGTAAGTAGTGCCGTTAAGTAAGTAAGTAAGCTTGATATGCGCTCACGTCCCAGCCGAACGAAAGGACGATCGACTCAAAGAAGAACCTATGCCCAATGTCCCAGGTACGACACAATAATAGTTCTAGGAGATTTTAAGTGCAAAACTGGGCAAAGAGGACATATTTGAGTCGATCACGGGAAAATATAGCCTACACGACACCACGTTCGAAACATCGGACATCGGCTACTCGACTTCCTGGCGGGGCGCAATCTCCTGGCTAGCACACGATTCCTGCATGTCAATATTCACAAAGGAACCTGGTGATCACCTGATCAGTCTACCACCAATCAGAGTGATCATAGACACTCCTCTTCCTAGATGTACGAACCTCCCGAGGAGCCTACATCGACTCAGATCACTACCTTGTTGTAGCCAAGGTACGAATGAAGATATTAAGGACGCCACGGAGGCGAGCTGGACAACGAAAGTTTGACGTCGGACCGATCGAGTTTCGCTCAACCTCTCGCAAACTCCAATGAGACCGAAGCAACCCACAGGACAACAGTGGGAGCATTGCCAACGTGCCATCAGAGACGCTGCCACTGATGTGTTGGGTTTCAAGCCACCGTCAGCCAGGAACCCCTGGTTTGATGAGCATGCGGGCAAGCCCATGTAGCAAAGCAAACCCCCTACAAAGCCATGCTACATAGACGGATGAGAGCCACTCGTGAACATTACGAGCAGAAACGGAGAGAGTAACACACGCTTTTAAGGAAGAAAAAAAAAAAAGAGACCGAGAGAAGCTATCACAGGAATAATGCTCGCAAGTTTTACGAAAAAGCAAAACGAACATGCCAGGGCTATAAAGCCAGAGCAGAAGCCTGTAGGGATGAAGACGAACAGCTAGTAGTAGAGTCACGGTCGATGTTGAGAATATGGAAAGAACACTTGTTTAGACTGTGTAACGGCGATGAAATATCCAATACCCCTACCAGGCAGAATGATCCATTCGCAACGGACAAAGATGCAAGAGAATTTCGTCCACCCGACCTAGCTTACATGAAGCTAGTAATTTCAAAGCTCAAGAACAATAAAGCCGCGGGCGCAGACGGTCTATCTGCCGAGCTATTTAAAGCGGCTGGAGATGATCATGCACCAGCTCATCTGTAAAATATGGTCGGAGGAAAGCATGCCCGACGAATGGAATCTCATCGTTGTTTGCCCTGCCCACAAGAAAGGAGACCCCTATAACTGCGCCAACTACAGGGGAATAAGTCTCCTTAACACCGCCCACAAGATCTTCTCTGCCGTACGGTGTGAACGCCTGAAATCCTTTGTGGATAATCTGATAGGTTCGCGTCAGTGTGGTTTCAGACCAGGTAAATCCACATTAGACCAAATATTCACACTGCGGCAGGTCTGGGAGAAGACCCAAGAATACCCATCACTTCGATTTCAAGGCCGCGTATGACAGTATACACAGCGACGAGCTATACAGCGCCATGTCTAGTTTTGACATCCCTGCCACACTCGTCAGATTGTGCAGAATGGCAATGGAGAACTCTCGCTGCTCCATTAAGGTCGGTAGCGAATTAACCGAGACCTTTGATGTTAAAAAAGGATTTAGACAAGGTGACGCACTGTCATGTAATTTCCTGCGTATACGGATGACATTGCGTAATTGGATAAACACAACGGGACGTCAATGAAGCGTTGAAAAGCATTGAAGCAGAAGCGGCTAAAATGGGTCTTTCGGTTAACGAGGGTAAAACGAAATATACACTGTCAACCAAAAAACACGCGCAACACCGATCTCGGTCAGAACGTCACAATTGTCAGCTAGAGATTCGAAGTCGTCAAGGACTTCGCCTGCCTTGGCTCGCTTATGACCAGCGACAATAACATCAGCGCTGAGATCAAACGAAGAATTACTCTTGCCAACCGCTGCTTCTTTGGGCTCATGAGGCAATTGAGAAGTAGAGCTCTCTCTCGAAAGACCAAAGTTGCGCTGTACAAAACCTTAGTCATCCCAGTCCTCCTCTATGGCGCAGAAGCCTAGACTTTAAGGAAAGCGGATGAAGAGGCTCTTGGTCGTTTCGAGAGGGAAATTATGCGTTCAATCTATGATCCCGTTTGTATAAACGGGGAGTGGAGAAGGAGATACAACAACGAGCTATACGGACTGCACAGCGACATCGGCCTGGTATGACATCTGTGGATCCAACGTCTAAGATGGCTAGGCCATGTAGGGTGAATGGAAAACACAGCTCCGGCCCGAGAAGAAGCCCACCGAATCTAAGGTGGCGCACACAGGTGGAAGGGGATCTTAACCAACTGAGAGTGCGTCGCTGGAAACAGCTGGCAAAATACCGTGCCAGCTGGAGAAGTTTGTTGGTTAAGGCTTAGGTTCACACCGGACTGTAGCGCCACCTAAGTAAGTAAGTAAGCTATCAAATAGCCCGAGGCACTGTGACCTTTACAGATCTATCATGCCTGCTAGCCGATTAGCCCGATTAGCAGTTGAAGACGTTGAGAATGCTTCTCGCAAGAGCCGAGATGATCGCCTCAGGAGTCATAACTTCACTGAGAAAGATACACTTCCTGAAATGGCAAAGAGCAGCACACTCACACCGTATGTGCTCCGCCGTCTCTTCGTCCTCGAGACAGAGCCGACACTCAGTTTCAAACGAGAGGTTAATTTTGTTGAGATGATATCTCAGACCGCATCGTCCCGTCAGGTAGCCGACTAGTCTTCTGATATCTACTTTATTAAGTTTTGGTATAGTAATGGAGTGTTTGTTCAGGGGCCGTATAAATCGTTTCTATTGGCGAAGTCCGTGAACGCTGTTCCAAAAGGGCAGGTGTTGCGATTTTTCCCACTTGTCTAAGAAGAAGCTGATCTTAGACTTAGAAGTGCTGGCGAGTTGATCGGCGATTTCATTGCCCTTAATACCCTTGTGCCCTGACACCCAGCAGAGTTTGACTTTGTTTCTTTTGACGAGGTCTTGTAGGGCATCATGAGTTCGTACTGTACGAACTCAGCGCTTTAAGTGCTGCTTGGCCATCAGAGAGTATGCTGATGGTTACTGATTTTTTTTTTTTTTTTTTTTAGAGACTCGCGCAGGTTCAAGAGTTTTTATATTCTCTTATGATGTGTTGACACACACAACCTGAACGGAGTACAGTGGTTGGGGTCGTTGATGTTCGTTCACTACTCTCAGGGGTGGTTGTCCTAGACCTAGATAGGACGAGAGCCGACCAAATTCCGCGTTATAGTTATAGTCCGTAGTAATTCGTTCAAGCACTTTTTAGTATTGCATACGCAGAGGATGAATTTCGTTTGACCATATACTGTGAGTGTTATGCCTGCAGCAGTACGTCTGGTCACTTTCCATTCTCAACAGCGTTGCATACTTTTTGGCGGGATAGAAACTACTTTTTCTTGGCTATGAAGCGAATTTGAACCATAAACCTTCCGCTCGGCGGTCGATGATGTTAACCACTGCACCACGGCACCATGGCCAGCCTTTAGGTTTAGATTCACACATGTTAGGATGGCATGTAATGCTGTTTGGAAGATGCTAGGACTCGTTTCCAGGGCCTTCGAGGTGTTACGATTTGGTCCAAAGATGCCGGCGCCAACGCCAGAAATTATCTTGTAGCTATCAGTGTACCACCTAAGGCCTTTGGCATTAAGCAAGGGATCACTGGTTTCCCAAACTGAGGTATGTGGTAATGCGCCCGAGACCGTGGTAATCATATACAGCTCGGGAAGCATGGGTCTACATGCCAAGCTTGTTCCCGAGCGAAGGATTCTGATTGCACTGCGTAATGCAACCTTTTGAATAAAAAGGTGCAGTAGAGTAAGTCCAATCAGTGGTTCTTGGGCTGCCGTGGGGCAGGTTGGCATAGCGCCTGTGATACCGAGACACGCTAGTCTCTGAAGGCGTTGAAGCTCAACAATTGTAGTTTTTTGCTCAACTTTTGACCACCATACGGTGGACCCGTAGGTGACGATAGGTCTAACTATCGCGGTATACAGCCAGTGGACTACCTTAGGTTTAAGTCCCCAGGTTTTACCGTAGGTGCGTCGACAGGCCCACATGGCCTTAGTCGCTTTCATGAGTTTATTTCTCATATTGGAGTTCCAGTTGAGTCTACGGTCTAGGTCAATACCTAGATACTTTACTTCCTCTGAAAATCCTATGCGTGTGCGATTTAGTAAGATTGAGCAGGGTTGTACCTTTCTCCTCTTTGTAAATGGGACTAAGATCGTCTTATTTGGGTTAATAGATAAACCCTCTCTGCCACACCAGTCAGAGATAAGTTGGAGCGCAAGCTGCATGCGCTCACAGGCAGTGATCTCGCACTTGCCCGTAACAATGACTACTAGGTCATCAGCATATCCGGTGACCTCATAGCCCCGACTGGTTAGCTTGCGTAGTAGATCGTCGATGACTATCGACCAAAGCAGTGGTGAGAAGACTCCCCCTTGTGGGCATCCTCTAACCGCCGATACTGTCACTGAGACCTCTCCGCATGTGGCCGATATGATACGGCTATTTAGCATCGCCCTAATCTAGTGATTAGTGGAATGGTCTACACCCTTGCAGGATAGTGCAGTGGTGATCGAGTCATAGCCAGTATTGTCAAAGGCACCTCAAGGTTGAGGAAGGCGAAATGGCGATCTCCTATTGTGTGAGACTGTTTTCAACACGCGCTACTAAGTGAAGTAGCGCATTCTCAGTAGATATTTTCTTTGCGATATGCATACTGATTGGGATGCAGTGGTATCTGATTCTCCAGGATACCTCTAATATTGAGCTCTAATAGACATCTACAGGAACGATGTTAAGCTGATAGTGCGATAGGATTTAGGTTGTTCCCTTGGGTTTCCAATCTTGGGGATGAAGACTAGGTCGACTTCTCTCCCGATTTGAGAAATGTAGCCCAGGTTGAAACAAGACCTAAAAAGAACTATCAGAGGTGATACAATAGTGTCCAGACGCCGTCTTTGCCTGGGGCCTTATATGGTTTAAATGAGCTAATTGCCCATTCAACTCTTATTGGTGCTAAAAAGTTTACCAGAGAGGCTATTCGTTCTACTATCGATGCTACTTATGACGTTCGTCTGATCGTCAGAAGGCATCGACTGGGGAGTAGAACCAGGGAAGTGCACCTCAAGCAAAGTTTCCAAGTAGGATGACTAGGTGGTGATTGCGCTGCTGACAGTACCTTACCAGGTCTTGTACTTAAGTAGACGGGATCTGATGGCCATCTCCAGGGAAGTAGGCGGAGGCGCACACGATCTCCCTTACTCCTCCATCGGTGGGGACTTCCACGACGACGGCTGCCTGGTCCCTTATTATGTATAAACTCTGGAGGGGGGAGAAAATGTATGTTAGTACCGATCACACATGCGGCCCTAGGAGGGGATTCTCCAATAGCATAAATTACGTTACGCGACCTGTTTTGGATACTCATAATCTTACCTTTATGGCCCCACGGCTCTTGAATGCATTCAATGGAGATCCTGTCGCGATAGAGTCGCGGCTAAAGGTGTCCGAGGCACCTTTGGCATGGTGCAGGTTGCCCTGCAGCACACGCAGCCCACTCATTTTTTGCGACGGTAGGCCGGGTCCTTCGTTCGGTATCGCTTGTTGTTGCCACGCCAGAAGTTACCGGTCCGATGGAAGTGATCCTCTGCTTCCTATCGAGGATTCCCCTTATTTAGTGGGGGGACGTTTTGTTGCCAGTAGTAGTCGTCGACCCAGATGTGGCAGTGGGTTGTGGATTATCATATCTTCGCGTCTCTGTTACAGCAGTAGATGCAACCACCATAGTGCTTGGTTTCGACAGCGTTTCTACGATTGGTCGTACATCAGCTGATGTTTTTTTGTGGCTTTTGATGATGACCTTAACGACACCAAACCGAAAAGCAGTCGGTCCAAAGACCTGTCACTAACTGCCAGAACCAGATGCAGGAGGTCTTTCTCCTTATCTGACCTGCTCTGAATGACTCTCCAGTGCTGTGCATACAGGCCATCGTTCTGCGAGTCCAGCATCGCCAACACCTTTGTAATGGGTGAGCCGATGATCTGTGGGAAGTAGCCCCAAATGATGTGTGGTTTCGGGAAGCCGTCTTCTTCCACAAGCATAATATCAAGTCCACTCTTGTTCTTTGATGGCCGTAAAATTGATCTTCATCCAATCGGCCGTGGTGGTGTGGGCACACACGAACTAGAGTCAACCTGACTTATACGTCGATCCCCTGAATCGAGGTTTGGGCGTCTTACCCAGCAGTTCGATGGAGGTGTCAATTACAGACTCCTGAACGGCTGCCATCTGCGTTGTGTAAAGGGGGTTTGCTCCCAAATCCTTCGGAACCATGCCGAGTCGGATCCTCCCAGCTACACTGCTGTAGCTCTTTTCGTTGGCTTGAGGGTTGCCGATCTTGCTATGCTTAGCAGCTGGATTCGGCGGAGTATTGACGTCGGAATGATCCTGTTTCAGTTCCGTACCTTTGGTGGCAGGGACAGATTTTTCACATACCTAAGCCTCATTTCTAGAATAGCCCTGCTTGGTGGGATCTTTAATATGTCGCTGCTGGAACGATTTTAGTTTAAAGAAGTCACCAGATGGTAGAGACTTTTCCGAAGTTCGCATACTAGTAACTCAGCACCCTCTTAGTCATACATCCGTCCGCGTATGCTGTTCGACCATGGAGTTAAGGGAGTGTGGGAGTGATGGGTACAAAGTTAGCACAGAGGGGGGGAAGGGTCAGTATATGCTTCTTAGCATCGGGTTCCTCTAGAGATGGTTTCTAGAGAGTCATTACCTATACTGAGCCTCCGTACCACGGTAGGTAGGTAGGTTTGTAGCCTTCCCGGAATTGAGAAGAATGCACATAAGCCAGGGAGGCCCGTTGTGCAGCTACGAGGGGTTTTACCACCCTATTCGTGGAACCATTTTGTGCTTCTTAAGAAGGTTAGGTATCCCTACCTTCTGAACATCTGTCAGACCGTTAAGGAAGTAAGAGCCTAGGTAACGTTTCCTGATGTTGCAAAAAGCTGAACAGGCACAGAGAAGGTGGTGAATGGATTCGACCTCCTTCTCGTCCTGACAGCTTCTGCAGAAATCGTTCCGAACTATTCCTAGTATTTGTGCGTGACTGTCAATGAGGCAGTGTCCTATGATGACACCAATGACCTTGTAGATGTCAGTTCTTTTTAGGGAGATTATACTCCTTGTGCGTCGGCTGTCAAGCCGAGACCAGATTTGCCTGGTGATGACGCAGGTATGTCCCTGTGTCCATCTCAGGTTCGTCTCGGCCCTGGCGAGATTGGCTAGATTATGTTTAATGGTTGTAAGGGGTACTCCCTCACAAGCCACGATTGATTGTAGCGTCATTGCTTATTTGGCGAGTGTGTCGGCTTTTTCATTACCTGTAATGTCGCTGTGTTCCGGTACCCAGATAAGCTGTATGTTGAACTGTTCTGCCATCTCGTTAAGAGATCGGCGACAGTCGAGACTAGATTTTGATGTGTACACATAGGACTCCAACGACTTTAAGGCTGCTTGACTGTCTGTGAGAATTCGAATATCCGTGGTGGATATTACGTTCCACTTCAGCCAAGATAAAGCCTCTTTTATTGCCAGCAGTTCCGCCTGGAAAACGCTGCAGTGATCTGGTAATTTTAGAGCTTTATATAGCTTGAGTTGCTTGCAGAAAACTCCACTGCCCACCCCGTCTTTGGTTGAGTTTGGAGGGTCCAGTTCTTCCTGTCCGGATAGATCATCGTAAAGTTTTTGTCCAAGACTATGGTGGGTCCTATGTGGTCCAAGTTTCTGCCATAGTTATCCTGTTTTGAAGGATGGGGGAGTGGCCAGTGACATAGCTCGCCCAATTCGAGTTGGCCTTTATTTTTATGGCCGTGTGTGTGGCAATTTGCTTACCGAAAATATCGAGTGGGGTAAGGTCTAGTATCATGTTAAGCGCAGCCGTTGGTGTGGACCTAAGGGCCCCGGTAATGCACATACATGCCATCCTTTGTACCTTCTCGAGTTGTTTGTGGCATGTTGTCTTATCCAGTGCAGCCCACCAGACTATCACTCCATACATTAGTATGGGTCTAACGACCGTGATGTAGAGCCATAGGGTGATCTTGGGTCTCCATTTTTTTCCTAGGGCTTTCTTACATGTGTAGAGAGCTATTGTTGCTTTTTCTGCTCTTTCAATTGTATTGCTCTTCCAAGTTAATTTCCGATCGAGTATAATGCCAAGGAATTTGGCACTAGAGGAATAGGTTAGCCTGGTATCGAGCAGAGTGATAGGACAGTTTTCCGGGATTTTATGCTTTTTGGTAAATAGCACGACCTCCGTTTTCTGGGGATTAACCCTGAGTCCGTTACTATTCGCCCATTTGCACAGAAATGAGAATGCCGATTGCATGCGGTCATTCAGTGTAGATAGGTATTTGCCCCCACCTTGCGGGGTTCCCTTGGTAACCACTCTGGTAGTTACTAGGCTTCCCCACTTAGAGCTAATCTTGCGCCTTAATAACAACTCGCTGATCAGCTCTATCAGGGTCCTCTCCACCTTTAGCTTTTCTAGCCCTTCTATTATTGCTTTCGGTGTGACGTTGTTAAAGGCGCCCTCTATGTCTAGGAAGGCTGCTAGAGTATATTCTTTGAGATGGATTGATCTTACGATTTTCCTCATTAATGTGTGAAGGGGTGTTTCGACGGATCTACCCTTACAGTAGGCGTCCTGTGCCTTATAAGATTAGGGAGGGATCCAAGCTGTGCCGTATGCCGTAAAAACTTTCTAAAGTTTTTGGAGCGAAGGATGATAGACAGATAGGCCTTAGATCCTTGGGGGAAGTATGAGAGTTCCTGCCGGCTTTGGGGATGAAAAGTACCTTTGCGCACTTCCACTTTTCTGGAATATGACTCCAAGCTAGGCATCCTTTAAAGGTTATCTCTAGCCATGGTATAGTCCATTCCATAGTTTGTGTTAATTCGATAGGGTACATTTCATCAGGCCCGGCCAGGGAAGTGCGTGTTGAGGAGAAGATTTAGAGTTTCTTCCTCAGATGTTGTCCAAACTCCATTTGCTATGAGGCAGTACCACGTACCACGGTAAGGTGAGCATTTTTCACGGAGGATAAAAAAATTGTTTTTAAGCGTGTTATTAATACCGGTTTCATATCGCACTACTTGTCCATAAATCTGTCTTACCGACACATCTACCAAATGTCATATCGCAGTCAGCTGTTGTTCGGTGACACTGACTTTAGCTTGTCACTTGTCACTCAATAAACATACTCAAAGCATATTGCTGACAAACAAATATCGTTTTTTATTACTAGATATTCTTAATAAATTATTATTATAAATGGCCAACGATCGTGAAGTGCTACGCATCGTTTGGGAGGGCCAAATACCAGTGTGCTTTCAGGCGGATCCCGATGAAATAGTTGGTCTCCAGCAGCCCAATCATTTTTATTTGATGGTCTCGCGCCTGAGCTACCTCCCCCTGGTCACAGACAAAGTGTGTTTTTGTTTATAAACCACAATTTAATCATTAATGGCATACCTTTTGGTTTTAGGTGAAAAAATATTTTAACCGCTATATAGCGAATGACCAACAAGATGGGAATGTGTGGTTTGATTATAATGGGACTCCCTTAAAACTGCACTATCCAATAGGTAATAAGATCCTTAAGAAATTGTTCAATAGCAAATACAAGCTCTTATTAGGAGTGTTATTCGACTTGCATCATTCTGAGGAGGAGGAATTGCCGTGGAACTTGACCATTCACTTCTCTAAATTCCCCGAAGACGTTCTAGTTAAGTTTGCAACAAGGTACTGATATCTCTATCGAAGTAGACACATTGCGATATATTTACGTGCACATGTACATGCTCTTTATAGAGATATTTTGGAGGCACATTTCATGTCATGCTTGAAGGAAGCGGATGTATTAAAACATCGGGGACAGGTTATTTCCGCTATGCAGAAAAAAGATCACAATCAGCTGTGGTTGGGACTCGTGAATGGTGTGTATTTCTATGAGAAAGTTTCGTGGAATAAAGGTTGTTTTTTTTTTTTTGCTACAGATAAATTTGATCAGTTCTGGGCAGTCAATAGACGCTTAATGGAATCAACTGGAGACCATGAAACCTTCAAACACATTCCAGTGCGGTTTTATAATGAGGTAAGTGATTCCAGTGCGTTGCATGAGCAAGATCCCAAGCTAAGGCCGCTTGGACGACTTCCACATAGTCGATTTAACATTAAAATTCTCGATTGAAAGTATTTTAAAGTTCGCCATGGACAGTTACATATGGGTGACCAGTTTTCCCTAAAACTGATTTCACACTTTTTGGATGCTCTTTTGTCAATCTACTTGTTAACTAGATAAGCAGACTGTATCAATGCTTTTGACATTAATGATCTTTGACGTAGGACGCCTGAGCACACCGGAGTTTACCAGAGTCTACACTCTACAGGGAGCAACTGAGCGAAAGGTTCTCCGGTATGCCTACGTCGAGCACAAACGTCAACAATATATGGCTGTATTGCCGCTCAGCCATTCAGGAAGTAGTTGAGAACATCTTAGGTTACCTACCACCCCCGACAAGAAACCCTTGGTATGGCGAGTGTAAGCAGAAAAGGGCAGCAACCGATCAGGCTTACCAAAAGGCACTGCAGTGAAAAACCAGGGCAGCGCGAGAGGAGTACCGAGCCAGAGGAAGGGAGCGAGAAAAAACTCCTGCGACTAAAGAACAGTCGCACTACACAAAACAAAAAGAGAGTGACTCGTGAGCTCTACGAGCTTAAAAGAAGGGAGGAACATCAGCTTCTCAAGAGAAAAAAGAAAGAGTACGAGAAGCGGGCGTTTGAAAACTTGGAGAGGTGCTACTGCCGGCACGACATTCGAAGGTTTTATCAACAGATAAAACGAATGTCTCAATGCTATAAAGCCCGAACGGGGGCCTGTAAGGATGAGAACGGACACCTAGTAAAATCGCAGTCGATACTGAGAATATGGAAAAACCACTTCTGCAGACTGTATAACGGCGATGTTAGTCAATATACTGCTGTCAGGCAGAATGATCCATTTCCTAATGACGAAGATCGATGTTAACATCGTAATTGGTACATTGGGCATATATTTAACTAGGAGATGAGGTGGTAA
This sequence comes from Eumerus sabulonum, assembly GCA_951905685.1. Classification (NCBI taxonomy): domain Eukaryota; kingdom Metazoa; phylum Arthropoda; class Insecta; order Diptera; family Syrphidae; genus Eumerus; species Eumerus sabulonum. The sequence goes on along the minus strand of OX645062.1, from coordinate 21,466,663 downwards.
ACGACTAACAAATGCCTCGTAGGGGTAGCGTATCCGACATGCGCTGGCCCGTAAAATAACGAGTAGAAGCCACTGCAGCCGAACGTCTAGCAGCTCTGTTAGTAAGTCCTATATTCACTTCCTCGTGGTGCCACCTGGGAATTTCTTTATGAAATCGCGAACGGAAAAGGGCGAATTGCGAGTTTCCTGCGTCATAAAACAGGATAAGTTTGGTGTAGGCACACACATATTTCTAAATGGCACACACATAGGATTTTCAGAGGAGGTAAAGTATCTAGGTATTGACCTAGACCGCAGACTCAACTGGAACTCCATTATGAAAAATAAACTCATGAAAGCGACTAAGGCCATGTGGGCCTGTCGACGCACCTACGGTAAAACCTGGAGACTTAAACCTAAGGTAGTCCACTGGTTATACACCGCGATAGTAAGACCTATCGTCACCTACGGGTCGGGTCCACCGTATGGTGGACAAAAGTTGAGCAAAAAACTACAATTGTTAAGCTTCAACGCCTTCAGGGACTAGTGTGTCTCGGCATCACAGGCGCTATGCCAACCTGCCCTACGGCGGCCCAAGAAGCACTCCTTGGACTCACTCCACTGCACCTTTTTATTAAAAAGGTAGCATTACGAGGTGCATTCAGAATCCCCTGCTCGGGAACAAATATGCCATGTAGACCCGTAGGCCACATGTCCATATTACAACACCTTCCCGAGCTGGATATGATTACTACGGTCTCGGACGCATTGCCGCACACCTTCAGCTTTGACAAGAGATTTGAGATACTGATCCCAAATCGCTCAGCATGGGAAAACAGTGATCCCCTGCTAAATGTCAAAGGCCTTAGGTGGTACACGGATGGCTCCAAGATGGCTTCCTGCATTGGCGCCGGCATCTTTGGACCCAAACGCAAGATCTCGAAGGCCCTGGGAACAAGTCCCAGCATCTTCCAAGCAGAGCTGCATGCCATCCTAACATGCGTCAATCTAAATCTCGAGGCTGACGTTAGAGGAGTAATCATCAACATACTCTCTGATAGAAGTGACATACTCAAACTCAATAGCGTGGATATCAGAAGACTAGTCAGCTACCTAACAGGACACTGCGGTCTGAGATATCATCTAAACAAAATTAGCATCTCGTCCGAAACTGAATGTCGGCTCTGTCTCGAGGACGAGGAGACGGCGGAACACGTACTACGTGAGTGTGCTGCTCTCTGCCATCTTAGGATGCGTATCCTTCTCAGTGAAGTTATGACTCCTGAGGGGAAATTCGTTTCCTTCTTGACGTTTGCGGGGGTCGTCAATATGTAATCCGTTCGTATCCGAGGCTATTGTTTGTTTCTGAACAAGTTTTTGTTTTACGCGATAGGGATGTTAACCCTAAGCGCAACCCCCAACCTGGGGGGCCAGGTTCCTCTTTCCCCAGGAACAAGGGTCGGGTCGCTGCACACATTGGTTCACTACCTGGCGGGTGCCAGTATAGCTATCCATGGGAGGTCTCACGGAGGCTGGTTGTCAACTTGGATTGAGCAGGGACAGAGATCGAAGCTGGCGTTTGCCAGCTTGCCAGCTACTGCGGAAGTAGCTGGTAAGCAATATCCCTACGAACATAGATGGCGAGACTGCGGTGAGAAACGAATAATGGCACTAAGCTACATCCAGGAAGACTAAAATCCGAAGGATCAGACTTTTCACCGACCTGTGTTTCACAAAGTGCCAAAACACCTGGTTGATGGAGGGAAGCATGGAGCATGGATATACGTGGCAAAGAAATCCTTCCGTAAACCACGAATGTGGGTTTTGTTTTTTTGAATCTTTATGCGCATTGATGGGTAAAATAGGAAGTTATATTACATAATTAGTATGAGATTGGATAATGGAGCAAATTTATTCGCTGAATGTGGCTACAACAACATTGACCCACAGCACCGAGCGTCAATTCTGTTTACACCGGAAGTCAATCGGAATTGACGTTTTTGAAGGAGCGACATGACATTAGTGGTGTTGCTTTATCACCAAAGGAGCAATTACCTTGTGACTGTATCAGAATATCGTTACTAGATTTTTTCTTGCGCCATGTGCCATGTGCTGAAGGACTAACAAAGGCCTCGTAGCGGTAGCATCTGCCGACGGATGCTGGCCCGACAAAAAGCGAGTAAAAGCCTCTGCAGCCGAACATCTTGCAGTTCTGCTAGTCAGGTCCTACTTCCACCTCCTCGTGGTGCCATCTGGAAATTTCCTTAAAAGGGAAATTACTGACGGAAGAGGCCGAATGGCGAGTATCCTGTGCCACCAAACAGGATTAGTGTCAGAAACAAAAAACAGCCTCGGATAATAAAACGGAACGGATCTATGTTGACGACCCTATAAGAAAACAAAAAACAAACGAGGACCTTCGGTTCTGTACGAGGAATGTTAGGTCCCTAAACAGACTACGTGCGGCCGAACAACTTGCGGACGACCTAGACCGCTATAAAGCGGACATAACCGCCATCCAGGAAATGCGATGGAATGGACCGGGTAATAAGCGGATGAAAAACTGCGACATTTACTACGGTGACTGCTATAGGGAGAGAGGACAGAGACTATTTGTATGCGGATTTGTTGTTAGAGGTGGACTAAGACATGTGAGTGAACGCCTCATAACGATCCGCATCAAGGCAAATTTCTGTAACATCAGCCTCATATGCGTCCATGCCCCCTGTCCATCTCCTAGACAGAACATATACCAAATGCCCCAGCTATGATACCAAAATCATACTAGGAGATTCTAACGCTAAGCTGGGTAAAGAAAGCATCTTTGAGCGGGTCATCAGCAAACACAGCCTACATGACACCACATCCGATAACGGACACAGGCTGATCGACCTTGCCACGGTGCGAAATCTTCTTATAGCCAGCACATGATTTTCCCACCTCGATATACACAAAGGCACCTGGCGGTCGCCAGATCAATGACCACATCGCGATTGACGTCAGGCACTCCTCCACTATTCTTGATGTTCGCACTTTCCGAGGAGCGAACATCGATTCAGACCACTAACTTGTAGTAGCCAAGATACGTCAACGCATAACACGAACACCGCGGAGTAGAGTTAGAACACCAAGCTATGACGTCGGAAAGCTACTATTGCCGGAGATCGCCAGTGCCTTTGCCAACCGCGTCTCCCTTAAGCTCTCCGATACAGCTCAATCCTCCACTCAGTCAGTAGAGCAACAATGGAGACTGTGCAAACAAGTCCTGAAGAGCACAGCAACGGAAGTGCTGGGCCTTAAAGCTCCACCACGACGAAACACCTGGTTCGATGAAGAGTGTAGAAGGATTCATGCGGAAAAGCAGGAGGCATACAAGGCCTCACTACACAAAAAAACAAGAGCGGCTCGTGAGCTCTACGAGCTTAAAAGAAGGGAGGAACATAAGCTTCTCAAGAGAAAAAAGAAAGAGCACGAGATGCGGGCGATTGAAAACTTGGAGAGGTGCTATTGCAGGCACGACGTTCGAAGATTTTATCAGCGGATAAAACGAATGTCTCAAGGCTATAAAGCCCGAACGGAGGCCTGTAAGGATGAGAACGGACACCTAGTAGTAGAATCGCAGTCGATGCTGAGAATTTGGAAAAACCACTTCTGCAGACTGTATAACGGCGATGAAGCCAACATACCGCCGTCAGGCAGAATGATCCATTTTTTAACGACGAAGATCGCAGAGAATTCTGTCTCCCTGACCTCGACGAAGTTGAGATTGCCATGTCGAAACTCAAGTCGAATAAAGCTGCTGGCGCAGATGGACTGTCGGCTGAGCTCTTCAAATCGGCTGGGGGTGAGCTGGTTAGGAACATGCACCGGCTTATCTGTAAGATATGGTCAGAGGAAAGCATGCCCGGGGAATGGAGTCTCAGCATTTTTTGCCCGATCCACAAAAAAAGAGACCCCTATAACTGCGCCAACTATAGAGGAATAAGTCTCCTTAACATCGCCTACAAAATCTTCTCTGCCGTTTTGTGTGAACGCCTGAAGCCTTTTGTAAATAAGCTGATAGGTCCTTATCAGTGCGGATTCAGGCCAGGGAAGTCCACCATCGACCAAATCTTCACACTACGGCAGATCCTGGAAAAAACCAATGAATTTCAAGTCGACACTCACCACCTATTTGTCGACTTCAAACCCGCATACGACAGCGTAATTAGAGACGAGCTATACAACGCTATGTCTACCTTTGACATACCTGCTAAACTCGTCAGACTATGCAGGATGACTTTGGAGAATGCTCGCTGCTCCATCCGAATCGGTGAACACCTTACCGATAGTTTTGATGTCAAAAAAGGATTTAGGCAGGGCGATGCGCTGTCGTGTGATTTTTTCAACATCATATTGGAAATGATTGTGCAAAAATCACTGGCCAATACAAGAGGCACAATCTATTTCAAATCCTCCCAACTCCTTGCATACACCGACGACATTGACATAATAGGTAGATCGCAGCGAGATGTCAATGAGGCGTTTGCGAGTATTGAGATGGAGGCGGCAAAAATTGGTTTGGCAGCTAATGAGGGCAAGACTAAATATCTGCTATCATCGAAAAAGGACATTTACCACCGACGTCTTGGACAGAACGTGCATATTGGCAGATATAAGTTCGAGGTAGTTAAGGACTTCATATACCTCGGCTCGGCAGTGACTTGGAACAACGACACCAGTTTCGAAATCAAGCGCAGAATTACTCTTGCCAACCGCTGGCTCAAGAGGCAACTGAGAAGTAGAGCCCTCTCTCGTACGACCAAGTTGACCTTATATAAGACCTTAATTATCCCGGTCCTGTTATACGGCGCAGAAACATGGACTTTATCTAAAGCGGATGAGGAAATCCTTGGTCGTTTCGAGAGAAAGATTCTGCGTGCGATTTTCGGTTCCATAAACACAGAGGAGGGTTGGAAGAGAATATCCAATCACGAACTGTACGGGTTGTACAGCGACATGAGTCTAGTCAGGCGTCTACGGATCCAACGCCTAAGATGGCTAGGCCATGTAGAGCGAATGGACACCACAGCTCCAGCCCGTAGAGTCTTTGAATCCAACCCTGAGGGACGAAGAAATAGAGGACGGCCGCACCTAAGCTGGTGCGCACAGGTGGAAAGGGACCTCAACCAACTGGGCGAGCGGCATTGGAAAAGACTAGCGAAAGATTGTGCTAGGTGGAGAGGCATGTTGGTTGAGGCCCAGGTTCACCCCGAACTGTAGCGCCCGTTAAGTAAGTAAGTAAGTATGTGCCATGTGCCACTTTCATACATTAATCAAATTGCGAAATCAAACTTCACGATTGCCAACCGACGTCACCGAACCACGCCTTTCAACTCAATTGTATAATCCAAAACCATCCCATCCGAATATATAAAACTGCATCTCGTGCAAGTTGCCGAATCCGCAACCAAATCATTCTAGTTTAACTGCTTGCGAAATTCTTTAAAAATCAATCACCTCTACCGAGGACTAGGTATTATCATGTGAATAGCAAAATTATCACATGATGATTTAAAAATAAAATTGAACATCTATTTCGGTCATTGGCGGTTGTCACACTATTCACTGAAGACACGCGAAGGGAAGAGATGTCCATGTTGCTTCTGGCTTCTCGCAAATAGACCGACAAAAGCACACATGCGGACATATGGCTAAGTACGAATCTGCCGAGCGATGCTGTTTGGTGTTTCGGCGAACTGTGCAAGTAACAATGTCGCAAGTAAACATCTTTGAAAACATAAATAGACTCTGAATCGTGTGGTTGCTATCTACTGTATCAATAGAGCTTAAGTTATAATTGAGGATCTTTGAGAACTGTATGGGGGGATGGACGATAGGGGTTCTTTTCGTTGTTTGCTTATTAGGAGTCATCCATCCAAAGTACGTCACACTAATTTCGTGATTTTTTGACCCCTCCTTTGACCCCGTCCTTGTCACAGTTGGCCACATTTATGGCAGGGGGTGGGACAGAGTCGCCTGATCACTGCGGCCACGATTGGGCCTATTGTGATGTCCCCCACTTACAGTTCACTCAGTAAACTTAGTATCCTTTTGAGTGAGCTAGCAGCGATTTCTTCTGCTTCAAGATAATACTTGCCTAAGTGACGATGACGATGAGAGAAGCTTGGCTCTGGTCCTTCATGGGCTGTAACGCCACCAAAGAAGAGGTGACGATGATGTGTACTGACCAGGCAGTTACAGTGCAATCACGTCAATGTCGTGGGTGTACGCAAGCAATTGCGTAGACTTGAAATAAATCGTACCTCTTATGTTGGCCAGTGACTCTTGCACGATCTTTTCAAGCACGATGTTGAAAAAGCTGCATGACAGCCCGTCACCTTGCCTAAATGCTTTTTTAACATCAAAGGTCTCGGTTTGCTTATTACTGACCTTAATGGAGCAGCGAGAATTCTCCATTGTCATCCTGCACAGTCGGACGAGTTTGGCAGGGATGTTAAAACTAGACATGGCTTTGTATAGCTCATCTCTATACACGCTGTCATATGCAGCCTTGAAATCAACGAAGAGGTGGTGAGTGTCGATTTGGTATTCCTGGGTCTTCTCCAAGATCTGCCGTAGCGTAAATATTTGGTCTATTGTGGATTTACCTGGCCTGAAACCACACTGATAAGAGCCGATCAGGTTATCAACAAACGATTTTAGGCGTTCACACAATACGGCAGAGAAGACCTTATATGCGATGTTAAGGAGACTTATTCCCCTATAGTTGGCGCAGTTATAGGGGTCTCCTTTCTTATGGACCGGGCAAACGATGGTGAGATACCATTCGTCGGGCATGCTTTCCTCCGACCATACCTTGCAAATGAGATGGTGCATGCACCTTACCAGCTCATCCTCAGCCACCTTAAGAAGCTCAGCAGACAGGCCGTCTGCGCCCGCGGCTTTACTAGACTTAAGTCTTGATATATCTTTTTTGATTTCCTAGGTCGGGTGGACTGAATTCTGTTTCATTGTCGTCCATTACGAATGGCTCGTTCTGCCTGACAGCGGTATCTTGTCTATCATCGCCGTTATACAGTCTGCAGAAGTGGTCTTTCCAAATCCTCAGCATCGAGTGGAATTTAATGCTTCCAAAACACAATGCTGTCTTCTGTCGTTAAAGCGTAACACTGACCCAATGCCATTATCCATGAATGGCACTTGTATCTCGGAAACCGAAGTGCTTTCCATCCTGGGTATGTGCATCAGTGACAACCTTTGTTGCGAAATGCCTAGGTTTCCTATACAGATGCAAGAAATTCTTCACACCCACCGATCTGGCTACAATTTATAAGGCGTTCATTCGTCCTAAGTTGGAGTTCAACGCTCATGTCTGGTCTGGTGCATCTAAGACTTCATTGTACCTACTAGATAGAATACAAAAACGTGCGATAAAACTGATAGATGACCCCAGCATTACCAATACACTAGACTCGCTGGAACATCGTAGGAACGTATCCTGCCTTTCATTGTTTTATCTTTACTTTCATCATAAATGCTCTGACGAAATAGCCAGTTGCATTCCGCCACTTCACAACTTCTCCCGCGATACACGCCTCTCCCGGAATGCGCATGAATTCACCTTGAAGCCCGTTTTCGGTCGTACTGTCAAATATAGAAATTCTTTCCTCAACCGAACCACACGAATGTGGAACGCGCTACCTCGTTTGGTCTTCCCCCCTCAATACAATATGCGGACATTTAAGACCAATGTCAATAGGCAGCTCCTCTCCCTCTCCCTGCTACCTTCTGCTCGCACAACGTCCATCGTTATAAGGCCTTAGCCTTGAGTGCGCGTGTGACTCTAAAAACTACCAGTTCTCCATTTTCATCCCTGCAGGCCGCCGCTCTGGCTTTGTAGCCGTCGCATGTTCGTTTTACCTTATTGTAAAACTTACCGGCGTCATTCCTGCGGAAGCATCTCTCCATCTCCTCGATCTCACGCTTTCCGTGCTCTCTCTTCTTTCTTCTGAAAAGCGTGTGTTCCTTAGATTTCGCGAGCAGCTCTCGTCCGTCGTTGCAGCATGGCTTTATATGCCTCTTGTTTTGCTGCATGGGCTTGTTCGCATTGTTCATCGAACCAGGGGTTTCTAGGCGGTGGCGCTTTGAAACCCAGCACCTCTGAGGCGGCGTCCCTGACGGCGCTCTGGCAATGCGCCCATTCCTGTTCTATTGTTTGTGCTGCTGTGGGCGGATTTTGAGAGAGCTTGGAGGAGACACGTTCGGCAAAGATTCTGGCAGTCTCTTGCGATTGTAGCTTTCCGACGTCAAACTTACGTTGTGCTACTCGACTCCTAAGCATTCTTGATATCCTCATTCGTACCTTGGCTACAACAAGGTAGTGGTCCGAGTCGATGTTGGCCCCTCGGAAGGTACGTACGTCGAGAATGCAGGAGGAGTGTCTGGCGTCGATCGCAATGTGATCAATCTGGTCGGTGGTCGATTGATCAAAAGACCGCCAGGCACCCTTGTGGATGTTGAGATGGGGGAAACGCGTGCTTGCTACAAGGATGTTACGCCCCGCTAGGAAGTCGATTAGCCTTAGTCCGTTGTCGGATGTGGTGTTATGGAGGCTATGCTTTCCTATGATCGACTCAAATAGATCCTCTTTGCCCAGTTTTGCATTAAAATCTCTTAGGACTATTTTTGTGTCGTAGCTGGGGCATTGGGCATATGTTCTGTCTAGGAGATCATAGAATTCTTCTTTGAGTCGATCGTCCTTTTCTTCCGTTGGAGCGTGAGCGCATATTAAGCTAATGTTTCCAAATTTAGCTTTGATGCGGATTGTTATGAGGCGTTCGCTTACATCCCGAAAGCTTAAGACTTTTTGTCGGAGTCTTCCTCGAATAACGAATCCGCACCCGAATAGGCGCTGTTTGTTCTCCTTGTAGCAGTTCCCATAGTAAATGTCGCAGTTTTTCACCCGTCTTTTGCCTGGTCCATCCCATCGCAGTTCTTTGAGTGCGGCTGTATCTGCTTTGCAGCAGTTGCGGGCTTGCTCCAATTGATCTCCTGCATGCGGTCTGTTAAAAGACCTAACATTCCAGGTGCAGACTCTCAAGTCCGTTAGTCGTTTGCAGCATTGTATCCGTCCATATCCGAGGCTTGTTGTTGTTTCGGAACAAGTAGGGATGTTACCCCTAAGCACAACCCCCAATCTGGAGGGCCAGGTTCCTCTTTCCCCAGGAACAAGGGGTTGGGTCGCTGCACACATTGGTCCACTACCTGGCGGGTGCCAGGATAGCTATCCAGAGGAGGCCACGCGGAGGCTGTGTGTCAACTTGGATTGAGCAGGGACAGAGATCGAAGCTGGCGTCTGCCATGTTAAACGCGATCAACTTCTTTGCTCTGTTTGCTCGCTCCCTCCCCCCCTGCAAAAAGGGTTACGTAACTTTTTAAGCTGCAGAATCTGTCTGGGCAGTTTATTTGAGCTATTTAAGCCCATAACTTTGACGTGAACTACTGCATCGGCAGTGTTCAGCAGCACTGAAGTTAGTGTTTGATTCGCATTGTCAATAGTCAGTATTATTGATGTCCTTGAATTGCATATCATTAAGAACAGGTGGTGCGGTTTTGTTTATTTTAAAACTTACTAATTGTACTTATCTAATCCGGGGACATTTTCAGAGATTTTCTTATAAAAGGTTTTTGGTTATAGGGAACGTTCATGATTCCAGTTTCATTGAGAAGTGATGCCTCTGTATATACCTTTCTTATTGTCAAGTAAACCGAACATATTTGTGAATATAATAGATTCTAGAGATCCTTACGTGCTCTTTGAAGAATGAAAATAAACCTGTGACACGTCTGCTTCTACTTTTATTTTTTATTTTTTTAATTCCAGGATGGAACATTCATACAGAAACTAGTTACTCCACTGAACGAGTCTGGCCAAAAAAAGACGGTCCAAGATCTACTCACTGAATTTTCGACACCTGTTCGACGCGCCGGTAAGTGTTACACATGCTTGACTGTATGCTGCATCACAGACCATGTGATTTTCCTTCCATTTTTGTTCCTTTGGTTCTGAAAAGTGTCCGTAAACAATTGCAAAGTGTGCAACTGGCAAGTTCTTCTGTATTAGGATGAGCCAGGCGGTCTGGAACGACCATTTTTCATCCATTGATATGGTCACATAACAATAAAATATTATTCAATGGCAACCATTTACAAAGGTATAATCTAGGGGTGTCTTATGGTCGGTACATTCATCAACGCCACTCATTGTCAAAAGACCTGTGGAAATAGGAATGCTACGGAATCCATTTTACCGATCTTGTGACGTTCAAGAAACGATTCGGTGTATTGTTTGACCTGCGGCGCCCTTTAATTCAAAGGCAAAACCTGATGGGCTAATGTAACAGGTAGACATAGAGTTCTAGTCTGGTCCGTCCTTAAATCGACAATACTCATGCGAATAATAAGGTATTTACGTTGAGATTTTGTTCCTTCCAAGCAATGACGAATAGAAGTGATGAAGAAAGGAGGAAAACTCAATACACTTTGATGCGGGATCTGGGTTTCCCCAGATGTTTTTGTGGAAAGGTGTGAAACTGGCTATTTATGGATAATTCAAATATGACGGGCTTTTCCAACCGAAAGGTGATAGAACCGTCATAAAACAGGAGAACAACCAACAGTAACGTGCGATATATAACACTAGCGTTATTTGGAAAAGGTCGTACGTTGAGATACAAGTGTTACATCCATACGTACATATGTACTCGCACGAGTATTTTGGGAGACTGAGTCTTTGCTTATCAGCGCCTTGGATGCTTATAAATGTTTATCTTGTACGGTGTAATCTCTGCGAGTAGGTAGGTGTGACTGCATACAACTTGTTGATCTAAAGATCTTGAAGGAGAGGTGTACGCCGACTTATGTATGTGCGTGCGTGGTGTTCCGGTGGTTCGTCGGATGATTGGATACGTAATGCGTTGAGTGGGCGGATCTTTTCGATTCAAATTACTTACGTCAAACACTGATAATGGAGGGTTTTATTTTCTCAACGAGAATCACTTGTTTGAATAGTGATGTGTTCCTGGGATGCTGTTCAACTCATAGCGGTTACCTTGAAATGGTACTACAACGTATCGGGACGAATAATTGAGGAAAATGTTCAAGAACAATGCGCATTTATACGAGAACGACATGTATGGCTTTAAAATGTGGAGTGTCTGAGAATACTTGGCGAGAGAAATATGAGTTCGGGGAGAGATTTGACATACAGATCCCAAATCGCTCAGCATGGGAAACCAGTGATCCCTTGCACAATGTCAAAGACCTTAGGTGGTATGTGGATGGCTCCAAGATGGCTTCTGGCGTTGGCGCCGGCATCTTCGGACCAAATCGCAAGATCTCGAAGGCCCTGGAAACGAGTCCTAGCTTCTTTCAAGCAGAGTTGCATGCCGTCCTAACATGCGTCAACCTAAATCTGGAGACTGGCATAAGAAGCGTAACCATCAAAATACTCTCTGATATCCGAGCAGCGCTTAAAGCGCTGAGTTCGTACAGCATGAACTCAAAACCGTCAAGGAATGCCATGATGCCCTACATGACCTCGCCAAAAGAGGTACAAAGGTACATATTAAGGGCAACGAAATTGCCGACCAACTCGCCAGGAAAGGTTCCAGCGATAAATATATAGATCCAGGACCATTCTGCGGCACTCCCAAGTCTAAGATCAATTTCTTCTTAGATAAGTGGGAAAAGTCGCAACACCTGTCCTCTTGGAACAGCGTTCGGGGACTCCTGTCAATCGAAACGATTTATACGACTCCTGAACAAACACTCTATTGACATACTGAAACTTAATAGGTAGGTATTAGAAGGTATGAGGGCGCCGTAGCGCAGTGGTTAGTGTGTTAGACTCTGGCGCACGATGAGCGAGTTCGGATCCCGATAACACCAACGCAATCGAATGTTTATTTCGCGACGTTCCTCCTCGGCGGCGTACTGGCAAAACGCCCTGTAGTAAACTTGCTATGAAAAAGCTTCTCGACTCACGCCGTTCGGAATCGGCATTAAACTGTTGGTCCCTTTCACCTGTGTAAAAAAATAAATCACACACACATGGGTGATTGAGAGAAGCTTGGCTCTGGTCCTTCATGGGCTGTAATGCCATCAAAGAAGAAGAATTAGATGGTATACCCACGAGAGCACCGTGGTGCAGTGGGTAGTGTGTTGGCATCTGACGCCAATGACACGGCATCGAATCCCGACACAGCCACGTCATCGAACGTGTTTTTCGCGGTGTTTCTCCTCAGCGCGGTTCTGACAAAACCCCTTGTAGTAAAATTGTCATGAAAAGCTTCTCAAAATTCGCCGTTCGGAACCGGCAATAAACTGTAGGTCCCTTTCACCTATGGGAAAATGAAATCACACACAACATGAGTGATTGAGAGAAGCTCGGCTCAGGTCCTTCATGGACTGTAACGCCAATATACATACATTAAAAGGTATTAGTTATCATCTTAACAAAATTAGCCTTTCGTCTGAAATTGAGTGTCGACTCTGTCTCGAGGACGAAGAGACGGCGGAACACATACTGTGTGAGTGTGCTGCTCTTTGCAATCTTAGGAAGCGTATCCTTCTCAGCGAAGTTATGACTCCTGATTGGATCACCTCGGCTCCTTCGAGAAGCATTCTGGACTTCATTATGGAAGTGGAGAAGTTCCTCGGCTAATCGGCTACCAGGCACAATACATCTGCAAAGGTCGCAGTGCCGTATTGCTGATGGTAGCACTGTATCATATCCATTTAACCAGAAACGGGCCTCATCGGAGAACAAAATATGAAACGATGAAAACGATTCATCGTGTTCCGAATAGCTTTGGTCAGATGGACGATTATAAGTTTTGCAAACCGAACCATGGTTTTCAAAATAGGTTTTCACAATTGTCAATAGGGTGCTTGTTCAGGGGTCGTATAAGTCGTTTAGATTGACTTAGTCCCCGAACGCTGTTCCAAAAGGACAAGGTGTTGCAATTTTTTCCACTTGTCTAAGAAGAAATTGATCTTAGACCCGGGAATGCCGCAGAATGGTACCGGACCTATATATTTGTCACTGGTACCCTTCCTGGCAAGTTGGTCGGCAATTTCATTGCAATTTCATTACCTTTGTGCCCTGGCAACGCACCAAATTTTGACATTGTTTCTTTTGGCGAGGTAATGTAGGGCATCATGGCATTCCTTGACGGTTTTTGAGTTCGTGCTGTACGAACCCAGCGCTTTAAGCGCTGCTTGGCTATCAGAGAGTATGTTGATGGTTACTCCTCTTATGCCAGTTTCGAGATTTAGATTGACGCATGTTAGGATGGCATGCAGCTCTACTTGGAAGATGCTCGGGCTTATTCCCAGGGCCTTCGAGATCTTGCGTTTTGGTTCAAAGATGCCGGCGCCAACGCCGGAAGCCATCTTGGAGCCATCCGTGTACCATCTAAGGCCTTTGACATTTAGCAGGGGATCACCGTTTTCCCATGCTGAGCGGTTGGGGATCAGTATCTCAAATCTCTTGTCAAAGGTGAAGGTGTGTGGCAATGCGTCCCAGACTGTAGTAATCATATCCAGCTCGGGAAGGTGTTGTGATATGGACATGTGGCCTGCGGGTCTACATGGCATATTTGGTCGCAAGTAGAGAATTCTGATTGCGCTGCGTAATGCCACCTTTTTGATAAAAAGGTGCAGTTGAGTGAGTCCAATGAGTGCTTCTTGGGCTGCTGTGGGACAGGTTGGCATAGCGCCTGTGATGCCGAGTCACGCTAGTCTCTAAAGGCGTTGAAGCTTAACAATTTTAGTTTTTTGCTCAACTTTTGTCCACCATACGGTGGACCCGTAGGTGACGATAGGTCTTATTATCGCGGTGTATAGCCAGTGGACTACCTTAGGTTTAAGTCCCCAGGTTTTACTGTAGGTGCGTCGACAGGCCCACAAGGCCTTAGTCGCTTTCATGAGTTTATTTTTCATATTGGAGTTCCAGTTTGGAACTCCTGAGTTCCAGGAGTTTGGGGGTAGCCGTGGTGCAGTGGTTAACATCATCGAGCGTCGAGCCGAAGGTTCATAGCTCAAATTCGTTTCAAAGCCAAGAAAAAGCAATTCCTCTACGGAAAAAAGTATGCAACACAGTTGTGAATGGAAAGCGACCAAACGTACTGCTGCAGGCATAACACTCACAGTATATGGTCAATTCAAATTCATCCTCTGTGTATGCAATATTAACACCAAAAGTTTCATGAACGAATTACTGTGAATTATAACCAACTCGAAATTTGGTCGGCTCTCGTCCTATGTAGGACAAACCACCCCTGAGAGTAGTGAACGACCATCTACGACCCAAAAACCACTGCACTCCGTTCAGGTTGTGTGGAAAAACATCAACCTGGGTGAAACTCTCCCTCTCCCTGTTACATCCACTCAGACAACGTTCAAAACGTTATAAAGCCTTAGCCTTGAGTACGAGTGTGACTATGAAAAAAAAGAAAAAAAAGTTGAGTCTACGGTCTAGGTCAATACCTACTTAGATACTTTACTTCCTTTGCAAATCCTATGTGTGTGCCATTTAGTAAGATTGAGCAGGGCTGTACCTTTCTCCTCTTTGTAAATAGGACTAAGATTGTCTTCTTTGGGTTAATAGATAAACCCTCTCTGCCACACCAGTCAGAGATAAGTTGGAGCGCAAGCTGCATGCGCTTACAGGCAGTGATCTCGCACTTGCCCGTAACAATGACTACTAGGTCATCAGCATATCCGATGACCTCGTAGCCCCGAGTGGTTAGCTTGCGTAGTAGATCGTCGATGACTATCGACCAAAGCAGTGGTGAGAGGACTCCCCCTTGTGGGCATCCTCTAACCGCCGATACTGTCACTGAGACCTCTCCGCATGTGGCTGATATGATACGTCTATTTAGCATCGCGTCACCAAGTGGTGTAGTGCATTCTCTGTAGATCGCTCTTTGCGATATGCATACTGGTTGGGATGCAGAGGTATCTGATTTTCCAGGATACCTCTAATATGGAGCTCTATCAGTTTTTCCATTGTTTTTAGAAAGAAGGAAGTCAAACTGATAGGGCGATAGGATTTTGGTTGTTCCCTTGGGTTTCCCAATCTTGGGGATGAAGACAAGATTGACCTCTATCCAAATGTGGGGTATGTATCCCAGGTTGAAGTAACACCTAAAAAGAACTATCAGTGGTGGTAGAATTGTATTCAAGCCTTTCTGTAAGATCGCAGGAAAGACACCGTCTTTGCCTGGAGCCTTGTAGGGTTTGAATGAACCAATTGCCTATTTGACCCTGTCAGGGCTGAAGAGTCTACCAGAGAGGCTATTTGTTCGACTGTCGATGTTATCTATGACGTTAATTTGATCGTCAGAGGACATCGAGTAAGGAGTAGAACCAGGGAAGTGCACCTCGAGCAAAGTCTCCAGTGTTTCCCTGCGATTGACGGTAAAGGTGCCGTCTGATTTGCGAAGCAGCCTGAGCCCATTTGTGTGCTCTCGAGATAGTGCTTTGTGGAGTTGGGCCGCAGTTGGAAGCGAGTCTATGTTCTCGCAATGTTTCCTCCAAGACGTTCGGGATCGAATCCCGACACAGCCATGTCATCGAACGTGTTTTTCACGGTGTTTTTCCTCAGCGGGGTTCTGACAAAACCCCCTGTAGTAAAAGGCCTCGCCTGTTTCCTTAGGGACTCAAGCTGAGTATTCCACCAGGGCACACACCGTTTGTGTGTAGTTTACCTGGGTGTATAGCTGTTTCTGAAGGATGAGATGAGTGCTGCATTGAGCTGGTAAGCCGCTTCGTCGATATCGTCTGTCGATTCAATCGACTTAAGAAGCATATCGTCTTAAGCGGCGAGTTGAGCTTGGAACCGAGCCTAAATCGTTCGTTTGGGCTGATATCCGGGCTCAGCCTCATTAACCTCACCGGAGATGTTGAATCTGATATACTGGTGATCAGACAGTGAGGCTTCATTGGAAACATGCCAGTCTCCAATAACGTTTGAGATAAATGGGCTAGAGATGTTGAGGTAAAGCACCTCTTCTCTAACCGCATTTATGAATGTGGGTTTGTTCCCTCTATTGGCAACGGTGAGTTCGTTAATGATTAAAAATTCAAGGAGTGACTCACCTCGCTTGATGGTATTGCTGCTGCCCCATTCCATATGGTGCGCGTTGGCGTCGCATCCAATTACCAGGTGGTGTTTTTTCTGGTTGCAATACCTAACCAGATCCTGGACTTCAGTGGGAGGGATTTGTTGGCCGTCTCCAGGAAAGTAAGCGGAGGTGCATACAACCTCCCTTACTCCTCCATCGGTGGATAATGGATATGTACATATGTACATACATATGTATGTGGCGTAACAGCTTATGGAGAACCTAAGGCTAGCTTCTCTCGTTCACCCATGTGTGTGATTTTATTTTCCCATGGGTGAAAGGAACATATAGTTTATTGCCGATTCCGAACGGCGAATTTCGAGGAATTTTTCAGGACAATTACATATACTAGGTAAGGTTAACCTAACCTAACCCACATATACTACAGGAGATATTGTCAGAGCTCCACTGAGGAGAAGCACTGTGAAGAATACGTTCGATAACATGGCTGTGGTCGGGATTCGATCCCGTGTCATCGGGATGCCCACTGACGCCACAGCGCTCTATAAATGGATATGTAAACAAGCAAAATAGCCGAATTTGGAGTGGAGAAAACCCAGAACCCTTTGTCGAGGCGCCCTTCTTCTTCTTTGATGGCGTTACAGCCCATGAAGGACCAGAGCCAAGCTTCTCTCAATCACCCATGTTGTGTGTGATTTATTTTTCAGATAGGTGAAAGGGACCTACAGTTTAATGCCGATTTCGAACGGCATGAGTCGAGAAGCTGTTTCACGGCAAGAATACTACGGGGGGTTTTGCCAGTACCCCGTCGAGGAGGAACGCCACGAAATAAACATTCGAGGCTCCCTTACAACCATTAAAACCCACTGTTTGGGCTGGTGGAATCATCGAGGAGTCAATGGTGACTCGGACCACAAACCGAAGAACTGCAGTGGGGATGTTGTCAAGGCGTCATCAGGGATGCTGCCTCTGATGTATTAGGTTTCCAGCCATCACCCTTATTTTGATGATGAGTGCAGACAGCTACATGCAGAAAAATAGAATGCATACATGGTCACGTTACATCCACGTACGAGAGCTACTCGTAAGCTCTACGAGTGGAAAATATGGGAGAAACATACGCTTTTCGGAAGGAAAAAGAAAGAGCACGGGAAGCGTAAGATCGAGGAGATGGAGAGATTTTATCGCAGGAACGACGTTTGAAAAAGTACCAAAAAGTAAAATGAGCATGCCAAGGCTATAAAGCTAGAGAGTCTGCAGAAATGGACATGGATACCTCGTAGTTGAATCGCATTCGATGCTGAGAATATTTAGAGTGTATTTCTGGGGACAAAATACCGCTCACAGGCAGGCAGAACCATTCACACTGGACGCAGATGAGAGAGAATTCGGTCCACCCGACTTACCGAGGCGATATCGAAATTAGACTCTAATAAAGCTTATGGCAGAGACGGGTTGCCTGCTGAGCTATTAAAAGAAGCTGAAGATAAGTTGGTTGGGGCTTGCTTCAACTCATCTGTATGATATGGTTGGTAGAAAGCATTGTCGATGAATGGAATTGACATTGACGTGATTGGGAGTGCGCAACGAGACGTCAGTGAAGCTTTTATGAGTATTGAAGCAGAAGCGTCTAAAGTTGTTCTGCGGGTAAACTAGGGCAAAATCATATATATGTCATCAAAGAAAGATGCACAACGTCTTGGCCAGAACTATTGGCAGCTACAACAACAGGATTTTGTCTACCTTAGCTCACTGGTAACAAGCGGCAACGACACCAGCGCTGAGATTAGACGTAGAATAACTCTTCTCAGTCGCTGTTTCTTCCGGCTCAAGAGTCAATTGAGAAGTAGGGCCCTGTCAAAAAAACGAAGGTAAAACCTTAATCAGTCCAGTCCTCTATGACGCACGGCTTGGACCTTATCAAAAATTAGACTTGGTCATTACGAGAGGAAAATTATGCGTACAATCAACCTCGTAATATTATCGACGTTCACAATAGTCGTTTACACAACGATTCCAACGTTGCTCTCACGATTCGAAGCACCATTTATAGTCCTCCGAAGTTAACTCTCTTAGACCCATAGTAACGGACATCGTTTTCTTTCGCAAGGGACGATATCTGGGCTATAGGGTGGATGCCTCAACGCGGGAACGCTTTCGTCAAGAACTCTTGCACAATCAACGAGAAATGGGCCGGCGTATTGTCGTAGTACAATATCCAAAAAATGGACAGAACTGTCCAGTCACTGTCTGATCGGTAGGAACATATTCAAGGTGAATGATGCTGCGGAACGAGAGGAGCTCTTTCACGTGGATCGTGAAAACACAGGTGTTTTCGACATACCCTCATCTCCATACACAACCTACAATTTTCGGAGGATTTCCAAGGTTGTTGTCACCAGATCTCACTAAAAATTGAATCACAATTCATTGCTTGTGATGTGGACTCATGACTTTTTTTTTTTTCAAAAATACGCACGTCATTTCGACTTTAACCTTGGATGAAAAATTAAAGAAATGGACCCTCTTTCTAAACAGATGTTGACGAACGACACAGTGTTGCCAGTTCCCAAATTATGACTAAATTCGCGAACCTTGATTGTCACGCCTCATAGATGAGAAAGATAGTTCTTAAAGCCAAATTGAAAGCAAGGATTCCGCAGAAGCTGCCCTTTTTAGCAAAACAAGATGAGATCTAATGACTCCTTGCAGACGAGTCAAAAATGTAAATATTTAGCTCTAAGGAGACCGGCGAGCACAGAACGCCAACCTTAGTTTATACTTCCAACTGTAAAGCACAGAGGTGCTTACATTAATTATATATATTTTCATTTATGTGTTTCACATTATAAAACATACATATCGTTGCGGACACGAACCTATGGTTATATACTGCTGAATGTCAATGCCAGAGCATTCTAGAGACTTCCGAAGGGGGACGTCTGACGGCGAACGTCCGAGAGACTGTACCGAGGGCTATAAAGCGGAAACACTCGCCCTCGGGGGCATCAAGTGATTCAGTATTCGGGATTCAGTGAGCAGTGATCAGTCGGTATTCAGTGAGAAAGTAACCAAGCCACCTCGTGAGTTGTAGAGACAAAGTGTGTAATAAAGGTGTGTGTAAGCAATAAAGTGTTAAGTATATAAAAGGTTGTAATAAAGGTGAAGCGCCCAGATAATTGATCTGAGGTGGAGTAAATAAGGTGTGTGTATTGAATAAACAAGCAAAGAGCTCTAGTAGCTTATCGCAATCCAGTGATCGTAACTAAGTAACTAAGTAACTAAGATATGCCAGTTGATGGCAAAGGACTAACAAAGGCCTCGTAGGGGTAGCATCTATCCGACGGATGCTGGCCTGCTAAGAAGCGAGAAGAGCCACCGCAGTCGAACATCTTGCGGCACTGTTAGTAAGTCCTATCCCTACCTCCTCGTGGTGCCATCTCGAGATTTCCTATGGAAATTGCAGACGGAGAAGGGCGAATGGCGAGCCTCCTGCGCCAAAAAACAGGATTAGTCGGTTGGGCTACGGCCTAGTAGGCCGTAACCGTTAATAAAGCACAAACTCCGAAACAACCACAAGCCTCCGATATAACGGACCGGATTTGTGTTGACGACCCTTGCAAAAAACGAAAAAAGGACAATGATCTTCGGCTTTGTACGTGGAGTGTTAGGTCTCTAAACAGGCCACGTGCAGCCGAACAACTTACGGACGCCCTAGACCGCTATGAAGCGGACATCACCGCCATCCAGGAAATGCCACGGAATGGACCGTGTATAAAGCGGATGAAAAACTACGATATTTACTACGGCGACTGCTATAGGGAGAGAGGGCAACGATTGTTTGGATGCGGATTTGTTGTTCAAGGTGGGCTAAGGCAAAAAGTCCTAGGCTTTCGGATGTGAGCGAACGCCTCATCAAGGCTAAATTTTTTAACATCAGCCTGATCTGATCAGACACCTGGCGGTCTTTTGATCAATCGACTACCAACCAGATTTATCACATCGCGATCGACGTCAGACACTCCTCCACTATTCTTGATGTTCGGACTTTCCGAGGGGCTAACATCGACTCGGCCCACTATCTTGTAGTAGCCAAGATGCGCTTACGAATATTACGAGCGCAACGGAGTAGAGTAAGAATACAAAGTTATGACGTCGGAAAGCTACTGTCGCCAGAAACCGCTCGTGCTTTTACCGATCGCGTCTCCCTTAAGCTCTCCAATACTCCTGAATCCTCTACACTATCAATAGAACAGCAGTGGAGCCTTTGCAAACAAGCCCTGAAAATCTCTGCATCCGAAGTTCTGGGTTTTAAGGCTCCACCACGAAGAAACACCTGGTTCGATGACGAGTGCAGGAGGATTCATACAGCGAAGCAGGATGCATATAAGGCCTCGCTGCATAAAAAAACAAGAGCAGCTCGTGAGCTCTATGAGTTATAAAGAAGGGAGGAGAATAAGCTTCTTAGAAGAAAGAAGAAAGAGCACGAGAAGCGCGCGATTGAGGATTTGGAGAGGTGTTACTGCAGGCGTGACGTTCGAAAGTTTTATCAACAGATAAAGCGAACATGCCAAGGTTATAAAGCCAGAACGGAAGCCTGCAGGGATGAGAACGGACACTTAGTAGTAGAACCGCAGTCGATGCTGAGAATATGGAATAACCACTTCTGCAGACTGTATAACGGCGATGTTAGTCAATATACCGCTGTCAGGCAGAATGATCCATTTCTAATCGACGGAGACAGCAGAGAATTCTGTCCCTCTGACCTCGACGAAGTTAAGATTGCCATATCGAAGCTCAAGTCGAATAAAGCTGCTGGCGCAGACGGACTGTCTGCTGAGCTCTTTAAGGCAGCTGGGGATGACCTGGTTGGGAGCATGCACCAGCTCATCCGTAAGATATGGTTAGAGGAAAGCATGCCCGAGGAATGGAGTCTCAGCATCGTATGCCCGATCCACAAGAAAGGAGAACTCTCTGATTGCGCCAACTATAGAGGAATAAGTCTCCTTAACATCGCCTACAAAATCTTCTCTGCCGTTTTGTGTGAACGCCTGAAGCCTTTTGTAAATAAGCTGATAGGTCCTTATCAGTGCGGATTCAGGCCAGGGAAGTCCACCATCGACCAAATCTTCACACTACGGCAGATCCTGGAAAAAACCAATGAATTTCAAGTCGACACTCACCACCTATTTGTCGACTTTGACATACCTGCTAAACTCGTCAGACTATGCAGGATGACTTTGGAGAATGCTCGCTGCTCCATCCGAATCGGTGAACACCTTACCGATAGTTTTGATGTCAAGAAAGGATTTAGGCAGGGCGATGCGCTGTCGTGTGATTTCTTCAACATCATATTGGAAATGATTGTGCAAAAATCACTGGCCAATACAAGAGGCACAATCTATTTCAAATCCTCGCAATTCCCTGCGTACGCCGACGATATTGACATACTAGGTAGATCACAGCGAGATGTCAATGAGGCATTTGCGAGCATTGAGTTCGAGGCGGCGAAAGTTGGTCTGGCGGTAAACGAGAGCAAAACTAAATATATGCTGTCATCAAAAAAGGACGCTCAACACCGACGTCTCGGCCAGAACGTTTGTATTGGCAGATATACATAAGTTCGAGGTAGTTAAGGACTTCGTCTACCTTGGCTCCGCAGTGACCTGGAACAACGACATCAGTTCCGAAATTAAACGCAGAATCACTCTTGCCAATCGCTGTTTCTTTGGGCTCAGGAGGCAACTGAGTAATAGAGCCCTCTCCCGAACGACAAAGTTGACTCTATATAAGACCCTTATCATCCCGATCCTGCTGTACGGCGCATAAGCATGGACACTATCAAAAGCGGATGAGGAGGCCCTTGGTCGGTTCGAGAGAAAGTTTTTGAGCGTGATTTTTGGGTCTATAAACGCAGACGGGAGATGGAGGAGAAGATTCAACCACGAACTTTACGGGCTGTACAGCGACATGAGCCTAGTCAGGCGTCTACGGATTCAACGCCTAAGATGGCTGGGCCATGTAGAGCGAATGGACACCACAGCTCCAGACCGGAGAGTCTTTGAATCCAACCCCGAGGGACGAAGAAGCAGAGGACGGCCGCACTTAAGATGGCGCACACAGGTGGAAGGGGACCTCAGCCAACTGGGTGTGCGGCAATGGAAAAGGCTAGCAAAAGATCGTGCTAGTTGGAGGGGCATGTTGGTTGAGGCCCAGGTTCACCCCGAACTGTGGCGCCCACTAAGAAGAAGAAGAAGATATGCCCGTTAATTGTTCAGTCTTTCATTTAATGCATTAAGAAAATGTCGAAGGCAATCCTTGGCCATATTTAAGTGCCATGCAATCCGATTCAATGTATTTAGGTTAGTGTGGATCATAAACCAAAATAGCAAACATCACCCATAACATTTCTCAGCAAAGGGACCTTTGTTTTCCATCTTTCCGCTTATCAATCAGGTGGTTTTGTAGTAAATTTCAAGTCAATAAGTTGCCGCAGCTGCGTACAGCAAATATCATGTACAGGTTGCTAGCTCGTTACATAATGCTTGGGTGTTATGTATACATGGGACTTCCTTTTTTCACACTCTCATCTGGCTCCGTGATTCGGTGAGCATTGAATCACACCTTTGCGCCGCGATGCAACCATTATTCTCTTATCGTTTTCCTCTTTTTTAGTTTTTATGTGTTTCACACCTTTTTGCCTCTCCTTGACACTTTCCATGTTCCGTTTCAAGGGAAGGAAGCGTTAAGGTCGCCAGAATTTCGCTGTGCCCTGATAAATGTGAGGCATTTCGAGCGATGCTACCTCCTGTGATGTTGCCGATGAAATTCCTGAAACACTTCAACTGCAAAATGTATAATTCATTTAGGGTCGAGATGCTATTCGAAATATAGGTACATATTGGTCTGTATCACATACGTTTGTTGGTTTGTGGTCGGTTTACTGTCGGCCTTAACAAGTTGTCCAGAGACTAGGATACAAAGTTAATAACTCCCATTATAAATTAAGCCTTGGGAGTAATACCACGAGTTCTCTATGTAAAGATAGGTGTGTATTTAAAATACTGGATAGCTTCTCTGGTAAGAGTTGTCTTAGTTTAGACATCAAGCCTTTGTGCCACACATTGCCAAAGGCTTGAGACACGTCAGGGAATACATTCTAACACATCAGTTTGTGTTCTAGTGCTTTTCTATTACATCAGTTATTCGATGTCAATAGTTGAATGCTTGCTTCTGAAACCTTACCGTCTGGTAAGTGGCGCTTTTCTTCAATGATCGGTTTTAAGCCGTTCATCCAAAAATTTTTTAAATTATCGGCAACTGTGATAATTGTCTGTTAGTGTTTCACCGGACTTTGGAACCATTATCACTTCTGCAACTTACTTACTTACTTTGATGGCACTACAGTTCGGGGTGAATCAGGGCCTCAACCAACAAGCCTCTCCAGCCGGCCCAATCTTTGGTCAGCCGCTTCCAGTGCCGCACGCCCAGTTGGTTGAGGTACCTTTCCACCTGTGCGCGCCACCTTAAATGCGGTCGTCCTCTGCTGCGTCATCCCTCGGGGTTGGAGTCGAACACTCCTCGGGCCGGAGCGTTGATGTCCATTCGCTCTACATGGCCTAGCCATCTTAGACGTTGGATCCGAAGACGTCTAACCAGGCCGATGTCGCTGTACAGCCCGTACAGTTCTTGGTTTAGTCTCCTCCTCCACTCTCCGTTTACACAAACGGGACCAAAGATTGCACTCAGAATTTTCCGCTCGAAACGCCCAAGAGCCTCTTCATTCGCTTTTGATAACGTCCAAGCCTCAGCGCCGTAGAGGAGGACCTGGATGAGGGAGGGGGGGTTTTGTAGAGGGATAACTTAGTTTTTCGAGTTAGGGCTCTACTACTCAATTGCCTCTTGAGCCCGAAGAAGCAGCGGTTGGCAGGAGTTATTCTGCATCTTATCTCAGGGCTGGTGTCGTTGCTGCTTGTCACTATCGAGCCAAGGTAGACGAAGTCCTTTACAACTTCAAAAATATAGCTGCCGAAGGCGACGCTCTGACCAAGACGTCAGTGCTGCGCGTCTTTCTTGGATGACAGTATATATTTGGTCTTGTCCCCATTTACCCTTAGACCCACTTTAGCCGCTTCTGCTTCAATGCTTGCGAACGCCTCATTGACGTCTCGCTTTGTCCGTCCAATAACGTCAATGTCATCTGCGTAGGCAAGCAATTGTGTGGACTTGAAGTAGATCGTACCTCTTGTATTGGCCCAGAGTCCCGCACGATATTTTCAAGTTTGATGTTAAAAAAATCACATGACAGTGCGTCACCCTGTCTGAAACCTTTTTTGACATCAAAGGGATCGGTTAGTTCACCTCCGAACTTAATGGAGCAGCGAGATTTCTCCATAGTCATCCTGCACAGTCTGACGAGTTTGGCAGGAATGTTAAAACATGACATGGCTCTGTATAGCTCGCCTCTATAAACGCTGTCATAGGTGGCTTTAAAGTCGACAAAAAGATGGTGCGTGTCGACCTGCAATTCATGGGTCTTCTCCAAGATCTGCCGGTGTGTAAATATTTGGTCTATCGTGGATTTTCCTGGCCTGAAACCACGCTGGTAGGAACCTATCAGATTGTCCACGAAGCGTTTACACAGTACGGCAGAGAGGATTTTGTACGCGATGTTCAGGAGGCTTATCCCTCTGTAATTGGCGCAGTCATAGGGGTCTCCTTTCTTATGGACCGGGCACACGATACTGAGATTCCATTCATCTGGTATGCTTTCTTCCGCCCATGTCTTGCAGATGAGTTGGTGTATGTTCCTGGACCAGCTCATCGCCAACTGCTTTAAACAGTTCCGCGGTGAGTCCGTCTGCTCCAACAGCTTTGAAAGACTTAAGTTTCGATATCGCTATCTTAACATCGTCTAAGTCGGGTGGACGGGATTCTCCTTCGTCTTCGTCCATTGTGAATGGTTCGCTCTACCTGACAGCGGCATTTTGACTATCATCGCCGTTATACAGTCTGCAGAAGTGGTCCTTCCACAATCTCAGCATCGACTGTGACTCCACTACTAGTTGTCCGTGCTCATCCCTGCAGGCTTCTGTTCTGACTTTATAGCTTTGGAACGTCATTCATGCAGTAACATCTCTCCATCTCCTCGATCTCTCTCGGAAAGGTCAAGACTTTCTTCGACTTTGATGTAGCTTTCAGATATACTCTTAGCAATAAAGAAATCTATAGGATCAGGTATTTTTGCGAAATCCGTCGTCCAATGTGTCGGCTTTCCGGTGATTAAAAATTGCAACCGCATTCCGTACAAGCTTCATAAAGCACCTCTCTTTGAAATGCATCTTGAACTCCAAAACCCGTGTTTAGCGTTAAAGTCGCCACCAATAAGAAATGCCTCGCGGTATGCAGTATATTGATGAGATACTGAGATACTGATACTGCGATGCTGTCTCGAGCTCTACCTTTATTTCCAGAAAGTGTTTGATACAATTTCTAATAAATAGCAATCATCCTCCCCGTGCCCTTCCCGACGGGTGGCCACCGTGGTAGGCGTGGTAGCCCTTGAGTTTAACACTATTGCAATGTCAACACGGTTTCGGACACGAATCGACGTTTGTGTTCGAATTTTGCTGTCAAAGTTTGGAATGCTCTGTGGCAGCTAAAAAGGAAGCGGCATACTGCTGAATGTCAATGCCAGAATGTCTGAATGAAGAATTTGAAGGGGAATGTCTGACGGCGAACATTCGAGAGATTGGACCGTGGGCTATATAAGCGGGATCACTCGCCCTCGGGGGGCATTCAATTTAGAGAAACTAACTATCGAACATTTGAAAAGAACTGTCCACAGTGAGATGTAAAGCTAACCTTGTGGAGAGACTCCGATGGAGGAGAGCGTTGGAGGAAGAAGATGTCGACTGGGAGAATCATGAGTTCGGAGTGGAGAAGCCGTCGACATCCAGGGAACCAGCATTCGATATGCAGCAAATTTTGGCGGCTATAAATGCTATGAGTGCTTCCATAGACCAGAAACTAGATCAGAAGCTGGGGGAAAATTCAACTTCCATAAGCCAAAGACTAAAGACGACCATACATCAAAAGCTGGAGGAAAATTCCACATCCCTGAGCCAGAAGCTGGAAAGGTTGGAAGTGAACTTAGAGAACAATCGAAAAAGCTTAAGATGCTAGAGGACCATCGAGAAAGCTTAAGAGACATCCAGCAGGCCGTCAACAGTCGATTCCAAGACGTCTTTGTCCAAGGGCTAAGACATCTTTCAAGGAAGCAGTTGCCAGCGCTCTCGCATCGAAACATCGCTCTTGATATGCTGAATCTCCATCAAATTGCAGCGTATTTCTGAAGACCAGGAATCCTGCTTGACCCTTTGGGCATGAACAAATTTTCGGCAAGATGGACGCCGCCTTTGCTGATAGTGGAACGAAATGTAGATTCGGATAAGAGTTTCCAAACTGATTTTGGAACTCTTAAACGCAAGGTCATGTGAATATCTCTGGAAATGAGCATGCGGACGACCTAGCTAGGCTAGGATCGGGCGCAAGTTTGGCGCAAATCGCAACTGAAGCTAAAACGCCACTCAGTATGCTCTACAGAGAGATAGAGACTGAACTGTTAGTGAAGACCAATGATCGATGGTATCAATTAGATACACCCGCAACGGCAAGATCAACTTGGCCCGTCTATGGTAAGAAAAGGACAAAAAGTCTGCTAAAGCTCAGTCGTGGGAATATTCAACCGGCAGTCGGTGCCCTCACTGGGCACTGCGTGGTATCCTACCATGCAGTCTAGGCCAGCCCCACAATGACTTCTGCAGAAACTGCAGGGATGATGAGGAAATTGAGTCCATTCGTCCCCTGCTATGTGAATGCCCAGCACCAGCCCAAAAAATGAACACATTCCTTAGAAATCACTTCCTTTCGGGGCTAGAGGAGGTAAGTAACATTGGACTGAACAGAATACTAGGATTCTCATCCTCGTCTAGGGGGTTCAGCTTAACAAAAAATGTTCAGGTTTCTACGGGTTAAAAGCTAAATGGGCACAATGGACTCTTCGTAGTCTAAGTGAGCCTTGACCTTTCGTCAGCAGGGCCCCCACTTACCTAACCTAACCTTCATAAATTCATCTCAGAGTGTAAATTGTCAAGGTATCTTAAGTTCAGAATATAAGGTTAAAAAAATTTATTTTAATACTTGGTGGGACAACTTTTTTGCTCTATGATGGGTTTAAGACGCTTAGGAACCGAGTCCACAAGTTTTTTAGGGAAATTATGGCTAATTCTGTTCCACTCTTCCAAAAGAATAATTTTTGATAGATATGACATGATTTCTTACTTCCACTTCCATGTTATGCCACAAATTCTCTCTTAATATCCCGAGATTGTGGTGGAGTTTTAATCACATTAGGACAGTTATAAAGAAGCCACCCTTTTACCAGCCTAGCAGTATTCTTCCGAGTACCTTACATACTTAGGTGGCGCTACAGTTCGCGGTGAACCTGGGCCTCAACCAACAAGCCTTTCCAGCTAGCACGATCTTTTACCAGCTGTTTCCAGTATCGCACGCTCAGTTGGTTAAGGTCCCTTTCTACCTGTGTGCGCCACCTTAAATGCGGCCGTCCTCTGCAACGTCGTCCTTCCGGGTTGGAATCGAAGACAATTCGGGCCGGAGCTATGTCCATTCGCTCTACATGGGCCAGCCATCCTAGACGTTGGATCCGGAGACGTCGTACTAGGCCGATGTCGCTGTACAGCCCAACTGTACGGGTACGTTGAATCTTCTCCTACACTCTCCTTCAACGAAAACGCGGGACCGAGCCCGTCTCTTGAGCCCGAAGAAACAAAAGTTATTCTGCGTCTTATCTCAGCGCTGGTGTCATTGCCGCTTGTTACCAGTGAGCCAGGGTAGACGAAATCCTTGACTACATCAAAGTTATAGCTGCCAATGGTGACGTTCTGGCCAAAACGTCGGTGTTGTGCGTCTTTCTTTGATAACAGCATATGTATATTTGGTTTTGGACTCGTTTACCTACAGACCCACCTTAGACGCTTCTGCTTCAGTGCTCAAAAAAGTTTTCCCAATCACGTCAATGACATCAGCGTCTATAAGCAATTGTGCAGACTTGAAGTACATCGTGCCTCTTGTACAGACCAATAAATCCCGCACGATCTTCTCAAGGGTAATGTTGAAAAAAAACACATGACAGTGCGTTGCCCTGTCTGAATCCTTTTTTGACATCGAAGACCTCGGTTAACTCCGTACCAATCTTAATGTAGCAGCGAGAATTCTCCGATGTCATCCTGCACAACCTGACGAGTTTGGCAAGGATGTCAAAACATAGCATGGCCTTGAAATCGACGAAAAGGTGGTGTGTGTCGACCTGAAATTCATGGGTCTTCTCCAAGATCTGCCGCAGCGTGAATTTTTGGTCTATCGTGGATTTTCCTTACCTGAAACCACATTGATAGGAACCTATCAAATTGTCCATGAATGGTTTCAGGCGTTTACACAGCACGACAGAAAATATCTTATACGCGGTGTTAAGGGGACTTATTCCTCTATAATTGGTGCAGTTTTAAGGGTCTCCCTTTTTATGAACCGGGCAAACGATTGTGAGATTTCATTCATCGGGCATGCTTTCCTCCGACCATGCTTTACAGACAGATGGTGCATGTTCCCAACCAACTCATCTGCAGCTGCTTTAAATAGCTCAGCAGGCACGCTGTCTGCGCCAGCAGCTTTATTAGACTTCAGTTTTGATATTGCTATCTTAAGCTCGTCTAAGTCGGTTGGACGGAATTCTCTCTTATCTTTATCCAGTGTGATTGGTGCGTTCTGCCTGACCGCGGCATCTTGGCCATCTTCGGTGTTATACAGTCCGCAAAAATAGTCTTTCCTCAGCATCGACTGTGATTCAACTACAAGGTGTCCATGTTCATCCCCGCAGGCTTCCGCTCTGGCTTTATAACTATGGCATGTCCGTCTTACTCTTTGGTAAAACTTTCGAACATCGTTCCTGCAATAACATTTCTCTATCTCCTCGATCGCCCGCTTCTTATGCTCTTTCTTTTTCCTTCCGAAAGCGCGTGCTCCTCCCTTTTTTTGCGCTCATAAAGAAGCTCACGAACATTATAAGAGTATAAACTCTTGAACCTACGCGAACTTTAAACACAAAAAAAAAAAAAAAAATCGCAAGAGACCGCCAGGAACTTCGCCGACCGTGTCTCACTCCAGCTCTCTCAAGAGCTGATGCAAGCTGTACTTTGTCATGGCACCATCAAGAATGCTGCCTCTGACGTATTAGGTTTCCAGCCTTGCTTTGATGATGAGTGCCCACAGGTGGTTTGGGTAGTAGATGTTCTTTCACTACTCTCCAGGGGTGGTTATCCTAGATAGGATTCGAGAGGAACTCGACTGAATTTTCACGTTAGTTGTAGTTCTCAGCAACTGTTTCATGCACTTATGGTGTTATATTAGAATTGCACACACAGACTATGAATTTAAAGTGGCCATATACTGTGAGTGTTATGCCTTCATTAGTATATTTGATCAACAGCTGTTTAACATAACTTTTCTTACGGTATAGGAATTGTTTTTTCTTGGCTATGGAACTACTGACCCTCCGCTCCACGGTGATGTTTACCACTGCACCACGGCCTCTTCCGACGCAACTTCCCGACGTCACATTTTGATGGTCCTAGTCGAATCCGCAATCTTCGCGATATCCACATTGGCTCCTCAGATAGTTCGGACATCCAAGATGTTGGAGAAATGTCTTGCGTCGATCGCAATATGATCGATTTGATTAACATATAATTGATCAGGAAACCGCCAGGTCTCCTTTATGGACCTTGAAATGTGGTAATCGTGTGCTTGCTATGTACTAGGAGATTGCATCCCGCCACAAAGTCTATTAGCCTGAATCCGTTTTCGGGCGTAGTGTTGTGAAGGTTTTGCTTTCCTATGACTCGTTCAAAGATATTCAGCTTCGCGTTGAAATCTCCTAAAATAATCTTGGTGTTATAGCTGGGACATTTTGCATATGTTCTATCTAGGAGGTCATAGAAGTCATCTTTGACTCTGTCGTCTCTTTCTTCTGTGGGGGTGTGAACGCATATCAAGCTGATGTTCCCGAAGATAGCTTTGATGGGGATTATTATGAGGCATTCGCTCACATGCCGGAAGGTTAGGACTTTTTGCGTTGTCTGTTCTTCTTGTAGCAGTTTCCCTAGTAAATGTCTCAGTCCATCCCATTGCATTTTTTGGAGTGCAGTAATGTCTGCTTTATAGCAGCTTAGGGCGTTTTTAGGGTTCCGTACCTAAAGGTGAAACGGGGTCCTATTACTAAGACCTCGCAGTCCGTCCGTCTGTCACCAGGCTGTACCTCATGAACCATGATAGTTAGGCAGTTGAAATTTTCACAGATGATGTACAAATACTAAAAACAGAATAAAATGAATATTTAAGGGGAGCTCCCATACAACAGACATGATTTTCCTCCAAAAACTCCCCTTGGTCACATACTGACCTAAGGTTAGTCGACAATATCCCACAACCTGTAGCAAACTTCCCAGCTTTGATCCCTTTTGTGTCTTTGATGTATTAATCCTAGCTGCAACCCTTTTTTCTATAATTACGAACAACCAATAATAAATACCTTTTAAGCTTTGATGATCCCTATTGTGCTAAGTTAATCCTTACTGCAAACCCTTTCGTACAATTGCCCTCCTCTTCCATCCCCATAGGTTAAGATATCAAAAAATTCAATGGTACGGAACCCTCCGTGCGTGAGTCCGACTCGCACTTGGCCGGTTGTTTAATTGTTCGGCCGCACCCGGTCTGTTAAGGGACCTAACATTCGAGGTGTAGAACCGATACTCCTGTCCTTTTATACGTTTGTGGGGGTCGTCAACATGTAGTCCGTCCGTTAAATCCGAGGCTTGTGGGTGTCTCTGAGTTTTTAAATTTGTTTACGGTTACGGCTTACTAGGCCGTAGTAAATCCAAGCCGGGTAAAGTCAACCATACTACTGCAAAGGACTTTAGGCCTATCAGTCTGTCGTCCTTCCTGATGAAAGCGCTGGAACGAATAATAGATTTGTACGTAAGGGAAGAGATTGGGGACGGTTATCTGTCACAATCACATAATGCGTACATAAGGGGAAAATCGGTGGATACTGCTCTGCATAGGGTAGTCTCTACGATAGAAAAATCGCTCAGTATCAAGGAATTCACTCTAGGTGCCTTCCTGGCCATTGAGAGTGCCTTTAATAACGTTAGTACCGAGGCAATAGTGTCCAGCCTTCATATGGCCCAAATAAACCCGGGTGTATGCAGTTGGATTGGGCAAATGCTGGGTACTCATATAGTAAATTCGACGATAGGGAGAGCATGCGGAAGGGTGAGGGTAAATAAAGGTACACCACAAGGTGGCGTTCTGTCACCCCTCCTATGGCTCCTTGTGGTCGACGGAATGGCCAAAATTCTGGAGACGGAGGGTTTTAATGTTACGGCCTACGCCGATGACATTGCCATTTTGGTCTCTGGAAAATTTACGCAGGTCCTCAGCGATAGACTAAGCTATGCACTGACGTTAGTGGATAGCTGGGTCAAGGGGCGAGGTCTGGGAGTAAATCCGGCGAAAACAGAGGTAGTACTCTTTACAAAGAAAATATCTGTACCAAGATACACCTACCCCCGTATGAATGGTATAGATCTGATCCCTGGAAAATCTGCGAAATATCTGGGCATAATTCTGGACTCCAAACTTAGTTGGAGAGAAAATATTGAGGAAAGAATCAAAAAGGCCTATGTGGCACTAAACCGAGGTTAGTACATTGGTTGTACATTGGTTGTACACTGCGGTAGTAAGACCTATCCTGGTCTATGGCTCGGTTGTTTGGTGGAAGGCGCTTGAGAAAAAGTGTCATCTTCACAGTGTGTCAAAGGTTCAAAGGGCAGGCTGTCTGGCGGTGACGGGATCTATGAAGTCCACCCCAACGGCGGCCCTTGAAGTCATGCTGAACCTCCCACCCCTGGACTTGTACTGCGAGAGTGCCGCAATCAGAACTGCGCTAAGACTACAGGAATTGGGTCTCTGGAAAAGGAGTCCTCACGGACATGCATCAGTCTTGGATCGATGGGCCGTCTTGAGATTCAGAACCGTAACGGACTATGTCACCCGACTTCCTTCCTGGGAGAGGAGATTCTCTATTAGAATTCCCTCCAGGGAGGAATGGACCGGTGATTTGGTACGCACGGAAAGTGAACTGGCACTCTACACCGACGGATCCAAAATGGATGTTGGCACAGGTGCCGAAGTCTACTTTGAGTCTCGGGATATGCATCGCTCCTACAGGCTCGATGATGGATGCAGTGTCTTCCAAGCTGAGGTCTTCGCTATCAAGCAGGCGGCGAACCTGATCAGCAAAGAGAATATTACAGGAAAAAGGATCAGCATCTATGTTGACAGCCAGGCAGTCATTAAGGCTCTGCAGGCAGCATGGATAAGATCCAAACTCATCAAACTCTGCAAGGAGAAGTTAGAAGAGATATCCAATGTAAATGAGGTGACCCTTTGCTGGGTACCTGGTCACATGAATATCTCCGGAAACGAGAGGGCGGACGAGTTGGCTAGGGTGGGATCAGGTGCTAACATTGCGCAGATCTCAGCTGAGGCCAAAGCACCACTCAGTGCGCTCTACAGGGAGATACAGACGGAGCTATTGGTGAAAGCCAATAAGCGCTGGTGTCGCTTAGATACATGCGCAACGGCGAAATCGACTTGGCCCGTCTATGATAAGAAAAGAACGAAAAATCTGCTGAAGTTAAATCGTGGGAACATTCGACTGGCAGTCGGTGCCCTCACCGGGCACTGCATGCTATCCTATCATGCAGCTCGACTAGGCCAGCCCTACAATGACTTCTGCAGAAGCTGCAGGGACGAAGAGGAAATTGAGTCCGTTCGTCACCTGCTGTGCGAATGCCCGGCGCTAGCCCAAAAAAGGAATATTTTCCTGGGAAGATACTTCCTTTCGGGACTAGAAGAGGTAGGTAATATCGGGCTGAACAGAATAATGGGATTTTTATCCTCGTATGGCTGGTTCAGCTCGACGGTAAATGAATAGGTATCAACGGGTTAAACAAAACAGGTGGGCACAATGGACTCAACGTAGTCTGCGTGAGCCTTGACTTTACGTCAATAGGGCACCCATATACCTAACCTAACCTAACACCTAACATTTCTAGTAGTAGTCGCTTACTATCTACATCGCTTGATACCTACGAAATCCGCCTACAATATAAATACCAATCAGGGGACGGGATTGGGTTGATGATTTTGTAACTTTTGGCTTATAATTCAAATTTCGTTCAATAATCTGTCCGGGGACAGCATCAGTTTGACCGGCCCGGGTTCGAAACTGTTAACCAATCCCGTGGATTCATTTCATCCGAGCGATGAAAATAAATTCCCTGCAAAATTGACGACTCATACTCGTACCTTTTACAACCAGAAACAAAGAACAGCAAATGAATAGAATAATTAATGGCATAGGATTGCAAAATCTGCCATACGAGTATGTACAACCGATGCATGGATGACTCCTTCGTCTTCAGTTTACGAAGTAGGACATGAGGTATTATTTTTGTCAGCTCAAAAGTCATCTAATTTCATATTCATAGATTAGTCATCCCCGCTAAACACTGAGTTCTAAATCACTATGCTGATGAGCGTATTCCTATAATTAGAAGTACTCGAACTAAAAGATAAATAAAGCATGATCCGAGAAAAAACAGAAACCCGCAATGTGCGCGTCTTTCATGCGTTTTTTGCTGATCGTCCGCGCCTTTTACGACATACGAGTAGATACTCGTACTGATCTTTTCGCCAACAGTTCGTAGAAGACATTTTTGGCGTAAATAGGGATTACGTAGAATTCGGTTTTGTTAATTGTTTCGTTCAATAAAATCAATCAAATTGGCAACGGTAGCACGTCAGCGACTTGAGTTGAAGTTGTTGATACATGTACATATGTCCACAGCGAACCTGATTTGTGTTAATGTGAAAGCGTCAGTTACAGATACATTGCATTGCTTTCATGCGGAAGTTTATTTAACCACAAAGTGTTGGTTTTGCAGATTATCTGGGCGCCATCTTTGCATGATGATGACGGGCACATAACATTCGGAAGATAACGTTAATTGCTTTTTCGCGTTTCATGGCCCTTAAGTGGCGCCTTAACTTGTGATACTTGATATATGTACATACATATGTATTTAGCTATCGCCTGGCTGTGATCCGCATCAGAGGCAGATTTTATAACATCAGCCTTATATGTGCACACGCCCCTACCGACGAGGCTGAAGACCCTATCAAGGAGGACTTCTATGACCTCCTGGACAACGCCTACGGAGCTTGTCCGGAGTACGATGTAAAAATCGTGCTCGGGGACTTCAACGCCAAAATCGGAAAGGAAAACACCCTTGGCGGAGTGATCGGAAAGCACAGCCTCCACGATACAACAACAGATAACGGCTTCCGACTCGCTGACTTTGTGACAGCTCGTAATGCGGTGATAAGTAACACAAGATTCCCTCGAAAGCGAATCCACACAGCAACCTGGCGATCTTCGGACGGTCGAACCGCCAACCAAATCGACCATGTGCTCATTGACGCAAGGCACGCGTCAAACATCCTGGATGTGCGAACATTCAGAGGGGCAAATGTCGACTCTGACCACTTCCTCGTAGCAGCAAGATTCAGAGCTCGACTGTCCAATGTCAGAAAGCTGCACCAGCCCATCAGGAGGAGGTTCGACATTGGGCGCCTGAGCACACCGGAGGTTGCCAGAGTCTACAGGGAGCAGCTGAGCGAAAGATTCTACGGTATGCCTACGTCGAACACAAATGCCAATAATATGTGGCTGCATTGACGCTCAGCCATTCAGGAAGTAGCCGAAACCACATTAGGATACCTACCACCCCCGACAAGAAACCCGTGGTATGATGGCGAGTGTGAGCAGAAAAAGGCAGCAACCGACGAGGCGTACCAAAAGGCGCTGCAGAGGAAAACCAGGGCAGCGCGAGAAGAGTACCGAGCCAGAAGAAGGAAGGAGAAGAAACTACTACGACAAAAGAAAAGAATCTTCGCAGCCTCCCAGCTCAAGGATATCGAGGAGACTAGGGATGAACATAAAATACGAGCCTTTTACAAGAAAGCCAAAGGCCTTGCAGGAGGCTTCAAAAAAGGCACCCTGGCTCTTCGAAACTGCGAGGGTAATCTTGTCACCGACCCGCAGGGAATAGTGGATGTATTTAAGCAGCACTTCCAGCAGCTGCTTAACGAGCATGACCAAGAGAGAGTGGTAGGGACCGAGGAAATCCCAAATCCAGCCGCTGAAGTAGTCCTCCAACCCAGCATAGAAGAAGTCGGCACAGCTATTCAGAAGCTGAAGAACAACAAGGCCGCAGGCTCAGATGGCTTGCCATCAGAGCTCTTCAAGGCTGGCGGCAATGTTCTGGTAGGGAGCATGCACCAGATCATCTGCAGAATTTGGGAAGATGAGAGCATGCCCGACGACTGGAATACCAGCTCTATAAGGCGATCCTACCTCTTGCAAGAACTATAGAGGTGTATCCCTGCTCAATGTCGCATACAAGATCCTGTCCAGCGTATTGTGTGAACGTCTAAAACCATTTTGCACCGCACTAATCGGCAGCTACCAATGCGGCTTCCGGCCCGGCAAATCAACTATAGACCAAATTTTCACACTTCGACAAATCCTGGAAAAGACCAACGAGTTTCAAATCGATACACACCATCTTTTCATCGATTTCAAAGCCGCATACGACAGCATTCATCGTGAAGCACTGTTTGGGGCGATGGCCGAATTCGGGATCCCGGTAAACCTGATCCTGTTGTGTCGCGCCACGCTAAAAAAACACGCGATGCACCGTGCAACTCGGTTCTAGGACCCCGGAACCATTCGAAGCATGCACCGGATTTCGGCAAGGAGATGCGCTGTCATGTGACTTCTTCAACCTGGTGCTGGAGCAGATAAAGCGACGGGCAGGCGTCAACAGGGAAGGCACTATCTTTTACAAGTCCATCCAGCTGCTAGGATACGCGGATGATATCGACATCATCGCGTGTTCTCGCCGTGGTATTGTGGATGCATTCACGGCGATTGAAGAACAGGCGAAACGAATTGGCCTTAAGATCAATGAGGACAAAACGAAATACATGCTGTCAAGCAAAAACCAATCCGTCGCTCACCACCTGGGACAAAACATAACAATTGACAGCTACAATTTCGAAGTTAAGGAGTTTGTCTACCTCGGGGCAAACGTACATTCCACAAATGACACCACAGTGGAGATAAGTAAGTAAGTAAGTAAACAGATGTGTTCTTCTACGCTGGCAAAACCACTGCGTAAGCTCTTTTACACCTTTCCCACTCCTCTGGGCTCTTTCCGCGTTGGTGGAAAACAGCATTTGTCCAGCCTATATCCAAAAAAGGCGAATCATCTTCTCCCTCCAACTACCGACCTACCATTGCACTAACGTCCCTTCTTTCCAAGGTCATGGAAACGCTGATCAACCGTCAGATTATGAAATATCTTGAATCACGGAAACTCCTCAATGACCGTCAATACGGTTTCCGCAGCAACAGATCCACTGGTGATTTGATGGCATATCT
This sequence comes from Eumerus sabulonum, assembly GCA_951905685.1. NCBI lineage: Eukaryota > Metazoa > Arthropoda > Insecta > Diptera > Syrphidae > Eumerus > Eumerus sabulonum. The sequence goes on along the minus strand of OX645062.1, from coordinate 21,429,823 downwards.
CGCTGAAAAGTGGAATCATTCGCTTCACCAAGCAGGTGAAAGCAAAATTGTTGCACTGGATATTTCGAAAGCATTTGACAGGGTTTGGCATTAAGCCCTTTTGAATCAAAGCAATGCTCATGCACAGGACATTGACAGCTGAAGCAGGCCTCGACCAGTGTGTCAAATCCGGCGTAAACAGGGGCTGCCCTCAAGGTTTTTTTTTTTTTTTGGTTGCGCCAAAGGATGTGGAATCTTCATAGATACCATTAGCCCGGACTACAGGCATGCACGATTCGCAGGCCTGGCTAAAGATGTCAGGAATGCGCCTACGTGCTAAACCACACCCTGCACACTTCCAACCACTCTCCCCGCGGAACTGCCGTTAGGTACTACTTCGCGGGGCTGGTTAGCCTTTTAGGCATTACTCTCGTTTGAAGCTCTGGTGTTTGAGCTATTCGCGTTACGTTGACGCTCTAGGCGCCTAAGGTCGCTCATTATGCGTAGCGCCACATTACTTACGATGTTCCAGTTTTCATCGTTCTGGAGCATGTAACTTATAATATTCTCAGGAGTGAGCCTCTCCCCAAACTGTTCTTGAAGAACGATCCTCTCCCTTGTATATCGTGGACAATGAAAAAACACATGTTCCACGTTTTCTAGAACGTGTTCGCAATGTGGGCAGTAAGGGGCAACTTCGTGTTTGCGCTTGAAGAGGTATTCTCTGAAGCATCCGTGTCCCGTCAGAAGCTGAGTTAAGTAGTAATTTGTTTCACCGTGGGCTCGTTTTACCCATACCTTGATTTCTGGTATAAGACGATGTGTCCATCCTCCCTTTACGGATTCGTTCCACTGTTGTTGCCAGATTGCGATACTGCGATCCCTTTCATACTTTCTTTTATCGTGGTTTACCCGGCCGTTTCGAACTCGTTCACTTCTAAGTCTTTTCATCTCATCAGCTAGCAAGTCGATAGGTAGCATTAAGGATACGACAAGAATAGCACCGTTTGAAACCATTCCAAATGCACTGGCGACCCTAAGTGCGCTGAGTCGGAGGACGGATTTAACTCCACGCGCGTAGAACTTGGCTGCCCTCAAGGTGGCGTCCTGTCTCCGCTGCTATGGTGCATGGTGGTCGATTCTCTGCTTGATGCTCTCAATGCCTCTGGAATCTATGCCCAGGCCTATGTGGATGACGTCGCCATTCTTTCTGTCGGCTCATGTTTAGCGACTGTCCGTCTCAAAGCACAGGCGGCGCTAAATGTGATCGATGATTGGTGTACCAGAAATGGACTGTCAGTCAATCCTCTTAAGACCGATGTCGTTCTCTTTACGAGAAGGAGGAAAAATACTGACATGACTCAGCTGGTACTAAAGGGCACTTCCATCCCGATATCCAAGGAGACTAAGAATCTAGGAGTCATCTTAGATAGTAAGCTTCTCTGGTCAAGCATGTTGAGTCAAAAACCACAAAAGCGCTGTCAGCTTTCTGGCAATGCAAAGGAGCTTTTGGCAAAACATGGGGTTTATCGCCGGCAAAGGTCCTCTGGATCTACACGACAATGATAAGACCTATAAACAGACTAAAACGCAAGCACGTCGTAGCCTCTTTCGCCAAACTCAAAAGAACGGTTTGTCTCAGCTGCACGGGGGCTTTCCCCAGAACGCCGAGCGCTGCTCTAGATGTTATGATGAACCTTCCACCTCTTGATATATTTAAGAGGGTGTGCTCTGAAAGCCATGTCTCGTCTGAAGAGAAATGGCTTTTGGTACAACTCGCATAGGAATAGCGGTGTCCTTGCGCAAGAATTGTCCTGCGACCCCTGTCTCATGGACATGCCTTCTGACGCACTGACGCTCGTTATTCTACTGCGCCGTAGTTTCGCAGTCGAATTTCCATTGCGTCAGAATTGGCTATAGCTGGATACTAAGGCTGGAAAGGATAGTCTTCGCATTTTCACGGATGGCTCCAGGTCTGGGCGGGGGTCCGGTGCTGGAGTCTTCTTTGAACGCGATATCATCCGACTGCACTTCTCGTTAGGAAAGTATGCGTCTGTCTTCCAATCAGAGATATATGTAATCCTAATGGCCATGCACTATATTGTGAAGCACAGGTGGAAGGGGGAAAGCATATGCGTCTGTAGTGACAGCCAAGCTGCACTAAAAACTGTGTGTAATCCCTTAACTAGCTCCAAATTAGTGCTTGAACTCAAGTCCTTCTTGAACAGAGTCGGCAGACTAAATTCATTAAGGCTTGTATGGGTTCCAAGTCACTCTGGGATTCCAGGAAATGAGATCTCTGATGAACTCGCCAGAATGGGTTCAGAGGAGAGCTTCTCAGGACCTGAACCCGCTCTAGGTCTACCTGCGTCCACGGTAAATTCCCACATTAACGATTGTGTATTTAATACACACAACCGTAGATGGAGGGTTTGTCCGGGTTGCAGGATGACTAAGCGCATATGCCCTGATGTTTGCAAAAAATCTTCAGCATTCCTCATGTCTTTAAGGAGAGTCGACTGCAGAAGGCTTGTGGGAGTTATCACGGGCCATTACACTTTTGCCAAGCATCTCTACGTGCTCGGCATTAGTGAGACGCCTACATGTGCTGCATGTGGCGAAGAGGAGGATGACACTGCAGAGCATTTCCTCTGTGATTGTACCGCCTTTGCTCGCATACGGTGGCGCACCCTTGGAGCCGACGTGGTGTGTGCCGAATCCCTTAGCTCTACATCACTGAAGCTTCTTCAAATTTTTCTCCGGAAAACGGGGAAAATACAGTGGTGTAAGGTATCTATCTGGAGTACAATGGACCAGTGTTTGCGTCTGAGTGCTCCAGTGGATAGCAGAAGGCTCCAACAAAAAAAAAAAAAAAAAAACGAAAAGCCCTTTTGTCGAAAATGCGTGCTTTCGGGATCGATGAGTCTCTTCTTCAATGGATTAGAAGCCACCTTTCGAATCGTTCAATTCAAGTTGTTTTGGACGGATTCAAGTCTGACACTCACTTTGTAAATGATGGTGTTCCCCAGGGCTCCGTTTTGTCTCCGACACTCTTTCTCATTTTTATAAATGATCTCTTGTCTGTTACTTCTAATCCAATTCACTCCTTCGCTGATGACAGTACCCTCAGCTTCTCATATTCGTTCCCCAGTTTACGACCCTGCACTTCGGTTGTAGATAATGAGCGGCAGCGTATGCTAAGCTCATTAAATTCCGATATCGACAGCATCATCCAATAGGGTACAAGCAATAGAGTGGAATTTAATGCATCCAAAACAAAATGCTGTCTCTTGTCGTTAAAGCGTATAACTAACCCGCAGCCATTGTCCATGAATGGCACTTGCATCTCAGAAACTGAAAAGCTTTCCATCCTGGGTATGAGTGTTGCTCACAATCTTAATTGGAGCGACCATATATTCAGTGTCGCCAAGAATGCTGCGAAATGCCTAGGATTCTTATACAGACGCAAGAAATATTTCTCACCCTTAGATCTGGCTTAAGGCGTTTATTCGCCCCAAATTAAAGTTTAACGCTCATGTCTGGTCCGGTGCTTCCAAGACCTCACTGCACCTACTAGACAGAATACAAAAACGAGCCATAAAACTGATAGGCGACTCCAGCATTGCCAAAATATTAGACTCGCTGGAACACCGCAGGAATATTACCTGCCTCTCCCTGTTTTATCGTTACTACCACCAAAGAGAGCACCGTGGCGCAGTGGGTAGTGTGTTGGCCTCTGACGCCGATGACACGGGATCGAATCCCGACACAGCCATGTCATCGAACGTGTTTTTCACGGTGTTTCTCCTCAGCGGGGTTCTGACAAAACCCCCTGTAGTAAAATTGTCATGAGAAGCTCCTCGAAATTCGCCGTTCGGAACCGGCAATAAACTGTAGGTCCCTTTCACCTATGGGAAAATGAAATCACACACAACATGGGTGATTGAGAGAAGCTCGGCTCAGGTCCTTCATGGACTGTAACGCCAACATACATACATACATACCACCAAAGATTGGTCTCATCTTGTGTTGCGAGGCTAATGCCCAAAACTCTGCTTGGGGCAGCAGCAAGTGTAACACAAGAGGGGACCGTCTTTTAGACTTCATTCTCTCGTCTGACCTTACCATCAACAATGTTGGTGGCTCTCAACCAACGTTTGTTACGACAAGACGACAGGAGGTGATTGACCTGACCCTATCCAACAGATATGTGAAGGACATCACTAACTGGCGAGTCTTGCCTGATACTACGCTGTCGGACCATAAATATATCGAATTCCGATTGGGTTGTGGGATCTCTTCCTTGCAACCTAGACGGAATCCGAGAAGGACGGACTGGGTACGGTTTAGAGAGGGGCTTGAGAAATCCACTCAGGCCCTACCTAAACTTAGAACGAAACAATTGGTAGAGAACGCTGTTCATAACTTGATTAGCGTCATCACCAGTTGTTTTGAACTCGCATGTCCTGTCAGCAAACCTCCCTGCCGGAAATTGGTCCCCTGGTGGAATGCCGAGCTCCAAAGTCTTCGCAGGGAAGTCAGAACTCTTCTGAATAGATCGCTCAAATCGAACTCGGAGAATGACTGGAACAATTTTTTCGGTTCCCTGTACAATACGTTTTGAAGGAATTGTGGTTTCTGATATAGAAATTTAGACTTAGTGGCCTGCCCATTTCATTTCAAAAGACGCAATAGGACTGTTAGTAATAGTAATCTACTGCAACTTGGCATATTCCACTTCTTCTTCTTCTTAGTGGGCGCTACAGTTCGGAGTGAACCTGGGCCTCAACCAACATGCCCCTCCATCTAGCACGATCTTTCGCTAGCCTTTTCCACTGCCGCACACCCAGTTGGCTGAGGTCCCCTTCCACCTGTGTGCGCCATCTTAAGTGCGGCCGTCCTCTGCTTCTTCGTCCCTCGGGGTTGGATTCAAAGACTCTCCGGGCTGGAGCTGTGGTGTCCATTCGTTCTACATGGCCCAGCCATCTTAGGCGTTGAATCCGTAGACGCCTGACTAGGATCATATCGCTGTACAGCCCGTAAAGTTCGTGGTTGAATTTTCTCCTCCATCCCCCGTCTACGTTTATAGGCCCAAAAATCACGCGCAAAATCTTTCTCTCGAACCGACCAAGGGCCTCCTCATCCGCTTTTGATAGTGTCCATGCTTCTGCGCCGTACAACAGGACCGGGATGATAAGGGTCTTATATAGAGTCAACTTTGTCGTTCGGACTTGGACGTCGGTGGTGAGCGTCCTTTTTTGGTGACAGCATATAATTAGTTTTGCCCTCGTTTACCGCCAGACCAACTTTCGCCGCCTCCATCTCAGTACTCGCAAGCGCCCCATTGACATTTCGCTGTGATCTACCTATTATGTCAATATCGTCGGCGTATGAAAGGGGTTGCGAGGATTTGAAATAGATTGTGCCTCTTGTATTGGCCAGTGATTTTTGCACAATCATTTCCAATATGATGTTGAAGAAATCACACGACAGCGCATCGCCCTGCCTAAGTCCTTTCTTGACATCAAAACTATCGGTAAGGTGTTCACCGATGCGCATGGAGCAGCGAGCATTCTCCAAAGTCGTCCTCGTCTCTATTTACGCTGTCGTATGCGGCTTTGAAGTCGACAAATAGGTGGTGAGTGTCGACTTGAAATTCATTGGTTTTTTCCAGGATCTGCCGTAGTGTGAAGATCTGGTCAATAGTGGACTTCCCTGGCCCGAATCGGCACTGATAAGGACCTATCAGCGTATTTACAAAAGGCTTCAGGCGATCACACAAAACGGCAGAGAAAATTTTGTAGGCGATGTTAAGGAGACTTATTCCTCTATAGCTGGCGCAATCAGTGGGGTCTCCCTTCTTGTGGATCGGGCATACGATGCTGAGACTCCATTCCTCGGGCATGCTTTCCTCTAACCATATCTTACGGATGAGCTGGTGCATGCTCCCAACCAGGTCATCACCAGCTACCTTGAAGAGCTCAGCAGACAGTCCGTCTGCGCCAGCAGCTTTATTCGACTTGAGCTTCGATATGGCAATCTTAACTTCGTCGAGGTCAGGGGGACAGGATTCTCTGCGGTCTCCGTCGATTAGAAATGGATCAATCTGCCTGACAGCGGTATATTGACTAACATCGCCGTTATACAGTCTGCAGAAGTGGTTTTTCCATATTCTCAGCATCGACTGCGGCTCTACTGGCATATTCCACTATTCTTCAAAAATAGGAAGGTCCCTTCACCTAATGCTTTGTTTCCATCATTCCCATTTACGTTTTCTTCTAAAAAGCTCCACAAGTGTTCAACTGCGCTTAAGTTGTTCTAGGAAAAAGTAAATATTACTTTCCATTCCCAACTTTAGAAAACACACTGTTTTCCTTTGCCGACGATGTTTACATATCACTCCAGACTATCACAATACTTCCACCATGCGTCACTATTCGGAGCACAATTGATCTACCATTTCATCGGGGAACTTTGTACGTATTTGTATCTTTTACTTATTATTTGTGTTGATTTTGCTAACAAGAGATTTTTGTTTGCCATTCTGTTATGATGTTCTGACTTCCACGAGCCTTATGGCTTCTGGCTTAATGCCGTTTCCAAGATATTGTTATGCAGAGTTATGGGGATTTTGTTTCACTTTACAAATAACCCAGCGTTCATTGGAATCAGTTATCGTTTTTCGTGCAGCTGGTTTAGGTTAGGTGAGGTGGTAGTGGTTGGCATACGCTAAACGTAGGCCGCAGTCGGCCTATTGTGATACCACATGGATCATATTACCCAGATCCGCCACCTGGAAACCAATCAGTGCTTCTGATGAAGCGATGGAGTTGAGCTATTTTTATATCTGCTAGCTCACTTAAGTTATCGTAGGGGGGCGCGCCGAGGGATTTATGTAGATCCTCCTGCGATTCGCAAAAGAGGAACATGAGCAGAGGAGGTGGTGATGAGTTGATTCCTCTTCCTCCTCATCCATGAAGCCGCTTCAGAAGTCATTGGCAGGTAGCTCTAGTTTGACGGCATGTTTTCGAATGATACAGTGGTCTGTAATGACACCCACTAAATTGCTTAAGGTCTCCCTTTTGGTTGCCACAAGCTCCCTGGTCCGTCCTAAGCCGCTCTTACTTTCATTGAACATTGGTAGCCTCTATGGTTCTAGGTTTTATCATATGCTTTACCGTGCTTATAGGTGTTTTTAGATACCCGAGGGTTGGAAGACTCAGTGTGCTTGTGCTTGACCCTAACCTTGCGAGTTCATCGGCCGCGCAGTTTCCTGTAATATCCCTATGCCCGGGAACCGACAGTAGTTTTATGTTGAACTGTTCAGCCATCTCGTTTAGAGACAGGCGTCAGTGAAGGGAAGTCTTTGATTTGTGGGCTACCATTGCCAGGGATTTTATCGCAGATTGGCTATCCGTGCAAGTGATAATATCCTTAACGGAAATTACATTGATCCTGAGCCATGCAAGGGCCTCCGTTATCGCTGTTATTTCTGCTTCGTACAAACTGCAGTAATTTGGGAGTCTAAATGATAGATTGAGGTTAAGCTCCTTGAGGAAGACTCCACTACCTACACCCGTCTCCATCTTGGAGCCATTGGTATAGAGGGAAATCGAGTCCTTCGGTATGACTTTTCCTTCAGCCCATTCTTCCCGGAATGGAAAGATAACTTCGAAGTGATGTGGACCATTTTCCTATGCCCCTAATCCATAGGGCCGCGCAGGCAGCAATTTGTTTGCTGAAGAGGTCCAATCGTGGAAGATGTAGTAGAATGTTTAGGGCCACCGGGGTGGTCAATCTAATCGAATGACTTATGCATATACTGGCCGATCTTTACACTTTCCTCAGAAGGTTTCGATAGATTGCCTTGTCCTGAGCAGTCCACCAAACTACGATGCCGTACAGAAGGATGGGCCTTATGACTGCTGTATAGAGCCAGTGCTTGGTTGGAGACCCCAATTTTTGTCCACCACTTTCTTGCCGCTGTAGAGGGCAATGGTTGCTTTCTTGACACGATCAAGAATGTTGGTACTTGGCCTAATCTTTGATTGTTAATTGGGTTCCTCCCAGCCCCGGTTGGTTGAAGGGCGGAATTTTATATTTATTAGTAAACAGTACTAGATCAGTCTTCTTGGGGTTCATCCCAAGTCAACAGTACTGCGTCCAGTTTACTATTGTATGTAATGCTCCCTGCATTTGATCACTTCGAGTGCTGGGAAATTTTCCTGAGACGGTTACAGCGTACCCTTCCTTTTCTAGCAACAGTAGTAGTCCATTGACTACCACGTTCCAAAGGGGTGGGGAAAGTACTCCACCATGTGGTGTACCTCAGCTGACCATTCTAGTTGGAACGGCATCAGCGAAGTTGGCTTTGACGACTCTTTGTGTTAGCAGTTGTCGTACCAGTCCTATCACTGATCCCATTACAACCAGATCAGTCAGTGAATAGGCGACGGCCCATAGTTCAACATTGTTAAAGGTGCCCTCAATATCGATAAAGGCCACTAGGCTATATTCCTTGTGTTCCAATGACCTTTCTATGGTACTAACTAGTGAGTGGAGTGTTGTTTCCACCGATCTGCCTTTGTTTTAGGCATGTTGATTCTCTGACAGCCTTCCTAAGCTATAGCTGTGTCGAATGTGTGCGTCTAAAATCTTTTCTAGAGTTTTTAGTAGAAAAGAAGTAAGACTTATAGGCCTCAAGTCATTTGCATACGTGTGGGAGTTTTTGTCTGTCTTGGGTATGATACCTTCCAGTTGCTTGGGATATAGGATGAGGAGAGGCTGCTTTTAAAGATGACTACAAGCCAGGGAAGGATGAGATCTGCTACCTGCTGGAGCTCCGCCGGTATGATCCCATCTGGTCCTGGAGACTTGTATGGTTTAAAGCTTTTTAGAGCCCAGAGGCCAGTAATATTGTCCTATTGACCAGGTTTCGAGTTCGCTCATCGGAGGATGCTCTCGGCTGGATAGCTTGAGGAAGTGTCATAGCCGAGGCACTATTGCTCGGAAAATGTGTGTTCAGAAGGAGTTACAGGGCTTCCGTACAGGAGGTCGCCCAGGAACCGTCATTCCGCATTAGGTGACTTGGATTGTAAGGGGCCGAAGCCAGAATCTTCCTTATTCTTGAAGCTTCGGAGACCGCCTTGATCTTCTCGCAGTAGTTCTTCCCAGATTGCCTCTTGGCCCTACTGGTCGCTGCTTTGAAGGATTTAAGGGCTTCCTTATAGGAGTCCCAGTCCTCTTGCAAGCAAGTAGATTTTGCTTTGTTGAAGAGCTTTCTTCTCTCTTTCCTACGGGAGGCTATCTCTTTACTCCACCAGGGGGGTTTGGGTTTTCCTCTGGGTGTACTTATCGCGAAAGATTTGGATAGTGCTCTGTTGAGAGTTCCTGTCAGCTCATTTACTAAGCTGTCTAGTTCCGTAAAGTTACGCGCCCCTAAGTAAGGCTCAACATAGGGTCTGTATTTTTGCCAGTAAATTTTCTTGTAGTTCCTGAAAGCAGCTAGGGCACTGGCGTGGCTGGCTTTTTTGGATTGAATATAGCGATGGTCTGAGAAGGAGTGCTCTTTGAGGACTTTCCATTCCCTGGCTTTATCGACGGTGTCCTGCGATGCAAAGGTCTTCTTGTCTGTTCTTAGTGATAAAATTTGGCTTACAGCCGATATTGCATACGATGAGGTTTGTATGTAACAAATAATTAAACAGTGACTCACCTCGATCGTTAATGTTGCTACTGCCCCCATATCGTGTGGTGTGCATTTTCGTGACACCCTATAATAAGTCCGACTCTGCATCCGTGATCAAATTCACCAAGTTGGCCGGAAGGGGTTGACTAGAGTGGTCGTGGGCCAGATAGGGCGAGGCAATCCAGAGTTTAGAGATGTTGCCCTCGATGCTTATAGCCGTCATGTCTTGATCACTGTAGGATGAGAGTAGAAGAGTTTTTATGTTGGATTTAGTTAAGACACAAGCTCTTGCCTTACCTGCCTCACGCATGCTTGTATTTTGGTGTTCCGAATCCACGTACCAGGTTGTTAACAATCCACGGTTCCTGGATCAGAACTGTATCTTCTCCGGTAAGGCGGAGCATTAGTGCACCCGAGTTCTCAGTAGAATGATGTAGATTAATTTGAAGAATCCGCAGCATGAGGGCCGTAGTCTTTTACCTCCACCGCGTTGACATTGGCAGACTCAGTCTCTCCAAGGTCAACCTTGGGGAGATCTAGATCGGACAGCAAATTGCCATCGTCCCCGGTAGTCTTATTGCCTTCTGTAGGGAGGGGGTCATCCGAGCGAGTTTCCTCAGTAATCATTGGCTCCAGGGGAGGGACTTGTTTTGGGTTCGTCGATGCCCTAGGGTCAGCTGATGCTGTTCCGAAAGCTTTCTTGGATGAGTCCTGTCCGTCTTTTTTAGAAATTCTGAGCCTTGCTGAGTCAAAGCTCAGAGAGATTTTATTATTAGCTTCTGCTAGAGGTGCCAGTGAATCCTGATTGATTATAATGGTGATCAATCTAAGGTGTCCTTTCACAGTTTTGGATGATTACCAAAATCTCTTTAGGACCCTCGGGATAGGCCGAAATATGGGTCCAGCTCTTGGTCTGTTGGGGACTTGGTTCAAGCGTTCAGCCTCAAGTTGAGCTCCCTCCCAGACCTCGCCCACTCTGTTAAGTGCTGGCTTGGAAAGGTCGATTGACCTTTGGTCCTCGAAGGAAATCAATTTGATCCTGCCTTGATAGTAACCCGCGTGATGGATAATTGGGAAGGGTCCAGAATATGTATTCTTGGAGCAGTGAGAGGTAGTTCTTCAGCAGCACCATGCTTACTAACAGCCGGAGGGAAATTCATATCAACATCGCTTCTATCGACAACAGCCATTTTGGTCGAGACTTTTAGCACATCGCCATGTTCATGTTCTTTACCGATGAGTTTCCTGGGATTATGCTTTCCGCTCAATCAAGAGCCTTTTTTCTCCTTTCCGAGAGCTAATACCTTGGGACGTCACGAAGCTTGTCTAATAGATTTCAGGCCGCGCGACGTTCTTTGTAGCGTGTTTTGGGGGCGCTCAGAGCTGGATCTTCTTGAGCAGTGGTCCTCTCCCTATTGCTTCCTGAGGGTGATGGACCAAGGTTTTGTACGTAGGCCGATGTCTTAGCACCTTGTGGAACGTCAGTATTTGTACACTTACCTGCGGGTGTTGGACCGGGGTTATGTGGGGAGGCCGATGTCACAGCACCTCGCCAAAATTCATTTGTGTTTGTGTAGGCTGTTCCTCGGCATGGGTCGTGTAACATCTTGATCCGGCTCATTGATCACTTATACAATTGAGGGGATGTTTAAATGATCGGCGTTGCTGTCGTTGACGTTGTCGAACGATATGAATGAAGTATCAGGAGAGTAAGTTAATTGATGACAGCAGCATAGCGAATGGATCGATCTTCAAGAAAGAAATTTAACTATATAGGTAGGTATTGGCTAACTATAAAATATGTATAGTCATGTACAACCTGGGCCTCAACCAACATGCCCCTCCATCTAGCACGATCTTTCGCTAGCCTTTTCCATTGCCGCTCGCCCAGTTGGTTGAGGTCCCTTTCCACCTGTGCGCGCCACCTTAGGTGCGACCAAGGATTTTCTCATCCGTTTTAGATAAAGTCCATGCTTCTGCGCCGTATAACAGGACCGGGATAATTAAGGTCTTATATAAGGTCAACTTGGTCGTACGAGAGAGGGCTCTACTTCTCAGTTGCCTCTTGAGCCCAAAGGAGCAGCGGTTGGCAAGAGTAATTCTGCGCTTGATTTCGAAACTGATGTCGTTGTTCCAAGTCACTGCGGAGCCGAGGTATATGAAGTCCTTAACTACCTCGAACTTATATCTGCCACTATGCACGTTCTGTCCAAGACGTTGGTGGTAAATGTCCTTTCTCGATGACAGCAGATATTTAGTCTTGCCCTCATTAACTGCCAAACCAATTTTTGCCGCCTCCATCTCAATACTCGCAAACGCCTCATTGACATCTCGCTGCGATCTACCTATTATGTCAATGTCGTCGGCGTATGCAAGGAGTTGGGAGGATTTGAAATAGATTGTGCCTCTTGTATTGGCCAGTGATTTTGAAGAAATCCCACGATAGCGCATCGGTCTGCCTAAATCCTTTTATGACAGCAAAACTATCGGTAAGGTGTTCACCGATTCGGATGGAGCAGCAAGCATTCTCCAAAGTCATCCTGCATAGTCTGATGAGTTTAGCAGGTATGCCAAAGGTAGACATAGCGTTGTAAAGCTCGTCTCTAATTACGCTGTCGTATGCGGCTTTGAAGTCGACTTGAAATTCATTGGTTTTTTCCAGGATCTGCCGTAGTGTGAAGATTTGGTCAATGGTGGACTTCCCTGGCCTGAAGCCACACTGATAAGGACCTATCAGCTTGTTTACGAATGGCTTCAGGTTCACACAAAACGGCAGCGAAGATCTTGTATGCGACATTAAGGAGACTTATTCCTCTATAGTTGGCGCAGTCATGGGGTCTCATTTTTTGTTGATCGGGCAAACAATGCTGAGACTCCATTCCTCGGGCATGCTTTCCTCTGACAATTTCTTACAGATGAGCCGGTGCATGCTCCTAACCAGCTCAAGCCCAGCCGCTTTGAAGAACTCAGCAGACAGTCCATCTGCGCCAGCAGCTTTATTCGACTTGAGTTTCGACATGGCAATCTCAACTTCGTCGAGGTCAGGGAAACGGAATTCTCTGCGATCTTCGTCGTTAAAAACTGGATCATTCTGTCTGACGGCGGTATGTTGGGCTGGCCAATCAATCAGGAAAATTTGTCGCTCCGAAAGTCAATTCTTCACTATTCGCGAAGTATGCTTTGGATAATTGTCATGCATAAAAATCCGTGATACAGGCATAGAGTCGTCGGTATATGGCTCCATGTGGTTCTCCAGGATTAGCTTATATTGATGTTGATTCATAATGCCATTTATTTTCACAATTGGTCCAACGCCCTGCCATGGCACCGCCGCCTCATCATAATGCTCCCACTGCCATGCTTGACAGTCTTAATGGTGTATGTATCTGGGATGGTACTCTTGGTTCGTTGGCCTTCGCACATGCTTTTTTTCATCTGATCCAAACCTGTTGAACTTCTTTTCGTCGCTCCACAAGATATTTTTCCAAAAGGACAAGGGTTTGTCTGTGAGCGTTTGCGAAAATAAGTCTTCTCCTTCGGTTTTTTAGGGTTCCTTACTTACTTACTTATCAGGCCTGCGATCCATGGAGGATCTGAGCCTGAGCTATAGCTGCCTTCCATCCTTGACGGTCCCGGGCACGCTGCTTCCAGTTGTCAAGACCAAGATGTCTTACATCCGCGATTACTTGGTCTTTATACCGGAGGTTCGGTCTTCTTCTCGAACCAGGAGGCTCGGAGTCGAAGACCCTCTTAGCTGAAGCGTTGATGTCCATGCGCTCGATGTGGCCGAGCCAGTGTAGTCGACGGATCCTTGCCTTCCGGACTACATCCACATCTTGGTACAGCTCGTAGAGTTCGCGGTTGTGTCTTCTTCTCCATTCACCTTCCTCACAGACAGGACCAAATATCCGGCGCAGAATTTTTCTTTCGAAAGAACCCAAAATCAGCTCCGCTGTCCTGCTTATCGTCCAGCTTTCGGCTCCGTACAGCAAGACTGGCAGAATGAGCGTTTTGTAAAGCATGACTTTGGTCTTTCGAGTGAGGAGTTTTGACCCCAGTTGTTTGAACAAGCCGAAGTAGCAGAGGTTGCCAAGGGCGATTCTACGCCGGATCTCCACTGTGGTGTCATTTGTGGAATTTACGTTTGCCCCGAGGTAGACAAACTCCTTAACTACCTCGAAATTATAGCTGTCAATTGTTATGTTTTGTCCCAGGTGGTGAGCGACGGATTGGTTTTTGCTTGACAGCATGTATTTCGTTTTGTCCTCATTGATCTTAAGACCAATTCGTTTCGCCTGTTCTTCAATCGTCAATCCACAATGCCACGGCGAGAACACGCGATGATGTCGATATCATCCGCGTATCCTAGCAGCTGGATGGACTTGTAAAAGATAGTGCCTTCCCTGTTGACGCCTGCCCGTCGCACAATCTGCTCCAGCACCAGGTTGAAGAAGTCACATGACAGCGCATCTCCTTGCCGAAATCCGGTGCATGTTTCGAATGGTTCCGAGGTCCTAGAACCGAGTTGCACGGTGCATCGCGTGTTTTTTTAGCGTGGCGCGACACAACTGGATCAGTTTGACCGGGATCCCGAATTCGGCCATCGCCCCAAACAGTGCTTCACGATGAATGCTGTCGTATGCCGCTTTGAAATCGATGAAAAGGTGGTGTGTATCGATTCGAAACTCGTTGGTCTTTTCCAGGATTTGTCGAAGTGTGAAAATTTGGTCTATAGTTGATTTGCCGGGCCGGAAGCCGCACTGGTAGCTGCCGATTAGTGCGGTGCAAAATGGCTTTAGACGTTCACACAATACGCTGGACAGGATCTTGTATGCGACATTGAGCAGGGATATACCTCTGTAGTTCTTGCAAGAGGTAGGATCGCCTTTTTTGTGGATGGGACATATAGAGCTGGTATTCCAGTCATCGGGCATGCTTTCATCTTCCCAAATTCTGCAGATGATCTGGTGCATGTTCCCTATCAGAACATCGCCGCCAGCCTTGAAGAGCTCTGATGGCAAGCCATTTGAGCCTGCGGCCTTGTTGTTCTTCAGCTTCTGAATAGCTGTGCCGACTTCTTCTATGCTGGGTGGGAGGACTACTTCAGCGGTCCCTACCACTCTCTCTTGATCAAGCTCGTTAAGCAGCTGCTGAAAGTGCTGCTTAAATACATCCACTATTCCCTGCGGGTCGGTGACAAGATTACCCTCGCAGTATCGAAGAGCCAGGGTGCCCTTTTTGAAGCATCCTGCAAGGCCTTTGGCTTTCTTGTAAAAGGCTCGTATTTTATGTTTATTCATTCATTTCATTCATTCATCTTTATTCATATTCTCGACTAATTAAAATTAACAATGTATTTTTTGTTTTTTAACAATTCAAATGATATTCTGGAGAATAGAAGTGACATTTTGTATTTAAAAAAAATAGTATTAAATGCCACATCATTAGTTAGGAAAAACATGGTTTGGGGTGATAAATAATAATCCAATTCAAAAATTACAAACATAGGAAGATTATATTCAGGTTAAGAACAAATTAATTATTTGGTATTTCAGTGAGTGAGCACCAATAAACCAGAAACCCGATTAGATGATGGGATCCAAAAGATATTCGATCTGATTGTGGTCAAATTCAAAGAGCCATGACTTAGTCTTATTCATGAACATTTTTATTGATCTTATCGATTTAAGTGCAGCCGGAAGTTTGTTAAATAATCTATATGATGCAATGAAGCAAGAATTCCTATAAATCGTAGTGCGAAATGATGGAGTATTGACAACAGAGCCCTGATTGTTTCTGAGGTTATAGCGATCTGAGTGTCTACTATTCAGGTAACCACATCTTAAGAAGAAAATTTTCAGGACTTTATAATAGAACACGTGCCTTAAGGGAAGTATCTTCAAGCTAATAAACAGTGGCATGGAATGATGCAAACGGCTCTTATTACACATTTTTCTTATTACACATTTTTGAAGAGTCAGTAACTTACACATTTTGTTGCGGGGAGCACCACCCCAGCAGCAAAGTCCATATTGTAGTTTGGAATGGAATATACCAAAGTATATCCGTTTCAAGACATGCAGGGAGCACGTTTTCTTTAGATAGTAAAAGATACGCAACGTTGAGTAAAAATACTGCTTCAATGATGAAATTTGATCAGACCAACACAATTTATTGTCGATAATAATCCCTAGATACTTAAATTGGCTTACTACCTCGATTTTAAAACAATCATTGTCACAAGACAAATCTTTAAGATATAATTCACTATCCATCTTGAGGCATACATTATCAATTGATTTTAGTTTTTTACATTTAGCGGAATGAAAGTAAATATCAATATCCGGTGGCAGTTTGGGACTGAGACTAGGAAACATTAGCTTAGTTTTATTACTAACAAGCATTCTGTGTTCGGTGAACCAGCTTCGCAAAATATCCACATCCTGGTTTATATCCGCAATAATATTGATTGTGCTGTTCGACACATAGGTAATGCCTAAATCGTCAGCAAATGCTGTAATGTTGCCTTTCAAGTTTTGAGTGAAAAGAGAGTTGATATAAATAAGAAAAAGGATAGGCTCGAGGACTGAACCTTGGGGCACACCAATACTTATATTGACTGAGTTACTGAAAGTCTCGGAAACCTTTACTTTTTGGATTCTTCCTCTTAAATACGATTCAAACCATTGAAATATAAAATTTCTGAAACCAATTCTGGACAATTTGTCCAAGAGGATAGTATGATCAACCATATCGAAAGCCTTAGTGATATCAACGAAAAGATTTGCACAGACTTTATTGTCGTCAAGCCCTTTAAGGATGGTGGAGCAGAAATCGTACAAAGCATCTTCGGTCGATAAACCATGCCTGAATCCAAACTGTTTAGGGCTAAAGAAGTTATTTTTATCTAGAAAGTTCAGCATCCGCCTTTTTATCGCTTTTTCGAACACTTTAGAAATAGTCGGTAAGAGTGAAATAGGTCTATAATTACTTTTATCCTTAGGATTACTCTTCTTAAAAAGTGGAATGACAATAGCGCATTTTAAGCCATTTGGGAAGATTCCTGAAAGCACACTTGTGTTAAATATATGCGCTAAAATGTCAACAACATTGAAAGAGATTTTCTTTAGGATGTGATTAGATAGACCATCTACACCGCGAGAGTGTGTATTCTTTAGGGACCTTATTATTTTCAAAATCTCAAGTGGAGATATCTGATCAAAATAAAAGCTATTACTGCAAACAGAGACATCCAGAATTCTTCTCCAGCTAGCGCAACATTGGCAAGAATTAGAGTTTTTAGGTGGAACAGATGTTAATGCAACTGAAGCAAAATAATTGTTAAATTCGTTAGCAATGGTGTAAGGGTCTGAAGTTTCAGATGAATCGATTTTAAGAGTAATGGGTTTGTTCCTTTTTACACGTCGACTAAACATATCATTAATCAATTCCCATTCCTTTCTTAGATTCCCTCTACATTTGTCGAATTCACACCGATAGTAATGGTCGCGACAATCTTTTATGTCTTTGTTGAGTTTCTTGCCAATATTTTTATATCGTTTTACCAAAGAGGTGTTCTGAGGATGTTTCGAGCATTTAACTCCAAGTTTATTCTTTAACTTAACCTTCCTTAAAATATTTCTGTTCAACCAAGGTTTTAATCGAATATCAGATTTTTTCGGTTTAATGGTCCTACTGGAATCTCTGACATGGTTATTCAGAATTGTTAAAAACTTTTCGTATGCTTGGTTAACATCAGTCTCATTATATACTTCCTCCCAACTTTCAAAGAGAAGTCTGTGATTCAGATGGTTAAATTCAATTATGGTTTTTGATGGAAGGGAAAAACTATTGTCTTTGCAATGAGTTCTGCTTCTGAGATTATTAATCAAAATACCTGTCATGCAATGATCTGTAATCTGTAAATCAAGGTTTATACCGGCACAAGTATTAGGTGAAAAATTCGAGAAGCGAGCAAACACATGATCTAAACAGGATACAGAACAGGGCCGCGTGATATCATTCACAAGAGAAAACAAACCAAACTCAGCTAAGACTGTGCAATACAAATCGGTAATATCATTGTTAGAAGACAAATCGAGATTAAAATCGCCTAGCAATATAAGATCCGCAGCTTTATTATGGCTTAAAAAACTTGAAAGTTCTTCAATGAAACATTCTAAGGTATAAGAATGTAGCCTGTACAGACACACTAAAGTGAGGGCTACGTTGTCAATACTACAGCATATTTTTATATTTATCCCTAGTCTCCTCGATATCCTTGAGCTGGGAGGCTGCGAAGATTCTTTTCTTTTGTCGCAGTAGTTTCTTCTCCTCCCTTCTTCTGGCTCGGTACTCTTCTCGCGCTGCCCTGGTTTTCCTCTGCAGCGCCTTTTGGTACGCCTCGTCGGTTACTGCCTTTTTTCTGCTCACACTCGCCATCATACCACGGGTTACTTGTCGGGGGTGGTAGATATCCTAAGGTGGTTTCGGCAACTTCCTGAATGGCTGAGCGGCAATGCAGCCACATATTATTGGCATTTGTGTTCGACGTAGGCATACCGTAGAGTCTTTCGCTCAGCTGCTCCCTGTAGACTCTGGCAACCTCCGGTATGCTCAGGCGCCCAATGTCGAACCTCCTCCTGATGGGCTGGTGCAGCTTTCTGACATTGGACAGTCGAGCTCTGAATCTTGCTGCTACGAGGAAGTGGTCAGAGTCGACATTTGCCCCTCTGAATGTTCGCACATCCAGGATGTTTGACGCGTGCCTTGCGTCAATGAGCACATGGTCGATTTGGTTGGCGGTTCGACCGTCCGGAGATCGCCAGGTTGCTGTGTTGATTCGCTTGCGAGGGAATCTTGTGCTACTTATCACCGCATTACGAGCTGTCGCAAAGTCAGCGAGTCGGAAGCCGTTATCTGTTGTTGTATCGTGGAGGCTGTGCTTTCCGATCACTCCGCCAAGGGTGTTTTCCTTTCCGATTTGGCGTTGAAGTCCCCGAGCACGATTTTTACATCGTACTCCGGACAAGCTCCGTAGGCGTTGTCCAGGAGGTCATAGAAGTCCTCCTTGATAGGGTCTTCAGCCTCGTCGGAAGGGGCGTGTGCACATATAAGGCTGATGTTATAAAATCTGTCTCTGATGCGGATCACAGCCAGGCGATCACTTATAGGTTTAAAGTCGATGACCTTCGACCTTAACCGCTTTCCCACGACAAATCCGCATCCCAGTAAGTGCAACCTTTTGTGACAGCTGTAAAAAATGTCGCAATTTTTCTTTCTAATCATACCGTTTCCTATCCAGCGTATTTCCTGGACCGCAGTAATATCCGCCTTGTACTGCGTGAGGATTCCTTCTAGTTTATGAGCAGCTCCGGGAGTGTACAGGGTTCTGACATTCCAGGAGCATACTCGGAAATCGTGTTCCTTTTTCGTGCGTTGTCGTCGTCGAGTATCCGTCCGTGTATCCGAGGCATCTTGCTCATTCATAACTTTGGGTTTTTTTACGTGGGCGGATTGTTAGCCCGCCGCACAACCGCCATTCTGGTCGGGGTTTTTTTCGCTGCATACGTTTGTTCACCTCCCAACGGTTGTTGAAGAGGCTATCCAGAGGGCGCCGCGAGGAGGCCGTATGTCAACTTGACCCGGGCATTTAAACAGGGATCGTTGCTGGCATCTCGCCAGGTTGAGAGCAATCAACAACTTTACCCTGTATGTCCGAGCCCATGCCCTCCTGAGTGTAATTATGGATATCCTTAAAAAGATATCTGACTGACTTAATCACCAGGAAAACCTAACGGGATCTTCTTTGTAATATGTTTTCATATTCATAACGGTATCTTGGGATATTATGGCTTTACTCTTGTGCAGCTTGTAAGTACAGTGTGTATTGCAAGCAAATACACATTTGAATGAGGGTGTGCTATTTATAAGAACACCACTGTATGTACTCCTATTCCTTCTGTGTTAATGGTTACTTAACCAACAATAAAGAAAAAGAGGAAAACATCTGCTTTGTGAAATAAATCACTAGAAACGTATTTACTTTATTGCCTGGTCAACTTTAATTGGATGATTAAAACCGGGTGCGACTATCGTGCGACTTTTACTTGTTTTCGGTGTTTTTAAATACATCGTAACAGTGGCTTGTGCCACCGGATTAAGGCGTAAAATCGCAAGACGTACTTGAAATAAGTTAGAATGTTTTGTTCCTTTTGAAGTTGGCTACTCAATACAAGTTATTGTATTTTAGACAGCTTTAGGACGTGTTGCTGCTGTCCAATACAGTTACGCAATAAAAGCTAGACCGAGAACTTGAAAAGGGACAATATCTAAGCAGTCTCTATATACAAACTGTAGCAGCTGCGTTCGGGTTAACGGTAGTAAATCAACACCTTTCACCGTGGGCGTTGGACTTCGCCAAGGGTGCGTCTTGTCACCTCTCCTTTTCATTATATATATGGACTGGACTGTTGCAGCGCAGTCGAGGCGAGCAGTGTTTCACATTGGGAGAGTTGAGGATAAGTCATCTTCTTTTTGCAGATGACTTAGTTGTCCTCACATCCTCCCAGATGGAACTTCAGCGGGCGCTAGATAGGTTTGTGGCCGTATGTGCTGATGCTGGAATGAGGTTATGGTTTTTTCCAGAACACCTGTCCAATGCACTCTACATGTTAATGGAATCCCATTGAAGCAGGTGGAGAAGTTTAAGTATCTCGGGGTCTTCTTCACGAGTGATGGGAGGAGTAATACTGAGCTTTCCTGCAGGATTGGCCAAGTTGGGTCAATTTTGAAACAGCTTGGAAGATCTGTAATCAGGCAGACCGAGCTTGGTGTCAAAGCCAAGTTAGGGGTTTTTAACTCAGTATTTGTTCCAACTCTCACCTATGGTCATGAAATTTGGGTATTGACCGAAAGAATAAGATCGCGAATACAAGCTGCCGAAATGAGATTTCTTCGTGCTGTTGTGGGAGTTACTCGCCGGGATAGGGTGAGAAACACGACAGTGCGCGGGGAGCTTAATGTTGAGCAGCTGCTTCTCCGAACGGAAAGGGCTATGCTTCGATGGTTTGGTCACGTGAGACGAATGTCGCCATCATCACGACTTCCGAAGCGTGCCTTGGATGCAATACCATCACGAGGTGGTTGGACCAAGTCCAAAAACTCGCCTGTGTACGCTTGGGCATAGCTCCTGATGAGTTAGAGTCGATGGCGGAGGATCGAGTGGCATGGAGTTCCCGCGTGCGCCCATTACCCCCGCGACTCTTTTAGTGGAACATGCGGGCCACTGAAAATGATGATGATGATGATAATAATTCATGTAAACTTTGACTTCGAAAGTCTATTAACCTACTTTGAAAAACATTTCCACTGCTAGTCTGGCACTTGCTCACATACCCATTCCTTGGTGCACGGTGAAAGTAGTCTTTATTCCCAAAATGGGAAAAAATGACTACACACTTGCCAAGAGGTTTAGACCAATTACTCTGACATCCTTCCTGCTGGAAAGCATGGAGAGACTGGTAAAGATGCACGTGCGCAGAGTTGCCCTTCAAGTGCATCCTCTTTTGGAGATGCAACATGCTTATCAGTGCGGAAAATTCTGCGAGATTGCGCTTCAAAACTTACTTCTTACTTACTTAACGGGCGCTAGCACCCCTAGCCTCTCACCCTAGCACGATCTTTCGCTAGTCTTTTCCAATACCGCACGCCCAGTTGGTTGAGGTCCCTCTCTACCTGTCCGCGCCACCTTAGGTGCGGCCGTCCTCTATTTCTTCATCCCTCGGGGTTGGATTCAAAGACTCTACGGGCTGGAGCTGCGGTGTCCATTCGCTCTACATGACCTAGCCATCTAAGGCGTTGGATTCGTAGACGCCTAACCAGACTCATGTCGCTGTACAACCCGTACAGTTCGTGATTTAATCTTCTCCTCCAACCCTCCTCTGTGTTTATGGGAACGAAAATCGAACGCAGAATCTTTCTCTCGAAACGACCAAGGATTTCCTCACCCGCTTTAGATAAAGTCCATGTTTCTGCACCGTATAACAGGACCGGGATAGTTAAGGTCTTATGTAAGGTCAACTTGGTCGTACGAGAGAGGGCTCTACTTCTCAGTTGCCTCTTGAGCGCAAAGAAGCAGCGGTTGGCAAGAGTAATTCTGCGCTTGATTTCGAAACTGGTGTCGTTGTTCCAAGTCACTGCCGAGCCGAGGTATATGGAGTCCTTAACTACCTCGAACTTATATCTGCCAATATGCACGTTCTGTCCAAGACGTCGGTGGTAAATGTCCTTTTTCGATGACAGCAGATATTTAGTCTTGCCCTCATTAACTGCCAAACCAATTTTTGCCGCCTCCATCTCAATACTCGCAAACGCCTCATTGACATCTCGCTGCGATCTACCTATTATGTCAATGTCGTCGGCGTATGCAAGGAGTTGGGAGGATTTGAAATAGATTGTGCCTCTTGTATTGGCCAGTGATTTTGAAGAAATCACACGACAGCGCATCGGTCTGCCTATATCCTTTTATGACATCAAAACTATCGGTAAGGTGTTCACCGATTCGGATGGAGCAGCAAGCATTCTCCAAAGTCATCCTGCATAGTCTGATGAATTTAGCAGGTATGCCAAAGGTGGACATAGCGTTGTATAGCTCTTCTCTAATTACGCTGTCGTATGCGGCTTTGAAGTCGACAAATGGGTGGTGAGTGTCGACTTGAAATTCATTGGTTTTTTCCAGGATCTGCCGTAGTGTGAAGATTTGGTCAATGGTGGACTTCCCTGGCCTGAAGCCTCACAGATAAGGACCTATCAGCTTGTTTACGAATGGCTTCATGCGTTCACACAAAGCGGCAGCGAAGATCTTGTATGCGACATTAAGGAGACTTATTCCTCTATAGTTGGCGCAGTCCAAGGGGTCTCCTTTTTTTTCAAAACTTAGTTGGAAGAATTAAGTTAGAAACACATACAGGCTTGCGCGCGCGCCAAATTTGACAGCATGAGTAGGACCAACGATATCCTATGAAGTAACATATAATGTTACCGGAGTACAGCTACTCTCTACTCGGACGTGCGTTTGACAGATGTATTTCATTGTGTTGTGAGAAATTTGTGAAACTTAGCTCTCTACGTGCAGCCAACTTGAAGTTGCGAATTGTGGTTGCGTGCGTCTGACACATTATATCGTAAGTCGGTACAGAGCCTGTCAAAAGTCGGCGCGCGCGCAAGCCTGTATGTGTTTCTAATTTTAAATGCGCGCTCGAAAGGAAAGAGTACGCGCTGGGCGTTTCCGTCGACATTAACGTTACTTTTGATAAAGCGACTTTCAACGACATGTGTAACGCTGCCAGACGCCATGGCGTAGATGAAGCACTGGTCTTGTAAAGGTTGTTTTTTTAGCTTGGCAACACTGGCGGCCATTTTTTCAGCTGTTAAGTGATTTATTTTTAGTTTGGTTTGGCATTTCAACATGCCAACGTCTGAACAACGCTTCCAAATTGTGCAAATTTATTTTGAAAATCATGGTTCTGTTCGAAATACCTATCGCGCACTACGTCTATTTTACGGCCAACATAATAGTCCATAAGAACAATCAATTCAATTAAATATGGAACGTTTTCGCAACACGTTTTCTCTAAATGACAATACGTATCCACAGAGACGTCGTATTCGTCGAATTCATTACTGCTGTAGACCGTAGCGTAGCAGTCTATCCGCCATCGTGCAGAGGAATTGGATAGGTGTCCATCCACTTTATGGAAGATTTTGCGGAAAGATCTTTGTTTTCGTGCTTACCGAATCCAACTCGTGCAAGAATTGATGCCACAGGATCACGTAGCAAGGCGTAGATTCGGTGAATGAGCTCAAAACAAGATTGCCGGAGATCCGATAAGCGAATTTTATTTAGCGATGAAGCTCACTTTTGGCTGAATGGATACGTCAATAAACAAAACTGCCGTAGTTAGAGTGATGATAATCCTCAAGTGTATGTTGAAGCTCCGCTACATCCACAAAAACTGACTGTTTGGTGTGCTTTATGGTGGAATAATCGGTCTGTACTTCTTTAAAAACGATGCTGGCCAGAACGTTAAAGTCAATGGTGACCGCTATAGAGCCATGATTACTGACTTTATCGTTCATCAGTTGAACAACCATTGTGTGCAGGACCTGTGGTTTCAACAAGACGGCCCAACATGTCACACAGCTCGTGCCACAATTGATTTATTCAAGGAAACGTTTGGTAACCGCATAGTTTCACTTTACGGATCTAAGCCGATAAGCCCGAAACGATTGACCACTTGGAGGACAACATTTGCCGCGTTATTGCCGATATGCGGCCACAAATGTTGGAAAAAGTCATCGAAAATTTGACCTGCAGATTAGACTACGTCCGAGCCAGCCGTGGCGGTCATATGCCAAAAATTATAATGCCAGACGATTATCTTCCGAAATGCTTGTGCACAGGACCGCTGATGCGGTCGACTCTCTGCTTGATATTCTCAATGCCCCTGGAATCTATGCGGATGATGTTGCCGTCCTTTCTATTGGCTCATGCTTACCGACTGTCGGTCTCAAAACACAGGCGACGCTAAATGTGGTTGATGATTGGTGTACAGGAAATGGACTGTCAGTTAGTCCTCTTAAGACTGATGGCGTTCTCTTCACGAGAAGGAAGAAAAATACTGACATGACTCAGCTGATACTAAAAGGCACTTCCATCCTGATGTTCAAGAAAGCTAGGTAGTTGAGACTCATCTTAGATAGCATGCATGATGAGCCAAAAACCAACAAAGCGCTGTCAGCTTTCTCAGAATGCGAAGGGGCTTTTGGCAAAACATGGGGCTTATCGCTGGCAAAGGTCCCCTGGATCTACACGGCAATGATAAGACTTAAAACCTCATATGCATCGGTTGTCTAGTTGAACAGGCTAGTACGCAATCACGTAGCCTCTTTCACCAAACTCCAAAGAACGGTTTGCCTCAGCTGTACGGGGGCTATCCCCAGCACGCCGGGCGCTGCTCTAGATGTTATGATGAACCTTCCACTCCTCGATATATGGTATATGTGTGCTTGCGCACGAATTGTCCTGCGACCCCTGTCTCATGGCCTTCTGACGCATTGACACCCGTTATCCTACTGCGCTGTAATTCCACAGGCTGGAGGACTAGCTCTCGCTGGATACTGAACCTGGAAAGGATAGTCTCCGCATTTTCATGAATGGCTCCAGGCTCCAGGTCCGGGCGGGGGGCCGGAGTTGGGGTCTGCTTTGAGAGCGAAAACATCCAACTGCACTTGTAGTTAGGAAATGATGCGTCTGTCTTTCAATCAGTGAAATACGCAATTCTAATGGCCATGGACTATGTTGTGAAGCACAGGTGGAGGGTAAAAAGCATATGCGTCTGCAATAACAGCCACACTGCATTCAAAACTGTGTCCACCCCTTCAACTAACTCTAAATTAGTGCATGGACTCAAGGTTGTCTTAGTTCCAGGTCACTCTGGGATCCCAGAAAATGAGGAGAGTTTCTCAGGACCTGAACCCGCTCTAGGTCTACCTGCGTCCACGGTAAATTCCTTAATAACCGGAGATGGCGGGACTATCCAGTTTGCAGGATGATAAAGTTCGTATGCCCTGATATCTGCAAGAAATCCTCAGCATTCCTCCTGTCCTTAAGAAGAATTGACTGCAGAAGACTTGTTGGCCATTACAGTGGATCAGTGAGACGCCTACCTGTGCTACATGTTGCGAGGTGGATGACACGGCAGAGCATTTTCCCCGCGGCTGTCCCGCCTTTGCTCGTGCGCGGTGTCGCATCTGCTCTACATCACTGAAGCTCCTTCTCATTTTTTTGCCCGGAAAACGGGGAAAATACATTAATCTAAGGTGTCTGTCTGGACTACAATGGACCAATATTTGCGTCTGAGTGCTCCAACAGATAGCCAAACACCCCCGACAGAAAAAAACAAAAACAACATTCTCCAGGACAGGCGATGACAAAGATGAGTTTGGGAGCTGCGAGTTTGCTGCGAAATGGACAGCAAGCAGGTTTACTTTGCCTGAGGGTTTGGCAACTGAAATGTCATTGTGAATGACCGTGGGTATAGATGACGAGATGAAGTTCTTTTTGTGGTTTTGACGAAAGACCAAAAACTTCTGCTACCTTTGGGACACTGTAGGATTTTACGCCTCAGTTTGCGGTGGTGTAAAAATTTGGCTAGTCGAATGTGGGAAGTGCAGTCATTCCTGGTCCACGTCATCGATGACGTGTGCCGTATAATCCCAAAAACTTATCTCCCTCAACCTGATAATCTCTTTGGAGCTCAAGTCAAGCCACGCATGATCCTCCGGCTTTAGACTTTTTACCCTATTAGGGATAAAGTTGCTTATGCCAGTGTTGATAATGTTTGCAATCATATCCACGTCATTGTCGAGGAAGCACGATAACTAGCTAAAGCTCCGAAAGAAGTTGTTAAGGCCGCACCAATTAGCTTTCATATATACCCATAATATTCTTTTGGGAACTTTTTCCTTAACTGAGTGGAGTGTATATGGGAATTTAGCTGATATGATATAGTGATCAGACTAGTCTAGAAGAGGTAATACATCCTAAGTGTATTTATCAGGTTGAGAGGTAAGAAACAAGTCCAGGGTGTTGGTGGGGTGAATGGCAGGCTGGTTAGTTGGCTCAACTCAGCGAAAATTTTGACATACTTTCCTTCGGGTATTGTCTGTCCAGAATATTGAAGCCACTGAGAATTGTGAACATTGAAATCGCCCGCTATAACGATTTGAGTTGGCTTTAAAGCTGAATAGGGCAGCACCCATAGAGACAAATTGGTGTGTACCCTGGTGGAATGCAGAGCTCGAATCTCTAAGAAAACAGATGAGACATCTGTTTAACAAAGCTAAACGAAATAATAGTTGGACTGATTATAGATCTGCTCTTACGATATATAACTCCGAACTAGGGGAATTCAAGAGAATGTCTTGGGAAAAACATTGCGAGAACATATGTCGCTACCAACTGCGGCCCGATTCCATAAAGCGCTATCTCAAGAGTACACAAATGGGCTCGGGCTGCTTCGTAAATCAGTCGGTACCTTAACCGTCAATCGCAGGGAAACCCTGGAGACTTTGCTTGATGTGCACTTCCCTAGTTCTACTTCCCAGTCGATGCCTTCTGACGATCAGATTAACTTCATAAATAGCATGGACAGTAGAACGAATAGCCTCTCTGGCAGATTTCAAGCCCCGATAGAGTTATATGGGCAATTGAAACCCTATAAGGTCCCAATCAAAGACGTCTTTCCTGCTATCTTGCAGAGAGGCCTGGATACTATTTGATCACCTCCGATCGTTTTTTTTTTAGGTCTTGTTGCAACCTGGTCTACATCCGTCAAATCTGAGGAGAAGTCAACCTTGTCTTCATTCCCAAGATTGAAAAGCCAAGTGAACCACCTAAATCCTATCACCCTATCCGCCTAACATCGTTCCTACTAAAAACAATGGAAAAACTGAGAGTCTTGAAAATAGTATGTATCCCACATAAAGAGGTTGCGATTTGCGTCTTCCTCGATTTTGAAGGGGCTTTTGATAATACTGGCTATGACTCGATCACTACTGCACTATCCTGCAGGGACCATCCCACTAATCACTGGATTAGGGCGATGCTAAATAGCCGTCTTATATCGCCCACATCCGGAGAGGTCTCGGTGACAGTATCGGCGGCTAAGGAGTCCTTTCAACCCTTCTCTGGTCGATAATTATCGACGACCTACTACGCAAGCTAACCTCTCGAGGCTACGAGGACATCGGATAGGCTGATTACCTAGTAGTTATTTTTAGGGTAAATGCGAAACAGCTGCCTGTGAGCGCATGCAGCTCGCGCTTATATCTGACTAAATGGCACAAACATAGGATTTTCAGAAGAAGTTAAGTATCTAGGTATTGATCTTGGTCGCAGACTCAACTGGAACTACTTACTTTACTTAGGTGGCGCTACAGTCCGTGGTGAACCTGGGCCTCAACCAACAAGCGTCTCCAGCCGGCACGGTCTTTGGCCAGCTGTTTCCAGTGCCGCACGCCCAGTTGGTTGAGGTCCCTTTCCACCTGCGTGCACCACCGCTGAGGCGGCCGTCCTCTGCCGCGCCTTCCTTCCGGAGTGGATTTGAAGACTTTTCGGGTCGGAGCTGTATCTTCCATGCGCTCTACATGGCCTAGCCACCTTAGACGCTGTATCCGTAGACGTCGTACCAGGCCGATGTCGCTGTACAACCCGTACAGTTCTTCGTTATATCTTCTCCTCCATACACCGTTTGAACAAACGGGACCGTAGATAGTGCGCAGAATTTTCCTCTCGAAACGACCAAGGGCATCTTCATCCGCTTTTGTTAAGGTCCAAGCCTCTGCGCCGTAAAGGAGGACTGGGATGATCAAGGTCTTATATAGTGTCACCTTGGTTTTCCGAGAGAGGGCTCTACTTCTCAATTGCCTCTTGAGCCCAAAGAAACAGCGGTTGGCAAGAGTGATTCTGCGTTTTATCTCAGCGCTGGTGTTGTTGTCGCTGGTAATCAGTGAGCCAAGGTAGACGAATTCCTTGACCACTTCAAAGTTATATCCGCCCATGGTGACGTTCTGGCCAATACGTCGGTGTTGTCCGTCTCTTTTAGATGAGAGCAGATATTTGGTTTTACCCTCATTAACCTTGAGACCCATCTTAGCCGCTTCTACCTCAATGCTCACAAAAGCCTCATTGACGTCTTGCTGTTTTCGTCCAATTACGTCAATATCGTCGGCGTACGCAAGCAATTGCGTAGACTTGAAATAGATCGTACCTCTTGTGTTGGCCAGTGACTCTTGCACAATCTTTTCAAGCACGATGTTGAAAAAGTTGCACGACAGCGCGTCGCCCTGCCTAAATCCTTTTTTAACATCAAAGGTCTCGGTATGCTCATTACCGACCTTAATGGAGCAACGAGAATTCTCCATTGTCATCCTGCACAGTCGGACGAGTTTGACAGGGATGTTAAAACTAGACATGGCTTTGTACAGCTCGTCTCTATATACGCTGTCATACGCGGCCTTGAAATCGACGAAGAGGTGGTGAGTGTCGATTTGGTATTCCTGGGTCTTCTCCAAGATCTGCCGTAGCGTAAATATTTGGTCTATTGTGGATTTACCTGGCCTGAAACCACACTGATAAGAGCCGATCAGGTTATCCACAAACGGTTTCAGGCGTTCACACAATACGGCAGAGAAGATCTTATATGCGATGTTAAGGAGACTTATTCCCCTATAGTTGGCGCAGTTATAGGGGTCTCCTTTCTTATGGACCGGGCAAACGATGCTGAGATTCCATTCGTCGGGCATGCTTTCCTCCGACCATACCTTGCAGATGAGATGGTGCATGCACCTTACCAGCTCATCTCCAGCCGCCTTAAAAAGCTCAGCAGACAGGCCGTCTGCGCCAGCGGCTTTATTAGACTTAAGTCTTGATATCGCTATTTTGACTTCGTCTAGGTCGGGTGGACCGAATTCTGTTACTTCGTGGTCCATTGCGAATGGCTCGTTCTGCCTGACAGCGGTATCTTGTCTATCATCGCCGTTATACAGTCTGCAGAAGTGGTCTTTCCAAATCCTCAGCATCGACTGCGACTCTACTACCAGTTCTCCATTTTCATCCCTGCAGGCCGCCACTCTGGCTTTGTAGCCATGGCATGTTCGTTTTACCTTGTTGTAAAATTTACGGGCGTCATTCCTGCGGAAGCATCTCTCCATCTCCTCGATCTCACGCTTTCCGTGCTCTCTCTTCTTTCTTCTGAAAAGCGTGTGTTCCTCTCTTCTCTTCTGCTCATAGATTTCGCGAGCAGCTCTCGTCCGTCGTTGCAGCACGACTTTATATGCCTCTTGTTTTGCTGCATGGGCTTGTTCGCATTGTTCATCGAACCAGGGGTTTCTAGGTGGTGGCTGTTTGAAACCCAGCACCTCTGAGGCAGCATCTCTAACGGCGCTCTGGCAATGAGCCCATTCCTGCTCTATTGTTTGTGCTGCTCTGGGCGGATTTTGAGAGAGCTTTGAGGAGACACGATCGGCAAAGATTCTGGCAGTCTCTTGCGATTGTAGCTTTCCAACGTCAAACTTACGTTGTCCTACTCGACTCCTAAGCATTCTTGATATCCTCATTCGTACCTTGGCTACAACAAGGTAGTGGTCCGAGTCGATGTTGGCCCCTCGGAAGGTTCGTACGTCGAGAATACAGGAGGAGTGTCTGGCGTCGATCGCAATATGATCAATCTGGTTGGTGGTCGATTGATCACAGGACCGCCAGGTACCCTTGTGGATGTTGAGATGGGGGAATCGCGTGCTTGCTACAAGGAGGTTACGCCCCCCTAGGAAATCGATTAGCCTTAATCCGTTGTCGGATGTGGCGTTATGGAGGCTATGCTTTCCTATGATCGACTCAAATATGTCCTCCTTGCCCAGTTTTGCATTAAAATCTCCTAGGACTATTTTTGTGTCGTAGCTGGGACATTGGGCATATGTTCTGTCTAAGAGATCGTAGAATTCTTCTTTGAGTCGATCGTCCTTTTCTTCCGTTGGGGCGTGAGCGCATATTAAGCTAATGTTTCCAAATTTAGCTTTGATGCGGATTGTTATGAGGCGTTCGCTTACATCTCGGAAGCTTAAGACTTTTTGTCGGAGTCTTCCTCTAATAACGAATCCGCACCCGAATAGGCGCTGTTTGTTCTCCTTGTAGCAGACTCAACTGGAACTCCAATATTGAAAACAAACTTAAAAAAGCGACTAGGCCTTGTGGGCCTGTCGACGCACTTACGGAAAAACCTGGGGACTTAAACCTAAGGTAATCCCCTGGCTATATGCCGCGATAATAAGACCTATCATCACCCATGCGTCCACGGTTTGGTGGACAAAAGTTGAGCAAAAAACGATAATCGTTAAGCTTCAACGCCTCCAGAGACTAGCGTGTTTCGGCATTACGGGCGCTATGCCAACCTGCCCGACGACAGACCACTGATTGGACTTACTTCTCTCCACCTTTTTATTAAAAAAGTTGCATTGTATGTATGTATATTGGCGTTACAGTCCATGAAGAACATGAGCCAAGCTTCTCTCAATCACCCATGTTGTGTGTGATTTCATTTTCACATAGGTGAAAGGGACCTACAGTTTATTGCCGGTTCCGAACGGCGAATTTCGAGAAGCTTTTCATGACAATTTTACTACAGGGGGTTTTGTCAGAACCCCGCTGAGGAGAAACACCGTAAAAAACACGTTCGATGACATGGCTGTGTCGGGATTCGATCTCGTGTCATCGGCGTCAGAGGCCAACACACTACCCACTGCGCCACGGTGCTGATTACAGTTGCATTACGCAGTGTAATCAGAATTCTTCGATCGGGAACAAGCATGTCATGTCGACCCTTGGGTCACATGTCCATCTTGCAACATCTTCCTGAGCTGGATATGATTACCACGGTCTCGAACGCATTACCACACACCTTCACTTTTGACAAGAGATTTGAAATATTGACCGCACAGCTTAGGAATTCAGTGAACCCTTGCTCAACGTCGAAGGCCTTAGTGGTTCTAAGATGGCTTCTGGCGTTGGCGTCGGCATCTTTGGACCAAATCGGAAGATTTCGAAGGCCCTAGAAATGAGTCCTAGTGTTCTCCAAGCGGAATTGTATACCATGCTATCATGCGTCAGTCTGACCTTAAAGACCGGCATAGGATGAGTAACCATCAATATACTCTATGATAGTCAAGCAGGGCTTAAGGCGCTGAGTTCGTATAGCAAAAACTCAGAATTCGTTGACGAATGTCATGATGCCCTACAAGACCTTGTCAAAAGAAACAAAGTCAAACTCTGGTGGGTGCCATTGCACAAAGGTATTAAGGGCATTTAAATCGCAGACCAACTCGACAGGAAAAGTACCAGCGAAAGATACATATATAGGTCCTGAGCTTTCTGTGGCACTCCCAAGTCTAAGATTAACTTCTTAGACAAGTGAAAAAAATCGGAACACCTGTTCTTTTACAACAGCGCTCAGGGACTTCGCCAATCGAAACGGTTTATACGGCCCCTGAACAAACACTATTAAAATACCCAATCTCAAGCCCCTTAATTAAAAAATAAAAAAATTGAGACAAGTTATGCAGAGCCAGCCATGTCGAGCTCTCGCTGTTCTATTAGAACTACATAGAAACAAGTTGACCAAGACTCAATACCAAAAATTAATTAAGACTGGGCGATGTATTATCGTGTGATTTTTAGGGTTCCGTACCCAAAGGTATAAACGGGACCCTATTACTAAGACTTCGCTGTCTGTCCGTCTGTCTGTCACCAGACTGTATCTCATGAACCGTGATAGTTAGGCAGTTGAAATTTTCACAGATGATGTATTTCTGTTGCCGCTATAACAAATGCTAAAAACAAAACAAACAAACAAATGCTAAAAATAAATATTTAAGGGGGGCTCCAATACAACAAACATGATTTCCAACCAAAAAATCCCCTTGGTCACATACTGACCTAAGGTTAGTCAACAATCTCCCACAACCAGTACCAAACTTCCGAGTTTTGATCCCTATTGTGGCTTTGTTGTATTAATCTTAGCTGCAAACGTTTTCTCTATAATTATTGTTATTCACCTTTTCACCTCCTTGCTGTCAAGTAAGATAATTGATTTGAATTCAATGAATACTTTGATGATCAACTATCTCATCATGGAGATTTTTTTTTCTTTTTTTTTTAGAGTTACACCCGCACTCAAGGCTAAGGCCTTATAACGTATTGAACGTTGTACGAGCGAAGGTAACAGGGAAGGGGGAAAGTTTCGCGCAGGTTGATCTTTTTTAACACACAACCTGAACGGAGTGCAGTGGTTTTGGGTCGTAAATGTGCGTTCACTACTCTCAGGGGTGGTTTTGTCCTTGATAAGACGAGAGCCGACCAAATTTCGCGTTGGTTATAATTCTCAGTTATTCCTTCATGCATTCATGCAGTTTTGGTGTTAATATTGCATAGGCAGAGGGTGAATTTCAATTGATCACATACTGTGAGTGTCAGTGAGTTGACCACATACTGTGAGTGTTATGCCTGCAGCAGTACGCTTGGTCACTACCAAGCTCGCACTTGGCCGGTCTTTATAAAATCATGCCGAACTCTGCTCGATACAATATACATGTTATTGGTATTGGTGATTGACATAACCAAGCAAACCGAGCAAAGAAGTTAATCGAGTTTAACATGGCAAACGCCAGCTTCGATCTCTGTCCCTGCTCAATCCAATTTGAGACACAGCCTCGGCGTGGCCTCCCCCTGGATAGCTACCCTGGCACCCGCCAGATAGTGAACCAATGTGTGCAGCGACCCAACCCCTTGTTCCTGGGGAAAGAGGAACATGGCCCTCCAGGTTGGGGGTTGTGCTTAGGGGTAACATCCCTATCACGTAAAAACCTACTTGTTCCGAAACAACAACAAGCCTCGGATACTGACGGATACAAAACTGACGACCCCTGCAAACGACTAACGGACTTGAGAGTCTGCACCTGGAATGTTAGGTCCCTTAACAGACCTGGTGCAGGCGATCAATTGGAGCAAACCCTCAACTGCTATAAAGCAGATATAACCGCACTCCAAGAAGTGCGATGGGATGGACCAGGAAAAAAAGAGATGAAAAACTGCGACATCTACTACGGGAACTGCTATAAGGAGAACAAACAGCGCTTATTCGGGTGCGGATTCGTTATTCGAGGAAGACTACGACAAAAAGTCTTAAGCTTCCGGGATGTAAGCGAACGCCTCATAACAATCCGCATCAAAGCTAAATTTGGAAACACAAACTTGATACGCGCCCATGCCCCAACGGAAGAAAAGGACGATCGACTCAAAGAAGAATTCTACGATCTCCTAGACAGAACATATGCCCAATGCCCCAGCTACGACACAAAAATAGTCCTAGGAGATTTTAATGCAAAACTGGGCAAAGTGGACATATTTGAGTCGATCATAGGAAAGCATAGCCTCCATAACACCACATCCGACAACGGACTAAGGCTAATCGATTTCCTAGCGGGGCGTAACCTCCTTGTAGCAAGCACGCGATTCCCCCATCTCAACATCCACAAGGGTACCTGGCGGTCTTTTGATCAATCGACCACCAACCAGATTGATCACATTGCGATCGACGCCAGAAACTCCTCCTGTATCCTCGACGTACGAACCTTCCGAGGGGCCAACATCGACTCGGAGCACTACCTTGTTGTGGCCAAGGTACGAATGAGGATATCAAGAATGCTTAGGAGTCGAGTAGGACATCGTAAGTTTGACGTCGGAAAGCTACAATCGCAAGAGACTGCCAGAATCTTTGCCGATCGTGTCTCCCCCAAGCTCTCTCAATATCCGCCCACAGCAGCACAAACAATAGAGCAGGAATGGACGCATTGCCAGAGCGCCGTCAGAGACACTGCCTCCGAGTTGCTGAGTTTCAAACCGTCACCACCTAGAAATCCCTGGTTCGATGAACAATGCGAACAAGCCCATGCAGCAAAACAAGAGGCATATAAAGCCACGCTGCAACGACGGACGAGAGCTGCTCGCGAAATCTAAGGAACACACGCTTTTCACAAGAAAGAAGAGAGAGCACGGAAAGCGTGAGATCGAGGAGATGGAGAGATGCTTCCGCAGGAATGACGCCGGTAAGTTCTACAATAAGGTAAAACGAACATGCCATGGCTACAAAGCCAGAGCGGCGGCCTGCAGGGATGAAAATGGAGAACTGGTAATAGAGTCGCAGTCGATGCTGAGGATTTGGAAAGACCACTTCTGCAGACTGTATAACGGCGATGATAGACAAGATACCGCTGTCAGGCAGAACGAGCCATTCGTAATGGACGACAGTGTAACTGAATTCAGTCCACCCGACCTAGACAAAGTCAAAATAGCGATATCAAGACTGAAGTCTAATAAAGCCGCGGGCGCAGACGGCCTGTCTGCTGAGCTTCTTGAGGCGGCGGGAGATGAGCTGGTAAGGTGCATGCACCATCTCATTTACAAGGTATGGTCGGAGGAAAGCATGCCCGACGAATGGAATCTCAGCATCGTTTGCTCGGTCCATAAGAAAGGAGACCCCTATAACTGCGCCAACTATTGGGGAATAAGTCTCCTTAACATGTCATATAAGATCTTCTCTGCCGTATTGTGTGAACGCCTGGAACCGATGGTGGATAACCTGATCGGCTCTTATCAGTGTGGTTTCAGGCCAGGTAAATCCACAATAGACCAAATATTTACGCTAAGGCAGATCTTGGAGAAGACCCAGGAATACCAAATCGACACTCACCACTTCTTCGTCGATTTCAAGGCTGCATATGACAGCGTGTATAGAGATGAGCTATACAAAGCCATGTCTAGTTTTAACATCACTGCCAAATTCGTCCGACTGTGCAGGATGACAATGGAGAATTCTCGCTGCTCCATTAAGGTCGGTAATGAACAAACCGAGACCTTTGATGTTAAAAAAGTATTTAGGCAAGGTGACGCGCTGCCATGCAACTTTTTCAACATCGTGCTTGAAAAGATCGTGCAAGAGTCACTGGCCAACACAAGAGGTACGATCTATTTCAAGTCTACGCAATTGCTTGCGTACGCCGACGATATTGACGTAATTGGACGGACACAGCGAGACGTGAATGAGGCCTTTGTAAGCATTGAGGTAGGTTAATGAGGGTAAAACCAAATATCTGCTTTCATCTAAAAGAGACGGACAACACCGACGTATTTGCCAGAACGTCACCATGGGCAGATATAACTTTGAAGTGGTCAAGGAATTCGTCTACCATGGCTCACTGATGACCAGCGACAACAACACCAGCGCTGAGAAAAAACGCAGAATCACTCTTGCCAACCGCTGTTTCTTTGGGCTCAAGAGGCAATTGAGAAGTAGAGCCCACTCTCGGAAAACCAAGGTGACACTATATAAGACCTAAATCATTCCAGTCCTCCTTTACGGCGCAGAGGCTTGGACCTTAACAAAAGCGGATGAAGATGCCCTTGGTCGTTTCGAGAGGAAAATTCTGCGCACTATCTACGGTCCCGTTTGTTCAAACGGTGTATGGAGGAGAAGATATAACGAAGAACTGTACGGGTTGTACAGCGACATCGGCCTGGTACGACGTCTACGGATACAGCGTCTAAGGTGGCTAGGCCATGTAGAGCGCATGGAAAATACAGCTCCGACCCGAAGAGTCTTCCACCAATGAGGACGGCCGCATCATTGGTGGCGCACGCAGATGGAAGGGCGCTGGAAACAGCTGGCCAAGGACCGTTCCAGGTGGAGACGCTTGTTGGTTGAGGCCCAGGGTTCACCACGGGCTGTAGCGGCACCTAAGTAAGTTTGTAATTGACATAACCAGAAAAATATCAATGAAGCCATGGTGACAATTGATGCGGCAACGTCCTGATTAGGTCTAACCCAAACCAAACCTGTCTTATCACAATCAGCTGCTGTAACTTTTATGTAGGCATGCAGCCTATCAATCCAAACAAAAAAGTCGAGTCCTAGATCATTCAGCGGGTACGCTATCTTAATGTTGAAAAAATGTAAAATGAACGACATTTCGTTTCTCTAGACAAGTCAATGGAAGACCTTCGCCTTAAGTCAAGCTCATATGCATAAACTATTTGTAAAAGGTCAGGTTTTCATCTGCATGATCAGATAACGTTTTCCGAAATGAAAATCTATCGGATGTCAATCGTTTTCGAACACTTTCTCTCAAGCACGCTTCCCACGTCCACGAAAAGTATACATATTCTGGTTTCGAAATCAAAACCTGTATGCCATCGCGCAGATTGAAATAAATAAATAAATCTAGGTGAGGCAGCGTTAGCTGCAGTTCTACTCGTATCTATTCGATTTGGCCCCCGTCTTTTTTGCTGCCTAAATGAATAGTGAATGAAGTCATTTCTGCTGGCTTAGAAGTTAAATAAATGAATATGTAGATATGTATGTAAGCAAACAAGTTAGGCAAGCGAACGAACACCTAACTCTTTCCGGCGCCAGATTTAAGCGGCGATTAACACGTGTGTATACGGCTATGTATTATACACGAGTAGCTATGCTGACAAACGAATGGACACGGAGAGCACGAGGGGCGAATCAAGCTCATTCAGAAGAGATTATAATATACCCTAGGGCTTCAGGTTGATCTGTGCGCTGTTTTTCTTTTCTGCTTGATTCTGGTTTTGCGTGGGCTTCTGATGACGCATCTCATCTACATGTGGTTTTACCGCCATTTAGTCATGCATCATGGAAAAAATACGGTTCGACTCCTTATCTGACTTTCGCGCCAAGCCTTCCACGAGCAAATCAGATGAATGAACAATGCGACGGGCAGGTGTGTAGGACTTCTATTCACGTAGTCACAGGTATCGAATAGGTATTATTAGCTTCCAAGTCAAATATGTTTCCAGATACTTCGTGCGTATGATTTCTATTTCAGCAGGTCTCGTTCAAGCAGAGAACTATTTCCGCAGTTTACCTACTGAATTTCACGAATATTTCAGCTTTTGGGTAGGTATGACAGATTTTGAAAGTAACTTGCCTTAAAACTGCTAATCTGTTAACGTGTCAGTATAGTATAAGCAGATAAAACCTGGCAAGAAAGAGGTTCACTATGAAACCAAAGCGGTGCCAACATTTCGATCTCAAGTCGAAAGAGCAGAAGAAAGAGCAAGTTGGTTGGTACAGGGTGGATCAAATAAAAGTTTCTTTTTAAAAATATATTTTCCACTTATTATGGCCTTATTAGTAAGAACACCAACATTTAACGTTGGAAAGCTGCAATCGCATGAGACCGCCAGGAACTTCGCCGATCAAGTCTCCATCAAGCTCTCTCAAGTCCCGATGCAATCTGCAGAAACAGCATTGGAGTCGTTGTCAGAAAGCCATTAGAGAGGCCGCCTCAGATGTACTCGGTTTCGAGCGACTACCGTCGAGAAACCCCTGGTTTGATGATGAATGCAGACATTGCCCGCGAGCTCTATGAACAGAAAAAGAGGGAGGAGCATGCGCGTCTGAGAAGGAAAAAGAAGGAGCACAAGAGGCGCGAGATCGAGAGATGTTATGGCAGGAACGACGTTCGAAAATTTTACCAGAAAGTAAAACGAACATGCCATGGCTATAAAGCAAGAGCAGAAGCCTGCAGAGATGAGCACGGACAACTAGTAGTGGAGTCACAGTCGATGCTGAGATTGTGGAAGGACCACTTCTGCAGACTGTATAACGGCGATGATGGTCAAAATGCCGCCGTCAGGCACAGCGAACCATTCACAATGGACGAAGACGAAGGAGAATCCCGTCCACCCGACCTAGATGATGTTAAAATAGCGATATAGAAACTTAAGTCTTATAAAGCTGCTGGAGCAGACGGACTCCCCGCGGAACTGTTTAAAGCAGCTGGCGATGACCTGGTCAGGAACATGCACCAACTCATCTGCAAGATATGGTCGGAAGAACGCATGCCAGATGAACGGAATCTCAGTATCGTTTGTTCGGTCCATAAGAAAGGAGACCCCTATGACTACGCCAATTACAGAGGGATGAGGCAGATCTTGGAGAAGACCCATGAATTCCAGGTCGACACCCACCATCTTTTCGTCGACTTTAAAGCCGCTTATGACAGTGTTTATAGAGACGAGCTATACAGAGCCATGTCAGGTTTTAACATTCCTGCCAAACTCGTCAGACTGTGCAGGATGACTATGGAGAACTCTCGCTGCTCCATTAAGGTCGGAGGTGAACTAACCGACCCCTTTGATGTCAAAAAAGGTTTTAGACAGGGTGACGCACTGTCATGTGATTTCCTTAACATCATACTTGAAAAGATCGTGCGGGACTCTGTGGCCATTACAAGAGGTACGATCTACTTCAAGTCCACACAATTGCTTGTCTACGCCGATGACATTGACGTTATTAGAAGCAGAAGCGGCTAAAGTGGGTCTTTGGGTAAATGGGGACAAGACCAAATATATGCTGTCATCCAAGAAAGACGCGCACACCGACGTCTTGGTCAGAACGTCACCTTCGGCAGCTATTCTTTTGAAGTAGTCAAGGACTTCGTCTACCTTGGCTCGATAGTGACAAGCAGCAACGACACCAGCGCTGAGATAAAACGCAGAATAACTCTTGCCAACCGCTGCTTCTTCGGGCTCAAGAGTCAATTGAGTGGTAGAGCCCTCTCTCGAAAAACTAAGGTATCCCTCTACAAAACCTTAATCATCTCGGTCCTCCTCTACGGCGCTGAGGCTTGGACTTTACCAAAAGCGGATGAAGAGGATTTTGGGCGTTTCGAGAGGAAAATTCTGCGTGCAATCTTTGGTCCCGTTTGTCTAAACGGAGAGTGGAGGGGGAGATTCAACCAAGAACTGTACGGGCTGTACAGCGACATCGGCCTGGTTAGACGTCTTCGGATCCAACGTCTAAGATGGCTAGGCCATGTAGAGCGAATGGACATCAACGCTCCGGCCCGAAGAGTCTTCGACTCCAACCCCGAGGAACGAAGCAGCAGACGACCGCATTTAAGGTGGCGCGCACAGGTGGAAAGGGACCACCAGCTGAGCGTGCGGCACTGGAAGCGGCTGGCCAAAGATCGGGCCGGCTGGAGAGGCTTGTTGGTTGAGGCCCTGGTTCACCCCGAACTGTAGCGCCATCAAAGTAAGTAAGTATTAGTAAGAACAAACATTCCCATTAATTATGAAACACACCATCGTTCAACTTGCCAACTTGCTGAACTTCGGTCAGATCGTTAAGGAAGTAAGATCCTAGGTATCGTTTCCTGATTGTGCAGAAAGCCGGGCAGGCACAGAGAAGGTGATGAATGGACTCCACCTCCTCCTCGTCCTGACAGCTCCTGCAAAAATCATTCGGAGTTATACCTAGTTTTTGCGCGTGACTGCCAATAAGGCAGTGTCCAGTGATGACACCAATGACTTTGTGGATGTCAGTTCTTTTTAGGGAGATAATACTCCTAGTCCGTTTACTGTTGAGCCAGGGCCAGATTTGTCTGGTGATGAGGCAGGTATGTCCCTGAGTCCATCTCCGGTTCATCTCGGTCCTGGCGAGATTTATCAGATTGTGTTTAATGGTTGCAAAGGGTATACCCTCACAAGCTACGATTGATTGTAGCGTCGTTCCTTGTTTGGAGAGTTTGTCGGCTCTTTCGTTTCCTGGAATGTCGCTGTGTCCCGGTACCCAGATAAGTTGTATGTTGAACTGTTCAGCCATCTCGTTAAGAGATAGTCGACAGTCGAGGCTAGTTTTTGATGTGTACACGTAGGACTCCAACGACTTTAAGGCTGCTTGGCTATCCGTGAGAATGCGGATATCCGTGGTGGATATCACGTTCCACTTCAGCCAAGACAAAGCCTTTCTTATAGCCAACAGTTCCGCCTGGAAAACGCTGCAGTGATTTGGTAGTTTTAGAGCTTTGTTCAGCTTAAGTTGTTTGCAGAATACCCCACTACCCACCCCGTCTTTGGTCTTGGACGCATCAGTATAGAAGTCTACGCAGTTTCTGCGAGGTTGCGTCTGGCGAGTCCAGTTTTGTCTATCCGGGTAGGTTGTTGTAAAGTTTTTTTTCGAAGACTGTGGTGGGTTCTGTGAGGTATAGGTATTCTGCCATAATTGACCTGTTATTCAGGATGGAGGAGTGACCAGTGATATAGCTCGACCAGTTTGAGTTTGCTTTAAGTCTAGTGGCCGCTTGTGTAGCAATTTGCTTGCCGAAAATATCGAGAGGTGTAAGGTCAAGTATCATGTTAAGCGCAGCCGTTGGGGTGGACCTGAGGGCCCCGGTAATGCACATACACGCTAACCTTTGTACCTTCTCGAATTGCTTGAGGTATGCTGTCTTGTCCAGTGCTGTCCACCAGACTGTTACTCCATACATTAGTATGGGTCTGACGACCGTGATGTAGAGCCATAGGGTAATCTTGGGGTTGAATCCCCATTTTTTCCCTATGGCTTTCTTGCATGTGTAAAGAGCTATAGTTGCTTTTTTAACTCTTTCGATTGTGTTGCTTTTCCAGGTTAATTTCCTATCTAGTATAATGCCAAGATATTTGGCATTGGAGGATTAGTTTAATCTGGTACCAAGCAAAGTGATAGGGCAATGCTCCGGAATTTTATGCTTTTTGGTGAATAGCACGAGCTCCGTTTTCTGGGGATTCACCCTGAGCCCGTTGCTATGCGCCCAATTGCAAAGAATTGAGAATGCCGTTTGCATACGGTCATTCAGTGTGGAAATGTATTTACCTGAGATTGAAATGGCAACGTCATCAGCGTAGGCAATAACGTCCAGGCCTTCTTTCTCCAGTTTGATTAGTAGTTCGTTAACGACTACCTTCCAGAGAAGAGGTGAGAGGACCCCACCTTGCGGGGTTCCCATGGTAACCACTCTGGTGGTTACTTGGCTTACCCATTTGGACTGAATCCTGCGCGTTAATAGTAACTCGCTGATCAGATAGAGTGTAGGTCATCACAAGGTCACATTAACATTGCTGAAGAAGCTACGCTCCATCGCATATACCTACATAGGTATGTGTCTTTTTCTGTTTTTACTTTTAAGCAAAGGTTTTAAACTCAAGGCAATGCCCTCGACGCATGAACCTTCAAAGCTTTCTTCATAAATTAGCAGCTCAGAGTTCAAAGATTAAACACATAACCGATTGCCTTCGTTCAACATATCAATTACATTGAGATTAAGTATTGATGCAAAAACTGGTTTCAAACCTTCTTATGAGTCTTGACAAAGCTTTAGAGGATTTTGTATATATGTATGTATATGTATGTATGCATCTAGTTCAACAATGTCACAAGGTCATACAAAATACGTTTATTCAATGTTTAGTGGCTAAAATCGCAATTCCCAATGGCGGCGAGAAGTTAGTCACTTGGACCGAATTGACGTTGGTTTTTGCGGTTTTTCCACGGGAAATTGTGCCTTCTATTTAGTCGTTTAGTCGTAGAATGGAGGACGCCGTGGCGCAGTGGTTAGTGTGTTGGACTCTGACGCACGATGAGCGAGTTCGGATTCCGATAACACCGACGCCATCGAATGTTTATTTCGCGGCGTTCCTCCTCGGCGGAGTACTGGCAAAACCCCCCGTAGTATACTTGCCGTGAAAAAGCTTATCGACTCATGCCGTTCGGAATCGGCATTAAACTGTAGGTCCCTTTCACCTACATATGTATGTGAAAAATAAATCACACACAACATGGGTGATTGAGAGAAGTTTGGCTCTGGTCTTTCATGGGCTGTAACGCCATCAAAAAAGAAGTCGTAGAATGTAAATGCACTTTTAAGGGCGCAGGTATTCAAAAGAATAAGAAACAGTGACCTGGACAATAGGAGGCCTTTCTAAGGTTATTCTTTTTCATTTAAATCTTGCTTAGTTGGAGTTGCATAACCAAAATCGTAACTGGCAGCTAATTTATGGTTAATTCCAATGACTACAACGATTCCAGAATACTCCCACTAATAGCTGCTACCACGACTATAACGACTACATTACTCCATGAACGCGATACAGTTGTCGGTTTTCGGTTCTGATTATTCTTTTTTTTTTTTTTTTAATTAGATGTACACCTTAGAACTCAGCCAACACACTATCGTACATGACAGCATTAGCAACTCACATCGAAGACCGGAGACCAGAGACCGGATACCTGCCTTAGACGTACATCCATACATACATATGGAATCACAGCGGAGCTCAGGGGTGGAATAACGAAAATATACATACACGTAGCCCTACAGCACCGGCACCAGTTCCAATCTACACATCCGACTATCTACATATATTTATATATTCAGATACATAGCACTACATCCATTTACCTGACAGAATTTAACACGTGATCCGTTTGTGCTGAATAAGCAAGCGGGAGAAGCAGTGAAACCGAAGCAATAAATTTCCAAACTGGTGCCGTCATGTCTGGCATGGTTTGTGCGACTCGATTCGGTGCGACTCGATATTGGGTTTAGAGAGCTTCGTTTGATCATTGTCGTTGCCCGTTGGCGTTCGCTTGTTATGTTGTTTTGTTGGTGGACCGATCGGGTTGGCGTCGTTGTGTGCATGTTGTTTTGTTGTTGTTCGTTTGCTGCTGCTGCTGCACAAGCCTGGCGTTTGATTATCAACAAAAGCCAGGCGTTTTTCGTTTTTTTTGTTTTTTTTTTCACCTTTTCCTCGAAATTTTCTGATTCTTCATTGATATTGGAAATATTTCTTTTTCTCTCCTCCTTCTCTTCATTCACCGCCCGCGCTGCTTTTATTTATTAAAAGAGAAAAAAAAAAAAAAAAAACTATTGTATCTGAACACACCGGCTAGCAGCACCAACGGATGCGTACGTATGCACACATTGTACATATGTATGTATGTGTGAATCCAGTCAATACAATCAAATTGACATAAACTGGTTTTGTTTGATATAAAGCGGCGGATTTGTGCTAGCATTTCATTACTGGTTCCCTCGTACCACATTATTCGTCAATTGAATTGGGTTTCTATGTATCCACGAGATAGATGTCTTTTTACCTTCTTTTTCTTTAATTTCATTTTTTTAACTTATACAATTGAGGGGATGTTTAAATGATCGGCGTTGCTGTCGTTGACGTTGTCAAACGATATGAATGAAGTATCTGGAGAGCAAGTTAATTGATGACAGCAGCATAGCGAATGGATCGATATTCAAGAAAGAAATTTATCTATGTACATAGGTATTGGCTAACTAAAATATTGTATAAAATATGTATAGTCATGTACAACCTGGGCCTCAACCAACATGCCCCTCTTTCGCTAGCCTTTTCCATTGCCGCTCGCCCAGTTGGTCGAGGTCCCTTTCCACCTGTGCGCGCCAACTTAGGTGCGGCCGTCCTCTATTTCTTCTTCCCTCGGGGTTGGATTCAAAGACTCTCCGGGCTGGAGCTGTGGTGTCCATTCGCTCTACATAGCCCAGCCATCTTAGGCGTTGAATCCGTAGACGCCTGACTAGGCTCATGTCGCTGTACAGCCCGTAAAGTTCGTGGTTGAATCTTCTCCTCCATCCCCCGTCTGCGTTTATAGGCCCAAAAATCACGCGCAAAATCTTTCTCTTGAACCGACCAAGGGCCTCCTCATCCGCTTTTGATAGTGTCCATGCTTCTGCACCGTACAACAGGACCGGGATGATAAGGTCTTATATAGAGTCAACTTTGTTGTTCGGGAGAGGGCTCTATTACTCAGTTGCTTCCTGAGCCCAAAGAAACAGCGATTGGCAAGAGTGATTCTGCGTTTGATTTCGGAACTGATGTCGTTGTTCCAGGTCACTGCGGAGCCAAGGTAGACGAAGTCCTTAACTACCTCGAACTTATATCTGCCAATACAAACGTTCTGGCCAAGACGTCGGTGGTGAGCGTCCTCTTTTGATGACAGCATATATTTAGTATTGCCCTCGTTTACCGCCAGACCAACTTTCGTCGCCTCGAACTCAATAGTCGCAAACGCCTCATTGACATCTCGCTGCGATCTACCTATTATGTCAATATCGTCGGCGTATGCAAGGAGTTGCGAGGATTTGAAATAGATTGCGCCTCTTGTATTGGCCAGTGATTTTGAAGAAATCACACGACAGCGCATCGGTCTGCCTAAAACCTTTTTTGACATCAAAACTATCGGTAAGGTGTTCACCGATTCGGATGGAGCAGCAAGCATTCTCCAAAGTCATCCTGCATAGTCTGATGAGTTTAGCAGTTATGGCAAAGGTAGACATAGCGTTATATAGCTCGTCTCTAATTACGCTGTCGTATGCGGCCTTGAAGTCGACGAATAGATGGTGAGTGTCGACTTGAAATTC
Organism: Eumerus sabulonum; assembly: GCA_951905685.1. NCBI lineage: Eukaryota > Metazoa > Arthropoda > Insecta > Diptera > Syrphidae > Eumerus > Eumerus sabulonum. The sequence continues at coordinate 21,385,242 of OX645062.1, read as the reverse complement.
ATTGGTTTTCTCCAGGATCTGCCGTAGTGTGAAGATTTGATCGATGGTGGACTTCCCTGGCCTGAAGCCACACTGATAAGGACCTATCAGCTTGTTTACGAATGGCTTCAGGCATTCACACAAAACGGCAGCGAAGATCTTTTCTGCGACATTAAGGAGACTTATTCCCTTATAGTTGGCGCAGTCCAAAAAAGGGTCTCCTTTTTTGTGGATCGGGCAACAATGCTGAGACTCCATTCCTCGGGCATGCTTTCCTCTGACCATATCTTACAGATGAGCCGGTGCATGCACATAGTCAGCTCAAGCCCAGCCGCTTTGAAGAGTTCAGCAGACAGTCCATATGCGCCAGCAGCTTTATTCGACTTGAGTTTCGACATGGCAATTTCAACTTCGTCGAGGTCAGGGAGACAGTATTCTCTGCGATCTTCGTCGTTAAAAAATGGATCATTCTGCCTGACGGCGGTATGTTGGCTGTCATCGCCGTTATACAGTCTGCAGAAGTGGTTTTTCCAAATTCTCAACATCGACTGCGATTCTACTACTAGGTGTCCGTTCTCATCCTTACAGGCCTCCGTTCGGGCTTTATAGCCTTCAGACATTCGTTTTATCCGTTGATAGAATCTTCGAACGTCATGCCTGAAATAGCACCTCTCCAAGTTTTCAATCGGCCGCTTCTCGTGCTCTTTCTTTTTTCTTCTAAGAAGCTTATGTTCCTCCCTTCTTTTGAGCTCGTAGAGCTCACGAGCCGCTCTTGTTTTTTTGTGTAGTGAGATTTTGTATGCCTCCTGCTTTTCCGCATGAATCCTTCTACACTCGTCATCGAACCAGGTGTTTCGTCGTGGTGGAGCTTTAGGGCCCAGCACTTCCGTTGCTGTGCTCTTCAGGGCTAGTTTGCACAGGCTCCATTGTTGCTCTACTGACTGATTGGAGGATTGAGGTGTATCGGAGAGCTTAGTAGCTTTCCGACGTCAGAGCTTGGTGTTCTAACTCTACTCCACGGTGTTCGTGTTATGCGTTGACGTATCTTGGCTACTACAAGTTTTCTGAGTCGATGTTCGCTCCTCGGAAAGTGCGAACATAAAGAATAGTGGAGGAGTGTCTTACGTCAATCGCGATGTGATCAATCTGGTTGGTGACTGAATGATCTGGCGACCGCCAGGTGCCAGGTGTATATCGAGGTGGGGAAATCGTGTACTGGCTAAAAGAAGATTTCGCCCCGTGGCAAGGTCGATCAGCCTGTGTCAGTTATCGGATGTGGTGTCATGTAGGCTGCGTTTGCCGATGACCCGTTCAAAGATGCTTTCTTTACCCAGCTTAGCGGTAAAATCTCCTAGTATGATTTTGGTATCATAGCTGGGGCATGTGGTATATGTTCTGTCTAGGAGATCAAAGAAATCATCTTTGATGAAGTCATCCTTGTCTTCCGTGGCTGATGTTAGAGAAATTTGCCTTGATGCGGATCGTTATGAGGCGTTCACTCACATGCTGGAAATTTAGGTCTTTATGTCTTAGTCCACCTCTAACAACAAATCCGCATCCAAATAGTCTCTGTCTTCTCTCCCTATAGCAGTCAGCGTAGTAAATGTCGCAGTTTATCATCCGCTTTTAACCCGGTCCATTCCATCGCATTTCCTGGATGGCGGTGACGTCCGCCTTATAGCGGTCTCAGGCGTCCGCAAGTTGTTCGGCTGCACGTGGTCTGTTTAGGGACCTAATATTCCACGTACAGAACCGAAGGTCCTTGTTTGTTTTTTGTGTTTATTATAGGGTCGTCAGCATAGGTCCGTTCCGTTTTTCTATCCGAGGCTGTTTTTTGCTTCTGAGCAATCAGTGGTTTTTTTTTTTCTTTTTTTTTTTTTTTTTTTAATAATTTGCGCGCACTCAACGTCTATTAAACTTGTTATGTCGGCGACACAGTGCGGGCAGAAGGTAGAAAGGAAGAGGAATAGAGGAGATGCCGATGGACATTGATCTTAAATGTTTGCATGTTGCATTGAGGGGGGAAAACCGAATCCGGCAGGGAGTTCCAGATTCATGTCGTTCGGTTAATGAAAGATTCTCTATATTTGACAGTACGTTCGAAAGCAGGCTTCAGGGTATATTGGTGAGCATTCCTAGAGAGACGTGTATTGCGGGAGAAATGTTGAAGGGGCGGAATGCAACTGGCTATTTCATCGGAGCTGTAACGCATTTTCGACAAAAGGGCTTCATGCCAAACCCTGTCAAATGCTTTCGAAATATCCAGTTCAACAACTTTGCTTTCACCTGCTTGGTGAAGCGAGTGATTCCACTATTCGACGAGATATGCCATCAAATCACCAGTGGATCTGTTGCTGCGGAAACCGTATTGGCGGTCATTGAGGAGTTTCCGTGATTAAAGATATTTCATAAGCTGACGGTTAATCAGCGTTTCCATGACCTTGGAAAGAAGGGACGTTAGTGCAGTGGGTCGGTAGTTGGAGGGAGAAGATGATTCGCCTTTTTTGGGTATAGGCTGGACAAATGCTGTTTTCCACCTACTCGGAAAGAGCCCAGAGGTGTAGGAAATGAGAAAAAGCTTACGCAGTGGTCATGCAAGCGTAGAAGAACACCTCTTCAGAACTATTGGGGCAATACCATCTGCACCAGCGGATTTGTGTATGTCGAGGTCTTTAAGAACCCTTGCGACTGTACGTGTGCGGAAGTGGATTGGTCCCATAGTGGAATTTACGCACTCTAGTACAGGCGGAGACAAAGTACAAGCTGGCAGCTGAGAACTGGTTGCGAAATCGGCCGCAAATGGGTTTTATGGTTATGGTTTGCTAGACCATAACCCAACCGACACTAATCCTGTTTGGTGGCGCAGGATACTCGCCATTCGGCCTCTTCCGTCAGTAATTTCCCTTGTAAGGAAATTTCCAGATGGTACCACGAGGAGGTGGAAGCAGGACCTGACTAGCAGAGCTGCAAGATGTTCGGCTGCAGAGGCTCTTACGCGCTTTTTGTCCGTCGGCAGATGCTACCCCTGCGAGGCCTTTGCTAGTCCTTTACCATCCATAATAGCTTAAGGTTGGGTAATCCTTTTCCCAAAAGAACGCAACCTATATTTTCTTTAGATTTCGTTTTAATACTTATTTCATTAAACAAAGGGCTGTGTGTGAAAACTTTTATCCTTCTCTGTACATACATCAAAACTGTCAGGATAAAGTCTATTTTAACAAAATCGATTTGAAAATTGTTGCATAGATTCATGCCTTTTGGACACATATTCGGTCTACATACGTGTCACATCTGTTTCAGTAGATATATTAGAAAAAGAAAAACTCTTTCTGGAAGATTCTACATTGCTAGGATAAGTAGACCTCAATAAGCCAACGACGCGAATGATACCTTAGTGATTCATTAGCTTTGTTAATGATGTTGTTCTGAGTAGTTTAGAACAGAAAAGTAAAAATTATTTTTCACTAAGAAAACTGTCTGTCGGAAAGTGTTCTGCCCTGTATTCAAAAAGAGTGTTTCGAAATTCAGGGACGAAATGTTCAAAGTACACAGCATACCTACCGTAGTATTGTTTGACGGCATTAGACATATGTATGTCTTACTTTTCGATGTTCCCATTTCTTAAAATCGTTCCACACTAGACAGATACTACAAACATTAATTTCCTTGCCACATTTCTCAACTCAACTCAACTCAAAAACAGCCACCTCATGATTCCCCCAAATTTCATTTTTCAAACTCAGCGATAGCATTGCCATGAAATATCTTCGTCAACAATTCGTGTAAACTGCCAACTTGTAATTCATCCAAGTCATCGTTTTGTCGGTTGTACCCCACCGTTTTCGAAGAAAACACAACTAAGGATTATAAAATCGAAAATTTGAAAAATAGATACAAAAAGGAATCCAATTGCTTATACGAGTTATTCGCCCACAAAAAGAATTTATTAAAAAATTGCCATGGGATTTGTTGACAAGGCGAACCGGGCCCAATCGAATCAATTTAACTTGAAGAATTATTTGCACTTCATATCTTTATAGAACTACATGAAACCAATTTATTTCCACAGATACTCGATGAATCAACACAGAGTCAGATAAGGCCGGTGGTACAGTCGGCTATGCTTTAGCGGATTATTACGTGCTGAAATCCACGAGTACGTTCTATCAGTGACGACAGTTTAGATGATGATTGTTCCGCTTACTTAGATTGCGTAGTGACTTACGCGATTTGTTAGATACACTGATGATGTATTTGACAATTTAGTATGAAGAGTTGGTAGTTAGTACAGAGTTGAGGTGATATCACTCAGTCTGTTGGGCATGTTTGATTAGTTTCAATTAAATGGACAGATGTGCGAGGATGATTAGAAGACTTATGCTATCAAAGGCATTTTCGTATTCGTAACCAGTTTTGGAGAGAGTGACAGCATAGCCACTTGGCCCATTTTTCTATAACGAACGTGGTTACTTGCTGAGAAACCAAATTGGCTTTAAAGGTAGTTCTACAATACTGTTACTGTTAAATTAAATCGTTCAGAATAGGGTTCGATAAACTGCAACTGTTTATCCGAAACCCAATAGAAGAAAAGGACGATCTCCTAGACAGAACCTAAGCCCAATGTCCCAGCTTCTTCTTCTTCTTAGTGGGCGCTACAGTTCGGGGTGAACCTGGGCCTCAACCAACATGCCCCTCCAACTAGCACGATCTTTCGCTAGCCTTTTCCATTGCCGCACACCCATTTGGCTGAGGTCCCCTTCCACCTGTGTGCGCCATCTTAAGTGCGACCGTCCTCTGCTTCTTCGTCCCTCGGGATTGGATTCAAAGACTCTCCGGGCTGGAGCTGTGGTCTCCATTCGCTCTACATAGCCCAGCCATCTTAGGCGTTGAATCCGTAGACGCCTGACTAGGCTCATGTCGCTGTACAGCCCGTAAAGTTCGTGGTTGAATCTTCTCCTCCATCCCCCGTCTGCGTTTATAGGCCCAAAAATCACGCGCAAAATCTTTCTCTCGAACCGACCAAGGGCCTCCTCATCCGCTTTTGATAGTGTCCATGCTTCTGCGCCGTACAACGGGACCGGGATGATAAGGGTCTTATATAGAGTCAACTTTGTCGTTCGGGAGAAGGCTCTATTACTCAGTTGCCTCCTGAGCCCAAAGAAACAGCGATTGGCAAGAGTGATTCTGCGTTTGATTTCGGAACTGATGTCGTTGTTCCAGATCACTGCGGAGCCAAGGTAGACGAAGTCCTTAACTACCTCGAACTTATATCTGCCTATACAAACGTTCTGGCCAAGACGTCGGTGTTGAGCGTCCCCTTTTGATGACTGCATATATTTAGTTTTGCCCTCGTTTACCGTCAAACCAATCTTCGCCGCCTCCATCTCAATACTCGCAAACGCCTCATTGACATCTCGCTGCGATCTACCTATTATGTCAATATCGTCGGCGTATGCAAGGAGTTGCGAGGATTTGAAATAGATTGTGCCTCTTGTATTGGCCAGTGATTTTTGCACAATCATTTCCAATATGATGTTGAAGAAATCACACGACAGCGCATTGCCCTGCCTAAATCCTTTTTTGACATCAAAACTATCGGTAAGGTGTTCACCGATTCGGATGGAGCAGCGAGCATTCTCCAAAGTCATCCTGCATAGTCTGACGTGGTGAGTGTCGACTTGAAATTCATTGGTTTTTTCCAGTATCTGCCGTAGTGTGAAGATTTGGTCGGTGGTGGACTTCCCTGGCCTGAATCCGCACTGATAAGGACCAATCAGCTTATTTACAAAAGGCTTCAGGCGTTCACACAAAACGGCAGAGAAGATTTTGTAGGCGATGTTATAGTTGGCGCAATCAGAGGGGTCTTCTTTCTTGTGGATCGGGCATACGATGCTGAGACTCCATTCCTCAGGCATGCTTTCCTCTAACCATATCTTACGGATGGGCTGGTGCATGCTCCCAACCAGGTCATTCCCAGCTGCCTTGAAGAGCTCAGCAGACAGTCCGTCTGCGCCAGCAGCTTTATTCGACTTGAGCTTCGATATGGCAATCTTAACTTCGTCGAGGTCAGGGGGGCAGAATTCTCTGCGGTCTCCGTCGATTAGAAATGGATCATTCTGCCTGACAGCGGTATATTGACTAACATCGCCGTTATACAGTCGGCAGAAGTGGTTTTTCCATATTCTCAGCATCGACTGCGGTTCTACTACTAGGTGTCCGTTCTCATCCCTGCAGGCTTCCGTTCTGGCTTCATAACCTTGGCATGTTCGCTTTATCTGTTGATACAACTTTCGAACGTCACGCCTGCAGTAACACCTCTCCAAATCCTCACTCGCGCGCTTCTCGTGCTCTTTCTTCTTTCTTCTGAGAAGCTAATGCTCCTCCCTTCTTTTTAACTCGTAGAGCTCACGAGCTGCTCTTGTTCTTTTATGCAGCGAGGCCTTATATGCATCCTGCTTCGCTGTATGAATCCTCCTGCACTCGTCATCGAACCAGGTGTTTCTTCGTGGTGGAGCCCTGAAACCCAAAACTTCGGATGCAGAGCTTTGTCCCAGCTACGACACAAAAATAGTTCTAGGAGATTTTAATGCAAAATTGGGCAAAGAGGATATATTTGAGTTGATCACGGGAACGCCTACACGACACCACGTCCGAAAACGGACATCGGCTACTTGACTTCTTGGCGGGGCGCAATCTCCTTCTGCCTAGCACCCGCATCTCAACATTTACAAATGAACCTGGCGATCACCTGATCAGTATACCACCAATCAGACTGATCACGTTGCGATCGACGCCAGACAATTCTCCAGCATCCTAGATGTGCGAACCTTCCGAAAAGCCAACATCGACTCGGATCACTATCTTGTTGTAGCCAAGGTACGAATGAAGATATTAAGGATGCCATGGAATCGAGCTGGACAACAAAAGTTTGACGTCGGAAAGCTACAATCGCAGGAGACCGCTAGGACCTTTGCCGATCGAGTTTCCCTCAACCTCTCACAAACTCCCACATAACAATAGTGGGAGCATTGCCAGCGTGCTACCCGAGACGCTGCCTCTGATGTGTTGGGTTTTAAGAAACCGTCAGCTAGAAACCCCTGGTTTGATGAATAATGCGGGCAAGCCCATGTAGCAAAGCAAGACGCCCACAAAGCCATGCTACATAGACGGACGAGAGCCACTCGTGAGCATTACGAGCAGAAACGGAGAGAGGAACACACGCTTTTAAGGAAAAATAAAAGACAACATGAAAAGCGATATATCGAGGAGATGGAGAGATGCTATCACAGGAATAATGATCGCAAGTTTTACGAAAAGGTAAAACAAACACGCCAGCGCTGAAGCCAGAGAAGAAGCCTATAGGGATGAAAACGGACAGCTAGCAGTAGAGTTACAGTCATTGCTGAGAATATGGAAGGAACACTTCTGTAGACTGTTTAACGGCGATGAAAGATTTAATACCGCTATCAGGCAGAATGATCCATTCGCAACGGACGAAGATGTAAGAGGATTTCGTCCACCCGACCTAGGTGAAATTAAGCTAGTAATTTCAAAGCTCAAAAACAATAAAGCCATGGGCGCAGACGGGCTGTCTGCCGAGCTATTTAAAGCGGCTGGAGATGATCTGGTAGGGCGCATACACCAGCTCATCTGTAAAAATGGTCGGAGGAAAGCATGCCCGATGAGTGGAATCTCGGCATCGTTTGCCCAGTCCACAAGAAAGGAGACCCCTATAACTGCGTCAACTACAGGGGAATAGGGCTCCTTAACATTGCATACAAGTTCTTCTCTGCCGTACTGTGTGAACGCCAGAAACCGTTCGTGGTTCTTATCAGTGTGGTTTCAGGCCAGTTAAGTCCACAATAGACCAGATACTCACACTGCGGCAGATCTTGGAGAAGACCCAAGAATACCGAATCGCCTTTTTCGTCGATTTCAAGGCCGCGTATGACAGTGTGTGAGACGAGCTATACAGCGCCAGGTCTAGTTTTGACATCCCTGTCAAACTCGTCAGCTTGTGTTGTGTAGAATGACAATGGAGAACTCTCGTTGCTCCATTAAAATCGGTAGCGAATTAACCGAAGCCTTTATTGTTAAAAAAGGATCTAGACAAGGTGACGCACTGTCATGAAATTTCTTTAACATCCTGCTTGAAAATATCATACGAGACTTACTGGCCAATATAAGAGGTACGATCTATTTCAAGTCTGCCCAACTGCTTGCGTAGGCGGATGACATTCGCGTAATTGGACGAACACAGCGGGACGCCAATGAAGCGATCGAAAGCATTGAAGCAGAAGTAGCTAAAATGGGTCTTTCGTTTAACGAGGGTAAAAGGAGATATATGCTGTCAACCAAAAAAGACGCGCAAAACCGGTGTTTCGATCAGAACGTCACAATTGACAGCTTCAAATTCGAAGTGGTCAAGGACTTCATCTACCTTGTCTCACTAATGACCAGCGACAATAACACCAGCGCTGAGATCAAACGCAGATTTACTCTTGCCAACCGCTGCTTCTTGGGCTCACGAGACAATTGAGAAGTAGAGCCCTCTATCGAAAGACCAAAGTTGTGCTGTACAAAACCTTAATCATCTCAGTCTTCTTTTATGGCGCAGAGGCCGGAGTTTAACGAAAGCGGATGAAGAAGCCCTTGGTCAATTCGAGAGAAAAATTCTGCGTTCAATCCATGGTCCTCTTTGTATAAACGGGGAGTGGATGAGGAGATGCAACGACGAACTATACGGGCTGGCCCTGGTACGACGTCTGCGGGTCCAACGTCTAAGATGGCTGGGCTATGTAGAGTGAATGGAAAATACAGCTCCGGTCCCAAAGTCTTCGAGTCCAACACCGAGGGGCGACGGAGCAGAGGACAACCGAATCTAAGGTGGCGCACACAGGTGGAAGGAGACCTTAACCAACTGGGAGTGCGTCGCTGGCAGCAGCTAGGAAAAGACCATGCCAGCTGGAGAAGTTTGTTGGTTGAGGCCCAGGTTCACACCGGACTGTAGCGTCACCTACAAAAAGTAAGTAAAAGTAAGTTTACTTTTTTTTTTTTTCAATTACTTACTACTTATACTTATTACCTCGGCGCGCCCTTCTTCGACAATCTGAGTGAGCTAGCAAACCAAAAAATAGCTCAACTCCACCGCTTTATTAGAAGCACCGGTTGGTTCCCAGGTAGCGGATCAGGATAACCTGATCCAGGTGGTATCACAATGGGCCGGTTTCGGCCTAAGTGTGGCTTACGCCTACCACGTCAACCTAACCTAACCTACTACTTATCAGGCCAGCGATCCATGGAGGATCTGAGCCTGAGCTATAGCTGCCTTCCTCCCTTTTTATTCAATACACACACTTTATATTTCTTCTCACGTGAATTATCTGGGAGCTTCACCTTTTTCTATTATTACAAGCTTACACACACCTTTATTACACACTTTGTTTCTAGAGCCCACGAGGTGGCTTAATTACTTTTACACTGAATACCGAATCACTGAATCCCGAATACTGAATGCCTCCGAGGCCGGGTGTTCCCGCTTATATAGCCCTCGATCCACTTTCTCGAATGTTCCCCGTCAGACCTTCCACTTCAAAAGTCTCTAGAATGCTCCGTGCCTTGGCATTGACATTCGACAGTATGCCGCTCAAAATTACCACCATTTAATCGCTCGATGTAGGTACATTCATATTTCTGATTTTAAAAAAGACAAAGCTCCCCATCAATAAGGTTAGTTCCTCCGAACCCGCCAAGAAGGACTGGATCTTGCATCACGACAATACGCGGGTCTATTCCTCGTTGATTGTGCAAGAGTTTTTGGTGAAAAAAAGCATATAGCGCCTCTGCAACTTTTTTGTTTATTCCCCAAGAGAAAGTCACACTTCAATGGAACTCATCATGACGGTGTAGAGAAGGTTGAAGAAGCTGTAGTCATGGTTTTGAACGAGGAAGAACGTTGGAATCGTTGTTTTCCTTTGGTGGCGTTACAGCCTATGATGGACCAGAGCCAGGTTCTCTCCAACCACCCATGTTGTGTGTGATTTATTTTTCACACAGGTGAAAGGGACCTACAGTTTAATGCCGATCCTGAACGGCGTGAGTCGAGAAGCTTTTTCAAGGCAAGTTATGCTACAGGGGGTTTTGCCAGTACCCCGCCGAGGAGGGACGTAGCGAAATAAACAGTCGATGGCGTTGGTGTTATCGGGACCCGAACTCGCTCATCGTGCGTTAGAGTCCAACACACTAATGCGTCCCGGTGCCCTCTAAAGGTTAGAGGGGTCTATTATGGAGGTTGGTAGTAAAATTTTGCGACGTACTTAATTTGCTTTTCCATTAAGATCTGTAAGGAGTTAACCGAGACCGATGTCAAAAAAGATTCAGTCAGGGCGACGTACTGTCGTGTGATTTTTTCAACCTCATCCTTGAAAAAATCGTGCGGGATTCTCTGGCCAATACAAGAGGCACGTTCTACGTCAAGTCTGCAAAATTGCTCGAATACGCTGATGACATTGACGTAATTGGGAGAACGCACCGAGACATCAATGAAGCATTTGTGAGCATTGCGCCAAATGTGGCTAAAGTGGATCTGAAAGTAAACAAGGGCAAAACTTAATATATGATGTCGTCAAAGAAAGACGCACAACACTGACGTCTTGGCCAGAACGTTACTATTGGCAGCTATAACTGTAATGTACTCAAGGATTTTGTCTACCTTGGCTCACTGGTAGCAAGCGGCAACGACACCAGCGCTGAGATAAGACGCAGAATAACCCTTGCCAACCACTGTTTCTTCTTCGGGCTCAAGAGCCAGATAAGTAATAGAGCCCTCTCCGGGAGAATTGCTTTTATAGCCCTTTATAAGGTGACCCTCTATTAAACCTTAATCATCCCGGTTCTCCTCCACGATTTAGAGGCTTGGGCCTTGTCAAAGTGGATGAAGAAGCCCCTGGTCGTTTCGAGAGGAAAATTCTGCGTAGAATTTTCGGTCCCCTTTATGTTGACGAGGAGTAGAGGAGAAGATTCAATCACGAACTGTACGGGCTGTACAGCGATGTCGGTCTAGTATGACATCAACGGATCCAACATCTAAGATGGCTAGGCCATGTAGAGTGAATGGACAGCACAGCGCCGGCCCGAAGAGTCTTTGACTCCGAACCGGAGGGACGACGTTGTAGAGGACGGCCGCATCTAAGGTGGCGCACACAGGTGGAGAGGGACCTTAACCAACTGGGCATGCGAAACTAGAAACAGTTAGCAAAAGATCGTGCTGGTTGGAAAGGCTTCTTGGTTGAGGTCCAGGTTCACCTCGAACGGTAGCGCCACATAAGTAAGTACTTAGTTTGCTTGTTTTGGTTTTTTTTTTTTGTTTTTATAATTCGCGCAGGTACAAAAGTCATACCTCAACGGAGTGCAGATGGTTTGGGTCGTAAATGTTCGTTCACTACTCTCTAGGGGTTGTTGTCCTAGATAAGATTCGAGAGGAACTCAACTGAATTTTCACTTTGGTTGTAGTTCTCTCCTAGTGAGTATTATGCCTTTACCACTGCACCACGACCACCCCCACCTCGTATTCTACAAGAGAATTTCGGTATAGGAAAGACGTTAAGCTCGACGCAAACGCTATAGTCTCCGCTGAGTTCTGGTGTGACTTGCTATTGTTTTAGAGAGCAAACGATATTGTTTTCCTTGTATCCATAAACTTAATGAGATTTGGTCTTTGTATTTAGATGTTGCTAATAGCTGATCTGTTCCTTGATATTGTATGTAGTATTTCAATCAAACATGTATTCTTTAAGATCCCTCGTAGACGAGTGGCAGTGCAACACATGATGGAAACTCTCGTGCTTATCTACTACCATAGGTCAAGGTCGTTGGTGGCTCGCCCATATTCTTCTTAGAGTCCACAAAAATATGCGAGAAATACATTTCGACAAGGCATGACGATTGCCAAGTTTGTGATATTTAGTGCTTTGCTGTACTTATATAAAACAGCAGAGTGTTTTAAAATAAATGTGCATCTAGAACGTGGCTAGCCAGACACGTGCAACTAATCTACAACTCCTACACCAACGATAAAGACGGTTGGGTGGCAATCGATTGACATTCTGTATTAATTGACGTCAATCGATCGATTGCCATCGTGACTGAAATACTATTTAGAGAATAGGGGCTTGGCTGGCTATCAACCAAGTTGTCTGTCGGCATATAAAAGCCTAAACTTCTGTCGTAATCGAGTTTTCGTCGGAAAATGTACTTTAAAAATAGCACTTTCTTGCGATGGTGTAAAATGTATTTTTATATCGCCTCTCTTGGGTAGCTTAAGGGACGGTACTATTAAAAAACAAACTCGTAACTTCTTGACAGATGAGTTCTTTAATTGTGTAAATTGAAACAAGGAAACTACAATCTGTTGTAGTCTGTGCTGCTAATGACTTCTTTCTGTTGTTGTCAAATGAGCTGATCAAATTTACAGGATCCAGATTTTTCAGTTCTTTTGTTATGACAAATCAGTTTGCTAACAGCCTATGCAAATAATGTCACGCAGTATAAGGCGGGTATTAGTGCGATCCAGGAAATACACTGGATAGGAAACGGTATGATGAGGAAAAAAGATTGCTGTCGACTCTGACCATTTCCTCGTAGCTGCAAGATTCAGAGCTCGACTGTCCAATGTCAGCAAGCTGCAGCAGCCCACCATGAGGAGCTTCGACGTCGGGCGCCTTCGCACACCGGAGATTACCAGAGTCTACAGGGAGCAACTAAGCGAAAGGCTCTCCGGTATGCCTACCTCGAGCACAAATGTCAACAATATGTGGCTGCATTGTCGCTCAGCCAAGTGGCCGAGAACACTTTAGGCTAGCTACCACCACCGACAAGAAATCCGTGGGTGAATGTGAGCAGAAAAAGGTAGCAACCGACGAGGCGTACCAAAAGGCGCTGCAACGTAAAACCAGGGCACCGCGAGAGGAGTACCGAGCCAGAAGAAGGGCGGGAAAAAAAAAATTCCTGCGACTAAAGAAAAGGATCTTCGTAGCCTAAAGAAAGTTAAAAGCCTTGCAGGAGGCTTTAAGAAAGGCACCCAGACTCTTCGAAATTACAAATACAATCTTGTCACCGACCCACAGTGGATGTGTTTAAGCAGCATTTTCAGCAGCTGCTTAACGAGCATGACCAAGAGAGAGTGGTAGGGACTGAGGAAATCCCAACTCCAGCCGCTGAAGTAGTTCTCTCACCCAGCATCGAAGAAGTCAGCACAGCTATTGAAAAGCTGTAGAACAACAAGGCCGCAGGCTCAGATGGCTTGCCATCAGAGCCCTTCAAGGCTAGCGGCGATGTTCTGGTAGGGAGCATGCACCAGATCATCTGTAAAATTTGGGAAGATGAAAGCATGCCCGATGACTGGAATATCAGCTCTATTTGCCCCATCCACAAAAAAGGCGATCCTACCTCCTGCAAGAACTATGGAAGTTTATCCCTGCTCAATGTCGCATACAAAATCCAGCGTACTGTGTGAACGTATAAAGCCCTTTTGCACCGCACTAATCGGCAGCTACCAGTGCGGCTTCCGTCCCGGCAAATCGACTATAGACCAAATTTTCACACTTCGACAAATCCTGGAAAAGACCGGCGAGTTTCAGATCGATACACACCATCTCTTTATGGATTTTAAAACCGCATACGACAGCATTCATCGCGAAGAACTGTTTGGTGCGATGGCCGAATTCGGAATCCCGGGAAAACTGATCCGGCTGTGTCGCGCCGCTTAAAAATACGTGATGCACCGCGCAGTTCGGTTCTAGGACATCTGAACCGTTTGAAACATGCACTGGATTTCGGCAAGTAGATGCGCTCTCATGCGACTTGTTCAATTTAGTGCTGGAGCAGATAGTGCGACGGACAGGCGTCAACAGGGAAGGCGCTATCTTCTACAAGTCTATCCAGCTACTAGGATACGCGGATGATATTGACATCATCGCACGGTCTCGGCGTCACGTTGTAGAAGCTTACGCGGCGATTAAGGAACAGTTGGTCTTAATGTCAACGGGGATACGACAAAGTACATGCTGTCAAGCAAAAACCGATCCGTCGCTCACCGCCTTGGACAAAATATAACGATTGACAGCTATAATTTCGAGGTGGTTAAGGAGTTTGTCTACCTCGGGGCAAACGTAAACTCCACAAACGACACCAGAGTGGAGATCCGGCATAGAATCGGCCTTGCCAACCGCTGCTACTTCGGTGTGTCCAAACAACTTGGGCCAAACTCCTCACTCGAAGAACCAAAGTCATGCTTTACACAACGCTTATACTGCCGATCTTGCTATATGGAGCCAAAAGCTGGACGATAAGCAGGACGACGGACCTGGTTTTGAGTTCTTTCAAAAGAAAGATTCTGCGCCTGATATTTGGTCCTGTCTGCGAGGAAGGTGAATGGAGGAGAAGACAGAACCGCGAGCTCTACGAGCTGTACAAAGTTGTGGATATAGTCCGGAAGGCAGAGATCCGTCGACTACATTGGCTCGGCCACATCGAGCGCAGGAACACCAACGCTCCAGCTAAGAGGGTCCTCGACTCTGAGCCTCCTGATTCGAGAAGAAGAGGAAGACCGAACGTCCGGTATAAAGACCAAGTATTCGCGGATGCAAGACAACTTGCTCTTGATAACTGGAAGAGGCGCGCGTGCCCGGGACCGTCAAGGATGGAAGGCAGCTAAAGCTCAAGCTGAGATTCTCTTTGGATTGCCGGCCTGATAAGTAAGTAGGAATATTTGAAAGCGTATCTGTTACGAAATATATATAATTCTTCTTAAGTTGGTTAAGGTCGTTCTCCACTTGTGTGCACCTTTTGAGTCGAGGGCGTCCTCTGTTGCGTTGTTGAAATGCCTCGGATCCGAAGATTCTTTGGGCCTGAGCTATGTTGTTCATACGCTCTACATGGCCTAGCCATCTTAATCGTTGTATCCATAGGCGCTTAACCAGGCACATGCCGCCGTACAGTTCGTGAACCTATCTCTCGAAAAGACCAAGAGCTTCCCCACCGCTTTCAATAGCGTCCATGCCTCTGCACTAAACAGCAGGACTGGGATAATTAAGGTATTATATATAGGGCCAGCTTGATTTTTCGAGAGACGTCTCTGCTACTCAATTGCCTTTTGTGCCCAAAAAACAACGATTGGCAAGAGTTATTCTGCATTTAATCTCGTTACAGATGTT
Source organism: Eumerus sabulonum (assembly GCA_951905685.1). Classification (NCBI taxonomy): domain Eukaryota; kingdom Metazoa; phylum Arthropoda; class Insecta; order Diptera; family Syrphidae; genus Eumerus; species Eumerus sabulonum. The sequence goes on along the minus strand of OX645062.1, from coordinate 21,370,051 downwards.
GTACGTATTTATTACTGCGGATCCAAGGTAGACGAAGCCCTTGAAAACCTCAAAGTTCTTGCTGCCCATTGTGACGCTCTGTCCGAGGCGTCGATGCGAGTATACTTCTGCCCTCATTTACCGCCATACCCATTTTGGCCGCCTCCTCTTAAATGCCAGCAAACGCCTCATTGACCTTACGCTGCGTTCGACCAATCACGTCAATATTATCGGTGTAAGCTAGCAAATGAACGGACTTTTGGAAGATCATGTCCCTAGTGCCGGCTTGTGAGTTTCGCACGATCTTCTCAAGTATGATGTTAAATAAGTCACATGATAGCGCGTCGCCTTGTCTAAAAACTTTTATGACATTAAAGGTCTCGGTAAGTTCGTTACCAACCTTGATTGAGCAGCGAGAATTTTCCATCGTCAACCTACACAATCTGACGAGTTTGATAGGGATGCCGAAACTAGATATGGCTCTATATAGCTATATAGCTTGTGTCTATGCACGCTATCATATGCGACCTTGAAATCGACAAGTAGGTTGTGAGTGTCGATCTGCATTTCTTGGGTCTTTCCCAGCATCTGCCGCAGTCTGAACATCTGATATATTGTGGAATTCCCTGGCCTGAAACCACACTGATAGGGACCTATCAAGGTGTTGATGAACGGTTTCAGGCGTTCACACAAAACAGCAGAGAGGGTTTTGAATGCGATGTTAAGGAGACTGATCCCTCTGTAATTGACGCAGTCAAAGGGGTGTCCTTTCTTGTGAATCGGGCAAACGACACTGAGATCCCACTCCTCGGGCATGCATTTCTCCGACTATATGATGAGTTGGTGCATGCGCCCTGCCAGATCGTCCCCAACTGCTTTAAATAGTTCCGCGGACAGTCTGTCCGCTTCAGCAGCTTTGTTTGACTTTAGCCTTGATATTGCTATCTTGAGCTCGTCAAAGTCGGGCGGACTGAGTTCTTGTCTATCATCGTCCAAATTGATTGGGACATTTTGGTATTTGAGTCTTCCTCGCCGTTTAGCAGTCTGCAGAAATGATTCTTCCAAATTCTTATTATCGACTGCGCCTCTACTACAAGTTGTCCATTCTTGTCCCGGCAGTCTTCGTTCCAGGGTTTGTATTCACCGGACAGCTGTTTTACCTTTTGTCAAAACTTCCGGACTTTATTCCTGTTGTAACACCCCTCCATCCTCGACCGCGCGCTTCTCATGCTCCTTCTTTTTTTTTTGAGAATCCGGATCTCTCCTTTTCTGTTCGTAGAACTCACGAACAACTCTCGTCTTTCGATGCAGTACTGCCTTGTCAGCGTCTTGCTTAGCTGCATGGGCCTGGCTGCACTCGTCGTCAAACGAGTTTTTCCGGGTTTTTCCTAGGCGGTGGTGTCGTAAAACCGGCACATCAGTAGCAGCTTCTTTATTAGCACTTTGACAACGCTTCCATTCTTCTTCTACCATTAGTGCAGTCGAACTTTCAAAGAGTTTTTGGAAGACTCAGTCGATTGTAACTTTTCGAGTTCAAACATCGGTCTCCATTGTTTTTATGATATCCGAGCTCTTACCTTGGCCACAACAAGGAAATGTTCCGACTCGATGTTGGCTCCTCGGACGGTTCGGACATCAAGAACATTAGAGGAGTGTATGACGTCGATCGCAATCTCATCAATCTGGTTGGTAGTTGATTGATCAAGAGACCGTCAGGTCCCTTCATGGATATTGAGGTGTGGGAGCCGCGTACACACTACAGAGATGTTCCGCCCCGAGGCGAAATCCACTAGCCTGAGATCGTTCCCGTGTAGCAATCAGAAAAGAACACTTACTTACTTACTTTGATGGCGCTACAGTTCGAGGTGAACCAGGGCCTCAACCAATAAGCCTCTCCAGCCGGCCCGATCTTCGGCTAGCCGCTTCCAGTGCCGCACGCCCAGTTGGTTGAGGTCCCCTTCCACCTGTGCGCGCCACCTTAAATGCGGTCGTCCTCTGCTGCGTCGTCCCTCGGGGTTGGAGTCGAAGACTCTTCGGGCCGGAGCGTTGATGTCCATTCGCTCTACATGGCCTAGCCATCTTAGACGTTGGATCCGAAGACGTCTAACCAGGCCGATGTCGCTGTACAGCCCGTACAGTTCTTGGTTGAATCTCCTCCTCCATTCTCCATTTACACAAACGGGACCAAAGATTGCACGCAGAATTTTCCTCTCGAAACGACCAAGGGCCTCTTCATCCGCTTTTGATAACGTCCAAGCCTCAGCGCCGTAAAGGAGGACCGGGATGATGAAGGTTTTGTAGAGGGAAACCTTCGTTTTTCGAGAGAGGGCTCTACTACTCAATTGCCTCTTGACCCCGAAGAAGCTGCGATTGGCAAGAGTTATTCTGCGTTTTATCCCAGCGCTGGTGTCGTTGCTGCTTGTCACTATCGAGCCAAGGTAGACAAAGTCCTTGACTACTTCAAAAATATAGCTGCCAAAGGTGACGTTCTGACCAAGACGTCGGTGTTGTGCGTCTTTCTTGGATGACAGCATATATTTGGTCTTGTCCCCATTTACCCTTAGACCCACTTTCGCCGCTTCTGCTTCAACGCTTGTGAACGCCTCATTGACGTCTCGCTTTGTTCGTTCAATAACGTCAATGTCATCTGCGTAGGCAAGCAATTGTGTGGACTTGAAGTAAATCGTACCTCTTGTATTGGCCGCAGAGTCCCGCACGATCTTTTCAAGAATAATGTTGAAGAAATCACATGACAGTGCGTCACCCTGTCTAAAACCTCTTTTAACATCAAAGGGGTCGGTTAGTTCACCTCCGACCTTAATGGAGCAGCGAGAGTTCTTCATAGTCATCCTGCATAGTCTGACGAGTTTGGCATGAATGTTAAAACATGACAAGGCTCTGTATAGCTCGTCTCTATAAACACTGTCATACGCGGCTTTAAAGTCGACGAAAAGATGGTGCGTGTCGACCTGGAATTCATGGGTCTTCTCCAAGATCTGCCGTAGTGTAAATATTTGGTCTATCGTGGATTTTCCTGACCTGAAACCACACTGGTAGGAATCTATCAGATTGTCCACGAACGGTTTCAGGTACTTACACAGTACGGCAGAGAGGATCTTGTCCGCGAGGTTCAGGAGGCTTATCCCTCTGTAATTGGCGCAGTCATAGGCGTCTCCTTTCTTATGGACCGGGCAAACGATACTGAGATTCCATTCATCGGGCATGCGTTCTTCCAACCATATCTTGCAGATGAGTTGGTGAATGTTCCTGACCAGCTCATCGCCAGCTGCTTTAAACAGTTCCGCGGGGAGTCCGTCTGCTCCAGCAGCTTTATAAGACTTAAGTTTCGATATCGCTATCTTAACATCGTCTAGGTCGGGTGGACGGGATTCTCCTTCGTCTTCGTCCGTGCTCATCCCTGCAGGCTTCTGCTCTGGCCTTATAGCCTTGGCATGTTCGTTTTACTTTCTGGTAAAATTTTCGAACGTCGTTCCTGCCGTAACATCTCTCCATCTCCTCGATCTCGCGCTTCTCGTGCTCCTTCTTTTTCCTTCTCAGAAGCGCATGCTCCTCCCTCCTTTTCTGTTCATAGAGCTCGCGAGCAGCTGTCGTCCGTCGATGCAATGTGGCCATGTATGCATTCTGTTTCTCTACATGGGCCTGTCTGCACTCATCATCAAATCAGGGGTTTCTCGACGGTGGTGGCTCGAAACCGAGTAAATCTGAGGCGGCTCCTCTAATGGCTTTCTGACAACGACTCCATTGCTGTTCTATGGTTTCTGCAGATTGCATCGGGACCTGAGAGAGCTTGAGGGAGACTTGATCGGCGAAGGTTCTGGCGGTTTCCTGCGATTGCAGCTTTCCGACGTTAAATTTTGGTGTTCTTACTCGACTCCGTTGGTTCCGAGAAATTCGCATCCGTACCTTGGCTGCAACAAGGTAATGATCCGAGTCGATGTTGGCTCCTCGAAAGGTTCGGTTTTTTTTTTTTTTTTAGAGACTCGCGCAGGTTCAAGAGTTTTTTCATTTATCTCTTATGATGTGTTGACACACACAACCTGAACGGAGTGCAGTGGTTGGGGTCGTTGATGTTCGTTCACTATTCTCAGGGGTGGTTGTCCTAGACCTAGATAGGACGAGAGCCGACCAAATTCCGCGTTGGTTATAGTCCCTAGTAATTCGTTCAAGCACTTTGGTATTGCATACGCAGAGGATGAATTTCGGTTGGCCATATACTGTGAGTGTTATGCCTGCAGCAGTACGTCTGGTCACTTTACATTCACAACTGCGTTGCATACTTTTTGTCCGTATAGGAATTACTTTTTCTTGGCTATGAAGCGAATTTGAACCATAAACCTCATTTTATGGCATAAACGTTCTGCCTAGGAGATCATAGAAGTCGTCCTTATGTCGGTCATCTTTCTCCTCTGTGGGGGCGTAGACACAGTAAGCTTATATTGCCGAGATTGGCCTTGATGCTGACTTTTCCTGAGTCTGCCTCGAACAACAAATTCGCATCAGAATAAGCGTTGTTTATTTTCTCTGTAGGAGTTTCCGTAGTATATATCACAGTTTTTCATCCGCTTTTTGCCTGGCCCATCCCATCGCACTTCTTGGAGCGCGGTAATGTCTGCCTTATAGCAGTCCAAAGAGTTGACCAGTTGTTCGGCTGCTCCTGGGACCTAACGTTCCAGGTGCAGAACCGAAATTCGTTTCCTTTTTGACGTTTGCGGGGGTCGTCAACATGTATTCCGTCCGTATCCGAGGCTATTGGTTGTCTCTGAACAAAATTTTTGTTTTAAGTGATAGGGATGTTAGCCCTAAGCGCAACACCCAACGTGGAGGGCCAGGTTCCTCTTTCCCCAGGAACAAGGGGTCGGGTCGCTGCACACATTGGTTCACTACCTGGCGGGTGCCAGTATAGCTATACGGGGGAGGCCACGCGGAGGCTGTATGTCAACTTGGATTGAGCAGGGACAGAGATCGAATCTGGCGTTTGCCAAGTTAAACGCCATCAACTTCTTTCCTCTGTTTGTTCGCTCCCTTCTTCCCTAAAAAAAAAGAACTCTGGTTGCTTAAAAAATTATAATTTGCATAGCTCAACCTCCCTCAAGTGGTCTACGTAATTGCATTCCTCTATTAAGCTGTATCTCCGCTTTCCCATTCACGATTGTACTTATCACCGTACTATTTCTGGTCATTGCGAAAACCTCAACTGGACACTAGTTGATAATAAGATCGTTAAGGTCCGATTATTATCCGTCACGATAAGGCCCAAAATATTTATGAACAAACAAGTGATGTTCGGAAACACGTAACCGATAGTTCATTCTTATAATGCCTTTTATGGAGGTCTATATGGCGCTATGCAGCTAATCTGCTGATATCGAGGTAGTGTCATTGCTATTTATAACAGTGAGCCTTCACTATAGCAAGGAGCATGACATCAGTTGGAATGATTACCAAATCATAGATTTACTGGCTGAAAATGACGCGGTTGTTAGTTCATTTACTTTTTCCGCTCGATTCAAGAGTGCCGATATCACTATTAACCTGGCGCATAGGATGGATTACAGAGGTGTTAATTGTGCTGCTATCTATTCACTGACATAATAGCCTGATAGTAGTGAAGGAGAAATGTTAGTTGCAGTCTTTTTAATTATAACTAGATAGAGGAGATGGTCGACTAGTAAACCTTAGTACCTTGTTTGAGATTGAGAAAATTGATTATCACATGACATGAACGATGAAATCAGGCGCCTAGATAACTATGGTAGGCTTTGATTGGGTGGACATGTACGAGCTCTATTGTTCGGTTGAAGATAAGACTGTACTGACAATATTTTTCGGGTTTGTTATATTTCCTTTGATTTGATATAAACGATGTGTAGGTAGGTAGGTAGGATCGTAGCCTTCCCAGAATTGAGAAGAATGCACATAGGCCAGGGAGGCCCGTTGTGCAGCTACGAGGGGGTTTTGCCCCCCTATTCGTGGAACCATTTTGTGCTTCTTAAGAAGTTAAGAAGATCAGGTATCCCTACTTTCTGAACATTTGTCAGACCGTTAAGGAAGTAAGAGCCTAGGTAACGTTTCCTGATATTGCAAAATGCTGGACAGGCACAGAGAAGGTGGTGAATGGATTCGACCTCCTCCTCGTCCTGACAGCTTCTGCAGAAATCATTCGGAACTGTTACTAGTTTTTGTGCGTGACTGCCAATGAGGCAGTGTCCTGTGATGACACCGATGATTTTGTAAATGTCAGTTCTTTTTAGGGAGAGGCCAGATTTGCCTGGTGATGACGCAGGTATGTCCCTGGGTCCATCTCAGGTTCGTCTCGGCCCTGGCTAGATTGGTCAGATTATGTTTAATGGTTGTAAGGTGTACTCCCTCACAAGCCACGATTGATTGTAGCGTCGTTCCTTGTTTGGGGAGTGTGTCGGCTTTTTCATTTCCTGTAATGTCACTGTGTCCCGGTACCCAGATAAGCTGTATGTTGAACTGTTCTGCCATCTCGTTAGGAGATAGGCCTCAGTCGAGACTGGATTTTGATGTGGACTCCAACAACTTTAAGGCTGCTTGACTGTCTTTGAGAATACGAATATCCGTGGTGGATATTACGTTCGACTTCAGACAAGACAAGGCCTCTTTTATTGCCAACAGTTCCGCCTGGAAAACGCTGCAGTGATCTGGTAATTTTAGAGCTTTATACAGCTTAAGTTGTTTGCAGAATACTCCACTGCCCACCCTGTCTTTGGTTTTAGTCCCGTCAATGTAAAAATCCACGCATTTTCTGCGGGGTTGAGTTTGGCGAGTCCAGTTTTGTCTGTCCGGGTATATCGTCGTAAAGTTTTTGTTCAAGACTATGGTGGGTTCTGTGTGGTCCAAGTTTTCTGCAATAGTTATCCTGTTTTGCAGGATGGAGGAGTGGCCAGTGACATAGCTCGTCCATTTCGAGTTGGCTTTTAGTCTTGGCTTTTAGTCTTTAGCCGTGTGTGTGGCAATTTGCTTGCCGAAAATATCGAGTGGAGTAAGGTCGAGTATCATGTTAAGCGCAGTCGTTGGTGTGCACCTGAGGGCCCCGATAATGCACATACATGCCATCCTTTGAACCTTCTCGAGTTGTTTGTGGTATGTTGTCTTGTCCAGTGCAGTCCACCAGATTATCACTCCATACATTAGTATGGGTCTAACGACCATGATATTGAGCCATAGGGTGATCTTGGGGTTGAATCCCCATTTTTTTTTCCTAGGGCTATTGTTACTTTTTTGCTCTTTCAATTGTATTGCTCTTCCAAGTTAATTTCCTATCGAGTATAATGCCAAGGAATTTGGCACTAGAGGAATAGACTACCCTGGTATCGAGCAAAGTGATAGGGCAGTTTTCCGGGATTTTATGCTTTTTGGTAAATAGCACGAGCTCCGTATTCTGGGGATTATTCCTGAGCCCGTTGCTATGCGCCCATTTGCACAGAAATGAGAATGCCGATTGCATGCGGTCATTCAGTGTAGATAGGTAATTACCTGAGATTGAAATGGCAACGTCATCGGCGTAGGCAACAACGTCCAGGCCTTCTTTCTCCAGTTTGATTAGTAGTTCGTTTACAACTACATTCTAGAGAAGAGGTGAGAGGATCCCACCTTGCGGGGTTCCCTTGGTAACTACTCTTGTAGTTACTAGGCTTCCCCACTTAGAGTGTATCTTGCGAGTTAAAAACAACTCTCTCCACCTCTCCACCTTTAGCTTTTCTAGCCCTTCTATTATTGCTTTCGGAGGGACGTTGTTAAAGGCGCCCTCTATGTCTAGGAAGGCTGTTAATGTACGATGTGTAATTTGAGATTACTTTGCAAAATTGTATCTCAACATTACCAGAAGGTGTTTCAGATTACCGGATGATTAGACGGATGAAAAACTGCGACATATACTACAGCAAATATCTCTGCTTGAAAAACGGAGTTATATCTGTCCATGCTGACGTAGATGCATGTGCCTGTATTTGCACCGTATACTCCAGCCCCAACGCCTTCGTCCGTTTTGGAGCCATCTGTGTACCACATGTAGAATCCTGTTCCCAGTTTTGTCGGTTGGGGAATGTGACTTTGTAGTTTTGGCTGAAGTTGTATCTGGGGAGACAGTTGTCTGTAAGAGATATCTTTAGGATCTCTTACTTACTTACTTATCAGGCCAGCGATCCATGGAGGATCTGAGCCTGAGCTATAGCTGCCTTCCATCCATGACGGTCCCGGGCATACTGCTTCCAGTTGTCAAGACCAAGATGTCTTACATCCGCGATTACTTGGTCTTTATACCGGAGGTTCGGTCTTCCTCTTCTTCTCGAACCAGGAGGCTCGGAGTCGAAGACCCTCTTAGCTGGAGCGTTGATGTCCATGCGCTCGATGTGGCCGAGCCAGTGTAGTCGACGGATCCTTGCCTTCCGGACTACATCAACATCTTGGTACAGCTCGTAGAGTTCGCGGCTGTGTCTTCTTCTCCATTAACCTTCCTCACAGACAGGACCAAATATCCGGCGCAGAATTTTTCTTTCGAAAGAACCCAAAATCAGCTCCGCTCTCCTGCTTATCGTCCAGCAAGACTGGCAGTATGACTTTGGTCTTTCGAGTTAGCAGTTTTGACCCCAGTTGGTTGGACAAGCCGAAGTAGCAGCGGTTGCGATTCTATGCCGGATCTCCACTGTGGTGTCATTTGTGGAATTTACGTGTGCCCCGAGGTAGACAAAGTCCTTATCTACCTCGAAATTGTAGCTGTCAATTGTTATATTTTGTCCCAGGTGGTGAGCGACGGATTTGTTTTTGCTTGACAGCATGTACTTCGTTTTGCCTCATTGACACCTTAAGACCAACTCGTTTCGCCTGTTCTTCAATCGCCGTGAATGTTTTCACAATGCCACGGCGAGAACACGCGATGATGTCGTAATCATCCGCGTATCCTAGCAGCTGGATGGACTTGTAAAAGATAGTGCCTTCCCTGTTGACGCCTGCCCGTCGCACTATCTGCTCCAGCACCAGGTTGAAGAAGTCACATGACAGCGAATCTCCTTGCCGAAATCCGGTGCATGTTTCGAATGGTTCCGAGGTCCTAGAACCGAGTTGCACGGTGCATCGCGTATTTTTTAGCGTGGCGCGACACAACTCAGTTTTAACGGGATCCCGAATTCGGATATCGCACCAAACAGTTCTTCACGATGAATGCTGTCGTACGCGGCTTTGAAATCGATGAAAAGATGGTGTGTATCGATTCGAAACTCATTGGCCTTTTCCAGGATTTGTCGAAGTGTGAAAATCTAGTCTATGGTTGATTTGCCGGGCCGGAAGCCGCACTGGTAGCTGCCGATTAGTGCGGTGCAAAATGGTTTTAGACGTTCACACAATCCGCTGGACAGGATCTTGTATGCGACATTGAGCAGGGATATACTTCTATAGTTCTTGCAAGAGGTAGGATCACCTTTTTTGTGGATGGGGCATATAGAGCTGGTATTCCAGTCGTCGGGCATGCTTTCATCTTCCCAAATTCTGCAGATGATCTGGTGCATGCTCCCTACCAAAACATCGCTTCCAGCCTTGAAGAGCTCTGATGGCAAGCCATCTGAGCCTGTGGCCTTGTTGTTCTTCAGCTTCTGAACTGCTCTGCCGACTTCTTCGATGCTGGGTGGGAGGACTACTTCAGCGGATGGAGTTGGGATTTCCTCGGTCCCTACCACTCTCTCTTGGTCATGCTCGTTAAGCAGCTACTGGAAATGCTGCTTAAATACATCCAATATTCCGTGCGGGTCGGTGACAAGATTACCCTCGCAGTTTCGAAGAGCTAGGGTGCCCTTTTTGAAGCCTCCTGCAAGGCCTTTGGCTTTCTTGTAAAAGGCTCGTGTTTTATGTTTATCCCTCGAATCCTCGATATCCTTGAGCTAAGAGGCTGCGAAGATTATTTTCTTTTGTCGCAGTAGTTTTTTCTCCTCCCTTCTTCTGGCTCGGTACTCTTCTTGCGCTGCCCTGGTTTTCCTCTGTAGCGCCTTTTGGTACGCCTCGTCGGTTGCTGCCTTTTTCTGCTCACACTCGCCATCATACCACGGGTTTCTTGTCGGGGGTGGTAGGTATCCTAAGGTGGTTTCGGCTACTTCCTGAATGGCTGAGCGGCAATGCAGCCACATATTATTGGCATTTGTGTTCGACGTAGGCATACCGTAGAGTTTTTCGCTCAGCTGCTCCCTGTAGACTCTGGCAACCTCCGGTGTGCTCAGGCGCCCAATGTCGAACCTCCTCCTGATGGGCTGGTGCAGCTTTCTTACATTGGACAGTCGAGCTCTGAATCTTGCTGCTACGAGGAAATGGTCAGAGTCGACATTTGCCCCTCTGAATGTTCGCACATCCAGGATGTTTGACGAGTGCCTTGCGTCAATGAGCACATGGTCGATTTGGTTGGCAGTTCGACCGTCCGGAGATCGCCAGGTTGCTGTGTGGATTCGCTTGCGAGGGAATCTTGTGCTAGTTATCACCGCATTACGAGCTGTCGCAAAGTCAGCGAGTCGGAAGCCGTTATCTGTTGTTGTATCGTGGAGGCTGTGCTTTCCGATCACTCCGCCAAGGGTGTTCTCCTTACCGATCTTGGCGTTGAAGTCCCCGAGCACGATTTTTACATCGTACTCCGGACAAGCTCCGTAGGTGTTGTCCAGGAGGTCATAGAAGTCCTCCTTGATAGGGTCTTTAGCCTCGTCGGTAGGGGCGTGTGCACATATAAGGCTGATGTTTAAGATTTCATGCCAGTTTATTTCGGTAAGGATATCAGGGTGAAAGAGCCTACGGTTAGAGTCATCCTCCACGATCAGTCTATGGGCGAAGACCATTGCTTCTTTCTTCAGTTGGAGATGAAGAGGTGGCAGGTCTGTGATGACTTCTAGTGCTGCTGTGGGGGTTGTTCTCATAGCCCCGGTGATACAGATGCAAGCTAGTCTTTGCAGTTTGTTGAGCTTGGCTTGCACTGATACTTGTTTTGTTTTGTGCCACCAGACGGGCGCAGCTTAATGAAATGCCCTGTAGTTCATAAAATGGAAAGTGGACAACCACTGCGGTTGGCTATGACTATCTGAAAAATGGATTTCCAAATATGTATATATACATATGTATGTATGGAAAAATAAAATATGTTTTTCTTAAATGTCTAGTATTTCTAAATTGAATTAACATTGTACATGCACGAGGTTTACTCCATTTTTGAATTGGTTAAGTGGAACTAAAAAGAGAAACAGAATGCCTACTGTTCGTCATTTAATTCTAATCATTTCAAGACACTTACGTCAAAGGCTAGCCAACTCATCACCAAAAACGACGCGCATAAGGCCAACTACATACATATTACTTGGCTCGCCACTCAAAAATGTTATTTTTAACATTTCAAAATCTTCCATCACCCAAGAGATACAGATATGTTTTTTTGCCCTCCATTAGTTGGCGCCGTCAGCTTTCCGAGTGACTCGTGTTATTCTTTATAAATAGATAGTGTACGGTGTATAATGGCGACAAAACGTCTCGAGAAAATTCGAAAGCTATTTAACATTGAAGCGCATTTCAACCTAATCTATTAATATGACAAAGATTATAAAATAGAAACATTTGTATTATGTAGATACAATATGTACATTTGAACAGGGCGCCTTTATTTTTCGGTTTGTCACACAAATTAAAAATTAATTTTAACGACCTTGATCGGTTTTAACTCATATTTTTCAACATACAGGGTGATCCAAATACAGGTTTCTTCTTAAAAATACAATCAAATGAACAGAATTCATTTTTTCCATGTCTTGTCGTTGTGCTTCCTCGACAACGACGTGGACGCCGCAACTGATATTATCGCAAATAGTATCCGAATCGTGAGCGAACGCCTCATTACAATCCGTATCAAGGCTACATTTTTTAACAACAGCCTGATCTGCGTCCATGCCCCCACGGAAGACAAGGATGATTCCACCAAAGATGAGTTCTACGATCTCCTAGACAGAACGTATGCCCAATGTCCCAGCTATGACATCAAAATTGTTCTAGGAGACTTCAATGCTAAGCTGGGTAAGGAAAGCATATTTGGAGGAGTCATCGGCAAACATAGCCTACACGACACCACCTCCGATAACGGACACAGGCTGATTGATCTTGCTACGGGGCGAAATCTCCTTCTAGCCAGTACGCGCTTCCCGCACCTCGATATACACAAAGGCACCTGGCGGTCTTTTGATCAATCGACTACCAACCAGATTGATCACATCGCAATCGGCGTCAGACACTCCTCCACTATTCTTGATGTTCGAACTTTCCGAGGGGCTAACATCGACTCTGACCACTATCTTGTAGTAGCCAAGATGCGCTTACAGATATCACGAACGCAGCGGAGTAGAGTGAGAATACAAAGTTATGACGTCGGAAAGCTACTATCGCCAGAAACCGCTCGTGCTTTTACCGATTGCGTCTCCCTTAAGCTCTCCAATACACCGCAATCCGCCACGCTGTCAATAGAACAGCAGTGGAGCCTTAGCAAACAAGCCCTGAAAAGCTTCGCATCCGAAGTTTTGGGTTTCAAATCTCCACCACGAAGAAACGCCTGGTTCGATGACGAGTGCAGGAGGATTCACACAGCGAAGCAGGATGCATATAAGGCCTCGCTGCATAAAAGAACAAGAGCAGCTCGTGAGCTCTACGAGTTAAAAAGAAGGGAGGAGCATAAGCTTCTTAGAAGAAAGAGCACGAGAAGCGCGCGATTGAGGATTTGGAGAGGTGTTACTGCAGGCGTGACGTTCGAAAGTTTTATCAACAGATAAAGCAAACATGCCAAGGTTATAAAGCCAGAACGGAAGCCTGCAGGAATGAGAACGGACACCTAGTAGTAGAATTGCAGTCGATGCTGAGAATATGGAAAAACCACTTCTGCAGACTGTATAACGGCGATGTTAGTCAATATACCACTGACAGGCAGAATGATCCATTTCTAATCGACGGAGACCGCAGAGAATTCTGTCCCCCTGACCTCGACGAAGTTAAGATTGCCATATCGAAGCTCAAGTCGAATAAAGCTGCTGGCGCAGACGGACTGTCTGCTGAGCTCTGCAAGGCAGCTGGAGATGAACTGGCTAGGAGCATGCACCAGCTCATCTGTAAGATATGGTCAGAGGAAAGCATGCCCGAGGAATGGAGTCTCAGCATCGTATGCCCGATCCACAAGAAAGGAGAACCCTCTGATTGCGCCAACTATAGAGGAATAAGTCTCCTTAACATCGCCAATAAAATCTTCTCTGCCTGAAGCCTGAAGCCTTTTGCAAATAAGCTGATAGGTCCTACGGCAGATCCTGGAAAAAACCAATGAATTTCAAGTCGACACTCACCACCTATTTGTGACAGCGTAATAAGAGACGAGCTAAATAACGCTATGTCTACCTTTGACATACCTGCTAAACTCGTCAGACGATATTGACATAATAGGTAGATCACAACGAGATGTCAATGAGGCGTTTGCGACTATTAAGTTCGAGGCGGCGAAAGTTGGTCTTGCGGTAAACGAGGGCAAAACTAAATATATGCTGTCATCAAAAAAGGACGCCCAGCACTGACGTCTTGGCCAGAACGTTTGTATAGGCAGATATAAGTTCGAGGTAGTTAAGGACTTCGTCTACCTTGGCTCCGCAGTGACCTGGAACAACGACATCAGTTCCGAAATCAAACGCAGAATCACTCTTGCCAATCGCTGTTTCTTTGGGCTCAGGAGGCAACTGAGTAATAGAGCCCTCTCCCGAACGACAAGGTTGACTCCATATAAGACCCTTATCATCCCGGTCCTGTTGTACGGTGCAGAAGCATGGACACTATCAAAAGCGGATGAGGAGGCCCTTGGTCGGTTCAAGAGAAAGATTTTGCGCGTGATTTTTGGGCCTATAAACGCAGACGGGGGATGGAGGAGAAGATTCAACCACGAACTGTACGGGTTGTACAGCGACATGAGTCTAGTCAGGCGTCTACGGATCCAACGCCTAAGATGGCTAGGTCATGTTGAGCATATGGAAAACACAGCTCTGGCTCGGAAGATCTATGAATTCAACCCCGAGGGGCGACACGGTCGAGGACGGCCAAATTTAAGGTGACGCAACCAATTGGAAGAGGACCTTAACCAACTAGACGTGCGGCACTGGAGACTGCTGGCGAAAGACCGTGCCAGTGGGAGAGGTTTTTTGAAGGAGGCCCAGGTTCGCCATGAACTGTAGCGCCAAAAGAAGAAGAAGATGTCGTAAACAATAACTAATCATAACCATCTCTTATCAGGCTCGTGCTCTGACAACGAAAGCTGTACAAAAGTAACAAATTCTTATATGGAGTATTGTGAAATAGATTCATATCGCTATCGAAGTGCCTTTACATGGAATCAGATAGAACAATCGTGCGTAAGAGCAGTAGTTACCAGCTATTACCTTTCTAAGAAAAATCATAATACAAGCGTGCCTTAGAGCTCTTAAGCACCCACCCTAACCATAAATCCTAATAAACACGTTGTCCGAAAGAACACCTAACAACCATACGTGACCCTGACAGGCGGACACTAAACAATCTTCCCTCCTCTGTCTTATGAAATTCCTTAACGTCCCCAACAACACAATGAGATAAATCAAAACTTTTCCAGAATATCAATTTTTCCGAAAGATTTATTTACAATAATTTAGCTTTTCCTCTTTTCTCCCCTTTCAGTTGGTATTCGCACTCATGGCATCGATATTCACGCCGACACACCTCTGCAATGGATGTCTGAACACCTGAGTTACCCTGACAACTTCCTTCATCTATTCATAAACTATGAATGTGTCTAGTGCATTGGCATTGGCATTAGAGTTGTGGCCGTAGTTGTAACGATGACTGTGGCTCTTGGCTGTAGGTTCTGGACTCTGAGCATTGCTGCTTATCATCCGATCTAGGATGCTAACTCATTTCCCTTTTCCCCTCTTGCAATCAATTTATTAATAATATATTCAGCTTGTCAGCACATCTTTTTATATATGTATACATAGATATAGAAATAAGAAGGATCTTTTGTTTGTATGTATCTGAGCAAGGAAGCAAATTGTTGTAATAATTTACGCCAAACAGAGTATGAAAACAATAAAATAAATTTTAAAAATTCTGTGAGTTTTACCACTTAACATGCGCCTCGAGGGTCCTTTTTTCCTTTTTTACTTTCTTTTAAGAAAGCAATAAATTACCTTTTATTGGCAGGATAGTTAGAGACACTGGTTCTATGCTTTGGATTCAATGGTGTTTTGTTTCCTTGGTAAGTGAATTATTCATCACATTGCTAGCAGCAAAGAGGACAATAAACATGAATGGACAAACAGGAGAATTAAAAGTCAGTACATAAAGCTTGGTAAGGAAGCTATCTTTGAACGGGTCATTGGAAAGCACAGCCTACACAACACCACGTCAGAAAACGGACTAAGGCTAGTGGACTTTATGGCAGGACACAACCTGGTAGTAGCAAGTACACGATTCCCACACCTCAATATCCATAAGGGGACCTGATGGTCTTTCGATCAATCGACAACCAACCAAATTGATCATATTGCGATCGACGGCAAACACTCCTCCAGCATCCTAGATGTCCGAACCTTTCGAGGAGCCAACATCCACTCGGATCATTACCTTGTTGCAGCCAAGGTACGGATGCGAATTTCTCGGAACCAACGGAGTCGAGTAAGAACACCAAAATTCAACGTCGGAAAGCTGCAATCGCAGGAGACCGCCAGGACCTTCGCCGATCAAGTCTCCCTCAAGCTCTCTCAGGTCCCGATGCAATCTGCAGAAACCATAGAACAGCAATGGAGTCGTTGTCAGAAAGCCATTAGAGGAGCCGCCTCAGATATACTCGGTTTCGAGCCACCACCGTCGAGAAACCCCTGATTTGATGATGAGTGCAGACAGGCCCATGTAGAGAAACAGAATGCATACATGGCCACATTGCATCGACGGACGACAGCTGCTCGCGAGCTCTATGAACAGAAAAGGAGGGAGGAGCATGCGCTTCTGACAAGGAAAAAGAAGGAGCACGAGAAGCGCGAGATCGAGGAGATGGAGAGATGTTACGGCAGGAACGACGTTCGAAAATTTTACCAGAAAGTAAAACGAACATGCCAAGGCTATAAAGCCAGAGCAGAAGCCTGCAGGGATGAGCACGGACGAAGACGAAGGAGAATCCCGTCCACCCGACCTAGACGATGTTAAGATAGCGATATCGAAACTTAAGTCTTATAAAGCTGCTGGAGCAGACGGACTCCCCGCGGAACTGTTTAAAGCAGCTGGCGATGAGCTGGTCAGGAACATTCACCAACTCATCTGCAAGATATGGTCGGAAGAACGCATGCCCGATGAATGGAATCTCAGTATCGTTTGCCCGGTCCATAAGAAAGGAGACCCCTATGACTGCGCCAATTACAGAGGGATAAGCCTCCTGAACATCGCGTACACGATCCTCTCTGCCGTACTGTGTAAGTACCTGAAACCGTTCGTGGACAATCTGATAAGGTTCCTACCAGTGTGGTTTCAGGCCAGGAAAATCCACGATAGACCAAATATTTACACTACGGCAGATCTTGGAGAAGACCCATGAATTCCAGGTCGACACGCACCATCTTTTCGTCGACTTTAAAGCCGCGTATGACAGTGTTTATAGAGACGGGCTATACAGAGCCATGTCATGTTTTAACATTCCTGCCAAACTCCTCAGACTATGCAGGATGACTATGAAGAACTCTCGCTGCTCCATTAAGGTCGGAGGTGAACTAACCGACCCCTTTGATGTTAAAAAAGGTTTTAGACAGGGTGACGCACTGTCATGTGATTTCTTCAACATTATTCTTGAAAAGATCGTGCGGGACTCTGCGGCCAATAAAAGAGGTACGATCTACTTCAAGTCCACAAAATTGCTTGCCTACGCAGATGACATTGACGTTATTGGACGAACAAAGCGAGACGTCAATGAGGCGTTCACAAGCATTGAAGCAGAAGCGGCGAAAGTGGGTCTGAGGGTAAATGGGGACAAGACCAAATATATGCTGTCAACCAAGAAAGACGCACAACACCGACGTCTTGGTCAGAACGTCAGAACGAAGTAGTCAAGGACTTCGTCTACCTTGGCTCGATAGTGACAAGCAGCAACGACACCAGCGCTGGGATAAAACGCAGAATAACTCTTGCCAATCGCTGCTTCTTCGGGGTCAAGAGGCAATTGAGTAGTAGAGCCCTCTCTCGAAAAACGAAGGTTTCCCTCTACAAAACCTTCATCATCCCGGTCCTCCTCTACGGCGCTGAGGCTTGGACGTTATCAAAAGCGGATGAAGAGGCCCTTGGACGTTTCGAGAGGAAAATTCTGCGTGCAATTTTTGGTCCCGCTTGTGTAAACGGAGAATGGAGGAGGAGATTCAACCAAGAACTGTACGGGCTGTACAGCGACATCGGCCTGGTTAGACGTCTTCGGATCCAACGTCTAAGATGGCTAGGCCATGTAGAGCGAATGGACATCACTGCTCCGGCCCGAAGAGTCTTCGACTCCAACCCCGAGGGACGACGCAGCAGAGGACGACCGCATCTAAGGTGGCGCGCATAGGTGGAAAGGGATCTCAACCAACTGGGCGTGCGGCACTGGAAGAGGCTGGCCAAAGATCGTGCCGGCTGGAGAGGCTTGTTGGTTGAGGCCCTGGTTCACCCCGAGCTGTAAGTAAAACGTATTCCTATACATACATATAAACAGAAATACCTAGCAGGCAGAATTGCTACAATTAATTGATACTATATGAGATGGCCAAATGATTCATTGCACGAATTCTCTGCTCGGGAACAAATATGCCATTTAGACCAGCAGGACACATGTCCATATTACAACACCTTCCCCAGCTAGATATGATTACTACAGTCTCGGACGCATTGCCACACACCTTCACCTTTAACGAAAGATTTGAGATACTGATCCCAAACCGCTCATCATGGGAAAGCAGTGATCCCCTGCTAAATGTCAAAGGCCTTAGGTGGTACACGGATGGATCCAAGATTGCTTCCGGCGTTGGCGCCGGCTTCTTTGGACCAAAACGCAAGATCTCGAAGGCCGTGGGAATAAGCCCCAGCATCTTCCAAGCAGAGCTGCATGCCATCCTAACATGCGTCAATCTAAATCTCGAGACTGGCATCAGAGGAGTAACCATCAACATACTCTTTGATAGCCAAGCAGCGCTTAAAGCACTGGGTTCGTACAGCATGAACTCATAAACCGTCAAGGAATGCCATGACGCCCTACAAGACCTCGCCAAAAGGCCATAAAGGTATCAAGGACAATGAAATTGCCGACCAACTCGCCAGAAAAGGTTCCAGCGACAAATACATAGGTCCGGAACCTTTCTGCCGCATTCCCGGGTCTAAGATGAATTACTTCTTAGACAAGTGGGGAAAAATCGTAACACCTGTCCTTCTGGAACAGTGTTCGGGGACTCCGTCAATCTAAACGACTTATACGACCCCTGAACAAACACCCTATTGACATACTCAAACTCAATAGGGGAGATATCAGAAGACTTGTCAGCTATCTAACGGGACACTGCGGTCTGAGATATCATTTAAACAAAATTAGTCTCTCGTCTGAAACTGAGTGTCGGCTCTGTCTAGAGGACGATGAGACGGCAGAACACATACTATGTGAGTGTGCTGCTCTCTGCCATCTTAGGAAGCGCATTCTTCTCAGTGAAGTTATGACTCCTGAGGGGATCACCCTGGCTCCTACGAGAAGCATTCTCAACTTCATTATAGAGGTGGAGAGGCTCCTCGGCTAATCGGCTAGCAGGCACAATAGATCTGCAAAGGTCGCAGTGCCGTATTGCTAATGGTAGCACTAACCCCATCTTGCGGCACTGTTAGTAAGTCCTATCCCCACCTCCTCGTGGTGCCATCTGGAGATTTCCTATGGAAATTGCAGACGGGGAAGGGCGAATGGCGAGCCTCCTGCACAAGCAAGCCACAAGCCTCGGATATAACGGGCCGGATTTATGTTGACGACCCTTGCAAAAAACGAAAAAAGGACAATGATCTTCGGCTTTGTAAGTGGAATGTTAGGTCCCTAAACAGGCCACGTGCAGCCGAACAACTTGCGGACGCCCTAGATCGCTATAAAGCGGACATCACCGCCATCCAGGAAATGCGATGGAATGGACCTGGTATAAAGCGGATGAAAAACTGCGATATTTACCACGGCGACTGCTATAGGGAGAGAGGGCAACGATTGTTTGGATGCGAATTTGTTGTTCGAGGTGAAATAAGGCAAAAAGTCCTAAGCTTTCGGCATGTGAGCGAACGCCTCATAACAATCCGTATCAAGGCAAAATTTTTTAACATCAGCCTGATCTGCGTCCACGCCCCCACGGAAGGCAAGGATGACTCAGCCAAAGATGAGTTCTACGATCTCCTAGACAGAACGTATGCCCAATGTCCCAGCTATGACATCAAAATTGTTCTAGGAGACTTCAATGCTAAGCTGGGTAAGGAAAGCATATTTGAACGAGTCATCGGCAAACATAGCCTACACGACACCACCTCCGATAACGGACACAGGCTGATTGATCTTGCTACGGGGCGAAATCTCCTTCTAGCCAGTACGCACTTCCCGCACCTCGATATACACAAAGGCACCTGGCGGTCTTTTGATCAATCGACTACCAACCAGATTGATCACATCGCGATCGACGTCAGACACTCCTCCACTATTCTTGATGTTCGAACTTTCCGAGGGGCTAACATCGACTCGGACCACTATCTTGTAGTAGCCAAGATGCGCCTACGGATATCACGAACGCAACGGAGTAGAGTAAGAATACAAAGTTATGACGTCGGAAAGCTACTATCGCCAGAACAGCAATGGAGCTCAATAGAACAGCAGTGGAGCCTTTGCAAACAAGCCCTGAAAAGCTCTGCATCCGAAGTTTTGGGTTTCAAGGCTCCACCACGAAGAAATACCTGGTTCGATGACGAGTGCAGGAGGATTCATACAGCGAAGCAGGATGCATATAAGGCCTCGCTGCATAAAAGAACAAGAGCAGCTCGTGAGCTCTACGAGTTAAAAAGAAGGGAGGAGCATTAGCTTCTCAGAAGAAAGAAGAAAGAGCACGAGAAGCGCGCGATTGAGGATTTGGAGAGGTGTCACTGCAGGCGTGACGTTCGAAAGTTTTATCAACAGATAAAGCGAACATGCCAAGGTTATGAAGCCAGAACGGAAGCCTGCAGGGATGAGAACGGACACCTAGTAGTAGAACCGCAGTCGATGCTGAGAATATGGAAAAACCACTTCTGCAGACTGTATAACGGCGATGTTAGTCAATATACCGCTGTCAGGCAGAATGATCCATTTCTAATCGACGGAGACCGCAGAGAATTCTGTACCCCTGACCTCGACGAAGTTAAGATTGCCATATCGAAGCTCAAGTCGAATAAAGCTGCTGGCGCAGACGGACTGTCTGCTGAGCTCTTCAAAGCAGGTGGGGATGACCTGGTTGGGAGCATGCACCAGCTCATCCGTAAGATATTGTTAGAGGAAAGTATGGCCGAGGAATGGAGTCTCAGCATCGTATGCCCGATCCACAAGAAAGGAGACCCCTCTGTCTCGCCAACTATAGAGGAATAAGTCTCCTTTACATCGCCTACAAAATCTTCTCTACCGTTTTGTGTGAACGCCTGAAACCTTTTGTAAATAAGCTGATAGGTCCTTATCAGTGCGGATAGCCAGGGAAGTCCACCATCGACCAAATCTTCACACTACGGCAGATACTGGAAAAAACCAATGAATTTCAAGTCGACACTCACCACCTATTTGTAGACTTCAAAGCCGCATACGACAGCGTAATTAGAGACGAGCTATACAACGCTATGCCTACCTTTGACATACCTGCTAAACTCGTCAGACTATGCAGGATGACTTTGGAGAATGCTCGCTGCTCCATCCGAATCGGTGAACACGTTTGTATAGGTAGATATAAGTTCGAGGTAGTTAAGGACTTTGTCTACCTTGGCTCCGCAGTGACCTGGAACAACGACATCAGTTCCGAAATCAAACGCAGAATCACTCTTGCCAATCGCTGTTTCTTTGGGCTCAGGAGGCAACTGAGTAATAGAGCCCTCTCCCGAACGACAAGGTTGACTCCATATAAGACCCTTATCATCCCGGTCCTGTTGTACGGTGCAGAAGCATGGACACTAACAAAAGCGGATGAGGAGGCCTTTGGTCGGTTCGAGAGAAAGATTTTGCGCGTGATTTTTGGGCCTATAAACGCAGACGGGGGATGAAGGAGAAGATTCAACCACGACATGAGCCTAGTCAGCCGTCTACGGATTCAACGCCAAAGATGGCTGGGCCATGTAGAGCGAATGGAGTCCACAGCTCCAGCCCGGAGAGTCTTTGAATCCAACCCCGAGGGACGAAGAAGCAGAGGACGGCCGCACTTAAGATGACGCACACAGGTGGAAGGAGACCTCAGCCAGATGGGTGTGCGGCAATGGAAAAGGCTAGCGAAAGATCGTGCTAGTTGGAGGGGCATGTTGGTTGAGGCCCAGGTTCACCCCGAACTGTAGCGCCCACTAAGAAGAAGAAGAAGCACTAACCCCATACGTAAAAAAAAAAAAAAAAAAATATGATAAGTTCAGAGCCACAGAAGCTTGGCTCTGGTCCTTCGTGGGCTGTAATGCCATCAAAGAATTATTGTTTACTTAGTGACAAAATTGTTTTCTTTGAATGGTTTTTGTAAATCTTTCTTGGGTATCTACTTATTTTCACCAATGAGTAATTGGTTTTAGAATCCCAACAAAAAAGGGTATGCATCTGGGCACATCAAGAAGTCTAAGCGTCACTTGTAGCCGACGGCATGTTCCGGACACTTAAGTGCACACATGTTTTCCTGAAAATCAGGAAAATTTCATAAAGGCATCGCCATCAACTAGAAAGCGAAATTTCAAAAACCACATGCATGCAGTTGAAATATCCAACCACTATGTTTGTCCATTTGTTCAGATGCGCGCAATTCTCGAATCCGAAACTGCCAAGTCGAACGCTCTATTGCCGCCACCGTCCTAACAGAACGTTCAGTTTTAGCACCCGATAATTCATCTTTTATTTTACTTTAGTTCTTTTGGCTTTGTTTTGCCTTATGACTTTCAGGTCTTAAATCCTATTCCGTTTTTTTTTTGTTTTCTTCATTTGTTAAGGGCGAGAAACGACCAAGTGAAGCAGAGTGAAGACACACGAAAAAAAAAAAAAAAATGAATAAAGGAAAGGAAGCATCCACTTGCACTTCGAAACCCAGCGCACGGCATTTGAGATCTCGTCATTCGAGACATAGCGTCGCCAGTCCGGTCTATTGGTGTGCGTTTCTGGCGGTCCGAATTCGAACCACACCGACTGGTTGTCTGAAGTGGTGTGGTATGCGTCCGCGTGTGTATACATATAGTGCACGTTCTATGTTTGACTCTATATGGAGCTACCATGGGTAAGGCATTCGGCAGATAAACAACACGTTCATGGTTCTACGGAAAATAACCAGATCCCAAAAGAATTCTCAAGTGATCTCGACGATCACGACGATGATGATGATCATCATCATGATGATGAAGTTGAAGATGGTAGCCAAAGCATCTGTGATGGAGCCAACAGCAGCCAGCAGCCCGCCGCCGAAAGCGGGAAAACGAAGACACCAAAACAAAATTAAAAAAAATCTAACAAAACATTGGTGGTTCCAAAACAAATTATACCAACACGATCGGTATATAGGCTACATACCCACGTACTATATACAACGAAGAGGAGAGGAAGGTAAGAGGAGGTCCAGAAAAAGAAAAAAAAAAAAAAAAAAGACAATCATACCAATAGACCCCAGGGGGCTCTCGTGGTTACCATAAGAGGAAGAATCACATCTTCAGCCAATGTTCCATACAGAGAGAGAACTTGATTCTTGCCTCTCGGTTCCGGACAAAACTGGAGTTTAGAAGAATTCCTTTTATTTCTTTCACTTGTTTTTTTTTGTAAACACATTCATTCTTATAAGTGTCCAAGGAACAGAACCAGAAAATTAAAATAAAAAAATATATTTAAGAAGCCAACGAAGAAAAACCAAAAGGAAGGCGCGCAAAGCAACGGTTCAAGAATATAAAGAAGAAAAGACGAGGACAGAAAAAAAAAAGACATGGAACTGTACCCTTTTAAGAAATCCGTAGCCGCTTCTAATAGAGATAAAGATACTTATATGTACATACTCCTTCGTACCAATTTATGTAGTACGTATGTAGGTATATCTATAGATTCGTAAACAGAACAGCCATAGTCATCTTTACGTAGTGGATGGTCTGTTTCCTACGTATCCGCCACCTATGTGTGCCGGATAACTCGCCAGCGACTCCAACCTGTCTGCTAGAATACTGGGTCCATCATCGTACTGGACTCGTTTCCTTCTCTCTCTCATCGTCGTTTTTTTTTTTTATTCTCTTTTCGATTGGCTTTGATTTGTTTAATATTCAGTGGATTCAAATTCGGTTTTTAAAATGATTTAAGTAGATATTAACAAAAAAATATATATTTATACGTAAAAGCATATGTTCCACAGGTAGATACAAGTTAATATAGAGCTTGCCAAGGTCTACAGAGACTATAAAGCCGATTTAATTGCATTCTAGTTTGATTTTTTTAGTGTTTTCAACTTGATCTACAGATAAATTTAGATTCTTTCTGTATAGGTTAGGTTAGGTTAATGTGGTCGGCATAAGCCACACGTAGGCCGAAGTCGGCCCATTGTGATACCACATGGATCGTGTTACCCAGATCCGCTACCAGAGAACCAACCGGTGCTTCTGATGAAGCGTTGGAGTTGAGCTATTTTTGGTCTGCTAGCTCACTTCGCCGATCGTGTCTCCTCCAAGCTCTCTCAAAATCCGCCCACAGCAGCACAAGCAATAGAACAGGAATGGGCGCATTGCCAGGGCGCCGTCAGAGACGCTGCCTCAGAGGTGCCGCCACCACCTAGAAACCCCTGGTTCGATGAACAATGCGAACAAGCCCATGCAGCAAAACAAGAGGCATATAAAGCCATGCTGCAACGAAGGACGAGAGCTGCTCGCGAAATCTATGAGCAAAAGAGAAGAGAGGAACACACGCTTTTCAGAAGAAAGAAGAGAGAGCACGGAATGCGTGAGATGGAGGAGATGGAGAGATGCTTCCGCAGGAATGACGCCCGTAAGTTTTACAATAGGGTAAAACAAAGCCAGAGCGGCGGCCTGCAGGGATGAAAATGGAGAACTGGTAGTAGAGTCGCAGTCGATGCTGAGGATTTGGAAAGACCACTTCTGCAGACTGTTAAACGGCGATGATAGGCAAGATACCGCTGTCAGGCAGAACGAGCCATTCGTAATGGACGACAATGAAGCAGAATTCAGTCCGCCCGACCTAGACGAAGTCAAAATAGCGATATCAAGACATAAGTCTAATAAAGCCGCAGGCGCAGACGGCCAGTCTGCTGAGCTTCTTAAGGCGGCTGGAGATGTGCTGGTAAGGTGCGTGCACCATCTCATTTGCAAGGTATGGTCGGAGGAAAGCATGCCCGACGAATGGAATCCCAGCATCGTTTGCCCGGTCCATAAGAAAGGAGACCCCTCTAACTGCGCCAATTATAGGGGAATAAGTCTCCTTAAAATCGCATATAAGATTTTCTCTGCCGTATTGTGTGAAAGCCTGAAACCGTTTGTGGATAACCTGATCGGCTCTTATCAGTGTGGTTGCAGGCCAGGTAAATCCACAATAGACCAAATATTTACGCTAAGGCAGATCTTGGGGAAGACCCAGGAATATTAAATCGACAATCACCACCTCTTCGTCGATTTCAAGGCTGCATATGACAACGTGTATAGAGATGAGCTATACAAGGCCATGTCTAGTTTTAACATCCCTGCCAAACTCGTCCGAATGTGCAGGATGACAATGGAGAATTCTCGCTGCTCCATTAAGGTCGGTAATGAGCAAACCGAGACCTTTGATGTTAAAAAAGGATTTAGGCAAGGTGACGCGCTGTCATGCAACTTTTTCAACATCGTGCTTGAAAAGATCGTGCAAGAGTCACTGGCCAACAGAAGAGGTACGATTTATTTCAAGTTTACGCAATTGCTTGCGTACGCCGACGACATTGACGTGATTGGACGGACAAAGCGAGACGCACATGAGGCCTTTGTAATCATTGAGGTAGAAGCGGCTAAAATGGTTAGTGAGGGTAAAACCAAATATCTGCTTTCATCTAAAAGAGACGAAAAACACCGACGTATTGGCCAGAACGACACCATGGCCGGATATAACTTTGAAGTGGTCAAGGAATTCGTCTACCTTAGCTCACTGATGACCAGCGACAACAACACCAGCGCTGAGATAAAACGCAAAATCACTCCTGCCAACTAGAGCCCTCTCTCGGAAAACCAAGATGGCACTATATGTATAAGACCTTAATCATCCCAATCCTCCTTTACGGCGCAGAGGCTTGGACCTTAACAAAAGCGGATGAAGATGCCCTTGGTCGGTTCGAGAGGATAATTCTGCGTACTATCTACGGTCCCGTTTGTTCAAACGGTGTATAACGGTTGTACAGCGACATTGGCCTGGTACGACGTCAACGGATACAGCGTCTAAGGTGGCTAGGCCATGTAGAGCGCATGTTGGTTGAGGCCCTAGTTCACCACGGGATAAAGCCACACCTAAGTAAGTAAGTAAGATATTACAGCTGTCACAAAAGGCTGCATATGTTGGGGTGCGGATTTGTCATGGGAAAGCGGTTAAGGTTGAAGATCATCGACTTTAAACCTATAAATGATCGCCTTGCTGTGATCCGCATCAAAGGCAGATCTTACAACATCAGCTTCATACATACATATGTGCACACGCCCCTACCGAAGAGGCTGAAGACGCCATCAAAGAGCACCTCTATGATCTCTTGGACAACGCCTACGGAGCTTGTCCGGAGTGCGATGTCAAAATCGTACTTGGGGACTTCAATGCCAAAATGATTTTTTTGCTACAAAAGCGGTCAAGACTAGAATTCTGCGGTTCCTGAAGGGAATGCGTTTCTTCAGCCCTTTACAATACGGCTTTAGGACAGGACTCTCTACTGAAGATGCGCTTATGGGTTTTTGTTCGCTTATAAACAAAGGACTTGTCTCAAAAAAAATCTGTGCTGGTCTATTTGTTGACATAACAAAGGCCTTTGACACGGTAAACAATAACATTCTCTTGAGAAAATTGCACCGGGCTGGTTTTCGAGGACCCATTTATAGCTGACTGGAATCATATCTCAAAGATAGAACACAAAAAGTGAAAGTTGGAGACAGTTTTAATGGGCCCCACTCTGTTCCTAGTATACATAAACTCATTGTTTCGTCAGCTTTTTGCAGGTAAAGTTACGGCTTTTGCCGACCATCTTGGTATTGCCTATGACTCTCCTAGCCATCTTCAGCTAGTTGCTGACATTAACTATGATGTGCACATATTAAGACTGTGGTTCGCAAACATAAACTTAGTGTCAGCAATAAAACAAGATTAACGTTTTTTCAGCCTTAGGTCGCAGAGGATACCGGACCTTGATTTTCGTTTCCACAAGTTGCCGGCTTGCTCATGTAACAACGCTTCCTCGGAAATTGTATTTGGTGATCACTCAGCATGTCATGCAAATTGCTTTAACACTGACATAGTAAATAACTTCAAATACCTAGGTGTGACAATTGACCAAAATATGAATTGGTCTGATCATATTACAAACCTGAAACAGTATCTTCGTTCCTCTATCCGTGGTCTGTTCCATCTTCGTAAGTATTGCAAAAAAAAATTGCTTAAGAACTGTTTACTTCGGGATATTTCACTCCAAACTACAATATGGCATAGGATGTTGGGGCGGTGCTTACCGTACGAAAATTCAGCCTCTACTGATATTTCGAATGAGCTATTAGGACGATTTGTGGAGATCGTCGCTTCAGCCATACCCCCCTACCCTCTTTAAGAACCTGAACATCCTGCCGGTTAGGCTTCTATGTACGTACATTACTACAAGGTGTCTAAAATTTTCTTTATGAGAAATGGTTATTTGCAGAGCCCGATCTCCGATGTCCACAGCTTACGCAGCAACCTTGAATCCCTGGTAAACATACCTACATTTTGAACCACTCACTGTAGAGACTTCTACTTCGTAGTCAGCTGCAAACTGTTTGATCGCCTCCCTCCTTCGTCCGACTCACGGACTTGGCGACAGCTTCTAATACGGTAATAAGTAGCACAAGACTTTCACGCAAGCGAATCCACACAGCAACCTGGAGATCTCCGGATCGACCACGTGCTCGTTTCGGTTGACTCCTTACCGACCAAAATGGACAACCTGCACAACCTAAATGTGGAAAGACTATTCCTGCGGACTGTATATCGGCGACCATTCACACTGGACGAAGATGAGAGGGAATTCCGTTTACCCGATTTAGACGAGATTAAGATAGCGATATTAAAACTGAAGTCTAATAAAGCTACTGGCACAGACGGCCTGCCTGCTAAGAGCCTGGAGATGGTTTGTTGGGAACATGTACCAGCTCATCTGTAAGTTATGGTTGGAAGAAGGCACGAATCTTAGCGTCGTTTTCCAGGTATATAAAAAGGGAGGTCCCTATGACTGCGTCAACTATAGGGGAATAAGTCTCCTCTGTGAACGCCTAAACCCATTCGTGGACAATTTGATAGGTTCCTATCAATGAGGCTTCAGGCCAGGAAAGTCCACCATCGACGAAATCTACACACTATGGCAAATCCTGGAAAAAAACAATGAATTTCGGGTCGACATTCACCACCATGTCTACTTTTGACATCCCTGCTAAACTCGTCAGACTATGCAGGATGACTTTGGACCTGACCTACAGCTTTGATGTCAAAAACTGACTAAGGCAGGGCGATGCACTGTCGTGTGATTTCTTCAACATTGTATTGAAAATGATTGTGCAAAAATCACTGAACAACGCAAGAGGCACAATTTTTTTTTTGAATCCTCACCTCGCATATGCGGATGACATTGACATAATCGAAGAGCACAGCGAGATGTTAATGAGGCGTTTCCGAGTATTGAAGCGGAAGCGACGAAAATTGGTTTGGCAGTAAACGAGGGCAAAACCAAATATATACTTACTTACTTAGATGGCGCTACAGTTCCGGGTGAACCAGGGCGCCAACCAACAAGCCTCTCCAGCCGGCACGATCTTTGGTCAGCCGCTTCCAGTGCCGCACCCCCAGTTGGTTGAGGTCCCTTTCCACCTGTGCGCGCCACCTTGGATGCGGTCGTTCTCTGCTGCGTCGTCCCTCGGGGTTGGTATCGACGAATCTTCGGCCCGGAGCGGTGATGTCCATTCACTCTACATGGCCTATCCATCTAAGACGTTGGATCCGAAGACGTCTAACTAGCCCGATGTCGCTGAACACAGTTCTTGGTTGAATCTCCTCCGCCACTCTCCACGAATGGGACCAAAGATTGCACGCAGAATTTTCCTCTGGAAACGCCCAAGAAGAGCCTCTTCATCCGCTTTTGATAAAGTCCAAGCCTCAGCGCCATAGAGGAGGACCGGGATGATTAAGGTTTTGTAGGGGGATACCTTAGTTTTTCGAGAGAGGTCTCTACTAGTCAGTTGCCTCTTGAGCCAAAAGAAGCAGTGGTTGGCAAGAATTATTCTGCGTTTTATCTCAGCGCTGGTGCCATTGCTGCTTGTCACGATCGAGCCAAAGTGGACGAAGTCCTTGACTACTTCACAAATATAGCTGCTGAAAGTGACGTTCTTACCAAGACGTCGGTGTTGCGCGTATTTCTTTGATGACAGCATATATTTGGTCTTGTCCCAATTTATCCTTAAACCCACTTTAGCCGCTTCGGCTTCAATGCTTGCGAAAGCCTCATCGACGTCCCGCTTTGTCCGTCCAATAACGTCAATGTCATCTGCGTAGGCAAGCAATTGTGTGGACTTGAAGTAGATCGCACCTCTTGTATTGGCCGCAGAGTCCCGCGCGATATTTTCAGGTCAGTGCGTCACCCTGTCTGAAACCTTTTTTGACATCAAAGGGATCGGTTAGTTCACCTCCGACCTTAATGGAGTAGCGAGAGTTCTCCATAGTCATCCTGCACAGTCTGACGAGTTTGGCAGGAATGTTAAAACATGACATGGCTCTGTATAGCTCGCCTCTATAAACACTGTCATAGGCGGCTTTAAAGTCGACAAAAAGATGGTGCGTGTCGACCTGCAATTCATGGGTCTTCTCCAAGATCTGCCGGAGTGTAAATATTTGGTCTATCGTGGATTTTCCTGGCCTGAAACCACGCCGGTAGGAACCTATCAGATTGTCCACAAAGCGATGGATTTTGTACGCGATGTTCAGGAGGCTTATCCCTCTGTAATTGGCGCAGTCATAGGGGTCTCCTTTCTTATGGACCGGGCACACGATACTGAGATTCCATTCATCTGGCATGCTTTCTTCCGACCATGTCTTGCAGATGAGTGGGTGTATGTTCCTGGACCAGCTCATCGCCAGCTGCTTTAAACAGTTTCGCTGTGAGTCCGTCTGCTCCAACAGCTTTAAAAGACTTAAGTTTCGATATCGCTATCTTAACGTCGTCTTGGTCTGGTGGACGGGATTCTCCTTCATCTTCGTCCATTGTGAATGGTTCGCTCTACCTGACAGCGGCATTTTGACTATCATCGCCGTTATACAGTCTGCAGAAATGGTCCTTCCACAATCTCAGCATCGCTGTGACTCCAATACTAGTTGTCCGTGCTCATACCTGCAGGCTTCTGCTCTGGCTTTATAGCTTTGGAACGTCGTTACTGCAGTAACATCTCTCTATCTCCTCGATCTCGCGCTTCTCGTGCTCCTTCTTTTTCCTTCTCAGAAGGGCATGCTCCTCCCTCCTTTTCTGTTCATAGAGCTCGCGGGCAGCTCTCGTCCGTCGATGCAATGTGGCCATGTTTGCATTCTGTTTCTCTACATGGGCCTGTCTGCACTCATCATCAAACCAGGGGTTTCTCGACGGTGGTGGCTCGAAACCGAGTATATCTGAGGCGGCCTCTCTAATGGCTTTCTGACAACGACTCCATTGCTGTTCTATGGTTTCTGCAAATTGCATCGGGACTTGAGAGAGCTTGAGGGAGACTTGATCGGTGAAGGTCCTGGCGGTCACCTGCGATTGCAGCTTTCCGACGTTCAATTTCGGTGTTCTTACTCGACTCCGTTAATTCCGGGAAATTCGCATCCGTACCTTGGCTGCAACATGGTAATGATCCGAGTCGATGTTGGCTCCTCGAAAAGTTCGGACATCTGGGATGCTGGAGGAGTGTCTGCCGTCGATCGCAATATGATCAATTTGGTTGGTTGTCGATTGATCGAAAGACCGCTAGGTCCCCTTATGGATGTTGAGGTATGGGAATCGTGAATCGTGTATTTGCTACTACCAGATTATGTCCCGCCATAAAGTCCACTATCCTTAGTCCGTTTTCTGACTTGGTGTTGTGTAGGCTGTGCTTTCCAATGACCCGTTCGAAGATAGCTTCTTTACCCAGCCTCGCATTGAAATCTCCTAGAACGATTTTGGTGTCATAGCTGGGACATTGCGCATACGTTCTGCCTAGGAGATCATAGAAGTCGTCTTTATGTCGGTCATCTTTCTCCTCTGTGGGGGCGTAGACACATAGTAAGCTTATATTGCCGAGATTGGCCTTGATGCTGACTTTTCCTGAGTCTGCCTCGAACAACAAATCCGCATCTGAATAAGCGTTGTTTATTTTCTCTGTAGCAGTTTCCGTAGTATATATCACAGTTTTTCATCCGCTTTTTGCCTGGCCCATCCCATCGCACTTATTGGAGCGCGGTAATGTCTGCCTTATAGCGGTCCAAAGAGTTGACCAGTTGTTCGGCTGCACCTGGCCTGTTGAGGGATCTAACGTTCCAGGTGCAGAACCGACATTCGTTAGCTTTTTGATGTTTGCGGGGGTCGTCAACATGTAATCCGTCCGTATCCGAGGCTATTGGTTGTCTCTGAACAAAATTTTTGTTTTAAGCGATAGGGATGTTAGCCCTAAGCGCAACCCCCAACCTGGAGGGCCAGGTTCCTCTTTCCCCAGGAACAAGGGGTCGGGTCGCTGCACACATTGGTTCACTACCTGGCGGGTGCCAGTATAGCTATCCAGGGGAGGCCACGCGGAGGCTGTGTGTCCACTTGGATTGAGCAGGGACAGAAGTCGAAGCTGGCGTTTGCCAAGTTTAACGCGATCAACTTCTTTGCTCTGTTTGTTCGCTCCCTTTTCCCCCGGATCATCAACAAGGTCTTGAAAAATTAGGGTGGCAGAATGAGCTATTGCGCAGCCAGCTGAGGAAGCCACTTGAACGGCGTTGCATTTCATAAATAATAGGAATATTTGTTCTTGCTAATAAAGCCATAATACATGGAAAATCATTTTAATATTGAGAATTTGAATGGAAGTGAATTGAAATAGATCCATACAATTCAGAATTACACACCAAAACTTGGTTCAGCTTTTCATGATCCAGCCATGAATCATTTCTAGTAGCACAAACACAAATGGCTATCATCTGAGCATGCCCTCATTTTCTAAGCTCTGTGGAATTTACTGTGAGTCAGTACATTGGTCATACCATGCTAAGCAACTCACTGTAAGAAATACCAATTCGGTTATACCAGCCGACCTGTAACGTTGTAATCAATTAAACGAGAATATGATGATTATGGGTCTGTTGTAAAAAGCATTACATCCTTACTTGCTTACTCACATAGTCCAAGCTTTTTTGCCATCATGAAATACAACTTTGCTCAACCTGTTCACATTCACTCTCTTCCTCGTTACACACTAGTATTTATTGAAACCAATTGGAACACTGGCACACGTATTCACGAATGCTATGTGCATCCGACAATATCTCACCCAACGTATCCGTTCGTGCTTGTACTATTTAACCAATTAGCACTTAATAAAACAGAAATGTTTACGAAAAGATTAGCGCCACCATCATAATATCCGAAATCAAAAAGTAATTCTGTTCGCTATTTTTCAATACTGCTCTCCACAAGATTGGATGGCGCTCCGTTTGGGTTGAATGGAGGCCAAACGTTATGTAAATAGGCTCACGCGATTTGTGTTGTTTATCACGATAAACATTCCATTTTACTGATCGCATGAAATAATAAAAGCTAAAAGTAAGAAGCTTCCGGCAGGCACTGGCTATGGTATTGAACAGGTTAACTTACACGTAGATACATCCAACGGGCACTAAACCTTGTTGCAAACTGGTGCATAATGGTTGCACTTAATGTCAATCCTAGGAAAAGTACCATAGTCGCCTTCACCAAAAGAAGGAATAGGCACATACTTACTAAACTTACCTTCTTTGGTGAAGCGATAGAGTTCTCAAAAGAAGTCAAATATCTAGGGATAACTCTAGACGAAAAGCTCACTTGGAACTCTCACATTACAAAGACCATTGAGAAAGCCAGGATCTCTTTATGGACCAGCAAAAGTCTCAGTGGCAAAAACTGGGGCACAAGCCCCAAAATTCTCACATATGCTGCGCCCGTCTGGTGGCACAAAACATAACAAGCAACAGTGCAAGAAGAGCTCAACAAATTGCAAAGACTAGCTTGCATCTGTATCACCGGGGCCATGAGAACAACCCCCACAGCAGCACTAGAAGTCATCACGGACCTGCGACCTCTTCATCTACAACTGAAGAAAGAAGCAATGGTCTTCGCCCATAGACTGATCGTGAAGGATGACTCTAACCGTAGGCTCTTTCACCCTGATATGTATGTATGTATGTATGTATGTATGCGTTGCAGTCCATGAAGAACCTGAGCCGAGCTTCTCTCAATCACCCATGTTGTGTGTGATTTCATTTTCCCAAAGGTGAAAGGGACCTACAGTTTATTGCCGGTTCCGAACGGCGAATTTCGAGAAGCTTTTCATGACAATTTTACTACAGGGGGTTTTGTCAGAACCCCGCTGAGGAGAAACACCGTGAAAAACACGTTCGATGACATGGCTGTGTCGGGATTCGATCCCGTGTCATCGGCGTCAGAGGCCAACACACTACCCACTGCGCCACGGTGCTCTCACCCTGATATACTTACCGAAATAAACAGGCATGAAATCCTAATGATATCTCTTACAGACAACTGTCTCCCCAGATATAGCTTCAGCCAAAACTACAAGGTCACATTCCCCAACCGACAAAACTGGAAACAGGATAGACCCTCCTTCAATCGTGGATCCTACGTGTGGTACACAGATGGCTCCAAAACGGACGAAGGCATTGGGGCGACTTTGTCCCACCCCCTTACCCTATCTATCTACACGTAGATACAAGCTTGTCTAACAGCAGCTCATTGCCCACGGAACGTATAAATTGTTGGGTAGTTTACTGTCACCTTTTCCGATGATTCAGAATATAAGGCAAATTTAAGCTTGCCCTTCGTTTACATGGACTGTAGTGACTAATGGGACACGTACTTATAACAACATTGATTTTTCTTCTTCTGGCCCTCCAGCTAGATAACCTTTTCCACTGTCGCATACCCAGTCGGCTAAGTTCCCCTTCCACCTGTGTGCACCATATTAGGTACGGCCGTCGTCTGTTTGTTCGTTTCTTGGGGTTGGATTCATGGACTCTCTGGGCTACATGGCCTAGCCATCTTAGGCGTTAAGTCCGTAGACGCCTGACTAGACTCACGTCGCTGTACAGCCCGTAAAGCTCGTGGTTAAACCTTTTACTTCATCCCCCCATCTACGTTAATAGGACCAAAAATCACGCGCAAAATCTTACTCTCGAAACGGCCAAGGACTTCCTCATCCGCTTTTGATAGTGTCCATGCTTCTGTGACGTACAGGAGAACCAAGAAGATAGGGGTCTTATATAGAGTCAACTTGGTCATTCGGAAGAGGGGGCATATTACTTAATTGCCTCCTGAGCCCAAGGAAACAGCGATTGGCAAGAGTGATTCTGCATTCAATTTCAAAACTGATGTCGTTGTTCCAGGTCACTGCGGAGCCAAGGTAGACGAAGACCATAACCACCTCAAGCTTATATCTGCCAATACAAACGTTCTGGCCAAGACGTCGATGACGAGCGTCGTGTGATGATAGTGTCATCAACCCTCGCCGATCAAGTCTCCCTCAAGTTCTCTCAAGTCCCGATGCAATCTGCACAAACCATAGAACAGCAATGGAGTCGTTTTCAGAACGCCATCAGAAGGCCTCAGATGTACTCGGTTTCAAGCCACCGAGAAACCCCTGGTTTGATGACGAATGCAGACAGGCCAATGTAGAGAAACAGAATGCATATGTACATGGTTACATTGCATCGACGGACGAGAGCTGCCCGCGAGCTCTATGAACAGAAGAGGAGAGAAGAGCATGCGCTTCTGAGAAGAAAAAAGAAGGAACACAAGAAGCGCGAGATCGAGGAGATGGATAGATGTTATTGCAGTAACGACGTTCCAAAGCTATAAAGCCAGAGCAGAAGCCTGCAGGGATGAGCACGGACAACTAGTATTGGAGTCACAGCGATGCTGAGATTGTGGAAGGACCACTTCTGCAGACTGTATAACGGCGATGATAGTCAAAATGCCGCTGTCAGGTAGAGCGAACCATTCACAATGGACGAAGACGAAGGAGAATCCCGTCCACCCGACCAAGACGATGTTAAGATAGCGATATCGAAACTTATGTCTTATAAAGCTGCTGGAGCAGACAAACTCCCCGCGGAGCTGTTTAAAGCAGCTGGCGATGAGCTGGTTAGGAACATACATGCCCAATGAATGGAATCTCAGCATCGTTTGCCCAGTCCACAAGAAAGGAGACCTCTATAACTGCGGACTACAGGGAAATAAGTATCCTTAACATCGCATACAAGATCTTTTCTGCCGTACTGGGTGAACGCCTGAAACCCCTTGTGGATAATCTGATAAGTTCTTATCAATGTGGTTTCAGGCCAGGTAAGTCCACAGTAGACCAAATATTAACACTGCGGTAGATTTTGGAATATCAAATCGACACTCACTACCTTTTCATCGATTTCAAGGCTGCATATGACAGCGTGTATAGAGATGATACAAAGCCATGTCTAGTCTTAACATACCTGCAAAACTCGTCCGACTGTGCATGATGACAAAGGAGAATTCTCGCTGCTCCATTAAGGTCGGTAACGAACAAACCGAGACCTTTGATGTTAAAAAAGGATTTAGACAAGGAGACGCGCTGTCGTGCAACTTTTTCAACATCGTGCTTGAAAAGATCATAAGAGACGCACTGCCCAATAAGAGGAACGATCCATTTCAAGTTTGCACAACTGCTTGCGTAGGCGGTTGATATTGACGTAATTGGATGAACACAGCGGGACGTCAATGATGCATTTGAAAGCATTGAAGCAGAAGCCGTGAAAATGAGTAACTTGGTTAGCGACGGTAAAACAAAATATATGTTGTCAACCAAACAGACCCACAACACCGACACAATTGGCCGCTACAAATTCGAAGTGGTCAAGGACTTCGCCTACCTTGGCTCACTAGTGACCAGCGACAACAATACTACATAGCGTTGAAATCAAACGCAGAATTACTCTTGCCAGCCGCTGCTTTGGGCTCAAGAGGCAATTGAGAAGTAGAGCCCTCTCTCGGATGATCAAATTTACGCTGGACAAAACCTTAATCATCCCGGTCCTTTTCTATGGCGAAAGCGGATATGATGAGGCCCTTGGTCGTTTCGAGAGGAAAATTCTGCGTTTAATCTATGTTCCCGTTTGTATAAACGGTGAGTGAGGGAGAAGATGCAACGACGAACTATACGGTCTGTACAGTGACATGGGCCTGGTACAACGTCTGCGGATCCAACGTCTAAGATGGCTAGGTCATGTAGAGCGAATGGAAAACACAGCTCCGGCCCTAAGAGTCTTTGAGTCCGACCCCGAGGGACGACGCAGCAGAGGACGACCGAATCTTGTACACAGGTGGAAGGGGACCTTAACCAACTGGTAATGCGTCGCTGGAAATAGCTGGAAATAGACCGTGCCAGCTGGAGAAGTATGTTGGTTGAGGCCCAGGTTCATGCC
Source organism: Eumerus sabulonum (assembly GCA_951905685.1). NCBI lineage: Eukaryota > Metazoa > Arthropoda > Insecta > Diptera > Syrphidae > Eumerus > Eumerus sabulonum. Next base: position 21,333,861 of record OX645062.1, on the reverse strand, counting down.
GGACTGTAGCGCCACCTAAGTAAATAGGTACATATGTACGTATGTAGATAGCCTTGGGAAAGTTAAGCACCTCTAAAACAATAGACTTCACTTTTTCGAGTCTTTAGGGTATAAGGCCCTCTAAGACCCTCTCACATCGGAACCACACAGTAAAACTCAGAACAAAGCAAGCAATTTGTAAAGGTTCCTAAAGCAACCAAATGCATCGTTATCAGTTCGAGTAGCACGAAAAAAGCATTCGATGACATATCATATTCATACAACACAACACTAAATGGGAACCCTCAACAACAAATAAGCAAAACGACAGAGGACAGATAAGACTGCGTTGACAGTTTTCGAAGCCACAAACACCAAACACGGGCGCCGAATCGTCTGGCGTTTCCCGAAACTCAATAAATTCATAAAGCAAACACAGCAGCAGTTATTTATTGGACTTTGAGTAAATTAGAAGCTACTCCCTGTCCCAGCCATGCTATATACGTATGTAGTATGCTCAAGAGCTCGATGCACTCGCTCCTATCATATTTGCTCAGTACAAAATGCATCGATGAATCAGTTTTATCTACACGGGAAAGGAGGCCACGACGTATGTACATACATACATATGTGTAAATGCAACTGTGCAGATGAGACGACTCGGCTCCTCGTAATTGCGTCTTGAAGCGCGAGTGACTGTGCTCTTATCGCGCAGTCAGTTGATTGCTATGAGTTCAGCATTTCATAGTTCGGAATATAAATCAATAACAACTTGGAGCTTTGTATAATAGTTTTGTTTTTTTTTTTCTATACAAATATCACATACGATAGATACCCAGGCGTGATCGCTAAGCCCTCACTCTAGGCGAGAAAAATATATACAATTCTCTGTATCTTGTTCATCCGCACACATCTAGATACATGCTTCGTACGAATAATGTACGAATCTATCCTATCACTTTGCATGGCAGCGCATTCATCGCGGATCCCATGTAATGGCTGCGAGTATCAAAGCGAGCATCATGTACATGGCATGCAGCAGCTTTGCTCTGCCAGTTTACTGCCGTATATGTTTTATTTGTTTATGCTCGCGATATATTTAGAAACGAAGCCGATGCTTTTTGTTGGTTTTATCAAGCACTGATGGTCTTAATATAGGCGACCGCACACTACGCATCATGATGCGCGTTCAACGTTTCTCTCCTACTCCTTAGTTACACACTTTTTCATAATTCGGCCCCCGGTTTATATGTAGGTACAGTACATACGTCCGGCTTGTGCACAAATATGAATAAACAATTTTCAATTCTCCCAAAACGAAAAAGATTAATTTTTTTTTTAAAGTAAACTTCCTCTTTGGATGAAATTTTGTTGAAATTCAAAAATTACTATCGAAAGTCCAGCACTCTGGCGCGGACATCTCATTATATACAGGGTGCCCCACGAGCAGTGTGCCAAAAAGCTAGGGCGTGTAGGTCTAGTCAAGGCAAGAAAAAAATCGTATGGGAGGAGGGGGGGGGGGGGGGGGGGTTGTCTACTCCCCCCGGCTTAGAAGGGAGGGGCAATTTTCTAAAAAAATTTACTTAATTTGGAAAAAAATTACTAAAAATCAACGGTTACATCCACAATGCCGCGATATACTTTTTTGAAAAGCCAGAAACCTCTTCTTTCATCCTGTTTTTAAGCGAAGCTGTTTTAGGGAATAGTTTTGGAGAAATTAATTTTCAAACTCAAAATTTTGGAAAAAAAAATGAAAAAAAAAGTTTCGAAATAATTTTTACCAACATTTTATGTAATTAAGTACTAACTTTTTTTTTGATGAATGCGTTTCTCTTATTCGTTTTTAGTTGAAAACAGAAAACCGGATGCAAAAATGTCTTGTAGTTTTCGAAAAATTAAAAAAAAACCCAAACAACTTTTTTCTAAGAAAAACCTTTTTTTGGTTTTTCTAAAAAATTTACTTAATTTGGAAAAAAAAATACTAAAAATCAACGGTTACATCCACAATGCCGCGATATACTTTTTTGTAAAGCCAGAAACCTGTTCCTTCATCCTGTTTCCAAGCAAAGCAGTTTTAGGGGACGGTTTTGGAGAAATTTATTTTCAAACTCAAAATTTAGGAAAAAAAAATGAAAAAAAAAATTTTCAAAATATTTTTTTCCAAAATTTTATGTAATTAAGCACTAATTTTTTTTTGAAGAATTCATTTCTCTTATTAGTTTTTAGTTAAAAACATAAAACCGGATGCAAAAATGTCTTGCAGTTTTTGAGAAATTAAAAAAAACCCAAACAATGAAACATTGACCTCCTCTTTATTAGTTTAAAAAAATTCGGAGTTTTATGAGGATGCAATAAAGTGACACAGTATTGGAGTAGTCCTGGATTAATCCTTTTTTTTTCATTGATAACGCCTGAAAACTGACCAGCCAAAATCGTCTGGGTCCGCCCACCGTCGTTGGGTTCTACCCGTTAGGACCTTAAAACAATAAAACCGCAATTTTTCTTTATTGAAAAACAAAATATTTTTAATAAAAAAACAGTTCGAAATTGAATGTTAACTCATCAACACATTACGATCTCAAGCTCATACTCTCGAGAAGAATTGACGGACATGCACTTCTGCTACAGTTTAGCTAATCCCAATCGCTGAAAGATATCCCAATCGGAGGTGTCCCAGTCGTAGCATGTTTTCAAGAATCCACCGACGTCTGCGAGAGCACGGAGTGCTAGAGCATCGAAGAAGCGAAAGATCAATTACAGATGGATCAGCAATCTTAGATGAAAGAATTTTGGATTTGGTCCGACGTAATCCCTCCCTTAGTACAAGGAGGATAGCTATTATGCCTGGAGTGCCCATACATTAATTTGCCTACAAATCCAGCCGCGTTAAAACCAAGAAAAGGTTTTTTCTTAGAAAAAAGTTGTTTGGGTTTTTCTTTTTTTAATTTCTCAAAAACTACAAGACATTTTTGCATCCGGTTTTCCGTTTTTAACCAAAAACCAATAAGTTCGAAACTTTTTTTATAATTTTTTTTCAAAACTGCTTCGTTTAAAAACAAGATGAAAGAAGACGTTTCTGGCTTTACAAAAAAGTATATCACGGCATTGATATATAAGAGAATGGAAGGTTTCTGAAGAACACTCCTTCTCAGATCATCGCTACCTAGGTTTCAACCTAGACTACACGGTCCCAACCAGAATTGACTCATCCTGTAACCCAAGAAGAATCGATTGGGAGCGTTATAGAGCCTTCATTGGCAACTCTATAATAAGAAGGACCCCTAACACCCCGCGGACCACGTTAGATATAGACAGTCTGGTCGATACTCTAACAATCACATTGGGCAACGCAAGGGCCAACAGCTGCGCAATCCACAAATCAGGAAAAAAATCTTACCCTTCTTGATGGAACGCAGATCTAAGCAAGCTCCGCAAAGCCTGTCGTAAGCTCTTTAATAAAGCAAAGAACACAAGTAACGACAAAGACTGGAGCCTATACAAAAATTCACTCAGGGTGTACAAACAAAACCTGAGGAAAGAACAAATGCTGTCTTGGAAAATTTTCTGCAATAACATGGAGAAAATATCAGACGCCTATAGACTGAGGAAAATACTCTCGAAAGATCCACAATCTCCCAACTGCCTCATAGCAAAATGGAGTTTGAACAACATCTGAGGAAGAAACTCTAAATCTTCTCCTCAACACGCACTTCCCTGGCTGCTCTGAATCGCAAGACCCAGTGCACTCCCGAGGGACTCATATCTCCTCTGCGATAGAAGGGCAGTACGAACACATTATCTCCAGAGAGAAAATTATATGAGCATTAAAAAGCTATAAATAAAGCCCTATAAATCGCCGGGTCCAGATGAAATTTACCCCATCGAACTAACACAAACTATGGAATGGACTATACCATGGCTAGAGATAATCTTTAAAGGATGCCTAGCTTGGAGTCACATTCCAGAAAAGTGGAAGTGCGCAAAGGTAATTTTCATCCCCAAAGCCGGCAGGAATTCTCACACTTCCCCCAAGGATCTAAGGCCTATCTGTCTATCATCCTTCGCTCTAAAAACTTTAGAAAGGCTGATAGACCTACACATACGGCAAAGCTTGGATCCCTCCCTAATATCTAAGGCACAGCACGTCTACTGTAAAGGTAGATCGGTCGAAACAGCTCTTCACACATTAGTGAGGAAAATCGAAATATCAATCCATCTCAAAGAATATACTCTAACAGCCTTCCTAGACATAGGGGGTGCTTTTAACAACGTCACTCCGAAAGCAATAATAGAAGGGCTAGAAAAGCTAAAGGTGGGAGGACTCTGATAGAGCTAATCAACGAGTTGTTATTAACACACAAGATTCACTCTAAGTGGGGAAGCCTAGTAACTACCAGAGTAGCTACCAAGGGAACCCCGCAAGGTGGGGTCCTCTCACCTCTTCTCTGGAATGTAGTTGTAAACGAACTACTAATCAAACTGGAGAAAGAAGGCCTGGACGTTGTTGCCTACGCCGATGACGTTGCCATCACAATCTCAGGTAAATACCTATCTACACTGAATGACCGCATGCAAACGGCATTCTCACTTCTGTGCAAATGGACGCATAGTAACGGGCTCAGGATTAACCCACAGAAAAACGGAGCTCGTGCTTTTTACCAAAAAGCACAAAATTCCAGTAAACTGCCCTATCACTCCGCTCGATACCAGATTAGCCAACTCCCCTAGTGCCAAATTCCTTGGCATTATACTCGATAGGAAATTAACTTGGAAGAGCAATACAATTGAAAGAGCAAAAAAGGGAACAATAACTCTCTACACATGTAAGAAAGTCCTAGGAAAAAAATGGGGACCCAAGATCACCCTATGGCTCTACATCACGGTCGTTAGACCCATACTAATGTATGGAGTGATAGTCTGGTGGACTGCACTAGACAAGACAACATACCACAAACACTCGATATTTTCGGTAAGCAAATTGCCACACACACGGCCATAAGACTAAAAGCCAACTCGAAATGGGCGAGCTATGTCACTGGCCACTCCTCCATCCTGCAAAATAGGATAACTATGACCGAAAACCTAGACCACACAGAACCCACCATAGTCTTGGACAAAAACCTTACGATGATCTATCCGGACAGGAAGAACTGGACCCGCCAAACTCAACCGCGCAGAAACTGTGTGGATTTCTACACTGACGGGTCTAAAACCAAAGACGGGGTGGGCAGTGGAGTTTTCTGTAAACAACTCAAGCTACATAAAGCTCTAAAATTACCAGATCACCGCAGCGTTTTCCAGGCGGAACTGTTGGCAATAAAAGAGGCTTTGTCTTGGCTGAAGTGGAACGTAATATCCACCACGGATATTCGCATTCTCACAGACAGTCAAGCAGCCTTAAAGTCGCTGGAGTCCTATGTGTACACATCAAAATCTAGTCTCGACTGTCGCAGATCTCTTAACGAGATGGCAGAACAGTTCAACATACAGCTTATCTGGGTACCAGGACACAGCGACATTACAGGTAATGAAAAAGCCGACACACTCGCCAAACTAGGAACGACGCTACAATCAACCGTGGCTTGTGAGGGAGTACCCCTTACAACCATTAAACATAATCTGACCAATCTCGCCAGGGCCCAGACGAACCTGAGATGGACACAGGGACAAACCTGCGTCATCACCAGGCAAATCTGGCCTCTCCCTAAAAAGAAATGACATCTACAAAGTCATCGGTGTCATCACAGGACACTGCTTCATTGGCAGTCACGCACAAAAACTAGGAATAGTTCCGAATGATTTCTGCTGAAGCAGTTAGGACGAGGAGGAGGTTGAATCCATTCATCACCTTCTCTGCGCATGTCCAGCTCTGTGCAATTTCAGGAAACGTTACCTAGGCTCTTACTTCCTTAACGGTCTGAAAGATATTCAGAAAGTAGGGATACTTGATCTTCTTAACTTCTTAAGAAGCACAAAATGGTTCCACGAATAGGGGGGTAAAACCCCCTCGTAGCTGCACAACGGGCCTCCCTGGCCTATGTGCATTCTTCTCAACTCTGGGAAGGCTACGACCCTACCTTCCCACCTACCTACCACGGCATTGTGGATTTTTTTTCCAAATTAAGTAAATTTTTTAGAAAATTGCCCCTCCCGCCTAAACGGGGGTTGCAGGCAGGATTTTTTGGATGAAAAGCATGTCTGTTGTATGGGAGCCCCCCTTAAATATTAATTTTGTTCTGTTTTTAGTATTTGTCGTGGTAGCGGCAACAGAAATACATCATCTGTGAAAATTTCAACTGCCTAACTATCACGGTTCATGAGATACAGTCTGGTGACAGACAGACGGACAGCGAAGGGTTCCGTTTTACCTTTGGGTACGGAACCCTAAAAATGGTAAACATTTTACTATATTATTTCGGTCCGCATCTTAGTAGGTGCGTGGCTATTTTGGTAATGCGTCTTTGGATGCAGCAGATGCACAAATCGAAATTCTTGGCAATAAAAATTGCACTTTTATTCGTATTCAGGCGACATTTAAAATTTGGTGAACTGTTAACGAAGCGATTTAGCAGGTAAGTATGAAAGTTACTTAACAGAGACTTCCCAGATGTTGTCTCTGTATGTAGATACTTTTTGAAATTGAAAAGAAGGAATTTGCTCCCTAAACAGCGAATTCTCTCTCGTCTGTGCTGTTTGCCCTATAGTCTAAGATGAGTGGATAAAGTTGATTGTTTGCGAAACGAAGTTTTTTAATTCACAAAATTTGTAATTTCCTTCGGGTTGTATATTAGTGATTTAGGAAATCACCAGTTGACATGCTACGCACGACCACGTCGTGTATAGCTTGAACGAGTATAGCTTGAACGAGAGAGCTGCCCGCGAGCTCTATGAACAGAAAAGGAGGGAGGAGCACGAGAAGCGCGAGATCGGGGAAATGGAGAGATGTTACTGCAGGAACGACGTTCGAAAATTTTACCAGAAAGTAAAACGAATGCCAAGGCTATAAAGCCAGAGCAGAAGCCTGCAGGGATGAGCACGGACAACTAGTAGTGGAGTCACAGTCGATGCTGAGATTGTGGAAGGACCACTTCTGCAGACTGTATAGCGGCGATGATAGTCAAAATGCCGCGGTCAGGCAGAGCGAACCATTCACAATGGACGAAGACGAACGAGAATCCCGTCCACCCGACCTAGACGATGTTAAGATAGCGATATCGAAACTTAAGTCTTATAAAGCTGCTGGAGCAGACGGACTCCCCGCGGAGCTGTTTAAAGCAGCTGGCGATGAGCTGGTTAGGAACATGCACCAACTCATCTGCAAGATATGGTCGGAAGAACGCATGCCCGATGAATGGAATCTCAGTATCGTTTGCCGGGTCCATAAGAAAGGAGACCCCTATGACTGCGCCAATTACAGAGGGATAAGCCTCCTGAACATGGCGTACAAGATCCTCTCTGCCGTACTGTGTAAGTACCTGAAACCGTTCGTGGACAATCTGATAGGTTCCTACCAGTGTGGTTTCAGGCCAGGAAAATCCACGATAGACCAAATATTTACACTACGGCAGATCTTGGAGAAGACGCATGAATTTCAGGTCGACACGCACCATCTTTTCGTCGACGTTAAAGCCGCGTATGACAATGTTTATAGAGACGAGCTTTACAGAGCCATGTCATGTTTTAACATTCCTGCCAAACTCGTCAGACTGTGCAGGATGACTATGGAGAACTCTCGCTGCTCCATTAAGGTCGGAGGTGAACTAACCGACCCCTTTGATGTTAAAAAAGGTTTTAGACAGGATGATGCACTATCATGTGATTTCTTCAACATTATTCTTGAAAAGATCGTGCGGGACTCTGCGGCCAATACAAGAGGTACGATCTACTTCAAGTCCACACAATTGCTTGCCTACGCAGATGACATTGACGTTATTGGACGAACAAAGCGAGACGTCAATGAGGCGCAAGCATTGAAGCAGAAGCGGCGAAAGTGGGTCTCAGGGTAAATGGGGACAAGACCAAATATATGCCGTCATCCAAGAAAGACGCACAACACCGACGTCTTGGTCAGAACGTCAGCTTCGGCATCTATATTTTTGAAGTAGTCAAGGACTTCGTCTACCTTGGCTCGATAGTGACAAGCAGCAACGACACCAGCGCTGAGATAAAACGCAGAATCACTCTTGCCAACCGCTGTTTCTTTGGGCTCAAGAGGCAATTGAGAAGTAGAGCCCTCTCTCGGAAAACCAACGTGACACTATGTATGTTGGCGTTACAGCCCATGATTTAATTTTCCCATAGGTGAAAGTGACCTACAGTCTTATTGCCGGTTCCGAACGGCGAATTTCGAGAAGCTTTTCATGACAATTTTACTACAGGGGGTTTTGTCAGAACCCCGCTGAGGAGAAACACCGTGAAAAACATGTTCGATGACATGGCTGTGTCGGGATTCGATCCCGTGTCATCGGCGTCAGAGGCGAACACACTACCCACTGTGCAACGGTGCATTTTCACCTATGGAAAAATGAAATCACACACAACATGGGTGATTGAGAGAAGCTCGGCTCAGGTCCTTTATGGACTGTAACGCCAATATACATATACAATTTTTGTAGATCATTTCATGACAAACAACCTCCGAGTAATAGATCACGAGATATTTGCGAAAAAACTGATTTTCGTGACCTTTTGACCCTTATAATTTTTTTAGCCGGCATGATATCAATGTCGATTTTTCACATCTTCATTACAACGCCGTAATAAAGGTGTATACAAAAATTCAGCTCACTAGGCATTTTTCCTCAGATTGGGGCTTAAAATGCCTAAAATGACTGGGCTATCAGCGAAAATTTCGACATATGTACCTTCCTTCGGGTGTTGTCTGTCCAGAGTGTCGAAGCCACTGAGAATTGTGAACATTGAAATCGCCCGCAATAACGATTTCAGTGCGAGGAGACAGGGAAACAATTCTTTAGATGGATCCTTTGAAAGTTTGAGTTTGATTTACGCCTTGTTTGCTGCGCTCCACTTTGCGTTCCTGCTCGACAGGTAATCATATTGATGGTAATACCTTTCGTCCGAACAAGCATATTCACAGCGTATCAGCGCGCCTTTTTAGGGCACTTACTTACTTACTTATCAGGCCTGCGATCCATGGAGGATCTGACCAAATTTTCACACTTCGACAAATCCTGGAAAAGACCAACGAGTTTCAAATCGATACACACCATCTTTTCATCGATTTCAAAGCCGCATACGACAGCATTCATCGTGAAGCACTGTTTGGGGCGATGGCCGAATTCGGGATCCCGGTAAAACTGATCCAGTTGTGTCGCGCCACGCTAAAAAACACGCGATGCACCGTGCAACTCGGTTCTAGGACCTCGGAACCATTCGAAACATGCACCGGATTTCGGCAAGGAGATGCGCTGTCATGTGACTTCTTCAACCTGGTGCTGGAGCAGATAGTGCGACGGGCAGGCGTCAACAGGGAAGGTACTATCTTTTACAAGTCCATCCAGCTGCTAGGATACGCGGTTGACATCGACATCATCGCGTGTTCTCGCCGTGGCATTGTGGAAGCATTCACGGCGATTGAAGAACAGGCGAAACGAATTGGTCTTAAGATCAATGAGGACAAAACGAAACACATGCTGTCAAGCAAAAACCAATCCGTCGCTCACCACCTGGGACAAAATATAACAATTGACAGCTACAATTTCGAGGTAGTTAAGGAGTTTGTCTACCTCGGGGCAAACGTAAATTCCACAAATGACACCACAGTGGAGATCCGGCGTAGAATCGTCCTTGGCAACCGCTGCTACTTCGGCTTGTCCAAACAACTGGGGTCAAAACTCCTCACTCGAAAGACCAAAGTCGTGCTTTACAAAACGCTCATTCTGCCAGTCTTGCTGTACGGAGCCGAAAGCTGGACGATAAGCAGGACAGCGGAGCTGATTTTGGGTTCTTTCGAAAGAAAAAATCTGCGCCGGATATTTGGTCCTGTCTGTGAGGAAGGTGAATGGAGAAGAAGACACAACCGCGAACTCTACGAGCTGTACCAAGATGTGGATGTAGTCCGGAAGGCAAGGATCCGTCGACTACACTGGCTCGGCCACATCGAGCGCTTGGACATCAACGCTCCAGCTAAGAGGGTCTTCGACTCCGAGCCTCCTGGTTCGAGAAGAAGAGGAAGACCGAACCTCCGGTATAAAGACCAAGTAATCGCGGATGTAAGACATCTTGGTCTTGACAACTGGAAGCAGCGTGCCCGGGACCGTCAAGGATGGAAGGCAGCTATAGCTCAGGCCTTTTTAGGGCACTGATGTAATTTTTCATTGGTAACTTCCATTGATTTTTGTTTTTTTTTTTTCTAATTACTTTTTCTTTGTTATTAATATGATAACTGCTCGAAATCGATCATCTGTTCTTGTTTCCTTGCTTCTTGCTTAAGCTTATCGCACCGCTAATAAAAAAGTTCAAATGTACAGCGAAGTAAGTTATTGTTTGCGATACACACACACCCACACACACTTAGATGCAAATGTATGGATTTATGAGTTATTGATTTTCTTTTTAAATGTGGAAAAAATCAAATAGAATACGGATATTCATACTTACTATACGGATATTGCACAAAAGACAAAAAATAAAATCGGAACTAGAAAGAATGCGTTTCGTATTACTATCTAATCAACGATTCGCAATGGATGGCGAAACCTTATACACGATTGTATGCGTTTATTTATATGCGCACTCATACATATGTACATATGTGTGTACATACATGTATACCAAGCATATCGCTGCAATATAGGCGGCACCGAGAATTTCCTCTTCTCGAGCAAGATCGCGATGTGCAATCCGAGTGATAGATTAAGAGGAAAATTCTACCCCCCCATATGCAAACAATCGAGGCTTCTGTAAACATCCTGGATGCACGTGCTCACATCGCTCAGCCTGGTAGTCGCCACACCGTGGATACTTGATGATTCAGCGAATTCATTTATTGTTTTTGAGTACTCCTATCTTTCTCAACACTTGATGCTGTGTTTAGTTTCTTCGAAATTGAACGACGGAAATTGGCCTATATGTGGATAACTAGTGCTACTATCTATCTACTGATGGTTTGATTAGCTTGGATACTTTCACAATTCATGAAATATCTACTTAATAAACGATGATGCTTAGAGAACACTTTGACAGACCATTTGGGGACATGTATGTATGTATGTATGTTGGCGTTACAGTCCATGAAGGACCAGAGCCGAGCTTCTCTCAATCACCCATGTTGTGTGTGATTTCATTTTCCCATAGGTGAAAGGGACTTACAGTTTTATTGCCGGTTCCGAACGGCGAATTTCGAGAAGCTTTTCATGACAATTTTACTACAGGGGGTTTTGTCAGAACCCCGCTGAGGAGAAACACCGTGAAAACACGTTCGATGACATGGCTGTGTCGGGATTCGATCCCGTGTCATCGGCGTCAGAGGCCAACACGCTACCCACTGTGCCACGGTGCTCTCATGCTCTTTGAGGACATACATGTGTATATACATATGTATGTATAGCTTCACAGTGAATGGCTACTGTTCCACGAACCTGTGATCCGCACTCATGTCTAGCCTGTTCGCCCAAGACGGATTTCTCATTTCTATCTAAAAATCGAACTAAACTAGTTTTTTAATGAATTACAAACGTGCGCCTATCCACGTCATCAGAATTTCTGATTATACTCATACTCGTGTTTTGTATCTGTGATTTCTTGTTTTCGTTTCTTCAATAAAACTTTCAGCACATACATATGTATGGGTTATGCAATGCTGTTGTCTCTATGAAGATATTTATTGATCCGCTGACCTAACTTATATGTATGTATGCCCGCCTTCTTTCCGGTCAGCCACGGGCTTCGTTTGCGTAAAGGGCGTCTATGGTTGCTTGTTGTTTAGTCGCCAATGTTTATGGATTTTATTGGTAACGAACGGAAGGGTTTTGGTTTTCCTTTTACTTGAAAGTTCAAACTGAAGCTAAAAATACTTATCAGAGTTATGAGCATAATTGATTTGTTCAGTTATGTCCTTAATACTAACCTAATTATATGTAATCGTGGTAATTCACCAACTTTCATTACAAAAAACAGAGGGGAGGTTATACATATGTAGACGTAACTTTAGTAAATAGAAACGGTAACGCAAAGGTCTCAGACTGGAGAGTGTCCGACAAAGCGTCACTTTCTGACCATTGCTGGATACTCTTCGATCTGAATCTGTGCGTAACTGATGGCAACGTTCAATATGGAATTGGGAAAAACCCTAACTCGACCTCCGAATGGAAATCCCAACTCCACAAAAGGCATCGATAAGATGATACTGAACCTAACCGATAAGCTTAGCCGGTCCTTCGAGAGATCTTGCCCCATTAGAAAACCAAGTAAAAAGAACCATCCGCCGTGCTGGAACGCTAAAATAGCAGAGCGGCTACGTAACTCCAGACATAGTTCGAACTTCGCTAAAGAAGGTTCCATCAAATGGTCCACTTACATAGATAATGTTAAGCGACTCAAAAAGGAAATTAGATTCGCTAAAAAGAACTCGTGGAGAAATTTCTGCGGTCCTATCGAATCATGTACGGATGCGGCTCGTCTGAGAAAGGTCCTTGCCAAGGCTCCATCGCAGTTTTCTTCTCTCAGGAAATCTGGTGGGAGCTGGACAGACTCAAACGAAAGCATGCTTGACGCCCTACTAAAATGTCACTTCCCTAACTGTGTACATTCGGGAACATTCGAGACGGCAAATACACTGATAAGGGAACAGACTGGGCCTGAAATAATCGATAAGATCGTTACTAAAGAAAAAATTCTGTGGGCGATAAAATCATTTGACCCCTACAAAGCGCCAGGAATAGACGGTATATACCCGAAAATGCTGCAAGAACCAGGGGAACTTATCATCCCCTGGCTAGAACGCATATACTGCTGGTGCCTCAGGATGGATTATGTCCCACAAGTATGGAGGGAGGTTAGGGTGGCGTTTATACCCAACTCAGGGAAGGTCAACTATCCCACCGCAAAGGAGTAAAGACCTATCAGCCTATCCTCCTTCCTCATGAAAACATGACAACATGTCCAACGACGCTGTTGGACAGCGACATCGGCCTGGTACGACGTCTACGGATACAGCGTCTGAAATGGCTAGGCCATATAGAGTGCATGGAATATTCAGCTCCGTGCCGCAGAGACCTAGAATCCACCCCGGAAGGAAGGTGCGACAGTGGACGGCACACGTAAAAAAAAAACACAAGTTATGAATGAGCAAGATGGCTCGGATACACGGACTGATACTCAACGACGACAACGCATGAAAAAGGAACACGATTTGCGAGTATGCTCCTGGAATGTCAGAACCCTGTACACTCCCGGAGCTGCTCATAAACTAGAAGGAATCCTCACGCAGTAAAAGGCGGATATTACTGCGGTCCAGGAAATACGCTGGATAGGAAACGGTATGATGAGGAAGAAAAATTGCGACACTTATTCCAGCTGTCACAAAAGATTGCACTTACTTGGATGGGGATTTGTCGTGGGAAAGCGGTTAAGATCGAAGGTCATCGACTTTAAACCTATAAGTGATCGCTTGGCTGCGATCCGCATCAGAGGCAGATTTTATAACATCAGCCTTATATGTGCACACGCCCCTACAGACGAGGCTGAAGACCCTATCAAGGAGGACTTCTGTGACATCCTGGACAACGCCTATGGAGCTATTCCCGAGTACGATGTTAAAATCGTGCTCGGGGACTTCAACGCAAAATTCGGTAAGGAGAACACCCTTGGCGGAGTGATCGGAAAGCACAGCCTCCACGATGCAACAACAGATAACGGCTTCCGACTCACGGACTTTGCGACAGCTCGTAATGCGGTAATATTCCCTCGTTGCAGCAAGTTTCAGAGCTCGACTGGCCAATGTCAGAAAGCTGCACCAGCCCATCAGGAGGAGTTTCGACATTGGGCGCCTGAGCACACCGGAGGTTACCAGAGCCTACAGGGAGCAGCTGAGCGAAAGACTCTACGGTATGCCTACGTCGAACACAAATGCCAATAATATGTGGCTGCATTGCCGCTTAGGAAGTAGCCGAAACCACCTTAGGATACCTACCCCCCCGACGAGAAAGCCGTGGTATAATGGCGAGTGTGAGTAGAAAAAGGCAGCAACCGACGAGGCGTACCAAAAGGCGCTGCAGAGGAAAACCAGGGCAGCGCAAGAAGAGTACCGAGTCAGAAGAAGGGAGGAGAAAAAACCACTGCGACAAAACAAAAGAATTTCTCAGCCTCCCAGCTTAAGGATATCGAGGAGTCTAGGGATAAGCATAAAACACGAGCCTTTTACTAGAAAGCCAAATTCCTCGCAGGAGGCTTCAAAAAGGGCACCCAGGCTCTTCGAAACTGCGAGGGTAATCATGTCACCGACCGGCAGGGAATAGTGGATGTATTTAAGCAGCATTTCCAGCAGCTGCTTAACGAACATGACCAAGAGAGAGTGGTAGGGACCGAGGAAATCCCAACTCCAGCCGCTGAAGTAGTCCTCCCACCCAGCATCGAAGAAGTCGGCACAGCTATTCAGAAGCTGAAGAACAACAAGGCCGCAGGCTCAGATGGCTTGCCATCAGAGCTCTTTAAGGCTGGCGGCGATGTTCTGGTAGGGAGCATGCACCAGATCATCTGTAGAATTTGGGAAGATGAAAGCATGCCCGACGACTGGAATACCAGCTCTATATGCCCCATTAACAAAAAGGCGATCCATACTCTTGCAAGAACTATAGAGGTATATCCCTGCTCAATGTCGCATACAAGATCCTGTCCAGCGTATTGTGTGAACGTCTAAAGCACTGGCAGCTACCAGTGCGGCTTCCGGCCCGGCAAATCAACTATAGACCAAATTTTCACACTTCGAAAAATCCTGGAAAAAACCAACGAGTTTCGAATCGATACACACCATCTTTTCATCGATTTCAATGCCGCATACGACAGCATTGAGAGCGCCGTGGCGCAGTGGGTAGTGTGTTGGCCTCTGACGCCGATGACACGGGATCAAATCCCGACACAGCCATGTCATCGAACGTGTTTTTCACGGTGTTTCTCCTCAGCGGGGTTCTGAGAAAACCCCCTGTAGTAAAATTGTCATGCCGTTCGGAACCGGCAATAAACTGTAGGTCCCTTTCACCTATGGGAAGATGAAATCACACACAACATGGGTGATTGAGAGAAGCTCGGCTCAGGTTTTTCATGGACTGTAACGCCAACATACATACATACATACATACATACGACAGCATTCATCGTGAAAAACTGTTTGGTGCGATGGCCGAATCCGGGATCCCGGTAAAACCGATCCAGTTGTGTCGCGCCACGCTAAAAAAAAAACGCGATGCACCGTGCAACTCGGTTCTAGGACCTCGGAACCATTCGAAACATGCACCGGAATTCGGCAAGGAGATGCGCTCTCATGTGACGTATTCAACCTGGTGCTGGAGCAGATAGTGCGACGGACAGGCGTCAACAGTGAAGGCACTATCTTCTACAAGTCCGTCCAACTGCTAGGATATGCGGATGATATCGACATAATCGCGTGTTCTCGCCGTGGCATTGTGGAAGCATTCACGGCGATTAAAAAACAGGCGAAACGAGTTGGTCTTAAGGTCAATGACGACAAAACGAAGTACATGCTGTCAAGCAAAAACCAATCCGTCGCTCACCACCTGGGACAAAATATAACAATTGACAGCTACAATTTCGAGGTAGTTAAGGAGTTTGTCTACCTCGGGGCAAACGTAAATTCCACAAATGACACCAAAGTGGAGATCCGGCATAGAATCGCCCTTGGCAACCGCTGCTACTTCCGCTTGTCCAAACAACTGGGGTCAACACTCCTCACTCGAAAGACCAAAGTCATGAAAGCTGGACGATAAGCAGGACCGCGGAGTGGATTTTGGGTTCTTTCGAAAGAAAAAATCTGCGCCGGATATTTGGTCCTGTCTGTGAGGAGGGTGAATGGAGAAGAAGACACAACCGCGAACTCTACGAGCTGTACAAAGATGTGGATGTAGTCCGGAAGGCATGGATCCGTCGACTACACTGCCTCAGCCACATCGAGCGCATGGACATCAACGCTCCAGCTATGAGGGTCTTGGACTCCGAGCCTCCTGGTTCGACCGAACCTCCGGTATAAAGACAAAGTAATCGCGGATGTAAGACATTTTGGTCTTGACAACTGGAAGCAGCGTGCCCGGGACCATCAAGGATGGAAGGCAGCTATAGCTCAGGCTCAGATCTTCCATGGATCGCTGGCCTGATAAGTAAGTAAGTATACTAGGAAAAAAATCTTTGTAAGTTACTTTAATTCCGAATGACAAATTACTCTACCGAAGTACAAATGTACATGTGTATATCCAACAATTTCAATTGACGCAGATATGGGCAAAGTCAATGCACGCATCGTGTAAGATGCAGATAAAAAATGTGTGTGTCTTACATTTTATGGAGAAGCTCGCCTGCTTACTTAGCACAGTGCTCCAGTAGAAGCGTAGTTCGTCCGCGTAAATTTGGTACCGACATTTCAAGGATAACAAGAAAAGACAAAATCAGTTCTTATCTTACAACCGAATGTTGACTCAGATACCTAAGCCCACGTAATTCCTATTTGTCACTCTTTATCTTTGTCAACATGATAAATCGGAACTTGGACCTTTATTAGCAATGAATTGTACAGAAATAAAAAAAAAAAAAAAATTATTTTGACAACGCATTTCAAGATAAATCAATGAGACAAACATTTGATAGAAAATATTCCACACACCAGGCCGCGAGTAATGTCGATAGATTAATCGAACGCAAGCGTCAATCATACATATCAATACAAAAAAAACTGCACGTTTCTCAGCCTTTCTGGGTTGTTCGCCCTAGAGAGTTGGTTTCAAAAATTAGTAAAATTAGCAACCAATTTTGAGTAATAATCACTCAATAAAAGAACACACTTAGTGTATCGATAATCCTTTATCGAGTAACCACCTTAAGTGTGATTTTTATTTACGTGTTTTTTTCAAAAGTATCTATATGTACATTCCAACAGCATCGAGCATCTTTAGATATGTATGTATAAGGCAAGGATTTGAACAAGGATGAATGAAGTACATACATAATCGTTCAAGCGTTTATACATAGTCTCGCAAGGTGTAAAACATTAGCACATGTGCAACGAGCCCAGACACTAATCAATTTGTTTTTGCACCAAACCCTGAAGAGGTTGAAAACAAAACGAAAGAAAATTCATTATGCAAACAATGCACCATCGGATATACAATACGTAGTCTGTCGACAGAATGTCTAGGCGGTCGACAGCTCTCCGAGTTGGTGTATTCTGCTGACGACAGGTACTCGAGGGTTCAATAACTTCCGAGCAATAAACATCAAATTTGTTTATGGGTTTTTCCCAAATCGTTTACTGGCTTTACTTGTTGGTAGTTTAACAACTCAAGGCATGAATCAGGATACTTTTGGCGAACAGGTATCTTCGAAATCTATCTTGAAACCGCAGAAACTGCTATTGTACTCGTATACGCGGACGTACCATCTGTACATAAATATATACAGGGTGGGCCAAATATGTATAAGTTTCTCTTTATAAATGCAATGAAATTAACAAAATTAAATTGCGATTGGGAATTTGGTGCGCAAAAGATCGATTGTGGCATGAACCAGAGGTCGTCCAAATCCATGTCTTCAATTTCAGTAAAAAAAAGTCGGTTAACATGGCTCTGTAACGCCCACCGTTGACCGAAACGATGAACCCAGCCTCATTTTCGCAGAAAAATGGTCCAATGATGCCACTACTCCACAATCCGCACCAAACTGTCACTCTCTGTGGATGCATTGGCTTCTCGACAATAACGTGAGGGTTTTCAGAGCCAAGATGAAAATGCGCCTCGTCAGAAAAGATGATTTTTCGCCCAAAATCGTTGTCCAATTCAAGCTGCTCTAAAGCTCAAACTGTGAAGCGACAACGAAGCAGATGGTCGCGCGCCTTCAATTGCTGAGTCAATTCGACCCTTGTAAGCAAATAACCCGAGACTTCGTGCAGAATTCTCCTCAGGCGAGTGCGTGAAATATTGAGCTGTTGAGTTCTATGGCGAGTTGGTGTTCGTGAATTGAGTCTCAAACTCTCGGTACAGCAGCCACATTCTCATCTGGGGACTATGAGCGTTGTCCACTGGCATACCAGTCTCACGAACTTATTGCGCAAGCTTGCATACAGCAGTCGCGGTGGGTGCTTCATTTCGGCCAAAACTTCTTTTCAAAAAACGCACTGTTTGGGCTACACAGCGCTCACATTGGAAATTGATTTTCAATATTTCCCAAAGCTGTTCGAGAGTAAAGCGACTCATTTCGTTCCGCGGAGGTATGATACTGACTTTTTGTCAAGATTTCGAGCGGGAAACAGCTGATTAAAAAAAAAAAAAAAACACTGGATGGTCCACCCTTTAAATGCAAATGTGTGCGATATTGGAGTATCTTATTGTCCTGTATGTGTTTGGCGCAATTATATGGATCCTTTTTTCTAGTCAGAGTAAATCTTGCCCAGTTGCTTGAGATAGCTTACCGAGCAGTATGTCTGCGCTTTATAAGACTTTAGCTCCTCAGCTCGACTGGGTCTAAGGAATAAAATGTTCTTTCATCTTCAAACGGATGATGAAGGACTAGCAAAGGCCCCGTAGGGGTAGCATCGGCCGACGGATGCTGGCCCGAAAAAAAGCGAGTAAGAGCCTCTGCAGCCGAACATCTTGCAGCTCTGCTAGTCAGGTCCTACTTCCACCTCCTCGTGGTGCCATCTGGAAATTTCCTTAAAAGGGAAATTACTGACGGAAGAGGCCGAATGGCGAGTATCCTGCGCCACCGAACAGGATTAGTGTCGGTTGGGCTATAGTCTAGCGAACCATAACCGTAAAACCACTAATTGCTCAGAAACAAAAAACAGCCTCGGATAATAAAACGGAACGGATCTATGTTGACGACCCTATAAGAAAACAAAAAACAAACAAGGACCTTCGGTTCTGTACGTGGCATGTTAGGTCCCTTAACAGACCACGTGCGGCCGAACAACTTGGGGACGCCCTTGACCGCTATAAAGCGAACATAACCGCCATCCAGGAAATGCAATGGAATGGACCGGGTAAAAAGCGGATGAAAAACTGCGACAATTACTACGGTGACTGCTATAGGGAGAGAGGACAGAGACTATTTGGATGCGGATTTCTTGTTAGATGTGGACTAAGACATAAAGTCCTAAGTTTCCAGTATGTGAGTGAACGCCTCATAACGATCCGCATCAAGGCAAATTTCTGTAACATCAGCCTCATATGCGTCCATGCCCTCACGAAAGACAAGGATGACTCAATCAAAGATGATTTCTTTGATCTCCTAGACAGAACATATACCAAATGCCCCAGCTATGATACCAAAATCATACTAGGAGATTTTAACGCTAAGCTGGGTAAAGAAAGCTTCTTTGAGCGGGTCATCGGCAAACACAGCTACATGACACCCCATCCGATAACGGACACAGGCTGATCGACCTTGCACACGATTTTCCCACCTCGATATACACAAAGGCACCTGGCGGTCGCCAAATCAATCAGTCACCAACCAGATTGACCAAATCGCGATTGACTTCAGACACTCCTCCACTATTCTTGATGTTCGCACTTTCCGAGGAGCGAACATCGATTCAGACCACTATCTTGTACTAGCCAATATACGTCAACGCATAACACGAACACCGCGGAGTAAAGTTAGAACACCAAGCTATGACGTCGGAGAGCTACTATCGCCGGAGATCGCCAGTGCCTTTGCCAACCGCGTCTCCCTTAAGCTCTCCGATACACCTCAATCCTCCACTCAGTCAGTAGATCAACTATGGAGCCTGTGCAAACAAGCCCTGAAGAGCACAGCAACGGAAGTGCTGGGCCTTAAAGCTCCACCACGACGAAACACCTGGTTCGATGACGAGTGTAGAAGGATTCATGCGGAAAAGCAGGAGGGATACAAAACCTCACTACACAAAAAAAAACAAGAGCGGCTCGTGAGCTCCACGAGCTTAAAAGAAGAGAGGAACATAAGCTTCTCAAGAGAAAAAAGAAAGAGCACGAGAAGCGGGCGATTGAAAACTTTGAGAGGTGCTATTGCAGGGATGACGTTCGAAGATTTTATCAGCGGATAAAACGAATGTCTCAAGGCTATAAAGCCCGTACGGAGGCCTGTAAGGATGAGAACGGACACCTAGTAGTAGAATCGCAGTCGATGCTGAGAATTTGGAAAAAACACTTCTGCAGACTGTATAACGGCGATGACAGCCAACATACCACCTACAGACAGAATGATCCATTTTTTAACGACGAAGATCGCAGAGAATTCCGTCTCCCTGACCTCGACGAAGTGCAGATTGCCATGTCGGAACTCAAGTCGAATAAAGCTGCTGGCGCAGATGGACTGTCTGATGAGCTCTTCAAAGCGGCTGGGCTTGAGCTGGTTAGGAGCACGCACCGGCTCATCTGTAAGATATGGTCAGACGAAAGCATGCCCGAGGAATGGAGTCTCAGCATTGATTGCCCGATCAACAAAAAAGGGGACCCCTTGGACTGCGCCAACTATAGAGGGATAAGTCTCCTTAATGTCGCATACAAGATCTTCGCTGCCGTTTTGTGTGAACGCCTGAAGCCATTCGTAAACATGTTGATAGGTACTTATCAGTGTGGCTTCAGGCCAGGGAAGTCCACCATCGATCAAATCTTCACACTACGGCAGATCCTGGAGAAAACCAATGAATTTCAAGTCGATACGCACCATCTATTCGTCGACTTCAAGGCCGCATACGACAGCGTAATTAGAGACGAGCTATATAACGCCATATTGACACCCCTGCTAAGCTCGTCAGACTATGCAAGATGACCTTGGAAAATGCTCGCTGCTCCATCCGAATCGGTGCAGAACTGACCGATAGTTTCGAAGAAAAGGATTTAGGCAGGGCGATGCGCTGTCGTGTGATTTCTTCAAAATCACTGGCCAATACAAGAGGCACAATCTATTTCAAATCCTCGCCACTCCTTGCATACGCCGACGACATTGACAGTAGAGGTAGATCGCAGCGAGATGTCAATGAGGCGTTTGCGAGTATTGAGATGGAGGCGGCAAAAATTGGTTTGGCAGATAATGAGGGCAAGACTAAATATCTGCTGTCATCGAAAAAGGACATTTACCACCGACGTCTTGGACAGAACGTGCGTATTGGCAGATATAAGTTCGAGGTAGTTAAGGACTTCATATACCTTGGCTCCGCAGTGACTTGGAACAACGACACCAGTTTCGGAATCAAGCGCAGAATTACTCTTGCCAACCGCTGCTTCTTTGGGCTCAAGAGGCAACTGAGAAGTAGAGCCCTCTCTCGTACGACCAAGTTGATCTTACATAAGACCTTAACTATCCCGGTCCTGTTATGCGGTTATACGGAAACATGGACTTTATCTAAAGCGGGTGAGGAAATCCTTGGTCGTTTCGAGAGAAAGATTCTGCGTTCGATTTTCGGACCCATAAACACAGAGGAGGGTTGGAGGAGAATATTCAATCACGAACTGTACGGGTTGTACAGCGACATGAGTCTGGTCAGGCGCCTACGGATCCAACGCCTAAGATGGCTAGGCCATGTAGAGCGAATGGACACCACAGCTCCAGCCCGTAGAGTCTTTGAATCCAACCCCGAGGGACGAAGAAATAGAGAACGGCCGCACCTAAGGTGGCGCGCACCTCAGCCAACTGGGCGTGCGGCATTGGAAAAGACTAGCGAAAGATCGTGCTAGGTGGAGAGGCATGTTGATTGAGGCCCAGGTTCACCCCGAAGTGTAGCGCCCGTTAAGTAAGTAAGTAAGTAAGTTCATCTTCATCCATTGCTATTCTGTTTAACAACAGAATGGTGGCTACGATAGCTTTTAAAAAGTCTACAGAAGTTGGTTTCCCTGACTTCATGATATTGCGCGTCGTGTACTCTTTGAAGAGTGCGTATTTATCCATTCTTCGTGGGCATGATCGACAAATGTTGTTAATTGTTCAATTGCCAAGTACCCATACTGATTATAGAATGATCATTATTAAGCACTACCTCTGACCCATTCACAGGCAGATAAACTAGATAGTTTAGAGTACGATTTTGTACCACATCCTTCCTAAGCTTTAAACACCAACCTTACCTTGTGCATTCATCACTGCTAGCTAGGTTAGCTTGTATACGGAATTCTAACGAACGTAGTCCTATGAAATTTACGAGCACCAGCTGTATTGAAACGTGCCCTGAAAGCCAATGCCTCGTGGAACACAACGCAATGAGGTATGGCTCTTAAAATGACCGTCGCACATACTAATGCTCACTAAGTGATTAAGTCTGTTCACATTTTGCACTTGGCAAAAAAAAATCATGTAATTAGACGGGCGTATGAAGGAATGCTTTCCCGGAACACTTGTCCATTCCAAAGGAAGACTTCCTCCAAATTTCCATCATCAATTCATCGCCAAGTCCAAATCTGGCAGAAAGTTACGCCTACACACGAGCACCGAGTAATCGTCGCACTTCATGATATTTGTATACAGTCTGTACGTAAATGTCCAAACCAAAAGAGGCACAGCTTCTCAGGAAGACCAACCCCACTTCAAGTTCTAATGAATTAAAAATGTGTTCTACAGCTTAGCCGGAATAACTACACTCCAAAGTGTATGAATGTACGTGGGCATAAGCACGTAAAGAAGGCAAAGGTATGTTCTCGTATATGGAAAATCGAGCCAAAGTGAACAATACCCTCCTTCGGATGAGTGGCGACCGGTCGCGCATTCATTAAAAGGAGCATAAACGTTATGCGCCGTCGTTGCGTCTGGGGCTGGTTTCATGTTTGCTGCAACCACTGGCACTGCCACTGAGTTTGAATTGAATGTTGGCACTAGTGTACCAGCACTAGTATGTAGTGCTGGCATCCTCTTCTCTAATCGCATGTGGTCATCGATACTCATCTCCTTTAGAATGTTCACTTGCACTGTCAGGTAGTTATCCAAGTCACAGTATGCGACTCATTCCATTCTATTCACGGTGCTATAATGTCCGGCACAGCTAACTGCCATGACTGCAATTCTTGATTCTAGACCTCTCTAGCGCAACCAAATAAAAAGTATCTACAAGTACGTGTGTACGTATGTATTTATGTATGTATGTACATACGTATGACCGCTATGTGCATGTGTGTTTTGTAGCAGCCGCCAGATCCACTGGGAGTGCATACGATATGGGCATGCACTATGTATAGTATGTTTACGTCCACCATTTCCTCCATCTCCACTACGGCACACCGCTCCAACACTGCAAAGCTCCGTCGCTCCACATCACCAATAATACCAATGTTAGCTCATTCATTTGGTTTCCTTTCTAAGCGCTGCGCGGTGCCGTGGCTATCGCTATTCGTTCGCCAACAAAAACGTCTTGTTCTGGCACTGGCACTGGCACTCACCCAGGGTACGAGTATTATGTGCAGATCAATGCAGCCGTACTTGAGTTCGAAGTATTTATAGAAACTGTAAGGCGATAACTTGTTGAATTTTCTGGGAATCCATAGGCGTCAGGGGATTATGATTGGTGGTGAACGTGTTATACTCCTGGCCCTTACGTTCCTCCTTCTTCATCCACCACTACCATACCCATTTCGATGTGGTAGTTGTAGTTGTTTGGTTTACTTGCCGTGAATTTCGTTGGCCTTTATTTATTTATTTATTTTTTCATTCTCCTTCGTGAGCTCCTTGCTTCGGTCGTTTAGATTCGAATTCTTCGTACGCTGGTGCCTTGCTGGCGACATACTGTCTGCCGAAGCCGATACTACATATTGCGTTGTTGTTCTCAATGCCTCGTTCACGTTGGGTCTTTTTCCAATGGACGATAATTATTTTAGTTCGGTGCGATTCAGGTGGGCTTTTGATTTAGGTATCTGGACAACCAACATTGGAATTACATATCCATATGTATATACGCATCCATAGTACATATGTAGTTGATGATACATAGTTCTGAACTATTATGTTTCGGAACGCTATTTGGTAATTAATTGAGGATACATTTGATATGTGTAGGAGAGTGAATGAAACATCTACTGGTATGCATTCCTG
Source organism: Eumerus sabulonum (assembly GCA_951905685.1). Taxonomy (NCBI): domain Eukaryota; kingdom Metazoa; phylum Arthropoda; class Insecta; order Diptera; family Syrphidae; genus Eumerus; species Eumerus sabulonum. The sequence goes on along the minus strand of OX645062.1, from coordinate 21,309,645 downwards.
GACATGACTAGCTACAGGAACAGGTAGGCGTCGATACATTGCATGTTTGTGATGGTTGCACGGACCGCGCGGGAGAAAGGAAATGCCCATATACTCGTACTCGTATGCATAGACAACTTATTGTCGAGAATGGATGCAGGGTTCTTAGGATTTCTGGGGGTTTTGATAGCAAAGAAAAACACTTTATGTTCTGACGGTTTTATTGACGATCGACTTATAAAGTGCTTGGTAGCACCCTGACAGCACAGTACATATGTATATACAGCTGTGTTCGTTAAAGCCACAACAAGGTACCTACCTAGAAGAAATGAAAATATTTTGAAGATCAACTTCATTCATTTGCTTAAATTGATTTTAATTTATTCAACAACTACTTACTTATCAGACCAGCGATCCATGGAGGGTCTGAGCCTGAGCTATAGCTGCCTTCCATCCTTGACGGTCCCGGGCATGCTGCTTCCAGTTATCAAGACCAGGATGTCTTACATCCGCGATTAGGTACTTGGTCTTTATACCGGAGGTTCTCTCTTCCTCTTCTTGTCGAACCAGGAGGCTCGGGAGTCGAAAACCCTCCTAGCTGAGCTGGAGCGTTAGTGTCCATGCGCTCGATGTGGCCGAGCCAGTGTAGTCGACGGATCTTTACATTCCGGACTACATCCACATCTTTGTACAGCTCGTAGAGTTCGCGGTTGTGTCTTCTTCTCCATTCACCTTCCTCACAGACAGGACCAAATATCCGGCGCAGAATTTTTCTTTCGAAAGAACCCAAAATCAGCTCCGCTGTCCTGCTTATCGTCCAGCTTTCGGCTCCGTACAGCAGGACTGGCAGAATGAGCGTTTTGCAAAGCATGACTTTCGTCTTTCGAGTGAGGAGTTTTGACCCCAGTTGTTTGGACAAGCCGAAGTAGCAGCGGTTGCCAAGGGCGATTCTATGCCGGATCTCCACTGTGGTGTCATTTGTGAAATTTACGTTTTCCCCGAGGTGGACAAACTCCTTAACTATCTCGAAATTGTAGCTGTCAATTGTTGTATTTTGTCCCAGGTGGTGAGCGACGGATTGGTTTTTGCTTGACAGCATGTATTTCGTTTTGTCCTCATTGATCTTAAGACCAACACGTTTCGCCTGTTCTTCAATCGCCGTGAATGCTTCCCCAATGCCACGGCGAGAACACGCGATTATGTCGATATCATCCGCGTATCCTAGCAGCTGGACGGACTTGTAGAAGATAGTGCCTTCACTGTTGACGCCTGCCCGTCGTACTATCTGCTCCAGCACCAGGTTGAAGAAGTCACATGACAGCGCATCTCCTTGCCGAATTCCGGTGCATGTTTCAAACGGTTCCGAAGTCCTAGAACCGAGTTGCACGGTGCATCGCGTATTTTTTAGCGTGGCGCGACACAACTGGATCAGTTTTCCCGGGATCCCGAATTCGGCCATCGCCCAAACATTTCTTCACGATGAATGTTGTCGTATGCGGCTTTGAAATCGATGAAAAGATGGTGTGTATCGATTCGAAACTCGTTGGTCTTTTCCAGAATTTGTCGAAGTGTGGAAATCTGGTCTATGGTTGATTTGCCGGGCCGGAAGCCGCACTCGGACTGCCGATTAGTGCGGTGCAAAATGGTTATAGACGTTCACACAATACGCTGGACAGGATCTTGTATGCGACATTGAGCAGGGATATACCTCTATAGTTCTTGCAAGAGGTAGGATCGCCTTTTTTGTGGATGGGGCAGACAGTGCTGGTATTCCAGTCGTCGGGCATGCTTTCATCTTGCCAAATTCTGCAGATGATCTGGTGCATGCTCCCTTCCAGAACAGCGCCGCCAGCCTTAAAGAGCTCTGATGGCAAAGCCATCTGAGCCTGCGGCTTTGTTATTCTTCAGATTCTGTATAGCTGTGCCGACTTCTTCGATGCTGGGTGGGAGGACTACTTCAGCGGCTGGAGTTGGGATTTCCTCGGTCCCTACCACTCTCTCTTGGTCATGCTCCTTAAGCAGCCGCTGGAAAAGCTGCTTAAATACATCCACTATTCCCTGCGGGTCGGTGACAAGATTACCCTCACAGTTTCGAAGAGCCTGGGTGCCCCTTTTGAAGCCTTTTGCAAGACCTTTGGCTTTCTTGTAAATGGCTCGTGTTTTATGCTTATCCCTAGACTCCTCGATATCCTTGAGCTGGGAGGCTGCGAAGATTCTTTTCTTTTATCGCAGTAGTTTTTTCTCCTCGCTTCTTCTGGCTCGGTACTCTTCTTGCGCTGCCCTGGTTTTCCTCTGCAGCGCCTTTTGGTACGCCTCGTCGGTTGCTGCATTTTTCTGCTCACACTCGCCATCATACCACGGTTTCTTGTCGGGGGTGGTAGGTACCCTAAGGTGGTTTCGGCTACTTCCTGAATGGCTGAGCGGCAATGGAGACACATATTATTGGCATTTCTGTTCGACGTAGGCATACAGTAGAGTCTTTCGCTCAGCTGCTCACTGTATACTCTGGCAACCTCCGGCGTGTTCAGGCGCCCAATGTCGAACCTCCTCCTGATGGGCTGGTGCATCTTTCTGACATTGGGCAGTCGAGCTCTGAATCTTTCTGCTACGAGGAATGTTCTGAATGTTCGCACATCCAGGATGTTTGACGAGTGCCTTGCGTCAATGAGCACATGGTCGATTTGGTTGGCGGTTCGACCATCCGGAGATCGCTAGGTTGCTGTGTGGATTCGTTTAGGAGGGAATCTTGTGCTACTTTTCACCGCATTACGAGCTGTCGCAAAGTCAGTAAGTCGGAAGTCGTTATCTGTTGTTGTATCCTGGAAGCTGTGCTTTCCTATGCAGCTTTTACCTATGTATATACAGCTGTGTTCGTTAAAGCCACAACTAGGTTGAAGAAATGAAAAGATTTTGAAGATCAACTAGACCCACTTAGACTACGAGGACTTCATTGTGCCCAGTTAACGTTAAACGTTTAGAAACTTAAACATCTTCCGTTGAGCTGAACCACTTAGACGAAGATAAGAATCCTAGTACATATTCTGTTCAGTCCAATGTTACTTAGTATGTACCTCTTCAACTCCCGAAAGGAAGTGACTTCCAAGGAATATCTGTAACGAATGGACTCAATTTCCTCTTCGTCCCTGCAGCTTCTGCAGAAGTCATTGTGGGGCTGGTCTAGTCTGGCTGCATGGTCGGATAACATGCAGTGCCCAGTGGTGACGTTACAGCCCATGAAAGACCAGAGCCTAGCTTTTCTCAATCACCCATGTTGTGTGTGATTTATTTTTCACATACGTACATATGTACATAGGTGAAAGAGACCTACAGTTTAACGGCGTGAGTCGAGAAGCTTTTTCAAGGCAAGTATACTACGAGGGGTTTTGCCAGTACCCCGCGGAGGAGCGACATCGCGAAATAAACATTCGATAACGTGAGGTTATGTTAGGTCCTAACCACCGCGCGACGGCGCCCTCACCGACAACCAATAGAATATAGACGGGCCAAGTTGAACTTGCCGATGCGCATGTATCTAATTGGTCTTCACTAATAGCTCGGCCTCTATTTCTCTGTATAGTGTACTGAGTGGCGTTTTAGCTTCAGTTTCGATCTGCGCGAAGTTTGCGCCTGCTCCCGTCTAGCTAGCTCGTCCGCCATCTCATTTCCAGAAATATTCACATGACCTGGTACCCACTAGAGGATCACCTGATATCTCTTCTAACCTCTCTTTGCAGAGCTCGACGAGCTTGGATCTTATCCATGCTGCCTGCAGATCCCTAATGGCTGCCTGGCTGTCAACATAGATGTTGATCCTTTTTCCTGAGAGATTCTCTCTAATATGTAATCAGGTTTGCCGCCTGCTTGATTGCGAAGACCTCAGCTTAGAAGACTCTGCAGCCATCATCAAGTCTACAGGAGCGATTTATTTCCCGAGATTCAACCCCAGTGCTGGCATCCATTTTGGATTTGTCAGTGTAGATTGTCAGTTCGTTTTCCGTGCGTACCATACTACTGGTCTGGATGGAATTCTAATAGAGAATCTCCTCTCGCAGGAAGGAAGTCGGGTGATATATCGGGTGATCGATCCAAGACTGATGCGTGATCATAAGGACTCCACGTCCGGAACTCGGATTCCCGTAGTCCTACCGCAATCCTGGCTGCGATGCTCTCGTAATATACTTATGTACATATGTCCAAGGCTGGGAGGTTCAGTATTTCTTCAAGGGCCGCTGCCGTTGGTGTGGGCTTCATAGATTCCGTCACCGCCAGACAACTTGCCCTCTGAGGGTTGCTGAAAATCTTCAAAAGACACTGTGAGGGCTGACAGCGCGTGCTCATTGTAGTGTGAGACTTGACTCACTAAAAGTACCACCCTTCCAGTTAATTATCTTTGGTTTTCGACTACAACTAAGTTAATTGACTTACCCAGCAATTTTCCGTTCTCGATGTAATCACATTTTGTAGGCAGCTTTCCAGTGAGATTTCCTACAATCCGCAAGGTTTAGGTTCATCACGCTAAATCAAGGGCTTTGTCCTCGTGCGAAAAGTTTGGCTTCAATTTCGACATTTAAATGTTAAAACCTCGATGAATGTCGTCGTTTACAACGGCTCGCAATACTTTGTTTTGAAATGTGGTATGCCGTAAGCCCAAATAGGTTTAAGCATTTGCTTGTAGAAAAGCAGTTTGTTATCAGTACTAAGTTGGGAATGTTTTCCGAGTAGCCAGCACAGTGCCATACGTTTGTGGTATGTCTCTGGTATGTATGTTGGCGTTACAGCCCATGAAGGACCTAAGCCGAGCTTCTTTCAATCACCCATGGTGTGTGTGATTTAATTTTCCCATAGGTGAAAGGGACCTACAGTTTTATTGCCGCATCCGAACGGCGAATTCCGGGAAGCTTTTCATGACAATATTGCTCATTCATAACTTTAAGAGCCTCCTGGTTCGAGAAGAAGAGGAAGACCGAACCTCCGGTATAAAGACCAAGTAATCGCGGATGTAAGACATCTTGGTATTGACAACTGGAAGCAGCGTGCCCGGGACCGTCAAGGATGGAAGGCAGCATCGCTTGGATCGCTGGCCTGATAAGTAAGTAAGTAAGTTTTCATGACAATTTTACTACAGGGGGTTTCGTCAGAACCTCGCTGAGGAGAAACACCGCGAAAAGCACGTTCGATGGCATTGCTCTGTCGGGATTCGATCCCGTGTCATTGGCGTCAGAGGCCAACACACTACCCACTACCCATGTCTCTGGTATACAGCAGGTAATATAGCGGACCAAGTACGCTTCCCTGCGGAAGGCCAGCCGTAAGTGCCGAACGAGTATTAGATAAGTAGTTTCCCAGAACTTTCGATAGTTGTTCGAGGAAAACTTGTCTCAATTTATATCCCAAACCTTCGTGCCGCACTTAGTCAAGGGCTTGGGAGACGTCAAGAAATATACTCGAACATATAAGCTTATGTTCGAGTGCTTTTCAATCACATCTGTTATTCGATGCACTTGGTCTAGAGTGGAATGCTTGCTTCTGAAATCAAACTTTTCTTCGACGATCGGCTTAAGGCGACTGATTAACTATAATTCTTTCGAAACTATCGGCGACAATGGATTTTTAAGGACGTAGCCTGGTGCTTTATATGGCTTGAGGGATCTTACGATATTTTCCATTTCGGAAAACGTGTATTCTGTATTCTGTATTCCCCGGTCATATCCAGACTATTTCTATTGTCAGGAAGTTGTTGTCCTTTGAATGGCTTGAAGGTTTCAGCAAGATATTCAAGAAAAACTTTAGCCATTTCTTCATAGCCTTTCGTCCATTCGTTTTGATTTTGCCTTATTGGTGGTGCCTGCAGTTTAGGCTTTTTAATGCCCTTAATAGCTTCCCACGTGGTAGGCATGATAGCTTCTTAACCTAGCAAGGCGTTTGCGTTGTCAGATGCGTTTCTGAATATTTCTAATTCGTTAAGTTAGATAGGATTTCTTGAAAGTCTTTCTCTGTTACTGTTGCTTTATTTGCCATTCTAAATCTTTTTAAGGCAAGACTTGGGCAGATAGTTAATATATGCTCCATGATTTCTTTGTGATTTTGTTCCAAGAACTTCTTTGAGTCTTTAATACCCTCCAAGGTGTTCCAGAACTGGTTCATTTGTTTTATGATCTATTTGTGTAGGTTGTGTAGTTGTTTATCCACATTGCTCAAAACCATAAAGGGTAGAAGGCCCTGTAAAAGGTATTTGAGCACCTATCTTAGCTAGTATGGTAGCCTCTTCATTGTCTTCTAGGTTTTCATGGCCGGACACCCAAATCAGTTTTAGACTGTTGTTTTCTGCCAGTTTGTTCAGTTTTTTTTTTTTTTTTTTTTTTGGCATTCCCGGACTGCCTTAGAGTTAAAAGTTTAACTCTTTAGGTCTCTGAGAACCGCTTGACTATCTGAGAATATTGATGTTTTTATATTGTTATGTTTTCTGTTGCTGATGCAGTGTGCTGCTTCATTGATTGCAAACAGTTCCGCCCGAAATATTGTTGACTCACCGCAGAGAGGAATGTGTAGTCTGCACCTAGGTCCAAACACTCCAGCCCCTACTTTGCTTTCGAATTTCGACCCATAAGTGAACCATTTGTAGGCTCCATTGTTCATCCACGGGGGGTTGTTATTCCATTCTTCTCTGCTTGGTCTGAGTACCTCGTAGTTTGTATTTTTTGAAGTTCGATTCAGGGGACATCAGATCATTTACTCGGATCAGCTCCCAGATATTATCCACCCTTTTAAGAATCTCTAAATGTCCAACCAGATCCTCTTCTTTGTAATCATACGTTGTCAGTAAATAGTAATGTTAAGTATTGTTTTGCAACTTCAGCCTGCATGGCATGGCACTTTAGGAATGCTTAATATTACTTCCAGCCCTGCAGTTGAAGGAGTCTTCACTGCTCCAGTTGTGCAGATACCCGCTAGCTTTTGTATTTTATTCAATTTATTCATGGCACTTCCTTGTTCACTTTTTTTCCGCCATACAGCAGCCCCCTATAGTATGGTCGGTTTAATCATTTGATTGTAGATCCACAGACTCATCTTTGGGCTTAGTCTACATGTTTTTACAACGAGTTGTTTTAGGGATCAGAGGACCCTGATGGCCTTTAAGCATATATTATTAATGTGTGCATTCCAGGAGAGTTTTTGGTCCATTGTTACGCCCAGGATCCGTTCCATTTGATTACCCGAGGCTGTTTTTTGTTTCTGAGCAATATGTAGTTTTACGGATATGGTTTGCTAGACCGTAGCCCACCCGAAACTAATCCTGTTTGGTGGCGCAGGATATTTGCCATTAGGCCTCTTCCGTCAGTAACTTCCCTTGTAAGGAAATTTCCAGATAGTACCACGAGGAGGTGGAAGTAGGAACTGAGCTACAAGGTGTTCGGCTGCAGAGACTCTTACTCGCTTTTTGTCGGGCCAGCATTCGTCGGCAGGGGTAGCATCCTACGAGGCCTTTGCTAGTCCTTTACCATTCACAAAAGGAGACCCCCTTGATTGCGCCAACTACAGAGGAATAAGTATCCTTAATGTCGCATACAAAATCTTCGCTGCCGTTTTGTGTGAACGCCTGAAGCCGTTCGTAAAAAAGCTGATAGGTCCTTATCAGTGTGGCTTCAGGCCAGGGAAGTCCACCATCGACCAAATCCTCACACTCGTCACCTATTTGTCGACTTCAAAGCCGCATACGACAGCGTAATTAGAGACGAGCTATACAACGCTATGTCTACCTTTGACATATCGGCTAAACTCGTCAAACTATGCAGGGTGACTATGGAGAATGCTCCATCCGAATCGGTGAACACCTTACCGATAGTTTTGATATCAAAAAAGGATCTAGGCAGGGCGATGCGCTGTCGTGTGATTTTTTTAACATCATATTAGAAATGATTGTGCAAAAATCACTGGCCAATACGAGGAACACAATCTTTTTCAAATCCCCGCAACACCTTGCATACGCCGACGATATTGACATAATAGGTGGATCACAGCGAGATGTCAATGAGGCGTTTGCGGGTATTGAAATGGAGGCGGCAGAAATTGGTTTAGCAGTTAATGAGGGCAGGACTAAATATCTGCTGTCATCGAGAAAGGACATTTACCACCGACGTCTTGGCCAGGACGTGTATATTGGCAGATACAAGTTTGAGGTAGTTAAGGACTTCATAGACCTCGGCTCCGCAGTGATCTGGAACAACGACACCAGTTTCGAAATCAAGCGCAGAATTACTCTTGCTAACCGCTGCTTCTTTGGGCTCAAGAGGCATCTCGTATGACCAAGTTGACGTTATATTAGACCCCAATTATCCCGGTCCTGTTGTACGGCGCAGAAACATGGACTTTATGTAAGGCGGATGAAGAAATCCTTGGTCGTTTCGAGAGAAAGATTCTGCGTGCGATTTTTGATCCTATAAACATGGAGGGGGTTGGAGGAAAAGGTTCAACCACGAACTGTACGGGTTGTACAGCGACATGAGTCTAGTCAGGCGTCTACGGATCCAACGCCTAAGATGGCTAGGCCATGTAGAGCGAATAGACGCCATAGCTCCAGCCCTTAGAGCCTTTGAAACCAACCCGAGGGACGAAGAAATAGAGGACGGCCGCAGCTTAGGTAGCGCGCACAGGGGGAAAGGGTCCTTAACCAACTGGGTGTGTGACACTGGAAACAGCTGGTAAAAGATCGTGCTAGCTGAAAAGGCATGTTGGTTGAGGCCCAGGTTCACCCCGAACTGTAGCGCACGCTAAGGAAGTTAGTAAGTAAGTTACTTACTTACTTACTTACTTATCAGGCCTGCGATCCATGGAGGATCTGAGCCTGAGCTATAGCTGCCTTCCATCCTTGACGGTCCCGGGCACGCTGCTTCCAGTTGTCAAGACCAAGATGTCTTACATCCGCGATTACTTGGTCTTTATACCGGAGGTTCGGTCTTCCTCTTCTTCTCGAACCAGGAGGCTCGGAGTCGAAGACCCTCTTAGCTGGAGCGTTGATATCCATGCGCTCGATGTGGCCGAGCCAGTGTAGTCGACGGATCCTTGCCTTCCGGACTACATCCACATCTTGGTACAGCTCGTAGAGTTCGCGGTTGTGTCTTCTTCTCCATTCACCTTCCTCACAGACAGGACCAAATATCCGGCGCAGAATTTTTCTTTCGAAAGAACCCAAAATCAGCTCCGCTGTCCTGCTTATCGTCCAGCTTTCGGCTCTGTACAGCAAGACTGGCAGAATGAGCGTTTTGTAAAGCATGACTTTGGTCTTTCGAGTGAGGAGTTTTGACCCCAGTTGTTTGGACAAGCCGAAGTAGCAGAGATTGCCAAGGGCGATTCTACGCCGGATCTCCACTGTGGTGTCATTTGTGGAATTTACGTTTGCCCCGAGGTAGACAAACTCCTTAACTACCTCGAAATTGTAGCTGTCAATTGTTATGTTTTGACCCAGGTGGTGAGCGACGGATTGGTTTTTGCTTGACAGCATGTATTTCGTTTTGTCCTCATTGATCTTAAGGCCAATTCGTTTCGCCTGTTCTTCAATCGCCGTGAATGCTTCCACAATGCCACGGCGAGAACACGCGATGATGTCGATATCATCCGCGTATCCTAGCAGCTGGATGGACTTGTAAAAGATAGTGCCTTCCCTGTTGACGCCTGCCCGTCGCACTATCTGCTCCAGCACCAGGTTGAAGAAGTCACATGACAGCGCATCTCCTTGCCGAAATCCGGTGCATGTTTCGAATGGTTCCGAGGTCCTAGAACCGAGTTGCACGGTGCATCGCGTGTTTTTTAGCGTGGCGCGATACAACTGGATCAGTTTTACCGGGATCCCGAATTCGGCCATCGCCCCAAACAGTGCTTCACGATGAATGCTGTCGTATGCGGCATTGAAATCGATGAAAAGATGGTGTGTATCGATTTGAAACTCGTTGGTCTTTTCCAGGATTTGTCGAAGTGTGAAAATTTGGTCTATAGTTGATTTGCCGGGCCGGAAGCCGCACTGGTAGCTGCCGATTAGTGCGGTGCAAAATGGTTTTAGACGTTCACACAATACGCTGGACAGGATCTTGTATGCGACATTGAGCAGGGATATACCTCTATAGTTCTTGCAAGAGGTAGGATCGCCTTTTTTGTGGATGGGGCATATAGAGCTGGTATTCCAGTCGTCGGGCATGCTCTCATCTTCCCAAATTCTGCAGATGATCTGGTGCATGCTCCCTACCAGAACATCGCCGCCAGCCTTGAAGAGCTCTGATGGCAAGCCATCTGAGCCTGCGGCCTTGTTGTTCTTCAGCTTCTGAATAGCTGTGCCGACTTCTTCTATGCTTGGTGGGAGGACTACTTCAGCGGCTGGAGTTGGGATTTCCTCGGTCCCTACCACTCTCTCTTGGTCATGCTCGTTAAGCAGCTGCTGGAAGTGCTGCTTAAATACATCCACTATTCCCTGCGGGTCGGTGACAAGATTACCCTCGCAGTTTCGAAGAGCCAGGGTGCCCTTTTTGACGCCTCCTGCAAGGCCTTTGGCTTTCTTGTAAAAGGCTCGTATTTTATGTTTATCCCTAGACTCCTCGATATCCTTGAGCTGGGAGGCTGCGAAGATTCTTTTCTTTTGTCGCAGTAGTTTCTTCTCCTCCCTTCTTCTGGCTCGGTACTCTTCTCGCGCTGCCCTGGTTTTCCTCTGCAGCGCCTTTTGGTACGCCTCGTCGGTTGCTGCCTTTTTCTGCTCACACTCGCCATCATACCACGGGTTTCTTGTCGGGGGTGGTAGGTAAGTTACCTCTCTCTTTAATGCAATGCTGGTTTCTTTGATTTTAAAGGTTTGGAGTTTGTTTATTCTTCTCTGAGTGAACCGAATTAAGTTTGTTTTGCTGGGGTTAATGGAGAGTCGTTCTACATCGCACCAGTTCCAAGTTATTTCCAAGGCTTTTTGCATTAGATTTCTTTATGTTTGCCTTTAACTATTATGGCTATATCGTCAGCATGACCGATGGCAGTAAAGCCATTGTTATTCAGTACATAGAGGAGTTCGTCTGTTAGGATTGACCAAAAAGTGGGGATAGTAAACCCCCTTGTGGGCGACCTGTAACAGTTTTGATCACTGTCTCAGATGTACCTAATTTGGCTGTCATTAGTCTCTCTTTTAGCATGACGTTTATCCATTTAATAATTGTTGGGTATGACAACTCGTTTGCTTAGTTTTCGAATGAAATAAACGGGAAACATGCCTAAGCAAGGGTAACCTATCTGGGGACTAGAAAACCGTATGGAGTCAAACTGTGCAAAGCTTGTCGGAAAAATCACTACAATCAATTAGGTAGATGAACCCACGTCTTCCAAACCATACATTAAATACTTCTATCCATTCCTAGTATTTTTTATACACAAATGTACATTCGTAGCTCAAATTATTAAGGAATGTGTATCTTCTTAAAATAGAATTCTCGCAAATCGATATTTCCCTGAACTAATTTACATATTGGAACCAAGTGGGTGTTATCCGTGAAACCTTTCGAGGTTATGTATGCTTGAGACTACCAGCTTTTCTTGTTATTCTGGTATCTTAACATTTATTTAATTAAGTGGGCGCCACGATATTTATTACAATACGCTACCTAAATAGCCTGAAGTGTCAGTCACCCATATGAAGTGGACGTACATACGTATGTATGCTAAACAAGCGATCATTGCCAAATAAGATGACGGACATGGTTAAACTGAATAAAGAAACGGATATACCAGGTGACGGTCGCGGGGGCCTAAAAATGCCTCAAAATAGTGGTCAAGATGAATGATTAATATCGTGCATTTACAACGTGGCGCAGCGGTTAGTGTGTTGGACTCTGACGCACGATGAGCGAGTTCGGATTCCGATATTACCAACGCCATTGAATGTTTATTTCGCGGCGTTCCTCCTCGGCGGGGTACTGGCAAAACCCCGTGTAGCGTGAAAACTCATGCCGTTCGGAATCGGCATTAAACTGTAGGTCCCTTTCACCTGTGTGAAAATAGATCACACACAACATGGGTGATTGAGATAAGCTAGGCTCTGGTCCTTCCTGGGCTGTAACGCCACCAAAGAAGAAGATGTACAACGTGAAGCAAAAGGGTTTGTTTTGTTGGGTGTGTACCATTCTACATTGGCTGTTGTACGTAGGATTTTTGATTGCCGTCTTTGTACTATGTCTATGGTGCATAAAGGTGCATAAAGGTTTCACTAAATGTCAATCCTTAGAATAACAAACCTACCCTCTTTGGTGAAGCGATAACGTTCTCAAAAGAAGTCGAATTTCTAGGGATAACTCTAGACGAAAAGCTCACTTGGAACTCTCACATTACAAAGACCATTGAGAAAGCCAGGATCTCTTTATGGACCAGCAAAAGTCTCACTGGGATGGCATAGGACTAACAAAGGCCTCGTAGGGGTAGCATCTATCCGACAGATGCTGGCCTGCTAAAAAGCGAGAAGAGCCACCGCAGTCGAACATCTTGCAGCACTGTTAGTAAGTCCTGTCCCCACCTCCTCGTGGTGCCATCTGGAGATTTCCTATGGAAATTGCAGATGGGGAAGGGCGAATGGCGAGCCTCCTGCGCCAAAAAACAGGATTAGTCGGTTGGGCTACGGCCTAGTAATCCGTAACCGTAAAAAAAGACACAAACTCCGAAACAACCACAAGCCTCGGATATAACGGACCGGATTTATGATGACGACCCTTGCAAAAAACGAAAAAAGGAGTATGATCTTCGGCTTCGTACGTGGAATGTTAGGTCCCTAAACAGGCCACGTGCAGCCGAACAACTTGCGGCGGCCTAGACCGCTATAAAGCGGACATCACCGCCATCCAGGAAATGCGATGGAATGGACCGGGTATAAAGCGGATGAAAAACTGCGATATTTACAACGGCGACTGCTATAGGGAGAGAGGATAACGATTGTTCGGATGCGGATTTGTTGTTCGAGGTGGACTTAGGCAAAAAGTCCTAAGCTTTCGGCATGTGAGCGAACGCCTCATAACAATCCGTATCAAGGCTAAATTTTTTAACATCAACCTGATCTGCGTCCACGCCCCCACGGAAGACAAGGATCACTCTGCCAAAGATGAGTTCTACGATCGCCTAGACAGAACGTATGTCCAATGTCCCAGCTATGACATCAAAATTGTACTAGGAGACTTCAATGCTAAGCTGGGTAAGGAAAGCGTCTTTGAACGAGTCATCGGCAAACATAGCCTACACGACACCACCTCCGCTAACGGACACAGGCTGATTGATCTTGCTACGGGGCGAAATCTCCTTCTAGCCAGTACGCGCTTCCCGCACCTTGATATACACAAAGGCACCTGGCGGTCTTTTGATCAATCGACTACCAACCAGATTGATCACATCGCGATCGACGTCAGACACTCCTCCACTATTCTTGTTCGAACTTTCCGAGGGGCTAACATCGACTCGGACCACTATCTTGTTGTAGCCAAGATGCGCTTACGGATATCACGAACGCAACGGAGTAGAGTAAGAATACAAAGTTATGACGTCGGAAAGCTACTATCGCCAGAAACCGCTCGTGCTTTTGCCGATCGCGTCTCCCTTAAGCTCTCCGAAACACCTGACTCCTCCACACTATCAATAGAACAGCAATGGAGCCTTTGCAAACAAGCCCTGAAAATCTCTGCATCCGAAGTTTTGGGTATTAAGGCTCCACCACGAAGAAACGCCTGGTTCGATGACGAGTGCAGAAGGATTCACACAGCGAAACAGGATGCATATAAAGCCTCGCTGCATAAAAGCAGGTCGTGAGCTCTACGAGTTAAAAAGAAGGGAGGAGCATAAGCTTCTCAGAAGAAAGAACAAAGAGCACGAGAAGCGCGCGATTGAGGATTTGGAGAGGTGTTACTGCAGGCGCGACGTTCGAAGGCTTTATCAATAGATAAAGCGAACATGCCAAGGTTATAAAGCCAGAACGGAAGCCTGCAGGGATGGGAACGGACACTTAGTAGTAGAACCGCAGTCGATGCTGGGAATATGGAAAAACCACTTCTGCAGACTGTATAACGGCGATGTTAGTCGATATACCGCTGTCAGGCAGAGTGATCCATTTCTAATCGACGGAGACCGCAGAGAATTCTGTCCCCCTGACCTCGACGAAGTTAAGATTGCCATATCGAAGCTCAAGTCGAATAAAGCTGCCGGCGCAGACGGACTGTCTGCTGAGCTCTTCAAGGCAGCTGGGGATGACCTGGTTGGGAGCATGCACCAGCTCACCCGTAAGATATGGTTAGAGGAAAGCATGCCCGAGGAATGGAGTCTCAGCATCGTATGTCCGATCCACAAGAAGGGAGTCCCCCTTAGATTGCGCCAACTGTAGATGAATAAGTCTCCTTAACATCGCCTACAAAATCTTCTATGCCGTTTTGTGTGAACGCCTGAAGTCTTTTGTAAATAAGCTGATAGGTCCTTATCGGTGCGGATTCAGGTCAGGGAAGTCCACCATCGACCAAATCTTCACACTACGGCAGATCCTGGAAAAAACCAATGAATTTCAAGTCAACACTCACCACCTATTTGTCGACTTCAAAGCCGCATACGACAGCGTAATTAGAGACGAGATATACAACGCTATGTCTACCCTTGACATACCTGCTAAGCTCGTCAGACTATGCAGGATGACTTTGGAGAATGCTCGCTGTTCCATTCGAATCGGTGAACCCCTTACCGATAGTTTTGTTGTCAAAAAAGGATTTAGGCAGGGCGATGCGCTGTCGTGTGATTTCTTCAACATCCTATTGGAAATGATTGTGCAAAAATCACTGGCCAATACAAGAGGCGCAATCTATTTCAAATCCTCGCAATTCCTTGCATACGCCGACGATATTGACGTAATAGGTAGATCACAGCGAGATGTCATTGAGGCGTTTGCGACTATTAAGTTCGAGGCGGCGAAAGTTGGTCTGGCGGTAAACGAGGGCAAAACTAAATATATGTTGTTACCAAAAGAGGACGCTCACCACCGACGTCTTGGCCAGAACCTTTGTATTGGCAGATAAAAGTTCGAGGTAGTTAAGGACTTCGTCTACCTTGGCTCCGCAGTGACCTGGAACAACGACATCAGTTCCGAAATCAAACGCAGAATCACTCTTGCTAATCGCTGTTTCTTTGGGCTCAGAAGGCATCTGAGTAATAGAGCCCTCTCCCGAACGACAAAGTTGACTCCATATAAGACCCTTATCATCCCCGTCCTGTTGTACGGCGCAGAAGCATGGACACTATCAAAAGCGGATGAGGAGGCCCTTGGTCGGTTCGAGAGAAAGATTTTGCGCCTGATTTTTGGGCCTATAAACGCAGACGGTGGATGGAGGAGAAGATTCAACCACGAACTTTACGGGCTATACAGCGACATGAGTCTAGTCAGGCGTCTACGGAATCAACGCCTAAGATGGCTGGGCTAAGGAGAGCGAATGGACATCACAGCTCCAGCGAGGAAGCAGAGGACGGCCGCACACAGGTGGAAGGGGACCTCAGCCAACTGGGTGTGCGGCAATGGAAAAGGCTAGCAAAAGATCGTGCTAGATGGAGGGGCATATTGGTTGAGGCCCAGGTTCACCCCGAACTGTAGCGCCCATTAAGAAGAAGAAGACATAGGTATGTATGTATGTACATAGCTGTTCGAATTAATGGAGCGTTCGAATTACCAAGTGTTTCGAACTACTGAGGTCCTACTGTATTACGCAATTTGGCAAGACAAATTGAAAATCTTAGGACTGATCCTCTGTCATCAAGTTTAAATCCTCCCCTATAGCACGACTCGGGAACGCTGCCGTTCCAAGTTCATGACTTAAATACACACATACATACATACTTATGTACCTAATTGTACTAAACAATACTATGTTCTACCAAAACTGTCTCCCATCCAATTGCATATCGCGTTTCTACACGCAGCGATTTTTTATAATATTTCTCCTTAATACATAACGTTCTTTCACTTCCTTCGAATCCTTTATGTTTCCCTTCTTTTTGTTCATAAATGCATTTTCCTGTTCGTTTTCTGGTTTCTTTGAAATTTTAGATATGAAGACACATAATTGCGACGTGGTGTCTGGTATAAGCGCACAAGCTGGCGACATTCTGTCTGCCCTGATCAATGCTGTGTTGCCAGATTTCAGTATGAATTTCAAGAGAGTACAACTCAGAACTATGGGAGCCGAATGAGTTTTTAACGCACACGCATACACCAGCGAAACGACAATATGGGAGCATATGCATACATACATATAATAGAATTGAGCGTAAAAGGGAATTATCAATAAATACAACGAGAACGAGAGGCCTTGCGGTAGGCTACAAGTGCAATAAGAGAATGAAATATGGCAACGGGGTGAAATAAAAATCTAAAAATCCAAACTTGTTTTTTTTGTTGTTTTTGTACTTAACTTGGTTTTCTTTCTCAGCAAAAGGCAACCGAAGGAATATCAATACCGTAGGCGTGACTGAGTAGGAAAATGTCATCGGTTTGGTGTATGCGTCAGGTTTTTTGATTTCTTGAAACGCGCCAGCTCTCTCATATTCGTATTGGTTGGAGTGGTTGTTAGTGGTGCGAGATTCAAGAAATGCAGTGTAATGCATGTGCATCTAAAAGATTGAATAAAAGACGAAAGAACCACCCTACTCTTTGCACCCCGTTGACATTCCGATACGGAACAAGTACATTCAAAAAAAAAAAAAAAATCTCAACGAATTCTCTCGTTAATGTAATGCACAAGTGTGCGCCGCCGACCGACTATGATGGTCACCTCTCAGACACACGAATACTCAGGCACCAATGAGATATTCCTACATATGTATGTACATATGTATGTATGTATGAATGTATGCAGTAAGAATGCCAACAGAACAAGTTACTTGTCGGTCGGAGCGCGAAGGAATAGGCACAAGCAATACAATGTATGCATGTATCTGGAACCGCTGAACGAAAAATTCTATCCATCCACATTTTGTATAACTACAAGTGTGCCTGCGAGTATTTGAATTGGTACAAGTGTATCTGAGAGGGTGTATGCCCCGGTGTACACTCATACTTGTGCATCTAAAACCACGACAAGTAGCAATAGCGCGACAGCAGCAACGACGACAGTCAGTCTCTGAGGTTTCGTTCGGTATTCGTTCAGATACAATACGTTCAAGTATTTAGTATTTAATAGACAGCAATGAAAGGGAGAGGTAGAGCGTGTTTGTCGTAGCAAATCGAAGCGCACCTCATCAAACCCATTATATTATTATTCGTTATTATTAATTCTAAGTTAGTCGGAAAGGTGTCACAAGAACGGAAAGAACAGCGTAGAAACGTAGCTCTCCCAAATTAATAGAACGGGACTGTTTAGACCGCAGTATCTATGATTTTAGTTTTTGTTTCGTTTGTACTATATTTCAACTTTAAATTCGATTTATTGATCTGCCCCTCTATTCCATTCAGTGAGCAATGTGCATAGTACCTATGTACAGACCTACCTACGTACATATTGAATTTGAATTCGGTTCAGACTTTTAATCATCTTCCCCGACTGTGACAATCTTATAAATCTTATGTTTTACATATTTACTAAATATATTAATAATTGTGTGCCACAGTAGACTTTACTCACTCAATAGTATATCTCTGCCTGAATTGAATGTGATTTATAAATTGGTGAAAACTCAAGTGCCTAAAAATAGCCAATAAACGAGATGAGATATGTATTTTATCCAGAAGTTCATTGCAATACTATTTTAACAATCTAAATGTACAAAAACCAGAAACACACATCAATATTAGATTAAATTGTTAAGTACCATACCTACATACATACGTATATAATTCAAAGTGGAAGTATGACAAACGTATCCAGTTCAATGACAATGAAAAGTGATAATGAGAGCAAATTAGTTAACACCTCTAGCAGTAGCAGTGGCTGCAGCAATACAAGCACAACCACCGTGAATAACAATAACATTTACTTTAACTGCAACAAGTTAACGACGTCGGCGGCAACTACTACTTTGAGTTCAGGGACAGTAAATAGTATAGCACCATTGTCTGCCGCGACACCGATAGCTATTAGCGATTTGCCATCGATAAGATTAGCGCCATTTTCAAAGATCAAATCCGAAACGGATTCTAGTGAGCATACTAATAGACAATCATCTGCTTCATCAATGGTTACAAAGTTAAATAGTAGTCCACAAGCCGGAGCGACAGCGGGAGCGACGGGAATAGCAATCAATTCAGTAAGTGCAAAAATGGGTTCACGACGAATTTTTACGCCGCAATTTAAGTTGCAAGTACTTGAGTCCTATCGCAATGATAGCGATTGTAAGGGCAATCAACGGGCCACGGCCCGGAAGTATAATATTCATCGTCGTCAAATTCAAAAATGGTTACAATGTGAATCGAATTTACGATCATCGGTGGCAAATATAAGCGCGAATAATGTGAAACATCAGTTTCATAATATTACCCATCAAATGCCAATTGTAACGACATCAACGACAGCGGCGTCTCCGTTGTCGTCGTCGTCAAATAATAACTATCATACCCATCATAACCAACAATATAAAGCCATTAATAATCGGCTGTCCTTGGACACAACCAGACATAGCGTCGCTTTGACTTCCATACCGATTCCAACGACTAAAGCGACCCAGCAAGGGGTGTTGGCGGCAGCCGCAGCAGCAGCAGCAGGAGATGTAGGTGCAGTGGCACCATTATCGTCACCGTCGCCTGCGTCCACATCGTTCTTATCCACTACAACGAAAAACTTAAACGCACCTACATCGCCAATTCTCCGCCATCCACAAATTCTAAGCAAGCCGACAACTGTGTCTCCATCGACAGCATTGCAATGTGCTAAGCCAAGAGGACCAGTAATCGGGGGGTCAGCGATGATACATACACAATACCATCACGATGGTATTGGTATGCACACACCACCTGCTCTATTGACAAGAGTGCCAGAATCAGTAACAATAATTACACATCATCCGCATACACCACACATGCATGTGTCTAATTTGAAAAGCCATTACCATCACTACCACATGGAACAACAGCACCACCACCATCTTCATCACCATCACTTATACAGTCAAGTGGTAGCACAACCACCACTACCATTACCACCGCCACCGCCGCCACCATCGTCTTCATCATCCACATCTTTGTCGCAACAATCAAGTGAACGACGTCCGTTTGTGCCGTCAGCAAGTCTGCCTGCTTTACCTATTTCTTCTTCTCCCGCGGTAACTTCGCCGCCCTCATCCATATCGGCTTCGTCGTCGTCGTCGTTGTTGTTGTCGGCTACCTCAGTTTCCGCCTCCGCTATCGTCTCATCTACGGCATCTATGTCAGCAGCTGTTGCTCTCACATGCATAGACACTTTGGCAACAACTCCCGCCGCCGTTGCGTTCTCCCTCACCCAAACCGATGAAAATCGAAGCGACGAATTACGTGACTACCCGAACTCGAACTACCCGACAACGACTACTCCAACAGCAGTGCTAGCAGAAAATCGTTATATGAATGAAAATGAGTACGCCGTTCATAGGAATGAATTGCATCGTGCTTTTGGAGGCTTACATTATTATATGCCCGTGCATGTGCATCCGGCGGCAGCGATAATAGCGCCAATCGATTTGTCATTGGGATCGAAACGAATCGGCAACTACACACTATCTAGGGAGAGAGAACCAAAGGAGATTGATCACAACCAAGCCTATCATGACAATCTTAAAAATTACAATAATCATGTTGATGTTGACGCCGACGAGCATGATGTGGACGATGATGATGATGATTCTCAATTGAATGTCGTCGATTCTGATTTTCCAGAATCCACAGTTGTTGATTTAACTTTAAGAAAGCGTCGAGTTTTAATGCCAACTGCCTCTGAACCCGATACCGTAACGGCTGAAAAACATACGAAATTCTCGTCCGTGGAGCGCGACGAAAAGGATAATGATAAGCAAGTTGAACCTGCTAAACCTGTTAAATTATTCAAACCCTATCTTTTGGGCGACGAAGACGAAACTGATAATAAAATGGACAGGCAAAGAGATCCGATCATTTGGAGTCATCACACTGCCTGTGTATCGCCACCCATCAGTCATGATAGTCGTCAATGTAGCAGTCGCGGTAGTAATTTTCAAACGCCTCCAGTCGACACATATCCATTTCCAGCCGGGAGTCCTAGTTTTCAATCATCAATCAATGCATCAACAACCACCGTTACTAGTCTCCGATGTCCGAAAGGATCTCCTGTATCCGGCTATGAATCCTCATCATCTATCCACTCCGATTCGGCCTCATCCAGCAGCGTTGGCGGAGATAATCACTACAACAATTTGCCCCATACCACCTATAGCTTCGACCTCAAAGTCCACGATATCAACAATGACCTCCCCGACAAACACCTGATATCACCAGCATCCACAATTCCATACACTTCCGCTTCGAGTAATGTGCAACGTTGGCTCGATCAAGAGTCAGGCATCAGACAGAGTATTGCTCTATATGGTTAATCGTTTTGATTTTAAATTGTCCAACAATTACATATGTATCTAGGCACCTATTGGCCTATACTGTTACGGTTTCGCCCTCTCTTATTTACATTGTATCTGTGTACATTCTAACAGAGAATCTTGTTATTGAAAAAGGGCAAGAAAATAATATCTTAGACACTAAGTTAGTCACATCATATCAAAATAATATTTTATCAAACGAGAATCAATATCACTGAGGCTTTATTCAGATACATATTTGTATCTACGAACAAAAAAACAAAAACAAAATATTTTTATCGTAGACTTGAAACAAATGTCTATCTATCCATTGAATCGTTCGTTTTTATTTCCTCAACGCTTTCATAGAAAGCAATTAAATTAAAAATAAAAATTTAATAGAAACGCATGAGATACTAGCTTTATATTAAAATATCCAATTGTTATTGTTAACTAAAACTATCGGATCCGAAGGTAGACAGGAAACATGGAAATGGGCGAATCAGAACTTTGTGATACTAAATCAATCAAAAGAATTAAAAATTTAATTAAACACGGAAATAATGGAGAAGGATGAAACAATGTCTGTCAATTAATAAGGGAAAAACAAAATAAGTTTTTTTATATATGTATAAGGAGAATATTTTATATAAATCTATATATACATTATATATCAACAAAATACACGTAGAGCAGTATTTTTGTATAGAAGAACAAGTCTAAGAAATATACTTACACATACGATGAAAACTCATAGATTTTGTTTGACTTATGTAGTTATTTAGGCGAGGGGGGAGGGAGCGAGCAAACAGAGCAAAGAAGTAGATCGCATTTAACATGGCAAATGCCAGCCTCGATCTCTGTCCCTGCTTAATCCACGGGATGGCCGTGGTGCAGTGGTTAACATCATCGACCGCCGAGCGGAAGGTCTATAGTTCAAATTCGCTTCATAGCCAAGAAAAAGTAATTACTATACGGACGAAAAGTATGCAACGCAGTTGTGAATAAAAAGTGACCAGACGTACTGCTGCAGGCATAACACTCACAGTATATCTTCTTCTTCTTAGTGGGCGCTACAGTTCGGGGTGAACCTGGGGTGGAATCGGCTAAGGTGATTTGTGACAAGTGACAGTCACATTCTCGGTTTCGGTATCGTGTAAGGTGATAGTCACTGTGATACGATTTGTCTATACGATATACGATTTTTTTGACAATCAAAAGTACGTAGCGTTCACACTATACTGCAAGTTTGATAGATTTCATTTGTGAGAGAGAATTTGTGTCGTGAATATCGTTACCCCTCTTTTTTTTTTTTAAATATACATCCGAGTTGTTACAAAATGGGGAGAATGAAAGGCATGCCTGTCGTAAGAGGCGAGGCGCTGGAGTACTGCCTTGCTCCAAAGTTGGGAGTTTTTCTAGGGTGAGGTGCTAGACCTCGAGCTTTGCGGGACTTATCTGGAAGTGACCTTGCGATCGCGAAACTCCACCGGTAGCTATAATCTGGTACCACGAGAAACAGAAGCCCCCGCAACTGGCGGTCGGTATCTCGGTGCCTGGCGTCGGTCCCGGCGGCTCCCAAGTGGAAGTATCGTAGTGGCGTGTAGTAGAAAATATTTTTGGAATTATAACCACAAGATTTAGAGTGTTGCTGACCACTACCAATTTAAGCCAGCTACATACATATATCCGAAGCTCGGAAGTAGACACCAATCCCGCCAACAATGGTCTATTATTACATCTACAAGCTTGGAAATGCCATAACTTGTCACTAAATTCGTCGTCTTATCGCCTTTGTCCGCTGATGTTCACCCTTCGAAATCACAAAAAAGTGAAAAACGTATGGAAGTATCATTTCTGACTTTTACACATACACGGGCACCCACACAAGCAAGGCAAAAAGTCGAAAATTCTGAACTTCATACTACAAATCGTATCGACTTGCAGTATGAAGCGTTCACATTGACGACTGGCAGTACAGACACGAGTCATCAAGCAAATCGTATGGTGTGAACGGCGCTATTGTCAAATTTTTGTGACAGTTTTCTGGTGACAGCTATTTAGCTATCACTTTCCTATGTTCTGTGCGTTTGATATGGCTTTGTTTGTGCTTTTGTGTGTTTTATAAAATATTGTTGCGGAGATGCAAACGGACGGTTAAGTTCGAATTTCGCTGTCGAAGTTCGAAAACTCTCTGGAAGCGGGGATTGGAATGATGTCAACTTCCAATGGAATTGTCAGAGCGTTCTATAGATTTCCGAAGGGGAACTTCCAACGGCGAACGTTCGAGAAGGTGGACCGGGAGCTATATAAGCGCGAACACTCGCCCTCGACAGACATTCAGTTTGTGGTATTGAACAGCGTGTGAAAAGTCAGTGTGATCAAACAGTGTGAAAATAAAAGCTCTCAATAAAGGTTTGCTTGTGTAATAATGTTTAAAGTATTGGATAATAAAGAAAAGTGGTGAAGCAATCCAGTGGTGCGAACCCTATTCGGTGTGGGATCGAATAAATTCGTAACAATATGTATGTTTCCGTGCTTGGAACTATTTTTAAGCGAAGATGAAGAGCTCAATGAGACATTGATGGAAGTTAGAATTCTGAGGAAGAGTTTGAGAAATCGGTCTAGATCGGTTTCCTTTCCCTGTACGCCGACAAAATGTATAATTGGCCAATAAATGAATTGAATGCAATAATAGCATTTCTAATATGTACATTATTTACTTTTCCCAGTATTTCTGCAAAACGAACGGTGACAACGGCCCTGATTTTAATTTCAAAATTTCTTTTTAACTATCTAACAACTGTCTTAAGGCAGCCCTACACGGCGAACATGTTCGCCGATTTTGTTCGTGAATTTGCTGTGAATGTCGCCGAATAAACATAAATAAATAACAATAAGCGCAACCACCTGTGCTTATTTATCGTACATGTTTACCCTCTGAAGAATCAGCACGAAATGAATGTTCTCTAAATGTGTTCGCCGTGTAGAGAGTAACGCAAACGAACAGATTCGGCGAACATGTTCGCCGTTTAGGGCTACCTTTATCTATCAGTAACTCCGAAAAAGCAAGTGTTGCTCCTTTTCTAAACTTTTTTTGTGATAATCTTACCCGATACCAAAAGATGATGATAGTCACATATGACCAAAGTGGCTATCACCAATCACCTTAGCCGATTCCAGCCCTGGGCCTCAACCAACATGCCCCTCCATCTAGCACGATCTTTCGCTAGCCTTTTCCATTGCCGCACACCCAGTTGACTGAGGTCCCCTTCCACCTGTGTGCGCCATCGTAAGGGCGGCCGTCCTCTGCTTCTTCGTCCCTCGGGGTTGGATTCAAAGACTCTCCGGGCTGGAGCTGTGGTTTCCATTCGCTCTACATGGCCCAGCCATCTTAGGCGTTGAATCCGTAGACGCCTGACTCTCGAACCGACCAAGGGCCTCCTCATCCGCTTTTGATAGTGTCCATGCTTCTGCGCCGTACAACAGGACCGGAATGATAAGGGTCTTATATAGAGTCAAGTCGGGAGAGGGTTCTATTATTCAGTTGCCTCCTGAGCCCAAAGAAAGAGCGATTGGCAAGAGTGATTCTGCGTGTGATTTCGGAACTGATGTCGTTGTTCCAGGTCACTGCGGAGCCAAGGTAGACGAAGTCCTTAACTACCTCGAACTTATATCTGCCTATACACACGTTCTGGCCCAGACGTCGGTGTTGAGCGTCCTTTTTTGATGACAGCATATATTTAGTTTTGCCCTCGTTTACCGCCAAACCAATTCTCGCCGCCTCCATCTCAATACTCGCAAACGCCTCATCTCGCTGTGATCTACCTATTATGTCAATATCGTCGTCGTATGCAAGGAGTTGCGAGGATTTGAAATAGATTGCGCCTCTTGTATTGGCCAGTGATTTTTGCACAATCATTTCCAATATGATGTTGAAGAAATCACACGACAGCGCATCGCCCTGCCTAAATCCTTTTTTGACATCAAAACTATCGGTAGGGTGTTCACCGATTCGGATGGAGCAGCGAGCATTCTCCAAAGTCATCCTGCATAGTCTGACGAGTTTAGCAGGTATGTCAAAGGTAGACATAGCGTTGTATAGTTCGTCTCTTATTACGCTGTCGTATGCGGCTTTCAAGTCGACAAATAGGTGGTGAGTGTCGACTTGAAATTCATTGTTTTTTTCCAGGATCTGCCGTAGTGTGAAGATTTGGTCGATGGTGGACTTCCCTGGCCTGAATCCACACTGTTAAAGCTTATTTACAAAAGGCTTCAGGCGTTCACACATAACGGCAGAGAAGATTTTGTAGGCGATGTTAAGGAGACTTATCACTCTGTAGATGGCGCAATCAGAGGGGTCTCCTTTCTTGTGGATCGGGCATATGATGCTGAGACTCCATTCCTCGGGCATGCTTTCCTCTAACCATATCTTACGGATGAGCTGGTGCATGCTCCCAACCAGGTCATCCCCAACTAACATGCCTTGAAGAGCTCAGCAGAAAATCCGTCTGCGCCAGCAGCTTTATTCGACTTGAGCTTCAATATGGCAATCTTAACTTCGTCGAGGTCAGGAGGACAGAATTCTCTGCGGTCTCCGTCGATTAGAAATGGATCATTCTGCCTGACAGCGGTATATTGACTAACATCGCCGTTATACAGTCTGCAGAAGTGATTTTTCCATATTCTCAGCATCGACTGCGGTTCTACTACTAGGTGTCCGTTCGCATTCCTGCAGGCTTCCGTTCTGGCTTTATAACCTTGGCATGTTCGCTTTATCTGTTGATAAAACTTTCGAACGTCACGCCTGCAGTAACACCAAAGCCAACTTCGCTGGTGCCGTCTCAACTAGAATGGTCAGCAGAGGTACAACATAGGTTGGAGTACTCTCCCCTCTCCTCTGGAACGTGGTGGTCAACGATATACTACTGTTGCTTGAACAGGAAGGGTACGCTGTAATCGCCTTTGCGGATGACATTGCTATTGCCGTCACAGGAAAATTTCCCAGCACTCTAAGCGACCTAATGCAGAGTGATTTACGTACAGTAGAAACCTTGACGCAGTACTTTGGACTCGGGGCCAATCCTAAGAAGACCGACCTAGTACTGTTTACCAATAAATATAGAATTCCGCCCTTCAAACCACCGAGGTTGGATGGAACCCAACTAATAATCAAAGATCAGGCTAGATACCTAGGCCTAATCCTTGACAGGAGGCTGAATTGGAAACCTAACATTCTTGACCGTGTCAAGAAAGCAACCACTGCCCTCTACAGCTGTAAGAAAGTGGTAGGCAGAAGGTGGGGTTCCATCCAAGCATGGCTCTACACAGCAGTCATAAGGCCCATCCTCCTATATGGCATCGTAGTCTGGTGGACTGCTCTGGACAAGGCAGTCTACCGAAACCTTCTGGGGCAGGTACAAAGATCGGCCAGTTTATATATAAGCGGAGCGATCAGATCGACCCCCACGGAGGCCTCAAATACCTTACTACATTTTCCAGGTTGCAGGATGACTAAGCGCGTACGCCCTGATGTCTGCAAAAAATCTGCAGCATTCCTCCTGTCTTTAAGGAGAATCGACTGCAGAAGGCTTGTGGGGGTTATCACGGGCCATTACACTTTTGCCAAGCATCTCTACGTGCTCGGCATCAGTGAGACGCCTACCTGTGCTGCATGTGGCGAAGAGGATGATGACACTGCAGAGCATTTCCTCTGTGATTGTCCCGCCTTTGCTCGCATACGGTGGCGCACCCTTGGAGCCGACGTGGTGTGTGCCGAATCCCTTAGCTCTACATCACTGAAGCTTCTTCAAATTTTTCTCCGGAAAACGGAGAAAATACAGTAATGTCAGGTGTCTGTCTGGAGTACAATGGACCAGTGTTTGCGTCTGAGTGCTCCAGCGGATAGCAGAAGCCTTCAACAAAAAAAAAAAAAAAAAAAAAAAAAAAAAACATTTTCTACCGTTGGACCTTTTCAGCAAGCAAGTTGCTGCCTGCGCGGCCCTACGGATAGGGGCATAGGAAAATGGCCCACATTACAAAAAGGCCATACTACCATTCTTAAGCACTTCAAAGTACCCATGGACACAGACTTCATCATTCCGCTGAATGTGTCCACTAGGAACTTCGAAGTTGCCTTTTCATTCAGGAAGGCATGGGTTAAGGGAAAAGCTATACCAAAGGACTCGATCTCCCTCTTCACCGATGGCTCCAAGATGGCGTCGGGTTTAGGTAGTGGAGTCTTATCCAAGGAACTTAACCTCAACCTATTCTTCAGACTCTGAAATCACTGCAGTGTGTATTAGGCTCAGGATCAATGTAATATCCGCTAAGGATATTATCATTTGCACAGATAGCCAATCTGCGATAAAATCCACGCCGCCAGACTAGGGCTGCCCTCCAATGACTTCTGCCGCGGCTGCATGGACGAGGAGGAAGACGAATCAATATATCACCTTCTCTGCTCATGCTCCTCTTTTGCGAACCGCAGGAAGATCTACCTCGGCGCACCCTTCTACGAAAATCTAAGTGAGCTAGCAAACCTAAAAATAGCTCAACTCCATCGCTTCATCAGAAGCACCGATTGGCTTTCAGATAGTGGATCAAGGTAATATGATCCATTTGGTATCACAATGGGCCGACTTCGGCCTACGTGTGGCGTATGCCAACCACTTTTAACCTAACCTAACCTATTTCCAAAGTGAGTCCTGTTCGTTCTTTGAAAAGAAGTTTTGGCCGAAATGAAGCACCCAGCGTGACTGCTTTACGCAAGCTTATGCAAAAAGTTTGTCCGACAGGTATGCTAGTGGACAACACTCATGGTCTCCGTCGTCGTACGGTGCGCAAAGATGAGAATGTGGCTGCTGTGGCCGAGAGTGTGAGACTCAATTCACGAACATCAACTCACCATCGATCTCAATAGCTCAACATTTCACGCACTAGCCTGAGGACTATTTTTCTTCGAAAATGAGGCTGGGAACAACGTTTCGGTCAATGGTGGGCGTTACAGAGCTATGTTAACCTTCTTGCTTTTTTTACTGAAATTGAAAGCATGGATTTGGACGACCTCTGGTTCATGCAGAATAGGGCACCATGCCACAATCGATACTCTGCGCACCAAATTCCAAAATCGAGTTATCAACCGTCTTGGTGATGTCAATTGGCCGCCTCGGAGCTGCGATTTGACCTCTTTGGACTGTTTTTGTGGCCAATATCATCCAAGTTATCCGTGAGCTACAGCCCGAAATCAACAACAAGGTCTTGGAAAATTGGGGGGAGAGAAGCCACTTGAAAACGGCGATGAAAGATCTAATACCGCTGTCAAGCAGAATGATCCATTCGCAACGGACGAAGATGTAAGAGAATTTCGTCCACCGGACCTATGTACTCGTAGATAAAATTAAGCTACTAATTTCAAAGCTCAAGAACAATAAAGCCATGGGCACAGACGGGGTGTCTGCCGAGCTATTTAAAGCGGCTGGAGATGATCTTGTAAAATATGGTCGAAGGAAAGCATGCCCGACGAATGAAATCTCAGAATCGTTTTCCCAGTCCACAAGAAACGAGACCCTTATAACTGCGTCAACTACAGGGGAATAGGTCTCCTTAACATCGCATACAAGATCTTCTCTGCCGTACTGTGTGAACGCCTGAAACCCTTTGTGGATAATCTGATAGGTTCTGACAATCTGATGGTCCACAATAGACCAGGTATTCACACTGCGGCAGATCTTGGAGAAGACCCAGGAATACCAAATCGACACTCACCACCTCTTCGTCGATTTCAAGGCTGCATATGACAGCGTGTATAGGGATGAGCTATACAAAGCCATGTCAAGTTTTAACATCCCTGCCAAACTCGTCCGACTGTGTAGGACGACAATGGAGAATTTTCGCTGCGCCATTAAGGTCGGTAATGAGCAAACCGAGACCTTTGATGATAAAAAAGGATTTAGGCAAGGTGATGCACTGTCATGTAATTTCTTCAACATCGTGCTTTAAAAGATCATACGAGACTCACTGGCCACACAAGAGGTACGATCTATTTCAAGTCTGCACAACTGCTTGCGTATGCAGATGATATTGACGTAATTGGACGAACGCGGCGGGACGTCAATGATGCGTCCGAAAGCATTAAAGCAGAGGCGGCTAAAATGGGTCTTTCGGTTAACGAGGGTAAAACGAAATATATGCTGTCAACCAAAAACGACGCGCAACACCGACGTCTCGGCCAGAACGTCGCAATTGGCAGCTACAGATTCGAAGTGGTCAAGGACTTCGTCTACCTTGGCTAACTAGTGACAAGCGACAATAACACCAGCGCTGGGATCAAACGCAGAATTACTCTTGCCAACCGCGGCATCTTTGGGCTCAAAAGGCAATTGAGAAATAGAGCTCTCTCTCGAAAGACCAAAGTTGCGCTGTACAAAACCTTAATCATCCTGGACTTTAACGAAAGCGGATGAAGAGGCCCTTTGTCGTTTCGAGAGGAAAGTTCTGCGTTCAATCTATGGTCCCGTTTGTATAAGCGGTGAGTGGAGGAGAAGATGGGCCTGGTACAACGTCTGCGGATCCAACGTCTAAGATGGATAGGCCATGTAAAGCGAATTTAAATCGCAGCTCCGGCCCGAAGGGTCTTCGAGTCCAACCCCGAAGGATGACGCAGCAGAGGACGACCGAATCTAGGGTGGCGCACACAGGTGAAAGGGGACCTTGACCAACTGGGAGTGCGTCGCTGGAAACAGCTGGCAAAAGGCCGTGCCAGCTGGAGAAGTTTGTTGGTTGAGGCCCAGGTTCACACCGGACTGTAGCGCCACCTAAGTAAGTAAGTAATCAAGGAAGTTTTGCAGAGTTCGGAACAAGTGGAACTCTGACGGTACTAAATCTGGGGAATAAAACGAATGCACCTTTTTTTTTTGCCCGAGCAAACTCTTGTATTTCTTGTAACTGTGTGCAGGTGGTCGTAGCTGTTTGAGAGCGTTATCCTCATGAAATAGAACATTTCTTCGGTTAACCAGGCCTGACAGTTTCTGCTCAAGTGTCGACTTTAATCAGAGGGCATGGGCTCGGACATAAAGGGTAAAGTTGTTGATCGCTCTCAACTTGGCGAGATGCCAGCAACGATCCCTGTTTAAATGCCCGGGGCAAGTTGACATACGGCCTCCTCGCGGCGCCCTCTGGATAGCTTCTTCAACAACCGTTGGAAGTTGAACAAACGTATGCAGCGACAAAACCCCGACCAGAATGGCGGTTATGCGGCGGGCTAACAATCCGCCCACGTAAAAAAAGATAAGTTATGAATGAGCAAGATGCCTCGGATACACGGACGGATACTCGACGACGACAACGCACGAAAAAGGAACACGATTTGCGAGTATGCTCCTGGAATGTCAGGACCCTGTACACTCCCGGAGCTGCTCATAAACTAGAAGGAATCCTCACGCAGTACAAGGCGGATATTACTGCGGTCCAGGAAATACGCTGGATAGGAAACGGTATGATTAGGAAGAAAAATTGCGACAATTATTACAGCTGTAATATTACTTACTGGGATGCGGATTTGTCGTGGGAAAGCGGTTAAGAGCGAAGGTCATCGACTTCGAACCTATAAGTGATCGCCTGGCTGTGATCCGCATCAGAGGCAGATTTTATAACATCAGCCTTATATGTGCACACGCCCCTACCGACGAGGCTGAAGACCCTATCAAGGAGGACTTCTATGACCTCCTGGACAACGCCTACGGAGCTTGTCCGGAGTACGATGTAAAAATCGTGCTCGGGGACTTCAACGCCAAAATCGGTAAGGAGAACACCCTTGGCGGAGTGATCGGAAAGCACAGCCTCCACGCACTAATCGGCAGCTACCAGTGCGGCTTCCGGCCCGGCAAATCAACTATAGACCAAATTTTCACACTTCGACAAGTCCTGGAAAAGACCAACGAGTTTCGAATCGATACACACCATCTTTTCATCGATTTCAAAGCCGCATACGACAGCATTCATCGTGAAGCACTGTTTGGGGCGATGGCCGAATTCGGGATCCCGGTAAAACTGATCCAGTTGTGTCACGCCACGCTAAAAAACACGCGATGCACCGTGCAACTCGGTTCTAGGACCTCGGAACCATTCGAAACATGCACCGGATTTCGGCAAGGAGATGCGCTGTCATGGGACTTCTTCAACCTGGTGCTGGAGCAGATAGTGCGACGGGCAGGCGTCAACAGGGAAGGCACTATCTATTACAAGTCCATCCAGCTGCTAGGATACGTGGATGATATCGACATCATCGCGTGTTCTCGCCGTGGCAGAACAGGCGAAACGAGTTGGTCTTAAGATCAATGAGGACAAAACGAAATACATGCTGTCACATCCACCTCGGGGCAAACGTAAATTTCACAAATGACACCACAGTGGACATCCGGCATAGAATCGCCCTTGGCAACCGCTGATACTTCGGCTTGTCCAAACAACTGGGGTCAAAACTCCTCACTCGAAAGACCAAAGTCATGCTTTACAAAACGCTCATTCCGCCAGTCTTGCTGTACGGAGCCGAAAGCTGAACGATAACCAGGACAGCGGAGCTGATTTTGGGTTCTTTCGAAAGAAAAATTCTGCGCCGGATACTTGGTCCTGTCTGTGAGGAAGGTGATTGGAGAAGAAGACACAACCGCGAACTCTACGAGCTGTACCAAGATGTGGATGTAGTCTGGAAGGCAAGGATCCGTCGACTATCGACTACACTGGCTCGGCCACATCGATCGCATGGACATCAACGCTCCAGCTAAGAGGGTCTTCGACTCCGAGCCTCCTGGTTCGAGAAGAAGAGGAAGACCGAATCTCCGGTATAAAGACCAAGTAATCGCGGATGAAAGACATCCTGGTCTTGACAACTGGAAGCAGTGTGCCCGGGACCGTCAAGGATGGAAGGCAGCTATAGCTCAGGGTCAGATCCTCCATGGATCGCTGGCCTGATAAGTAAGTAAGTCGACTTTAATCTGCGCAGCGAGATTTCTGCGGCGATTGTCTGAAATTGCCTCTTCCTCAGCGACCAACCACACATTTAGTAACACCTTGAGTGGGTGGCGTCCATCTCTGGGATGATGGCCAATGATGGCGACAGTTAATATTATTGTAAAGAATCCATTTCTCGTCTCCGGCAACGACTCGGTTTAAAAACGATTCTCGATTATGACGCGAAAGAAGCGATCTTACAATAGGTGCAGGTGAGTGGAAGAAAGTGTGAACTGATGATCGTCGCCTTCATGTGATCTATATGTTACTAAGTTGGAAGATTAAGTTTTCTACCTTTATATAAAGTGAAGCACCAAATTCATAGGCTCCTCTTTGCTGACACTAAATACGATCCAATAACTGAAATGGAGAGCAACTGGTTTGATCATCCGCCTCTTAATTTCAATTTCAGTGTTTGTCAACACATATCTGCTACTCGATACAAGCGGCACATTCATAATCCGATCCTCCCTTGGCTGTTTTATGAGGGTAATCAACACAATTACCTCTAAATACCTCAGCATTGTGTGCCGAATGCATATGAATAGTCTTAACAAAAACAAAGACAGGTTCTTGCGCGGCCTATCCCTTTGCGCTAAATGCATACCTTTCTTAGAATTTTTGAAAATGGCGGCTCAAGTTGATTTTCATAGCAAAAGATTGCCAATAGCACTATCTTACACTGCCTTATTTCGGAAATCCTGGTTTTTCCCATAATAAACAATTGTTCGCGCCCGGAATTCCCCATATGGTTCACCTTCAACTGGGAAATTCCCAGTGTCAGGCACCGTGCATCCTAAGGCGGTAACTATTATATCCCTTATACCTGAGCTGGACTATATACGAGTATCTGACTTTGTTTCACATCTTAATTCTACGGAAGCAATCAAATTCGGCCGACGACGCCCGATGTTCGTCTTCACATTCAGCTTCCATCAATATTAGTTAAATCAACCACGTACAGTATGAGCCGACGTGCACCTGCAAGCTTGAAATAAAGTCTACAGCGTAGAAAGAAGACCACGAAACGATATTAGCTGTTAAATACATAACTAAGGTGATGAATTTTGATATGCGATACAAGCTGAGACTGAGCGATACAATACTGCGAATGAAGGTGGCTTGGCCAAGAAAACAATAAGCAAAAAAACAAGTGTGATCCGAAAATGGTGACATACGAGTATCATGAGTGACACCTGATGTATATTTTATAGCCCAAATAGGTTGTCGCTACATACACCTTTCGAATTTCATTAGCGACAACGCTAGTCGCCTTTTCACGAAATTTAAATACGAATTTAATGAGCTTAATTGACTAACTCATCTTGAATACTAAACATTTGCAGAACTCCTTGGGCACTATGCGAATATGGATATACGGGTGGCCGCGGCGGTTCGCAGCGAGTCAGTTTTAGGAATTTGGTGGCTTCGTGACAGGTTCCTAGTTCAAAGCGATCTAGAAAATGAGAATTCATGAATGCTGATATGCTGATTGCGACATTTATTACAGCTGTCACAAAAGGTTGCACTTACTGGGATGCGGATTTGTTGTGGGAAAGCGGTTAAGGTCGAAGGTCAACGACTTTAAACCTATAAGTGATCGCCTGGCTGTGATCCGCATCAGAGGCAGATTTTATAATATCAGCCTTATATGTGCACACACCCCTACCGACGAGGCTGAAGACCCTATCAAGGAGGACCTCTATGACCTCCTGGACAACGCCTACGGAGCTTGTCCGGAGTGCGATGTAAAAATCGTGCTCGGGGACTTCAACCCCAAAATCGGTAAGGAAAACACCCTTGGCGGAGTGATCGGAAAGCACAGCCTCCACGATACAACAACAGATAACGGCTTCCGACTCGCTGACTTTGCGACAGCTCGTAGTGCGGTGATGAGTAGCACAAGATTCCCTCGCAAGCGAATCCACACGGCAACCTGGCGATCTCCGGACGGTCGAACCGCCAACCAAATCGACCATGTGCTCATTGACGCAAGACACTCGTCAAACATCCTGGATGTGCGAACATTCAGAGGGGCAAATGTCGACTCTGACCACTTCCTCGTAGCAGCAAGATTCAGAGCTCGACTGTCCAATGTCAGAAAGCTGCACCAGCCCATCAGGAGGAGGTTCGACATTGGGCGCCTGAGCACACCGGAGGTTGCCAGAGTCTACAGGGCAGCTGAGCGAAAGACTCTACGGTATGCCTACGTCGAACACAAATGCCAATAATATTTGGCTGCATTGCCGCTCAGCCATTCAGAAAGTAGCCGGAATCACCTTAGGATACTTACCACCCCCGACAAGAAACCCGTGGTATGATGGCGAGTGTGAGCAGAAAAAGGCAGCAACCGACGAGGCGTACCAAAAGGCGCTGCAGAGGAAAACCAGGGCAGCGCAAGAAGAGTACCGAGCCAGAAGAAGCGAGGAGAAAAAACTACTGCGACAAAAGAAAAGAATCTTCGCAGCCTCCCAGCTCAAGGATATCGAGGAGTCTAGGGATAAGCATAAAACACGAGCCTTTTACAAGAAAGCCAAAGGCCTTGCAGAAGGCTTCAAAAAGGGCACCCAGGCTCTTCGAAACTGCGAGAGTAATCTTGTCACCGACCCGCAGGGAATAGTGGATGTATTTAAGCAGCATTTCCAGCAGCTGCTTAACGAGCATGACCAAGAGAGAGTGGTAGGGACCGAGGAAATCCCAACTCCAGCCGCTGAAGTAGTCCTCCCACCCAGCATAGAAGAAGTCGGCACAGCTATTTAGAAGCTGAAGAACAACAAGGCCGCAAGCTCAGATGGCTTGCCATCAACCTGGTGCTAGAGCAGATAGTGCGACGGGCAGGCGTCAACAGGGAAGACGCTATCTTTTACAAGTCCGTCCAGCTGCTAGGATACGCGGATGATATCGACATCATCGCATGCTCTCGTCTTAGCATTGTGGAAGCATTCACGGCGATTGAAGAACAAGCGAAACGAGTTGGTCTTAAGGTCAATGACGACAAAACGAAGTACATGCTGTCAAGCAAAAACCAATCCGTCGCTCACCACCTGGGACAAAATATAACAATTGGCAGCTAAAATTTCGAGATAGGTAAGGAGTTTGTCCATCTCGGGGCAAACGTAAATTTCACAAATGACACCACAGTGGACATCCGGCATAGAATCGCCCTTGGCAACCGCTGCTAGTTCGGTCCAAACAACTGGGGTCAAAACTCCTCACCCGAAAGACCAAAGTCATGCTTTACAAAACGTTCATTCTGCCAGTCCTGCTGTACGGAGCCGAAAGCTGGACGATAAGCAGGACAGCGGAGCTGATTTTGGGTTCTTTCGAAAGAAAAATTCTGCGCCGGATATTTGGTCCTGTCTGTGAGGAATGTGAATGGAGAAGAAGACACAACCGCGAACTCTACGAGCTGTACCAAGATGTGGATGTAGTCCGGAAGGCAAGGATCCGTCGACTATCGACTACACTGGCTCGGCCACATCGAGCGCATGGACATCAAAGCTCCAGCTAAGGGAGTCTTCGACTCCGAGCCTCCTGGTTCGAGAAGAAGAGGAAGACCGAACCTCCGGTATAAAGACCAAGTAATCGCGGATGTAAGACATCTCGGTCTTAACAACTGGAAGCAGCGTGCCCGGGACCGTCAAGGATGGAAGGCAGCTATAGCTCAGGCTCAGACCCTCCATGGATCGCAGGCCTGATAAGTAAGTAAGTAAGTAAGTGATATGCTGATAGGGGGACGGAGCGAACAAACAGAGCGTTTAACATGGCAAACGCCAGCTTCGATCTCTATCCCTGCTCAATCCAAGTTGACACACAGCCTCCGCGTGGCCCCCATGGGTAGCAACCCTGGCACCCGCCAGGTAGTGAACCAATGTGTGCAGCGACCCATCCCCTTGTTTCTGGGGCAAGAGGAACCTGGCCCTCCAGGTTGGGGGTTGTGCTTAGGGGTAACATCCCTATCACGTAAAAACCCACTTGTTCAGAAACAACCACAAGCCTCGGATACGGACGGATACAAAGCTGACGACCCCTGTAAACGACTAACGGACTTGAGAGTCTGCACCTGTAATGTGAGGTCCCTTAACAGACCGGCTGCAGGCGATGAATTGGAGCAAACCCTCAACTGCTATAAAGCAGATATAACCGCACTCCAAGAAGTGCGATAGGATGGACCAAGCAAAAGACCGATGAAAAATAGCGACAAAAGTCTTAGGTCTTAAAAAAGTCTTAAGCTTCCGGGATGTAAGCGAACGCCTCATAACAATCCGCATCAAAGCTAAGTTTGGAAACATTTGCTTAATATGCGCTCATGCCCCAATGGAAGAAAAGGACGATCGACTCAAAGAAGAATTCTACGATTTCCTAGACAGAACCTATGCCCAATGCCCCA
Source organism: Eumerus sabulonum (assembly GCA_951905685.1). NCBI lineage: Eukaryota > Metazoa > Arthropoda > Insecta > Diptera > Syrphidae > Eumerus > Eumerus sabulonum. The sequence goes on along the minus strand of OX645062.1, from coordinate 21,273,725 downwards.
GGTATGACATAAAAATAGTTCTTCTTCTTCTTTGGTGGCGTTATAGCCCATGAAGGACCAGAGCCAAGCTTCTCCCAATCACCCGTGTTGTGTGTGATCTACTATTCGCACAGGTGAAAGGGACCTACAGTTTAATGCCGATTCCGAACGGCGTGAGTCGAGAAGCTTTTTCATGGCAAGTTTACTACGGGGGGTTTTGCCAGTACCCCGCCGAGGAGGAACGTCGCGAAATAAATATTCGATGGCGTTGGTTGTATTGGGATCCGAACTCGCTCATCGTGCGCCAGAGTCCAACACACTAACCACTGCGCCACGGCGCTCTCAAAAATAGTTCTAGGAGATTTTAATGTAAAACTGGACAAAGAGGACATATTTGAGTCTATCATAGGAAAGCATAGCCTACATAACACCACTTCCGACAACGGACTTGGGCTAATCGATTTCCTAACGGTGTGTAACCTCCTTGCAGCAAGTACACGATTCCCCCATCTCAACATCCACAAGGGTACCTGGCGGTCTTTTGATCAATCAACCACCAACCAGATTGATCACATTGCGATCGACGCCAGACACTCCTCCAGTATTCTCGACATACGAACCTTCCGAGGAGCCAACACACGCTTTAAAGGAAGAAAAAGAGACAGCATGAAAAGCGTGAGATCGAGGAGATGGAGAGATGCTATCACAGGAATAATGCTCGCAAGTTTTACGAAAAAGTAAAACGAACATGCCAGGGTTATAAAGCCAAAGCAGAAGCCTGCAGGGATGAAGACGGGCAGCTAGTAGTAGAATCATAGTCGATGCTGAGAATATGGAAAGAACACTTCTGTAGACCGTTTAACGGCGATGAAAGATCTAATACCGCTGTCAGGCAGAATAGCCCATCCGCAATGGACGAAGATGTAAGAGAATTTCGTCAACCCGACCTATATGAAATTAAGTTAGTAATTTCAAAGCTCAAGAACAATAAAGCCGCGGGTGCAGACGGGCTGTCTGCCGAGCTATTTAAAGCAGCTGGAAATGATCTGGAAGGGCGCATGCACCAGCTTATCTGTAAAATATGGTCGGAGGAAAGCATGCACGACGAATGGAATCTCAGCATCGTTTGCCCAGTCCACGAGAAAGGAGACCTCCAAAACTGCGCACTACAGGGGAATAAGTATCCCTAACATTGCGTACAAGATCTTCTCTACCGTACTGGGTGAACGCCTCTAGCCCCTTGTGGATAATCTGATCGGCTCTTATCAGTGTGGTTTCAGGCCAGGTAAATCCAAAATAGACCAAATATTTACGCTACGGCAGATCTTGGAGAAGACCCAGGAATACCAAATCGACACTCACCACATCTTCGTCGATTTCAAGGCTGCATATGACAGCGTGTATAGAGACGAGCTGTACAAAGCCATGTCTAGCTTTAACATCCCTGCCAAACTCGTCCGACTGTGCAGGACGACAATGGAGAATTTTCGCTGCTCCATTAAGGTCGGTAATGAGCAAACCGAGACCTTTGATGTTAAAAAAGTATTTAGGCAAGGTGACGTGCTGCCATGCAACTTTTTCAACATCGTGCTTGAAAAGATCGCGCAAGAGTCACTGGCCAAAGTCAATGGGGCCTTTGTAAGCATTGAGGTAGAAGCGGCTAAGATGGGTCTCATGGTTAACGAGAGTAAAACCAAATATCTGCTTTCATCAAAAAGATACGGTCAACACCGACGTATTGGCCAGAACGTACCATGGGCGGATACAACTTTGAAGTGGTAAAGGAATTCGTCTACCTTGGCTCACTGATGACAGGCGACAACAACACGCAGAATCACTCTTGCCAACCGCTGTTGCTTTGAGCTTAAGAGGCCTTCTCAATACCTCTCTCGGAAAACCAAGGTGACACTATATAAGACCTTGATCATCCCAGTCCTCCTTTACCGCGCAGAAGCTTGGACGTTAACAATAGCGGATGAATATGCCTTTGGTCATTTCGAGAGGGAAACTCTGCGCACTTTCTACGGTCCCGTTTGTTCAAGCGGTGTATGGTGGAGAAGATTTAACGAAGAACTGTACGGGTTGTACAGCGACATCGGCCTGGTACGACGTCTACGGATACAGCGTCTAAGGTGGCTAGGCTATGTAGAGCGCATGGAAAACGCAGCTCCGGCCCGAAGAGTCTTCCACGCCGAAAGGAAGAGGCGGTAGAGGACGGCCGCATCTACGGTGACGCAAGCAGGTGGTGGGGGACCTTAACCAACTGGGAGTGCGTCGCTGGAAACAGCTGGCCAAAGACCGTGCCAGCTGGAGACGCTTGTTGGTTGAGACCCAGGTTCACCACGGACGGTAGCGCCCGAAGAAGTCCTTGACAGCTTCGAATCTGTAGCTGCCAATTGTGATGTTCTGGTCGAGACGTCGGTGTTGCGCGTTGTTTTTGGTTGACTCCATATATTTCGGTTTACCCTCGTTAACCGAAAGACCCATTTTAGCCGCCTCTGCTTCAATGCTTTCGGACGCATCATTGACGTCCCGCCGCGATCGTCCAATTACGTCAATATCATCTGCATACGCAAGCAGTTGTGCAGACTTGAAATAGATCGTACCTCTTGTGTGGCCAGCGAGTCTTGCATGATATTTTCAAGCACGATGCTGAAGAAATTACATAACAGTGCATCACCTTGCCTAAATCTTTTTTTAATATCAAAGGTCTCGGTTAATTCGTTACCGACCTTAATGGAGCAGCGAGAGTTCTCCATTGTCATTCTGCACAATTTGACGAGTTTGGCAGGGATGTCAAAACATGGCGCGGTATAGCTCGTCTCTATACACACTGTCATATGTAGCCTTGAAATTGACGAAAAGGTGGTGAGTGTCGATTTGGTATTCCTGGGTCTTCTCCAAGATCTGCAGGAGCGTAAATATCTGGTCTATTGTGGATTTACCTGGCCTGAAACCACACTGATAAGAGCCGATCAGATTATCCACAAGGGGCTTGAGGCGTTCACCCAGTACGGTAGGGAAGATCTTGTACGCAATGTTAGGGATACTTATTCCCCTGTAGTGTGCAGTTATAGAGGTCTCCTTTCTTGTGGACTGGGTAAACGATGCTGAGATTCCATTCATCGTGCATGCTTTCCTCCGACCATATTTTACAGATAAGCTGGTGCATGCGCCCTTCCAGATCATTTCCAGCCGCCTTAAATAGCTCGGCAGACAGCCCGTCTGCACCCGCGGCTTTATTGTTCTTGAGCTTTGAAATTACTAGCTTAATTTCATCTAGGTCGGGTTGACGAAATTCTCTTACATCTTCGTCCATTGCGGATGGGCTATTCTGCCTGACAACGGTATTAGATCTTTCATCGCCGTTAAACAGTCTACAGAAGTGTTCTTTCCATATTCTCAGCATCGACTATGACTCTACTACTAGCTGCCCGTCTCCATCACTACAGGCTTCTGCTTTGGCTTTATAGCCCTGGCATGTTCGTTTTACTTTTTCGTAAAACTTGCGAGCATTATTCCTGTGATAGCATCTCTCCATCTCCTCGATCTCACGCTTTTCATGCTGTCTCTTTTTCTTCCTTAAAAGCGTGTGTTGGCTCCTCGGAAGGTTCGTGCATTGCATCGATCGCAACGTGATCAATCTGATTGGTGGTAGACTGATCAGGTGAGAGCCAGGTTCCTTTGTGAATATTGAGATGCGGCAATTGTGTGCCCGATGTCCTCGCCCCGCCAGGAAGTCGAGTGGCCGATGTCCGTTTTCGGACGTGGTGTCGTGTAGGCTATATTGTCCCGTGATCGACTCAAATATGTCCTTTTTGCCGAGTTTTGCATTAAAATCTACTGGAACTATTTTTGTGTTGTAGTTGGAAAGGAAGTGACTGCTAAGGAATATGTTCCCTTTTCGGGCTAGTGCTTCGATCTGCGCGAAGTTTGCGCCTGATCCTAATTTAGCTCGTCCGCCTTCTCATTTCCGGAGATATTCACATGACCCGATACCTAGCAGAGGGTCACCTTGTTTACATCTAATATCTTTTCTAGCCTCTCTTTGCAGAGCTTGAGGAGTTTGGATCTTGTCCATGCTGCCTGCAGAGTTTTAATGGCTGCCTGGCTGTCAACATAGATGTTGATATATTTTTCCTGATATATTCTCTCTAATAATCAGGTCTGCCGCCTGCTTGATTGCGAAAACCTCAGCTTGGACGACGCTGCAGCCATTATCAAGTCTTTAGGAGCGAGGTATCTCCCGACATTCATTCAACCGCTTTGCCGGTGTAGATGTAGATTGCCAGTTCAATTTCCGTGCGTACCATACCGCTGGTTCATTCCTCCCTGAAGGGAAGTCTAATAGAGAATCTCCTCTCGCAGGAAGGAAGTCGGGTGATATAGTCCGTTTCGGTTCAGAATCTCGAGATGGTCCATCGATCCAAGACCGATGCGTGGCCACGAGGACTCCTTGCCCAGAGACCGGATTCCAGTATTCTTAATGCAGTCCTGGCTGCGATGCTCTCGCAGTACATGTCGAAGGGTGGGAGGCTTAGCATTGATTCAAGAGCCGCCGTTGGTGTGGACTTCATAGATCCCGTCACCGCTAGACAACCTGGCCTTTGAACCTTTGACACACTTTGAAGATGGCATTTCTTCTCAAGTGCCCTCCACCAGACAACCGAACCATTGGCTAGAATAGGTCTTACCACCACAGTGTATAACCAATACACCATTTTTGGTTTGAAGCCCCTTGTCTTTCCAAAAGCTACTTTGCACATATATAGTGCAAAGGCTTTTTTGGTCCTTTCATCAATGTTTTCCTTCCAGCTGAGCTTGGAGTCTAGAATTATGCCAAGATATTTGGCAGATTTTTCGAGGATCGATACCATTTATACGGGGGTATGTAAATCTTGGTATAGATCTTCTCCTTGTGAAGAAAACTATCTCGGTTTTCGCCGGGTCTACTTGCCCCTTTACCCAGTTTTTAACTAATAGCAATGCATAACTTAGTCTTTCGCTGAGGACCTGCGGAAACTTTCCAGATATCAGAATGGCAATGTCGTCAGCATAGGCCGTGACGTTAAGACCATCTCCCTCTAGAATTTAATCACTCCATCGGCCACAAGGAGTCAAAGGAGGAGTGATAGAACGCCACGCCCAAGGCTGGACACTAGTCAACTTTGTCGTTCGGGAGAGGGCTCTATTACTTAGTTGCCTCCTGAGCCCAAAGAAACAGCGATTGGCAAGAGTGATTCTGCGTTTAATTTTGGAACTGTTGTCGTTGTTCCAGGTCACTGCGGAGCCAAGGTAGACGAAGTCCTTAACTACCTCGAACTTATATCTGCCAATACAAACGTTCTGGCCAAGACGTCGGTGGTGAGCGTCCTTTTTTGATGACAGCATATATTTAGTTTTGCCCTCGTTTACCGCTAAACCAATTTTCGCCGCCTCCATCTCAATACTGGCAAACGCCTCATTGACATCTCCCTGTGATCTACCTATTGTGTCAATATCGTCGACGTATGCAAGGAGTTGCGAGGATTTGAAATAGATTCACGTATTTGCTGTTGTCGCTTATCTGAATTGTATAGTTTGTTGTTATTGGCATGGTGAGAATTGATAATTCAAACTCAACTGGTGACACTACTGAAGTGGCGGTGCGATCAGTCATTAATATTTTATCTTCCGCACGTCAGGGTTTCAAAATATGCTACCTTAATGCTCGAAGTTTAAACCTGGCTAAATTAGACTATTTAAAATATATTTTTAATGACTCCGGAGTTGATATTATTTGTATTACTGAGACTTGGCTGGCCGTAGATCAAGACTCCGATTTATTTGACATTCCGGGTTATAAACTGATTCGTAATGATAGGGTGACTGACACCAAAGGCGGAGCGATTGCGGTGTACTGTAGCTCTTTTCTTAAGTATAAAATGTTGGTGAAATCAAAAGATAGTGTTATAGAATATCTTTTGCTTGAAGTGGGTGACAGGAACTCGAAATGTCTAATAGGTGTCGCGTATAACCCAAACCGACGTCACTCTCCTGAGCCTATGTTCTCGGCAATTCTTGAATTCACTGCTCTTTATGCTCTTATGATCGGTCAAATGTTTTACTCCAGTATCAGCCATCATTAGTTGGCTTATCCGACCACGATTTATTATTTTGTACATACAATATTGACTTATACCGTTCTCCTAAACCATCATCTTTTCAATTCAGAGATTTTTCCTCTGTAGACAATGAAATCTTGCAATTAGATGCTAGCCTTCTTTCATGGCGTGATTGCTACTACACCTCAAATATCAATGTAAAAGTAGACCATATGCAAACCCTGTTGGTGGACCTCTTTAATAGGCACGTTCCATTAAAAACTGTTGCAATTAGAAACACGAATTGCCCGTGGTTTACAGCTGAGGTTCATAGCGCCATGAAAGCTCGTAACAAATTGTATGCCAGATGGAAGCTTAGACCGTCAACTCTGAATTGGGAGATCTTCTGTCGAGCTCGTAACTACTCAACATTCGTTACGCGAAGAGCAAAAAAAAGATATTTTCTGTCGAAGCTGAGCACTGACCAAACCTCTAAGAAGCTATGGAGCAATCTACGCACCATTGGTGTTGGGAAAAAAGCCGCTACTATAATTAATACAAATGTAGATGATCTGAACGAAGCATTTCTTTTAAATCCTGGCAATAATCCGAGCTTTACTCCGGATAGTCAGCTATCTTTTAATAGAGTTGCCTTCGACTTTGAAACCGTCTCAGAAATTGATGTAGTAAATACTATTCGCTCCATAAATTCCAATGCTATAGGTGAGGATGGTATATCTATTCGCTTTGTGAAGATGATATTACCACACATCTTAAGTTCTCTAACGCATATCATCAATTTCGGCATTATGAGCTCTTCCTTCCCTGATAGTTGGAAGTTGGCTAAAGTCATCCCGGTCCCGAAAAAACCTCAACCATCTACGGCAACCGACTTTCGCCCAGTAAGTATTTTACCATGTTTGTCAAAGGTTTTCGACAAAATTCTTGCGCTCCAAATATCCGTCCACTTAAATCATCACTGTTTGCTATCCCCTGTTCAGTCCGGTTTTCGAGCACATCATAGCTGTTCGACAGCTATGATTAAAATTCTTGACGATATAAGGGCTACATATGATCAAGACTATATAACGGTGCTTTGCTTACTTGATTTCTCTAAGGCCTTTGACAGCGTGGATCACAAGGTTCTAAGTCATAAACTTAGACTGTACTTTGGATTTAGCGAAAGATCGGTGGGATTGATAAGTAGCTATTTAGAAAATCGCTTTCAAAGGGTGGTTAGTAATGGGAAATCATCGCAATTTAGAAGCCTGGTTTCAGGAGTGCCGCAGGGATCAATACTGGGGCCAATACTATTTTGCATCTTTATTAACGACCTATATATACAACTGGTCACTGTGCAATGGACTCAGATTGAATGCTAGCAAATCCCAAACTGTTCTTATATCTAAGAAACTTTATGATACCAATAAATTGCCGACTGTACTCTTAAATGATAAGCAGCTTCAATTTGTTGATGTTGTTACCAATCTCGGCTTTAAGTTAAACTGCTCTCTCTCCGCCGCCGACCATACAAATTATGTTATTGGGCGAATTTATGCTGGGCTGCGTAAACTTTGGTTGTCATCAAGCTTTACTCCAGTTGACACAAAGATTAAATTAATAAAAACATTATTTCTACCCTTAATTAATTATGCCTCAGTTGTTTACTGCAAGCTCGACTTCAATTCGCATCACAAGTTGCTTGTTGCTTTTAATGACATGGTAAGGTATGTGTATGGGCTGCGTCGATTTGAACACATTTCACACTATCACAAACAGATTCTTGGTTGTACGTTTCAACAGTTTTTGGATATTAGATGTCTCATATTTATGCACAAGATCATTAACAACAGATCCCCCGAGTATCTACATGAAAAACTGCAATTTGCTCAGTCCTCCAGAACATTTAATATTATAATGCCATCTTTTAATTATCTGAACTCTTCGCGTCTCTTCTTCGTATATGTCACCAGGCTATGGAACTCTCTTCCAATGACTATTAAACAAATAATTGGACCCACGAAGTTTAAAAACGCAATTCTAGAACACTTTAAATAGCATATATACACAAACAATAATTATTTATCAGCAACAAATACTTTTTTCTTATTAGTTTCTTTTAAGTATCTACGTTTAATACCTAATGTTTAAATTACGTTTTTGCTTTGTTTTATTTTTATTTATTTATTTATGCACATGTATAATCTACTCGCTATTTTTATGTACTATAAAAGACCAAGTCTTATTTGTACTATGTCTAAATAAAATAAAATTGAATTGAATTTGAATTGAATTGAAAAAGATTGTGCCTCTTGTATTGGCCAGTGATTTTTGCACATAAATTTCTAATATGATGTTGAAGAAATCACACGACAGCGCATCGCCCTGCCTAAATCCTTTTCTTCGAAACTATCGTTCAGTTCTGCACCGATTCGAATGGCGCAGCGAGCATTCTCCAGAGTCATCCAGTCTGCAAAGTTCGTCTCTAACTTCGCTGTCGTATGCGCCCTTGAAGTCGACGAATAGATGGTGGGTGTTGACTTGAAATTCATTGGTTTTCCCCAGGATCTGCCGTAGTGTGAGGATTTGGTCGATGGTGGACTTCCCTGGCCTGAAGCCACACTGATAAGGACCTATCAGCTTATTTACGAACGGTTTCAGGCGTTCACACAAAACAGCAAACAATGCTGAGACTCCATTCCTCGGGCTTGCTTTCCTCTGACCATATCTTACAGATGAGCCGGTGCATGCTCCTAACCAGCTCACCCCCAGCTGCTTTGAAGAGCTCAGTAGTCAATCCATCTGTGCCAGCAGCTTTATTCGACTTGAGTTTCGACATGGCAACCTCAACTTCGACGTGGCCAGGGGGACGGAGTTCTCTGCAATCGTCGTCATTGAGAAATGGATCATTCTGCCTGACGGCGATATGTTGGCTGTCAGCGCCGTTATACAGTCTGCAGAAGTGGTTTTTCCAAATTCTCAGCATCGACTGCGGATGATCCCGTCAGGAGTCATAATCTCACTGAGAAGGATACGCTTCATTAGATGGCAAAGAGCAGCATACTTACATAGTATGTGGCCTGCAGTGTGTTCGTCCTCTAGACAGAGTCGAAACTCAGACGAGAGATTCATTACCTCGCTTATTGGTGTTGCTGCTGCTCCATTCCACGTGGCGCCCATTTGCATCGCATCCGACGACAAGTTGACGTTTGCGCTGCTGGCAGTTCCTTACTAGGTCTTGTTCCACCTTACTAGGTGGAATCTGATGGCCGTCTCCAGGGAAGTAGAAGGAGACGCACCAGTGGGGACTTCTATGATGGCGGCTGCCAGATCCCTTGTTATAAGCTCTGAAATGGGGAGAAAATGTATGTTAGAACCGTTCACACGGCCCTAGGAGGGGATTCTCTAATAGCGTAAATTAGCTTACGTGACCTGTTTTGGAGGCCCATAATCTTACCTTTATGGACACACGGTTCTTGGATGAATCCAATGGAGATTCTGTCGATAGATTCGCAGGCTAAAGATGTTCAAAGCACCATTGGCATGGTGCAGGTTGCCCTGCAGCACGCGCAGCCCACTCATTACTTGGGACGGTAGGCCGGGTCCTTGGTTCGGTATGGCTTATTGTTATCACGCCTGAAGTTACCGGCCCGATCGAGGATTCCCCTTGTTTAGTTGGGGGGCATTTTGTTCTTCTGTTTGGACGACCCTTAGTGGTCGCCGCCCAGATGTGGCAGCGGGTTTTGGTTCGTCACATCTTGGCGTCTCTACTACAGCAGTAGGTTTTTCTACAGCGATTCGTTCTACATCTACTGATGTTTTCTCTTAGCTCTTGATGATAATCTTAATGATGTCAAATCGGTAAGACACTTTACCCTTGAGACTTGTCGCTGACTGCCAGAACCGGATGCAGGAGGTCTTTCTCCTTATTTGACGTGCTCTGCATGACTCTCCAGTTCTGTGCATATATGCCGTCATTTTGGGAATCCAGCGTCGCCAATATCTTTGTGATGGGTAAGTCGATGCTGAGTGGGAAGTAGCCCCGAACGATGTGTGGTTTCGGGAAAGCTTCCTATTCCACAAGCATAATATCAAGTCCATTCTTGTTCTTGATGGCCGTAAAATTGGTTTTCATCCAATCGGCCGTAGCTGTGTTGTCACACACAATATATAACCACCCTGACTTGTAAGTTTGGGTGCCCTACCCAGCAGCTCGATGGAGGTAACAATTACAGCTTCCTGAACGGCTACCATCTGCGCTGTGGTGAGGGGGTTCGCTCCCAAGTCCTTGAGGATGATGCCGAGTCGGATCCTCCCAGCTACACTACTGTAGCTCTTTTTATCGACTTGGGGGTTGCCGATCTTGCTGCGTTTAGCAGCCGGATTTGGTGGTCTGTTGTCAGCGGAACAGTCCCGTTTCAGTTCCGGACCTTTGGCTGAGGGGTAGATTTGCATAAGCTAGAGCCTCATCTCTAGTTTTGCTCTGCATATAGCAGCTTTGAAACGTCAATGCTCAGACGATTTAAGTTGAACGAAGCCACCGAGTGGTAGAGGCTTTTCCTCTGGAGTTCATCTGAAAGCATACTCACAGAATCCCCACCGAGTGTGGTGTCGGAATCGGGGAGTGAAGATGCATCTTCTGCTTTCCGTCCGGCTGCAGTGTCGGCAAAGGTTACCGGTATCATTTCTGGTTTTTGTGCCGCTGAAGACTCGGAAGCCCTAGCAAGCGATGCCGTTTGAGAGTCATCAGTCTCTTCAAAAATAGTTGTTTCACGGGAAAGAAAGGTCACCTGCAACGGAGCCCGAGACATTGCAGGAAGGCTTTATTGAAATCGGAGGTCGCCCGGTATCCGAAGTTCGCATACTAATAGGTAAGCACCCTCTTAGCCATGCATCCGTCGGCATATGCTGTTCCAAGCTGGAGTTAGGGAAGTGATGGGGATAGAGAAGACGGAAAGGTAGGGAGGGGTCCATAATTGCTTCTTAGCTTCGAGTTCCTCTAGAGATGGGACTCTCGAGACTCATTACCTGTACTGAGCCTCCATACCATGACAAGGTGGACAATTATCACGGAAGAATCTGACTTATATGTCGATCCCTTAAAGTGAGATATGCAGTTCGATGGAGGTGCCAATTACAGCCTTCTGAACGAATGCAATTTGCGCCCAAGTCCTTGGGAACGATGCCGAGTCGAATCTTCCCAGCCATGCCGTGCTAGAGTGCCCAGGCAACAAAGAATGCATGAATAACAGGGACACACTTTTATTTTGCTTATTATAAATCTGAATTAAGGTAATGTTCCTAACCGCTTGTAGTCAATCTTTTCCAGTTGCACAAGAGGCCTGAGTTGTTCGGCAAATGCACGCATTTCATCACCAATCGCATCTTGACCATTTGGAGCCAACACAGACAATTCGACCAAGTAACTCTGCGAAATTGGCTCACTCATCTCCTGCTTTCCTTGCGTGATTTTAATGATTTTCGCAACCGTAATCTTCATTCTTCCCTTCCGGAACATGTAACCTTATGAAATCGCACATGAGTATATGTATGTATGTTCGATCAGAGACAAGGAGAAAACTCACCTCGGCTAACATATTCAAAGTCAACTCGACCACCTAGTTCGGTGAGAAAGTCAAGAACTGTCGATGTGCAACCAACATCGATGCTGGAACGTACGAGAGTTGGTCGCACACGATCTAACTCCGGCTGACCAATGTACCTCAGTTGGAAGGGTGTATTTTTGTCCATATCTAGAGCGCGTCGTACACGCAGAAGAAGCGGTTGCATTTGATTTGGTGGTCGTAGACTAAGGCACACTTCGAGATCATGAAATTGTTCCGGGCCAGCATCAACATTATCGCAAAGTCCCTTTAGCCTAGAAATATGTACATATGTCGGACTTAACTTGCTTTGTTTTAAGATAAATCATTCTATTACCTATGCAATAGGTGATCAACAGCCGAATCTAGTATGGAACCCTGCAGCAGGTACTCCTGGTTTGGTATAATTCTACTCTGTAAGGCTTGCGAAAGGGATTCCTTCGATGATGTTACTTGAATGTTTGAAGCAGACATTTTGTACGAATGCGTTTTTACTTAACTATTGTTTAAATAAAGCATAAACCAGTGAATCTACAAACATTTGTTACATGGATACTCCAACAAACTCCAAGATTCCTCATTTGTTATGAATTACTTTGACATTTCTATGACATTTATTCGTGACGCATTCAGGCGTCCAATCCAAATACAGGCATTGGAATTCCATATAAAATGTTGGCGTTGAACACATCCATTTTACCTTTCATTTCTATTTCATAGTCTGTATCATACCAGATGGGAAAACCATCGTACGTCTTCCCTGTGATTTCCACAGGGGTTGGATGTTGCTTTTGTAATATAAAGCGGCCCCTAGACGCTTAATAATATTGTACGATTTTGATATTGCACAATATTATTGTTCGTCTGTACCTAGATAATATTACAAGATTGTGCGATATATTGCGGAAAATCAAAACGCTTTTGACTTTTATTATAAACATGAGCGGTCAACTAAATAATTGGGGAAAACATTGAACCGTCTGGAGCAACAAGCCAATAAAATTGTGCGATATTTTGCACAATAATATTGAGCGTCTAGGGGCCGCTTTAAAAACGACGCCTTTGACTTAGAGTCAAGACGTCGGAACAAGGCAGAATGACACAGTCAAGACGCCGTCAAACCGCAACGCGTTTGTAGGGGCTAGTTGTCAAAATGCCTGTTAAAAGCCATCAGATTGCCATCTTGTTTATTTATCTATGGTCTGTACCATAGATAAATATTACAGAGATGCCAACCTTTCGTACGTCTGCCCGGTGATCCCCGGAAGAACTGGTTGTTGTATTTGTAATACAAAAAAAAAAATAAAACGATGGGGTGGGACCTCACAGCTGCTCTTCTTTCCTCTAATGCAATGCATAGAAAATCCATTTTGTTACTTACTTGATACTTACTTATACTTACTTATCAGGCCTGCGATCCATGGAGGATTTGAGCCTGAGCTATAGCTGCCTTCCATCCTTGACGGTCCCGGGCACGCTGCTTCCAGTTGTCAAGACCAATGTCTTACATCCGCGATTACTTGGTCTTTAAATCGGAGGTTCGGTCTTCCTCTTCTTCTCGAATCAGGAGGCTCGGAGTCAAAGACCCTCTTAGCTGGAGCGTTGCGCTCGATGTGGCCGAGCCAGTGTAGTCGACGGATCTTTGCCTTCCGGACTACATTCACATCTTTGGACAGCTCGTAGAGTTCGCGGTTGTGTCTTCTTCCCCATTCACCTTCCTCACAGACAGGACCAAATATCCGGCGCAGAATTTTTCTTTCGAAAGAACCCAAAATCAGCTCCGCTGTCCTGCTTATCGTCCAGCTTTCGGCTCCGTACAGCAAGACTGGCAGAATGAGCGTTTTGTAAAGCATGACTTTGGTCTTTCGAGTGAGGAGTTTTGACCCCAGTTGTTTGGACAAGCCGAAGTAGCAGCGGTTGCCAAGGGCGATTCTACGCCGGATCTCCACTGTGGTGTCATTTGTGGAATTTACGTTTGCCCCGAGGTAGACAAACTCCTTAACTACCTCGAAATTGTAGCTGTCAATTGTTATGTTTTGTCCCAGGTGGTGAGCGACGGATTGGTTTTTGCTTGACAGCATGTATTTCGTTTTGTCCTCATTGATCTTAAGACCAATTCGTTTCGCCTGTTCTTCAATCGTCGTGAATGCTTCCACAATGCCACGGCGAGAACACGCCATGATGTCGATATCATCCGCGTATCCTAGCAGCTGGATGGACTTGTAAAATATGGTGCCTTCCCTGTTGACGCCTGCCCGTCGCACTATCTGCTCCAGCACCAGGTTGAAGAAGTCACATGACAGCGCATCTCCTTGCTGAAATCCGGTGCATGTTTTGAATGGTTCCGAGGTCCTAGAACCGAGTTGCACGGTGCATCGCGTGTTTTTTAGCGTGGCGCGACACAACTGGATCAGTTTTACCGGGATCCCGAATTCGGCCATCGCCCCAAACAGTTCTTCACGATGAATGCTGTCGTATGCGGTTTTGAAATCGATGAAAACGTGGTGTGTATCGATTCGCAACTCGTTGGTCTTTTCCAGGATTTGTCGAAGTGTGAAAATGTGGTCTATGGTTGATTTGCCGGACCGGAAGCCGCACTGGTAGCTGCCGATTAGTGCGGTGCAAAATGATTTTAGACGTTCACACAATACGCTGGACAGGATCTTGTATGCGACATTGAGCAGGGATATACCTCTATAGTTCTTGCAAGAGGTAGGATCGCCTTTTTTGTGGATGGGGCATATAGAGCTAGTATTTCAGTCGTCGGGCATGCTTTCATCTTCCCAAATTCTGCAGATGATCTGGTGCATGCTCCATTCCAGAACATCGCCGCCAGCCTTGAAGAGCTCTGATGCCAAGCCATCTGAGCCTGCGGCCTTGTTGTTCTTCAGCTTCTGAATTGCTGTGCCGACTTCTTCGATGCTGGGTGGGAGGACTACTTCAGCGGCTGGAGTTGGGATTTCCTCGGTCCCTACCACTCTCTCTTGGTCATGCTCGTTAAGCAGCTGCTGGAAGTGCTGCTTAAATACATCCACTATTGCCTGCGGGTCGGTGACAAGATTACTCTCGCAGTTTCGAAGAGCCTGGGTGCCCTTTTTGAAGCCTCCTGCAAGGCCTTTGGCTTTCTTGTAAAAGGCTCAGGTTTTATGTTTATCCCTAGACTCCTCGATATCCTTGAGCTGGGAGGCTGCGAAGATTCTTTTCTTTTGTCGCAGTAGTTTTTTCTCCTCGCTTCTTCTGGCTCGGTACTCTTCTTGCGTTTTCCTCTGCAGCGCCTCTTGGTACGCCTCGTCGGTTGCTGCCTTTTTCTGCTCACACTCGCCATCATACCACGGGTTTCTTGTCGGGGGTGGTAGGTATCCTAAGGTGGTTTCGGCTACTTCCTGAATGGCTGAGCGGCAATGTATGTATGTATATTGGCGTTAGAGTCCATGAAGGACCTGAGCCGAGCTTCTCTCAATCACCCATGTTGTGTGTGATTTCATTTTCCCATAGGTGAAAGGGACCTACAGTTTACTGCCGGTTCCGAACGGCGAATTTCGAGTAGCTTTTCATGACAATTTTACTACAGGGGGTTTTGTCAGAACCCCGCTGAGGAGAAACACAGTGAAAAACCCGTTCGATGACATGGCTGTGTCGGGATTCGATCCCGTGTCATCGGCGTCAGAGGCCAACACACTACCCACTGCGCCACGGTGCTCTCTGTGGCTGAGCGGCAATGCAGCCACATATTATGGGCATTTGTGTTCGACGTAGGCATACCGTAGAGTCTTTCGCTCAGCTGCTCCCTGTAGACTCCGGCAACCTCCGGTGTGCTCAGTGCAG
Source organism: Eumerus sabulonum (assembly GCA_951905685.1). Taxonomy (NCBI): domain Eukaryota; kingdom Metazoa; phylum Arthropoda; class Insecta; order Diptera; family Syrphidae; genus Eumerus; species Eumerus sabulonum. Next base: position 21,258,235 of record OX645062.1, on the reverse strand, counting down.
CTTTCTGACATTGGACAGTCGAGCTCTGAATCTTGCTGCTACGAGGAAGTGGTCAGAGCCGACATTTGCCCCTCTGAATGTTCGCACATCCAGGATGTTTGACGAGTGCCTTGCGTCAATGAGCACATGGTCGATTTGGTTGGCGGTTCGACCGTCCGGAGATCGCCAGGTTGCTGTGTGGATTCGCTTGCGAGGGAATCTTGTGTTACTTATCACCGCATTACGAGCTGTCGCAAAGTCAGTGAGTCGGAAGCCGTCATCTGTTGTTGTATCGTGGAGGCTGTGCTTCCCGATCACTCCGCCAAGGGTGTTCTCCTTACCGATTTTGGCGTTGAAGTCCCCGAGCACGATTTTTACATCGTACTCCGGACAAGCTCCGTAGGCGTTGTCCAGGAGGTCAAAGAAGTCCTCCTTGATAGGGTCTTCAGCCTCGTCGGTAAGGGCGCTTGCACATATAAGGCTGATGTTATAAAATCTGCCTCTGATGCGGATCACAGCCAGGCGATCACTTATAGGTTTAAAGTCGATGACCTTCGACCTTAACCGCTTTCCCACGACAAATCCGCATCCCAATAAGTGCAACCTTTTGTGACAGCTGTATAAATGTCGCAATTTTTCTTCCTAATCATACCGTTTCCTATCCAGCGTATTTCCTGGACCGCAGTAATATCCGCCTTGTACTGCGTGAGTCTATGAGCAGCTCCGGGAGTGTACAGGGTTCTGACATTCCAGGAGCATACTCGCAAATCGTGTTCCTTTTTCGTGCGTTGTCGTCGTCGAGTATCCGTCCGTGTATCCCAGACATCTTGCTCATTCATAACTTGTGTTTTTTTTTTTACGTGGGCGGATTGTTAGCCCGCCGCACAACCGCCATTCTGGTCGGGGTTTTGTCGCTGCATACGTTTGTTCACCTCCCAACGGTTGTTGGGGAGGCTATCCAGAGGGCACCGCGAGGAAGCCGTATGTCAACTTGACCCGGGCATTTAAACAGGGATCGTTGCTGGCATCTCGCCAGGTTGAGAGCAATCAACAACTTTACCCTGTATGTCCGAGCACATGCCCTCGAAAGATAACCCAAGCTTAAATAGTGAAAAGAAACTGAAATCAGATAAAAAGATGAATAAAATTGCTCGTATTTTACTTTTTCTTTTGAATCGAACGTACTAACAGGAAGTTAACGTTGTAATTACTTTAAGTGTGCATAGTTTACTCATAAATTACTCATAATTATTTAAATATTTGGTTTTTCCTGAGTTGAATATCTATGTAAGGTACGTTGTAACCGTCGCTAAATTCAAATTCAAAAAACAAGTGAACATGCCTCATTGAACAATCATTTTTGTTATTGTAATGTTTGTCAAATCGTTCCAAAAATATCTTTCCACAGACATATTCCACAGACGAATTTCCAGTTTTTCATGTCAATGTCAAAATGCATGCCGACTGGAATAGATTCCATCTCCTTAATCACTGGTCTGTATATGCCTATTGTGGAATTTGGTTTTTAAATTATTTTTTATTTGGCGATACAACAATATACACAAGAATTAGAAAATGAATAATATTCGAAAAATTTTGGCTTCGGCCACGTTAAATGCAACACAATTAATGTTGAGAAAACACAACTGTTTACTGAATCCTACAAGTTTTCGAACTTTTCCAAACCTACCTATTATCGTGCCTTTTTACCCCAGTCCTGCTTTAAGCCATAGATGGTTTTGTTCGAAAGACAAGAACAACGAAGCGAGTGCTCCGGTGCCATTTGCAAGAATCGATACAAAGCTGAAACTAATGTACACTTGTAAAAGGTGTAACACAAGGAGTGTGGAGATAATCTCAAAACTCGCGTACCATAAAGGGGTTGTAATTGTTCGTTGTTCTGGTTGCTCGAGTAACCATTTGATTGCTGATAACCTTAACTGGTTTCCGGACATGGATGGTATGAAGAACATCGAGGATATATTGGCAGTGAAAGGAGAGGCTGTAATTAAAGTTTCGTCGGACAAAAACAAAGAGTACATCCTGAAATAGCAGTTTGGATCAAGATGTCGTTAAGGAGTGCAATAACACCGTCGTTCTTTTGGGTAAGCTTGCTTTTAACCACATACATAAGTGTATATGGGAATGGATCCTACTAAAGTTGGTCTGATTGCAGGATTCTATTTATACCGGAGCGGTATAATGGAATACCAAAAAAATGAATGGTCGTGGAATGTTAATAACCGAGAGTTGTGTACAAAAAAGTGTAAATAAGTAGTTAATAAATTTTGGTTACATAATGTAGTCCGTACGACAATGATCTTTCATTGATCATTTGTGGTTCAGCTATGGCATGGTATCCAGTTCACAGAACTTACCTGTGTCCACGAATCATAGTTGATTATGGGGTTTCAGTGACAGTATCGGCGGTTAGAGGATGCTCACAAGGGGGAATCCTCTCACCATTGCTTTGGTCGATAGTTATCGACGATCTACTACGCAAGCTAACCACTTGGGGCTACGAGGTCATTGGATATGTTGATGACCTAGTAGTCATTGTTACGTGCAAGTGCGAGATCACTGCCTGTGAGCGCATGCAGCTTGCGCTCCAACTTATCTTTAACTGGTGTGGCAGAGAGGGCTTATCTATTAATCCAAATAAGACAATCTTAGCCCCATTTACAAAGAGGAGAAAGGTACAACCCTGCTCAATCCTACTAAATGGCACACGCATAGGATTTTCAGAGGAAGTAAAGTATCTAGGTATTGACCTAGACCGTAGACTCAACTGGAACTCCAATATGAGAAATAAACTCATGAAAGCGACTAAGGCCATGTGGGCCTGTCGACGCACCTACGGTAAAACCTGGGGACTTAAACCTAAGGTAGTCCACTGACGATGCTGAGAATATGGAAAAACCACTTCAGCAGACTGTATAACGGCGATGTTAGTCAATATACCGCTGTCAGGCAGAATGGTCCATTTCTAATCGACGGAGACCGCAGAGAATTCTGTCCCCCTGACCTCGACGAAGTTAAGATTGCCATATCGAAGCTCAAGTCGAATAAAGCTGCTGGCGCAGACGGACTGTCTGCTGAGCTCTTCAAGGCAGCTGGGGATGACCTGGTTAGGAGCATGCACCAGCTCATCCGTAAGATATGGTTAGAGGAAAGCATGCCCGAGGAATGGAGTCTCAGCATCGTATGTCCGATCCACAAGAAATGAGACCCCACTGATTGCGCCAACTATAGAGGAATAAGCCTCCTTAACATCTCCTACAAAATCTTCTCTGCCGTTTTGTGCTTACGTCTGAAGCCTTTTGTAAATAAGTTGATAGGTCCTTATCAGTACGGATTCAGGCCAGGGAAGTCCACCATCGACCAAATCTTCACACTACGGCAGATCCTGGAAAAAAACCAATGAATTTCAAGTCGACACTCACCACCTATGTGTCGACTTCAAAGCCGCATACGACAACGTAATTAAAGACGAGCTATACAACGGTATGTCTACTTTTGACATACCTGCTAAACTCGTCAGACTATGCAGGATGACTTTGGAGAATGCTCGCTGCTCCATCCGAATCGGTGAACACCTTACCGATAGTTTTGATGTCAAAAAAGGATTTAGGCAGGGCGATGCGCTGTCGTGTGATTTCTTCAACATCATATTGGAAATGATTGTGCAAAAATCACTGGCCAATACAAGAGGCACAATCTACTTCAAATCCTCGCAACTCCTTGCATACGCCGACGATATTGACATAATAGGTAGATCACAGCGAGATGTCAATGAGGCTTTTGCGAGTATTGAGTTCGAGGCGGCGAAAGTTGGTTTGGTAGTAAGCGAGGGCAAAACTAAATATATGCTGTCATCAAAAAAGGACGCTCAACACAGATGTCTCGGCCGGAACGTTTGTATTGGCAGATACATGTTCGAGGTAGTTAAGGACTTCGTCTACCTTACATTGGCTCCGCAGAGACCTGGAACAACGACATCAGTACCGAAATCAAACGCAGAATCACTCTTGCTAATCGCTGTTTCTTTGGGCTCAGGAGGCAATTGAGTAATAGAGCCCTCTCCCGAACGACAAAGTTGACTCTATATAAGACCCTTATCATCCCGGTCCTGTTGTACGGTGCAGAAGCATGGACAAAAAGCGGATGAGGAGGCCCTTGGTCGGTTCGAGAGAAAGATTTTGGGCGTGATTTTTGGGCCTATAAACGCAGACGGGGAATGGAGGAGAAGATTCAACCACGAACCTTATGGGCTGTAGAGCGACATGAGCCTAGTCAGGCGTCTAAGGATTCAACGCCTAAGATGGCTGGGCCATGTAGAGCGAATGGACACCACCGCTCCAGCTCGCAGAGTCTTTGAATCCAATCCCTAGGGACGAAGAAGCAGAGGACGGCCGCACTTAAGATGGAGCACACAGGTGGAAGGGGACCTCAGCCAACTGGGTGTGCGGCAATGGAAAAGTCTAGCGAAAGATCATGCTAGATGGAGGGGCATGTTGGTTGAGGCCCAGGTTCACCCCGAACTGTAGCGCCCACTAAGAAGAAGACGAAGTCCACTGGCTATACACCGCGATAGTAAGGCCTATCGTCACCTACGGGTCCACCGTATGGTGGACAAAAGTTGAGCAAGAAACTACAATTGTTAAGCGTCAACGCCTTCAGAGACTAGCGTGTCTCGGTATCACAGGCGCTATGCCAACCTGCCCCACGGCAGCCCAAGAAGCACTCATTGGACTCACTCCACTGCACCTTTTTATCAAAAAGTTGGCATTACGCAGTGCAATCAGAATTCTCTGCTCGGGAACAAATTCGCCATGTAGACACGCAGGCCACTTGCCCATATTACAACACCCTCCCGAGCTGAATAAGATTACTACAGTCTCATTGACGCATTGCCACACACCTTCACCTTTGACAAGAGATACTGAGATACTGATCTCAAACCGCTCAGCATGGGAAAACGGTGATCCCCTGCTAAATGTCAAAGGCCTTAGGTGGTACACGGATGGCTTCCGGCGTTGGCGCCGGCATCTTTGGACCAAAACGCAAGATCTCGAAGGCCCTGGGAATAAGCCCCAGCATCTTCCAAGCAGAGCTGCATGCCATCCTAACATGCGTCAATCTAAATCTCGAGACTGGCATCAGAGGAGTAACCATCAAAATACTCTCTGATAGCCAAGCAGCACGAACTTAAAAACCGTCAAGGAATACCATGGCGCCCTACAAGACCTCGCCAAAAGAAACAATGTTAAACTTTGATGGGTGCCAGGACATAAAGGTATCAAGGGCAATGAAATTGCCGACCAACTTGCCAGGAAAGGTTCCAGCGATAAATATATAGGTCCGGAACCATTTTGCGGCATTCCCGGGTCTAAGATAAATTTCTTCTTAGACAAGTGGGAAAAATTGCAACACCTGTCCTTTTGGACAGGAACAGCGTTCGGGGACTCCATCAATCTAAACGACTTATACGACCCCTGAACGAACTCTAGTGAGATACTCAAACTCAATAGGGTGGATATCAGAAGACTAGTCAGCCACCTAACAGGACACTGCGGTCTGAGATATCATCTAAACAAAATTAGCCTCTCGTCCGAAACTGAGTGTCGGCTCTGTCTCGAGGACGAAGAGACGACGGAACACATACTATGTGAGTGTGCTGCTCTCTGCCATCTTAGGAAGCGTATCTTTCTCAGTGAAGTTACGACTCCTGAGGGGATCACCCTGGCTCCTACGAGAAGCATTCTCCACTACATTATAGAAGAGGAGAGGCTACTCGGCAGATAGATCTGCAAAGGTCGCAGTGCCGTATTGCTAATGGTAGCACTTACTTACTTACTTATCAGGCCTGCGATCCATGGAGGATCTGAGCCTGAGCTATAGCTGCCTTCCATCCTTGACGGTCCCGGGCACGCTGCTTCCAGTTGTCAAGACCAAGATGTCCTACATCCGCGATTACTTGGTCTTTATACCGGAGGTTCGGTCTTCCTCTTCTTCTCGAACCAGGAGGCTCGGAGTCGAAGACCCTCTTAGCTGGAGCGTTGATGTCCATGCGCTCGATGTGGCCGAGCCAGTGTAGTCGACGGATCCTTGCCTTCCGGACTACATCCACATCTTGGTACAGCTCGTAGAGTTCGCGGTTGTGTCTTCTTCTCCATTCACCTTCCTCACAGACAGGACCAATATCCGGCGCAGAATTTTTCTTTCGAAAGAACCCAAAATCAGCTCCGCTGTCCTGCTTATCGTCCAGCTTTCGGCTCCGTACAGTAAGACTGGCAGAATGAGCGTTTTGCAAAGCATGACTTTGGTCTTTCGAGTGAGGAGTTTTGACCCCAGTTGTTTGGACAAGCCGAAGTAGCAGCGGTTGCCAAGGGCGATTCAATGCAGAATCTCCACTGTGGTGTCATTTGTGGAATTTACGTTTGCCCCGAGGTAGACAAACTCCTTAACTACCTCGAAATTGTAGCTGTCAATTGTTATGTTTTGTCCCAGGTGGTGAGCGACGGATTGGTTTGTGCTTGAGAGCATGTATTTCATTTTGTCCTCATTGATCTTAAGACCAACTCGTTTCGGCTGTTCTTCAATCGCCGTGAATGCTTCCACAACGCCACGGCGAGAACACGCGATGATGTCGATATCATCCGCGTATCCTAGCAGCTGGATGGACTTGTAAAATATGGTGCCTTCCCTGTTGACGCCTGCCCGTCGCACTATCTGCTCCAGCACCAGGTTGAAGAAGTCACATGACGGCGCATCTCCTTGCTGAAATCCGGTGCATGTTTTGAATGGTTCCGAGGTCCTAGAACCGAGTTGCACGGTGCATCGCGTGTTTTTTAGCGTGGCGCGACACAACTGGATCAGTTTTACCGGGATCCCGAATTCGGCCATCGCCCCAAACAGTGCTTCACGATGAATGCTGTCGTATGCGGCTTTGAAATCGATGAAAAGATGGTGTGTATCGATTCGAAACTCGTTGGTCTTTTCCAGGATTTGTCGAAGTGTGAAAATTTGGTCTATAGTTGATTTGCCGGGCCGGAAGCCGCCTTGGTAGCTGCCGATTAGTGCGGTGCAAAATGGTTATAGACGTTCACACAATACGCTGGACAGGATCTTGTATGCGACATTGAGCAGGGATATACCTCTATAGTTCTTGCAAGAGGTAGGATCGCCTTTTTTGTGGATGGGGCATATAGAGCTGGTATTCCAGTCGTCGGGCATGCTTTCATCTTCCCAAATTCTGCATCGCCGCCAGCCTTGAAGAGCTCTGATGGCAAGCCATCTGAGCTTGCGGCCTTGTTGTTCTTCAGCTTCTGAATAGCTGCGCCGACTTCTTCGATGCTGGGTGGGAGGACTCCTTCAGCGGCTGGAGTTGGGATTTCCTCGGTCCCTCTCTTGGTCATGCTCGTTAAGCAGCTGCTGGAAATGCTGCTTAAATACATCCACTATTCCCTGCGGGTCGGTGACAAGATTACCCTCGCAGTTTCGAAGAGCCTGGGTGCCCTTTTTGAAGCCTCCTGCGAGGCCTTTGGCTTTCTTGTAAAAGGCTCGTGTTTTATGTCTATCCCTCGACTCCTCGATATCCTTGAGCTGAGTGGCTGCGAAGATTATTTTCTTTTGTCGCAGTAGTTTTTTCTCCTCCCTTCTTCTGGCTCGGTACTCTCCTTGCGCTGCCCTGGTTTTCCTCTGCAGCGCCTTTTGGTACGCCTCGTCGGTTGCTGCCTTTTTCTGCTCACACTCGCCATCATACCACGGGTTTCTTGTCGGGGGTGGTAGGTATCCTAAAGTGGTTTCGGCTACTTCCTGAATGGCTGAGCGGCAATGCAGCCACATCTTATTGGCATTTGTGTTCGACGTAGGCATACCGTAGAGTCTTTCGCTCAGCTGCTCCCTGTAGACTCTGGAAACCTCCGGTATGCTCAGGCGCCCAATGTCGAACCTCCTCCTGATGGCTGGTGCAGCTTTCTGACATTGGACAGTCGAGCTCTGAATCTTGCTGCTACGAGGAAGTGGTCAGAGTCGACATTTTCCCCTCTGAATGTTCTCACATCCAGGATGTTTGACGAGTGCCTTGCGTCAATGAGCACATGGTCGATTTGGTTGGCGGTTCGACCGTCCGGAGATCGCCAGGTTGCCGTGTGGATTCGCTTGGGAGGGAATCTTATCACTTATCACCGCATTACGAGCTGTCGCAAAGTCAGCGAGTCGGAAGCCGTTATCTGTTGTTGTATCGTGGAGGCTGTGCTTTCCGATCACTCCGCCAAGGGTGTTTTCCATTCCGATTTTGGCATTGAAGTCCCCGAGCACGATTTTTACATCGTACTCCGGACAAGCTCCGTAGGCGTTGTCCAGGAGGTCATAGAAGTCCTCCTTGATAGGGTCTTCAGCCTCGTCGGTAGGGGCGTGTGCACATATAAGGCTGATGTTATAAAATCTGCCTCTGATGCGGATCACAGCCAGACGATCACTTACAGGTTCGAAGTCGATGACCTTCGACCTTAACCGCTTTCCCACGACAAATCCGCATCCCAGTAAGTGCAACCTTTTGTGACAGCTGTAATAAATGTCGCAATTTTTCTTTCTAATCATACCGTTTCCTATCCAGCGTATTTCCTGGACCGCAGTAATATCCGCCTTGTACTGCGTAGTTTATGAGCAGCTCCTGGAGTGTACAGGGTTCTGACATTCCAGGAGCATACTCGCAAATCGTGTTCCTTTTTCGTGCGTTGTCGTCGTCGAGTATCCGTCCGTGTATCCGAGGCATCTTGCTCATTCATAACTTTGGGTTTTTTTACGTGGGCGGATTGTTAGCCCGCCGCACAACCGCCATTCTGGTCGGGGTTTTTTTTCGCTGCATACGTTTGTTCACCTCCCAACGGTTGTTGAAGAGGCTATCCAGAGGGCGCCGCGAGGAGGCCGTATGTCAACTTGACCCGGGCATTTAAACAGGGATCGTTGCTGGCATCTCGCCAGGTTGAGAGCAATCAACAACCTTACCCTGTATGTCCGAGCCCATGCCCCCCAATGGTTCGCTTAAATCTATACTCCATTCTTGTCCCGTCCCTTTCACCCATAAATGTACAATTCATAGTTCGATCTTGTAGGAAGCAAAAGGACTAACAAAGGCCTTGGAGGGGTAGCATCTATCCCGAGGATGTTGACCTGCTAAAAAGCGAGAAGAGCCATCGCAGACGAACATCTTGCGGCACTGTTAGTAAGTCCCATCACCTCCTCGTGGTGCCATCTGAAGATTTCCCATGGAAATCACATTCGGGAAAGGGCACAGGATTAGTCGGTTGGGCTGCGTCCTAGTAAGCCGTATGTGTAGAAAAAACTACAAACTCAGAGACGAACACAAGCCTCGGATGTAACGGTCGGACTACATGTTGACGACCCCCGCAAACGTGTAAAGGGACAAGAGTAGCAGTTCTGCACCTGAAATGTTAGGTCCGTTAACAGACCGGATGCGGCCGAATAGTTAGAAAACGCCCTAAACTACTATAGAGCAGACATTACTGCACTCCAAGAAGTGGATGGGATGGGCCGGGTAAAAAGAGGAAGAAAAAAACTGTGACATTTACTACCACGAAAACTGCTACAAGGAGAACAAACAACGCCTATTTGGATGCGGATTTGTTGTTCAAGGTGGATTTAGGCAAAAAGTCCCAAGCTTCCGGCATGTGAGCGAACGCCTCATAACAATTAGCATCAAAGCTACATTTGGGAACATCAGCTTGATATGCGTTCACGCCCCGAAAAAGACGACAAAATCAAAGATGACTTCTGTGACCTCCTAAATAGAACATACGCTCAATGTCCCAGCTACGACACCAAGATTGTTCAGGAGATTTCAATGCAAAGCTGGGTAAGGAGGATATCTTTGAACAAAGCGTAGGAAAGCACAACACCACGCCCGAAAATGGATTCAGGCGAATAGACTCTGTGACGGGCCCCTTCATCCATTTTTGATAAGGTCCAGGCATCTGCGCCGTAGAGGAGGATCGGGATGATTGAGGTTTTATAGAGGGTCACCCTAGTTTTCCGAGAGGGGGCTCTACTACTCAATTCCTTCTTGAGCCCAAAGAAACAGCGGTGGGTAAGAGTGATTCTGCGTTTTATCTCAGCGCTGGTGTTGTTGTCGCCGGTCATCAGTGAGCCAAGGTAGACGAATTCCTTGACCACTTCAAAGTTATATCTGCCCATGGTAACGTTGTGGCCAATACGTCGGTATTGTCCGTTTCTTTTTGATGAAAACAGATATTTGGTTTTAGCCTCATTAACCTTGAGACACATCTTAGCCGATTCTACCTCAAAGCTTACAAAAGCCTCATTAACGTCTCGCTGTGTCCGTCCAATCACGTCAATGTCGTCGGCGTACGCAAGCAATTGAGTTGACTTGAAATAAGTCGTACCTCTTGTGTTGGCCAGTGACTCTTGCACGATCTTTTCAAGCACGATGTTGAAAAAGTTGCATGGCAGCGCGTCACCTTGCCTAAATCCTTTTTTAACATCAAAGGTCTCGGTTTGCTCGTTACCGACCTTAATGGAGCAACGAGAATTCTCCATTGTTATCCTGCACAGTCGGACGAGTATGGCATGGATGTTAAAACAAGACATGGCTTTGTATAGCTCATCTCTATACACGCTGCCATATGCAGCCTTGAACTCGACGAAGAGGTGGTGAGTGTCGATTTGCTATTCCTGGGTCTTCTCCAAGATCTATAAGGAGACTTATTCCCCAATAGTAGGCGCAGTTATAGGGGTCTCCTTTTTTATGGACCGGGCAAACGATGCTTTCCTCCGAACATACCTTGCAAATGAGATGGTGCATGCACCTTACCAGCTCATCTCCAGCCGTCTTAAGAAGCTCAGCAGACAGACCGTCTGCTATCGCTCTTTTGACTTCGTCTAGGTCGGGTGAACTGAATTCTGTTCCATCGCCGTCCATTACGAATGGCTCGTTCTGCCTGACAGCGGTATCTTGTCTATCATCGCCGTTATACAGTCTGCAGAAGTGGTCTTTCCGAATCCTCAGCATCGACTGCGATTCTACTACCAGTCCTCCATTTTCACCCCTGCAGGCCGCCGCTCTGGCTTTGTAGGAATGGCAAGTTCATTTTACCTTATTGTAAAACGTGCTCACGCACGCTTTCCGTGCTCTCTCTTTTTTTCTTCTGAAAAGCGTGTGTTCCTCTCTTCTCTACTGCTCATACATAGATTCCGCGAGCAACTCTCGACCGTCGTTGCAGCATGGCTTTATATGCCTCTTGTTTTGCTGCATGGGCCTGTTCGCGTTGTTCATCGAACCGGGGGTTTCTAAGTGGTGGCGGTTTGAAACCCAGCACTTCTGAAGCAGCGTCTCTGACGGCGCTCTGGCAATGCGCCCATTCCTGCTCTATTGTATGTGCTGCTGTGGGCGGGTTTTCAGAGAGCTTGGAGGAGACACGATCGGCAAAGATTCTGGTAGTCTCTTGCGATTGTAGCTTTCCGACGTCAAACTTACGTAGTCCTACTCAACTCCTAAGCATTTTTGATATCCTCATTCGCACCTTGGCTACAACAAGGTAGTGGTCCGAGTCGATGTTAGCCCCTCGGAAGGTTCGTACGTCGAGAATACAGGCTGAGTGTCTGGCGTCAATCGTAATGTGATCAATCTGGTTGGTGGTCGATTGATCAAAAGACCGCCAGGTACCCTTGTGGATGTTGAAATGGGGGAATCGCGTGCTTGCTACAAGGAGGTTACGCCCCGCTAGGAAATCGATTAGCCTAAGTCCGTTGTCGGACTTACGATCCCTCTGATCGTATCTTACAGATGAGCTGGTGCATGCTCTTAACCAGGTCATACCCAGCTGCCTTGAAGAGCTCAGCAGACAGTCCGTCTGCGCTAGCAGCTTTATTCGACTTGAGTTTCGACATGGCAATCTCAACTTCATCGAGGTCAGGGAGACGGAATTCTCTGCGATCTTCGTCGTTAAAAAATTGATGATTCTGCCTGACGGCGGTATGTTGGCTGTCATCGTCGTTATACGGTCTGCAGAAGTGGTTTTTCCAAATTCTCAGCATCGACTGCGATTCTACTACTATGTGTCCGTTCTCATCCTTACAGGCCTCCGTTCGGGCTTTATAGCCTTGAGACATTCGTTTTATCTGTTGATGAAACCTTCGAACGTCGTGCCTGCAATAGCTCCTCTCCAAGTTTTCAATCGCCCGCTTCTCGTGCTCTTTCTTTTTTCTCTTGAGAAGCTTATGTTCCTCCCTTCTTTTAAGCTCGTAGAGCTCACGAGCCGCTCTTGTTTTTTTGTGTAGTGAGGCTTTGTATGCCTCCTGCTTTTCCGCATGAATCCTTCTACACTCGTCATCGAACCAGGTGTTTCGTCGTGGTGGAGCTTTAAGGCCCAGCACTTCCGTTGCTGTGCTTTTTAGGGGTTGTTTGCACAGGCTCCATTGTTGCTCTACTGACTGAGTGGAGGATTGAGGTGTATCGGAGAACTTAAGGGAGACGCGGTTGGCAAAGGCACTGGCGATCTCCGGCGATAGTAGCTTTCCGACGTCATAACATGGTGTTCTAACTCTACTCCGCGGTGTTCGTGTTATGCGTTGGCGTATCTTGGCTACTACAAGATAGTGGTCTGAATCGATGTTCGCTCCACGGAAAGTGCGAACATCAAGAATAGTGGAGGAGTGTCTGACGTCAATCGCGATGTGGTCAATCTGGTTGGTGACTGATTGATCTGGCGACCGCCAGGTGCCTTTGTGTATATCGAGGTGGGAAAATCGTGTGCTGGCAAGGTCGATCAGCCTGTGTCCGTTATCGGATGTGGTGTCATGTAGGCTGTGTTTGCCGATGACCCGCTCAAAGATGCTTTCTTTACCCAGCTTAGCGTTAAAATCTCCTAGTATGATTTTGGTATCATAGCTGGGGCATTTGGTATATGTTCTGTCTAGGAGATCAAAGAAATCATCTTTGATTGAGTCATCCTTGTCTTCCGTGGGGGCATGGACGCATATGAGGCTGATGTTACAGAAATTTGCCTTGATGCGGATCGTTATGAGGCGTTCACTCACATACTGGAAACTTAGGACTTTATGTCTTAGTCCACCTCTAACAACAAATCCGCATCCAAATAGTCTCTGTCTGTCCTCTCTCCCTATAGCAGTCACCGTAGTAAGTGTCGCAGTTTTTCATCCGCTTTTTACCCGGTCCATTCCATCGCATTTCCTGGATGGCGGTTATGTCCGCTTTATAGCGGTCTAGGGCGTCCGCAAGTTGTTCGGCCGCACGTGGTCTGTTTAAGGACCTAAAATTCCACGTACAGAACCGAAGGTCCTTGTTTGTTTTTTGTTTTCTTATGGGGTCGTCAACATAGATCCGTTCCATTTGATTACCCGAGGCTGTTTTTTGTTTCTGAGCAATCAGTGGTATTACGGTTATGGTTTGCTAGACCATAGCCCAACCGACACTAATCCTGTTTGGTGGCGCAGGATACTCGCCATTCGGCGTCTTCCGTCAGTAATTTCCCTTTTAAGGAAATTTCCCGATGGCACCACGAGGAGGTGGAAGTAGGACCTGACTAGCAGAGCTGCAAGATGTTCGGCTGCAGAGGCTCTTACTCGCTTTTTGTCGTGCCAGCATCCGTCGGCAGATGCTACCCCTACGAGGCCTTTGCTAGTCCTTCACCATCCAGGGCACCGACTGCCAAGCGAATATTCTCACGACTGAACTTAAGCATACTTTCTGTATGTATCTAATTGATACCATCGCCTATTACTTACTTACTTATCAGGCCAGCGATCCATGGAGGATCTGAGCCTGAGCTATAGCTGCCTTCCATCCTTGACGGTCCCGGGCACGCTGCTTCCAGTTGTCAAGACCAAGATGTCTTACATCCGCGATTACTTGGTCTTTATACCGGAGGTTCGGTCCTCCTCTTCTTCTCGAACCAGGAGGCTCGGAGTCGAAGACCCTCTTAGCAGGAGCGTTGATGACTATGCGCTCGATGTGGCCGAGCCAGTGTAGTCGATAGTCGACGGATCCTTGCCTTCCGGACTACATCCACATCTTGGTACAGCTCGTAGAGTTCGCGGTTGTGTCTTCTTCTCCATTCACCCTCCTCACAGACAGGACCAAATATCCGGCGAAGAATTTTTCTTTCGAAAGAGCCCAAAATCAACTCCGCCGTCCTGCTTATCGTCCAGCTTTCGGCTCCGTACAGCAAGACTGACAGAATGAGCGTTTTGTAAAGCATGACTTTGGTCTTTCGGGTGAGGAGTTTTGACCCCAGTTGTTTGGACCGAAGTAGCAGCGGTTGCCAAGGGCGATTCTATGCCGGATGTCCACTGTGGTGTCATTTGTGGAATTTACGTTTGCCCCGAGGTAGACAAACTCCTTAACTACCTCGAAGTTGTAGCTGTCAATTGTTATATTTTGTCCCAGGTGGTGAGCGACGGATTGGTTTTTGCTTGACATCATGTATTTCGCTTTGTCCTCATTGATCTTAAGACCAACACGTTTCGCCTGTTCCTCAGCATTGTGAATGCTTCCACAACGCCACGGCGAGAACACGACATGATGTCGATATCATCTGCGTATCCTAGCAGCTGGACGGACTTGTAGAAGATAGTGCCTTCCCTGTTGACGCCTGCCCGTCGTACTATCTGCTCCAGCACCAGGTTGAAGAAGTCACATGACAGCGCATCTCCTTGCCGAATTCCGGTGCATGTTTCAAACGGTTCCGAAGTCCTAGAACCGAGTTGCACGGTGCATCACGTATTTTTTAGCGTGGCGCGACACAACTGGATCAGTTTTACCGGGATCCCGAATTCGGCCATCGCCCCAAACAGTTCTTCACGATGAATGCTGTCGTATGCGGCTTTGAAATCGATGAAAAGATGGTGTGTATCGATTCGAAACTCGTTGGTCTTTTCCAGGATTTGTCGAAGTGTGAAAATTTGGTCTATAGTTGATTTGCCGGGCCGGAAGCCGCACTGGTAGCTGCCGATTAGTGCGGTGCAAAATGGTTTTAGACGTTCACACAATACGCTGGACAGGACCTTGTATGCGACATTAAGCAGGGATATACCTCTATAATTCTTGCAAGAGGTAGGATCGCCTTTTTTGTGGATGGGGCATATAGAGCTGGTATTCCAGTCGTCGGGCATGCTTTCATCTTCCCAAATTCTGCAGATGATCTGGTGCATGCTCCCTACCAAAACATCGCCGCCAGCCTTGAAGAGCTCTGATGGCAAGCCATCTGAGCTTGCGGCCTTGTTGTTCTTCAGCTTCTGAATAGCTGTGCCGACTTCTTCGATGTTGGGTGGGAGGACTACTTCAGCGGCTGGAGTTGGGATTTCCTCGGTCCCTACCACTCTCTCTTGGTCATGCTCGTTAAGCAGCTGCTGGAAATGCTGCTTAAATACATCCAGTATCCCCTGCGGGTCGGTGACAAGATTACCCTCACAGTTGAGGCCGTTACCCCCTTTTTGAAGCCTCCTGCAAGGCCTTTGGCTTTCTTGTAAAAGGCTCGTATTTTATGTTTATCCCTAGACTCCTCGATATCCTTGAGCTGGGAGGCTGCGAAGATTCTTTTCTTTTGTCGCAGTAGCTTTTTCTCCTCATTTCTACTGGCTCGGTACTCTTCTTGCGCTGCCCTGGTTTTCCTCTGCAGCGCCTTTTGGTACGCCTCGTCGGTTGCTGCCTTTTTCTGCTCACACTCGCCATCATACCACGGGTTTCTTGTCGGGGGTGGTAGGTTTCGGCTACTTCCTGAATGGCTGAGCGGCAATGCAGCCACATATTATTGGCATTTGTGTTCGACGTAGGCATACCGTAGAGTCTTTCGCTCAGATGCTCCCTGTAGACTCTGGTAACCTCCGGTGTGCTCAGGCGCCCAATGTCGAACCTCCTCCTGATGGGCTGGTGCAGCTTTCTGACATTGGACAGTCGAGCTCTGAATCTTGCTGCTACGAGGAAGTGGTCAGAGTCGACATTTGCCCCTCTGAATGTTCGCACATCCAGGATGTTTGACGAGTGCCTTGCGTCAATGAGCTCATGGTCGATTTGGTTGGCGGTTCGACCGTCCGGAGATCGCCAGGTTGCTGTGTGGATTCGCTTGCGAGGTAATCTTGTGCTACTTATCACCGCATTACGAGCTGTCGCAAAGTCAGTGAGTCGGAAGCCGTTATCTGTTGTTGTATCGTGGAGGCTGTGCTTCCCGATCACTCCGCCAAGGGTGTTCTCCCTACCGATTTTGGCGTTGAAGTCCCCGAGCACGATTTTTACATCGTACTCCGGACAAGCTCCGTAGGCGTTGTCCAGGAGGTCATAGAAGTCCTCCTTGATAGGGTCTTCAGCCTCGTCGGTAGGGGCGTGTGCACATATAAGGCTGATGTTATAAAATCTGCCTCTGATGCGGATCACAGCCAGGCGATCACTTATAGGTTTAAAGTCGATGACCTTCGACCTTAACCGCTTTTCCACAGCAAATCCGCATCCCAGTAAGTGCAATCTTTTGTGACAGCTGTAATAAATGTCGCAATTTTTCTTCCTAATCATACCGTTTCCTATCCAGCGTATTTCCTGGACCGCAGTAATATCCGCCTTGTACTGCGTGAGGATTCCTTCTAGTTTATGAGCAGCTCCGGGAGTGTACAGGGTTCTGACATTCCAGGAGCATACTCGCAAATCGTGTTCCTTTTTCGTGCGTTGTCGTCGTCGAGTATCCGTCCGTGTATCCGAGGCATTTTGCTCATTCATAACTTTAAGTTTTTTTTACGTGGGCGGATTGTTAGCCCGCCGCACAACCGCCATTCTGGTCGCCTATTCACTAACAGATCCGTCTCTATTTGCCTGTAGAGTGTAGTGAGTGGCGATTTAGCTTCAGTTGCGGTCTGCTCGAAGTTTGCGCTTGATCCTAATCTACCTTCCCATTTCCGGAGATTTTGACATGACCTGGTACCTAGCAGAACCTCTCTTTGCAGAGTGTGACGAGTTTGGATCTTATCTATGCTGCCTGCAGTCTTAGTGACTGCCCGGCAATATGTAGACTATGCTCCAAGGTGATTCCCGTCAACGTGGTTCTCATAATTCTCTAAATTAAACGTCAATCGCTATTAATATCTTTTTTATTTTGACTGAGTATATATACATATTCATAGGTGTATATACGAGGATATTAGGCATATCTATAGGTAGGTATGCATGTATTAAAAAAAAGTGTTCGATTCTTAGATAAAACTTAATCAATTAAGGATTGAGTACAAAAGAATGTAAGTATGGCAAACAAGAACTAACAAGGACTCAATTCGTCTTCGTCGTGTCGGGAAATTTCAGCGTTCTTTGGTCAAAACTTTCTTTCAATTGGATTTTACTTATTTTTTCATCCGATTCTAGAACGTGGATTGATTTGATATTTATTTCCGGAATGCGTACACATTACATGCCGCTAGACACGTTTCGGTTTACTGACAATGGTGTAACTGAGTCCGTTGTAATTTCTGTGATCGAGACTCATCTCGGAATCGTTGAGCATAGTTGTTGAGACATTTCCTGACTTCGATTGCGATGCATTATTGGCAGGCACTTGTGGGCCAGGTATGCTAGGTTTACGTAGTACACCGTAACCTAGATAACTATCGTCAGCTACTCGACATGGATGCGTATCGGGACTAGCGATGAATTCGTAATCGTTAGGCACTGGAATGCTTGGTGGCTTACGGAGATTCGACGATGACGAAACGGTAACGATGGTCTTGTAACCGCTTGATGCATTATTATTCGGAGATAAAAAGTCCAAACGGTCGTAGGTGGCTTCGGTTTCGTTGTCGTCGCTGTCGATTGTTTTCGCACTTAAGTCTTTGGATGCGGCTTTGAGGCGTTGCGATTGCGTTCGTTGCCAGGAGAAATCAATTAGATCATCGTCGGGTGTGTGATTTCGTTCGGTGTGTTTGATGTCACCGACACCGAGTGTCTTCCACGCATCGGTGATTGTCTCAATACTCTCGTAGTCGCGTTCAGTTGGCTTGGTTATCTGTGAATTATCGTTGCGTAGCGGTAGATCAGGAGGTGAGGACGATACGCCGGCAATGCTTTTGACCAAATCCGGCGATGAAGACGGTTTAAGGATCACTGTCGAACCGCCGGCTTTATTGGGATCGACTGAAGTTGTTATCGAAACGGGTTCATAGTTTTGGAATACTTTGAATTTATCACAATTTTGCTGTTGTTGTTGTTGTACGTTGCTTATCATCGTTTTCAGTTCAGTGGATGGCAACGATAGAGAAGATAATGGAGTTGTTGGCGCGGACGATAGTTGTGATGCTTGTTGCTTATCGCTGTTCAGATTGAGAAGTTTGCGGGGCGGTTTGTTTGGAATATTTTTCACTATCGGCGGTGTTATCGCGTTCGATGCAGATGATGTACTTGAGTTAAAAGAACAATTGTTTAACGAATCGGAAGATGGTAGGAAGCTACGTAGCGATATGATACTATGCGTTGAGTTTAATTCGAATTCACTGCCATTGGGATTCTGAGGCGACGGTGGAAGTGGACTTCGTGAGCCCGGTTCCATAGACAGTGCAGCACTTAGTTGATTTTCTCCACAATCGATGCTATTAAGACTTTCGCCACTAATCAACTTCTTCATGGATTTCATCTTCGATGACATGCAACGAAAGACCTCCTGCGGATTCGAATGATCTAGTGTGAACACTCCCTCGCCGGTGGTACATTTTCGACCGGCTTCAAAGGTAAATTTTCCATCACGATAACCGTATTTTCGTATAAATCTATATGGCCACTTGGCTATGACGTTGCTTAGATCCTCGGCTGACTTCAATTGCAACTCGGTGGCAGTTAAATGTAACATATACGATTTGGGTTCCAAGTTGCAACGAATCGATGTTTCGGACGGAATGAGCTTTACGATAAAAAGACCATCGCCATATGAACTACAATACAAGTCGTTATCCTCTTCGATCACTGTGCTTCTGCTTAGCGTTCCGCCTTTATCGCGAAATGCCACCGATTGTAGAGCTGTCAACCACTCTTTTAGGTCCTCGTCGGTTAATGTGTTCAATGTGAGCGTACCGGTCATTTTGACGATGTGAATTAGATTGGCTGGTGGAGGTTGTTGTGTGATTTTTACACAATTTTCAAGCGTGATGATCTTCGGGTTTTTATCTTCTTTCGATTCACATATTTCAAGGCGTTCGATACCATGTCGACTGGACTTAAATAGTAGACAATAGCGTTGGCTGCTTTTCTAAAAAGACACAAGACACAATCGGTATTAATAGAGTCAAGCGGTTGAAAGGGTTGAAAATAGATCGTATGCACGAAAACACAAGCACATGCCGGCTCAACAACCCAATGCTTCCACAATAAACAAGTGTAGTGTCGCAGATAACGAAATCAATTCAAAGCAATTGCACGAAACAAGAAGGAATCCCCTTAATGTTTGGAGAGCTAGTTCTTTCGTAGTTTAATCACGAACCGAGCCATATTCGTTTGGCGAATAATAAACACTGAAGCATTCAGTCGAGGATCGGCGCCATCCGTTTTATTTTATTTGGCAATTACTCCACAAATCACTGGAGTTGGACAGAGATTTGTTGGATTTTCGTGCAAATGAGGAATGAATCTAATTGAGAATCGATGTTCAACAAACCTTTTTCGATATCCGGTTAAGTGAGAAGCCCGATTGGGTCGGGACGTTTAGAAATCCAGCTAGAACAGGTAGTTCCGTATCCATTTTCCTGTTCGAAACGAAACAAATATGTAGAGTATGAGAGAATGAGGATTTCCAATAGTTTAGGGCCGCGATTGTTGTAAACTTTAAATGCTAATCGGTTTTGTATTTTATTCGAGCACTGCCAGCTGCTAACAGGCTTAGCCAGCTACACACATACTTAAAGGTGTAAATTGAAACTTGTTTTGGCTCTACGAAAATAAAACTGAACACATTTGGGCACGACGAACAAAAGCAGTGTTGGCTCTTACGTTTTTCTTCTTTTCCTCTTGGCGGACTTGGATCGATGTATTTCGATTGTGCGTAACGAGCAGATGAATTGGTATTTTGAATTACAATTACATGATCTTGGTGAGGGCAGTTTTTTGTTAGATTCACGTTTTTTTCTTTAATTGAAGGCACAGTTAAATTGGATTGCAATAAGAATTTGATTGAAATTCCTGTCTTTTATCTAAATCCAGCGATACTAGTTCCCTCGCGCGGCGATCGGCAGTAGGTCAGTGACAGGACAGTGATCGCGAAGAGTCCGATTGCTAATTCTCTTAAAAGAGACTCTACTTCGAACACTGTTAAGGTTTGTTTGTTTAGAAAATTATTGGAAGACAAATGGAAGTATTAGAAGTCTGTTTCCGTTATCATGCCGTAGCTCTACTGAGCAGAGAGCCAACCACATGCCTCGGATATAACGGACCGGATTAATGTTGACGACCCTTGCAAAAAACGAAAAAAGGACAATGATCTTCGGCTTTGTACGTGGAATGTTAGGTCCCTAAACAGGCCACGTGCAGCCGAACAACTTGCGGAAGCCCTAGACCGCTATAAAGCGGACATAACCACCAACCAGGGGAGGGCATGGGCTCGGACATACAGGGTAAAGTTGTTGATCGCTCTCAACCTGGCAAGATGCCAGTAACGATCCCTGTTTAAATGCCCGACGACGACAACGCACGAAAAAGGAACACGATTTGCGAGTATGCTCGTGGAATGTCAGAACCCTGTACACTCCCGGAGCTGCTCATAAACTAGAAGGAATCCTCCCGCAGTACAAGGCGGATATTACTGCGGTCCAGGAAATACGCTGGATAGAAAACGGTATGATTAGGAAGAAAAATTGCGACATTTATTACAGCTGTCACAAAAGGTTGCACTTACTGGGATGCGGGTTTGTCGTGGGAAAGCGGTTAAGGTCGAAGGTCATCGACTTCGAACCTATAAGTGATCGCCTGGCTGTGATCCGCATCAGAGGCAGATTTTATAACATCAGCCTTATATGTGCACACGCCCCTACCGACGAGGCTGAAGACCCTATCAAGGAGGACTTCTATGACCTCCTGGACAACGCCTACGGAGCTTGTCCGGAGTACGATGTAAAAATCGTGCTCGGGGCCTCAAAGGAAAACACCCTTGGCGGAGTGATCGGAAAGCACAGCCTCCACGATACAACAACAGATAACGGCTTCCGACTCGCTGACTTTGCGACAGCTCGTAATGCGGTGATAGATAGCACAAGATTCCCTCGCAAGCGAATCCACACAGCAACCTGGCGATCTCCGGACGGTCGAACCGCCAGCCAAATCGACCATGTGCACATTGACGCAAGGCACTCGTCAAACATCCTGGATGTGCGAACATTCAGAGGCGCAAATGTCGACTCTGACACTTCCTCGTAGCAGCAAGATTCAGAGCTCGACTGTCCAATGTCAGAAAGCTGCACCAGCCCATCAGGAGGAGGTTCGACATTGGGCGCCTGAGCACACCGGAGGTTGCCAGAGTCTACAGGGAGCAGCTGAGCGAAAGACTCTACGGTATGCCTACGTCGAACACAAATGCCAATAATATGTGGCTGCATTGCCGCTCAGCCATTCAGGAAGTAGCCGGAACCACCTTAGGATACCTACCACCCCCGATAAGAAACCCGTGGTATGATGGCGAGTGTGAGCAGAAAAAGGCAGCAACCGACGAGGCGTACCAAAAGGCGCTGCAGAGGAAAACCAGGGCAGCGCAAGAAGAGTACCGAGCCAGAAGAAGGGAGGAGAAAAAACTACTGCGACAAAAGAAAAGAATCTTCGCAGCCTCCCAGCTCAAGGATATCGAGGAGTCTAGGGATAAACATAAAATACGTGCCTCTTACAAGAAAGCCAAAGGCCTTGCAGGAGGCTACATGGGCCTGTCTGCACTCATCATCAAACCAGGGGTTTCTCGACGGTGGTGGCTCGAAACCGAGTATATCTGAGGCGGCCTCTCTAATGGCGTTCTGACAACGACTCCATTGCTGTTCCATGGTTTCTGCAGATTGCATCGGGACTTCAGGGAGCTTGAGGGAGACTTGATCGGCGAAGGTCCTCGCGGTCTCCTGCGATTGCAGCTTGTATGTATGTATATTGGCGTAACAGTCCATGAAGGACCTGAGCCGAGCTTCTCTCAATCACCCATGTTGTGTGTGATTTAATTTTCACATAGGTGAAAGGGACCTACAGTTTATTGCCGGTTCCGAACGGCGTATTTCGAGAAGCTTTTCATGACAATTTTACTACAGGGGGTTTTGTCAGAACCCCGCTGAGGAGAAACACCGTGAAAAACACGCTCGATGACATGGCTGTGTCGGGATTCGATCCCGTGTCCTCGGCGTAAGAGGGCAACACACTACCCACTGCGCCACGGTGCTCTCGCGATTGCAGCTTGCCGACGTTAAATTTTGGTGTTCTTACTCGACTCCGTTGATTCCGAGAAATTCGCATCCGTACCTTGGCTGCAACA
The DNA here is from genome assembly GCA_951905685.1 of Eumerus sabulonum. Classification (NCBI taxonomy): domain Eukaryota; kingdom Metazoa; phylum Arthropoda; class Insecta; order Diptera; family Syrphidae; genus Eumerus; species Eumerus sabulonum. The sequence goes on along the minus strand of OX645062.1, from coordinate 21,235,739 downwards.
AGGTAATGATCCGAATCGATGTTGGCTCCTCGAAAGGTTGGGACATCTAGGATGCTGGAGGAGTGTCTGCCGTCGATCGCAGTATGATCAATTGGATTAGTTGTCGATTGATCGAAAGACCGCCAGGTCCCCTTATGGATGTTGAGGTGTGGGAATCGTGTACTTGCTACTACCAGATTATGTCCCGCCATAAATTCCACTAGCCTTAGTCCGTTTTCTGACGTGGTGGTGTGTAGGCTGTGCTTTCCAATGACCCGTTCAAAGATAGCTTCCTTACCCAGCTTCGCATTGAAATCTTCTAGAACGATTTTGGTGTCATAGCTGCGACATTGCGCATACGTTCTACCTAGATCATAGAAGTCGTCTTTATGTCGGATACCTTTCTCCTCTGTGGGGGCGTGGGCATATATTAAGCTTATATTGCCGAGATTGGTCTTGATGCGGATAGTTATAAGGCGTTCGCTTACATACTGGAAGCTGAAGACTTTTTTCCCGAGTCTGCCTCGAACAACAAATCCGCATCCGAATAAGCGTTGTTTGTCTTCTCTGTAGCAGTTTCCGTAGTAGATATCACAGTTTTTCATCCGCTTTTTGCCTGGCCCATCCCCATCGCACTTCTTGGAGCGCGGTAATATCTGCCTTATAGCAGTCCAAAAAGTTGACCAGTTGTCCGGCTGCACCTGGTCTGTTGAGGAACCTAACGTTCCAGGTGCAGATCCGGAATTCCTTTCCTTTTAGACGTTTGCGGGGGTTGTCAACATGTAATCCGTCCGTAGTTGTCCGAAGCTGCTAGTTGTCTCTGAACAAGTTTTGATTTTATGCGATAGAGATGTTAACCCTAAGCGCAACCCCCAACCTGGATGGCCAGGTTCCTCTTTCACCAGGAACAAGGGGTCGGGTCGCTGCACACATTGGTTCACTACCTGGCGGGTGCCAGTATAGCTATCCAGGGGAGGCCACGCGGAGGCTGTGGGTCAACTCGAAATGAGCAGGGACAGAGATCGAAGCTGGCGTTTGCCAAGTTAAACGCGATCAACTTCTTTGCTCTATTTGCTCGCTCCCTTCTCCCCTTTTGGAGCACTAATATGGGAAATTTTTTCAGTTGGCGTAATAACCAACGCTCGTCTGCTTCCGTAAATATTTCTCCGAAACTTTGGTTTAGGTTTATTGCTTTGCTCTGTAGATTCTTTGTAACGCCTTACAATGTTAAATACTATTCTTGGGGCTCTATTTATAATGTCTGCAATTTGTCGCACAGTTTTGCTATTTCTACAAAAACGAATTATGACTGTAAGTCTTGGAAGCCCAGCTTTTGTATAAAGTTGGTTGGAACTTGGAACGTTGGGACTTAACGGACAAAATATAGGATCAACCCAACACCGAATAAATAAACCCAATTGCTTGCATTTACGAAAACCAATTTGAATTCATCGAGTCTATTCCGATTGTGAATCGTGAACAGAAAGTTCGAGAGTCGAAACTCATACACGATTTCTCTTTATACGTGCGTGACACAACGTTTCTCTTTGAAAATTAGCAAATTCTTGCTGAGAGACAGCTCAAGCTGTCAAGGCAAACGTCATTTCTCTGCTACTCCGTGCAAGTGTCAATTTATTGTTTAGGCTGTTTCATTTTAAATCTGATTCAGTTGGAATATGTTTCGTTTTTGAATATTTTTAAAGGATATTGAGGCTTATTCGAGTATCTCATGAATTTGTGGACATCTCCGCTTTGCGATCTATTGTTTACTTCTATTTAAAATGTCGAGTAAGTTGATAAAACTATCTGATTCCAATTTCGAAGAGAATCGTGGTTTATTTTATTATTGTTTATGTTATTCAATACCACTTCTCTTATTCTTAGCGGGCGCTACAGTTCGGGGTGAACCTGGTCCTCAACCAACATGCCCCTCCATCTAGCACGATCTTTCGCTAGCCTTTTCCATTGCCGCACACCCAGTTGGCTGAGGTCCCCTTCCACTTGGGTGCGCCATCGTAAGTGCGGCCGTCCTCTGCTTCTTCGTCCCTCGGGGTTAGATTCAAAGACTCTTCGGGCAGGATCTGTGGTGTCTATTCGCTCTACCTGGCCCAGCCCTCTTAAGCGTTGAATCCGTAGACGCCTGACTAGGCTCATGTCGCTCTACAGCCCGTAAGGTTCGTGGTTGAATCTTCTCCTCCATCCCCCGTCTGCGTTTATAGGCCCAAAAATCACGCGCAAAATCTTTCTATCGAACCGACCAAGGGCCTCCTCATCCGCTTTTGACAGTGTCCATGCTTCTGCACCGTACAACAGGACCGGGATGATAAGGGTCTTATATAGAGTCAACTTTCTCGTTCGGGAGAGGGCTCTATTACTCAATTGCCTCCTGAGCCCAAAGAAACAGCGATTAGCAAGAGTGATTCTGCGTTTGATTTCGGAACTGATGTCGTTGTTCCAGATCACTGCGGAGCCAAGGTAAGGTAGACGAAGTCCTTAACTACCTCGAACTTATATCTGCCAATACAAACGTTCCGGCCGAGACGTCTGTGTTGAGCGTCCTTTTTTGATGACAGCATATATTTAGTTTTGCCCTCGCTTACTACCAAACCAACTTTCGCCGCCTCGAACTCAATACTCGCAAAAGCCTCATTGACATCTCGCTGTGATCTACCTATGTAGTATGTCAATATCGTCGGCGTATGCAATGAGTTGCGAGGATTTGAAATAGATTGTGCCTCTTGTATTGGCCAGTGATTTTTGCACAGTCATTTCCAATATGATGTTGTCACACGACAGCACAGCGCATCGCCCCGCCTAAATCCTTTTTTGACATCAAAACTATCGGTAAGGTGTTCACCGATTCGGATGGAAGAGCGGGCATTCTCCAGAGTCATCCTGCATAGTCTGATGAGCTTAGCGTTGTATAGCTCGTCTCTAATTAAGCTGTTGTATGCGGCTTTGAAGGGCTAGTGTGAACATTTGGTCGATGGGTGACTTCCCTGGCCCGAATCCGCACTGATAAGGGTGTTCACACAAAATGGCAGAGAAGATTTTGTAGGCGATGTTAAGGAGGCTTATTCCTCTGTAGTTGGCGCAATCAGAGGGGTCTCATTTCTTGTGGATCGGGCATACGATGCTGAGACTCCATTCCTCGGGCATGCTTTCCTCTAACCATATCTTACGGATGAGCTGGTGCATGCTCCTAACCAGGTCATCCCCAGCTGCCTTGAAGAGCTCAGCAGACAGTCCGTCTGCGCCAGCACCTTTATTCGACTTGAGCTTCGATCTGGCAATCTTAACTTCGTCGAGGTCAGGGGGACAGAATTCTCTACGGTCTTCGTTGATGAGAAATGGATCATTCTGCCTGACAGCGGTATATTGACTAACATCGCCGTTATACAGTCTGCAGAAGTGGTTTTTCCATATTCTCAGCATCGACTGGGGTTCTACTACTAGGTGTCCGTTCTCATCCCCGCAGGCTTCCGTTCTGGCTTTATAACCTTGGCATGTTCGCTTTATCTGTCGATAAAACTTTCGAACGTCACGCCTGGAGTAACACCTCTCCAAATCCTCAATCGCGCGCTTCTCGTGCTCTTTCTTCTTTCTTCTGAGAAGCTTATGTTCCTCCCTTCTTTTTAACTCATAGAGCTCACGAGCTGCTCTTATTCTCTTATGCAGCGAGGCTTTATTTGTATTCTGCTTCGCTGTGTGAATCCCCCTACACTCGTCGTCGAACCAGGTGTTTCTTCGTGGTGGAGCATTGGAACCCAAAACTTCGATTGCAGAACAAGCCCTGAATGTTTGCAAAGGCTCCACTGCTGTTCTATTGATAGCGTGGAGGATTGAGGTGTATTGGAGAGCTTAAGGGAGACGCGATCGGTAAAAGCACGAGCTGTTTCTGGCGATAATAGCTTTCCGACGTCATAACTTTGTATTCTTACTCTACTCTGTTGCGTTCGTGATATCCGTAAGCGCATCTTGGCTACTACAAGATAGTGGTCCGAGTTGATGTTAGCCCCTCGGAAAGTTCGAACATCAAGAATAGTGGAGGAGTGTCTGACGTCGATCGCGATGTGATCAATCTGGTTGGTAGTCGATTGATCAAAAGACCGCCAGGTGCCTTTGTGTATATCGAGGTGCGGGAAGCGCGTACTGGCTAGAAGGAGATTTCGCCCCGTAGCAAGATCAATCAGCCTGTGTCCGTTATCGGAGGTGGTACCGCGTAGGCTATGTTTGCCGATGACTCGTTCAAAGATGCTTTCCTTACCCAGCTTAGCATTGAAGTCTCCTAGTACAATTTTGATGTCATAGCTGGGACATTGGGCATACGTTCTGTCTAGGAGATCGTAGAACTCATCATCCTTGTCTGCCGTGGGGGCGTGGACGCGGAAACTTATGAGGCATTCGCTCACATGCTTAAAGCTTAGGACTTTTTGCCTAAGTCCACCTCAAACAACAAATCCGCATCCGAACAATCGTTGTCCTCTCTCCCTATAGCAGTCGCCGTAGTAAATATCGCAGTTTTTCATCCGCTTTATACCCGGTCCATTCCATCGCATTTCCTGGATGGCGGTGATGTTCGCTTTATAGCGGTCTAGGCCGCCGCAAGTTGTTCGGCTGCACGTGGCCTGTTTAGGGACCTAACATTCCACGTACAAAGCCGAAGATCATTGTCCTTTTTTCGTTTTTTGCAAGGGTCGTCAACATAAATCCGGTCCGTTATATCCGAGATTGTGGTTACGGTTACGGCTTACTAGGCCGTAGTCCAACCGACTAATCCTGTTTTTTGGCGCAGGGCGCTGGTCACTCGCCCTTCCCCGTCTGCAATTTCCATAGGAAATCTCCAGATGGCACCAAGAGGTGGGGATGGGACTTACTAACAGTGCCGCAAGATGTTCGACTGCGGTGGCTCTTCTCGCTTTTTAGCAGGCCAGCATCCGTCGGATAGATGCTACCCCTACGATACCTTAGTCCTTTGCCATCCGTTCAATTACTATTAACTTGCAAAAATGTTGGCATGATGCGCTTGACAATGCAAGGCCTTGAGAAGTGTTCGGAAAGTTTCTGTAGCCCTAATTAAATTGAATCCATCCTCCCACCAGTTTATGTATTTTACGTGTTGACATTTCATTCTAATCAAGATCAACTTATCCTTAATTGAACAGGTTTAACTGATGCACTTGATTTCTTCAAAGAGCTTGACATTAGCGCCACTGCCGACATCGACGAGATTCCTAATCAATTTGCCCGTATACTGTCATGGTTTCCTATCGAATCGTTCTTAGAACCCACCATTCTAGAATTGAGGATCATACTCAAAGCCACACTATATATGTATGCGAGCCTCAGTGCTCACGGACATAAATTAGAAGAGAAACTGAAAACGACCGAAACTATTCCGAAAAATGTACTCAGCAGCTTACTGACAAATTTCAACAATGGAACACTATTACAGGACGTATGTAAACAGCTTCTTATGACGACAACAGGTCCTAATCACATACTCGAGATACAAGACTTTTGCAACGATTTTTTAGACGCACAGCGGTATTATGAAATACTCGCCGAAGCTCGCGAAGTACGGCGATGTCGCACGACCGATAGCCCTGTAGCTACAGAGGCGAGATTCCTACTCACCACCACTTTTCACTTGCCATCGGAGAAGGACATCGAAACAGCAATTCAACGGATTGTGGATAATGTAAAATTCGAAGTGCTCGCTTGGATAGTTAACTACGACGGACGTCATACTTACTTTGCAATGAAATGCGAAATTATTCAGAACGAGATCTGTTCTCGTTTAGAGAATGGAGCTATCAGTGACCATTTCCTATCGACGATGTTTGAATTTGTGGCTCTCGACGAATTTGGCTTGAAGACCTACTTGATATGTTTGAAAAACCATATGTTTGCCAGAAGCCTGATCAGTTTTTTTATTCGTTTTTTGAGTACACTCGAGGATACTTCATCCGATAACAATAAACAAACAAGATTGAAGGAACTCGATCGAGATCAAGTGAGTTTCCTAATTGCCGCGATGTTAAGTAGGAACTCCGATTGTAGGATAGACTTCCACAAGAAGCTTGCTGGTATGGATATAAACGTAAACGTGCTTTTGAATATCAATCACTTGAATTTGGTTTATGATTTTTAATCAATTTACAACTACAGACCTTCAAGTAAGCATAGGCAAGGTCTAGTTAAATTTGTACATAATTTTGTAGTAGAGGATTAAAGCAACTATAAATGCATGATACGTTTGAAGACATTTCTTTTTAGTTTTTATTTATTTTGCTGCGCCCGTCTTACTTACTTATCAGGCCAGCGATCCATGGAGGATCTGAGCCTGAGCTATAGCTGCCTTCCATCCTTGACGGTTCCGGGCACGCTGCTTCCAGTTGTCAAGACCAAGATGTCTTACATCCGCGATTACTTGGTCCTTATACCGGAGGTTCGGTCTTCCTCTTCTTCTCAAACCAGGAGGCTCGGAGTCGAAGACCCTCTTAGCTGGAGCGTTGATGTCCATGCGCTCGATGTGGCCGAGCCAGTGTAGTCGATGGATCTTTGCCTTCCGGACTACATCCACATCTTCGTACAGCTTGTAGAGTTCGCGGTTGTGTCTTCTTCTCCATTCACCTTCCTCACAGACAGGACCAAATATCCGGCGCAGAATTTTTCTTTCGAAAGAACCCAAAATCAACTCCGCCGTCCTGCTTATCGTCCAGCTTTCGGCTCCGTACAGCAAGACTGGCAGTATGAGCATTCTGTAAAGCATGACTTTGGTCTTTCGAGTGAGGAGTTTTGACCCCAGTTGTTTGGACAAGCCGAAGTAGCAGCGGTTGCCAAGGGCGGTTCTATGCCAGATCTCCACTGTGGTATCATTTGTGGAATTTACGTTTGCCCCGAGGTAGACAAACTCCTTGACTACCTCGAAGTTGTTGTATTTTGTCCGAGTTGGTGAGCGACGGATTGGTTTTAGCTTGACAGCATGTATTTCGTTTTGTCCTCATTGATCTTAAGACCAACTCGTTTCGCCTGTTCTTCAATCGCCGTGAATGCTTCCACAATGCCACGGCGAGAACACGCGATGATGTCGATATCATCCGCGTATCCTAGCAGCTGGATGGACTTGTAAAAGATAGTGCCTTCCCTGTTGACGCCTGCCCGTCGCACTATCTGCTCCAGCACCAGGTTGAAGAAGTCACATGACAGCGCATATCCTTTCTGAAATCCGGTGCATGTTTTGAATGGTTCCGAGGTCCTAGAACCGAGTTGCACGGTGCATCGCGTGTTTTTTAGCGTGGCGTGACACAACTGGATCAGTTTTACCGGGATCCCGAATTCGGCCATCGCCCCAAACAGTGCTTCACGATGAATGCTGTCGTATGCGGCTTTGAAATCGATGAAAAGATGGTGTGTATCGATTCGAAACTCGTTGGTCTTTTCCAGGATTTGTCGAAGTGTGAAAATTTGGTCTATAGTTGATTTGCCGGGCCGGAAGCCCCACTGGTAGCTGCCGATTAGTGCGGTGCAAAATGGTTTTAGACGTTCACACAATACGCTGGACAGGATCTTGTATGCGACATTGAGCAGGGATATACCTCTATAGTTCTTGCAAGAGGTAGGATCGCCTTTTTTGTGGATGGGGCATATAGAGCTGGTATTCCAGTCGTCGGGCATGCTCTCATCTTCCCAAATTCTGCAGATGATCTGGTGCATGCTCCCTACCAGAACATCGCCGCCAGCCTTGAAGAGCTCTGATGGCAAGCCATCTGAGCCTGCGGCCTTGTTGTTCTTCAGCTTCTGAATAGCTGTGCCGACTTCTTCTATGCTGGGTGGGAGGACTACTTCAGCGGCTGGAGTTGGGATTTCCTCGGTCCCTACCACTCTCTCTTGGTCATGCTCGTTAAGCAGCTGCTGGAAGTGCTGCTTAAGTACATCCACTATTCCCTGCGGGTCGGTGACAAGATTACCCTCGCAGTTTCGAAGAGCCAGGGTGCCCTTTTTGAAGCCTCCTGCAAGGCCTTTGGCTTTCTTGTAAAAGGCTCGTATTTTATGTTTATCCCTAGACTCCTCGATATCCTTGAGCTGGGAGGCTGCGAAGATTCTTTCTTTTGTCGCAGTAGTTTCTTCTCCTCCCTTCTTCTGGCTCGGTACTCTTCTTGCGCTGCCCTGGTTTTCCTCTGCAGCGCCTTTTGGTACGCCTCGTCGGTTGCTGCCTTTTTCTGCTCACACTCGCCATCATACCACGGGTTCGCTGCGCCCGTCTGGTGGCACAAAACAAGTATCAGTGCAAGCCAAGCTCAACAAATTGCAAAGACTAGCTTGCATCTGTATCACCGGGGCCATGAGAACAACCCCCACAGCAGCACTAGAAGTCATCACAGACCTGCTACCTCTTCATCTCCAACTGAAGAAAGAAGCAATGGTCTTCGCCCATAGACTGATCGTGGAGGATGACTCTAACCGTAGGCTCTTTCACCCTGATTACCTTACCGAAATAAACAGGTATGAAATCCTAAAGATATCTCTCACAGACAACTGTCTCCCCAGATAAGCTTTATCCAAAACTACAAGGTCACATTCCCCAACCGACAAAACTGGGAACAGGATAGACCCTCTTTCAATCGTGTGGTACACAGATGGCTTCAAAACGAACGAAGGCGTTGGGGCTGGAGTATACGGAGCAAATACAGGCACATGCATCTACGTCAGCATGGACAGATACATATAACTCCGTTTTTCAAGTAGAGATATTTGCTATAGAACTCTGTCTCAGAGAAAATAAAACAAAAACATTTACATTCTTTCTGACAGCAGGGTTGCACTTCTGGCCCTAAGGGCTATGAAATCACCTCCAAACTGGACTGGGACTGCCTACTTCACCAGCTGCCCAGCACAAACAGAGTTCATCTCATTTGGATACCTGGACACAGCGGCCATACAGGCAACGAAAAGGCGGACCTTCTAGCAAGGAAAGGCTCTGCATCACCATTTATGATGCCATGGCCTTTCACGGCCACTACTGCAGATTGTATAACGGCGATATTAGTCAATATACCGCTGTCAGGTAGAATGATCCATTTCTAATCGACGGAGACCGCGGAGAATTCTGTCCCCCTGACCACAACGAAGTTAAGATTGCCATATCGAAGCTCAAGTCAAATAAAGCTGCTGACGCAGACGGACTGTCTGCTGAGCTCTTCAAGGCAGCTGGGGATGACCTGGTTAGGAGCATGCACCAGCTCATCCGTAAGATATGGTTAGAGGAAAGCATGCCCGTGGAATGGAGTCTCAGCATCATATGCCCGATCCATATCGGGCATATGATGCTGATGCTGCTGCCTATAACTGCGCCAACTATAGGGGAATAAGTCCCTTAACATCGCATATAAGATCTTCTCTGCCGTATTGTGTGAACGACTGAAACCGTTTGTGGATGACCTGATAGGTTATCCAGTGTGGTTTCAGGACAGGTAAATCCACAAAAGACCAAATATTTACGCTATGGCAGATCCTGGAGAAGACCTGGGAATACGAAATCGACACTCACCACCTTTTCGTCAATTTCAAGGCTGCATATGACAGCGTGTATAGAGACAAGCTGTACAAAGCCATGTCTAGCTTTAACATCCCTGCCAAACTCGTCCTACTGTGCAGGATGACAATCGAAAAGTCTCGCTGCTCTATTAAGGTCGGTTATGAACAAACCGAGACCTTTGATGTTAAAAAAGGATCTAGGCAAGGTGACGCGCTGTCATGGAACTTTTTCAACATCGTGCTTGGAAACATCGTGCAAGGCTCACTGGCCAACACAAGAGGTACGATTTATTTCAAGTCTACGCAATTGCTTGCGAGAACGTCAATGAGACCTCAATGCTTAGGTAGAAGCGGCTAAGATGGGTTTCAAGGTTAATGAGGGTAAAACCAAATATCTGCTTTCATCTAAACGTCACCAGGGGCGGATATAACTTTGAAGTGGTCAAGGAATTCGTCTACCTTGGCTCACTCATGACCGACGACAACAACACCAGCGCTGAGATCAAATGCAGAATCACTCTTACCCACCGCTGTTTCTTTGGGCTCAAGAGGCAATTGAGAAGTAGAGCCCTCTCTCGGAAAACCAGGGTGACACTATATAAGACCTTGATCATCCCAGTCCTCCTTTACGGCGCATAGGCTTGGACCTTAACAAAAGCGGATGAAGATGCCCTTGGTCATTTCGAGAGGAAAATTCTGCGCACTACGGCACCGTTTGTTCAAACGGTGTATGGAGGAGAAGATTTAACGAAGAATTGTACGGGTTGTACAGTGGCATCGGCCTAGTACGACGTCTACGGATACAGCGCCTAAGGTGTCTAGAGCGCATGAAAAATACAGCTCCGACCCGAAGAGTCTTCGAATCCACCCCGGAAAGAAGGCGCGGCGGAGGACGGCCGCATCTACGGTGGCGCACGCAGTTGGAAGGAGGCCTTAACCAACTGGGCGTGCGGCGCTTGAAACAGCTGGCCAACGACCGAGCCAGCTGGAGACGCTTGTTGGTTGAGGACCAGGTTCACCACGGACTGTAGCGTCACCTAAGTAAGTAACTAAATTGCCACACACACGGCTATAAGACTAAAAGCCAACTCAAAATGGACGAGCTATGTCACTGGCCACTCCTCCATGGCATTGTAAGAATCATTGTATTCAGTAGATGAAAAAAAAAAATCCTGAACAACAGGATAACTATGGCAGAAAACTTGAACCAAATAGAACCCACCATAGTCTTGGAGAAGAACTTTACGACAATCCACCCGGATAGACAGAACTGGACCCGTCAAACGCAACCCCGCAGGAACTGCGTGGATTTTTACACTGACGGGTCAAAAACCAAAGACGCAAACAACTAAAGCTGAACAAATCTCTAAAATTACCAGATCACTACGGCGTCTTCCAGGCGGACCTGTTGGCAATAAAGGAGGCTTTGTCCTGGCTGAAGTGGAACGTGATATCCACTACGGATATCCGGATTGTCACGGGTAATCAAGCAGCCGTAAAGTCGCTGGAGTCCTATGTGTACACTCCAAAAACTAGTATCGACTGTCGCCTATCTCTTAACGAAATGGCCGAACAGTTAAACATACAACTTCTTTGGGTACCAGGACAGAGCGACATCCCCGGAAACAAGAGAGCCGATACACTCGCCGGAGAAGGAATGACGCAACAATCAATCGTGGCATGTGAGGGAATACCCCTTGCAGCCATTAAAAATAATCTCATAAATTTCGCCAGGACTGAGACAAACCTGAGATGGACCCGGCTCGACAGTCAACGGACTAGGATTATAATTTCCCTAAAAAGGACTGACATCTATAAAATCATTGGTGTCATCACCGGTCACTGCCTCATTGGCAGTCGCGCGCAAAAACTAGGAATAGTTCCAAATGAATTCTACAGAAACTGCCTAGACGAAGAGGAGGTCGAATCCATTCAGCACCTTCTCAGCGCCTGTCCGGCATCCTGCTCAATCAGGAAACGATACCTAGGATCTTACTTCCTTAACGACCTGACAGATGTTCAGCAAGTAGGGATATCTGACCTTAACTTTTTAAGAAGCACTAAGTGGTTCCGTGAATAGGGGGATAAACCCCCCTCGTAGCTGCACAACGGGTCTCTCTGGCCTATGTGTATTCTTCTCTATTCTGGGAAGGCTACTAACCTACCTACCAACCTACCTTGGTTTTAGTTTGCAAGCTATTTACATGGAGTGGACCGTTAAAGAGAATCGAGTCGCGGTAATAGCGTTGCATAGGCCAAGAAGTGGTCGCCCGCGCGTCCTCCGTACGAGTGCGATAGTAAAGGCAAAATCCCCTTAGGAAGCAGAAGATCATGTCCAGGGAATTGGATATGTCAACCAGATCCATGTCTGATTCGGGATGATCTACATATGAAAGCCTATCGTCGGTCCACGATTCATCTTCTAACTTACTTACTTAAGTGGCGCTACAGTCCGTGGTGAACCTGGGCCTCAACCAACAAGCGTCTCCAGCTGGCTCGGTCTTTGGCCAGCTGCTTCCAGCGCCGCACGCCCAGTTGGTTAAGGTCCCCTTCCACCTGCGTGCGCCACAGTAGATGCGTCCGTCCTCCGCCGGAGCTGTATTTCCCATGCGCTCTACATGGGCTAGCCACCTTAGACGCTGTATCCGTAGACGTCGTACCAGGCCGATGTCGCTGTACAACCCGTGCAGTTCTTCGTTCGGGGCCGTTGTGCGCAGAATTTTCCTCTCGAAACGACCAAGGGCATTTTTATCCACTTTTGTTAAGTTCTAAGCCTCTGCGCCGTAAAGGAGGACTGGGATGATTAAGGTCTTATATAGTGTCACCATGGTTTTCCGAGAGAGGGCTCTACTTCTCAATTGCCCCTTTAGCCGAAAGAAACAGCGGTTGGCAAGAGTGATTCTGCGTTTTATCTCAGCGCTGGGGTTGTTGTCGCTGGTCACCAGTGAGCCAAGGGAGACGAATTCCTTGACCACTTCAAAGTTATATCTGCCCATGGTAACGTTGTGGCCAATACGTCGGTGTTGTCCGTTTCTTTTTGATGAAAACAGATATTTGGTTTTAGCCTCATTAACATTAAGACCCATGGTACGTCTTGTGTTGGCCAGCGACTCTTGCACGATCTTTTCAAGTACGATGTTAAAAAAGTTGCATGACAGCGCGTCACCTTGTCTAAATCCTTTTTTAACATCAAAGGTCTTGGTTTGTTCATGACCGACCTAAATAGAGCAGCGAGACTTCTCCATTGTCATCCTGCACAGTCGGACGAGTTTGGCAGGGATGTTAAAACTAGACATGGCTTTGTATAGCTCGTCTTTATACAAGCTGTCATACGCGGCCTTGAAGTCGACGAAAAGGTGGTGAGTGTCGATTTGGTATTCCTGGGTCTTCTCCAGGATTAGCCATAGCGTAAATATTTGGTCTTTTGTGGACTTACCTGTCCTGGAACCACACTGATAAGAGCCGATCAGGTTATCCACAAACGGTTTCAGGCGTTCACACAATACGGCAGAGAAGATCTTGTATATGATGTTAAGGAGACTTATTCCCCTGTAGTTGGCACAGTTATAGGGTCTTATGGACCGGGCAAACGATGCTGAGATTCCATTCGTCGGGCATGCTTTCCTCCGACCGTACCTTGCAATTGAGATGGTGCATGCACCTTACCAGCTATCTACAGCCGCCTTAAAAAGCTCAGCAGGCAGGCCGCCTGGCTTCGTCTAGGTCGGGTGGACGAAAGTCTCTTACATCGTCGTCCATTACGAATGAATTTTTCTGCCTGGCAGCCAGCGGTATCTTGTCTGTCATCGCCGATATACAGTCTGCAGAAGTGGTCTTGCCAAATCCTTAACATCGACTGTGTTTCCTAACTGTCGACTGTCATCTTCTAACTCCTCAACTAAAAAAAATTAGGCTGGATAGATGCAAGCCATGGAAGAAGTTTTCAACAAACAAAATGACAAAATGTATGCCATTTCATCTAAGGAAGCGAAAAAAGTTGTTCCAATGGTTCAACGTGGCCATCATCCCGCTTTCGTAATGGTTTGGTAGGGGTCTCTCACCATGGTGTCACATCCCAATGACTTGCCAAGAAGTTGTGCTAGAGGATGTTGTGAAGGGCTTGACCAATACCCTTTTTAATGGATACAGATGGATCTTCCAACAGGACTCCTCTTTAGCGCACAAAGCCAAAACCACGCAGGAGTGGCTCAGAGTCAATATTCCTGGCTTTATAGCAGCAGAAGATTGGCCAAATCTGAATCCACTGAATTATGGTTTGTGGTCAGAATTGGAGGATATGGCCTGCAAGACTCCCCACAGAAATTTGGAAAGCCTTAGAACAGAATTAACCTAAGTAGGGTCCACGATATCCATGGAAACCGTACGTGCTGCTATAGCCTTGTAGCAAAACGTATGGCAGGACTAGGTACAATGGAAGTCAAACAAACCTTTAGATGCTTCCTCTCGAACAACTGAATGGCGATTATATGTCTCAAACTCTCACCGAATTCACGAATCATCTTAATAATTGCTAAGCGGTGTTACCATGGGGGAGTTTTGGTATCCGCTGACAATCCATCTTCAGTCACTAACTTAACCAAAGTAGTTAGTACACCACTTTGTCGCAGCCAAGAAATAGTAGACACAAAGGACCACTTACTTACTTAGGATGGTGCCCATGGTGCAGTGGTAAACATCACCGATCGTCGAGCGAAAGGTCTGTAGTTCAAAGCCGTTCCATAGCCAAGAAAAAACAAGTATATGGTCCCAGTATATGGTCACTTTAAATGTGGGTAATTCTAATATGACACCAAAGTGCATGGAAAAAGTTGCTGAGAACTACAACCAAGGTGAAAACTCAGTCGGTTCCTCTCCTCCTATCTAGGACAGCCACCCTTGGAGAGTAGTGAACGAACACCTACGATCAAAACCGCTGCTCCCGCACGATCCTTTCAAGGATGATATAGAAAAAATTACATGACCGTGCGTCGCCCTGTCTGAATACTTTTTTGACATCGAAGGTCTCGGTTAACTCCTTATCGAGCTTAATGGAGTAGCGATAGTTCTCCATTGTCATCCTGCACAACCTGATGAGTTTGGCAGGGGTGTCGAAACATATAGCTCGTTCCTATAGACACTGTCAATGCGGCCTTAAAATCGACGAAAAGGTGGCGTGTGTCAACCTGAAATTCATTGGTCTTCTCCAAGATCTGCCGCAGTCTGAGTATTTGGCGTATCGTAGGAATTTTCCTGGCCTGAAGCCACATTGATAGGAATGGTTTCAGGCGTTCACAAAGCACGGCAGAAAAGATCGTATACGCGATGTTAAGGAGACTTATTCCTCTATAGTTAGCGCAGTTATAGGGGTCTCCTTTATTAAGGACTGGGCAAACGATGCCATATCTTACAGATGAGCTGGTACACGTTCCCAACCAACTCATCTCCAGCTGCTGTAATAGACTTCAGTTTTGATTTCGACATCTTTGCAGAAATAGTCTTTCTACATTCTCAGCATCGACTGTGATTCAACTAGGAGGTGTGCGTGTACATCCCTGCAGGCTTCCGCTCTGGCCTTATAACCATGGCATGTTCGTTTTACTCTTTCGTAAAACTTTCGAACGTCGTTCCTGTAATAACATCTCTCCATCTCCTCGATCGCACGCTTCTCATGCTCTTTCTTTTTCCTTCTGAAAAGCCCGTGCTCCTCCTTTTTTCCGCGTCGATGCAACGTGGCCATGAATGCATTCTATTTTTCTGCATGTACCTGTCTGCACTCGTCATCAAACCAAGGGTTTCTCCTAGGTAGTGGCTGGAAACCTAATACATCAGAGGCAGCATCCCTGATGGCGCTTTGACACCGTCTCCATTGGTGCTCTATGGTTTGTGCAGATTGCATCGGTTCTTGAGAAAGCTGGAGAAAGCAAATCGTGTTCCTTTTTCGCGCCATGTCGTCTTTGTGAATCCGTCCGTTTACCCGAGGCATTTTGCTCTTCCATAACTTGTTGTTTTTTTACGTGGGCGGGTTGTAGGCCCGCGGCATAACGGCCAATCTGATCGGGGTACTGTAGCGCCCTCTTGCCTAGGGCGATAGCTGCATACATTTTTTCCCCTCTCAACGGCTGTTATAGAGGCTATCCAGAGGCCACCATTCTCATCATGTTTAAAGCAAACAACAACGTACATATACATATTCAAACATACGTATATAGCGAATTTCCATTGTAACAATGACGGCGGGACTAACACGGTCTGTCGAATATAGAGGTATAAGAAGCAAGTCACTATACGTCCATCGTTCTTACCAGAAAGTCGTTACAACCAAAGGCATCAATCTGAAACGCATGGGAGTCGAACCACCGAGTATCAGTGTCAATATTCTAATATCCTTCTGATTTAGGTAGTTCGTACCTAAATGAAAATGAAAAATCTTCTTCTTCTTTGGTGGCGTTACAGCCAATGAAGGACCAGAGCCAAGCTTCTCTTCAATCACCCATGTTGTGTGGGATTCTATTTTTCACACAGGAGAAAGGGACCTACAGTTTAATGCCGATTCCGAACGGCGTGAATCGAGAAGCTTTTTCTAGGCAAGTTATACTACGGGGGGTTTTGCCGAGGAGGGACGCCGCGAAATAAACATTCGATGGCGTTGGTGTTATCGGGATCCGAACTCGCTCATCGTGCCCCAGAGTCCAACACACTAACCACTGCGCCACGGCGCCTGAAAAATAATAATAATAAACCGGCCAAGTACGAGTCGGACTCGCGCACGAAGGGATCCGTACCATCTGTATATATGAAAATTAAAGAGACGTTGTATGTTACCTCATCACATTAAAACGGCTAACCCGTTTGAAAAGATTTGTTGCATGATGATAGATCTTGGTTGCAGGCAGGTTATAGGCATATTACTAAGATGACCAAAAATCGCCATGATGAGATAGTTGATCATCAAAGTGTCCACTGAATTCAAATCAATTATCTTACTTGACAGCAAGGAGGTGAAAAGGTGAATAACACTAATTATAGAAAAAAGGTTTGCAGCTAAGCTTAATACAACAAAGACACAATAGGGATCAATACTCGGAAGTTTGCTATTGGTTGTGGGATATTCTCTGCTAACCTTAGGTCAGTATGTGACCAAGGGGAGAATCATGAAAATCATGACTCTTGTATGGGAGTCCCCCTTAAATATTTATTTTATTCTATTTTAAGTATTTGTTGTTATAGCGACAACAGAAATACATCATCTGTGCACATTTCAACTGTCTAACTATCACATACGGCCTCCTCGCGGCGCCCTCTGGATAGCCTCTTCAACAACCGTTGGGAGGTGAACAAACATATGCAGCGAAAAGAACCCCGACCAGAATGGCGGTTGTGCGGCGGGCTAACAATCCGCCCACGTTAAAAAAACCCAAAGTTATGAATGAGCAAGATGCCTCGGATACACGGACGGATACTCGACGACGACAACGCACGAAAAAGGAACACGATTTGCGAGTATGCTCCTGGAATGTCAGAACCCTGTACACTCCCGGAGCTGCTCATAAACTAGAAGGAATCCTCACGCAGTACAAGGCGGATATTACTGCGGTCCAGGAAATACGCTGGATAGGAAACGGTATGATTAGAAAGAAAAATTGCGACATTTATTACAGCTGTCACAAAAGGTTGCACTTACTGGGATGCGAATTTGTCGTGGGAAAGCGGTTAAGGTCGAAGGTCATCGACTTTAAACCTATAAGTGATCGCCTGGCTGTGATCCGCATCAGAGGCAGATTTTATAACATCAGCCTTATATGTGCACACGCCCCTACCGACGAGGCTGAAGACCCTATCAAGGAGGACTTCTATGACCTCCTGGACAACGCCTACGGAGCTTGTCCGGAGTACGATGTAAAAATCGTGCTCGGGGACTTCAACGCCAAAATCGGAAAGGAAAACACCCTTGGCGGAGTGATCGGAAAGCACAGCCTCCACGATACAACAACAGACAACGGCTTCCGACTCGCTGACTTTGCGACAGCTCGTAATGCGGTGATAAGTAGCACAAGATTCCCTCGCAAGCGAATCCACACAGCAACCTGGCGATCTCCGGACGGTCGAACCGCCAACCAAATCGACCATGTGCTCATGGACGCAAGGCACGCGTCAAACATCCTGGATGTGCGAACATTCAGAGGGGCAAATGTCGACTCTGACCACTTCCTCGTAGCAGCAAGATTCAGAGCTCGACTGTCCAATGTCAGAAAGCTGCACCAGCCCATCAGGAGGAGGTTCGACATTGGGCGTCTGAGCACACCGGAGGTTGCCAGAGTCTACAGGGAGCAGCTGAGCGAAAGACTCTACGGTATGCCTACGAACACAAATGCCAATAATATGTGGCTGCATTGCCGCTTAGCCATTCAGGAAGTAGCCGAAACCACCTTAGGATACCTACCACCCCCGACAAGAAACCCGTGGTATGATGGCGAGTGTGAGCAGAAAAAGGCAGCAACCGACGAGGCGTACCAAAAGGCGCTGCAGAGGAAAACCAGGGCAGCGCGAGAAGAGTACCGAGCCAGAAGAAGGGAGGAGAAAAAACTACTGCGACAAAAGAAAAGAATCTTCGCAGCCTCCCAGCTCAAGGATATCGAGGAGTCTAGGGATAGGCATAAAATACGAGCCTTTTACAAGAAAGCCAAAGGCCTTGCAGGAGGCTTCAAAAAGGGCACCCTGGCTCTTCGAAACTGCGAGGGTAATCTTGTCACCGACCCGCAGGGAATAGTGGATGTATTTAAGGAGCACTTCCAGCAGCTGCTTAACGAGCATGACCAAGAGAGAGTGGTAGGGACTGAGGAAATCCCAACTCCAGCCGCTGAAGTAGTCCTCCCACCCAGCATAGAAGAAGTCGGCACAGCTATTCAGAAGCTGAAGAACAACAAGGCCGCAGGCTCAGATGGCTTGCCATCAGAGCTCTTCAAGGCTGGCGGCGATGTTCTGGTAGGGAGCATGCACCAGATCATCTGCAGAATTTGGGAAGATGAGAGCATGCCCGACGACTGGAATACCAGCTCTATTTGCCCCATCCACAAAAAAGGCGATCCTACCTCTTGCGAGAACTATAGAGGTATTTCCCTGCTCAATGTCGCATACAAGATCCTGTCCAGCGTATTGTGTGAACGTCTAAAACCATTTTGCACCGCACTAATCGGCAGCTACCAGTGGGGCTTCCGGCCCGGCAAATCAACTATAGACCAAATTTTCACACTTCGACAAATCCTGGAAAAGACCAACGAGTTTCGAATCGATACACACCATCTTTTCATCGATTTCAAAGCCGCATACGACAGCATTCATCGTGAAGCACTGTTTGGGGCGATGGCCGAATTCGGGATCCCGGTAAAACTTATCCAGTTGTGTCGCGCCACGCTAAAAAACACGCGATGCACCGTGCAACTCGGTTCTAGGACCTCGGAACCATTCGAAACATGCACCGGATTTCGGCAAGGAGATGCGCTGTCATGTGACTTCTTCAACCTGGTGCTGGAGCAGATAGTGCGACGGGCAGGCGTCAACAGGGAAGGCACTATCTTTTACAAGTCCATCCAACTGCTAGGATACGCGGATGATATCGACATCATCGCGTGTTCTCGCCGTGGCATTGTGGAAGCATTCACGGCGATTGAAGAACAGGCGAAACGAGTTGGTCTTAAGATCAATGAGGACAAAACGAAATACATGCTGTCAAGCAAAAACCAATCCGTCGCTCACCACCTGGGACAAAACATAACAATTGACAGCTACAATTTCGAGGTAGTTAAGGAGTTTGTCTACCTCGGGGCAAACGTAAATTCCACAAATGACACCACAGTGGAGATCCGGCGTAGAATTGCCCTTGGCAACCGCTGCTACTTCGGCTTGTCCAAACAACTGGGGTCAAAACTCCTCACTCGAAAGACCAAAGTCATGCTTTACAAAACGCTCATTCTGCCAGTCTTGCTGTACGGAGCCGAAAGCTGGACGATAAGCAGGACAGCAGAGCTGATTTTGGGTTCTTTCGAAAGAAAAATTCTGCGCCGGATATTTGGTCCTGTCTGTGAGGAAGGTGAATGGAGAAGAAGACACAACCGCGAACTCTACGAGCTGTACCAAGATGTGGATGTAGTCCGGAAGGCAAGGACCCGTCGACTACACTGGCTCGGCCACATCAAGCGCATGGACATCAACGCTCCAGCTAAGAGGGTCTTCGACTCCGAGCCTCCTGGTTCGAGAAGAAGAGGAAGACCGAACCTCCGGTATAAAGACCAAGTAATCGCGGATGTAAGACATCTTGGTCTTGACAACTGGAAGCAGCGTGCCCGGGACCGTCAAGGATGGAAGGCAGCTATAGCTCAGGCTCAGATCCTCCATGGATCGCAGGCCTGATAAGTAAGTAAGTAGTAACTATCACGGTTCATGAGATACAGCATGGTGACAGACGGACGGACAGCGAAGTCTTAGTAATAGGGTCCCGTTTTACCCATTAGGTACGGAATCCTAAAAATGATAATAAAAAAACCTGATTGCAAGCTTGTTGATTACTTGTCCTGTAAGAATGCTTTCGATACTAAAGTACCAACCTAGTACGAATCTACCTTCACTTTCATCGGTGCTGTTCTGTGTAACTTTTAAGTTCTTTCCCTTGTGTATTCGAATACGTAAAAGAGCCGACAAATCCTTTTATCCTCCTCAAAGGAAAAGTTTGTTTACACTCAACTTAAAGCTCCGTCTACAACATACATACATACACACATCGAACTTTAGGGCTTACGAGCGTCACAATCCATACAGTGATAGTCCTTAGTCATTTGTAACTTCTCAACCGCTCGAGTCCCAATGGAAAAGGTGTTAAGCATTGCGTACGGTTCGATTGTAGTGTCAAGTGCAATATAAAGTGTAGCGCCCCTGTTGAATCGCAAAGTGAAGGTGCAACAAGTGATATGACATCCTTTTGGGATTTCATTAGTGGTAAACAAAATGCACAACACAACTTGCAAGAAGGCCTCTTTCAAATCGCTTCGCAAACATGTAGTATCCTTGTGCAAGTCAATAATACAAATAACATAAATATCGGACGGGATATCACGAATATCAACGTAAACAATATTAGTCCGGCTGATGAATCACATTTGGTGTTGATTCCTCCGTCAAAAAATGGAAGCAGTAGAACATATCATGCGGGAGCCAGTACATCATCCGGTCGTCGACTAAGCCGCGGTGGGAGTGCCAGGAGACTTTTCACAAACTACAAACATCGACTTTCGGTAAGCGATAATAATGGTTAAACGGGGAGAGGGGTTTCGTGTGCAAATCGATCCGACTGTACAATGACTAGTAAGGCAGGTGATGGCGCTTAACCCTGTAACTATTCAATGCGGACGAAGAGGTTTGGAAGGTTTCTGCTCCCATGTAACCCGGGGTTTGGATAAGTAATTAATAATTTCGTGTCAGGGTTATTCGAATTTTCGCAATGTTGAGTCGTGTGTTTGTGCTAGGCTAATAGCGGTTGGAATTTTAGCGGCCAAGTTAGGTTGAACACCTAATAGCAAAGTTCGTCGTAATGGGTGTTAGCGTGATTCGTTCGCGTATCGGATTGGATGATATATGTACATAGTACGTACTTATGTGGTATTTTTCCTTCACTGGTAGGGAGAGCTTTTACGAATTGGATTTGTGAGAATCACGTCAATTTGTGGTGTTCCCAGGTAATCAAATGTACTGTATACCATAGTTGTGTGTAGATTGAGAGTAGTCGAGGTATCAAGCATACATATGATGTGATGAAATCGGCGACGGAGTTTAGTTGCAGTTGTTGGAAATAATATAATTCCTTCCTCCCCATACAACATGGACTTTCCCGTAGTATATTCCCAGATACCAAGTGTTAGTGTGTATGTACTTATGTATGTCTGTGCTCTGGTTGGTACAAGAATCAAGTGCAAGAACCGTCAAAACACATATGCACATACTTGCCGGTACAGGGTGAGCCAAATACAAGTTTCTTTTTAAAAATGCAATAAAATGAACAAAATGAAATTTTCTCCATGTATTATGGCATCTGAAGTTATGGGCTTCAAGGCTCCACCACGTAGAAACACCTGGTTCGATGACGAGTGCAGGAGGATTCACACAGCGAAGCAGGATGCATATAAGGTTTCGCTGCATAAGAGAATAAGAGCAGCTCGTGTGCTCTACGAGTTAAAAAGAAGGGAGGAACATAAGCTTCTCAGAAGAAAGTAGAAAGAGCACGAGAAGCGCGCGATTGAGGATTTGGAGAGGTGTTACTGCAGGCGTGACGTTCGAAAGTTTTATCAACAGATAAAGCGAACATGCCAAGGTTATAAAGCCAGAATGGAAGCCTGCAGGGATGAGAACGGACACCTAGTAGTAGAACCCCAGTCGATGCTGAGAATATGGAAAAACCACTGCAGACTGTATAACGGCGATGTTAGTCAATATACCGCTGTCAGGCAGAATGATCCATTTCTCATCAACGAAGACCGCAGAGAATTCTGTCCCCCTGACCTCGACGAAGTTAAGATTGCCATATCGAAGCTGCTGGCGCAGACGGACTGTCTGCTGAGCTCTTCAAGGCAGCTGGGGATGACCTGGTTGGGAGCATGCACCAGCTCATCCGTAAGATATGGTTAGAGGAAAGCATGCCCGAGGAATGGAGTCTCAGCATCGTATGCCCGATCCACAAGAAAGGAGACCCCTCTGATTGCGCCAACTATAGAGGAATAAGTCTCCTTAACATCGCCTACAAAATCTTCTCTGCCGTTTTGTGTGAACGCCTGAAGCCTTTTGTAATTAAGCTGAAAGGTCCTTATCAGTGCGGATTTAGGCCAGGGAAGTCCACCATCGACCAGATCCTGGAAAAAAACCAATGAATTTCAAGTCGACACTCACCACCTATTTGTGGACTTCAAAGCCGCATACGACAGCGTAATTAGAGACGAGCTATACAACGCTATGCCTACCTTTGACATACCTGCTAAACTCGTCAGACTATGCAGGATGACTTTGGAGAATGCTCGCTGCTCCATCCGAATCGGTGAACACTTTACTGATAGTTTTGATGTCAAAAAAGGATTTAGGAAAGGATTTCTGCAACATCATATTGGAAATGATTGTGCAAAAATCACTGACCAATACAAGAGGCACAATCTATTTCAAATCCTCGCAACTCATTGCATACGCCGACGATATTGACATAATAGGTAGATCGCAGCGAGATGTCAATGAGGCGTTTGCGAGTATTGAGATGGAGGCGGCAAAAATTGGTTTGGCAGTTAACGAGGGCAAGACTAAATATCTGCTGTCATCGAAAAGGACATTTACCACCGACGTCTTGGACAGAACGTGCATATTGGCAGATATAAGTTCGAGGTAGTTAAGGACTTCATATACGTCGGCTCCGCAGTGACAGGGAACAACGACACCAGTTTCGAAATCAAGCGCAGAATTACTCTTGCCAACCGCTGCTTCTTTGGGCTCAAGAGGCAACTGAGAAGTAGAGCCCTCTCTCGTACGACCAAGTTGACCTTATATAAGACCTTAATTATCCCGGTCCCGTTGTACGGCGCAGAAACATGGACTTTATCTAAAGCGGATGAGGAAATCCTTGGTCGTTTCGAGAGAAAGATTCTGCGTTCGATTTTCGGTCCCATAATCACAGAGGAGGGTTGGAGGAGAAGATTCAATCACGAACTGTACGGGTTGTACAGCGACATGAGTCTGGGCAGGCGTCTACGGATCCAACGCCTAAGATGGCTAGGCCATGTAGAGCGAATGGACACCACAGCTCCAGCCCGTAGAGTCTTTGAATCCAACCCCCAGGGACGAAGAGATAGAGGACGGCTGCACCTAAGGTGGCGCGCACAGGTGGAAAGGGACCTCAACCAACTGGACGTGCGGCATTGGAAAAGACTAGCGAAAGATCGTGCTAGGTGGAGAGGCATGTTGGTTGAGGCCCAGGTTCACCCCGAACTGTAGCGCCCGTTAAGTACGTAAGTAGGATATTACATTTACCTAAGTAAGTTTGGGCAAATGTGCAAGGTGCATCCTGTGCACCTGCTAATTCAATGGGGCAAGGATGTGAAGCACCGTGGCGCAGTGGGTAGTGTGTTGGCCTCTGACGCCGATGACTCGGGATCGAATCCCGACACAGCCATGTCATCGAACGTGTTTTTCACGGTGTTTCTCCTCAGCGGGGTTCTGACAAAACCCCCTGTAGTAAAATTGTCATGAAAAGCTTCTCGAAATTCGCCGTTCGGAACCGGCAATAAAACTGTAGGTCCCTTTCACCTATGTGAAAATGAAATCACACACAACATGGGTGATTGAGAGAAGCTCGGCTCAGGTTCTTCATGGACTGTTACGCCAACATACATACATACAAGGATGTGAAGCTGTTATGAATAACAAAAGCACAGTCACCAAGTATTATCACCAGGTATTATCACTTTTTTCTCCTTTTTCATTTAATTTTTATTAAAAAAATAGTGGTAGCATTGCAATATACTAAACTGATACTTTTCATTCCTCCAATAAACGTCACCAACAATCCTCATGGAAGAATAGTACCAAACTTGACATCAGTGGGTACTGTGTTGGCCTCTGACGCCGATGACACAGGATCGAATCTCAACAACAGCGATCTTATCGAAGGTGTTTTTCATGATGCTTCTCCTTAGCAGGGTACTGACAAAACCCATTGTAATATAATTGTCATGAAAAAGCTTCTCGGAATGGGCAATAAGCTGTAGGTCCCTTTCATCAATGGGAAAATAAAATCACAAACCATGGGCCACCTTGCTGTTTATCAGAACTCTCTACAAAGATGTAATGAGCAATTTTGGATGATATCTTCAGTAGCGATCATTTCCCTATATTTTTCACTACCTTCGGCTCTGTCTACTTCTAAACGCCAGTAAACCGTAAATTCAAAACTGCCCCAGCTCTCTGGATTTGTGTCAGACTTTTTCTCAAAAAGAATTTAAATATTTATTAATTTATAAATAAAGAAGCAGTAATAATACGGAAAATCTTTGGATTCGCGGCCCTAGTCCACCCAACTGAGTTGTTCTTCCACCGGAGTGAAAGTTAAATGGAGAGTGTCGCAATAGTGTCTTCTATTAGCAAACAATATGGAAATACATATGTATGTACGTCAAAAAATATCCTAAAATACATATCTACATATATGATTCAAAATGTCATTTAATCAAATTTTCAGAATGTTATCACCCAAAATCTCCAACATCGAAAACGTCAATAGTTTAAGTATTCAAAGTTGAATGCTTTAGAAATCGTATTGCTCAGATCTCCTCAGATCAACTATTACCATCATATGCATCCAAGCCAAGCAGGCCTTGCTTATCTTCTTCTTCTTCTTCTTAACGGGCGCTACAGTTCGGGTCGAACCTGGGCCTCAACCAACATGCCCCTCCATCTAGCACGATCTTTTGCTAGCCTTTTCCATTGCCGCACACCCAGGGGGCTGAGGTCCCCTTCCACTTGTGTGCGCCATCTTAAGTGCGGCCGTCCTCTGCTTCTTCGTCCCTCGGGGTTAGATTCAAAGACTCTCCAGGCTGGAGCGGTGGTGTCCATTCGCTCTACATGGCCCAGCCATCTTAGGCGTTGAATCCGTAGACGCCTGACTAGGCTCATGTCGCTGTACAGCCCCTCCATCCCCCGTCTGCGCTTATAGGCCCGAAAATCACGCGCAAAATCTTTCTCTCGAACCAACCATGGACCTCCTCATCCGCTTTTGAAAGTGTCCATGCTTCTGCGCCATACAACAGGACCGGGATGATAAGGGTCTTATATAGAGTCAACTTTGTCGTTCGGGAGAGGGCTCTATTACTCAATTGCCTCCTGAGCCCAAAGAAACAGCGATTGGCAAGAGTGATTCTGCGTTTGATTTCGGAACTGATGTCGTTGTTCCAAGTCACTGCGGAGCCGAGGTAAGGTAGATGAAGTCCTTAACTACCTCGGACTTATATCTGCCAATACAAACGTTCTGGCCAAGACGTCGGTGGTGAGCGTCCTTTTTCGATGACAGCATATATTTAGTTTCGCCCTCGTTTACCGCCAAACCAATTTTCGCCGCCTCCATCTCAATACTCGCAAACGCCTTCATTGACATCTCGCTGTGATCTACCTATTATGTCAATGTCGTCGGCGTATGCAAGGAGTTGCGAGGATTTGAAGTAGATTGTGCCTCTTGTATTGGCCAGTGATTTTTGCACAGTCATTTCCAATATGATGTTGTCACACGACAGCACAGCGCATCGCCCCGCCTAAATCCTTTTTTGACATCAAAACTATCGGTAAGGTGTTCACCGATTCGGATGGAAGAGCGGGCATTCTCCAGAGTCATCCTGCATAGTCTGATGAGTTTAGCGTTGTATAGCTCGTCTCTAATTAAGCTGTCGTATGCGGCTTTGAAGGGCTAGTGTGAACATTTGGTCGATGGGTGATTTCCCTGGCCCGAATCCGCACTGATAAGGGTGTTCACACAAAATGGCAGAGAAGATTTTGTAGGCGATGTTAAGGAGGCTTATTCCCCTGTAGTTGGCGCAATCACAGAGGGGTCTAATTTCTTGTGGATCGGGCATACGATGCTGAGACTCCATTCCTCGGGCATGCTTTCATCTGACCAGGTGAGCTGGTACATGCTCCTAACCAGGTCATCCCCATCTGCCTTAAAGAGCTCAGCAGACAGTCCGCCTGCGCCAGCAGCTTTATTCGACTTGAGTTTCGATATGGCAATCTTAACTTCGTCGAGGTCAGGGCGCAGAATTTGTCTGCGGTCTTCGTTGATGAGAAATGGATCATTCTGCCTGACAGCGATATATTGACTAACATCGCCGTTATACAGTCCGCATAGGTGGTTTTTCGATATTCTCAGCTTCGACTGCGATTCTACTACTAGATGTCCGTTCTCATCCCTGCAGGCCTCCGTTCTGGCCTTATAACCTTGGCATGTTCGCTTTATCTGTTGATAAAACTTGCGAACGTCACGCCTGCAGTAACACCTCTCCAAATCCTCAATCGTGCGCTTCTCGTGCTCTTTCTACTTTCTTCTGAGAAGCTTATGTTCCTCCCTTCTTTTTAACTCGTAGAGCACACGAGCTGCTCTTATTCTCTTATGCAGCGAAACCTTATATGCATCCTGCTTCGCTGTTTGAATCCTCCTGCACTCGTCATCGAACCAGGTATTTCTTCGTGGTGGAGCCTTGAAACCCAAAACTTCGGATGCAGAGCTTTTCAGGGCTTGTTTGCAAAGGCTCCACTGCTGTTCTATTGGTAGCGTGAAGGATTGAGGTTTACTGGAGAGCTTAAGGGAGACGCGATCGGTAAAAGCACGAGCGGTTTCTGGCAATAGTAGCTTTCTGACGTCATAACTTTGTATTCTTACTCTACTCCGCTGCGTTCGTGATATCCGTAAGCGCATCTTGGCTACTACAAGATAGTGGTCCGAGTCGATGTTAGCCCCTCGGAAAGATCGAACATCAAGAATAGTGGAGGAGTGTCTGACGTCGATCGCGATGTGATCAATCTGGTTGGTAGTCGATTGATCAAAAGACCGCCAGGTGCCTTTGTGTATATCGAGGTGCGGGAAGCGCGTACTGGCTAGAAGGAGATTTCGTCCCGTAGCAAGATCAATCAGCCTGTGTCCGTTATCGGATGTGGTGTCGTGTAGGCTTTGTTTGCCGATGACTCGTTCAAAGATGCTTTCCTTACCCAGCTTAGCATTGAAGTCTCCTAGTACAATTTTGATGTCATAGCTGGGACATTGGACATACGTTCTGTCTAGGAGATCGTAGAACTCATCATCCTTGTCTGCCGTGGGGGCGTGGACGCAGATCAGGCTGATGTTACAAAATGTAGCCTTGATACGGATTGTTATGAGGCGTTCGCTTACATGCCGAAAGCTTAGTACTTTTTGCCTTGCTTATTTACATATGTATATATGTATGTACATATGTATAAAGCAGAATGTGGCAAGCATTATATCTGCTTAGATAGTATCTGAGAGCACCGTGGCGCAGTGGGTAGTGTGTTGGCCTCTGACGCCGATGACACGGGATCGAATCCCGACACAGCCATGTCATCGAACGTGTTTTTCACGGTGTTTCTCCTCAGCGGGGTTCTGACAAGACCCCCTGTAGTAAAATTGTCATGAAAAGCTTCTCGGTATTCGCCGTTCGGAACCGGCAATAAACTGTAGGTCCCTTTCACCTATGGGAAAATTAAATCACACACAACATGGGTTTTGCCAGTACCCCGCCGAGGCGGGACGCCGCGAAATAAATATTCGATGGCGTTGGTGTTATCGGGGTCCGAACTCGCTCACGTCGCCCTCGACTTAAACGTTCTCCATAATTTGCTAGGGTGAAAAAATCTATAGTTACTTGCTTATCAGGCCGGCAATCCATGGAGGATCTGAGCCTGAGCTATAGCTGCCTTCCATCCTTGACCGTTATCAAGACCAAGTTGTCTTGCATCCGCGAATATTTGGTCTTTATATCGGAAGTGTGGTCTTCCTCTTCTTCTCGAACCAGGAGGCTCGGAGACGAAGATCCTCTTAGCTGGAGCGTTATTGTTCCTGCGCTGGATGTGGCCGAACCAATGTAGTCGACGGATCTTTGCCTTCCGGACTATATCCACATCTTTGTACAGCTCGTAGAGTTCGCGGTTCTGTCTTTTCCTCCATTTACCTTCCTCACAGACTGGACCAAATATCCGGCTCAGAACTTTTCTTTCGAAAGAACACAAGATCAGCTCCGCCGTCCTGCTTATCGTCCAGCTTTCGGCTCCCTATAGCAAAACTGACAGTATAAGCGTTTCGTAAAGCATGAATTTGGTTCTTCGAGTGAGGAGTTTTGACCCAAGTTATTTGGACGAACCGAGGTAGCAGCGGTTGCCAAGGCGATTCTATGCCGGCTCTGCTCTGAGGTGTCGTTTGTGGCGTTTACGTTTGCCCAGAAGTAGACAAACTCCTTAACCACCTCGAAATTATAGCTGTAAATCGTTATATTTTGTGTCCAGGTTGGTGAGCGACAGATCGAGTTTTGCTTGACAGCATGTACTTTGCCTTTTCCTCGTTGACTGTTCCTTAATCGCCGTGGAAGCTTCTACAACATCACGCCGAGACTGCGCGATGATGTCAATATCATCCGCGCATCCTAGCACCTGGACGGACTTGCAGGAGATAGTGCGCTCCCTTTCGACGCCTGCCCATCGCACTATCTGCTCCAGCACTAAATTGAAGAAGTCGCATTGCAGCGCATCTCCTTGCCGAAATCCGTGCATGTTCAAACGGTTCAGATGTCCTAGAACCGAACTGCATGGTGCATCGCGTATTTTTTAGCGTGGCGCGGCAGAGCCGGATCAGTTTTCCTGGGATCCCGAATTCGGCCATCGCATCAAACAATTCTTTTCGATGAATGCCGTCGTATGCGGCTTTAAAATCGATAAAGAGATGGTGTGTGTCGATTTGAAACTGGTTGGACTTTTCCAGGATTTGTCGAAGTGTGAATATTTGGTCTATAGTCGATTCGCCGTGCCAGAAGCCGCACTGGTAGCTCCCGATTAGTGCGGTGCAAAAGGTATTTAGACGATCTCACAGTACGCTGGACAGGATCTTGTACGCGACATTGAGCAGGGATATACCTCTATAGTTCTTTCAGGAGGTAGGATCGCCTTTTTTGTGGATGGGGAAAACAGGGCTGATGTTGCATGTCGGGCATGCTTTCATCTTCCCAAATTCGACAGATGATCTGGTGCATGCTCTCTACCAGACCATCGCCGCCAGCCTTGAAGAGCTCTGATGGCAAGCTATCTGAGCCTGCGGCCTTGTTGTTCTTCAGGTTTTGAATAGCTGTGCCGACTTCTTCGATGCTGGGTGGGAGGACTACTTCAGCGGCTTAATTGGGATTTCCTCAGGCCCTACGACTCTCTCTTGGTCGTGCTAGTTAAGCAGCTGCTGGAGATACTGCTTAAACACATCCACTATTCCCTGCGGGTCGGTGACAAGATTGCCTTCGCAGTTCCGAAGAGCCTGGGTGCCTTTCTTAAAGCCTCCTACAAGGCTTTTAGCTTTCTTATAGAAGGCCCTTATTTTATGTTCGCCCTAGATTCCTCGATATCCTTGTGCTGGGAGACCTCCCTTCTTCTGGCTCGGCACTCCTCTCGCGCTGCCCTGGTTTTTCGCTGCAGCGCCTTTTGGCACGCCTCGTCGGCTGCTGCCTTTTTCTGTCCACATTTGCCATCATACCACGGGTTTCTTGTCGGGGGTGGTAGGTAACCTAAGGTGTTCTCGGCTACTTCCTGAATGGCTGTGGGGCAATGCAGCCATATGTGGCATTGACATTTGCACTCGACGTAGGCATACCGGAGAGCCTTTCGCTTAGTTGCTCCCTGTAGACTCTGGTAATCTCCGATGTCCTCAGGCGTCCGATGTCGAACCTCCTTACGGTGGACTAGTGCAGCTTTTTGACATTGAACAGTCGAGCTCTCAATCTTGCTGCTACGAGGAAATGGTCAGAGTCGACGTTTGTCCCTCTGAATGTCTTCCGTCAATGAGCACATGGTCGATTTGGTTGGCTGTTCGAAAACCCGGTGATCGCAGGTTGCTGTGTGGATTCGCTTGGGGGGAAATCTTGTGCTACTTATCACCGCATTACGAGCTGTCGCAAAGTCCGCGAGTCGGAAGCCGTTATCTGTTGTTGTATCTTGGAGGCTGTGCTTTCGACCACCCCGCCAAAGATGTTCTCCTTACCGAATTTGGCATTAAAGTCCCCGAGTTCGATTTGACATCGTACTCCGGACATGCTCTGAAGGCGTTGCCCAAGAAATCATAGAAGTCCTCTTCGGTAGGGGCGTGGGCACATACTTATGAGGCTTATGTTTCAAAATCTGCCTTTGATGCGGATCACAGCCAGGCGGTCACTTATAGGTTTAGATTCGACGGCCTTCGACCTTAACCGCTTTCCGACGACAAGCCCGCACCCCAACATGTGCAATCTTTTGTGACAGCTGTAATATAAGTCGCAATCTTTTTTCCTTATCATACCGTTTCCTATCCAGCATATTTCCTGAATCGCAGTAATATCCACCTTATACTGCGTGAGGGTTCTTTCCAGTTTATGAGCAGCTCCAGGAGTTTACAGGGTTCTGACATTCCATGAGTATACTCGCAAATCGTGTTCCTTTTTCGCGCCAATGTCGTCTTTGAGAATCCGTCCGTTTATCCAGGGCATTTTGCTCTTCCATAATTTGTTGTTTTTTACGTGGAAGGGTGGCCCGCCGCACAACAGCCAGTCTGTTCGGGGTATTGTAGCGCCCTCTTGCCTAGGGAGATCGTTGCATATATTTGTTCACCTCTCAACGGTTGTTGTAGAGGATATCCAGAGGGTACGCCGCGAGGAGGATGTATGTCAACTTGACCCGGGCATAACAGGGATCGTTGCTGGCATCTCGCCAGGTTGAGAGCAATCAACAACTTTACCCTGTATGTCCGAGCCCGTGCTCTCTATAGCATTGCATTAATCATATGCTATTTTTAATTTTTCATTGTATTGTTGAGTGTATGCAAAGATCCACAAGAAAGGAGACCCCTCTGATCGCACCAACTATAGAGGAATAAGTCTCCTTAACATCGCCTACAAAATCTTCTCTGCCGTTTTGTGGGAACGCTTGAAGCCTTTTGTAAATAAGCTGATAGGTCCTTATCAGTGCGGATTCAGGACAGGGAAGTCCAACATCGACCAAATCTTCACACTACGGCAGATCCTGGAAAAAAACCAGTGAATTTTAAGTCGACACTCACCACCTATTTTTCGACTTCAAAGCCGCATACGACAGCGTAATTAGAGACGAGCTATACAACGCTATGTCATATGTCACCTTTGACATACCTGTTAAATTCTTCAGACTATGCAGGATGACTTTGGAGAATGCTCGCTGCTCCATCCGAATCGGTGAACATGTGACCGACAGTTTTGATGTCGAAAAAGGATTTAGGGAGGGCAATGCGCTGTCGTGTGATTTCTTCAACATCATATTGGAAATTACTGTGCAAAAATCACTGGCCAATACAAGAGGCCCGATCTATTTCAAATCCTCGCAACTCCTTGCATACGCCGACGATATTGACATAATACATAGGTAGACAGGAATGCAACATTAGATGCATTCGACGCACTGTCTGATTCCGTCCAAAGAATTGTTTCCCTGTTCCCTCGCACTGAAATCGTTTTAGCGGGCGATTTCAATGTACACAATTCTCAGTGGCTTCGACATTCTGGACAGACAACACCAGAAGTAAGGTATGTTGAAATTTTTGCTGAGTTAAATCACTTAACTCAACTTATGAATGAGCCATCACGTATCCCCGATGTTGCTGGTCATACCGCCAACACGCTGGACTTGTTTCTTACCTCTCAGCCTGACAAATACACGATCGATGTATTGGAACCCCTAGGCTTGTCTGACCACTGCATGATATCAGCGAAATTCTCGAACTCCCACCATCCAGTTAAAGAAAAAGCTCCTAAGAGCTATACGAGAAAGCCAACTGGTGCGGCCTTAACAACTTCTTTCGGATCTTTAACTGGTCGTTGTGCTTCCTCGACAACGACGTCGACGCCGCAACTGATATTATCGTAAACGTTATCCGAATCGGCATGGCAAATTTTATTCCCAGCAAGATTAAAAGCACCAGGCCTAAGGATAATACGTGGTTCGACTCGAGCTGCAAAGAGGCTATTAGGCTCAGGGAGCTAAGTTTTCGGGCCTACAAGGCAAACAGTTCTGAGGAAAACCGAAAAAAGTACATACGAGCCAGAAATGACTGCAACTCCCACATTCGACGGATTAAATTCCAATCCGACCAAAAATTAAGGCGTAAAATCTTTCAATGTCCCAAAGGTAGCAAAAGTTTCTGGTCGTTTGTAAAAAACGTAAAAAACTCAACTAAGTCGTCTATACCGACGCTCATCCACAATGACATCCCAGCTGTCACCCCCTTAGACAAAGCTAACCTACTTGCTGCCCATTTCGCAACCAGTTCTCAGCTGCCAGCTTGTACTTTGTCTCCGCCTGTACTGGAGTGCGTCAATTCCACCATGGGGCTAATCCACTTCCACACTCGTACAGTCGCAAGGGTTCTTAAAGACCTCGACATACACAAATCCGCTGGTCCAGATGGTATTGCCTCAATAGTTCTGAAGAGGTGTTCTTCTACGCTGGCATAACCACTGCGTAAGCTTTTTCACCTTTCCTACACCTCTGGGCTCTTTCCGAGTAGGTGGAAAACAGCATTTGTCCAGCCTATACCCAAAATAGGCGAATCATCTTCTCCCTCCAACTACCGACCCATTGCACTAACGTCCCTTTTTTCCAAGGTCATGGAAACGCTGATTAACCGTCAGCTTATGAAATATCTTGAATCACGGGGAAACTCCTCAATGACCGCCAATACGGTTTCCGCAGCAACAGATCCACTGGTGATATGATGGCATATCTCGCTGAAAAGTGGAATCACTCCCTTCACCAAGCAGGTGAAAGCAAAATTGTTGCACTGGATATTTCGAAAGCATTTGACAGGGTTTGGCATGAAGCCCTTTTGTCGAAAATGCGTGCTTTTGGGATCGATGAGTCTCTCTTTCAATGGATTAGAAGCTACCTTTCGAATCGTTCAATTCAAGTTGTTTTGGACGGATTCAAGTCTGATACTCACTTTGTAAATGTCGGTGTTCCCCAGGGCTCCGTTTTGTCTCCGACACTCTTTCTTATTTTTATAAATGATCTCTTGTCTGTTACTTCTAATCCAAATCACTCCTTCGCTGACGACAGTACCCTCAGCTTCTCATATTCGCTCACCAGTTTACGACCCTGCACTTCGGTTGTAGATAATGAGCGGCAGCGTATGTTAAGCTCATTAAATTCCGATATCGACAGCATCATCCAATGGGGTAAAAACAATAGAGTGGAATTTAATGCTTCCAAAACACAATGCTGTCTCTTGTCGTTAAAGCGTATAACTAACCCGCAGCCATTATCCATGAATGGCACTTGCATCTCAGAAACTGAAAAGCTTTCCATCCTGGGTATGAGTGTTGCTCACAATCTTAGTTGGAGCGACCATATATTCAGTGTCGCCAAGAATGTTGCGAAATGCCTAGACTTCTTATACAGATGCAAGAAATATTTCTCACCCTTAGATCTGGCTACAATTTATAAGGCGTTCATTCGCCCCAAATTAGAGTTTAACGCTCGTGTCTGGTCCGGTGCTTCCAAGACCTCACTGCACCTACTAGACAGAATACAAAAACGAGCCATAAAACTGATATGTGACTCCAGCATTACCAAAACATTAGACTCGCTGGAACACCGCAGGAATGTTACCTGCCTCTCCCTGTTTTATCGTTACTACCACCAAAAATGCTCTGATGAAATAGCCAGTTGCATTCCGCCCCTTCAACATTTCTCCCGCAATACACGTCTCTCTAGGAATGCTCACCAATATACTCTGAAGCCCGCTTTCGGACGTACTGTCAAATATAGAGAATCTTTCATTAACCGAACCACACGAATCTGGAACTCCCTGCCGGATTCGGTTTTCCCCCCTCAATGCAACATGCAAGCATTTAAGATCAATGTCCATCGGCATCTCCTCTATTCCTCTTCCTCTCTACCTTCTGCCCGCACTGTGTCACCGACATAATAAGGTTATTAGACCTTGAGTGCGCGCAAATTATTAAAAAAAAGATCATAGCGAGATGTCAATGAGGCGTTTGCGAGTATTGAAATGGTGGCGGCGAAAATTGGTTTGGCGGTAAACGAGGGCGAAACTAAATACATATATGCTGTCATCAAAAAAGTACGTTCACCACCGACGTCTTGGCCAGAACGTTTGTATTGGCAGATACAAACTCTTGCCAATCGCTGTTTCTTTGGGCTCAGGAGCCAACTGAGTAATAGAGCCCTCTCCCGAATGACAAAGTTGACTTTATATAAGACCCTTATCATCCCGGTCCTGTTGTATGGCGCAGAAGCATGGAACGCAGACGGGGGATGGAGGAGAAGATTCAACCACGAACTTTACGGGCTGTACCGCGACATGAGCCTAGTCAGGCGCCTACGGATTCAACGCCTAATATGGCTGGGCCATGTAGAGCGAATGGACACCACAGCTCCAGCCCGGAGAGTCTTTGAATCCACCCCCGAGGGACGAAAAAGCAGAGGACGGCCGCACTTAAGATGGCGCACACAGGTGAAAGGGGACCTCAGCCAACTGGGTGTGCGGCAATGGAAAAGGCTAGCGAAAGATCGTGCTAGATGAAGGGGCATGTTGGTTGAGGACCAGGTTCATCCCGAACTGTAGCGCCCACTAAAAAGAAGAAGAAGAAGAGTATGCAAAGAAACTTCAGCCCATGAGTCCTATCGCAAGTTTATAGATACATATGTATGCATATATGTATGTACATGCAAATGTATCTTTACCAAGACCTGGTACTGAATTTCTGTTTAACAGACAGCAGTATTCCTTTGAATTTAACATAAAACATATGTACTCGTTTATATGTATATGTAAATGCACAAATGTAGTATTAAATCCGAACGAATGCATACGGCATAAAACTGCTATCTTGTTGATCGACCAGGATATGTCGTTGTTTTATGTCCTGTTTGCACGGCATGAAGCAAATTATGCGGTAATGAAACTTTTTAATAACATTGAATTATATAGCACCCTATCAATGAAATGCCTTAAGCTAAGGCCACGCACTGAGTGGCAAGCGACAGAGCGGCAAAAAAAAAATTAAACATATGCCTGCTACTACACGGCGATGCGACAGCGCAACTACAACCGCTTCCGTTTGCTGTGGTTGTAAAGGCGTTCAATCAATACACATTGGAGCGAGTTTCATTGGCGTTTTTTTTTTTGACAGCGAGGTTACATCTGTGTGTGAAGTTGGAGGTGAATTCTGTAGAGTATAGTTGGCATTAGTAGAAAATTCGAAGAGTGAAAGTGAAATTAGTTCATAAATGGATAAAAACAATTTGAAAATAAGAAAACCGGCCAAGTGCGAGTCGGACTCGCGCACGAAGGGTTCCGTACCATCTGTATATATAAATATGAAAGAGACTATGTATGTTACCTCATCAAATGACAGATCTTGGTTGCAGGCAGGATTTTTTGGATGAAAATCATGTCTGTTGTATGGGAGCCCCCCTTAAATATTAATTTTGTTCTGTTTTTGTATTTGTATTTGTCGTGGTAGCGGCAACAGAAATACATCATCTGTGAACGTTTCAACTATCTAACTATCACGGTTTATGAGATACAGCCTGGTGACAGACGGACGGACGGACAGCGAAGTCTTAGTAACACGGCGTCTCCACTGGCGATAAATCCATAGCCTGCGACGAAGCAGACTATGGTTATCGCTAGTGTAGATCGCCATAGTGGCAATTAATCCATAGCCTGCGGGATATAGCCTGCTTTATCTGCTGCTATTTATAGCCTGCTATGAAAGCAAGCCAAGCTGTCATTTTTCTTTGTTTTGACAGTTTATCGAATTTTGTGATAGCAACCCAAGCAGCCACTTGACACTATTTTCCCTGTTCGTTGCGTACATTGTTGCGTTTGAAATAAATTTTTCGGTTTTATTATCATCGACGTCTCTTCTTCTTTGTTTTTATTTCTTTCAGCTGTTTTAGCGCCTTCAGTCCAATGATGGCTTTAATGTACTCATTCGTTGCCATTCTCGACTATACTGAAAAAGTATGCGATGAAATGCCCCCTAAAAGAAAATCTGACAGTTCGTCTGCTGTCTGCTACCTGCTTTTGCTTCTGCGATGAATTTATCGCCAGTGGAGACGCCGTGTAATAGGGTTCCGTTTTACCTTTGGGTACGGAACCCCAATCATTGCTAACATGTGCGGCTGCTTTAGCCTATGAAAAGTTAAAAGCGAAAACAAAAGTCAGAAGAAGGTGATCAAGTTATCAAACGTATTCCTCCAATGTCGAATTCGAAATGATACAACGCCGTGTAGTTTCGACAGTTTTTCGAAATTACAGCGCTGCGACACGGCTACACACGTGCCTATGCGACTTACTCCTTATAATTCCATTGTATGAATATGGATTTGACAGCTACGGCGTTTGTAGTCGCGCTGTCGCATCGCCGTGTAGTAGCATTGTGAAACAGGCATCAGTTCTCAATTCTGTTCTATTATTTTGGTGTAGTGCTGAGCCGCAGGAATTGATCATGTAGAAATTGGTTTGTTTTATAATTTTAGAACGAACTTTTTCCAATCACAAACCAAATGATTGTATTGACATATGTAGGTTTCGTCTGAATTGGTCTTAGTGTTGTCGAAGATTGCTATACAGATGGTCAAATTCACCATAACCTGATATTTTTCGGTTTATTGGATGAACACCAGATCTTCTATTTTTTTAAACTTAAGATAATTCTGCAAATGTTAAAACGACGCGGCGAGCAGCACTCGATAACGACATTTTCGCAACTTATAGCTGTGAATTGCCGCTCGGTGCGTGGCCTTATCCTTATGGATAGCCAGTAAGGGTTAAAACAAACTTATGCAAATAAAACCTTTTTATAAAAGAGCTGCTAATTTGTTTGACCTGTAATTCTGATCACGTGAAGGCACACTGTAAATACATTTGTATTTTTTTTTAAATCCAAAAGTGATAATTGTGTGCATTAACGATATTATTGCAGTGCTTAAGTTCGGTATTACATGCTGCAACAGTAACCAAGACTCAAATGTGTGCGAAAGAGAGGGTCAGTGAAATACATATGCTGGCCCAGTGATGCATGCGTAGGCTTCTCCGTGCACCTTTTTGACGTTTCCTTATCTTCTTATTATTTGTTTTGCGATGTTGCTTCATATGCGATACAAGCTTCTAAGTGTTGCATGTAAGAGGAGTAGAGTCTCTCATCAATGTATCCTTTTTTATATCGTTTTCAATTAGTGATAAAAGCAGTTTAAAAACTGTTTCGTCCATCCTCACAAAATTGTAAAAAGAGGCTTTGTCATATACTTTCAACAAAAAAGTTGAACGATCGTCGGACAGGTCTTTCTTTCTTCCATAATGCTGTCCATTTTCTTTTTAGGGTTCCATATCCAAAGGTAAAACGGGAACCTATTACTAAGACTTCGCTGTCCGTCCGTCCGTCTGTCACCAGGCTGTATCTCATGAACCGTGATAGTTAGATAGTTGAAATTTTCACAGATGATGTATTTCTGTTGCCGCTATAATACTAAAAACATACCGCTATAATGCCGCTATAATACATCCCATACAACAGACATGATTTTCATCTAAAAAATCCCCTTGGTCACATACTGACCCAAGGTTAGTCGACAATATCCCGCAACCAGTAGCAAACTTCCCAGCTTTGCTCCCTTTTGTGCCTTTGATGTATTAATCCTAGCTGCAACTGTTTTTTCTATAATTACGAACAACCAATAATAAATACCCTTTAAGCTTTGATGATCCCTATTGCGTCACTGCTACGTTAATCCTTGTTGCAAACCCTTTCGTACAATTGCTATTCCCCTCCTTTTCCATCCTGATAGGTTAAGATATCAAATGTTGCAACAAATTCAATTGTTGTGAAATTAACTTTCGATCATATCCCACAACCAACAAAACACTTCCATGCATTGATCCGTATTGTGTCCTTGATATATTAATCCTAGCTACAAACCATTTTCCCATAATTATTGTTGTTCACTTTTTCACCTAGTTGCTTTCAAGTAAGATAATTGATTTGAATTCAATGGACACTTTGATGATAAACTATTTCATCATGGAGATTTTTTATCATCAAAGTAATATGTCTACGTATGCCAAGTGAACGAGAAATGTCAAATAGATGCGCGACATTGCGAAATAAAAACATGCTCCACGTAATAACCTTTGCAAATCGGAATGCCAGTTCAAAAGGAAAGTACCAAGAGTTGAACGTCAAAAAGATGCGACATGTAAAATCTGACTAAGTTAGCGGGACCTTGTAAGACCTCTCTTGTCACGTATTTTTACCACATGTAACGGAAACGTTCATTGTTGGTTGGAATGTTCATTGTTCAAAAATATTGATATGTTGGTATGACGTATACGATACCCGTATGTCCGGTATTATACGGCGCGTCTTTTTGACGTGCAAGTTTCGGTGATTTCCTTTTGGACTGACATTCCGAGTTGCAAGGGTTATTACATGGAACTTTTCTTCATTCCGCGTTTTTTGACATTCCGTTATACATTTCATTATCGTTAGCCTGTGGTGAAGTGTGAAAAGTAAGATTGGAATCCAAACGTACACTTTCAAATCAGAAACACGAATGAAGCAACATCGCAAAACAGAGAAAAGGAGATAAGGAAATGCCAAAAAGACGCGCGGAGTAGAGCCAGTCACATAGAATCCGTCCACGCGTGCGTCTGTCAGAAATGAATGTCAAATAATTCAATGACATTCATCAATTGGTGTTGTGCGTTCAACTGGAAAACATTCCTAATTGTTAAATAAAACATAAAAATATGGACGAGCTTATTTCGACAATCATATTTATATGTATTTTGTCGCAAGTATTTTGTATTTGTATTTTGTCGCAAGTATATTGTGGGCGAAACCTGCGATATTCTCTGGAATAACCTCGGCCATATATATTTGTCAGTCCCGAATAAGACTAATTGCCAGTGACTATACACTAACTAAACACCCATCAAATCGGATAGTCGGCTCCCAAGTATTTTTTGGAATTATAACCACAAGATTTAGAGTTTTGCTGACCACTACCAATTTAAGCCAGGTGCATACATCTGTATATCCGGCGATAGAACTTCACTTACGCGTCTCTGCTTTAACGGTGTTGTATCTGTATATGTTTTGTAGTTTGCATTGATGAGGGATTTCTATGTGCAGTTCTGCAATATTCGTGGGTTACGGAAGAATTTCCTTGCCACGTATATCCATCTCTCTCGCCACAAACCGGCTGTTTTGGCACTTTGTGAAACACAGGTCGATGAAAAATCTGATCCTTCGGATTTCAGTCTTCCTGGATATAGCTTAGTGCCATTATTCGTTTCTCGCCGTGGTCTCGCCATCTATGTCCGTAGTGATACTGCTTACCAGTTACTTCCACAGTATAGCCAAACATCCACCCCGGAATTTAATTTCATATGGCTTAAATTCATATTCCGTAAGCACTCCATCCACTACTGTTTTCTTTATAGAAGCCCCAATCTAGACAGGAATGCAACATTTGATGCATTCGACGCACTGTCTGATTCCATCCAAAGAATTGTTTCCCTGTTCCCTCGCACTGAAATCGTTTTAGCGGGCGATTTCAATGTACACAATTCTCAGTGGCTTCGACATTCTGGACAGACAACACCCGAAGGAAGGTATGTTGAAATTTTTGCTGAGTTAAATCACTTAACTCAACTTGTGAATGAGCCATCACGTATCCCCGATGTTGCTGGTCATACCGCCAACACGCTGGACTTGTTTCTTACCTCTCAGCCTGACAAATACACGATCGATGTATTGGAACCCCTAGGCTTGTCTGACCACTGCATGATATCAGCGAAATTCTCGAACTCCCACCATCCAGTTAAAGAAAAAGCTCCTAAGAGAACACTATGGCTATACGAGAAAGCCAACTGGTGCGGCCTTAACAACTTCTTTCAGATCTTTAACTGGTCGTTGTGCTTCCTCGACAACGACGTGGACGCCGCAACTGATATTATCGTAAACATTATCCGAATCGGCATGGCAAATTTTATTCCCAGCAAGATTAAAAGCACCAGGCCTAAGGATAATACGTGGTTCGACTCGAGCTGCAAAGAGGCTATTAGGCTCAGGGAGCTAAGTTTTCGGGCCTACAAGGCAAACAGTTCTGAGGAAAACCGAAAAAAGTACATACGAGCCAGAAATGACTGCAACACCCACATTCGACGGATTAAATTCCAATCCGACCAAAAATTAAGGCGTAAAATCCTTCAATGTCCCAAAGGTAGCAAAAGTTTCTGGTCGTTTGTAAAAAACGTAAAAAACTCAACTAAGTCGTCTATACCGACGCTCATCCACAATGACATCCCAGCTGTCACCCCCTTAGACAAAGCTAACCTACTTGCTGCACATTTCGCAACCAGTTCTCAGCTGCCAGCTTGTACTTTGTCTCCGCCTGTACTAGAGTGCGTCAATTCCACCATGGGGCTAATCCACTTCCGCACTCGTACAGTCGCAAGGGTTCTTAAAGACCTCGACATACACAAATCCGCTGGTCCAGATGGTATTGCCTCAATAGTTCTGAAGAGGTGTTCTTCTACGCTGGCAAAACCACTGCGTAAGCTTTTTCACCTTTCCTACACCTCTGGGCTCTTTCCGAGTAGGTGGAAAACAGCATTTGTCCAGCCTATACCCAAAAAAGGCGAATCATCTTCTCCCTCCAACTACCGACCCATTGCACTAACGTCCCTTCTTTCCAAGGTCATGGAAACGCTGATTAACCGTCAGCTTATGAAATATCTTGAATCACGGAAACTCCTCAATGACCGCCAATACGGTTTCCGCAGCAACAGATCCACTGGTGATATGATGGCATATCTCGCTGAAAAGTGGAATCACTCGCTTCACCAAGCAGGTGAAAGCAAAATTGTTGCACTGGATATTTCGAAAGCATTTGACAGGGTTTGGCATGAAGCCCTTTTGTCGAAAATGCGTGCTTTTGGGATCGATGAGTCTCTCTTTCAATGGATTAGAAGCTACCTTTCGAATCGTTCAATTCAAGTTGTTTTGGACGGATTCAAGTCTGATACTCACTTTGTAAATGCCGGTGTTCCCCAGGGCTCCGTTTTGTCTCCGACACTCTTTCTTATTTTTATAAATGATCTCTTGTCTGTTACTTCTAATCCAATTCACTCCTTCGCTGACGACAGTACCCTCAGCTTCTCATATTCGTTCACCAGTTTACGACCCTGCACTTCGGTTGTAGATAATGAGCGGCAGCGTATGTTAAGCTCATTAAATTCCGATATCGACAGCATCATCCAATGGGGTAAAAACAATAGAGTGGAATTTAATGCTTCCAAAACACAATGCTGTCTCTTGTCGTTAAAGCGTATAAATAACCCGCAGCCATTATCCATGAATGGCACTTGCATCTCAGAAACTGAAAAGCTTTCCATCCTGGGTATGAGTGTTGCTCACAATCTTAATTGGAGCGACCATATATTCAGTGTCGCCAAGAATGCTGCGAAATGCCTAGGATTCTTATACAGATGCAAGAAATATTTCTCACCCTTAGATCTGGCTACAATCTATAAGGCGTTCATTCGCCCCAAATTAGAGTTTAACGCTCATGTCTGGTCCGGTGCTTCCAAGACCTCACTGCACCTACTAGACAGAATACAAAAACGAGCCATAAAACTGATAGGTGACTCCAGCATTACCAAAACATTAGACTCGCTGGAACACCGCAGGAATGTTACCTGCCTCTCCCTGTTTTATCGTTACTACCACCAAAAATGCTCTGATGAAATAGCCAGTTGCATTCCGCCCCTTCAACATTTCTCCCGCAATACACGTCTCTCTAGGAATGCTCACCAATATACTCTGAAGCCCGCTTTCGGACGTACTGTCAAATATAGAGAATCTTTCATTAACCGAACCACACGAATCTGGAACTCCCTGCCGAATTCGGTTTTCCCACCTCAATGCAACATGCAAGCATTTAAGATCAATGTCCATCGGCATCTCCTCTATTCCTCTTCCTCTCTATCTTCTGCCCGCACTGTGTCGCCGACATAATAAGGTTATTAGACCTTGAGTGCGCGCAAATTATTAAAAAAAAAAAAAAAAAAAAAAAAGCTCGGAAGTAGACAACAATCCCGCCAACAATAGTCTATTATTACATCTACAAGCTTGGAAATGCCATAACTTGTCACTAAATTCGTCGTCTTATCGCCTTTGTCCGCTGATGTTCACCCTTCGGAATCACAAAAAAAGTGAAAAACGTATGGAAGTATCATTTCTGACTTTTACACATACACGGACACTCACACAAGCAAGGCAAAAAGTCGAAAATTCTGAACTTCATACAAATTGTATCGACTTGCAGTATGGAGCGTTCACATTGACGACTGGCAGTACAGACACGAGTCATCAAGCAAATCGTATAGACAAATCGTATGGTGTGAACGGCGCTATTGCGAGAGAGTTCCTAAACCAGGGATAAAGAATGAGATACCAATCTATTGGCTTTGACAGTTTGCACCTACAAACGCGTTGAGGTTTGACGGCGTCTTGACTATGTCATGCCTGTGTCACAATGCTACTACACGGCACGGCGACAGCGCAACTACAAACGCTGCCGTTTGCTGTGGTTGTAAAGTAGTTCAGTCAACACACAATGGAGCGACTTTCATCGGCGTTTTTTTGACAGCAGGGTACTTCT
The DNA here is from genome assembly GCA_951905685.1 of Eumerus sabulonum. NCBI lineage: Eukaryota > Metazoa > Arthropoda > Insecta > Diptera > Syrphidae > Eumerus > Eumerus sabulonum. The sequence continues at coordinate 21,192,689 of OX645062.1, read as the reverse complement.
GTGAGTGAAGTTGGTGGTGAATTCTATAGAGTGAAGTTGACATCAGTAAAAAATTCGAAGATTGAAACTGAAATTAGGTTATAAATGGATCAAAATAATTTGAAAAAAACATTATTGCTAACATGTGCGATTGCTGTAGCCTATAAAAAGTTAAAAGCGAAAACAAAAGTCAGAAGATGGTGGTGGGTTAGACCAAGTTATCAAACGTATTCCTCCAATGTCGAATTCGAAATAGGAAAACGCCGTGTAGTTGCGACAGTTTTTCAAATTTTCGAAATTACAGCGCTGCGACACGACTACATACGTGGCTATGTGACTTACTCCATATAATTCCATTGAATGAATATGGATTTGACAGCTACGGCGTTTGTAGTTGCGCTGTCGCCGCGCCGTGTAGTAGCATTGTGACATAGGCATCATTCTGCCTTATTCCGACGTCTTGACTCTAAGTCAAAAGCGTCGTTTTTAAAGCGGCCTCTAGACGCTCAATATTATTGTGCAAAATATTGCACAATTTTATTAGCTTGCTGCCCCAGTTGGTTCAATATTTTTCCTAATAATTTAGTTGACCGCTCATATTTGTAATAAAAGTCAAAAGCGTTTTGATTTTCCGCAATATATCGCACAATCTTGCAATATTATCTACAGACGAACAATAATATTGTGCAAAATATCAAATATCGCACAATATTATTAGGCGTCTAGGGGCCGCTTTAATTACAAAATCAGCAACCTACCCCTGCGGGGATCAACGGGCAGACGTACGAAAGATTGGTATCTCATTCTTTATGCCTGTCCTAAACATTCTCTCAATGCATCCACCAATGAACGTGCTTAATCTCAATTTTTCTATATGTAAACTTCAAATTGTAAATGTGAAGCTTCAATATGTGAATGTGTGAACTGTCAGCGCGTCAAAAAGTAGACGAGTAGCTCTATTCGGCGCGTCGAGGGGCGTGCGTGCGTTGGCTATGTGCCATTTCCCACAAGAAGGTGTGTATTCTACTTGGGGGGCATTCAAGTATTACGTAACGCATTTTTTTAAGATTTTTGACCCTCCCTCCCCCCCACGTAACGCGCCGTAACGTTTTTCCGAACCCCCCTCCCCCTCCCTAAACGTTACGTACCACCCAAGTGACCATTTTTACCTAGGTAGGTAGGTAGGTAAGACCGTAGCCTTCCCAGAGATGGGAAGAACACACATAGGCCAAGGAGGCCCGTTGTGCAGCTACGAGGGGGTTTAGCCCCCTATTCGTGGAACCATTTTGTGCTTCTTAAGAATTTAAGAAGATCAGATATCCCCACTTGCTGAACTTCGGTCAGATCGTTGAGGAGGTATGATCCTAGGTATCGTTTCCTGACTGTGCAGAATGCTGGGCAGGCGCAGAGAAGGTGATGAATGGATTCGACCTCCTCCTCGTCTAAACAGCTCCTACAAAAATCATTCGGAGTGATACCTAGTTTTTGCGCGTGACTGACAATAAGGCAGTGTCCTGTGATGACACCTATGACTTTATAGATGTCAGTTCTATTTAGGGAGATAATACTCCTAGTCCGTTGACTATCGAGCCGGGGCCAGATTTGCCTGGTGATGAGGCAGGTGTGTCCCTGAGTCCATCTCCGGTTCGTCTCGGCCCTGGCGAGGGTATTGAGATTGTATTTGATGGTTGCGAAGGGTATACCCTCGCAGACCACAGTTGTTTGTAGCGTCGTTCCTTTTTTGGCGAGTCTGTCGGCTCTTTCATTTCCGGTGATGTCGCTGTGTCCCGGTACCCATATAAGTTGTATGTTGAACTGTTCAGCCATCTCATTAAGAGATAGGCGACAGTCGAGGCTGGTTTTTGATGTGTACACATAGGACTCCAGCGACTTTAAGGCCGCTTGGCTATCCGTGAGAATGCGGATATCCGTGGTGGATATCACGTTCCACTTCAGCCAGGACAGAGCCTCTTTTATTGCCAACAGTTCCGCCTGGAAAACGCTGCAGTGATTAGGTAGTTTTATCGCTTTGTTTAGCTTAAGTTGTTTGCAGAATACCCCACTGCCCACCCCGTCCTTGGTTTTAGACCCGTCAGTATAGAAATCTATGCAGCCTTTACGAGGTTGAGTCTGACGAGTCAAGTTCTGTCTGTCCGGGTATAACGTTATGAAGTTTTTATCCAAGACTGTGGTGGGCTTTGTGAGGTCTAGGTTTTCTGCGATGGTTGACCTGTTAATCAGGATCGAGGAGTGGCCAAAGACGTAGCTCTTCCAGTTCGAGTTGGCTTTAAGTCTAATGGCCGTTTGTGTGGCAATTTGCTTGCCGAAAATATCGAGTGGTGTAAGGTCGAGTATCATGTTAAGTGCAGCCGTCGGGGTGGACCTGAGGGCCCCGGTAATGCATAAACACGCCAGCCTTTGTACCTTCTCGAATTGTTTGAGGTATGTTGTCTTGTCCAGTGCTGTCCACCAGACAGTCGCTCCATACATTAATGTGGGTCTAACGACCGTGGTATAGAGCCATAGAGTAATCTTGGGATTGAACCCCCATTTTTTCCCTATGGCTTTCTTGCATGAATAGAGAGCTATTGTTGCTTTTTTGGCTCTTTCGATTGTGTTGATTTTCCAGGTTAATTTCCTGTCCAGTATGATGCCAAGGAATTTGGCACTGGAGGAGTAGTTTAATCTGGTATCAAGCAAAGTGATAGGGCAGTGCTCCGGAATTTTATGCTTTTTGGTGAATAGCACGAGCTCCGTTTTCTGGGGATTAACCCTGAGCCCTTTGCTATGCGCCCATTTGCAAAGAATTGAGAATGCCGTTTGCATACGGTCATTCAGTGTCGATAGGTATTTACCTGAGATTGAAATGGCAACGTCATCAGCGTAGGCAGTAACGTCCAGGCCTTCTTCCTCCAGTTTAATTAGTAGCTCATTTATAACTACATTCCAGAGGAGAGGTGAGAGAACCCCTCCTTGCGGGGTTCCCCTGGTAACCACTCTGGTGATTGCCTGGCTTCCCCATTTCGAGTGAATCTTGCGTGTTGATAGTAGTTCGCTGATCCACTCTACGAGAGTCTTCTCCACCTTTAGCTTTTCCAACCCTTCCGTTATTGCTTCCGGAGTGACGTTGTTAAAGGCGCCCTCTATATCTAGGAAGGCTGTTAAAGTGTATTCTTTAAGATGGATTGATCTTTCGATTTTCCTCACTAGGGTGTGCAAGGCTGTTTCGATAGATCTACCCTTAACGTAGGCATGCTGTGCCCTAGAAATTAGGGGCGGATCCAAGTTATGGCGTATATATAAGTCTACCATCCTTTCCAAGGTTTTTAGTGCAAAGGATGATAGACATATAGGCCTTAGATCCTTGGGGGTAGTGTGAGAGTTTCTGCCGGCCTTGGGAATGAAAAGCACCTTTGCGCACTTCCACTTGTCTGGAATGTGACTCCAAGCTAGGCATCCTTTGAAGATTATCTCTAGCCATGGTATAGTCCATTCCATGGTTTGTGTAAGTTCGACCGGGTAAATTCCATCCGGACCTGGCGATTTATAGGGCTTGAAGCTTTTTAGCGCCCATATTATTTTCTCTCTGGAGATGATGTGTTCGAAATTTCCCATTAATGCGGATGAAAAGTGGGTTCCTTGCGGCTGCGGTGAAACCTGCGATTCATGGCATCCTGGGAAGTGCGTATTGAGAAGAAGGTTTAGAGTTTCTTCTTCAGATGCTGTCCAGACTCCGTTAGCTGTAAGGTAGCTTGGGAATTGTGGATCTTTCGAGAGTATTTTCCTCAATCTGTAGGCGTCTGAAATTTTTTCCATATTGTTACAGAAAAGTTTCCAGGATAGCCTTTGCTCTTTCCTCAGAGTTTGTTTGTAAGTTCTGAGTGAAGCTTTATATAGGCTCCAGTCACTATCGTTCCTAGTACTCTTTGCTTTGTTAAAGAGTTTTCGACAGTTTTTACGGAGCTTGCTTAGGTTTGCGTTCCACCACGAGGGATAAGAGTTTTTCCTCGATTTGTGGCTTGCGCAGCTGTTGACCCGTGCGTTGCCCAAGGTAGTTGTTAAAATGTCAACCATATTATCTATGTCTACCGTGGACCGCGGGTGATCGGGGGTCCTGCTTACTACAGAGTTGCCAACAAGGGCTCTATAGCGCTCCCAATCGATTCTTCTTGGGTTACATGAAGAGTCGATTGGGGTTGGGACCATGAAGGCTAGGTTGAAAACCAAGTAGCGGTGGTCTGAGAAGGAGTGTTCCTCAGAAACTTTCCATTCTCTTATTTTGTCAATGAGAGAGGGAGATGCTAGAGTTATGTCTAGTACCTCCCTTCGATTTTTTGTAACAAAAGTGGGTACATGACCCTTATTGCATATATTAAGATCAGAGGTAAGAATGAATTCAATAAGCCACTCACCTCTTTCATTTATGTCGCTGCTACCCCACAGGGTGTGATGCGCATTCGCGTCAGCCCCAATGAGGAGCCCAGCTTGGTGGTTTGGCGAGTCTCTCACCAGTCTTTTTATCTCGTCCGATGGGATGGATTCGTCTTGCGCCATGTATGCAGAGGCTATCCATAGCTTGTTCCCGGGTGATTCTACGGCAATCACCGTGGTGTCTGGGGAGCTGTAATTAGGAAGAAGGTAAGCGTTTATGGATTTCTTTGCAAGTATGCAAGTCCGGGGCTTACCTTCTTTTTGTGATATAAAAATGTTGTAGGCTGGATTTCTCAATCCACGAACCTTGTGTTCATGAACCCAAGGTTCCTGGACTAAGGCTATGTCCTCTTCCCCTTTGGCCAGCCTGAGGAGAAGGTTAGCGGTAGCCGCTTTCGAGTGATGGAGGTTAATCTGAATTAATCTCAGCATCATGGCTGTTATCAATTCGATTGACCTCCACCACGGTGGTGTCGAGGTCTTCTAGATTTAGGTCTAGAAGATCGTCTTCCATCGGCGAGCTGGTAGAATAGTCTTCGCTTCCGGAGTCGAGCAGCGATTCTTGGTCCTTGTTGACCAGGAATGTTGCTGTAATTTCAGCTTCAATCGGCGCGGGGCCCTTGCTCCCCGAGGGGATGGGGGATTCCTGCTCCATTGAGCTGTCTACATTGACCTCGGTGTTGGCCGTGGTTTCGTTGCCGGATGGTGGCATTTCCTCATCCTTTTTGTAAATATTAAGTTTGATTTTCTTGAAACCAAACCTGATGTAATGGTCACATTGGGCCAGAGGTTCCAGGGCTTCACTATTCAGCACAAGAACTGCCTGTCTAGATCGGTCCTTTGGTTCCTCCAGCTTCGCGACCCTCCAATCTCTTGTTGGGAGATTGGGATTACAGAGGTTTATGGTCTCAAGAATTTCGAGGGGGTTGTCTGGTGCCAGCGGGATCCAGCATCTAGCTCTCGGTCGTTTCGGGATCTGGTCCTTGGTGACGACCTTGAGCCTGGCTCCCTCCCATATTTCCCCCATTTCGATAACTGTGGCCTTTAAAAGATCAACCGATCTTTCATCGGCACAGCTTATCAGTTTAACCCTGCCTTGATACCATCCGGCGTCATCACAGATGGGCGGTGGTCCAGGGTTCTTTCTCATGATTTTGAGGAAGTTTGCCGATAATGCATGGTCGACATCCTTCCATTTTTCGGTCGTCATTTTTCCGTCCGGATCGCTGTCATCAATGATAGCTACCGTCAGGCACTCCCTCGCAACCTCACCGAAAGGCTTTGATGGCTTGGCCAGTGTTCCCAGCCTGACCTTCTTAGCCTCCCGCTTTGGTTCCTCGGGGGACGATCTGGGCCTCTTGGCCTTTGCTTTTCCCTGGGCCAGGATTCCTGTAGCCCAGGCTACCGACTCTTTTTCTTTTTCCGTTAGGTCGGTGTTATGGCCCCATCGTTTTAAGATTCTCAAGGCCGCCTTTTGGTCTTTATAGGCCTTGGACGATGGGTTTATTTTTCTGTTGTCAGCTTTACTTGCCGACAACTTAACGGAGCGGTTTGTCGATTCTCCGATCGGAGTCTTTACCGCATTTGATGTAGAGGGGATTTCCTCCCCTTCCGGTTTTTTATGAGATCCGGACTCATTATTGTTTTTATTTTTGTTATTGTACATTTGGTACCCACGAGTTGCGGAGAAATATATGTCCACCTGGGCAGAGATCCGCAATACCCAGGTAAGGCTAGCTGATCCGGAGGGCGCCAGGTATCCGGATACACCGTTTGCGACTGAGCTATTTTTGGTCTGGGCTCTCAGCCTGGTCGACATCTCGGCACGGTTCGATTAACACCTTATGTCCAGCCCAGGGGATGGGGATTGGATATTCAGGATAGGAGTGTGATAGGATAAGTGGAGTGGGATGGGATTTGGATTGGTGAAAAGGGGATGACGGGGGCGATTATCCTTTGGTGAAAAGCCCCCACACCACGCCAAGGTAGATAATCAGGTGGGGGATTTTTACCTAAAAGTCACAATTATTTTGCCCATAGTACCACAAAGTCGCTAAAATATCGTTGTTACTGTTTTAATCGCGTTTGCGGTAATAATAAATAAAACAAGAGATTTATAACTCACAATTTTTTAACCACGGGGACTAGTGCTAACAAATAGCAAGAGGCACTGCGACCTTTATAGATCTATTGTGCCTACTAGCCAGGAGCTTCTCAATTTTTTTAATGAAGTTGAGAATGTCTCTCGTAGGAGCTGAGATGATCCCATTAGGGGGCAGCGCACTCATATGTTATGTGCCCTGCAGTTTCTTCGTCCTCAAGACAGAGTCGTAACTCAGTTTCAGACGACCGTAAGGTAGCTGACCAGTCTTCTGATATCGACTCTATTAAGCTTAAGAATATTAATAGAGTGTTTGTTCAGGGGTCGTATAAATCTTTTCGATTGGCAAAGTCAAAAGGGCAGGTGTAGCGATTTTTCTCACTGCCGCAGAAAGATTCAGGACTTATGTACCTTCCGCTGGAACTTTTCCTTTCGAGATGATAAGCGATTTTATTGCTTTTAGTATCTTTGTGCCCTGGCACCCACCAGAGTTTGATTTTGTTTTTTTGGCTAGGTCTTTTAGGGCATCATGACATTCCCTAACGGATTTGGAGTTCGTGCTATACGAAGTCAGCTCTGCTTGACTATCATAGAGTATACTGATGGTTATCCCTCTTATGCCAGTCTCTAAGTTTAGGATGTTTAGATGTTAGGATGGTTATAATTCAGATTAGAAGATACTGGGACTCATTCGTAGCGTCTTGCTAATCCTCCAATTTGGTCCAAAGATGCCGGCGACAACGCCAGAAATAATTTTGGAGCCATCAGTATACCACCTAAGGCCTTTGACGTTGAGCAAGAGATCACTGGTTTTCCAAGCTGTGCGGTTTGGGATCAATATCTTAAATCTCTTGTCAAAAGGGAAGGTGTGTGGTAATGCGTCTGAGACTGTGGTATTCATATCCAGCTCAGGAAGCTGTTGCAGGATTGACATGTGACCCATAGGTCTGTTCCCGAGCGAAGAATTCTGATTGCACTACGTAATGCAACCTTTTTAAGGAAAAGGTGCAGTGGAGTAAGTCCAATTAGTGCTTCTTGAGCTGCCGAAGGGCAGGTTGGCATTTTTTTTTTTTTTGGCACAATTGCGCTGGCAAGTCAGTATGAGAGCCTTTATAGGCTATGAACGGCTGATAATGCAAATCTCCCTCTTTTGAGTACATTACAGTATGAACTCACCTTAACAACACTGATGACGGCAATGTGCTTGGGCGTATTTCGTGTTTAAAACACTAACGAATACTGACGACAAAAACAAAATAAAAATGATAGCAAAACAGTCGAGGGATTAGCCGTAAAACAAAAACGAAAAGAGTTGCCAATTTTGGAGACTAATTTCCTAGTTTTTTATTTAAATAAAAAAAATGTTACATAACGCGTTGTTCGAACCCCCCCTCCCGCCCTTGTAACGCACCGTAACGTTTTACAAGACCCCCCCCCCCCCCCCTCCCCCAAATTGCGTTACGTAATACTTGAATGCCCCCTTGGCTGTTAAAGCACGCACGCACGGACGCGTTTTATGTGACTGGCCCTTAACCTACCCGCGCGTTAGTGTGTCAGTGTATTTCTGTTTCACTGACCCTCTCTTTCGCACTTATTTCAATCTTTACTAAACACGCGCCATGTAATAACCGGCTATGCACAAACATATTTAACTTGCCCAGAAATAAAAGTACGCATCGAACTATTCGGTTTTAAATCGCAAGCGTTAAAAATGGACATAGACAGTCAGGTTTACCCTATTACGCATAGGCTATACATACATACATATGTACATCACCCCTATTTACCTGATTTCGCACCTGAATTACAAAGGTTTTTTCCCCGAAAGGAAGGGAGTTCTGAAAACAATAAAACCTGGAATCGTTGCATATGAACATTCCAACTATAGTTGAGTGTGAACAAAAACATGCTTAAATATTAAAATTCATTATTTTTAGACGGCGACAGTTGTGCTGTGACATCACATAGTGCGGTAACAGAAGTCGGTCATTATTTGCGCTGAACATAACGTTGTGACTATAGATACATTAGTTTTGCATTTCGCTTCAACAGAGTTTGGCATTCGTTGGAAAACGCAGTCAAATAACAATCGGGGTATCAAGTGAAATGAGTGATTAGTTGAAGATAAAAATGAAACCTGAAATCAAATCAAGTAATCAGAAAGCGGCGAATGTAAGTTAAAGGTTTTTTTGCACACGTGTTGTTTGTTTTTGTACATATGCATGTATGTATGTATGTATTTCTTCACTTTTCAAAATAAACTCAAAATTGCCAGTTTTCAAGGTTCGAAAAAGAACCTCTTTCCACAAGAAATATTAAAAGAAATTCATTGTATATTGTCGCGTTCAGACCGATCGATGTTTTTGAGAATGTCATCGAGATTACACATGACGCGGACATGGCGCGTCCACACAGATTCCATGCAAGATGGCCGATCATACGCGATAAAAAGAAAAGTAGTCGACAAGGGTGCGCGCAATGATTGCAATGAAAATTCAAATATTAGGTATGATTAGTTTTACTTACTTACTTTGATGGCGCTACAGTTCGGGGTGAACCAGGGCCTCAACCCACAAGTCTCTTCAGCCGGCCCGATCTTCGGCCAGCCGCTTCCAGTGCCGCACGCTCAGTTGGTTGAGGTCCCCTTCCACCTGTGCGCGCCACCTTAATGCCTGATCCACAATACTGCGTTAGTGCTAGCTGAGACATCTAACACAAGCAATTCAATGGGGTAGTCCAAAATACTGCGTTTGCGTTGGCGAGCTTACTTACTTACTTACTTATCAGGCCTGCGATCCATGGAGGATCTGAGCCTGAGCTATAGCTGCCTTCCATCCTTGACGGTCCCGGGCACGCTGCTTCCAGTTGTCAAGACCAAGATGTCTTACCTCCGCGATTACTTGGTCTTTATACCGGAGGTTCGGTCTTCCTCTTCTTCTCGAACCAGGAGGCTCGGAGTCGAAGACCCTCTTAGCTGGAGCGTTGATGTCCATGCGCTCGATGTGGCCGAGCCAGTGTAGTCGACGGATCCTTGCCTTCCAGACTACATCCACATCTTGCTACAGCTGGTAGAGTTCGCGGTTGTGTCTTCTTCTCCATTCACCTTCCTCACAGACAGGACCAAATATCCGGCGCAGAATTTTTCTTTCGAAAGAACCCAAAATCAGCTCCGCTGTCCTGCTTATCGTCCAGCTTTCGGCTCCGTACACCAAGACTGGCAGAATGAGCATTTTGTAAAGCATGACTTTGGTCTTTCGAGTGAGGAGTTTTGACCCCAGTTGTTTGGACAAGCCGAAGTAGCAGCGGTTGCCAAGGGCGATTCTACGCCGGATCTCCACTGTGGTGTCATTTGTGGAATTTACGTTTGCCCCGAGGTAGACAAACTCCTTAACTACCTCGAAATTGTAGCTGTCAATTGTTATATTTTGTCCCAGGTGGTGAGCGACGGATTGGTTTTTGCTTGACAACATGTACTTCGTTTTGTCCTCATTGACCTCATTTCAATCGGCGTGAATGCTTCCACAATGCCACGGCGAGAACACGCGATGATGTCGATATCATCCCCGTATCCTAGCAGCTGGATGGGCTTGTAAAAGATATTGCCTTCCCTGTTGACGCCTGCCCGTCGCACTATCTGCTCCAGCACCAGGTTGAAGAAGTCACATGACAGCGCATCTCCTTGCCGAAATCCGGTGCATGTTTCGAATGATTCCGAGGTCCTAGAACCGAGTTGCACGGTGCATCGCGTGTTTTTTAGCGTGGCGCGACACAACTGGATCAGTTTTACCGGGATCCCGAATTCGGCCATCGCCCCAAACAGTGCTTCACGATGAATGCTGTCGTATGCGGCTTTGAAATCGATGAAAAGATGGTGTGTATCGATTCGAAACTCGTTGGTCTTTTCCAGTATTTGTCGAAGTGTGAAAATTTGGTCTATAGTTGATTTGCCGGGCCGGAAGCCCCACTGGTAGCTGCCGATTAGTGCGGTGCAAAATGGCTTTAGACGTTCACACAATACGCTGGACAGGATCTTGTATGCGACATTGAGCAGGGAAATACCTCTATAGTTCTCGCAAGAGGTAGGATCGCCTTTTTTGTGGATGGGGCAAATAGAGCTGGTATTTCAGTCGTCGGGCATGCTTTCATCTTCCCAAATTCTGCAGATGACCTGGTGCATGCTCCCTACCAGAATATCGCCGCCATCCATCTGAGTTGGCCGCCAGAGTTCTTCAACTCTGATGGCAAGCCATCTGAGCCTGCGGCCTTGTTGTTCTTCAGCTTCTGAATAGCTGTGCCGACTTCTTCTATGCTGCGTGGGAGGACTACTTCAGCGGCTGGAGTTGGGATTCCCTCGGTCCCTACCACTCTCTCTTCGTCATGCTCGTTAAGCAGCTGCTGGAAGTGCTGCTTAAATACATCCACCATTCCCTGCGGGTCGGTGACAAGATTACCCTCGCAGTTTCGAAGAGCCAGGGTGCCCTTTTTGAAGCCTCCTGCAAGGCCTTTGGCTTTCTTGTAAAAGGCTCGTATTTTATGTTTATCCCTATACTCCTCGATATCCTTGAGCTGGGAGGCTGCGAAGATTCTTTTCTTTTGTCGCAGTAGTTTCTTCTCCTCCCTTCTTCTGGCTCGGTACTCTTCTCGCGCTGCCCTGGTTTTCCTCTGCAGCGCCTTTTGGTACGCCTCGTCGGTTGCTGCCTTTTTCTGCTCACACTCGCCATCATACCACGGGTTTCTTGTCGGGGGTGGTAGGTATCCTAATGTGGTTTCGGCTACTTCCTGAATGGCTGAGCGGCAATGCAGCCACATATTATTGGCATTTGTGTTCGACGTAGGCATACCGTAGAGTCTTTCGCTCAGCTGCTCCCTGTAGACTCTGGCAACCTCCGGTGTGCCCAGGCGCCCAATGTCGAACCTCCTCCTGATGGGCTGGTGCAGCTTTCTGACATTGGACAGTCGAGCTCTGAATCTTGCTGCTACGAGGAAGTGGTCAGAGTCGACATTGGCTCCTCTGAATGTTCGCACATCCAGGATGTTTGACGCGTGCCTTGCGTCAATGAGCACATGGTCGATTTGGTTGGCGGTTCGACCGTCCGGAGATCGCCAGGTTGCTGTGTGGATTCGCTTGCGAGGGAATCTTGTGCTACTTATCACCGCATTACGAGCTGTCGCAAAGTCAGCGAGTCGGAAGCCGTTATCTGTTGTTGTATCGTGGAGGCTGTGCTTTCCGATCACTCCGCCAAGGGTGTTTTCCTTTCCGATTTTGGCATTGAAATCCCTGAGCACGATTTTTACATCGTACTCCGGACAAGCTCCGTAGGCGTTGTCCAGGAGGTCATAGAAGTCCTCCTTGATAGGGTCTTCAGCCTCGTCGGTAGGGGCGTGTGCACATATAAGGCTGATGTTATAAAATAAAATCTGCCTCTGATGCGGATCACAGCCAGGCGATCACTTATAGGTTTAAAGTCGATGACCTTCGATCTTAACCGCTTTCCCACGACAAATCCGCATCCCAGTAAGTGCAACCTTTTGTGACAGCTGTAATAAATGTCGCAATTTTTCTTTCTAATCATACCGTTTCCTATCCAGCGTATTTCCTGGACCGCAGTAATATCCGCCTTGTACTGCGTGAGGATTCCAGGTTTCTGACATTCCAGGAGCATACTCGCAAATCGTGTTCCTTTTTCGTGCGTTGTCGTCGTCGGCATCTTGCTCATTCATAACTTTTCTTTTTTTTACGTGGGCGGATTGTTAGCCCGCCGCACAACCGCCATTCTGGTCGGGGTTTTTTTCGCTGCATACGTTTGTTCACCTCCCAACGGTTGTTGAAGAGGCTATCCAGAGGGCGCCGCGAGGAGGCCGTATGTCAACTTGACAGGGATCGTTGCTGGCATCTCGCCAGGTTGAGAGCAATCAACAACTTTACCCTGTATGTCCGAGCCCATGCCCCCCAAGCATGGCGAGCTTACGTTCATTAAAAAATGAGAGGAAATAAGAAAAAAATGAGAGCGAGAGAAAACGTAAGCTCACGTAACCAAAGGAGACAAAAGTCAAACACGTCGGAAATTTCTGTGCGTTTGAACGACTGTTGCTGTGTATGCTGTATCTGTGTATTTTATGGTTTGTGTTGTGTACGTTTACGTCAGTGTTTTGACATGGAACAGCTGATAAAATTGAAGTAAGCATGCGTCGAAGCATTTCATGTAACACGTAAAGTGCCTCGCACCAACGGAGTATTGTGGATCAGGCATAAATGCGGTCGTCCTCTGCTGCGTCGTCCCTCGGGGTTGGAGTCGAAGACTCTTCGGGCCGGAGCGTTGATGTCCATTCGCTCCACATGGCCTAGCCATCTTAGACGTTGGATCCGAAGATGTCTAACCAGGCCGATGTCGCTGTACAGCCCGTACAGTTCTTGGTTGAATCTCCTCCTCCATTCTACGTTTACACAAACGGGACCAAAGATTGCACGCAGAATTTTCCTCTCGAAACGTCCAAGAGCCTCTTCATTCGCTTTTGACAACGTCCAAGCCTCAGCGCCGTAGAGGAGGACCGGGATGATTAAGGTTTTGTAGAGGGAAACCTTAGTTTTTCGAGAGAGGGCTCTACTACTCAATTGCCTTTTGAGCCCGAAGAAGCAGCGATTGGCAGGAGTTATTCTGCGTTTTATTTCAGCGCTGGTGTCGTTGCTGCTTGTCACTACCGAGCCAAGGTAGACGAAGTCCTTGACTACTTCAAAAATATAGCTGCCGAAGGTGACGTTCTGACCAAGACGTCGGTGTTGGGCGTCTTTCTTGGATGACAGCATATATTTGGTCTTGTCCCCATTTACCCTTATACCCACTTTCGGCGCTTCTGCTTCAATGCTTGTGAACGCCTCATTGACGTCTCGCTTTGTTCGTCCAGTAACGCCAATGTCATCTGCGTAGGCAAGCAATTGTGTGGACTTGAAGTAGATCGTACCTCTTGTATTGGCCGCAGAGTCCCGCACGATCTTTTCAAGAATAATGTTGAAAAAGTTGCATGACAGCACGTCACCTTGCCTAAATCCCTTTTTAACATCAAAGGTCTCGGTTTGTTCATAACCGACCTTAATAGAGCAGCGAGACTTCTCCATTGTCATCCTGCACAGTCGGACGAGTTTGGCAGGGATGTTAAAACTAGACATGGCTTTGTATAGCTCGTCTTTATACAAATTGTCATACGCGGCCTTGAAGTCCACGAAAAGGTGGTGAGTGTCGATTTGGTATTCCTGGGTCTTCTCCAGGATCAGCCATAGCGTAAATATTTGGTCTTTTGTGGATTTACAGATAGACAGGCCGTCTGCGCCCGCGGCTTTATTAGACTTAAGTCTTGATATCGCTATTTTGACTTTGTCTAGGTCGGGTGGCCTGAATTCTGTTTCATTGTCGTCCATTTCGAATGGCTCGTGCTGCCTGACAGCGGTATCTTGTCTATCATCGCCGTTATACAGTCTGCAGAAGTGGTCTTTCCAAATCCTCAGCATCGACTGCGACTCTACTACCAGTTCTCCATTTTCATCCCTGCAGGCCGCCGCTCTGGCTTTGTAGCCATGGCATGTTCGTTTTACCTTATTGTAAAACTTACGGGCGTCATTCCTGCGGAAGCATCTCGCCATCTCCTCGATCTCACGCTTTCCGTGCTCTCTCTTCTTTCTTCTGAAAAGCGTGTGTTTCTCTCTTCTCTTCTGCTCATAGATTTCGCGAGCAGCTCTCGTCCGTCGTTGCAGCATGGCTTTATATGCTTCTTGTTTTGCTGCATGGGCTTGTTCGCATTGTTCATAGAACCAGGGGTTTCTAGGTGGTGGCGGTTTGAAACCCAGCATCTCTGAGGCAGCGTCTCTAACGGCGCTCTGGCAATGCGCCCATTCCTGCTCTATTGTTTGTGCTGCTATGGGCGGATTTTGAGAGAGCTTGGAGGAGACACGATCGGCAAAGATTCTGGCAGTCTCTTGCGATTGTAGCTTTCCGACGTCAAACTTACTTTGTGCTACTCGACTCCTAAGCATCCTTGATATCCTCATTCGTACCTTGGCTACAACAAGGTAGTGGTCCGAGTCGATGTTGGCCCCTCGGAAGGGTTGTACGTCGAGAATACAGGAGGAGTGTCTGGCGTCGATCGCAATGTGATCAATCTGGTTGGTGGTCGATTGATCAATAGACCGCCAGGTACACTTGTGGATGTTGAGATGGGGTAATCGCGTGCTTTCTACAAGGAGGTTACGCCCCAGTTTTGCCCAGTTTTGCATTAAAATCTCCTAGGACTATTTTTGTGTCGTAGCTGGGGCAATGGGCATATGTTCTGTCTAGGAGATCGTAGAATTCTTATATATATGTATGATATGTGCGTTTTTTTTATTTTGTTGCATGAGCATCCAAGCGCCTGAAGCCACATTTCGTTATAGAAATTCCTAGGTCACGCGTTTGACCTATGTTTATCCTAAGTCGGTACAACGCGACCCTTATCATCCCGGTCCTGTTGTACGGCGCAGAAGCATGGACACTATCAAAAGCGGATGAGGAGGCCCTTGGTCGGTTCCAGAGAAAGATTTTGCGCGTGATTGTTGGGCCTATAAACGCAGACGGGGGATGGAGGAGAAGATTCAACCGCGAACTTTACGGGCTGTACAGCGACATGAGCCTAGTCAGGCGTCTACGGACTCAACGCCTAAGATGGCTGAGCCATGTAGAGGGAATGGACACCACAGCTCCAGCCCGGAGAGTCTTTGGATCCAACCCCGAGGGACGAAGAAGCAGAGGACGGCCGCACTTAAGATGGCGCACACAGGTGGAAGGGGACCTCAGCCAACTGGGTGTGCGGCAATGGAAAAGGCTAGCGAAATATCGTGCTAGATGGAGGGGCATGTTGGTTGAGGCATGGGTTCACCCTGAACAGTAGCGCCCACTAAGAAGAATGGTCGCCTTCTAACTTCTCGCCGAACTCCATCCAGGATTGCTCTTTAGCTGCTCGCACAGCCAATTTGCAAGTTCTTCGCGGCGCAGTGTACTCCCAAGAGGATCCAGTCCCTGTAGGCTTAAGGGCTACAGGGCTAAGAAGTTGATGTTGCGAACTATTTTTTAAAATTAAGCATTGTGCAGATGTGGAGTAGATCGCGGCTTTTGTATTGTCAATTCAGTCCCACAAAGTCGGTTTTTTTCATCGACCTTGCCTTACAGATGACTTCTTCAACCTGGTGCTGGAGCAGATAGTGCGATGGGCAGGCGTCAACAGGGAAGGCACTATCTTTTACAAGTCCATCCAGCTACTAGGATACGCGGATGATATCGACATCATCGCGTGTTCTCGCCGTGGCATTGTGGAAGCATTCACGGCGATTGAAGAACAGGCGAAACGAATTGGCCTTAAGATCAATGAGGACAAAACGAAATACATGCTGTCAAGCAAAAACCAATCCGTCGTTCACCACCTGGGACAAAATATAACAATTGACAGCTACGATTTCGAGGTAGTTAAGGAGTTTGTCTACCTCGGGGCAAACGTAAATTCCACAAATCACACCACAGTGGAGATCCGGCATAGAATCGCCCTTGGCAACCGCTGCTACTTCGGCTTGTCCAAACAACTGGGGTCAAAACTCCTCACTCGAATGACCAAAGTCATGCTTTACAAAACGCTCATTCTGCCAGTCTTGCTGTACGGAGCCGAAAGCTGGACTATAAGCAGGACAGCGGAGTTGATTTTGGGTTCTTTCGAAAGAAAAATTCTGCGCCGGATATTTGGTCCTGTCTGTGAGGAAGGTGAATGGAGAAGAAGACACAACCGCGAACTCTACCAGCTGTACCAAGATGTGGATGTAGTCTGGAAGGCAAGGATCCGTCGACTACACTGGCTCGGCCACATCGAGCGCATGGACATCAACGCTCCAGCTAAGAGGGTCTTCGACTCCGAGCCTCCTGGTTCGAGAAGAAGAGGAAGACCCAACCTCCGGTATAAAGACCAAGTAATCGCGGATGTAAGACATCTTGGTCTTGACAACTGGAAGCAGCGTGCCCGGGACCGTCAAGGATGGAAGGCAGCTATAGCTCAGGCTCAGATCCTCCATGGATCGCTGGCCTGATAAGTAAGTAAGTTGCCTGACAGATGAGCTCTCGGTGGACAGCTCATTCTTAGAGTTCAGTTTTAATACCGCTACCTTCACTACCATTTTACGTTCAGTGTGAATAGTTCATTGTGCCTGATAGTAGCACTTGTACTTTCTATTTTCAGACCGTTCTAGAAACAAAACCGGTAGATGATGATTTTGAGCTGTGGGATCATACACAAATGCTTCGCGCTGAAGCACAACGCGAATCGTATAAGTATAGACGAATCGTAGAACTCGCAATATCCCTCGAAATTATTTTCCTAATATTACAGCTGGAACAATGGTAGATGGTGCAAGCCCTCCTGCATACCCATCACTATAATTCTTACCCTCATAATTCTGGTTGTGTTACTACCATTGGTTGAACATTCAAATGAACGATCACATCATACCAAACGTAATCGAAGTGGCTTCATATGCACGGATACGTGCAGGTAAGTCAATTTGAATGCATTCCTGTATATTCACTAAATGCCTTTCTTTTCCAGGATACAGTTAGTAGAAAGTATTCCTGAAGGATTGAACTTTTCTGACAGGAGTCCAAGGTTCCTATCAACTTATGATGCTTGGACTCAACTACTGAACTTGGCTGAAGATACTCTTGATTTAGGTTCATTTTACTGGACATTACGTGGCGCGGATGTATACAATCACACGTCGGCATGGCAAGGCGAAAAGATCTTCCAACAAATTCTAACCGATGGAATGCAAAGAAAGTATCGCATTCGTATAGCCCAAAGTAGTCCGACAAAGAGCAACCCCAGTCCAGACACCGAAATTTATATAAAACGCAAAGCTGCCGACGTCAGATCAGTCAATTTTCCACGCCTTCTTGGAGGTGGAGTCTTACATACGAAACTCTGGATAGTCGATGGCAAGCACTTTTATCTAGGTAGTGCAAATATGGACTGGAGATCTTTGACACAAGTCAAAGAGTTGGGAGTATTGGTTACCAATTGTTCGTGTTTGGCTACAGATGTAACAAAAATTTTTGAAGCCTACTGGTTTCTGGGACGTAATAGGTCACACATTCCCTCCACTTGGCCAGAGGAGTACTCAACTAAATTCAATTTGAATACTCCAATTGAGGTCACTTTCAACGACCGTTATAGGCTCAATACTTTTTTCTCGGTATGCACTTGGTCTCTCGTACGTGCTTTTGTATATGTAAGTTTTTGTTTAATTCTAGAACTCTCCTCCCCCACTAAATGCTAGAGGTAGGACAAATGACTTGGATGCCATTATTGACGTTATTTTGCACGCGGAGAAGTTCGTACATATTGCTGTGATGGACTACTATCCTCTTCTCATCTACACACCAAAAATAAGGTAATGGTGAGAGTCTCTAATAGTGCGACCTACCCACCCGCTGGAGTATGCATGCCTTAGTTAATCGTCTTACGCCGTTTTGAATTGACTTGTCCTTTATCGATCTTTTGCTGAATTCAAAAGGTGGGAACGTTCGTTTGTTTCCCTTTTTTTTCGCGTGTCAAAACTAGTCAAACAAACAGACATATGCCCAACTGTAGACCACGCAATTCGATTGCGTGTCTCATTGTTGACTGGTAATGAAGTATTCTCAACACTATACGTAACCATTCATAATGCCAAATTTCGTTGGAGGCGGACAACATTGGGGGTAAACTGGAACAGACTAGTCTTGTTTCTACAGGTTGGTTTCCACCTTAGTAGCTCATAAATAATTTCGAACGATATGGAAGCGAGTAGGCTTTAAGCGGTTGGGTTTGCGATTGTTCATATCGTCCTAGTTGTAGTATGCCTCATGCTCGAATTCGAATGGCTGTAAACATACATAAGTTGCTATGTCAAAGAATTAAGATCCAGATTACTTACTTACATACATAGGTGGCGCTACAGTCCGGTGTGAACCTGGGCCTCAACCAACAAACTTCTCCAGCTGGCACGGTATTTTGCCAGCTATTTCCAGCGACGCACTCCCAGTTGGTTAAGTTCCCCTTCCACCAGTGCGCGCTACCTTAAATTCGGTCGTCCCCTGCTGCGTCGTCCCTCGTACTAGGCCGATGTTGCTGTACAGTCCGTATATTTCGTCGTTGTATCTTCTCCTCTACTCCCGCGTGTGACCATAAATTGAACGCACAATTTTCCTCTCGAAACGACCAAGGGCCTCCACATCCTTCTTCTTCTTCTTAGGTGGCGCTACAGTCCGTGGTGAACCTGGGCCTCAACCAACAAGCGTCTCCAGCCGGCACGGTCTTTGGCCAGCTGTTTCCAGTGAGGCACGCCCAGTTGGTTGAGGTCCCTTTCCACCAGCGTGCGCCACGGCTGAGGCGGCCGTCCTCTGCCGCGCCTTCCTTCCGGAGTGGATTCGAAGACTTTTCGGGTCGGAGCTGTATCTTCCATGCGCTCTACATGGCCTAGCCACCTTAGACGCTGTATCCGTAGACGTCGTATCAGGCCGATGTCGCTGTACAACCCGTACAGTTCTTCGTTATATATTCTCCTCCATACACCGTTTGAACAAACGGGACCGTAGATAGTGCGCAGAATTTTCCTCTCGAAACGACCAAGGGCATCTTCATCCGCTTTTGTTAAGGTCCAAGCCTCTGCGCCGTAAAGGAGGACTGGGATGATCAAGGTCTTATATAGTGTCACCTTGGTTTTCCGAGAGAGGGCTCTACTTCTCAATTGCCTCTTGAGCCCAAAGAAACAGCGGTTGGCAAGAGTGATTCTGCGTTTTATCTCAGCGCTGGTGTTGTTGTCGCTGGTAATCAGTGAGCCAAGGTAGACAAATTCCTTGACCACTTCAAAGTTATATCCGCCCATGGAGACGTTCTGGCCAATACGTCGGTGTTGTCCGTCTCTTTTAGATGACAGCAGATATTTGGTTTTACCCTCATTAACCTTGAGACCCATCTTAGCCGCTTCTACCTCAATGCTCACAAAAGCCTCACTGACGTCTTGCTGTTTTCGTCCAATTACGTCAATATCGTCGGCGTACGCAAGCAATTGCGTAGACTTGAAATAGATCGTACCTCTTGTGTTGGCCAGTGACTCTTGCACAATCAAGCACGATGTTGAAAAAGTTGCACGACAGCGCGTCGCCCTGCCTAAATCCCTTTTTAACATCAAAGGTCTCGGTATGCTCATTACCGACCTTAATGGAGCAACGAGAATTCTCCATTGTCATCCTGCACAGTCGGACGAGTTTGACAGGGATGTTAAAACTAGACATGGCTTTGTACAGCTCGTCTCTATATACGCTGTCATACGCGGCCTTGAAATCGACGAAGAGGTGGTGAGTGTCGATTTGGTATTCCTGGGTCTTCTCCAAGATCTGCCGTAGCGTAAATATTTGGTCTATTGTGGATTTACCTGGCCTGAAACCACACTGATTAGAGCCGATCAGTTTATCCACAAACGGTTTCAGGCGTTCACACAATACGGCAGAGAAGATCTTATATGCGATGTTAAGGGACTTATTCCCCTATAGTTGGGGCAGTTATGGGGGTCTCCTTTCTTATGTACCGGGCAAACGATGCTGAGATTCCATTCGTCGGGCATGCTTTCCTCCGACCATACCTTGCAGATGAGATGGTGCATGCACCTTACCAGCTCATCTCCAGCCGCCTTAAAAAGCTCAGCAGACAGGCCGTCTGCGCCAGCGGCTTTATTAGACTTAAGTCTTGATATCGCTATTTTGACTTCGTCTAGGTCGGGTGGACCGAATTCTGTTACTTCGTGGTCCATTGCGAATGGCTCGTTCTGCCTGACAGCGGTATCTTGTCTATCATCGCCGTTAAACAGTCTGCAGAAGTGGTCTTTCCAAATCCTCAGCATCGACTGCGACTCTACTACCAGTTCTCCATTTTCATCTCTGCAGGCCGCCGCTCTGGCTTTGTAGCCTTGGCATGCTCGTTTTACCGTGTTGTAAAATTTACGGGCGTCATTCCTGCGGAAGCATCTCTCCATCTCCTCGATCTCACGCTTTCCGTGCTCTCTCTTCTTTGTTCTGAAAAGCGTGTGTTCCTCTCTTCTCTTCTGCTCATAGATTTCGCGAGCAGCTCTCATCCGTCGTTGCAGCACGGCCTTATATGCCTCTTGTTTTGCTGCATGGGCTTGTTCGCATTGTTCATCGAACCAGGGGCTTCTAGGTGGTGGCTGTTTGAAACCTAGCACCTCTGAGGCAGCATCTCTGACGGCGCTCTGGCAATGAGCCCATTCCTGCTCTATTGTTTGTGCTGCTCTGGGCGGATTTTGAGAGAGCTTTGAGGAGACACGATCGGCAAAGATTCTGGCAGTCTCTTGCGATTGTAGCTTTCCAACGTCAAACTTACGTTGTCCTACTCGACTCCTAAGCATCCTTGATATCCTCATTCGTACCTTGGCTACAACAAGGTAGTGGTCCGAGTCGATGTTGGCCCCTCGGAAGGTTCGTACGTCGAGAATACAGGAGGAGTGTCTGGCGTCGATCGCAATATGATCAATCTGGTTGGTGGTCGATTGATCACAAGACCGCCAGGTACCCTTGTTGATGTTGAGATGGGGGAATCGCGTGCTTGCTACAAGGAGGTTACGCCCCGATAGGAAATCGATTAGCCTTAATCCGTTGTCGGATGTGGTGCTATGGAGGCTATGCTTTCCTATGATCGACTCAAATATGTCCTCCTTGCCCAGTTTTGCATTAAAATCTCCTAGGACTATTTTTGTGTCGTAGCTGGGACATTGGGCATATGTTCTGTCTAGGAGATCGTAGAATTCTTCTTTGAGTCGATCGTCCTTTTCTTCCGTTGGGGCGTGAGCGCATATTAAGCTAATGTTTCCAAATTTAGCTTTGATGCGGATTGTTATGAGGCGTTCGCTTACATCTCGGAAGCTTAAGACTTTTTGTCGGAGTCTTCCTCTAATAACGAATCCGCACCCGAATAGGCGCTGTTTGTTCTCCTTGTAGCAGTTCCCGTAGTAGATGTCGCAGTTTTTCATCCGTTTTTTGCCTGGTCCATCCCATCGCACTTCTTGGAGTGCGGTTATATCTGCTTTATAGCAGTTGAGGGTTTGCTCCAATTGATCGCCTGCACCCGGTCTGTTAAGGGACCTCACATTCCAGGTGCAGACTCTCAAGTCCGTTAGTCGTTTGCAGGGGTCGTCAGCTTTGTATCCGTCCGTATCCGAGGCTTGTTGTCGTTTCGGAACAAGTGGGTTTTTACGTGATAGGGATGTTACCCCTAAGCACAACCCCCAACCTGGAGGGCCAGGTTCCTCTTTCCCCAGGAACAAGGGTCGGGTCGCTGCACACATTGGTTCACTACCTGGCGGGTGCCAGGGTAGCTATCCAGGGGGGCCACGCGGAGGCTGTGTGTCAACTTGGATTGAACAGGGACAGAGATCGAAGCTGGCGTTTGCCATGTTAAACGCGATCAACTTCTTTGCTCTGTTTGCTCGCTCCCTCCCTCCCTCCCTCCACATCCGCTTTCGCTAAAGTCCAGGCCTCTGCGTCATAAGGTTGATTAAGGGATGATTAAGGTTTGACGACTAAGGTTTTGTACAGCGCAACTTTAGTCTCTCGAGAGAGGGGCTCTACTTCTCAATTGCCTCTTGAGCTCAAAGAAGAGAGAACGGTTGGCTAGGGTAATTCTGCATTTGGTCTCAGCGCTGTTGTTGTTGCCACTGGTCACTAGTGAGCTAAGGTAGACGAAGTTCTTGACCACTTCGAATTTGTAGCTGCCGATTGTGACGTTTTGGCCGAGACGTCGGTGTGGTGCGTCTTTTTTGGTTGACATAATGAGCTATAGCTCCGTATAGCTCGTCCCTATGCACATTGTCATACGCGGCTTTGAAATCGACGAAAAGGTGATGGGTGTCTATTTGGTATTCTTGGGTCTTCTCCCAGCTCTGCGGCCGTATGAATATTGGTCTATTGTGGATTTACCTGGCCTGAAACCAGACTGGTAAGAATCTACCAGATTATCCACAAAGGGTTTCAGGCGCTTACACAGTACGGCAGAGAAGATCTTGTAGC
The DNA here is from genome assembly GCA_951905685.1 of Eumerus sabulonum. NCBI lineage: Eukaryota > Metazoa > Arthropoda > Insecta > Diptera > Syrphidae > Eumerus > Eumerus sabulonum. The sequence goes on along the minus strand of OX645062.1, from coordinate 21,170,057 downwards.
GTTATTCTACCCCTACAAGATCCTGTCCAGCGTATTGGGTGAAAGTCTAAAGTCATTTTGCACAGCACTAATCGGCATCTTCCAGTGCGGCTTCCGGTCCGGCAAATCGACGATAGACCACATTTTCACACTTCGACAAACCCTGGAAAAGACCAACGAGTTTCGAATCGATACACACCATCTTTTCATCGATTTCAAAGCCGCATACGACAGCATTCATCGTGAAGAACTGTTTGGTGCGATGGCCGAATTCGGGATCCCGGGAAAACTGATCCGGCTGTGTCGCGCCACGCTAAAAAATACGCGATGCACCGTGCAACTCGGTTTTAGGATTTTGAAACCGTTTGAAACATGCACCGGATTTCGGCAAGGAGATGCGCTGTCATGTGACTTCTTCAACCTGGTGCTGGAGCAGATAGTGCGACAGGCAGGTCTCAACGCGGATGATATCGACATCATCGCGTGTTCTCGTCGTTACATTGTGGAAGCATTCACGCCGATTGAAGAACAGGCGAAACGAGTTGGTCCTAAGGTCAATGAGGACAAAACGAAATACATGCTGTCAAGCAAGAACCAATCCGTCGCTCACTACCTGAGACAAAATATAACAATTGACAGCTACAATTTCGAGGTAGTTAAGGAGTTGTGTCTACCTCGGGGCAATCGTAAACTCCACAAACGACACCACGGTGGAGATCCGGCATAGAATCGCCCTTGGCAACCGCTGCTACTTCGACTTGTCCAAACAACTTGGGTCAAAACTCCTCACTCGAAAGATCAAAGTCATGCTTTACAAAACGCTCATACTACCTTGCTTGCTGTCAGTATGTCTTGCCTCCTGGTTCGAGAAGCAGAGGAAGACCGAACCTCCGGTGTAAAGGCCAAATAATCGCGAATGTAAGACATCTTGGTCTTGATAACTGGAAGCAACGTGCCCGGGACCGTCAAGGATGGAAGGCAGCTATAGCTCAGGCTCAGATCCTCCATGGATCGCTGGCCTGATAAGTAAGTAAGTAAGTAAATAAGTAAGTAAGTATCCCCCTGTAGTTGGCGCAGTTATAGCGGTCTCCTTTCTTGTAGGCTGGGCAAACGATGCTGAGATTCCATTCGTCTCGCATGCTTTCCTCCGAAAATATTTTACAGATGAGCTGGTGCATGCGCCCTTCCAGATCATCTCCAGCCGCTTTAAATAGCTGGGCAGACAGACCGTCTGCACCCGCGGCTTTATTATTCTTGAGCTTTGAAATTACCAGTTTGATTTCATCTAGGTCGGGTGGACGAAATTCTCTTGCATCTTCATCCGTTGCGAATGGATCATTCTGTCTGACAGCGGCATTAGATCTTTCACCGCCGTTAAACAGTCTCCAGAAGTGTTCCTTCCATATACTCAGCATCGACTGTGACTCTACTACAAAATGTCTGTCTTCATCCCTACAGGCTTCCGCTGTGGCTTTGTAGCCCTGACATGTTCGCTTTACTTTTTCGTAAAACCTGCAAGCATTATTCCTATGGTAGCATCTCTCCATCTCCTCGATCTCACGCTGTCTTTTTTTCTTCCTTGAAAGCGTATGTCCCTCTCTCCGTTTCCGCTCGTAATCTTCTCGAGCGGTTCTGGTCCGTCTATGTAGCATGGCTTTGTAGGCGTTTTGCTTTGCTACATGGACTTGCCTGCATTGCTCATCAAACTAGGGGATTCTAGTTGCCGGCTATTTGAGACCCAACACATGGGAGGCAGCGTCTCTGATGACGCGCTGTCAATGCCCCCTCTGTTGTTCTGTGGATTATTCCAGTGTCATCGGAGTTTGCGAGAGTTTGAGGAAAACTCGATCGGCAAATGTCCTAGCGGTCTGCTGCTATTGTAGCTTTCCGACGTCAAACGTTCGTTGTCCAGCATTCTTGATATCTTCTTTCGTGCCTTGGCTATAACAAGGTAGTGATCTGATTTGGCTCCTCGGAAGGTGCGTACATCTAGGATGCTTTTTTTTTTTTTTTTTTTTTAAATAATTTGCGCGCACTCAAGGTCTAATAACCTTATTATGTCGGCGACACAGTGCGGGCAGAAGGTAGAAAGGAAGAGGGATAGAGGAGATGCCGATGGACATTGATCTTAAATGTTTGCATGTTGCATTGAGGGGGGAAAACCGAATCCGGCAGGGAGTTCCAGATTCGTGTGGTTCGGTTAATGAAAGATTCTCTATGTTTGACAGTACGTCCGAAAGCGGGCTTCAGGGTATATTGGTGAGCATTCCTAGAGAGACGTGTATTGCGGGAGAAATGTTGAAGGGGCGGAATGCAACTGGCTATTTCATCGGAGCATTTTTGGTGGTAGTAACGATAAAGCAGGGAGAAGCAGGAAACAATCCTGCGATGTCAAGCGAGTCTAATGTTTTGGTAATGCTGGAGTCACCTATCAGTTTTATGGCTCGTTTTTGTATTCTGTCTAGTAGGTGCAGTGAGGTCTTGGAAGCACCGGACCAGACATGAGCGTTAAACTCTAATTTGGAGCGAATGAACGCCTTATAGATTGTAGCCAGATCTAAGGGTGAGAAATATTTCTTGCATCTGTATAAGAAGTCTAGGCATTTCGCAACATTCTTGGCGACACTGAATATATGGTCGCTCCAATTAAGATTGTGAGCAACACTCATACCCAGGATGGAAAGCTTTTCAGTTTCTGAGATACAAGTGCCATTCATGGACAATGGCTGCGGGTTAGTTATACGCTTTAACGACAAGAGACAGCATTTTGTTTTGGATGCATTAAATTCCACTCTATTGCTTGTACCCTATTGGATGATGCTGTCGATATCGGAATTTAATGAGCTTAACATACGCTGTCGCTCATTATCTACAACCGAAGTGCAGGGTCATAAACTAGTGAACGAATATGAGAAGCTGAGGGTACTGTCGTCAGCGAAGGAGTGAATTGGATTAGAAGTAACAGAAAAGAGATCATTTATAAAAATAAGAAAAAGTGTCGGAGACAAAACGGAGCCCTGGGGAACACCGGCATTTACAAAGTGAGTATCAGACTTGAATCCATCCAAAACAACTTGAATTGAACGATTCGAAAGGTGGCTTCTAATCCATTGAAGAAGAGACTCATCGACCCCGAAAGCACGCATTTTCGACAAGAGGGCTTAATGCCAAACCCTGTCAAATGCTTTCGAAATATTCAGTGGAACAATTTTGCTTTCACCTACTTGGTGAAGCGAGTGATTCCACTATTCGACGAGATATGCCATCAAATCACCAGTGGATCTGTTGCTGCGGAAACCGTATTGGCGGTCATTGAGGAGTTTCCGTGATTAAAGATATTTCATAAGCTGACGGTTAATCAGCGTTTCCATGACCTTGGAAAGAAGGGACGTTAGTGCAGTGGGTCGGTAGTTGGAGGGAGAAGATGATTCGCCTTTTTTGGGTATAGGCTAGACAAATGCTGTTTTCCACCTACTCGGAAAGAGCCCAGAGGTGTAGGAAAGGAGAAAAAGCTTACGCAGTGGTCATGCAAGCGTAGAAGAACATCTCTACAGAACTATTGGGGCAATACCATCTGGGCCAGCGGATTTGTGTGTGTCGAGGTCCTTAAGAACCCTTGCGACTGTACGAGTGCGGAAATGGATTAGTTCCATGGTGAAGTTGACGCACTCTAGTACAGGCGGAGACAAAGTATAAGCTGGGAGCTGAGAACTGGTTGCGAAATGGGCAGCAAGTAGGTTAGCTTTGTCTAAGGGGGTGACAGCTGGAATGTCATTGTGGATGAGCGTCGGTATAGACGGCGTAGTTGAGTTTTTTACGTGTTTTCTTTTTTTTACAAACGAAGAGACACTTTTGCTACCTTTGGGACATTGAAGGATTTAACGTCTTAATTTTTGGTCAGATTGGAATTTAACCCGTCGAATGTGGGTGTTGCAGTCATTTCACACTGGCCAGTATGTACTTTTTTCGGTTTTCCTCAGAACTGTTTGCCTTGTAGGCCCGAAAACTTAGCTTCCTGAGTCTAATCGCCTCTTTGCAGCTCAAGTAAAACCAAGTATTATCCTTCAGCCTGGTGCTTTTAATCTTGCTAGGAATAAAATTTACCATGTCGATTCGGATAATTCTTCTTCTTCTTAGCGGACGCCTGGGCCTCAACCAATATGCCCCTCCATCTAGCACGATCTTTTGCTAGCCTTTTCCATTGCCGCACACCCAGTTGGCTGAGGTCCCCTTCCACCTGCGTGCGCCATCTTAAGTGCGGTCGTCCTCTGCTTCTTTGTCCCTCGGGGTTAATTTTCGTGGGGGCGAACACCCCCATTTATTGGGCTTAATACAAGCCAACTTAATCTAACTTATTCTAACCTAATCTAACTTAGAAGCTAAGGATGGTGGGGGAGGGGGGCATGATTAAGAAGACGAGTTTTTAAGCATTGAGTGCTGAGGTTGAAGTCGAAGTGAGGATTTGAGTTAACACTTCCCAGAATACGAGAAATGGGTTCATTGGAGCCATAGGCGGTGCGGGGGGTGGGTAGATAGAAGAGACGGGGATTACGTACATTGCGAGGGTTAGTGTTGATAGAGACAGAGTCATAGAGGGTCGCGCAATCAATGGTACCTGAAAGGAGTCGATGGATGAAGAGAATGTCAGATACAGTTCTTCTTTCCTCCAACGTGTTCATCTTGATTAATTTAAGACGGTCTTGATAGGGTGGTAGGAGCAAAGGATTATTCCAGGGGAGACCTCGAAGTGCAAAACGTAGGAATCGGCGTTGGATGCTCTCGATTCTAGAAATGTGGGTTTGTTGGTAAGGTGACCAAACTTGAGAGGCGTATTCAAGAAGGGGCCGGACAAAGGTTGTGTAGAGAGATCGGGTAACGTAGGGGTTGGAGAATTCTTTAGACCATCGCTTTACGAAGCCGAGTGCTGAATTAGCTTTAAGGATTATCTCGTCGATATGTGTCCGAAAATTTAACTCCTGGTCACATAATATGCCAAGATCCCGGATAGCCTGAACGGTGGCTATGGGCTGATTATTTAGAAAGTAGAGACGGGGAGGGGGTTTGATTCGTTTACGTGAAAAAGTAATGGATTGGCATTTGGGAATGTTGAGTTCCAAGCAGTTTTTGGAACACCAGGTGGAAAAACTATTGAGATCTAATTGGATTAGGGAAGGGTCCTGATTGGAGGAAATACTCCTGAAGAACTTGGTATCATCCGCATATATTGAGATATGGGAATGTTTGATCACCATTTCAATATCGTTAATGGTAAGAACGAAAAGAAGTGGACCTAAGTGGCTACCTTGGGGGACACCGGAGGAAGCTAGAAAAGGTTTAGAAAAGGCAGATCTGAAGCGAACACTATAATAGCGATTGTTCAAGTAAGAAGATATCCACTTCACGGAAATGGGATCGAAACCAAGGGAAGACAGTTTGAAGAGTTCTAGGCTGTGGGAAATTTTATCGAAAGCTTTACTGAAATCGGTAGAAATAACGTCGACTTCATTGCCATTCTCTAAGGCCGAGAGGGTAAAGGACACAAATTCAAAGACTCTCCGAGCTGAAGCTGTGGTGTCCATTCGCTCTACATGGCCCAGTGGGAGTTTGAGAATTTTGCTGATATCACGCAGTGGTCAGACGAGCCTAATGGCGACCATACATCGATCGTGTATTTGTCAGGCTGAGAGGTAAGAAACAAGTCCAGTGTGTTGGCGGTATGACCAGCAACATCGGGGATACGTGATGGCTCATTCACAAGTTGAGTTAATTGATTTAACTCAGCAAAAATTTCAACATACCTTCCTTCGGGTGTTGAGGGGACAAGGAAACAATTCTTTGGATGGAATCAGACAGTGCGTCGAAGGCATCAAATGTTGCATTCCTGTCTAGATTGGGGCTTCTGTAAAGAAAACAGTAGTGAACGGAGTGCTTACGGAATGTGAATTTAAGCCTTATGAAATTAAATTCCGAGGTGGATGTTTGGCTATACTGTGGAAGAAGCTGGTAAGCAATGTCACTACGGACATTGATGGCGAGACCGCGGTGAGAAACGAATAATGGCACTAAGCTATATCCAGGAAGACTGAAATCCGAAGGATCAGACTTTTCATCGACTTGTGTTTCACAAAGTGCCAAAACAGCCGGCTTGCAGAGAGAGAGATGGAAATACGTGGCCAAGAAATATTGCAGAGCTGCACACAGAAATCCCTCTTTGAGTCGATCGTCCTTTTCGTCGGTTGGGGCGTGAGCGCATATCAAGCTAATGTTTCAGAAATTAGCTTTAATGCGGATTGTTATGAGGCGTTCGCTTACATCCTGAAAACTTACGACTTTTTGTCGTAGGGGTCTTCCTCGGATAACGAATCTGCATCCGAATAAGCGTCCACCTTCCCGTAGTAGATGTCGCATCCGTCTTTTGCCGGGTCCATCCCATCGCACTTCTTGGAGTGCGGTTATATCTGCTTTATGGCAGCGGAGGGATTGCTCTAATAGAATGCCTGCACCCGGTCCGTTAAGGGATCTCACATTCCAGGTGCAGACTCGCAAGTCATTTAATCGTTTGCAGGGGCCGTCAGCTTTGTATCCGTCCGTATCCGAGGCTTTTAGGTGTTTCATAGCAAGTGATTTTTTAAGTGATAGGGATGTTACCCCTAAGCACAACCCCCAACCTGGAGGACCAGATTCCTCTCTCCCCAGGAACAAGGAGTCAAGTCGCTGCGCACATTGGTTCACTACCTGGCGGGTGCCAGGGGAGGCCACGCGGAGGCTGTGTGTCAACTTGCATTGAGCAGGGATAGAGTTCGAAGCTGGCGTTTGCCATGTTAAACGCGATCAACTTCTTTGCTCTGTTTGCCCACTAACTCCACTAAACCTTACATTTACATGATTTCGTAAAGCTACTTTACATTTACAGATATTGGCCACTTATCGATGATGCGATTCGAACAGCGGCTGTTGAAAACAAAGTATCCGTGAAGATGCTCATATCGTGGTGGAATCATTCTCATCATTCCGAGGACTATTTCCTTCACTCATTAACGAGTCTATCTGCTGCTTATCCGGGAGTAGACCTCGAGATTGTAAGCCAAAAATCAAACAATTTTTCTTTTATCTAATATTGATGTTTCCATTTTAGCGGCGTTTCATTGTACCAACTGACGAAGATCAATCGAAAATTCCCTTTGCTAGAGTGAATCATAACAAATACATGGTCACGGACAATACTGCCTACATTGGAACATCAAACTGGTCTGGCGATTATTTCACCGACACAGCAGGAATAGGTCTGATCATTAAAGACAGCAATTACGAGCGCAATGAGAATGAAACTACGATTATTACTGACCTAGCCAGTGTCTTCGAAAGGGACTGGAATAGTCCTTATGCCGTAGAGCTCATCAAGCATTAAAAATAAAACAAAAAACAAATGAAATCGTCACTTCCTCTAGGCTTTACCTAACTTTTAAGTATTGTAGTTAAGGATTCGAGTTCTGTTTTCCAGTATTTAGGTTAGTTTTGAATGCGAAAATAAAAAGTGCCTTAGCCACCTGACTAAAGGCAAACTTTTTTCATGGATTTTGACCTAACAATGCCTAGGTGTGCCTTAGTGCTGGCAAACCACATTCTCTTCTTTGGTGGCGTTACAGCCCATGAAGGACCAGAGCCAAGCTTCTCTCAATCACCCATGTTGTGTGTGATTTATTTTTAGCACAGGTGAAAGGGACCTACAGCTTAATGCCGATTCCGAACCGCGTGAGTCGAGAAGCTTTTTCATGGCAAGTTTACTACGGGGGATTTGCCAGTACCCCGCCGAGGAGGAACGTCGTGAAATAAACATTCGATGGCGTTGGTGTTATCGGGATCCGAACTCGCTCATCGTGCGCCAGAGACCAACACACTAACCACTGCGCTACGGCGCCCATCTGGATTACTAACTACAGTGTCCCCCGCTTAGTTGAACTTGCCACTTTGTCAGCCTAGTCGTCGAAGGAACAATGGACGGGCAACGGTTTCCATTGACTTTGGATACGGCGCAACTCATTCAGTCATTCGAAGCGGATTGGTTTCTGACATCGAACCATTTACCGGGGTAAGGCTTCGTATAGCAACCGGTGAGAAGGCGGAAGTTAAGGGTAAGGTCCAGAAGAGAATTACGATGGGTACTGTCGAGTTCCAGCATGATTTCATCGTTGCGGACATTACTGATTACATTATAATCGGCGTCGACTTCATGATTAGACATGGCTTCACATTGGACCTCAGCCAAAAAGTAATGAAGTAGCTCCCATTAATAATAGATAATGGACAGGGTAACAAGATCCGGAAAATAGTCGTGCAAGAGCGCCAAACAGTTCCTTCGAATGCAGAAGCTGTGGTTTGGGCAAAGATAGAAGAGGATGCGGGGACAAGCCGAATGTGTGTGGTCGAACCCGACAAACTACATCGACCCGGCGATATCATTGTTTGATGGGCTCTCGTGGAACTCCAACAAGACCAATTGGTTCTAGTAAGAGTCCTGAATTCAGCCGGCACACCTGAGACTGTACAAAAGGGAACACCGATCGCTCAGTGCCAAGAAGCTGCCGCCATTATGAACTGCTAGGATCGGAAGCACCAGGAAATCCAGACTAACAAAGCGTTCTTAAAAACAATGGCCAGAGAGTGGACGCAACATCTAGTGGAGAAGCAGAAAAGTAAAGCACTCTCCCTGCTTAGTACAACTTCACTGGAAGGCTTGCCTTGTTTATCTGGATGACACAATTGTCATGGGCAAGGATTTCGACGATCACCTTAAGAAGCTTGAAGAGGTACTGGAACGTATTCAAGCAGCTGGACTGACATTGAGCCCGAAGAAATGTTCACTCTTCCAAGACGAAGTGAAGAACTTGGGACATATTGTGACTGCAGAAGGAGTCCATGAAGATGAAGACAAAATCTCGGCGGTTAACAAATGGCCACGGCCGAAGAATCTTCACATATTACAGGCGAATTGTCCCATGATTTTCAAACGTTGCCAGCAGTCTGCACGAGCGCACCAAAAACAATTGGCCATTCAAGTGGGAGAAGCCACAGGAGGAAGCGTTCATTTACCTGAAGAAATTGCTCTGCAGTGCGCAGATTCTCGCATATCCTGTCCCGGGAGAAAAGTTTATTTTGGATACCGATGCAAGCGGACATAGAATCGAAGGAGTACTCTCTCAAATGATTGACGGGCGAGAACGGGTCATCGCTTACTACAGTAGGATCCTGTCGAAACCGGAGAAGAACTACTGTGTAACTGGGAGGGAGATATTACCCGTGGTCGACTGTGTCAAGCATTTCCACAAATATCTCTATGGCCAAGCTTTTCATCTTAGGACGGACCCCGCAGCGTTGAGGTGGTTGCTGCAGTTCAAAAACCCGGAAGGCCAACTTGCTAGATGGATGGAGAGGATCCAGAGTTATGACTTCAGTATCGAACACCGGAAGGGAAACATTCATGGAAACGCGTTTGCCTTATCGAGGCGACCTTGCGACGTTGAATGCAAGCATTGTTCACGTGCACAGGTGAAAGGGACATACAGCTTAATGCCGATTCCGAACGGCGTGAGTCGAGAAGCTTTTTCATGGCAAGTTTACCACGGTTACTACGGGGGGTTTTGTCAGTACCCCGCCGAGGAGGAACGTCGCGAAATAAACATTCGATGGCGTTGGTGCCATCGGGATCCGAACTCGCTCATCGTGCGCCAGAGTCCAACACACTAACCACTGCGCCACGGCGCCCTCGGCAAACCACATTGCTCGGAAGGAAATTACTGGAAACAAATCTTTTTCGCCAGATTTAATAAATAACAGCTTAACACCGAAATAAACAGGCATGAAATCCTAAAGATATCTCTCACAGACAACTGTCTCCCCAGATACACTTACTTATCAGGCCAGCGATCCATGGAGGATCCTTGACGGTCCCGGGCACGCTTCTTCCAGTTGTCAAGACCAAGATGTCTTACATCCGCAATTACTTGGTCCTTATACCGGAGGTTCGGTCTTCCTCTTCTTCTCGAACCAGGAGGCTCGGAGTCGAAGACCCTCTTAGCTGGAGCGTTGATGTCCATGCGCTCGATGTGGCCGAGCCAGTGTAGTCGACGGATCCTTGCCTTCCAGACTACATCTGGACTACATCCACATCTTGGTACAGCTCGTAGAGTTCGCGGTTGTGCCTTCTTCTCCATTCACCTTCCTCACAGACAGGACCAAATATCCGGCGCAGAATTTTTCTTTCGAAAGAACCCAAAATCAGCTCCGCTGTCCTGCTTATCGTCCAGCTTTCGGCTCCGTACAGCAAGACTGGCAGAATGAGCGTTTTGTAAAGCATGACTTTGGTCTTTCGAGTGAGGAGTTTTGATCCCAGTTGTTTGGACAAGCCGGAGTAGCAGCGGTTGCCAAGGGCGATTCTATGCCGGATCTCCACTGTGGTGTCATTTGTGGAATTTACGTTTGCCCCGAGGTAGACAAACTCCTCAACTACCTCGAAATTGTAGCTGTCAATTGTTATATTTTGTCCCAGGTGGTGAGCGACGGATTCGTTTTTGCTTGACAGCATGTATTTCGTTTTGTCCTCATTGATCTTAAGACCAACTCGTTTCGCCTGTTCTTCAATCGCCGTGAATGCTTCCACAATGCCACGGCGAGAGCACGCGATGATGTCGATATCATCCGCGTATCCTAGCAGCTGGATGGACTTGTAAAATATAGTGCCTTCCCTGTTGACGCCTGCCCGTCGCACTATCTGCTCCAGCACCAGGTTGAAGAAGTCACATGACAGCGCATCTCCTTGCCGAAATCCGGTGCATGTTTCAAATGGTTCCGAAGTCCTAGAACAGAGTTGCACGGTGCATCGCGTATTTTTTAGCGTGGCGCGACACAACTGGATCAGTTTTACAGGGATCCCGAATTCGGCCATCGCACCAAACAGTTCTTCACGATGAATGCTGTCGTAAGCGGCTTTGAAATCTATGAAAATATGGTGTGTATTGATTCGAAACTCGTTGGTCTTTTCCAGGATTTGTCGAAGTTCGAACATTTGGTCTATAGTTGATTTGCCGGACCGGAAGCCCCACTGGTTGCTGCCGATTAGTGCGGTGCAAAATGGCTTTAGACGTTCACACAATACGCTGGACAGGATCTTGTATGCGACATTGAGCAGGGATATACCTCTATAGTTCTCGCAAGAGGTAGGATCGCCTTTTTTGTGGATGGGGCAAATAGAGCTGGTATTTCAGTCGTCGGGCATGCTTTCATCTTCCCAAATTCTGCAGATGACCTGGTGCATGCTCCCTACCAGAACATCGCCGCCAGCCATCTGAGTTGGCCGCCAGAGTTCTTCAACTCTGATGGCAAGCCATCTGAGCCTGCGGCCTTGTTGTTCTTCAGCTTCTGAATAGCTGTGCCGACTTCTTCGATGTGGGAGGACTACTTCAGCGGCTGGAGTTGGGATTTCCTCGGTCCCTACCACTCTCTTGGTCATGCTCGTTAAGCAGCTGCTGGAAATGCTGCTTAATTACATCCACTATTCCCTGCGGGTCAGTGACAAGATTACCCTCGCAGTTTCGAAAAGCCTGGGTGCCCTCTTTGGAGCCTCCTGCAAGGCCTTTGGCTTTCTTGCAAAAGGCTCCTGTTTTATGTTTATCCCTAGACTCCTCGATATCCTTGAGCTGAGAGGCTGCGAAGATTTTTTTCTTTTGTCGCACTAGTTTTTTCTCCTCCCTTCTTCTGGCTCGGTACTCTTCTTGCGCTGCCCTGGTTTTCCTCTGCAGCGCCTTTTGGTACGCCTCGTCGGTTGCTGCCTTTTTCTGCTCACACTCGCCATCATACCACGGGTTTCTTGTCGGGGGTTGTAGGTATCCTAAGGTGGTTTCGGCTACTTCCTGAATGGCAGAGTGGCAATGCAGCCACATATAATTGGCATTTGTGTTCAACGTAGGCATACCGTAAAGTCTTTCGCTCAACTGCTCCCTGTAGACTCTGGCAACCTCCGGTGTGCTCAGGCGCCCAATGTCGAACCTCTCCCTGTTGGGCTGGTGCAGCTTTCTGACATTGGACAGTCGAGCTCTGAATCTTGCTGCTATGAGGAAGTGGTCAGAGTCGACATTTGCCCCTCTGAATGTTCGCACATCCAGGATGTTTGACGCGTGCCTTGCGTCAATGAGCACATGGTCGATTTGGTTGGCGGTTTGACCGTCCGGAGATCGCCAGGTTGCTGTGTGGATTCGCTTGCGAGGGAATCTTGTGCTACTTATCACCGCATTACGAGTCAGTGAGTCGGAAGCCGTTATCTGTTGTTGTATCGTGGAGGCTGTGCTTTCCGATCACTCCGCCAAGGGTGTTCTCCTTACCGATTTTGGCGTTGAAGTCCCCGAGCACGATTTTTACATCGTACTCCGGACAAGCTCCGTAGGCGTTGTCCAGGAGGTCATAGAAGTCCTCCTTGATAGGGTCTTCAGCCCCGTCGGTAGGGGCGTGTGCACATATAAGGCTGATGTTATAAAATCTGCCTCTGATGCGGATCACAGCCAGGCGATCACTTATAGGTTTAAAGTCGATGACACTCGACCTTAACCGCTTTCCCACGACAAATTCGCATCCCAGTAAGTGCAACCTTTTGTGACAGCTGCAATAAATGTCGCAATTTTTCTTCCTAATCATACCGTTTCCTATCCAGCGTATTTCCTGGACCGCAGTAATATCCGCCTTGTACTGCGTGAGGATTCCTTCTAGTTTATGAGCAGCTCCGGGAGTGAACAGGGTTCTGACATTCCAGGAGCATACTCGCAAATCGTGTTCCTTTTTCGTGTGTTTTCGTCGTCGAGTATCCGTCCGTGTATCCGAGGCATCTTGCTCATTCATAACTTTAGGTTTTTTTACGTGGGCGGATTGTTAGCCCGCCGCACAACCGCCATTCTGGTCGGGGTTTTTTTCGCTCCATAAGTTTGTTCACCTCCCAACGGTTGTTGAAGAGGCTGTCCAGAGGGCGCCGCGAGGAGGCCGTATGTCAACTTGACCCGGGCATTTAAACAGGGATCGTTGCTGGCATCTCGCCAGGTTGAGAGCAATCAACAACTTTACCCTGTATGTCCGAGCCCATGCCCTCTCTCCCAGATACAACTTCAGCCAAAACTACAAGGTCACATTCCCCAACCGACAAAACTGGGAACAGGATAGCCCCCCCTTCAATCGTGGATCCTACGTGTGGTCCACAGATGGCTCCAAAGCGAACGAAGGCGTTGGGGCTTGAGTATACGGAGCAAATACAGGCACATGCATCTACGTCAGCATGGACAGATACATACATACATATGACTCCGTTTTTCAAGCAGAGATATTTGCTATAGAACTCTGCCACAGAGAAAATAAAACAAAAACATTTACATTCTTTCTGACAGCAGGGTTTCACTTCTGGCCCTAAAGAGCTATGAAATCACCTCCAAACTGGTATGGGACTGCCTACTTCACCAGCTCGCCAGCACAAACAGAGTTCATCTCATTTGGATACATGGACACAGCGGCCATACAGGCAACGAAAAGGCGGACCTACTAGCAAGGAAAGGCTCTGCATCACCATCTATGATGCCACGGCCTTTCTGCGGCATACCCATCAGCACCACCAAATGCTGCATAAACAATTGGTTAAGGAACACGACGGATCACTATTGGTTACAAACGAAAGGTAGCAGACAAGCCAAATTGTTCCTCCCAACTACATCTCTCAGAAGAATGAAACAACTCCTCATGCTTTCGAGGAGTCAGATTCGCTTAATCACAGGTTTCCTTACTGGACACTGCCCAGTCAACAAACACCTCAAAACGATGGGCATTATACAAGATGACACTTGCAGAATGTGTAATGAAGACGAAGAAACAACGACCACTTATGGTGGCCTGGTAAGCTGTTGCGCTGTCGGTCACATATGGTCATCTTGAAAGCTGTCGGACGCCTATGGTACATGGTTATCTGTCGAACCTCCGACCACCTATGTTGACCTGGTAATCTATCGAACTGCTGGCCACCTATGGTGGCCTGGTAATCTGTCGAGCTGCCGGTCACATATGGTAATCGCGTAAGTTGTTAAGCTGCCGGCCACCTACATTGGCCTGGTAATCGGTCGAACTGCCGGCAACCTATGGTGCCTGGTAAGCTGTCGAACCTCCGACCACCTATGTTGAATTGGTAATCTGTCGAACTGCTGGCCACCTATGGTGGCCTGGTAAGCTCTCGAGCTGCCGGCCAGCTATGGTGGGCTTGTAAGCTGTCGTGCTGCCGGCCCCCTATAGTGGCCTGGCGAGCTGTCGTGCTGCCGGCCACTTATAGTGGCCTGGTGAGCTGTCGTGCTGCCGGTCACTTTTAGTGGCCTGGTGAGCTGTTGTGCTGCCGGTCACCTATAGTGGCATGGTGAGCTGTCGTGCTGCCGGCCACCTATAGTCGCCTGGTGAGCTGTTGTGCTGCCGGTCACCTATAATGGCCTGGTGAGCTGTCGTGCTGTCGGCCACCTATAGTGGCATGGTGAGCTGTCGGGCTGCCGGCCACTTATGGTGGCCTGGTGAGCTGTCGTGCCACCGGCCACCTATAGTGGCCTGGTGAGCTGTCAAAATGCCGACCACCTTTAGCGGCCTGGGAGCTGTCGTGCTGCCGGCCACTTATGGTGGCCTGGTGAGCTGTCGTGCCACCGGCCACCTATAGTGGCCTGGTGAGCTGTCAAAATGCCGGCCACCTTTAGCGGCCTGGTGAGCTGTCGTGCTGCCGGCCACCTATAGTGCCCTGGTGAGCTCTCGTGCTACCAGCCACTTATGGTGGCCTGGTGAGCTGTCGAGATGCCGGCCGCCTATAGTGGCCTGGTGAGCTGTCGTGCTGCCGGCCACATATGGTGGCCCGGTGAGCTGTCGTGCTACCGGCCACCTATAGTGGCCTGGTGAGCTGTCGTGGTGCCGGGCACCTATAGCGGCCTGGTGAGCTGTCGTGCTGCCGGCCACCTATAATGGTCTGGTGAGCTGTCGTGCTGCCGGCCACCTATAGTGCCCTGGTGAGCTGTCGTGCTACCAGTCACTTATAGTGGTCTGGTGAGCTGTCGTGGTGCCGGGCACCTATAGTGGCCTGGTGAGCTGTCGTGCTGCCGGCCACCTATAGTGCCCTGGTGAGCTGTCGTGCTACCAGTCACTTATAGTGGCCTGGTGAGCTGTCGAACCTCCGACCACCTATGTTGAATTGGTAATCTGTCGAACTGCTGGCCACCTATGGTGGCCTGGTAAACTGTCGAGCTGCCGGCCAGCTATGGTGGGCTTGTAAGCTATCGTGCTGCCGGCCCGCTATAGTGGCCTGGCGAGCTGTCGTGCTGCCGGCCACTTATAGTGGCCTGGTGAGCTGTCGTGCTGCCGGTCACTTTTAGTGGCCTGGTGAGCTGTTGTGCTGCCGGTCACCTATAGTGGCATGGTGAGCTGTCGTGCTGCCGGCCACCTATAGTCGCCTGGTGAGCTGTCGTGCTGCCGGCCACATATGGTGGCCCGGTGAGCTGTCGTGCTACCGGCCACCTATAGTGGCCTGGTGAGCTGTCGTGCTGCCGGCCACCTATAGTGCCCTGGTGAGCTGTCGTGCTACCAGTCACTTATAGTGGCCTGGCGAGCTGTCGTGGTGCCGGGCACCTATAGTGGCCTGGTGAGCTGTCGTGCTGCCGGCCACCTATAATGGTCTGGTGAGCTGTCGTGCTGCCGGCCACCTATAATGGTCTGGTGAGCTGTCGTGCTGCCGGCCACCTAGAGTGGCCTGGTGAGCTGTCGTGCTGCCGGCCACCTATAGTGGCCTGGTGAGCTGTCGTGCTGCCGGCCACCTATAGTGGCCTGGTGAGCTGTCGTGCTGCCGGCCACCTTTAGTGGACTGGTGAGCTGTCGTGCTACCGGCCACTTATAGTGGCCTGGTTAGCTGTCAAGATGCCGGCCACCTTTAGTGGCCTGGTGAGCTGTCGTGCTGCCGGCCACCTATAGTGGCCTGGTGAGCTGTTGTGCTGCCGGCCACCTATAGTAGCCTGGTGAGCTGTCGTGCTGCCGGCCACCTATAGTGGCCTGGTGAGCTGTCGTGCTGCCGGCCACCTATAGTGGCCTGGTGAGCTGTCGTGCTGCCGGCCACCTATAGTGGCCTGGTGAGCTGTCGTGCTGCCGGCAACCTATAGTGGCCTGGTGAGCTGTCGTGCTGCCGGCCACCTATAGTGGACTGGTGAGCTGTCGTGCTACCGGCCACTTATAGTGGCCTGGTTAGCTGTCGTGGTGCCGGGCACCTATAGTGGCCTGGTGAGCTGTCGTGCTGCCGGCCACCTATAATGGTCTGGCGAGCTGTCGTGCTGCCGGCCACTTATGGTGGCCTGGCGAATTGTCGTGCTGCCGGCCACCTATAGTGGCCTGGTGAGCTGTCGTGCTACCGGCCACCTATAGTGACCTGGTGAGCTGTCGTGCTGCCGGTCACCTATAGTGGCCTGGTGAGCTGTCGTGCTGCCGGTCACCTATAGTGCCCTGGTGAGCTCTCGTGCTACCAGCCACTTATGGTGGCCTGGTGAGCTGTCGTGGTGCCGGGCACCTATAGGGGCCTAGTGAGCTGTCGTGCTACCAGCCACTTATGGTGGCCTGGTGAGCTGTCGTGGTGCCGGGCACCTATAGTGGCCTGGTGAGCTGTTGTGCTGCCGGCCACCTATAGTGGCCTGTTGAGCTGTCGTGCTGCCGGTCACCTATAGTGGCCCGGTGAGCTGTCGTGCTGCCGGCCCCCTATAGTGGCCTGGTGAGCTGTCGTGCTGCCGGCCACTTATAGTGGCCTGGTGTGCTCTCGTGCTGCCGGTCACTTTTAGTGGCCTGGTGAGCTGTTGTGCTGCCGGTCACCTATAGTGGCATGGTGAGCTGTCGTGCCGCCGGCCACCTATAGTGGCCTGGTGAGCTGTTGTGCTGCCGGTCACCTATAATGGCCTGGTGAGCTGTCGTGCTGTCGGCCACCTATAGTGGCATGGTGAGCTGTCGGGCTGCCGGCCAATTATAGTGGCCTGGTGAGCTGTCGGGATGCCGGCCACCAATAATGGCCTGGTAAGCTCTCGAGAAGCCGGCCACCTATAGTGGCCTGGCGAGCTGTCGTGCTGCCGACCACCTATAGTGGCCTGGTGAGCTCTCGTGCTGCCGGCCACCTATAGTGGCCTGGTGAGCTGTTGTGCTGCCGGTCACCTATAATGGCCTGGTGAGCTGTCGTGCTGTCGGCCACCTATAGGGGCATGGTGAGCTGTCGTGCCACCGGCCACCTATAGTCGCCTGGTGAGCTGTCGTGCTGCCGGGCACCTATAGTGGCCTGGTGAGCTGTCGTGCTGCCGGCCACCTATAGTGGCCTGGTGAGCTGTCGTGCTGCCGGCCACCTATAGTGGCCTGGTGAGCTGTCGTGCTGCTGGCCACCTATAGTGACCTGGTGAGCTGTCGAGATGCCGGTCGCCTATAGTGGCCTGGTGAGCTGTCGTGCTGTCGGCCACATATGGAGGCCCGGAGAGCTGTCGTGCTACCGGCCACCTATAGTGGCCTGGTGAGCTGTCGTGCTGCCGGCCACCTATAGTGCCCTGGTGAGCTGTCGTGCTACCAGTCACTTATAGTGGCCTGGTGAGCTGTCGAGATGCCGGCCGCCTATAGTGGCCTGGTGAGCTGTCGTGCTGTCGTGCTGCCGGCCACATATGGTGGCCCGGTGAGCTTTCGTGCTACCGGCCACCTATAGTGGCCTGGTGAGCTGTCGTGCTGCCGGCCACCTATAGTGCCCTGGTGAGCTGTCGTGCTACCAGTCACTTATAGTGGCCTGGTGAGCTGTCGTGGTGCCGGGCACCTATAGTGGCCTGGTGAGCTGTCGTGCTGCCGGCCACCTATAAAGGTCTGGTGAGCTGTCGTGCTGCCGGCCACCTATAGTGGCCTGCTGAGCTGTCGTGCTACAGGCCACCTATAGTGACCTGGTGAGCTGTCGTGCTGCCGGTCACCTATAGTGGCCTAGTGAGCTGTCGTGCTGCCGGCCACCTATAGTGGCCTGGTGAGCTGTCGTGCTGCCGGCCACCTATAGTGGCCTGGTGAGCTGTCGTGCTGCCGGCCACCTATAGTGACCTGGTGAGCTGTCGAGATGCCGGCCGCCTATAGTGGCCTGGTGAGCTGTCGTGCTGCCGGCCACATATGGTGGTCCGGTGAGCTGTCGTGCTGCCGGTCCCCTATAGTGGACTGGTGAGCTGTCGTGCCACCGGCCACTTATGGTGGCCTGGTGAGTTATCGTGTCGCCAGTAACTTATGGTGGCCTGGTGAGCTGTCGTGCTACCAGCCACTTATGGTGGCCTGGTGATCTGTCGTGCTGCCGGCCACCTATAGTGGCCTGGTGAGCTGTAGTGCTGCCGGCCACCTATAGTGGCCTGGTGAGCTGTCGTGCTGCCGGCCACCTATAGTGGATTGGTGAGCTGTCGTGCTACCGACCACTTATAGTGGCCTGGTGAGCTGTCGTGCTTGCGGCCACCTATAATGGTCTGGCGAGCTGTCGTGCTGCCGGCCACTTATGGTGGCCTGGCGAATTGTCGTGCTGCCGGCCACCTATAGTGGCCTGGTGAGCTGTCGTGCTACCGGCCACCTATAGTGACCTGGTGAGCTGTCGTGCTGCCGGTCACCTATAGTGGCCTGGTGAGCTGTCGTGCTGCCGGTCACCTATAGTGCCCTGGTGAGCTCTCGTGCTACCAGCCACTTATGGTGGCCTGGTGAGCTGTCGTGGTGCCGGGCACCTATAGGGGCCTAGTGAGCTGTCGTGCTACCAGCCACTTATGGTGGCCTGGTGAGCTGTCGTGGTGCCGGGCACCTATAGTGGCCTGGTGAGCTGTTGTGCTGCCGGCCACCTATAGTGGCCTGTTGAGCTGTCGTGCTGCCGGTCACCTATAGTGGCCCGGTGAGCTGTCGTGCTGCCGGCCCCCTATAGTGGCCTGGTGAGCTGTCGTGCTGCCGGCCACTTATAGTGGCCTGGTGTGCTCTCGTGCTGCCGGTCACTTTTAGTGGCCTGGTGAGCTGTTGTGCTGCCGGTCACCTATAGTGGCATGGTGAGCTGTCGTGCCGCCGGCCACCTATAGTGGCCTGGTGAGCTGTTGTGCTGCCGGTCACCTATAATGGCCTGGTGAGCTGTCGTGCTGTCGGCCACCTATAGTGGCATGGTGAGCTGTCGGGCTGCCGGCCAATTATAGTGGCCTGGTGAGCTGTCGGGATGCCGGCCACCAATAATGGCCTGGTAAGCTCTCGAGAAGCCGGCCACCTATAGTGGCCTGGCGAGCTGTCGTGCTGCCGACCACCTATAGTGGCCTGGTGAGCTCTCGTGCTGCCGGCCACCTATAGTGGCCTGGTGAGCTGTTGTGCTGCCGGTCACCTATAATGGCCTGGTGAGCTGTCGTGCTGTCGGCCACCTATAGGGGCATGGTGAGCTGTCGTGCCACCGGCCACCTATAGTCGCCTGGTGAGCTGTCGTGCTGCCGGGCACCTATAGTGGCCTGGTGAGCTGTCGTGCTGTCGGCCACCTATAGTGGCCTGGTGAGCTGTCGTGCTGCCGGCCACCTATAGTGGCCTGGTGAGCTGTCGTGCTGCTGGCCACCTATAGTGACCTGGTGAGCTGTCGAGATGCCGGTCGCCTATAGTGGCCTGGTGAGCTGTCGTGCTGTCGGCCACATATGGAGGCCCGGAGAGCTGTCGTGCTACCGGCCACCTATAGTGGCCTGGTGAGCTGTCGTGCTGCCGGCCACCTATAGTGCCCTGGTGAGCTGTCGTGCTACCAGTCACTTATAGTGGCCTGGTGAGCTGTCGAGATGCCGGCCGCCTATAGTGGCCTGGTGAGCTGTCGTGCTGCCGGCCACATATGGTGGCCCGGTGAGCTTTCGTGCTACCGGCCACCTATAGTGGCCTGGTGAGCTGTCGTGCTGCCGGCCACCTATAGTGCCCTGGTGAGCTGTCGTGCTACCAGTCACTTATAGTGGCCTGGTGAGCTGTCGTGGTGCCGGGCACCTATAGTGGCCTGGTGAGCTGTCGTGCTGCCGGCCACCTATAAAGGTCTGGTGAGCTGTCGTGCTGTCGGCCACCTATAGGGGCATGGTGAGCTGTCGTGCTGCCGGCCACCTATAGTGGCCTGGTGAGCTGTCGTGCTGCCGGCCACCTATAGTGACCTGGTGAGCTGTCGAGATGCCGGCCGCCTATAGTGGCCTGGTGAGCTGTCGTGCTGCCGGCCACATATGGTGGTCCGGTGAGCTGTCGTGCTGCCGGTCCCCTATAGTGGACTGGTGAGCTGTCGTGCCACCGGCCACTTATGGTGGCCTGGTGAGTTATCGTGTCGCCAGTAACTTATGGTGGCCTGGTGAGCTGTCGTGCTACCAGCCACTTATGGTGGCCTGGTGATCTGTCGTGCTGCCGGCCACCTATAGTGGCCTGGTGAGCTGTAGTGCTGCCGGCCACCTATAGTGGCCTGGTGAGCTGTCGTGCTGCCGGCCACCTATAGTGGATTGGTGAGCTGTCGTGCTACCGACCACTTATAGTGGCCTGGTGAGCTGGCAAGATGCCGGCCACCTTTAGTGGCCACTTATGGTGGCCTGGTGAGCTGTCGTGGTGCCGGGCACCTGTAGTGCCGCCGGTAACTTATGGTGGCCTGGTGAGCTGTCGTGCTACCAGCCACTTATGGTGGCCTGGTGATCTGTCGTGCTGCCGGCCACCTATAGTGGCCTGGTGAGCTGTAGTGCTGCCGGCCACCTATAGTGGCCTGCTGAGCTGTCGTGCTACCGGCCACCTATAGTAACCTGGTGAGCTGTCGTGCTGCCGGTCACCTATAGTGGCCTGGTGAGCTATCGTGCTGCCAGCAACCTATAGTGGACTGGTGAGCTGTCGTGCTGAGGGCCACCTATAATGGCCTGGTGAGCTGTCGTGCTGCCGGCTACCTATAATGGCCTGGTGAGCTGTCGTGCTGTCGGCCACCTATAGTGGCATGGTGAGCTGTCGTGCCACCGGCCACTTACGGTGGCCTGGTGAATTGTCGTGCCGCCGGTAACTTATGGTGGCCTGGTGAGCTGTCGTCCAGCCGGCCACTTATAGTGGCCTGGTGAGCTGTCGTGCTGCCGGCCACCTATAGTGGCCTGGTGAGCTGTAGTGCTGCCGGCCACCTATAGTGGCCTGGTGAGCTGTCGTGCTACCGGCCACCTATAGTGGCCTGATGAGCTGTCGTGCTGCCGGTCACCTATAGTGGCCTGGTGAGCTATCGTGCTGCCAGCAACCTATAGTGGACTGGTGAGCTGTCGTGCTGAGGGCCACCTATAATGGCCTGGTGAGCTGTCGTGCTGCCGGCTACCTATAATGGCCTGGTGAGCTGTCGTGCTGTCGGCCACCTATAGTGGCATGGTGAGCTGTCGTGCCACCGGCCACTTACGGTGGCCTTGTGAATTGTCGTGCCGCCGGTAACTTATGGTGGCCTGGTGAGCTGTCGTCCAGCCGGCCACTTATAGTGGCCTGGTGAGCTGTCGTGCTGCCGGCCACCTATAATGGCCTGGTGAGCTGTCGTGCTGTCGGCCACCTATAGTGGCATGGTGAGCTGTCGTGCCACCGGCCACTTACGGTGGCCTTGTGAATTGTCGTGCCGCCGGTAACTTATGGTGGCCTGGTGAGCTGTCGTCCAGCCGGCCACTTATAGTGGCCTGGTGAGCTGTCGTGCTGCCGGCCACCTATAGTGGCCTGGTGAGCTGTAGTGCTGCCGGCCACCTATAGTGGCCTGGTGAGCTGTCGTGCTACCGGCCACCTATAGTGGCCTGGTGAGCTGTCGTGCTGCCGGCCACCTATAGTGCCCTGGTGAGCTGTCGTGCTACCAGTCACTTATAGTGGCCTGGTGAGCTGTCGTGGTGCCGGGCACCTATAGTGGCCTGGTGAGCTGTTGTGCTGCCGGTCACCTATAATGGCCTGGTGAGCTGTCGTGCTGTCGGCCACCTATAGTGGCATGGTGAGCTGTCGGGCTGCCGGCCAATTATAGTGGCCTGGTGAGCTGTCGGGATGCCGGCCACCAATAATGGCCTGGTAAGCTCTCGAGAAGCCGGCCACCTATAGTGGCCTGGCGAGCTGTCGTGCTGCCGGCCACTTATGGTGGCCTGGCGAATTGTCGTGCTGCCGGCCACCTATAGTGGCCTGGTGAGCTGTCGTGCTACCGGCCACCTATAGTGACCTGGTGAGCTGTCGTGCTGCCGGTCACCTATAGTGGCCTGGTGAGCTGTCGTGCTGCCGGTCACCTATAGTGCCCTGGTGAGCTCTCGTGCTACCAGCCACTTATGGTGGCCTGGTGAGCTGTCGTGGTGCCGGGCACCTATAGGGGCCTAGTGAGCTGTCGTGCTACCAGCCACTTATGGTGGCCTGGTGAGCTGTCGTGGTGCCGGGCACCTATAGTGGCCTGGTGAGCTGTTGTGCTGCCGGCCACCTATAGTGGCCTGTTGAGCTGTCGTGCTGCCGGTCACCTATAGTGGCCCGGTGAGCTGTCGTGCTGCCGGCCCCCTATAGTGGCCTGGTGAGCTGTCGTGCTGCCGGCCACTTATAGTGGCCTGGTGTGCTCTCGTGCTGCCGGTCACTTTTAGTGGCCTGGTGAGCTGTTGTGCTGCCGGTCACCTATAGTGGCATGGTGAGCTGTCGTGCCGCCGGCCACCTATAGTGGCCTGGTGAGCTGTTGTGCTGCCGGTCACCTATAATGGCCTGGTGAGCTGTCGTGCTGTCGGCCACCTATAGTGGCATGGTGAGCTGTCGGGCTGCCGGCCAATTATAGTGGCCTGGTGAGCTGTCGGGATGCCGGCCACCAATAATGGCCTGGTAAGCTCTCGAGAAGCCGGCCACCTATAGTGGCCTGGCGAGCTGTCGTGCTGCCGACCACCTATAGTGGCCTGGTGAGCTCTCGTGCTGCCGGCCACCTATAGTGGCCTGGTGAGCTGTTGTGCTGCCGGTCACCTATAATGGCCTGGTGAGCTGTCGTGCTGTCGGCCACCTATAGGGGCATGGTGAGCTGTCGTGCCACCGGCCACCTATAGTCGCCTGGTGAGCTGTCGTGCTGCCGGGCACCTATAGTGGCCTGGTGAGCTGTCGTGCTGCCGGCCACCTATAGTGGCCTGGTGAGCTGTCGTGCTGCCGGCCACCTATAGTGGCCTGGTGAGCTGTCGTGCTGCTGGCCACCTATAGTGACCTGGTGAGCTGTCGAGATGCCGGTCGCCTATAGTGGCCTGGTGAGCTGTCGTGCTGTCGGCCACATATGGAGGCCCGGAGAGCTGTCGTGCTACCGGCCACCTATAGTGGCCTGGTGAGCTGTCGTGCTGCCGGCCACCTATAGTGCCCTGGTGAGCTGTCGTGCTACCAGTCACTTATAGTGGCCTGGTGAGCTGTCGAGATGCCGGCCGCCTATAGTGGCCTGGTGAGCTGTCGTGCTGCCGGCCACATATGGTGGCCCGGTGAGCTTTCGTGCTACCGGCCACCTATAGTGGCCTGGTGAGCTGTCGTGCTGCCGGCCACCTATAGTGCCCTGGTGAGCTGTCGTGCTACCAGTCACTTATAGTGGCCTGGTGAGCTGTCGTGGTGCCGGGCACCTATAGTGGCCTGGTGAGCTGTCGTGCTGCCGGCCACCTATAAAGGTCTGGTGAGCTGTCGTGCTGCCGGCCACCTATAGTGGCCTGCTGAGCTGTCGTGCTACAGGCCACCTATAGTGACCTGGTGAGCTGTCGTGCTGCCGGTCACCTATAGTGGCCTAGTGAGCTGTCGTGCTGCCGGCCACCTATAGTGGCCTGGTGAGCTGTCGTGCTGCCGGCCACCTATAGTGGCCTGGTGAGCTGTCGTGCTGCCGGCCACCTATAGTGACCTGGTGAGCTGTCGAGATGCCGGCCGCCTATAGTGGCCTGGTGAGCTGTCGTGCTGCCGGCCACATATGGTGGTCCGGTGAGCTGTCGTGCTGCCGGTCCCCTATAGTGGACTGGTGAGCTGTCGTGCCACCGGCCACTTATGGTGGCCTGGTGAGTTATCGTGTCGCCAGTAACTTATGGTGGCCTGGTGAGCTGTCGTGCTACCAGCCACTTATGGTGGCCTGGTGATCTGTCGTGCTGCCGGCCACCTATAGTGGCCTGGTGAGCTGTAGTGCTGCCGGCCACCTATAGTGGCCTGGTGAGCTGTCGTGCTGCCGGCCACCTATAGTGGATTGGTGAGCTGTCGTGCTACCGACCACTTATAGTGGCCTGGTGAGCTGGCAAGATGCCGGCCACCTTTAGTGGCCACTTATGGTGGCCTGGTGAGCTGTCGTGGTGCCGGGCACCTGTAGTGCCGCCGGTAACTTATGGTGGCCTGGTGAGCTGTCGTGCTACCAGCCACTTATGGTGGCCTGGTGATCTGTCGTGCTGCCGGCCACCTATAGTGGCCTGGTGAGCTGTAGTGCTGCCGGCCACCTATAGTGGCCTGCTGAGCTGTCGTGCTACCGGCCACCTATAGTAACCTGGTGAGCTGTCGTGCTGCCGGTCACCTATAGTGGCCTGGTGAGCTATCGTGCTGCCAGCAACCTATAGTGGACTGGTGAGCTGTCGTGCTGAGGGCCACCTATAATGGCCTGGTGAGCTGTCGTGCTGCCGGCTACCTATAATGGCCTGGTGAGCTGTCGTGCTGTCGGCCACCTATAGTGGCATGGTGAGCTGTCGTGCCACCGGCCACTTACGGTGGCCTGGTGAATTGTCGTGCCGCCGGTAACTTATGGTGGCCTGGTGAGCTGTCGTCCAGCCGGCCACTTATAGTGGCCTGGTGAGCTGTCGTGCTGCCGGCCACCTATAGTGGCCTGGTGAGCTGTAGTGCTGCCGGCCACCTATAGTGGCCTGGTGAGCTGTCGTGCTACCGGCCACCTATAGTGGCCTGATGAGCTGTCGTGCTGCCGGTCACCTATAGTGGCCTGGTGAGCTATCGTGCTGCCAGCAACCTATAGTGGACTGGTGAGCTGTCGTGCTGAGGGCCACCTATAATGGCCTGGTGAGCTGTCGTGCTGCCGGCTACCTATAATGGCCTGGTGAGCTGTCGTGCTGTCGGCCACCTATAGTGGCATGGTGAGCTGTCGTGCCACCGGCCACTTACGGTGGCCTTGTGAATTGTCGTGCCGCCGGTAACTTATGGTGGCCTGGTGAGCTGTCGTCCAGCCGGCCACTTATAGTGGCCTGGTGAGCTGTCGTGCTGCCGGCCACCTATAGTGGCCTGGTGAGCTGTAGTGCTGCCGGCCACCTATAGTGGCCTGGTGAGCTGTCGTGCTACCGGCCACCTATAGTGGCCTGATGAGCTGTCGTGCTGCCGGTCACCTATAGTGGCCTGGTGAGCTATCGTGCTGCCAGCAACCTATAGTGGACTGGTGAGCTGTCGTGCTGAGGGCCACCTATAATGGCCTGGTGAGCTGTCGTGCTGCCGGCTACCTATGATGGCCTGGTGAGCTGTCGTGCTGTCGGCCACCTATAGTGGCATGGTGAGCTGTCGTGCCACCGGCCACTTACGGTGGCCTGGTGAATTGTCGTGCCGCCGGTAACTTATGGTGGCCTGGTGAGCTGTCGTCCAGCCGGCCACTTATAGTGGCCTGGTGAGCTGTCGTGTTGCCAGCCACCTATAGTGGCCTGGTGAGCTGCTGTGCTGCCGGCCACCTATAGTGGCCTGGTGAGCTGTCGTGCTACCGGCCACCCATAGTGGCCTGGTGAGCTGGCGTGCTGCCGGCCACCTATAGTGGCCTGGTGAGCTGTCGTGCTACCGGCCACCCATAGTGGCCTGGTGAGCTGGCGTGCTGCCGGCCACCTATAGTGGACTGGTGAGCTGTCGTGCTACCGGCCACTTATGGCGGCCTGGTGAGCTGTCGTGCTGCCGGCCTGGTGAGCTGTCGTCCAGCCGGCCACTTATAGTGGCCTGGTGAGCTGTCGTGCTGCCAGCCACCTATAGTGGCCTGGTGAGCTGTTGTGCTGCCGGCCACCTATAGTGGCCTGGTGAGCTGTCGTGCTACCGGCCACCCATAGTGGCCTGGTGAGCTGGCGTGCTGCCGGCCACCTATAGTGGCCTGGTGAGCTGTCGTGCTACCGGCCACCCATAGTGGCCTGGTGAGCTGGCGTGCTGCCGGCCACCTATAGTGGACTGGTGAGCTGTCGTGCTACCGGCCACTTATGGCGGCCTGGTGAGCTGTCGTGCTGCCGGCCTGGTGAGCTGTCGTGCTAGCGGCTACCTATAGTGGCCTGGTGAGCTGTCGTGCTGCCGGCCACCTATAGTGGACTGGTGAGCTGTCGTGCTGAGGGCCACCTATAATGGCCTGGTGAGCTGTCGTGCTACCGGCCACTTATGGTGGCCTGGTGAGCTGTCGTGCCACCGGCCACCTATAGTGGCCTGGTGAGGTGTCAAGATGCCGGCCACCATTAGTGGCCTGGTTAGCTGTCGTGCTGCCGGCCACCTATATTGGCCTGGTGAGCTGTCGTGCTAGCGGCCACCTATAGTGCTCTGCTGAGCTGTCGTGCTACCAGCCACTTATGGTGGCCTGGTGAGCTGTCGTGGTGCCGGGCACCTATAGTGGCCTGGTGAGCTGTCGTGCTGCCGGCCACCTATAGTGGCCTGGTGAGCTGTAGTGCTGTCGGCCACCTATAGTGGCCTGGTGAGCTGTCGTGCTACCGGCCACCTATAGTGGCCTGATGAGCTGTCGTGAGCTGTCGTGCTGCCGGCCATCTATAATGGTCTGGTGAGCTGTCGTGCTGCCGGCCACCTATAGTGGCCTGGTGAGCTGTCGTGCTACCGGCCACCCATAGTGGCCTGGTGAGCTGGCGTGCTGCCGGCCACCTATAGTGGCCTGGTGAGCTGTCGTGCTACCGGCCACCCATAGTGGCCTGGTGAGCTGGCGTGCTGCCGGCCACCTATAGTGGACTGGTGAGCTGTCGTGCTACCGGCCACTTATGGCGGCCTGGTGAGCTGTCGTGCTGCCGGCCTGGTGAGCTGTCGTGCTAGCGGCTACCTATAGTGGCCTGGTGAGCTGTCGTGCTGCCGGCCACCTATAGTGGACTGGTGAGCTGTCGTGCTGAGGGCCACCTATAATGGCCTGGTGAGCTGTCGTGCTACCGGCCACTTATGGTGGCCTGGTGAGCTGTCGTGCCACCGGCCACCTATAGTGGCCTGGTGAGCTGTCAAGATGCCGGCCACCATTAGTGGCCTGGTTAGCTGTCGTGCTGCCGGCCACCTATATTGGCCTGGTGAGCTGTCGTGCTAGCGGCCACCTATAGTGCTCTGCTGAGCTGTCGTGCTACCAGCCACTTATGGTGGCCTGGTGAGCTGTCGTGGTGCCGGGCACCTATAGTGGCCTGGTGAGCTGTCGTGCTGCCGGCCACCTATAGTGGCCTGGTGAGCTGTAGTGCTGTCGGCCACCTATAGTGGCCTGGTGAGCTGTCGTGCTACCGGCCACCTATAGTGGCCTGATGAGCTGTCGTGCTGCCGGCTACCTATAGTGGCCTCCTAGTGGCCACCTTCAGTGGCCTGGTGAGCTGTTGTGCTGCCGGTCACCTATAGTGGCATGGTGAGCTGTCGTGCTGCCGGCCACCTATAGTGGACTGGTGAGCTGTCGTGCCACCGGCCACTTATGGTGGCCTGGTGAGTTATCGTGCCGCCGGTAACTGATGGTGGCCTGGTGAGTGATGTGCTACCAGCCACTTATGGTGGCCTGGTGATCTGTCGTGCTGCCGGCCACCTATAGTGGCCTGGTGAGCTGTAGTGCTGCCGGCGACCTATAGTGGCCTGGTGAGCTGTCGTGCTGCCGGCCACCTATAGTGGATTGGTGAGCTGTCGTGCTACCGGCCACTTATAGTGGCCTGGTGAGCTGTCAAGATGCCGGCCACCTTTAGTGGCCACTTATGGTGGCCTGGTGAGCTGTCGTGGTGCCGGGCACCTATAGTGGCCTGGTGAGCTGTCGAGAAGCCGGACGCCTATAGTGGCCTGTTGAGCTGTCGTGCTGCCGGCCACATATGGTGGCCCGGTGAGCTGTCGTGCTACCGGCCACCTATAGTGGCCTGGTGAGCTGTCGTGCTGCCGGCCATCTATAATGGTCTGGTGAGCTGTCGTGCTGCCGGCCACCTATAGTGGCCTGGTGAGCTGTCGTGCTACCGGCCACCCATAGTGGCCTGGTGAGCTGGCGTGCTGCCGGCCACCTATAGTGGCCTGGTGAGCTGTCGTGCTGCCGGCCACCTATAGTGGCCTGGTGAGCTGTCGTGCTGCCGGCCACCTATAGTGGCCTGGTGACCTGTCGTGCTGCCGGCCGCCTAACAGCCTGGTGAGCTGTCGTGCTGCCGGCCACCTATAGTGCCCTGGTGAGCTGTCGTGCTTCCGCCACCTATAGTGGCCTGGTAAGCTGTCGTGCTGCCGGCCACCTATAGTGGCCTGGTGACCTGTCGTGCTGCCGGCCGCCTAACAGCCTGGTGAACTGTCGTGCTGCCGGCCACCTATAGTGCCCTGGTGAGCTGTCGTGCTGCCGGCCACCTATAGTGGCCTGGTGAGCTTCCGTGCTGCCGGCCACCTATAGTGGCCTGGTGACCTGTCGTGCTGCCGGCCGCCTAACAGCCTGGTGAGCTGTCGTGCTGCCGGCCACCTATAGTGCCCTGGTGAGCTGTCGTGCTTCCGCCACCTATAGTGGCCTGGTAAGCTGTCGTGCTGCCGGCCACCTATAGTGGCCTGGTGAGCTGTCGTGCTGCCAGCCACCTATGGTGGCCTGGTGAGCTGTCGTGCTGCCGGCCACCTATAGTGGCCTGGTGACCTGTCGTGCTGCCGGTCGCCTAACAGCCTGGTGAGCTGGCGTGCTGCCGGCCACCTATAGTGGCCTGGTGACCTGTCGTGCTGCCGGCCGCCTAACAGCCTGGTGAGCTGTCGTGCTGCCGGCCACCTATAGTGCCCTGGTGAGCTGTCGTGCTTCCGCCACCTATAGTGGCCTGGTAAGCTGTCGTGCTGCCGGCCACCTATAGTGGCCTGGTGAGCTGTCGTGCTGCCAGCCACCTATGGTGGCCTGGTGAGCTGTCGTGCTGCCGGCCACCTATAGTGGCCTGGTGAGCTGTCGTGCTGCCGGCCACCTATAGTGGCCTGGTGAGCTGTCGTGCTGCCGGCCACCTATAGTGGCCTGGTGAGCTGTCGTGCTGCCGGCCACCTATAGTGGCCTGGTGACCTGTCGTGCTGCCGGTCGCCTAACAGCCTGGTGAGCTGTCGTGCTGCCGGCCACCTATAGTGCCCTGGTGAGCTGTCGTGCTTCCGCCACCTATAGTGGCCTGGTAAGCTGTCGTGCTGCCGGCCGCCTAACAGCCTGGTGAGCTGTCGTGCTGCCAGCCACCTATAGTGGCCTGGTGAGCTGGCGTGCTGCCGGCCACCTATAGTGGCCTGGTGAGCTGTCGTGCTGCCGGCCACCTATAGTGGCCTGGTGAGCTGTCGTGCTGCCGGCCACCTATAGTGGCCTGGTGACCTGTCGTGCTTCCGGCCGCCTACCAGCCTGGTGAGCTGTCGAGCTGCCGGCCACCTATAGTGCCCTGGTGAGCTGTCGTGCTTCCGCCACCTATAGTGGCCTGGTAAGCTGTCGTGCTGCCGGCCACCTATAGTGGCCTGGTGACCTGTCGTGCTGCCGGCCGCCTAACAGCCTGGTGAGCTGTCGTGCTGCCGGCCACCTATAGTGCCCTGGTGAGCTGTCGTGCTTCCGCCACCTATAGTGGCCTGGTAAGCTGTCGTGCTGCCGGCCACCTATAGTGGTCTGGTGAGCTGTCGTGCTGCCGGCCACCTATAGTGGCCTGGTGAGCTGTCGTGCTACCGGCCACCCATAGTGGCCTGGTGAGCTGGCGTGCTGCCGGCCACCTATAGTGGCCTGGTGAGCTGTCGTGCTGCCGGCCACCTATAGTGGCCTGGTGAGCTGTCGTGCTGCCGGCCACCTATAGTGGCCTGGTGAGCTATCGTGCTGCCAGCCACCTATAGTGGCCTGGTGAGCTGTCGTGCTGCCGGCCACCTATAGTGGCCTGGTGAGCTGGCGTGCTGCCGGCCACCTATAGTGGCCTGGTGAGCTTCCGTGCTGCCGGCCACCTATAGTGGCCTGGTGAGCAGTTGTGCAGCCGGTTACCTATAATGGCCTGGTGATCTGTCGTGCTGCCGGCCACCTATAGTGGCCTGGTGAGCTGTAGTGCTGCCGGCGACCTAAAGTGGCCTGGTGAGCTGTCGTGCTGCCGGCCACCTATAGTGGATTGGTGAGCTGTCGTGCTACCGGCCACTTATAGTGGCCTGGTGAGCTGTCAAGATGCCGGCCACCTTTAGTGGCCACTTATGGTGGCCTGGTGAGCTGTCGTGGTGCCGGGCACCTATAGTGGCCTGGTGAGCTGTCGAGAAGCCGGACGCCTATAGTGGCCTGTTGAGCTGTCGTGCTGCCGGCCACATATGGTGGCCCGGTGAGCTGTCGTGCTACCGGCCACCTATAGTGGCCTGGTGAGCTGTCGTGCTGCCGGCCATCTATAATGGTCTGGTGAGCTGTCGTGCTAGCGGCCACCCATAGTGGCCTGGTGAGCTGGCGTGCTGCCGGCCACCTATAGTGGCCTGGTGAGCTGTCGTGCTGCCGGCCACCTATAGTGGCCGGGTGAGCTGTCGTGCTGCCGGCCACCTATAGTGGCCTGGTGACCTGTCGTGCTGCCGGCCGCCTAACAGCCTGGTGAGCTGTCGTGCTGCCGGCCACCTATAGTGCCCTGGTGAGCTGTCGTGCTTCCGCCACCTATAGTGGCCTGGTAAGCTGTCGTGCTGCCGGCCACCTATAGTGGCCTGGTGACCTGTCGTGCTGCCGGCCGCCTAACAGCCTGGTGAGCTGTCGTGCTGCCGGCCACCTATAGTGCCCTGGTGAGCTGTCGTGCTTCCGCCACCTATAGTGGCCTGGTAAGCTGTCGTGCTGCCGGCCACCTATAGTGGCCTGGTGAGCTGTCGTGCTGCCAGCCACCTATAGTGGCCTGGTGAGCTGTCGTGCTGCCGGCCACCTATAGTGGCCTGGTGAGCTGGCGTGCTGCCGGCCACCTATAGTGGCCTGGTGAGCTGTCGTGCTGCCGGCCACCTATAGTGGCCTGGTGAGCTGTCGTGCTGCCGGCCACCTATAGTGGCCTGGTGACCTGTCGTGCTGCCGGTCGCCTAACAGCCTGGTGAGCTGTCGTGCTGCCGGCCACCTATAGTGCCCTGGTGAGCTGTCGTGCTTCCGCCACCTATAGTGGCCTGGTAAGCTGTCGTGCTGCCGGCCGCCTAACAGCCTGGTGAGCTGTCGTGCTGCCAGCCACCTATAGTGGCCTGGTGAGCTGGCGTGCTGCCGGCCACCTATAGTGGCCTGGTGAGCTGTCGTGCTGCCGGCCACCTATAGTGGCCTGGTGAGCTGTCGTGCTGCCGGCCACCTATAGTGGCCTGGTGACCTGTCGTGCTTCCGGCCGCCTAACAGCCTGGTGAGCTGTCGAGCTGCCGGCCACCTATAGTGCCCTGGTGAGCTGTCGTGCTTCCGCCACCTATAGTGGCCTGGTAAGCTGTCGTGCTGCCGGCCACCTATAGTGGCCTGGTGACCTGTCGTGCTTCCGGCCGCCTAACAGCCTGGTGAGCTGTCGAGCTGCCGGCCACCTATAGTGCCCTGGTGAGCTGTCGTGCTTCCGCCACCTATAGTGGCCTGGTAAGCTGTCGTGCTGCCGGCCACCTATAGTGGCCTGGTGAGCTGTCGTGCTACCGGCCACCCATAGTGGCCTGGTGAGCTGTCGTGCTGCCGGCCACCTATAGTGGCCTGGTGAGCTGTCGTGCTGCCGGCCACCTATAGTGGCCGGGTGAGCTGTCGTGCTGCCGGCCACCTATAGTGGCCTGGTGAGCTGTCGTGCTGCCGGCCACCTATAGTGGCCGGGTGAGCTGTCGTGCTGCCGGCCACCTATAGTGGCCTGGTGACCTGTCGTGCTGCCGGCCGCCTAACAGCCTGGTGAGCTGTCGTGCTGCCGGCCACCTATAGTGCCCTGGTGAGCTGTCGTGCTTCCGCCACCTATAGTGGCCTGGTAAGCTGTCGTGCTGCCGGCCACCTATAGTGGCCTGGTGACCTGTCGTGCTGCCGGCCGCCTAACAGCCTGGTGAGCTGTCGTGCTGCCGGCCACCTATAGTGCCCTGGTGAGCTGTCGTGCTTCCGCCACCTATAGTGGCCTGGTAAGCTGTCGTGCTGCCGGCCACCTATAGTGGCCTGGTGAGCTGTCGTGCTGCCAGCCACCTATAGTGGCCTGGTGAGCTGTCGTGCTGCCGGCCACCTATAGTGGCCTGGTGAGCTGTCGTGCTGCCGGCCACCTATAGTGGCCTGGTGACCTGTCGTGCTGCCGGTCGCCTAACAGCCTGGTGAGCTGTCGTGCTGCCGGCCACCTATAGTGCCCTGGTGAGCTGTCGTGCTTCCGCCACCTATAGTGGCCTGGTAAGCTGTCGTGCTGCCGGCCACCTATAGTGGCCTGGTGACCTGTCGTGCTGCCGGCCGCCTAACAGCCTGGTGAGCTGTCGTGCTGCCGGCCACCTATAGTGCCCTGGTGAGCTGTCGTGCTTCCGCCACCTATAGTGGCCTGGTAAGCTGTCGTGCTGCCGGCCACCTATAGTGGCCTGGTGAGCTGGCGTGCTGCCGGCCACCTATAGTGGCCTGGTGAGCTGTCGTGCTGCCGGCCACCTATAGTGGCCTGGTGAGCTGTCGTGCTGCCGGCCACCTATAGTGGCCTGGTGACCTGTCGTGCTGCCGGTCGCCTAACAGCCTGGTGAGCTGTCGTGCTGCCGGCCACCTATAGTGCCCTGGTGAGCTGTCGTGCTTCCGCCACCTATAGTGGCCTGGTAAGCTGTCGTGCTGCCGGCCGCCTAACAGCCTGGTGAGCTGTCGTGCTGCCAGCCACCTATAGTGGCCTGGTGAGCTGGCGTGCTGCCGGCCACCTATAGTGGCCTGGTGAGCTGTCGTGCTGCCGGCCACCTATAGTGGCCTGGTGAGCTGTCGTGCTGCCGGCCACCTATAGTGGCCTGGTGACCTGTCGTGCTTCCGGCCGCCTAACAGCCTGGTGAGCTGTCGAGCTGCCGGCCACCTATAGTGCCCTGGTGAGCTGTCGTGCTTCCGCCACCTATAGTGGCCTGGTAAGCTGTCGTGCTGCCGGCCACCTATAGTGGCCTGGTGACCTGTCGTGCTTCCGGCCGCCTAACAGCCTGGTGAGCTGTCGAGCTGCCGGCCACCTATAGTGCCCTGGTGAGCTGTCGTGCTTCCGCCACCTATAGTGGCCTGGTAAGCTGTCGTGCTGCCGGCCACCTATAGTGGCCTGGTGAGCTGTCGTGCTACCGGCCACCCATAGTGGCCTGGTGAGCTGGCGTGCTGCCGGCCACCTATAGTGGCCTGGTGAGCTGTCGTGCTGCCGGCCACCTATAGTGGCCGGGTGAGCTGTCGTGCTGCCGGCCACCTATAGTGGCCTGGTGACCTGTCGTGCTGCCGGCCGCCTAACAGCCTGGTGAGCTGTCGTGCTGCCGGCCACCTATAGTGCCCTGGTGAGCTGTCGTGCTTCCGCCACCTATAGTGGCCTGGTAAGCTGTCGTGCTGCCGGCCACCTATAGTGGCCTGGTGACCTGTCGTGCTGCCGGCCGCCTAACAGCCTGGTGAGCTGTCGTGCTGCCGGCCACCTATAGTGCCCTGGTGAGCTGTCGTGCTTCCGCCACCTATAGTGGCCTGGTAAGCTGTCGTGCTGCCGGCCACCTATAGTGGCCTGGTGAGCTGTCGTGCTGCCAGCCACCTATGGTGGCCTGGTGAGCTGTCGTGCTGCCGGCCACCTATAGTGGCCTGGTGACCTGTCGTGCTGCCGGCCGCCTAACAGCCTGGTGAGCTGTCGTGCTACCGGCCACCTATAGTGGCCTGGTGAGCTGTCGTGCTGCCGGCCACCTATAGTGGCCTGGTGAGCTGTCGTGCTGCCGGCCACCTATAGTGGCCTGGTGAGCTGTCGTGCTGCCGGCCACCTATAGTGGCCTGGTGAGCTGTCGTGCTGCCGGCCACCTATAGTGGCCTGGTGACCTGTCGTGCTGCCGGCCGCCTAACAGCCTGGTGAGCTGTCGTGCTGCCGGCCACCTATAGTGCCCTGGTGAGCTGTCGTGCTTCCGCCACCTATAGTGGCCTGGTAAGCTGTCGTGCTGCCGGCCGCCTAACAGCCTGGTGAGCTGTCGTGCTGCCAGCCACCTATAGTGGCCTGGTGAGCTGGCGTGCTGCCGGCCACCTATAGTGGCCTGGTGAGCTGTCGTACTGCCGGCCACCTATAGTGGCCTGGTGAGCTGTCGTGCTGCCGGCCACCTATAGTGGCCTGGTGACCTGTCGTGCTTCCGGCCGCCTAACAGCCTGGTGAGCTGTCGTGCTGCCGGCCACCTATAGTGCCCTGGTGAGCTGTCGTGCTTCCGCCACCTATAGTGGCCTGGTAAGCTGTCGTGCTGCCGGCCACCTATAGTGGCCTGGTGACCTGTCGTGCTGCCGGCCGCCTAACAGCCTGGTGAGCTGTCGTGCTGCCGGCCACCTATAGTGCCCTGGTGAGCTGTCGTGCTTCCGCCACCTATAGTGGCCTGGTAAGCTGTCGTGCTGCCGGCCACCTATAGTGGTCTGGTGAGCTGTCGTGCTGCCGGCCACCTATAGTGGCCTGGTGAGCTGTCGTGCTACCGGCCACCCATAGTGGCCTGGTGAGCTGGCGTGCTGCCGGCCTCCTATAGTGGCCTGGTGAGCTGTCGTGCTGCCGGCCACCTATATTGGCCTGGTGAGCTGTCGTGCTGCCGGCCACCTATAGTGGCCTGGTGACCTGTCGTGCTGCCGGCCGCCTAACAGCCTGTTGAGCTGTCGTGCTGCCGGCCACATATGGTGGCCCGGTGAGCTGTCGTGCTACCGGCCACCTATAGTGGCCTGGTGAGCTGTCGTGCTGCCGGCCATCTATAATGGTCTGGTGAGCTGTCGTGCTGCCGGCCACCTATAGTGGCCTGGTAAGCTGTCGTGCTACCGGCCACCCATAGTGGCCTGGTGAGCTGGCGTGCTGCCGGCCACCTATAGTGGCCTGGTGAGCTGTCGTGCTGCCGGCCACCTATAGTGGCCTGGTGAGCTGTCGTGCTGCCGGCCACCTAAAGTGGCCTGGTGACCTGTCGTGCTGCCGGCCGCCTAACAGCCTGGTGAGCTGTCGTGCTGCCGGCCACCTATAGTGCCCTGGTGAGCTGTCGTGCTTCCGCCACCTATAGTGGCCTGGTAAGCTGTCGTGCTGCCGGCCACCTATAGTGGCCTGGTGAGCTATCGTGCTGCCAGCCACCTATAGTGGCCTGGTGAGCTGTCGTGCTGCCGGCCACCTATAGTGGCCTGGTGAGCTGGCGTGCTGCCGGCCACCTATAGTGGCCTGGTGAGCTTCCGGGCTGCCGGCCACCTATAGTGGCCTGGTGAGCAGTTGTGCAGCCGGTTACCTATAATGGCCTGGTGAGCTGTCGTGCTTTCGGCCACCTATAGTGGCCTGGTGAGCTGTCGTGCTGCCGGCCAACTATAGTATCCTGGTGAGCTGTCGTGCTGCCGGCCTCCTATAGTGCCCTGGTGAGCTGTCGTGCTTCCGCCACCTATAGTGGCCTGGTAAGCTGTCGTGCTGCCGGCCACCTATAGTGGCCTGGTGAGCTGTCGTGCTGCCAGCCACCTAAAGTGGCCTGGTGAGCTGTCGTGCTGCCGGCCACCTATAGTGGCCTGGTGAGCTGGCGTGCTGCCGGCCACCTATAGTGGCCTGGTGAGCTTCCGTGCTGCCGGACACCTATAGTGGCCTGGTGAGCAGTTGTGCAGCCGGTTACCTATAATGGCCTGGTGAGCTGTCGTGCTTTCGGCCTCCTATAGTGGCCTGGTAAGCTGTCGTGCTGCCGGCCGCCTAACAGCCTGGTGAGCTGTCGTGCTGCCGGCCACCTATAGTGCCCTGGTGAGCTGTCGTGCTTCCGCCACCTATAGTGGCCTGGTAAGCTGTCGTGCTGCCGGCCACCTATAGTGGTCTGGTGAGCTGTCGTGCTGCCGGCCGCCTAACAGCCTGGTGAGCTGTCGTGCTGCCGGCCACCTATAGTGCCCTGGTGAGCTGTCGTGCTTCCGCCACCTATAGTGGCCTGGTAAGTTGTCGTGCTGCCGGCCACCTATAGTGGCCTGGTGAGCTGTCGTGCTGCCAGCCACCTATAGTGGCCTGATGAGCTGTCGTGCTGCCGGCCACCTATAGTGGCCTGGTGAGCTGTCGTGCTTCCGCCACCTATAGTGGCCTGGTGAGCTGTCGTGCTGCCGGCCACCTATAGTGGCCTGGTGACCTGTCGTGCTGCCGGCCGCCTAACAGCCTGGTGAGCTGTCGTGCTGCCGGCCACCTATAGTGCCCTGGTGAGCTGTCGTGCTTCCGCCACCTATAGTGGCCTGGTAAGTTGTCGTGCTGCCGGCCACCTATAGTGGCCTGGTGAGCTGTCGTGCTGCCAGCCACCTATAGTGGCCTGATGAGCTGTCGTGCTGCCGGCCACCTATAGTGGCCTGGTGAGCTGTCGTGCTTCCGCCACCTATAGTGGCCTGGTAAGCTGTCGTGCTGCCGGCCGCCTAACAGCCTGGTGAGCTGTCGTGCTGCCAGCCACCTATAGTGGCCTGGTGAGCTGGCGTGCTGCCGGCCACCTATAGTGGCCTGGTGAGCTGTCGTGCTGCCGGCCACCTATAGTGGCCTGGTGAGCTGTCGTGCTGCCGGCCACCTATAGTGGCCTGGTGACCTGTCGTGCTTCCGGCCGCCTAACAGCCTGGTGAGCTGTCGTGCTGCCGGCCACCTATAGTGCCCTGGTGAGCTGTCGTGCTGCCAGCCACCTATAGTGGCCTGGTGAGCTGTCGTGCTGCCGGCCACCTATAGTGGTCCGGTGAGCTGTCGTGCTGCCGGCCACCTATAGTGGCCTGGTGAGCTGTCGTGCTACCGGCCACCCATAGTGGCCTGGTGAGCTGTCGTGCTGCCGGCCACCTATAGTGGCCTGGTGAGCTGTCGTGCTGCCGGCCACCTATAGTGGCCTGGTGACCTGTCGTGCTTCCGGCCGCCTAACAGCCTGATGAGCTGTCGTGCTGCCGGCCACCTATAGTGCCCTGGTGAGCTGTCGTGCTTCCGCCACCTATAGCGGCCTGGTAAGCTGTCGTGCTGCCGGCCACCTATAGTGGCCTGGTGAGCTGTCGTGCTGCCGGCCACCTATAGTGGCCTGGTGACCTGTCGTGCTTCCGGCCGCCTAACAGCCTGGTGAGCTGTCGTGCTGCCGGCCACCTATAGTGCCCTGGTGAGCTGTCGTGCTTCCGCCACCTATAGTGGCCTGGTAAGCTGTCGTGCTGCCGGCCACCTATAGTGGCCTGGTGACCTGTCGTGCTGCCGGCCGCCTAACAGCCTGGTGACCTATCGTGCTGCCGGCCGCCTAACAGCCTGGTGAGCTGTCGTGCTGCCGGCCACCTATAGTGGCCTGGTGACCTGTCGTGCTTCCGGCCGCCTAACAGCCTGGTGAGCTGTCGTGCTGCCGGCCACCTATAGTGGTCTGGTGAGCTGTCGTGCTACCGGCCACCCATAGTGGCCTGGTGAGCTGGCGTGCTGCCGGCCACCTATAGTGGCCTGGTGAGCTGTCGTGCTGCCGGCCACCTATAGTGGCCTGGTGAGCTGTCGTGCTGCCGGCCACCTATAGTGGCCTGGTGACCTGTCGTGCTGCCGGCCGCCTAACAGCCTGTTGAGCTGTCGTGCTGCCGGCCACATATGGTGGCCCGGTGAGCTGTCGTGCTACCGGCCACCTATAGTGGCCTGGTGAGCTGTCGTTCTTCCGCCACCTATAGTGGCCTGGTAAGCTGTCGTGCTGCCGGCCGCCTAACAGCCTGGTGAGCTGTCGTGCTGCCAGCCACCTATAGTGGCCTGGTGAGCTGGCGTGCTGCCGGCCACCTATAGTGGCCTGGTGAGCTGTCGTGCTGCCGGCCACCTATAGTGGCCTGGTGAGCTGTCGTGCTGCCGGCCACCTATAGTGGCCTGGTGACCTGTCGTGCTTCCGGCCGCCTAACAGCCTGGTGAGCTGTCGTGCTGCCGGCCACCTATAGTGCCCTGGTGAGCTGTCGTGCTTCCGCCACCTATAGTGGCCTGGTAAGCTGTCGTGCTGCCGGCCACCTATAGTGGCCTGGTGACCTGTCGTGCTGCCGGCCGCCTAACAGCCTGGTGACCTATCGTGCTGCCGGCCGCCTAACAGCCTGGTGAGCTGTCGTGCTGCCGGCCACCTATAGTGACCTGGTGACCTGTCGTGCTTCCGGCCGCCTAACAGCCTGGTGAGCTGTCGTGCTGCCGGCCACCTATAGTGGTCTGGTGAGCTGTCGTGCTACCGGCCACCCATAGTGGCCTGGTGAGCTGGCGTGCTGCCGGCCACCTATAGTGGCCTGGTGAGCTGTCGTGCTGCCGGCCACCTATAGTGGCCTGGTGAGCTGTCGTGCTGCCGGCCACCTATAGTGGCCTGGTGACCTGTCGTGCTGCCGGCCGCCTAACAGCCTGTTGAGCTGTCGTGCTGCCGGCCACATATGGTGGCCCGGTGAGCTGTCGTGCTACCGGCCACCTATAGTGGCCTGGTGAGCTGTCGTGCTGCCGGCCATCTATAATGGTCTGGTGAGCTGTCGTGCTGCCGGCCACCTATAGTGGCCTGGTGAGCTGTCGTGCTACCGGCCACTCATAGTGGCCTGGTGAGCTGGCGTGCTGCCGGCCACCTATAGTGGCCTGGTGAGCTGTCGTGCTGCCGGCCACCTATAGTGGCCTGGTGAGCTGTCGTGCTGCCGGCCACCTATAGTGGCCTGGTGACCTGTCGTGCTGCCGGCCGCCTAACAGCCTGGTGAGCTGTCGTGCTGCCGGCCACCTATAGTGCCCTGGTGAGCTGTCGTGCTTCCGCCACCTATAGTGGCCTGGTAAGCTGTCGTGCTGCCGGCCACCTATAGTGGCCTGGTGAGCTGTCGTGCTGCCAGCCACCTATAGTGGCCTGGTGAGCTGTCGTGCTGCCGGCCACCTATAGTGGCCTGGTGAGCTGGCGTGCTGCCGGCCACCTATAGTGGCCTGGTGAGCTTCCGTGCTGCCGGCCACCTATAGTGGCCTGGTGAGCAGTTGTGCAGCCGGTTACCTATAATGGCCTGGTGAGCTGTCGTGCTTTCGGCCACCTATAGTGGCCTGGTGAGCTGTCGTGCTGCCGGCCACCTATAGTGGTCTGGTGAGCTGTCGTGCTGCCGGCCTCCTATAGTGCCCTGGTGAGCTGTCGTGCTTCCGCCACCTATAGTGGCCTGGTAAGCTGTCGTGCTGCCGGCCACCTATAGTGGCCTGGTGAGCTGTCGTGCTGCCAGCCACCTATAGTGGCCTGGTGAGCTGTCGTGCTGCCGGCCACCTATAGTGGCCTGGTGAGCTGGCGTGCTGCCGGCCACCTATAGTGGCCTGGTGAGCTGGCGTGCTGCCGGCCACCTATAGTGGCCTGGTGAGCTTCCGTGCTGCCGGCCACCTATAGTGGCCTGGTGAGCAGTTGTGCAGCCGGTTACCTATAATGGCCTGGTGAGCTGTCGTGCTTTCGGCCACCTATAGTGGCCTGGTGAGCTGTCGTGCTGCCGGCCACCTATAGTGGTCTGGTGAGCTGTCGTGCTGCCGGCAACCATTACACCTATAGTGGTCTGGTGAGCTGTCGTGCTGCCGGCCACCTATAGTGCCCTGGTGAGCTGTCGTGCTGCCGGTCACCTATACTGGCCTGGTGAGTAGTCGTGCTGCCGGCAACCTATAGTGGCCTGATGAGCTGTCGTGCTGTCGGTCACGTATAGTGGCCTGGTGAGCTATCGTGCTGCCAGCCACCTATAGTGGACTGGTGAGCTGTCGTGCTGAGGGCCACCTATAATAGCCTGGTGAGCTGTCGTGCTGCCGGCTACCTATAATGGCCTGGTGAGCTGTCGTTCTGTCGGCCACCTATAGTGGCATGGTCGTGCTGCCAGCCACCTATAGTGGCCTGGTGAGCTGTCGTGCTGCCGGCCACCTGTAGTGGCCTGGTGAGCTGTCGTGCTTCCGCCACCTATAGTGGCCTGGTAAGCTGTCGTGCTGCCGGCCGCCTAACAGCCTGGTGAGCTGTCGTGCTGCCGGCCACCTATAGTGGCCTGGTGACCTGTCGTGCTGCCGGCCGCCTAACAGCCTGGTGACCTGTCGTGCTGCCGGCCGCCTAACAGCCTGGTGAGCTGTCGTGCTGCCGGCCACCTATATTGGCCTGGTGACCTGTCGCGCTTCCGGCCGCCTAACAGCCTGGTGAGCTGTCGTGCTGCCGG
This sequence comes from Eumerus sabulonum, assembly GCA_951905685.1. Lineage (NCBI taxonomy): Eukaryota > Metazoa > Arthropoda > Insecta > Diptera > Syrphidae > Eumerus > Eumerus sabulonum. The sequence goes on along the minus strand of OX645062.1, from coordinate 21,129,709 downwards.
CCACCTATAGTGGTCTGGTGAGCTGTCGTGCTACCGGCCACCCATAGTGGCCTGGTGAGCTGGCGTGCTGCCGGCCACCTATAGTGGCCTGGTGAGCTGTCGTGCTGCCGGCCACCTATAGTGGCCTGGTGAGCTGTCGTGCTGCCGGCCACCTATAGTGGCCTGGTGACCTGTCGTGCTGCCGGCCGCCTAACAGCCTGTTGAGCTGTCGTGCTGCCGGCCACATATGGTGGCCCGGTGAGCTGTCGTGCTACCGGCCACCTATAGTGGCCTGGTGAGCTGTCGTGCTACCGGCCACCTATAGTGGCCTGGTGAGCTGTCGTGCTGCCGGCCATCTATAATGGTCTGGTGAGCTGTCGTGCTGCCGGCCACCTATAGTGGCCTGGTGAGCTGTCGTGCTACCGGCCACCCATAGTGGCCTGGTGAGCTGGCGTGCTGCCGGCCACCTATAGTGGCCTGGTGAGCTGTCGTGCTGCCGGCCACCTATAGTGGCCTGGTGAGCTGTCGTGCTGCCGGCCACCTATAGTGGCCTGGTGACCTGTCGTGCTGCCGGCCGCCTAACAGCCTGGTGAGCTGTCGTGCTGCCGGCCACCTATAGTGCCCTGGTGAGCTGTCGTGCTTCCGCCACCTATAGTGGCCTGGTAAGCTGTCGTGCTGCCGGCCACCTATAGTGGCCTGGTGAGCTGTCGTGCTGCCAGCCACCTATAGTGGCCTGGTGAGCTGTCGTGCTGCCGGCCACCTATAGTGGCCTGGTGAGCTGGCGTGCTGCCGGCCACCTATAGTGGCCTGGTGAGCTTCCGTGCTGCCGGCCACCTATAGTGGCCTGGTGAGCAGTTGTGCAGCCGGTTACCTATAATGGCCTGGTGAGCTGTCGTGCTTTCGGCCACCTATAGTGGCCTGGTGAGCTGTCGTGCTGCCGGCCACCTATAGTGGTCTGGTGAGCTGTCGTGCTGCCGGCCTCCTATAGTGCCCTGGTGAGCTGTCGTGCTTCCGCCACCTATAGTGGCCTGGTAAGCTGTCGTGCTGCCGGCCACCTATAGTGGCCTGGTGAGCTGTCGTGCTGCCAGCCACCTATAGTGGCCTGGTGAGCTGTCGTGCTGCCGGCCACCTATAGTGGCCTGGTGAGCTGGCGTGCTGCCGGCCACCTATAGTGGCCTGGTGAGCTTCCGTGCTGCCGGACACCTATAGTGGCCTGGTGAGCAGTTGTGCAGCCGGTTACCTATAATGGCCTGGTGAGCTGTCGTGCTTTCGGCCACCTATAGTGGCATGGTGAGCTGTCGTGCCACCGGCCACTTACGGTAGCCTGGTGAATTGTCGTGCCGCCGGTAACTTATGGTGGCCTGGTGAGCTGTCGTCCTGCCGGCCACTTATAGTGGACTGGTGAGCTGTCGTGCTGAGGGCCACCTATAATGGCCTGGTGAGCTGTCGTGCTGCCGGCTACCTATAGTGGCCTCCTAGTGGCCACCTTTAGTGGCCTGGTGAGCTGTTGTGCTGCCGGTCACCTATAGTGGCATGGTGAGCTGTCGTGCTGCCGGCCACCTATAGTGCCCTGCTGAGCTGTCGTGCTACCAGCCAGTTATGGTGGCCTGGTGAGCTGTCGTGCTGCCGGCCCCCTATAGCGGCCTGGTGAGCTGTCGTGCTACCGGCACCTATAGTGGCCTGGTGAGCTGTCAAGATGCCGGCAACCATTACTGGCCCGGTGAGCTGTCGTGCTGCCGGCCACCTATAGTGGTCTGGTGAGCTGTCGTGCTGCCGGCCACCTATAGTGCCCTGGTGAGCTGTCGTGCTGCCGGTCACCTATACTGGCCTGGTGAGTAGTCGTGCTGCCGGCAACCTATAGTGGCCTGATGAGCTGTCGTGCTGTCGGTCACCTATAGTGGCCTGGTGAGCTATCGTGCTGCCAGCCACCTATAGTGGACTGGTGAGCTGTCGTGCTGAGGGCCACCTATAATGGCCTGGTGAGCTGTCGTGCTGCCGGCTACCTATAATGGCCTGGTGAGCTGTCGTTCTGTCGGCCACCTATAGTGGCATGGTGAGCTGTCGTGCCACCGGCCACTTACGGTGGCCTGGTGAATTGTCGTGCCGCCGGTAACTTATGGTGGCCTGGTGAGCTGTCGTCCAGCCGGCCACCTATAGTGGCCTGGTGAGCTGTCGTGCTGCCGGCCACCTATAGTGGCCTGGTGAGCTGGCGTGCTGCCGGCCACCTATAGTGGCCTGGTGAGCTGTCGTGCTACCGGCCACCCATAGTGGCCTGGTGAGCTGGCGTGCTGCCGGCCACCTATAGTGGCATGGTGAGCTGTCGTGCCACCGGCCACTTACGGTGGCCTGGTGAATTGTCGTGCCGCCGGTAACTTATGGTGGCCTGGTGAGCTGTCGTCCTGCCGGCCACTTATAGTGGACTGGTGAGCTGTCGTGCTGTCGGCCACCTATAGTGGCCTGGTGAGCTGTCGTGCTACCGGCCACCTGTAGTGGCCTGATGAGCTGTCGTGCTGCCGGTCACCTATAGTGGAATGGTGAGCTGTCGTGCTACCGGCCACTTATGGTGGCCTGGTGAGCTGTCGTGCCACCGGCCACCTATAGTGGCCTGGTGAGCTGTCAAGATGCCGGCCACCATTAGTGGCCTGGTTAGCTGTCGCGCTGCCGGCCACCTATATTGGCCTGGTGAGCTGTCGTGCTAGCGGCCACCTATAGTGCTCTGCTGAGCTGTCGTGCTACCAGCCACTTATGGTGGCCTGGTGAGCTGTCGTGGTGCCGGGCACCTATAGTGGCCTGGAGAGCTGTCGTGCTACCGACCACCCATAGTGGCCTGGTGAGCTGGCGTGCTGCCGGCCACCTATAGTGGCCTGGTGAGCTGTCGTGCTGCAGGCCACCTATAGTGGCCTGGTGAGCTGTCGTGCTGCCGGCCACCTATAGTGGCCTGGTGACCTGTCGTGCTGCCGGCCGCCTAACAGCCTGGTGAGCTGTCGTGCTGCCGGCCACCTATAGTGGTCTGGTGAGCTGTCGTGCTGCCGGCCAACTATAGTACCCTGGTGAGCTGTCGTGCTTCCGCCACCTATAGTGGCCTGGTAAGCTGTCGTGCTGCCGGCCACCTATAGTGACCTGGTGAGCTGTCGTGCTGCCAGCCACCTATAGTGGCCTGGTGAGCTGTCGTGCTGCCGGCCACCTATAGTGGCCTGGTGAGCTGGCGTGCTGCCGGCCACCTATAGTGGCCTGGTGAGCTGGCGTGCTGCCGGCCACCTATAGTGGCCTGGTGAGCTTCCGTGCTGCCGGCCACCTATAGTGGCCTGGTGAGCAGTTGTGCAGCCGGTTACCTATAATGGCCTGGTGAGCTGTCGTGCTTTCGGCCACCTATAGTGGCATGGTGAGCTGTCGTGCCACCGGCCACTTACGGTGGCCTGGTGAGCTGTCGTCCTGCCGGCCACTTATAGTGGACTGGTGAGCTGTCGTGCTGAGGGCCACCTATAATGGCCTGGTGAGCTGTCGTGCTGCCGGCTACCTATAGTGGCCTCCTAGTGGCCACCTTTAGTGGCCTGGTGAGCTGTTGTGCTGCCGGTCACCTATAGTGGCATGGTGAGCTGTCGTGCTGCCGGCCACCTATAGTGCCCTGCTGAGCTGTCGTGCTACCAGCCAGTTATGGTGGCCTGGTGAGCTGTCGTGCTGCCGGCCACCTAGAGCGGCCTGGTGAGCTGTCGGGCTGCCGGGCGCCTATAGTGGCGTGGTGAGCTGTCAAGATGCCGGCAACCTTTAGTGGCCCGGTGAGCTGTGGTCCTGCCGGCCACCTATAGTGGTCTGGTGAGCTGTCGTGCTGCCGGCCACCTATAGTGCCCTGGTGAGCTGTCGTGCTCCCGGTCACCTATAGTGGCCTGGTGAGTTGTCGTGCCACCGGTAACTTATGGTGGCCTGGTGAGCTGTCGTCCTGCCGGCCACTTATAGTGGACTGGTGAGCTGTCGTGCTGAGGGCCACCTATAATGGTCTGGTGAGCTGTCGTGCTGCCGGCTACCTATAGTGGCCTCCTAGTGGCCACCTTTAGTGGCCTGGTGAGCTGTCGTGCTGCCGGTCACCTATAGTGGCATGGTGAGCTGTCGTGCTGCCGGCCACCTATAGTGCCCTGCTGAGCTGTCGTGCTACCAGCCAGTTATGGTGGCCTGGTGAGCTGTTGTGCTGCCGGCCACCTAGAGCGGCCTGGTGAGCTGTCGGGCTGCCGGGCACCTATAGTGGCGTGGTGAGCTGTCAAGATGCCGGCAACCTTTAGTGGCCCGGTGAGCTGTGGTCCTGCCGGCCACCTATAGTGGCCTGGTGAGCTGTCGTGCTGCCGGCCACCTATAGTGGCCTGGTGAGCTGTCGTGCTGCCGGCCACCTATAGTGGCCTGGTGACCTGTCGTGCTGCCGGCCGCCTAACAGCCTGGTGAGCTGTCGTGCTGCCGGCCACCTATAGTGCCCTGGTGAGCTGTCGTGCTTCCGCCACCTATAGTGGCCTGGTAAGCTGTCGTGCTGCCGGCCGCCTAACAGCCTGGTGAGCTGTCGTGCTGCCAGCCACCTATAGTGGCCTGGTGAGCTGGCGTGCTGCCGGCCACCTATAGTGGCATGGTGAGCTGTCGTGCCACCGGCCACTTACGGTGGCCTGGTGAATTGTCGTGCCGCCGGTAACTTATGGTGGCCTGGTGAGCTGTCGTCCTGCCGGCCACTTATAGTGGACTGGTGAGCTGTCGTGCTGAGGGCCACCTATAATGGCCTGGTGAGCTGGCGTGCTGCCGGCCACCTATAGTGGCATGGTGAGCTGTCGTGCCACCGACCACTTACGGTGGCCTGGTGAATTGTCGTGCCGCCGGTAACTTATGGTGGCCTGGTGAGCTGTCGTCCTGCCGGCCACTTATAGTGGACTGGTGAGCTGTCGTGCTGAGGGCCACCTATAATGGCCTGGTGAGCTGTCGTGCTGCCGGCTACCTATAGTGGCCTCCTAGTGGCCACCTTTAGTGGCCTGGTGAGCTGTCGTGCTGCCGGTCACCTATAGTGGCATGGTGAGCTGTCGTGCTGCCGGCCACCTATAGTGCCCTGCTGAGCTGTCGTGCTACCAGCCAGTTATGGTGGCCTGGTGAGCTGTCGTGCTGCCGGCCACCTAGAGCGGCCTGGTGAGCTGTCGGTCTGCCGGGCACCTATAGTGGCGTGGTGAGCTGTCAAGATGCCGGCAACCTTTAGTGGCCCGGTGAGCTGTGGTCCTGCCGGCCACCTATAGTGGCCTGGTGAGCTGTCGTGCTGCCGGCCACCTATAGTGGCCTGGTGAGCTGTCGTGCTGCCGGACACCTATAGTGGCCTGGTGACCTGTCGTGCTGCCGGCCGCCTAACAGCCTGGTGAGCTGTCGTGCTGCCGGCCACCTATAGTGCCCTGGTGAGCTGTCGTGCTTCCGCCACCTATAGTGGCCTGGTAAGCTGTCGTGCTGCCGGCCGCCTAACAGCCTGGTGAGCTGTCGTGCTGCCAGCCACCTATAGTGGCCTGGTGAGCTGGCGTGCTGCCGGCCACCTATAGTGGCCTGGTGAGCTCTCGTGCTGCCAGCCACCTATAGTGGCCTGGTGAGCTGTCGTGCTGCCGGCCACCTATAGTGGCCTGGTGACCTGTCGTGCTTCCGGCCGCCTAACAGCCTGGTGAGCTGTCGTGCTGCCGGCCACCTATAGTGCCCTGGTGAGCTGTCGTGCTTCCGCCACCTATAGTGGCCTGGTAAGCTGTCGTGCTGCCGGCCACCTATAGTGGCCTGGTGACCTGTCGTGCTGCCGGCCGCCTAACAGCCTGGTGAGCTGTCGTGCTGCCGGCCACCCATAGTGCCCTGGTGAGCTGTCGTGCTTCCGCCACCTATAGTGGCCTGGTAAGCTGTCGTGCTGCCGGCCACCTATAGTGGTCTGGTGAGCTGTCGTGCTGCCGGCCACCTATAGTGGCCTGGTGAGCTGTCGTGCTACCGGCCACCCATAGTGGCCTGGTGAGCTGGCGTGCTGCCGGCCACCTATAGTGGCCTGGTGAGCTGTCGTGCTGCCGGCCACCTATAGTGGCCTGGTGAGCTGTAGTGCTGCCGGCCACCTATAGTGGCCTGGTGACCTGTCGTGCTGCCGGCCACATATGGTGGCCCGGTGAGCTGTCGTGCTACCGGCCACCTATAATGGCCTGGTGAGCTGTCGTGCTGCCGGCCATCTATAATGGTCTGGTGAGCTGTCGTGCTGCCGGCCACCTATAGTGGCCTGGTGAGCTGTCGTGCTACCGGCCACCCATAGTGGCCTGGTGAGCTGGCGTGCTGCCGGCCACCTATAGTGGCCTGGTGAGCTGTCGTGCTGCCGGCCACCTATAGTGGCCTGGTGAGCTGTCGTGCTGCCGGCCACCTATAGTGGCCTGGTGACCTGTCGTGCTGCCGGCCGCCTAACAGCCTGGTGAGCTGTCGTGCTGCCGGCCACCTATAGTGCCCTGGTGAGCTGTCGTGCTTCCGCCACCTATAGTGGCCTGGTAAGCTGTCGTGCTGCCGGCCACCTATAGTGGCCTGGTGAGCTGTCGTGCTGCCAGCCACCTATAGTGGCCTGGTGAGCTGTCGTGCTGCCGGCCACCTATAGTGGCCCGGTGAGCTGGCGTGCTGCCGGCCACCTATAGTGGCCTGGTGAGCTTCCGTGCTGCCGGCCACCTATAGTGGCCTGGTGAGCAGTTGTGCAGCCGGTTACCTATAGTGGCCTGGTGAGCTGTCGTGCTTTCGGCCACCATTAGTGGCCTGGTGAGCTGTCGTGCTGCCGGCTAACTATAGTATCCTGGTGAGCTGTCGTGCTGCCGGCCTCCTAAAGTGCCCTGGTGAGCTGTCGTGCTTCCGCCACCTATAGTGGCCTGGTAAGCTGTCGTCCTGCCGGCCACCTATAGTGGCCTGGTGAGCTGTCGTGCTGCCAGCCACCTATAGTGGCCTGGTGAGCTGTCGTGCTGCCGGCCACCTATAGTGGCCTGGTGAGCTGGCGTGCTGCCGGCCACCTATAGTGGCCTGGTGAGCTTCCGTGCTGCCGGACACCTATAGTGGCCTGGTGAGCAGTTGTGCAGCCGGTTACCTATAATGGCCTGGTGAGCTGTCGTGCTTTCGGCCACCTATAGTGGCATGGTGAGCTGTCGTGCCACCGGCCACTTACTTATAGTGGACTGGTGAGCTGTCGTGCTGAGGGCCACCTATAATGGCCTGGTGAGCTGTCGTGCTGCCGGCTACCTATAGTGGCCTCCTAGTGGCCACCTTTAGTGGCCTGGTGAGCTGTTGTGCTGCCGGTCACCTATAGTGGCATGGTGAGCTGTCGTGCTGCCGGCCACCTATAGTGCCCTGCTGAGCTGTCGTGCTACCAGCCAGTTATGGTGGCCTGGTGAGCTGTCGTGCTGCCGGCCCCCTATAGCGGCCTGGTGAGCTGTCGTGCTACCGGCACCTATAGTGGCCTGGTGAGCTGTCAAGATGCCGGCAACCATTACTGGCCCGGTGAGCTGTCGTGCTGCCGGCCACCTATAGTGGTCTGGTGAGCTGTCGTGCTGCCGGCCACCTATAGTGCCCTGGTGAGCTGTCGTGCTGCCGGTCACCTATACTGGCCTGGTGAGTAGTCGTGCTGCCGGCAACCTATAGTGGCCTGATGAGCTGTCGTGCTGTCGGTCACCTATAGTGGCCTGGTGAGCTATCGTGCTGCCAGCCACCTATAGTGGACTGGTGAGCTCTCGTGCTGAGGGCCACCTATAATGGCCTGGTGAGCTGTCGTGCTGCCGGCTACCTATAATGGCCTGGTGAGCTGTCGTTCTGTCGGCCACCTATAGTGGCATGGTGAGCTGTCGTGCCACCGGCCACTTACGGTGGCCTGGTGAATTGTCGTGCCGCCGGTAACTTATGGTGGCCTGGTGAGCTGTCGTCCAGCCGGCCACTTATAGTGGCCTGGTGAGCTGTCGTGCTGCCAGCCACCTATAGTGGCCTGGTGAGCTGTCGTGCTGCCGGCCACCTATAGTGGCCTGGTGAGCTGGCGTGCTGCCGGCCACCTATAGTGACCTGGTGAGCTGTCGTGCTACCGGCCACCCATAGTGGCCTGGTGAGCTGGCGTGCCGCCGGCCACCTATAGTGGCATGGTGAGCTGTCGTGCCACCGGCCACTTACGGTGGCCTGGTGAATTGTCGTGCCGCCGGTAACTTATGGTGGCCTGGTGAGCTGTCGTCCTGCCGGCCACTTATAGTGGACTGGTGAGCTGTCGTGCTGTCGGCCACCTATAGTGGCCTGGTGAGCTGTCGTGCTACCGGCCACCTGTAGTGGCCTGATGAGCTGTCGTGCTGCCGGTCACCTATAGTGGAGTGGTGAGCTGTCGTGCTACCGGCCACTTATGGTGGCCTGGTGAGCTGTCGTGCCACCGGTCACCTACAGTGGCCTGGTGAGCTGTCAAGATGCCGGCCACCATTAGTGGCCTGGTTAGCTGTCGTGCTGCCGGCCACCTATATTGGCCTGGTGAGCTGTCGTGCTAGCGGCCACCTATAGTGCTCTGCTGAGCTGTCGTGCTACCAGCCACCTATGGTGGCCTGGTGAGCTGTCGTGGTGCCGGGCACCTATAGTGGCCTGGAGAGCTGTCGTGCTACCGGCCACCCATAGTGGCCTGGTGAGCTGGCGTGCTACCGGCCACCTATAGTGGCCTGGTGAGCTGTCGTGCTGCCGGCCACCTATAGTGGCCTGGTGAGCTGTCAAGATGCCGGCCACCATTAGTGGCCTGGTTAGCTCTCGTGCTGCCGGCCACCTATATTGGCCTGGCGAGCTGTCGTGCTGCCGGCCACCTATAGTGGCCTGGTGAGCTGGCGTGCTGCCGGCCACCTATAGTGGCCTGGTGAGCTGTCGTGCTGCCGGCCACCTATAGTGGCCTGGTGAGCTGTCGTGCTGTCGGCCACCTATAGTGGCATGGTAAGCTGTCGAGATGCCGCCACCTATAGTGGCCTGGTGAGCTGTCGTGCTGCCGACCACCTATAGTGGCCTTGTGAGCTGTCGTGCTGCCGGTCACATATAGTGGCCTGGTGAGCTGTAGTGCTACCGTCCACTTACGGTGGCCTGGTGAGCTGTCGTGCCACCGGCCACCTATAGTGGCCTGGTGAGCTGTCGTGCTGCCGGGCACCTATAGTGGCCTGGTGACCTGTTGTGCCACCGGCCACCTATAGTGGCCTGGTGAGCTGTCAAGATGCCGGCCACCTTTAGTGACCTGGTGAGCTGTCGTGCTGCCGGCCACCTATAGTGGCCTGGTGAGCTGTTGTGCTGCCGGCCACCTATAGTGGCCTGGTGAGCTGTCGTGCTGTCGGCCACCTATAGTGGCCTGGTGAACTGTCGTGCTGCCGGCCACCTATAGTGGCCTGACGAGCTGTCGTGCTGCCGGCCACCTATAGTGCCCTGGTGAGCTGTCGTGCTACCGGCCACCTTTAGTGGCCTGGTGAGCTGTCGTGCAGCCGGCCACCTTTAGTGGCCTGGTGACCTGTTGTGCCACCGGCCACCTATAGTGTCCTGGTGAGCTGTCAAGATGCCGGCCACCTTTAGTGGCCTGGTGAACTGTCGCGCTGCCGACCACCTATAGTGGCCTGGTGAGCTGTCGTGCTGCCGGCCACTTATAGTGGCCTGGTGAGCTGTCGAGATGTCGGCCTCCTATAAAGGCCTGGTAAGCTGTCGAGATGCCGCAACCTATAGTGGCCTGGTGAGAGGTCTTGCTGCCGGCCACCTATAGTGGCCTGGTGAGCTGTCGTGCTGCCGGCCACTTGTAGTGGCCTGGTGAGCTCTCGAGATGTCGGCCTCCTATAATGGCCTGGTAAGCTGTCGAGATGCCGCAACCTATAGTGGCCTGGTGAGCTGTCGTGCTGCCGGCCACCTATAGTGGTCTGGTGAGCTGTCGTGCTGCCGGCCGCTTATAGTGGCCTGGTGAGCTGTCGTGCTGCCGGCCACTTATAGTGGCCTGGTGAGCTGTCGTGCTACCGGCCACCTATAGTGACTTGGTGAACTGTCGAGCTGCCGGTCACCTATAGGGGCCTGGTGAGCTGTCGTTCTGCCGGCCATCTATAGTGGCCTGGTGAGCTGTCGTGCTACCAGCCACCTATAGTGGACTGGTGAGCTGTCGTACTACCGGCCACTTATAGTGGCCTGGAGAGCTGTCGTGCTGCCGGCCACCTATAGTGGCCTGACGAGCTGTCGTGCTGCCGGCCACCTATAGTGCCCTGGTGAGCTGTCGTGCTAACTATAGTATCCTGGTGAGCTGTCGTGCTGCCGGCCTCCTAAAGTGCCCTGGTGAGCTGTCGTGCTTCCGCCACCTATAGTGGCCTGGTAAGCTGTCGTCCTGCCGGCCACCTATAGTGGCCTGGTGAGCTGTCGTGCTGCCAGCCACCTATAGTGGCCTGGTGAGCTGTCGTGCTGCCGGCCACCTATAGTGGCCTGGTGAGCTGGCGTGCTGCCGGCCACCTATAGTGGCCTGGTGAGCTTCCGTGCTGCCGGACACCTATAGTGGCCTGGTGAGCAGTTGTGCAGCCGGTTACCTATAATGGCCTGGTGAGCTGTCGTGCTTTCGGCCACCTATAGTGGCATGGTGAGCTGTCGTGCCACCGGCCACTTACTTATAGTGGACTGGTGAGCTGTCGTGCTGAGGGCCACCTATAATGGCCTGGTGAGCTGTCGTGCTGCCGGCTACCTATAGTGGCCTCCTAGTGGCCACCTTTAGTGGCCTGGTGAGCTGTTGTGCTGCCGGTCACCTATAGTGGCATGGTGAGCTGTCGTGCTGCCGGCCACCTATAGTGCCCTGCTGAGCTGTCGTGCTACCAGCCAGTTATGGTGGCCTGGTGAGCTGTCGTGCTGCCGGCCCCCTATAGCGGCCTGGTGAGCTGTCGTGCTACCGGCACCTATAGTGGCCTGGTGAGCTGTCAAGATGCCGGCAACCATTACTGGCCCGGTGAGCTGTCGTGCTTCCGGCCACCTATAGTGGTCTGGTGAGCTGTCGTGCTGCCGGCCACCTATAGTGCCCTGGTGAGCTGTCGTGCTGCCGGTCACCTATACTGGCCTGGTGAGTAGTCGTGCTGCCGGCAACCTATAGTGGCCTGATGAGCTGTCGTGCTGTCGGTCACCTATAGTGGCCTGGTGAGCTATCGTGCTGCCAGCCACCTATAGTGGACTGGTGAGCTCTCGTGCTGAGGGCCACCTATAATGGCCTGGTGAGCTGTCGTGCTGCCGGCTACCTATAATGGCCTGGTGAGCTGTCGTTCTGTCGGCCACCTATAGTGGCATGGTGAGCTGTCGTGCCACCGGCCACTTACGGTGGCCTGGTGAATTGTCGTGCCGCCGGTAACTTATGGTGGCCTGGTGAGCTGTCGTCCAGCCGGCCACTTATAGTGGCCTGGTGAGCTGTCGTGCTGCCAGCCACCTATAGTGGCCTGGTGAGCTGTCGTGCTGCCGGCCACCTATAGTGGCCTGGTGAGCTGGCGTGCTGCCGTCCACCTATAGTGGCCTGGTGAGCTGTCGTGCTACCGGCCACCCATAGTGGCCTGGTGAGCTGGCGTGCCGCCGGCCACCTATAGTGGCATGGTGAGCTGTCGTGCCACCGGCCACTTACGGTGGCCTGGTGAATTGTCGTGCCGCCGGTAACTTATGGTGGCCTGGTGAGCTGTCGTCCTGCCGGCCACTTATAGTGGACTGGTGAGCTGTCGTGCTGTCGGCCACCTATAGTGGCCTGGTGAGCTGTCGTGCTACCGGCCACCTGTAGTGGCCTGATGAGCTGTCGTGCTGCCGGTCACCTATAGTGGAGTGGTGAGCTGTCGTGCTACCGGCCACTTATGGTGGCCTGGTGAGCTGTCGTGCCACCGGTCACCTACAGTGGCCTGGTGAGCTGTCAAGATGCCGGCCACCATTAGTGGCCTGGTTAGCTGTCGTGCTGCCGGCCACCTATATTGGCCTGGTGAGCTGTCGTGCTAGCGGCCACCTATAGTGCTCTGCTGAGCTGTCGTGCTACCAGCCACCTATGGTGGCCTGGTGAGCTGTCGTGGTGCCGGGCACCTATAGTGGCCTGGAGAGCTGTCGTGCTACCGGCCACCCATAGTGGCCTGGTGAGCTGGCGTGCTACCGGCCACCTATAGTGGCCTGGTGAGCTGTCGTGCTGCCGGCCACCTATAGTGGCCTGGTGAGCTGTCAAGATGCCGGCCACCATTAGTGGCCTGGTTAGCTCTCGTGCTGCCGGCCACCTATATTGGCCTGGCGAGCTGTCGTGCTGCCGGCCACCTATAGTGGCCTGGTGAGCTGGCGTGCTGCCGGCCACCTATAGTGGCCTGGTGAGCTGTCGTGCTGCCGGCCACCTATAGTGGCCTGGTGAGCTGTCGTGCTGTCGGCCACCTATAGTGGCATGGTAAGCTGTCGAGATGCCGCCACCTATAGTGGCCTGATGAGCTGTCGTGCTGCCGACCACCTATAGTGGCCTTGTGAGCTGTCGTGCTGCCGGTCACATATAGTGGCCTGGTGAGCTGTAGTGCTACCGTCCACTTACGGTGGCCTGGTGAGCTGTCGTGCCACCGGCCACCTATAGTGGCCTGGTGAGCTGTCGTGCTGCCGGCCACCTATAGTGGCCTGGTGAGCTGTTGTGCTGCCGGCCACCTATAGTGGCCAGGTGAGCTGTCGTGCTGCCGGCCACCTATAGTGGCCTGGTGAGCTGTTGTGCTGCCGGCCACCTATAGTGGCCTGGTGACCTGTTGTGCCACCGGCCACCTATAGTGGCCTGGTGAGCTGTCAAGATGCCGGCCACCTTTAGTGACCTGGTGAGCTGTCGTGCTGCCGGCCACCTATAGTGGCCTGGTGAGCTGTTGTGCTGCCGGCCACCTATAGTGGCCAGGTGAGCTGTCGTGCTGTCGGCCACCTATAGTGGCCTGGTGAACTGTCGTGCTGCCGGCCACCTATAGTGGCCTGACGAGCTGTCGTGCTGCCGGCCACCTATAGTGCCCTGGTGAGCTGTCGTGCTACCGGCCACCTTTAGTGGCCTGGTGAGCTGTCGTGCAGCCGGCCACCTTTAGTGGCCTGGTGACCTGTTGTGCCACCGGCCACCTATAGTGTCCTGGTGAGCTGTCAAGATGCCGGCCACCTTTAGTGGCCTGGTGAACTGTCGCGCTGCCGACCACCTATAGTGGCCTGGTGAGCTGTCGTGCTGCCGGCCACTTATAGTGGCCTGGTGAGCTGTCGAGATGTCGGCCTCCTATAAAGGCCTGGTAAGCTGTCGAGATGCCGCAACCTATAGTGGCCTGGTGAGAGGTCTTGCTGCCGGCCACCTATAGTGGCCTGGTGAGCTGTCGTGCTGCCGGCCACTTGTAGTGGCCTGGTGAGCTCTCGAGATGTCGGCCTCCTATAATGGCCTGGTAAGCTGTCGAGATGCCGCAACCTATAGTGGCCTGGTGAGCTGTCGTGCTGCCGGCCACCTATAGTGGTCTGGTGAGCTGTCGTGCTGCCGGCCGCTTATAGTGGCCTGGTGAGCTGTCGTGCTGCCGGCCACTTATAGTGGCCTGGTGAGCTGTCGTGCTACCGGCCACCTATAGTGACTTGGTGAACTGTCGAGCTGCCGGTCACCTATAGGGGCCTGGTGAGCTGTCGTTCTGCCGGCCATCTATAGTGGCCTGGTGAGCTGTCGTGCTACCAGCCACCTATAGTGGACTGGTGAGCTGTCGTACTACCGGCCACTTATAGTGGCCTGGAGAGCTGTCGTGCTGCCGGCCACCTATAGTGGCCTGACGAGCTGTCGTGCTGCCGGCCACCTATAGTGCCCTGGTGAGCTGTCGTGCTACCGGCCACCTTTAGTGGCCTGGTGAGCTGTCGTGCTGCCGGCCACCTATAGTGCCCTGGTGAGCTGACGTGCTGCCGCCACCTACAGTGGCCGGGTGAGCTGTCATGCTGCCGGCCACCTATAGTGTCCTGGTGAGCTGTCGTGCTGCCGCCACCTACAGTGGCCTGGTAAGCTGTCGTGCTGCCGGCCACCTATAGTGGCCTGGTGAGCTGTCGTGCTGCCGGCCACCTATAGTGCCCTGGTGAGCTGTCGTGCTACCGGCCACTTTTAGTGGCCTGGTGAGCTGTTGTGCTGCCGGTCACCTATAGTGGCATGGTGAGCTGTCGTGCTGCCGGCCACCTATAGTGGCCTGGTGAGCTGTCGAGCTGCCAGCAACCTATAATGGCCTGGTGAGCAGTCGTGCTTTCGGCCACCTATAGTGGCATGGTGAGCTGTCGTGCTGCCTACCACTTATAGTGGCCTGGTGAGCTGTCGAGATGCCGGCCACCTATAATGGCCTGGTAAGCTGTCGAAATGCCGGCCACCTATAGTGGCCTAGTGAGCTGTCGTGCTGCCGGCCACCTATAGTGGCCTGGTGAGCTGTCGTGCTGCCGGCCACCTATAGCAGCTGTCGTGCTGCTGGCCACCTATAGTGGCCTGGTGAGCTGTCGTGCTGCTGGCCACCTATAGTGGCCTGGTGAGCTGTCGTGCTGCCGGCCACCTATAGTGCCCTGGTGAGCTGTCGTGCTTCCGCCAACTATAGTGGCCTGGTAGGCTGTCGTGCTGCCGGCCACCTATAGTGGCCTAGTGAGCTGTCGTGCTGCCGGCCACCTTTAGTGGCCTGGCGAGCTGTCGTGCTGCCGGCCACCTATAGTGGCCTGGTGAGCTGGCGTGCTGCCGGCCACCTATAGTGGCCTGGTGAGCTGGCGTGCTGCCGGCCACCTATAGTGGCCTGGTGAGCTGTCGTGCTGCCGGCCACCTATAGTGGCCTGGTGAGCTGTCGTGATGTCGGCCACCTATAGTGGCATGGTAAGCTGTCGTGCTGCCGACCACCTATAGTGGCCTTGTGAGCTGTCGTGCTGCCGGTCACATATAGTGGCCTGGTGAGCTGTAGTGCTACCGTCCACTTACGGTGGCCTGGTGAGCTGTCGTGCCACCGGCCACCTATAGTGGCCTGGTGAGCTGTCGTGCTGCCGGGCACCTATAGTGGCCTGGTGACCTGTTGTGCCACCGGCCACCTATAGTGGCCTGGTGAGCTGTCAAGATGCCGGCCACCTTTAGTGACCTGGTGAGCTGTCGTGCTGCCGGCCACCTATAGTGGCCTGGTGAGCTGTTGTGCTGCCGGCCACCTATAGTGGCCTGGTGAGCTGTCGTGCTGCCGGCCAACTATAGTGGCCTGGTGAGCTGTCGTGCTGTCGGCCACCTATAGTGGCCTGGTGAACTGTCGTGCTGCCGGCCACCTATAGTGGCCTGACGAGCTGTCGTGCTGCCGGCCACCTATAGTGCCCTGGTGAGCTGTCGTGCTACCGGCCACCTTTAGTGGCCTGGTGAGCTGTCGTGCAGCCGGCCACCTTTAGTGGCCTGGTGACCTGTTGTGCCACCGGCCACCTATAGTGTCCTGGTGAGCTGTCAAGATGCCGGCCACCTTTAGTGGCCTGGTGAACTGTCGCGCTGCCGACCACCTATAGTGGCCTGGTGAGCTGTCGTGCTGCCGGCCACTTATAGTGGCCTGGTGAGCTGTCGAGATGTCGGCCTCCTATAAAGGCCTGGTAAGCTGTCGAGATGCCGCAACCTATAGTGGCCTGGTGAGAGGTCTTGCTGCCGGCCACCTATAGTGGCCTGGTGAGCTGTCGTGCTGCCGGCCGCTTATAGTGGCCTGGTGAGCTGTCGTGCTGCCGGCCACTTATAGTGGCCTGGTGAGCTGTCGTGCTACCGGCCACCTATAGTGACTTGGTGAACTGTCGAGCTGCCGGTCACCTATAGGGGCCTGGTGAGCTGTCGTTCTGCCGGCCATCTATAGTGGCCTGGTGAGCTGTCGTGCTACCAGCCACCTATAGTGGACTGGTGAGCTGTCGTACTACCGGCCACTTATAGTGGCCTGGAGAGCTGTCGTGCTGCCGGCCACCTATAGTGGCCTGACGAGCTGTCGTGCTGCCGGCCACCTATAGTGCCCTGGTGAGCTGTCGTGCTACCGGCCACCTTTAGTGGCCTGGTGAGCTGTCGTGCTGCCGGCCACCTATAGTGCCCTGGTGAGCTGACGTGCTGCCGCCACCTACAGTGGCCGGGTGAGCTGTCATGCTGCCGGCCACCTATAGTGTCCTGGTGAGCTGTCGTGCTGCCGCCACCTACAGTGGCCTGGTAAGCTGTCGTGCTGCCGGCCACCTATAGTGGCCTGGTGAGCTGTCGTGCTGCCGGCCACCTATAGTGCCCTGGTGAGCTGTCGTGCTACCGGCCACCTTTAGTGGCCTGGTGAGCTGTCGTGCTGCCGGCCACTTTTAGTGGCCTGGTGAGCTGTTGTGCTGCCGGTCACCTATAGTGGCATGGTGAGCTGTCGTGCTGCCGGCCACCTATAGTGGCCTGGTGAGCTGTCGAGCTGCCAGCAACCTATAATGGCCTGGTGAGCAGTCGTGCTGTCGGCCACCTATAGTGGCATGGTGAGCTGTCGTGCTGCCTACCACTTATAGTGGCCTGGTGAGCTGTCGAGATGCCGGCCACCTATAATGGCCTGGTAAGCTGTCGAAATGCCGGCCACCTATAGTGGCCTAGTGAGCTGTCGTGCTGCCGGCCACCTATAGTGGCCTGGTGAGCTGTCGAGCTGCCGGCCACCTATAGCAGCTGTCGTGCTGCTGGTCACCTATAGTGGCCTGGTGAGCTGTCGTGCTGCTGGCCACCTATAGTGGCCTGGTGAGCTGTCGTGCTGCCGGCCACCTATAGTGCCCTGGTGAGCTGTCGTGCTTCCGCCAACTATAGTGGCCTGGTAGGCTGTCGTGCTGCCGGCCACCTATAGTGGCCTAGTGAGCTGTCGTGCTGCCGGCCACCTTTAGTGGCCTGGCGAGCTGTCGTGCTGCCGGCCACCTATAGTGGCCTGGTGAGCTGGCGTGCTGCCGGCCACCTATAGTGGCCTGGTGAGCTGTCGTGCTGCCGGCCACCTATAGTGGCCTGGTGAGCTGTCGTGCTGTCGGCCACCTATAGTGGCATGGTAAGCTGTCGAGATGCCGCCACCTATAGTGGCCTGGTGAGCTGTCGTGCTGCCGACCACCTATAGTGGCCTTGTGAGCTGTCGTGCTGCCGGTCACATATAGTGGCCTGGTGAGCTGTAGTGCTACCGTCCACTTACGGTGGCCTGGTGAGCTGTCGTGCCACCGGCCACCTATAGTGGCCTGGTGAGCTGTCGTGCTGCCGGGCACCTATAGTGGCCTGGTGACCTGTTGTGCCACCGGCCACCTATAGTGGCCTGGTGAGCTGTCAAGATGCCGGCCACCTTTAGTGACCTGGTGAGCTGTCGTGCTGCCGGCCACCTATAGTGGCCTGGTGAGCTGTTGTGCTGCCGGCCACCTATAGTGGCCTGGTGAGCTGTCGTGCTGCCGGCCAACTATAGTGGCCTGGTGAGCTGTCGTGCTGTCGGCCACCTATAGTGGCCTGGTGAACTGTCGTGCTGCCGGCCACCTATAGTGGCCTGACGAGCTGTCGTGCTGCCGGCCACCTATAGTGCCCTGGTGAGCTGTCGTGCTACCGGCCACCTTTAGTGGCCTGGTGAGCTGTCGTGCAGCCGGCCACCTTTAGTGGCCTGGTGACCTGTTGTGCCACCGGCCACCTATAGTGTCCTGGTGAGCTGTCAAGATGCCGGCCACCTTTAGTGGCCTGGTGAACTGTCGCGCTGCCGACCACCTATAGTGGCCTGGTGAGCTGTCGTGCTGCCGGCCACTTATAGTGGCCTGGTGAGCTGTCGAGATGTCGGCCTCCTATAAAGGCCTGGTAAGCTGTCGAGATGCCGCAACCTATAGTGGCCTGGTGAGAGGTCTTGCTGCCGGCCACCTATAGTGGCCTGGTGAGCTGTCGTGCTGCCGGCCACTTGTAGTGGCCTGGTGAGCTCTCGAGATGTCGGCCTCCTATAATGGCCTGGTAAGCTGTCGAGATGCCGCAACCTATAGTGGCCTGGTGAGCTGTCGTGCTGCCGGCCACCTATAGTGGTCTGGTGAGCTGTCGTGCTGCCGGCCGCTTATAGTGGCCTGGTGAGCTGTCGTGCTGCCGGCCACTTATAGTGGCCTGGTGAGCTGTCGTGCTACCGGCCACCTATAGTGACTTGGTGAACTGTCGAGCTGCCGGTCACCTATAGGGGCCTGGTGAGCTGTCGTTCTGCCGGCCATCTATAGTGGCCTGGTGAGCTGTCGTGCTACCAGCCACCTATAGTGGACTGGTGAGCTGTCGTACTACCGGCCACTTATAGTGGCCTGGAGAGCTGTCGTGCTGCCGGCCACCTATAGTGGCCTGACGAGCTGTCGTGCTGCCGGCCACCTATAGTGCCCTGGTGAGCTGTCGTGCTACCGGCCACCTTTAGTGGCCTGGTGAGCTGTCGTGCTGCCGGCCACCTATAGTGCCCTGGTGAGCTGTCGTGCTGTCGGCCACCTATAGTGGCCTGGTGAACTGTCGTGCTGCCGGCCACCTATAGTGGCCTGACGAGCTGTCGTGCTGCCGGCCACCTATAGTGCCCTGGTGAGCTGTCGTGCTACCGGCCACCTTTAGTGGCCTGGTGAGCTGTCGTGCAGCCGGCCACCTTTAGTGGCCTGGTGACCTGTTGTGCCACCGGCCACCTATGGTGTCCTGGTGAGCTGTCAAGATGCCGGCCACCTTTAGTGGCCTGGTGAACTGTCGCGCTGCCGACCACCTATAGTGGCCTGGTGAGCTGTCGTGCTGCCGGCCACTTATAGTGGCCTGGTGAGCTGTCGAGATGTCGGCCTCCTATAAAGGCCTGGTAAGCTGTCGAGATGCCGCAACCTATAGTGGCCTGGTGAGAGGTCTTGCTGCCGGCCACCTATAGTGGCCTGGTGAGCTGTCGTGCTGCCGGCCACTTGTAGTGGCCTGGTGAGCTCTCGAGATGTCGGCCTCCTATAATGGCCTGGTAAGCTGTCGAGATGCCGCAACCTATAGTGGCCTGGTGAGCTGTCGTGCTGCCGGCCACCTATAGTGGTCTGGTGAGCTGTCGTGCTGCCGGCCGCTTATAGTGGCCTGGTGAGCTGTCGTGCTGCCGGCCACTTATAGTGGCCTGGTGAGCTGTCGTGCTACCGGCCACCTATAGTGACTTGGTGAACTGTCGAGCTGCCGGTCACCTATAGGGGCCTGGTGAGCTGTCGTTCTGCCGGCCATCTATAGTGGCCTGGTGAGCTGTCGTGCTACCAGCCACCTATAGTGGACTGGTGAGCTGTCGTACTACCGGCCACTTATAGTGGCCTGGAGAGCTGTCGTGCTGCCGGCCACCTATAGTGGCCTGACGAGCTGTCGTGCTGCCGGCCACCTATAGTGCCCTGGTGAGCTGTCGTGCTACCGGCCACCTTTAGTGGCCTGGTGAGCTGTCGTGCTGCCGGCCACCTATAGTGCCCTGGTGAGCTGACGTGCTGCCGCCACCTACAGTGGCCGGGTGAGCTGTCATGCTGCCGGCCACCTATAGTGTCCTGGTGAGCTGTCGTGCTGCCGCCACCTACAGTGGCCTGGTAAGCTGTCGTGCTGCCGGCCACCTATAGTGGCCTGGTGAGCTGTCGTGCTGCCGGCCACCTATAGTGCCCTGGTGAGCTGTCGTGCTACCGGCCACCTTTAGTGGCCTGGTGAGCTGTCGTGCTGCCGGCCACTTTTAGTGGCCTGGTGAGCTGTTGTGCTGCCGGTCACCTATAGTGGCATGGTGAGCTGTCGTGCTGCCGGCCACCTATAGTGGCCTGGTGAGCTGTCGAGCTGCCAGCAACCTATAATGGCCTGGTGAGCAGTCGTGCTGTCGGCCACCTATAGTGGCATGGTGAGCTGTCGTGCTGCCTACCACTTATAGTGGCCTGGTGAGCTGTCGAGATGCCGGCCACCTATAATGGCCTGGTAAGCTGTCGAAATGCCGGCCACCTATAGTGGCCTAGTGAGCTGTCGTGCTGCCGGCCACCTATAGTGGCCTGGTGAGCTGTCGTGCTGCCGGCCACCTATAGCAGCTGTCGTGCTGCTGGCCACCTATAGTGGCCTGGTGAGCTGTCGTGCTGCTGGCCACCTATAGTGGCCTGGTGAGCTGTCGTGCTGCCGGCCACCTATAGTGCCCTGGTGAGCTGTCGTGCTTCCGCCAACTATAGTGGCCTGGTAGGCTGTCGTGCTGCCGGCCACCTATAGTGGCCTAGTGAGCTGTCGTGCTGCCGGCCACCTTTAGTGGCCTGGCGAGCTGTCGTGCTGCCGGCCACCTATAGTGGCCTGGTGAGCTGGCGTGCTGCCGGCCACCTATAGTGGCCTGGTGAGCTGTCGTGCTGCCGGCCACCTATAGTGGCCTGGTGAGCTGTCGTGCTGTCGGCCACCTATAGTGGCATGGTAAGCTGTCGAGATGCCGCCACCTATAGTGGCCTGGTGAGCTGTCGTGCTGCCGACCACCTATATTGGCCTTGTGAGCTGTCGTGCTGCCGGTCACATATAGTGGCCTGGTGAGCTGTAGTGCTACCGTCCACTTACGGTGGCCTGGTGAGCTGTCGTGCCACCGGCCACCTATAGTGGCCTGGTGAGCTGTCGTGCTGCCGGGCACCTATAGTGGCCTGGTGACCTGTTGTGCAGCCGGCCACCTATAGTGGCCTGGTGAGCTGTCAAGATGCCGGCCACCTTTAGTGACCTGGTGAGCTGTCGTGCTGCCGGCCACCTATAGTGGCCTGGTGAGCTGTTGTGCTGCCGGCCACCTATAGTGGCCTGGTGAGCTGTCGTGCTGCCGGCCAACTATAGTGGCCTGGTGAGCTGTCGTGCTGTCGGCCACCTATAGTGGCCTGGTGAACTGTCGTGCTGCCGGCCACCTATAGTGGCCTGACGAGCTGTCGTGCTGCCGGCCACCTATAGTGCCCTGGTGAGCTGTCGTGCTACCGGCCACCTTTAGTGGCCTGGTGAGCTGTCGTGCAGCCGGCCACCTTTAGTGGCCTGGTGACCTGTTGTGCCACCGGCCACCTATAGTGTCCTGGTGAGCTGTCAAGATGCCGGCCACCTTTAGTGGCCTGGTGAACTGTCGCGCTGCCGACCACCTATAGTGGCCTGGTGAGCTGTCGTGCTGCCGGCCACTTATAGTGGCCTGGTGAGCTGTCGAGATGTCGGCCTCCTATAAAGGCCTGGTAAGCTGTCGAGATGCCGCAACCTATAGTGGCCTGGTGAGAGGTCTTGCTGCCGGCCACCTATAGTGGCCTGGTGAGCTGTCGTGCTGCCGGCCACTTGTAGTGGCCTGGTGGGCTCTCGAGATGTCGGCCTCCTATAATGGCCTGGTAAGCTGTCGAGATGCCGCAACCTATAGTGGCCTGGTGAGCTGTCGTGCTGCCGGCCACCTATAGTGGTCTGGTGAGCTGTCGTGCTGCCGGCCGCTTATAGTGGCCTGGTGAGCTGTCGTGCTGCCGGCCACTTATAGTGGCCTGGTGAGCTGTCGTGCTACCGGCCACCTATAGTGACTTGGTGAACTGTCGAGCTGCCGGTCACCTATAGGGGCCTGGTGAGCTGTCGTTCTGCCGGCCATCTATAGTGGCCTGGTGAGCTGTCGTGCTACCAGCCACCTATAGTGGACTGGTGAGCTGTCGTACTACCGGCCACTTATAGTGGCCTGGAGAGCTGTCGTGCTGCCGGCCACCTATAGTGGCCTGACGAGCTGTCGTGCTGCCGGCCACCTATAGTGCCCTGGTGAGCTGTCGTGCTACCGGCCACCTTTAGTGGCCTGGTGAGCTGTCGTGCTGCCGGCCACCTATAGTGCCCTGGTGAGCTGACGTGCTGCCGCCACCTACAGTGGCCGGGTGAGCTGTCGTGCTGCCGGCCACCTATAGTGTCCTGGTGAGCTGTCGTGCTGCCGCCACCTACAGTGGCCTGGTAAGCTGTCGTGCTGCCGGCCACCTATAGTGGCCTGGTGAGCTGTCGTGCTGCCGGCCACCTATAGTGCCCTGGTGAGCTGTCGTGCTACCGGCCACCTTTAGTGGCCTGGTGAGCTGTCGTGCTGCCGGCCACCTATAGTGTCCTGGTGAGCTGTCGTGCTGCCGCCACCTACAGTGGCCTGGTAAGCTGTCGTGCTGCCGGCCACCTATAGTGGCCTGGTGAGCTGTCGTGCTGCCGGCCACCTATAGTGTCCTGGTGAGCTGTCGTGCTGCCGGCCTCCTTTAAGTGGCCTGGTGAGCTGTCGTGCTACCGGCCACCTATAGCGACCTGGTGAGCTGTCGTGCTGCCGGTCACATATAGTGGCCTGGTGAGCTGTAGTGCTACCGTCCACTTACGGTGGCCTGGTGAGCTGTCGTGCCACCGGCCACCTATAGTGGCCTGGTGAGCTGTCGTGCTGCCGGGCACCTATAGTGGCCTGGTGACCTGTTGTGCCACCGGCCATCTATAGTGGCCTGGTGAGCTGTCAAGATGCCGGCCACCTTTAGTGACCTGGTGAGCTGTCGTGCTGCCGGCCACCTATAGTGGCCTGGTGAGCTGTTGTGCTGCCGGCCACCTATAGTGGCCTGGTGAGCTGTCGTGCTGCCGGCCAACTATAGTGGCCTGGTGAGCTGTCGTGCTGTCGGCCACCTATAGTGGCCTGGTGAACTGTCGTGCTGCCGGCCACCTATAGTGGCCTGACGAGCTGTCGTGCTGCCGGCCACCTATAGTGCCCTGGTGAGCTGTCGTGCTACCGGCCACCTTTAGTGGCCTGGTGAGCTGTCGTGCAGCCGGCCACCTATAGTGGCCTGGTGACCTGTTGTGCCACCAGCCACCTATAGTGGACTGGTGAGCTGTCGTACTACCGGCCACTTATAGTGGCCTGGAGAGCTGTCGTGCTGCCGGCCACCTATAGTGGCCTGACGAGCTGTCGTGCTGCCGGCCACCTATAGTGGCCTGGTGAGCTGTCGTGCTGCCGGCCACTTATAGTGGCCTGGTGAGCTGTCGAGATGTCGGCCTCCTATAAAGGCCTGGTAAGCTGTCGAGATGCCGCAACCTATAGTGGCCTGGTGAGAGGTCTTGCTGCCGGCCACCTATAGTGGCCTGGTGAGCTGTCGTGCTGCCGGCCACTTGTAGTGGCCTGGTGAGCTCTCGAGATGTCGGCCTCCTATAATGGCCTGGTAAGCTGTCGAGATGCCGCAACCTATAGTGGCCTGGTGAGCTGTCGTGCTGCCGGCCACCTATAGTGGTCTGGTGAGCTGTCGTGCTGCCGGCCACTTATAGTGGCCTGGTGAGCTGTCGTGCTGCCGGCCACTTATAGTGGCCTGGTGAGCTGTCGTGCTGCCGGCCACTTATAGTGGCCTGGTGAGCTGTCGTGCTACCGGCCACCTATAGTGACTTGGTGAACTGTCGAGCTGCCGGTCACCTATAGGGGCCTGGTGAGCTGTCGTTCTGCCGGCCATCTATAGTGGCCTGGTGAGCTGTCGTGCTACCAGCCACCTATAGTGGACTGGTGAGCTGTCGTACTACCGGCCACTTATAGTGGCCTGGAGAGCTGTCGTGCTGCCGGCCACCTATAGTGGCCTGACGAGCTGTCGTGCTGCCGGCCACCTATAGTGCCCTGGTGAGCTGTCGTGCTACCGGCCACCTTTAGTGGCCTGGTGAGCTGTCGTGCTGCCGGCCACCTATAGTGCCCTGGTGAGCTGACGTGCTGCCGCCACCTACAGTGGCCTGGTAAGCTGTCGTGCTGCCGGCCACCTATAATGGCCTGGTGAGCTGTCGTGCTGCCGGCCACCTATAGTGTCCTGGTGAGCTGTCGTGCTGCCGGCCACCCATAGTGGCCTGGTGAGCTGGCGGGCTGCCGGCCACCTATAGTGGCCTGGTGAGCTGTCGTGCTGCCGGCCACCTATAGTGGCCTGGTGAGCTGTCGTGCTGCCGGTCACCTATAGTGGCCTGGTGACCTGTCGTGCTGCCGGCCGCCTAACAGCCTGGTGAGCTGTCGTGCTGCCGGCCACCTATAGTGGCCTGGTGAGCTGTCGTGCTGCCGGCCAACTATAGTACAGCTATAGTGGCCTGGTGAGCTGTCGAGATGTCGGCCTCCTATAAAGGCCTGGTGAGCTGTCGAGATGCCGCAACTTATAGTGGCCTGGTGAGAGGTCTTGCTGCCGGCTACCTATAGTGGCCTGGTGAGCTGTCGTGCTGCCGGCCACTTGTAGTGGCCTGGTGAGCTCTCGAGATGTCGGCCTCCTATAATGGCCTGGTAAGCTGTCGAGATGCCGCAACCTATAGTGGCCTGGTGAGCTGTCGTGCTGCCGGCCACCTATAGTGGCCTGGTGAGCTGTCGTGCTGCCGGCCACCTATAGTGGCCTGGTGAGCTGTCGTGCTGCCGGTCACCTATAGTGGCCTGGTGACCTGTCGTGCTGCCGGCCGCCTAACAGCCTGGTGAGCTGTCGTGCTGCCGGCCACCTATAGTGGCCTGGTGAGCTGTCGTGCTGCCGGCCAACTATAGTACCGGCCTCCTATAGTGCCCTGGTGAGCTGTCGTGCTTCCGCCACCTATAGTGACCTGGTAAGCTGTCGTGCTGCCGGTCACATATAGTGGCCTGGTGAGCTGTCGTGCTACCAGCCACTTATGGTGGCCTGGTGAGCTGTCGTGCTACCAGCCACTTATGGTGGCCTGGTGATCTGTCGTGCTGCCGGCCACCTATAGTGGCCTGGTGAGCTGTAGTGCTGCCGGCCACCTATAATGGCCTGGTGAGCTGTCGTGCTGCCGGCTACTTATAGTGGCCTGGTGAGCTGTCGTGCTGCCGGCCACCTATAGTGGCCTGGTGAGCTGTCGTGCTGCCGGTCACCTATAGTGGACTGGTGAGCTGTCGTGCTACCGGCCACTTATAGTGGCCTGGCGAGCTGTCGTGCCACCGGCCACTTATGGTGGCCTGGTGAGCTGTCGTGCTACCAGCTACTTATGGTGGCCTGGTGAGCTGTCGTGCTACCAGCCACTTATGGTGGCCTGGTGAGCGGTCGTGGTGCCGGCCACCTATAGTGGCCTGGTGAGCTGTAGTGCTGCCGGCCACCTATAGTGGCCTGGTGAGCTGTAGTGCTGCCGGCTACCTATAGTGGCCTGGTGAGCTGTCGTGCTGCCGGCCACATATAGTGGCCTGGTGAGCTGGCGTGCTGCCGGCCACCTATAGTGGCCTGGTGAGCTGTCGAGATGTCCTCCTCCTATAATGGCCTGGTAAGCTGTCGTGATGCCGCCACCTATAGTGGCCTGGTGAGCTGTCGTGCTGCCGGCCACCTATAGTGGCCTTGTGAGCTGTCGTGCTGCCGGCCACCTATAGTGGCCTGGTGAGCTGTCGTGCTGCCGGCCACCTATAGTGGCCTGGTGAGCTGTCGTGCTGCCGGCCACCTATAGTGGCCTGGTGAGCTGTCGTGCTGCCGGCCACCTATAGTGGCCTGGTGAACTGTCGTGCTGCCGGCCACCTATAGTGGCCTGGTGAACTGTCGTGCTGCCGGCCACCTATAGTGGCCTGACGAGCTGTCGTGCTGCCGGCCACCTATAGTGCCCTGGTGAGCTGTCGTGCTACCGGCCACCTTTAGTGGCCTGGTGAGCTGTCGTGCTGCCGGCCACCTATAGTGTCCTGGTGAGCTGTCGTGCTGCCGCCACCTACAGTGGCCTGGTAAGTTGTCGTGCTGCCGGCCACCTATAGTGGCCTGGTGAGCTGTCGTGCTGCCGACCACCTATAGTGTCCTGGTGAGCTGTCGTGCTGCCGGCCTCCTTTAAGTGGCCTGGTGAGCTGTCGTGCTACCGGCCACCTATAGCGACCTGGTGAGCTGTCGTGCTGCCGGTCACATATAGTGGCCTGGTGAGCTGTAGTGCTACCGTCCACTTACGGTGGCCTGGTGAGCTGTCGTGCCACCGGCCACCTATAGTGGCCTGGTGAGCTGTCGTGCTGCCGGGCACCTATAGTGGCCTGGTGACCTGTTGTGCCACCGGCCACCTATAGTGGCCTGGTGAGCTGTCAAGATGCCGGCCACCTTTAGTGACCTGGTGAGCTGTCGTGCTGCCGGCCACCTATAGTGGCCTGGTGAGCTGTTGTGCTGCCGGCCACCTATAGTGGCCTGGTGAGCTGTCGTGCTGCCGGCCAACTATAGTGGCCTGGTGAGCTGTCGTGCTGTCGGCCACCTATAGTGGCCTGGTGAACTGTCGTGCTGCCGGCCACCCATAGTGGCCTGGTGAGCTGGCGGGCTGCCGGCCACCTATAGTGGCCTGGTGAGCTGTCGTGCTGCCGGCCACCTATAGTGGCCTGGTGAGCTGTCGTGCTGCCGGTCACCTATAGTGGCCTGGTGACCTGTCGTGCTGCTGGCCGCCTAACAGCCTGGTGAGCTGTCGTGCTGCCGGCCACCTATAGTGGCCTGGTGAGCTGTCGTGCTGCCGGCCAACTATAGTACCGGCCTCCTATAGTGCCCTGGTGAGCTGTCGTGCTTCCGCCACCTATAGTGACCTGGTAAGCTGTCGTGCTGCCGGCCACCTATAGTGGCCTGGTGAGCTGTCGTGCTGCCGGCCACCTATAGTGGCCTGGTGAGCTGGCGTGCTGCCGGCCACCTATAGTGGCCTGGTGAGCTGTCGTGCTGCCGGCCACCTATAGTGGCCTGGTGAGCTGTCTTGCTGCCGGCCACCTACAGTGGACTGGTGAGCTGTCGTGCTACCGGCCACTTATAGTGGCCTGGTTAGCTGTCGTGGTGCCGGGCACCTATAGTGGCCTGGTGAGCTGTCGTGCTGCCGGCCACCTATAATGGTCTGGCGAGCTGTCGTGCTGCCGGCCACTTATGGTGGCCTGGCGAATTGTCGTGCTGCCGGCCACCTATAGTGGCCTGGTGAGCTGTCGTGCTACCGGCCACCTATAGTGACCTGGTGAGCTGTCGTGCTGCCGGTCACCTATAGTGGCCTGGTGAGCTGTCGTGCTGCCGGCCACCTATAGTGCCCTGGTGAGCTCTCGTGCTACCAGCCACTTATGGTGGCCTGGTGAGCTGTCGTGGTGCCGGCACCTATAGGGGCCTAGTGAGCTGTCGTGCTACCAGCCACTTATGGTGGCCTGGTGAGCTGTCGTGGTGCCGGGCACCTATAGTGGCCTGGTGAGCTGTTGTGCTGCCGGCCACCTATAGTGGCCTGTTGAGCTGTCGTGCTGCCGGTCACCTATAGTGGCCTGGTGAGCTGTCGTGCTGCCGGCCCCCTATAGTGGCCTGGTGAGCTGTCGTGCTGCCGGCCACTTATAGTGGCCTGGTGTGCTCTCGTGCTGCCGGTCACTTTTAGTGGCCTGGTGAGCTGTTGTGCTGCCGGTCACCTATAATGGCCTGGTGAGCTGTCGTGCTGTCGGCCACCTATAGTGGCATGGTGAGCTGTCGTGCCACCGGCCACCTATAGTCGCCTGGTGAGCTGTCGTGCTGCCGGGCACCTATAGTGGCCTGGTGAGCTGTCGTGCTGCCGGCCACCTATAGTGGCCTGGTGAGCTGGCGTGCTGCCGGCCACCTATAGTGGCCTGGTGAGCTGTCGTGCTGCCGGCCACCTATAGTGGCCTGGTGAGCTGTCGTGCTGCCGGCCACCTATAGTGGACTGGTGAGCTGTCGTGCTACCGGCCACTTATAGTGGCCTGGTTAGCTGTCGTGGTGCCGGGCACCTATAGTGGCCTGGTGAGCTGGCGTGCTGCCGGCCACCTATAGTGGCATGGTGAGCTGTCGTGCCGCCGGCCACCTATAGTGGCCTGGTGAGCTGTTGTGCTGCCGGTCACCTATAATGGCCTGGTGAGCTGTTGTGCTGTCGGCCACCTATAGTGGCATGGTGAGCTGTCGGGCTGCCGGCCAATTATAGTGGCCTGGTGAGCTGTCGGGATGCCGGCCACCAATAATGGCCTGGTAAGCTCTCGAGAAGCCGGCCACCTATAGTGGCCTGGTGTGCTCTCGTGCTGCCGGTCACTTTTAGTGGCCTGGTGAGCTGTCGTGGTGCCGGGCACCTATAGTGGCCTGGTGAGCTGGCGTGCTGCCGGCCACCTATAGTGGCATGGTGAGCTGTCGTGCCGCCGGCCACCTATAGTGGCCTGGTGAGCTGTTGTGCTGCCGGTCACCTATAATGGCCTGGTGAGCTGTCGTGCTGTCGGCCACCTATAGTGGCATGGTGAGCTGTCGGGCTGCCGGCCAATTATAGTGGCCTGGCGAGCTGTCGTGCTGCCGGCCACCTATAGTGGCCTGGTGAGCTCTCGTGCTGCCGGCCACCTATAGTGGCCTGGTGAGCTGTTGTGCTGCCGGTCACCTATAATGGCCTGGTGAGCTGTCGTGCTGTCGGCCACCTATAGTGGCATGGTGAGCTGTCGTGCCACCGGCCACCTATAGTCGCCTGGTGAGCTGTCGTGCTGCCGGGCACCTATAGTGGCCTGGTGAGCTGTCGTGCTGCCGGCCATCTATAGTGGCCTGGTGAGCTGTCGTGCTGCCGGCCACCTATAGTGCCCTGGTGAGCTGTCGTGCTACCAGTCACTTATAGTGGCCTGGTGAGCTGTCGAGATGCCGGCCGCCTATAGTGGCCTGGTGAGCTGTCGTGCTGCCGGCCACATATGGTGGCCCGGTGAGCTGTCGTGCTACCGGCCACCTATAGTGGCCTGGTGAGCTGTCGTGCTGCCGGCCACCTATAGTGCCCTGGTGAGCTGTCGTGCTACCAGTCACTTATAGTGGCCTGGTGAGCTGTCGTGGTGCCGGGCACCTATAGTGGCCTGGTGAGCTGTCGTGCTGCCGGCCACCTATAAAGATCTGGTGAGCTGTCGTGCTGCCGGCCACCTATAGTGGCCTGCTGAGCTGTCGTGCTACCGGCCATCTATAGTGACCTGGTGAGCTGTCGTGCTGCCGGTCACCTATAGTGGCCTAGTGAGCTGTCGTGCTGCCGGCCACCTATAGTGGCCTGGTGAGCTGTCGTGCTGCCGGCCACCTATAGTGGCCTGGTGAGCTGTCGTGCTGCCGGCCACCTATAGTGACCTGGTGAGCTGTCGAGATGCCGGCCGCCTATAGTGGCCTGGTGATCTGTCGTGCTGCCGGCCACATATGGTGGTCCGGTGAGCTGTCGTGCTGCCGGCCACCTATAGTGGCCTGGTGAGCTGTCGTGCTGCCGGCCACCTATAGTGGATTGGTGAGCTGTCGTGCTACCGACCACTTATAGTGGCCTGGTGAGCTGTCAAGATGCCGGCCACCTTTAGTGGCCACTTATGGTGGCCTGGTGAGCTGTCGTGGTGCCGGGCACGTGTAGTGGACTGGTGAGCTGTCGTGCCACCGGCCACTTATGGTGGCCTGGTGAGTTATCGTGCCGCCGGTAACTTATGGTGGCCTGGTGAGCTGTCGTGCTACCAGCCACTTATGGTGGCCTGGTGATCTGTCGTGCTGCCGGCCACCTATAGTGGCCTGGTGAGCTGTAGGGCTGCCGGCCACCTATAGTGGCCTGCTGAGCTGTCGTGCTACCGGCCACCTATAGTAACCTGGTGAGCTGTCGTGCTGCCGGTCACCTATAGTGGCCTGGCGAGCTGTCGTGCTGCCGGCCACCTATAGTGGCCTGGTGAGCTGTCGTGCTGCCGGCCACCTATAGTGGCCTGGTGAGCTGTCGTGCTGCCGTTCACCTATAGTGGACTTGTGAGCTGTCGTGCCACCGGCCACTTATATTGGCCTGGTGAGTTATCGTGCCGCCGGTAACTTATGGTGGCCTGGTGAGCTGTCGTGCTACCAGCCACTTATGGTGGCCTGGTGATCTGTCGTGCTGCCGGCCACCTATAGTGGCCTGGTGAGCTGTAGTGCTGCCGGCCACCTATAGTGGCCTGGTGAGCTGTCGTGCTGCCGGCCACCTATAGTGGATTGGTGAGCTGTCGTGCTACCGGCCACTTATAGTGGCCTGGTGAGCTGTCAAGTTGCCGGCCACCTTTAGTGGCCACTTATGGTGGCCTGGTGAGCTGTCGTGGTGCCGGGCACCTATAGTGGCCTGGTGAGCTGTCGAGAAGCCGGACGCCCATAGTGGCCTGTTGAGCTGTCGTGCTGCCGGCCACATATGGTGGCCCGGTGAGCTGTCGTGCTACCGGCCACCTATAGTGGCCTGGTGAGCTGTCGTGCTGCCGGTAACTTATGGTGGCCTGGTGAGCTGTCGTCCAGCCGGCCACTTATAGTGGCCTGGTGAGCTGTCGTGCTACCGGCCACCCATAGTAGCCTGGTGAGCTGGCGTGCTGCCGGCCACCTATAGTGGACTGGTGAGCTGTCGTGCTACCGGCCACTTATGGCGGCCTGGTGAGCTGTCGTGCTGCCGGCCTGGTGAGCTGTCGTGCTAGCGGCTACCTATAGTGGCCTGGTAAGCTGTCGTGCTGCCGGCCACCTATAGTGGATTGGTGAGCTGTCGTGCTGAGGGCCACCTATAATGTCCTGGTGAGCTGTCGTGCTACCGGCCACTTATGGTGACCTGGTGAGCTGTCGTGCCACCGGCCACCTATAGTGGCCTGGTGAGCTGTCAAGATGCCGGCCACCATTAGTGGCCTGGTAAGCTGTCGTGCTGCCGGCCACCTATAGTGGACTGGTGAGCTGTTGTGCTGAGGGCCACCTATAATGGCCTGGTGAGCTGTCGTGCTGCCGGCTACCTATAATGGCCTGGTGAGCTGTCGTGCTGTCGGCCACCTATAGTGGCATGGTGAGCTGTCGTGCCACCGGCCACTTACGGTGGCCTGGTGATTTGTCGTGCCGCCGGTAACTTATGGTGGCCTGGTGAGCTGTCGTCCAGCCGGCCACTTATAGTGGCCTGGTGAGCTGTCGTGCTGCCAGCCACCTATAGTGGCCTGGTGAGCTGTCGTGCTGCCGGCCACCTATAGTGGCCTGGTGAGCTGGCGTGCTGCCGGCCACCTATAGTGGCCTGGTGAGCTGTCGTGCTACCGGCCACCCATAGTGGCCTGGTGAGCTGTCGTGCTGCCGTTCACCTATAGTGGACTTGTGAGCTGTCGTGCCACCGGCCACTTATGGTGGCCTGGTGAGTTATCGTGCCGCCGGTAACTTATGGTGGCCTGGTGAGCTGTCGTGCTACCAGCCACTTATGGTGGCCTGGTGATCTGTCGTGCTGCCGGCCACCTATAGTGGCCTGGTGAGCTGTAGTGCTGCCGGCCACCTATAGTGGCCTGGTGAGCTGTCGTGCTGCCGGCCACCTATAGTGGATTGGTGAGCTGTCGTGCTACCGGCCACTTATAGTGGCCTGGTGAGCTGTCAAGTTGCCGGCCACCTTTAGTGGCCACTTATGGTGGCCTGGTGAGCTGTCGTGGTGCCGGGCACCTATAGTGGCCTGGTGAGCTGTCGAGAAGCCAGACGCCCATAGTGGCCTGTTGAGCTGTCGTGCTGCCGGCCACATATGGTGGCCCGGTGAGCTGTCGTGCTACCGGCCACCTATAGTGGCCTGGTGAGCTGTCGTGCTGCCGGTAACTTATGGTGGCCTGGTAAGCTGTCGTCCAGCCGGCCACTTATAGTGGCCTGGTGAGCTGTCGTGCTACCGGCCACCCATAGTAGCCTGGTGAGCTGGCGTGCTGCCGGCCACCTATAGTGGACTGGTGAGCTGTCGTGCTACCGGCCACTTATGGCGGCCTGGTGAGCTGTCGTGCTGCCGGCCTGGTGAGCTGTCGTGCTAGCGGCTACCTATAGTGGCCTGGTAAGCTGTCGTGCTGCCGGCCACCTATAGTGGATTGGTGAGCTGTCGTGCTGAGGGCCACCTATAATGTCCTGGTGAGCTGTCGTGCTACCGGCCACTTATGGTGACCTGGTGAGCTGTCGTGCCACCGGCCACCTATAGTGGCCTGGTGAGCTGTCAAGATGCCGGCCACCATTAGTGGCCTGGTAAGCTGTCGTGCTGCCGGCCACCTATATTGGCCTGGTGAGCTGTCGTGCTAGTGGCCACCTATAGTGCTCTGCTGAGCTGTCGTGCTACCAGCCACTTATGGTGGCCTGGTGAGCTGTCGTGGTGCCGGGCACCTATAGTGGCCTGGTGAGCTGTCGTGCTGCCGGCCACCTATAGTGGCCTGGTGAGCTGTAGTGCTGCCGGCCACCTATAGTGGCCTGGTGAGCTGTCGTGCTACCGGCCACCTATAGTGGCCTGATGAGCTGTCGTGCTGCCGGTCACCTATAGTGGCCTGGTGAGCTATCGTGCTGCCAGCCACCTATAGTGGACTGGTGAGCTGTTGTGCTGAGGGCCACCTATAATGGCCTGGTGAGCTGTCGTGCTGCCGGCTACCTATAATGGCCTGGTGAGCTGTCGTGCTGTCGGCCACCTATAGTGGCATGGTGAGCTGTCGTGCCACCGGCCACTTACGGTGGCCTGGTGAATTGTCGTGCCGCCGGTAACTTATGGTGGCCTGGTGAGCTGTCGTCCAGCCGGCCACTTATAGTGGCCTGGTGAGCTGTCGTGCTGCCAGCCACCTATAGTGGCCTGGTGAGCTGTCGTGCTGCCGGCCACCTATAGTGGCCTGGTGAGCTGGCGTGCTGCCGGCCACCTATAGTGGCCTGGTGAGCTGTCGTGCTACCGGCCACCCATAGTGGCCTGGTGAGCTGGCGTGCTGCCGGCCACCTATAGTGGACTGGTGAGCTGTCGTGCTACCGGCCACTTATGGCGGCCTGGTGAGCTGTCGTGCTGCCGGCCTGGTGAGCTGTCGTGCTAGCGGCTACCTATAGTGGCCTGGTGAGCTGTCGTGCTGCCGGCCACCTATAGTGGACTGGTGAGCTGTCGTGCTGAGGGCCACCTATAATGGCCTGGTGAGCTGTCGTGCTACCGGCCACTTATGGTGGCCTGGTGAGCTGTCGTGCCACCGGCCACCTATAGTGGCCTGGTGAGCTGTCAAGATGCCGGCCACCATTAGTGGCCTGGTTAGCTGTCGTGCTGCCGGCCACCTATATTGGCCTGGTGAGCTGTCGTGCTAGCGGCCACCTATAGTGCTCTGCTGAGCTGTCGTGCTACCAGCCACTTATGGTGGCCTGGTGAGCTGTCGTGGTGCCGGGCACCTATAGTGGCCTGGTGAGCTGTCGTGCTGCCGGCCACCTATAGTGGCCTGGTGAGCTGTAGTGCTGCCGGCCACCTATAGTGGCCTATTGAGCTGTCGTGCTACCGACCACCTATAGTGGCCTGATGAGCTGTCGTGCTGCCGGCTACCTATAGTGGCCTCCTAGTGGCCACCTTCAGTGGCCTGGTGAGCTGTTGTGCTGCCGGTCACCTATAGTGGCATGGTGAGCTGTCGTGCTGCCGGCCACCTATAGTGGACTGGTGAGCTGTCGTGCCACCGGCCACTTATGGTGGCCTGGTGAGTTATCGTGCCGCCGGTAACTGATGGTGGCCTGGTGAGTGATGTGCTACCAGCCACTTATGGTGGCCTGGTGATCTGTCGTGCTGCCGGCCACCTATAGTGGCCTGGTGAGCTGTAGTGCTGCCGGCCACCTATAGTGGCCTGGTGAGCTGTCGTGCTGCCGGCCACCTATAGTGGATTGGTGAGCTGTCGTGCTACCGGCCACTTATAGTGGCCTGGTGAGCTGTCAAGATGCCGGCCACCTTTAGTGGCCACTTATGGTGGCCTGGTGAGCCGTCGTGGTGCCGGGCACCTATAGTGGCCTGGTGAGCTGTCGAGAAGCCGGACGCCTATAGTGGCCTGTTGAGCTGTCGTGCTGCCGGCCACATATGGTGGCCCGGTGAGCTGTCGTGCTACCGGCCCCCTATAGTGGCCTGGTGAGCTGTCGTGCTAGCGGCTACCTATAGTGGCCTGGTGAGCTGTCGTGCTGCCGGCCACCTATAGTGGACTGGTGAGCTGTCGTGCTGAGGGCCACCTATAATGGCCTGGTGAGCTGTCGTGCTACCGGCCACTTATGGTGGCCTGGTGAGCTGTCGTGCCACCGGCCACCTATAGTGGCCTGGTGAGCTGTCAAGATGCCGGCCACCATTAGTGGCCTGGTTAGCTGTCGTGCTGCCGGCCACCTATATTGGCCTGGTGAGCTGTCGTGCTAGCGGCCACCTATAGTGCTCTGCTGAGCTGTCGTGCTACCAGCCACTTATGGTGGCCTGGTGAGCTGTCGTGGTGCCGGGCACCTATAGTGGCCTGGTGAGCTGTCGTGCTGCCGGCCACCTATAGTGGCCTGGTGAGCTGTAGTGCTGCCGGCCACCTATAGTGGCCTATTGAGCTGTCGTGCTACCGGCCACCTATAGTGGCCTGATGAGCTGTCGTGCTGCCGGCTACCTATAGTGGCCTCCTAGTGGCCACCTTCAGTGGCCTGGTGAGCTGTTGTGCTGCCGGTCACCTATAGTGGCATGGTGAGCTGTCGTGCTGCCGGCCACCTATAGTGGACTGGTGAGCTGTCGTGCCACCGGCCACTTATGGTGGCCTGGTGAGTTATCGTGCCGCCGGTAACTGATGGTGGCCTGGTGAGTGATGTGCTACCAGCCACTTATGGTGGCCTGGTGATCTGTCGTGCTGCCGGCCACCTATAGTGGCCTGGTGAGCTGTAGTGCTGCCGGCCACCTATAGTGGCCTGGTGAGCTGTCGTGCTGCCGGCCACCTATAGTGGATTGGTGAGCTGTCGTGCTACCGGCCACTTATAGTGGCCTGGTGAGCTGTCAAGATGCCGGCCACCTTTAGTGGCCACTTATGGTGGCCTGGTGAGCCGTCGTGGTGCCGGGCACCTATAGTGGCCTGGTGAGCTGTCGAGAAGCCGGACGCCTATAGTGGCCTGTTGAGCTGTCGTGCTGCCGGCCACATATGGTGGCCCGGTGAGCTGTCGTGCTACCGGCCCCCTATAGTGGCCTGGTGAGCTGTCGTGCTGCCGGCCATCTATAATGGTCTGGTGAGCTGTCGTGCTGCCGGCCACCTATAGTGGCCTGGTGAGCTGTCGTGCTACCGGCCACCCATAGTGGCCTGGTGAGCTGGCGTGCTGCCGGCCACCTATAGTGGCCTGGTGAGCTGTCGTGCTGCCGGCCACCTATAGTGGCCTGGTGAGCTGTCGTGCTGCCGGCCACCTATAGTGGCCTGGTGACCTGTCGTGCTGCCGGCCGCCTAACAGCCTGGTGAGCTGTCGTGCTGCCGGCCACCTATAGTGCCCTGGTGAGCTGTCGTGCTTCCGCCCCCTATAGTGGCCTGGTAAGCTGTCGTGCTGCCGGCCACCTATAGTGGCCTGGTGACCTGTCGTGCTGCCGGCCGCCTAACAGCCTGGTGAGCTGTCGTGCTGCCGGCCACCTATAGTGCCCTGGTGAGCTGTCGTGCTTCCGCCACCTATAGTGACCTGGTAAGCTGTCGTGCTGCCGGCCACCTATAGTGGCCTGGTGAGCTGTCGTGCTGCCGGCCACCTATAGTGGCCTGGTGAGCTGGCGTGCTCCCGGCCACCTATAGTGGCCTGGTGAGCTGTCGTGCTGCCGGCCACATATGGTGGCCCGGAGAGCTGTCGTGCTACCGGCCACCTATAGTGGCCTGGTAAGCTGTCGTGCTGCCGGCCACCTATAATGGCCTGGTGAGCTGTCGTGCTGCCGGCCACCTATAGTGTCCTGGTGAGCTGTCGTGCTGCCGGCCACCCATAGTGGCCTGGTGAGCTGGCGGGCTGCCGGCCACCTATAGTGGCCTGGTGAGCTGTCGTGCTGCCGGCCACCTATAGTGGCCTGGTGAGCTGTCGTGCTGCCGGTCACCTATAGTGGCCTGGTGAGCTGTCGTGCTGCCGGCCACCTATAGTGGATTGGTGAGCTGTCGTGCTACCGGCCACTTATAGTGGCCTGGTGAGCTGTCAAGATGCCGGCCACCTTTAGTGGCCACTTATGGTGGCCTGGTGAGCTGTCGTGGTGCCGGGCACCTATAGTGGCCTGGTGAGCTGTCGAGAAGCCGGACGCCTATAGTGGCCTGTTGAGCTGTCGTGCTGCCGGCCACATATGGTGGCCCGGTGAGCTGTCGTGCTACCGGCCCCCTATAGTGGCCTGGTGAGCTGTCGTGCTGCCGGCCATCTATAAAGGTCTGGTGAGCTGTCGTGCTGCCGGCCACCTATAGTGGCCTGGTGAGCTGTCGTGCTACCGGCCACCCATAGTGGCCTGGTGAGCTGGCGTGCTGCCGGCCACCTATAGTGGCCTGGTGAGCTGTCGTGCTGCCGGCCGCCTATAGTGGCCTGGTGAGCTGTCGTGCTGCCGGCCACCTATAGTGGCCTGGTGACCTGTCGTGCTGCCGGCCGCCTAACAGCCTGGTGAGCTGTCGTGCTGCCGGCCACCTATAGTGCCCTGGTGAGCTGTCGTGCTTCCGCCACCTATAGTGGCCTGGTAAGCTGTCGTGCTGCCGGCCACCTATAGTGGCCTGGTGACCTGTCGTGCTGCCGGCCGCCTAACAGCCTGGTGAGCTGTCGTGCTGCCGGCCACCTATAGTGCCCTGGTGAGCTGTCGTGCTTCCGCCACCTATAGTGGCCTGGTAAGCTGTCGTGCTGCCGGCCACCTATAGTGGCCTGGTGAGCTGTCGTGCTGCCAGCCAACTATAGTGGCCTGGTGAGCTGTCGTGCTGCCGGCCACCTATAGTGGCCTGGTGACCTGTCGTGCTGCCGGCCGCCTAACAGCCTGGTGAGCTGTCGTGCTGCCGGCCACCTATAGTGACCTGGTGAGCTGTCGTGCTGCCAGCCACCTATAGTGGCCTGGTGAGCTGTCGTGCTGCCGGCCACCTATAGTGGCCTGGTGAGCTGTCGTGCTGCCGGCCACCTATAGTGGCCTGGTGACCTGTCGTGCTGCCGGCCGCCTAACAGCCTGGTGAGCTGTCGTGCTGCCGGTCACCTATAGTGCCCTGGTGAGCTGTCGTGCTTCCGCCACCTATAGTGGCCTGGTAAGCTGTCGTGCTGCCGGCCGCCTAACAGCCTGGTGAGCTGTCGTGCTGCCAGCCACCTATAGTGGCCTGGTGAGCTGGCGTGCTGCCGGCCACCTATAGTGGCCTGGTGAGCTGTCGTGCTGCCGGCCACCTATAGTGGCCTGGTGAGCTGTCGTGCTGCCGGCCACCTATAGTGGCCTGGTGACCTGTCGTGCTTCCGGCCGCCTAACAGCCTGGTGAGCTGTCGTGCTGCCGGCCACCTATAGTGCCCTGGTGAGCTGTCGTGCTTCCGCCACCTATAGTGGCCTGGTAAGCTGTCGTGCTGCCGGCCACCTATAGTGGCCTGGTGACCTGTCGTGCTGCCGGCCGCCTAACAGCCTGGTGAGCTGTCGTGCTGCCGGCCACCTATAGTGCCCTGGTGAGCTGTCGTGCTTCCGCCACCTATAGTGGCCTGGTAAGCTGTCGTGCTGCCGGCCACCTATAGTGGTCTGGTGAGCTGTCGTGCTGCCGGCCACCTATAGTGGCATGGTGAGCTGTCGCGCTACCGGCCACCCATAGTGGCCTGGTGAGCTGGCGTGCTGCCGGCCACCTATAGTGGCCTGGTGAGCTGTCGTGCTGCCGGCCACCTATAGTGGCCTGGTGAGCTGTCGTGCTGCCGGCCACCTATAGTGGCCTGGTGACCTGTCGTGCTGCCGGCCGCCTAACAGCCTGTTGAGCTGTCGTGCTGCCGGCCACATATGGTGGCCCGGTGAGCTGTCATGCTACCGGCCACTTATGGCGGCCTGGTGAGCTGTCGTGCTGCCGGCCTGGTGAGCTGTCGTGCTAGCGGCTACCTATAGTGGCCTGGTGAGCTGTCGTGCTGCCGGCCACCTATAATGGCCTGGTGAGCTGTCGTGCTGCCGGCTACCTATAGTGGCCTGGTGAGCTGTCGTGCTGCCGGCCACCTATAGTGGCCTGGTGAGCTGTCGTGCTGCCGGTCACCTATAGTGGACTGGTGAGCTGTCGTGCTACCGGCCACTTATGGTGGCCTGGCGAGCTGTAGTGCCACCGGCCACTTATGGTGGCCTGGTGAGCTGTCGTGCTACCAGCTACTTATGGTGGCCTGGTGAGCTGTCGTGCTACCAGCCACTTATGGTGGCCTGGTGAGCGGTCGTGGTGCCGGCCACCTATAGTGGCCTGGTGAGCTGTAGTGCTGCCGGCCACCTATAGTGGCCTGGTGAGCTGTAGTGCTGCCGGCTACCTATAGTGGCCTGGTGAGCTGTCGTGCTGCCGGCCACATATAGTGGCCTGGTGAGCTGGCGTGCTGCCGGCCACCTATAGTGGCCTGGTGAGCTGTCGAGATGTCCTCCTCCTATAATGGCCTGGTAAGCTGTCGTGATGCCGCCACCTATAGTGGCCTGGTGAGCTGTCGTGCTGCCGGCCACCTATAGTGGCCTTGTGAGCTGTCGTGCTGCCGGCCACCTATAGTGGCCTGGTGAGCTGTCGTGCTGCCGGCCACCTATAGTGGCCTGGTGAGCTGTCGTGCTGCCGGCCACCTATAGTGGCCTGGTGAGCTGTCGTGCTGCCGGTCACCTATAGTGGACTGGTGAGCTGTCGTGCTACCGGCCACTTATGGTGGCCTGGCGAGCTGTAGTGCCACCGGCCACTTATGGTGGCCTGGTGAGCTGTCGTGCTACCAGCTACTTATGGTGGCCTGGTGAGCTGTCGTGCTACCAGCCACTTATGGTGGCCTGGTGAGCGGTCGTGGTGCCGGCCACCTATAGTGGCCTGGTGAGCTGTCGTGCTGCCGACCACCTATAGTGTCCTGGTGAGCTGTCGTGCTGCCGGCCTCCTTTAAGTGGCCTGGTGAGCTGTCGTGCTACCGGCCACCTATAGCGACCTGGTGAGCTGTCGTGCTGCCGGTCACATATAGTGGGCTGGTGAGCTGTAGTGCTGCCGGCCACTTATAGTGGCCTGGTGAGCTGTCGAGATGTCGGCCTCCTATAAAGGCCTGGTAAGCTGTCGAGATGCCGCAACCTATAGTGGCCTGGTGAGAGGTCTTGCTGCCGGCCACCTATAGTGGCCTGGTGAGCTGTCGTGCTGCCGGCCACCTTTAGTGACCTGGTGAGCTGTCGTGCTGCCGGCCACCTATAGTGGCCTGGTGAGCTGTTGTGCTGCCGGCCACCTATAGTGGCCTGGTGAGCTGTCGTGCTGCCGGCCAACTATAGTGGCCTGGTGAGCTGTCGTGCTGTCGGCCACCTATAGTGGCCTGGTGAACTGTCGTGCTGCCGGCCACCTATAGTGGCCTGACGAGCTGTCGTGCTGCCGGCCACCTATAGTGCCCTGGTGAGCTGTCGTGCTACCGGCCACCTTTAGTGGCCTGGTGAGCTGTCGTGCAGCCGGCCACCTATAGTGGCCTGGTGACCTGTTGTGCCACCGGCCACCTATAGTGTCCTGGTGAGCTGTCAAGATGCCGGCCACCTTTAGTGGCCTGGTGAACTGTCGCGCTGCCGACCACCTATAGTGGCCTGGTGAGCTGTCGTGCTGCCGGCCACTTATAGTGGCCTGGTGAGCTGTCGAGATGTCGGCCTCCTATAAAGGCCTGGTAAGCTGTCGAGATGCCGCAACCTATAGTGGCCTGGTGAGAGGTCTTGCTGCCGGCCACCTATAGTGGCCTGGTGAGCTGTCGTGCTGCCGGCCACTTGTAGTGGCCTGGTGAGCTCTCGAGATGTCGGCCTCCTATAATGGCCTGGTAAGCTGTCGAGATGCCGCAACCTATAGTGGCCTGGTGAGCTGTCGTGCTGCCGGCCACCTATAGTGGTCTGGTGAGCTGTCGTGCTGCCGGCCACTTATAGTGGCCTGGTGAGCTGTCGTGCTACCGGCCACCTTTAGTGGCCTGGTGAGCTGTCGTGCTGCCGGCTACCTATAGTGGCCTGGTGAGCTGTCGTGCTGCCGGCCACCTATAGTGGCCTGGTGAGCTGTCGTGCTACCGGCCACTTATGGTGGCCTGGCGAGCTGTAGTGCCACCGGCCACTTATGGTGGCCTGGTGAGCTGTAGTGCCACCGGCCACTTATGGTGGCCTGGTGAGCTGTCGTGCTACCAGCTACTTATGGTGGCCTGGTGAGCTGTCGTGCTACCAGCCACTTATGGTGGCCTGGTGAGCGGTCGTGGTGCCGGCCACCTATAGTGGCCTGGTGAGCTGTAGTGCTGCCGGCCACCTATAGTGGCCTGGTGAGCTGTAGTGCTGCCGGCTACCTATAGTGGCCTGGTGAGCTGTCGTGCTGCCGGCCACATATAGTGGCCTGGTGAGCTGTCGTGCAGCCGGCCACCTATAGTGGCCTGGTGACCTGTTGTGCCACCGGCCACCTATAGTGTCCTGGTGAGCTGTCAAGATGCCGGCCACCTTTAGTGGCCTGGTGAACTGTCGCGCTGCCGACCACCTATAGTGGCCTGGTGAGCTGTCGTGCTGCCGGCCACTTATAGTGGCCTGGTGAGCTGTCGAGATGTCGGCCTCCTATAAAGGCCTGGTAAGCTGTCGAGATGCCGCAACCTATAGTGGCCTGGTGAGAGGTCTTGCTGCCGGCCACCTATAGTGGCCTGGTGAGCTGTCGTGCTGCCGGCCACTTGTAGTGGCCTGGTGAGCTCTCGAGATGTCGGCCTCCTATAATGGCCTGGTAAGCTGTCGAGATGCCGCAACCTATAGTGGCCTGGTGAGCTGTCGTGCTGCCGGCCACCTATAGTGGTCTGGTGAGCTATCGTGCTGCCGGCCACTTATAGTGGCCTGGTGAGCTGTCGTGCTACCGGCCACCTTTAGTGGCCTGGTGAGCTGTCGTGCAGCCGGCCACCTATAGTGGCCTGGTGACCTGTTGTGCCACCGGCCACCTATAGTGGCCTGGTGAGCTGTCGTGCTGCCGGCCACCTATAGTGGCCTGGTGACCTGTCGTGCTGCCGGCCGCCTAACAGCCTGTTGAGCTGTCGTGCTGCCGGCCACATATGGTGGCCCGGTGAGCTGTCGTGCTACCGGCCACTTATGGCGGCCTGGTGAGCTGTCGTGCTGCCGGCCTGGTGAGCTGTCGTGCTAGCGGCTACCTATAGTGGCCTGGTGAGCTGTCGTGCTGCCGGCCACCTATAATGGCCTGGTGAGCTGTCGTGCTGCCGGCTACCTATAGTGGCCTGGTGAGCTGTCGTGCTGCCGGCCACCTATAGTGGCCTGGTGAGCTGTCGTGCTGCCGGTCACCTATAGTGGACTGGTGAGCTGTCGTGCTACCGGCCACTTATGGTGGCCTGGCGAGCTGTAGTGCCACCGGCCACTTATGGTGGCCTGGTGAGCTGTAGTGCCACCGGCCACTTATGGTGGCCTGGTGAGCTGTCGTGCTACCAGCTACTTATGGTGGCCTGGTGAGCTGTCGTGCTACCAGCCACTTATGGTGGCCTGGTGAGCGGTCGTGGTGCCGGCCACCTATAGTGGCCTGGTGAGCTGTAGTGCTGCCGGCCACCTTTAGTGGCCTGGTGAGCTGTAGTGCTGCCGGCTACCTATAGTGGCCTGGTGAGCTGTCGTGCTGCCGGCCACATATAGTGGCCTGGTGAGCTGGCGTGCTGCCGGCCACCTATAGAGGCCTGGTGAGCTGTCGAGATGTCCTCCTCCTATAATGGCCTGGTAAGCTGTCGTGATGCCGCCACCTATAGTGGCCTGGTGAGCTGTCGTGCTGCCGGCCACCTATAGTGGCCTTGTGAGCTGTCGTGCTGCCAGCCACCTATAGTGGCCTGGTGAGCTGTCGTGCTGCCGGCCACCTATAGTGGCCTGGTGAGCTGTCGTGCTGCCGGCCACCTATAGTGGCCTGGTGAGCTGTCGTGCTGCCGGCCACCTATAGTGGCCTGGTGAACTGTCGTGCTGCCGGCCACCTATAGTGGCCTGGTGAACTGTCGTGCTGCCGGCCACCTATAGTGGCCTGACGAGCTGTCGTGCTGCCGGCCACCTATAGTGCCCTGGTGAGCTGTCGTGCTACCGGCCACCTTTAGTGGCCTGGTGAGCTGTCGTGCTGCCGGCCACCTATAGTGTCCTGGTGAGCTGTCGTGCTGCCGCCACCTACAGTGGCCTGGTAAGCTGTCGTGCTGCCGGCCACCTATAGTGGCCTGGTGAGCTGTCGTGCTGCCGACCACCTATAGTGTCCTGGTGAGCTGTCGTGCTGCCGGCCTCCTTTAAGTGGCCTGGTGAGCTGTCGTGCTACCGGCCACCTATAGCGACCTGGTGAGCTGTCGTGCTGCCGGTCACATATAGTGGCCTGGTGAGCTGTAGTGCTACCGTCCACTTACGGTGGCCTGGTGTGCTGTCGTGCCACCGGCCACCTATAGTGGCCTGGTGAGCTGTCGTGCTGCCGGGCACCTATAGTGGCCTGGTGACCTGTTGTGCCACCGGCCACCTATAGTGGCCTGGTGAGCTGTCAAGATGCCGGCCACCTTTAGTGACCTGGTGAGCTGTCGTGCTGCCGGCCACCTATAGTGGCCTGGTGAGCTGTTGTGCTGCCGGCCACCTATAGAGGCCTGGTGAGCTGTCGTGCTGCCGGCCAACTATAGTGGCCTGGTGAGCTGTCGTGCTGTCGGCCACCTATAGTGGCCTGGTGAACTGTCGTGCTGCCGGCCACCTATAGTGGCCTGACGAGCTGTCGTGCTGCCGGCCACCTATAGTGCCCTGGTGAGCTGTCGTGCTACCGGCCACCTTTAGTGGCCTGGTGAGCTGTCGTGCAGCCGGCCACCTATAGTGGCCTGGTGACCTGTTGTGCCACCGGCCACCTATAGTGTCCTGGTGAGCTGTCAAGATGCCGGCCACCTTTAGTGGCCTGGTGAACTGTCGCGCTGCCGACCACCTATAGTGGCCTGGTGAGCTGTCGTGCTGCCGGCCACTTATAGTGGCCTGGTGAGCTGTCGAGATGTCGGC
This sequence comes from Eumerus sabulonum, assembly GCA_951905685.1. NCBI lineage: Eukaryota > Metazoa > Arthropoda > Insecta > Diptera > Syrphidae > Eumerus > Eumerus sabulonum. Next base: position 21,087,084 of record OX645062.1, on the reverse strand, counting down.
CTCCTATAAAGGCCTGGTAAGCTGTCGAGATGCCGCAACCTATAGTGGCCTGGTGAGAGGTCTTGCTGCCGGCCACCTATAGTGGCCTGGTGAGCTGTCGTGCTGCCGGCCACTTGTAGTGGCCTGGTGAGCTCTCGAGATGTCGGCCTCCTATAATGGCCTGGTAAGCTGTCGAGATGCCGCAACCTATAGTGGCCTGGTGAGCTGTCGTGCTGCCGGCCACCTATAGTGGTCTGGTGAGCTGTCGTGCTGCCGGCCACTTATAGTGGCCTGGTGAGCTGTCGTGCTGCCGGCCACTTATAGTGGCCTGGTGAGCTGTCGTGCTACCGGCCACCTATAGTGACTTGGTGAACTGTCGAGCTGCCGGTCACCTATAGGGGCCTGGTGAGCTGTCGTTCTGCCGGCCATCTATAGTGGCCTGGTGAGCTGTCGTGCTGCCGGCCACCTATAGTGGCCTGACGAGCTGTCGTGCTGCCGGCCACCTATAGTGCCCTGGTGAGCTGTCGTGCTACCGGCCACCTTTAGTGGCCTGGTGAGCTGTCGTGCTGCCGGCCACCTATAGTGCCCTGGTGAGCTGACGTGCTGCCGCCACCTACAGTGGCCTGGTAAGCTGTCGTGCTGCCGGCCACCTATAATGGCCTGGTGAGCTGTCGTGCTGCCGGCCACCTATAGTGTCCTGGTGAGCTGTCGTGCTGCCGGCCACCCATAGTGGCCTGGTGAGCTGGCGGGCTGCCGGCCACCTATAGTGGCTTGGTGAGCTGTCGTGCTGCCGGCCACCCATAGTGGCCTGGTGAGCTGGCGGGCTGCCGGCCACCTATAGTGGCCTGGTGAGCTGTCGTGCTGCCGGCCACCTATAGTGGACTGGTGAGCTGTCGTACTATCGGCCACTTATAGTGGCCTGGAGAGCTGTCGTGCTGCCGGCCACCTATAGTGGCCTGACGAGCTGTCGTGCTGCCGGCCACCTATAGTGCCCTGGTGAGCTGTCGTGCTACCGGCCACCTTTAGTGGCCTGGTGAGCTGTCGTGCTGCCGGCCACCTATAGTGCCCTGGTGAGCTGACGTGCTGCCGCCACCTACAGTGGCCTGGTAAGCTGTCGTGCTGCCGGCCACCTATAATGGCCTGGTGAGCTGTCGTGCTGCCGGCCACCTATAGTGTCCTGGTGAGCTGTCGTGCTGCCGGCCACCCATAGTGGCCTGGTGAGCTGGCGGGCTGCCGGCCACCTATAGTGGCCTGGTGAGCTGTCGTGCTGCCGGCCACCTATAGTGGCCTGGTGAGCTGCCGTGCTGCCGGTCACCTATAGTGGCCTGGTGACCTGTCGTGCTGCCGGCCGCCTAACAGCCTGGTGAGCTGTCGTGCTGCCGGCCACCTATAGTGGCCTGGTGAGCTGTCGTGCTGCCGGCCAACTATAGTACCGGCCTCCTATAGTGCCCTGGTGAGCTGTCGTGCTTCCGCCACCTATAGTGACCTGGTAAGCTGTCGTGCTGCCGGCCACCTATAGTGGCCTGGTGAGCTGTCGTGCTGCCGGCCACCTATAGTGGCCTGGTGAGCTGGCGTGCTGCCGGCCACCTATAGTGGCCTGGTGAGCTGTCGTGCTGCCGGCCACCTATAGTGGCCTGGTGAGCTGTCGTGCTGCCGGCCACCTATAGTGGACTGGTGAGCTGTCGTGCTACCGGCCACTTATAGTGGCCTGGTTAGCTGTCGTGGTGCCGGGCACCTATAGTGGCCTGGTGAGCTGTCGTGCTGCCGGCCACCTATAATGGTCTGGCGAGCTGTCGTGCTGCCGGCCACTTATGGTGGCCTGGCGAATTGTCGTGCTGCCGGCCACCTATAGTGGCCTGGTGAGCTGTCGTGCTACCGGCCACCTATAGTGACCTGGTGAGCTGTCGTGCTGCCGGTCACCTATAGTGGCCTGGTGAGCTGTCGTGCTGCCGGCCACCTATAGTGCCCTGGTGAGCTCTCGTGCTACCAGCCACTTATGGTGGCCTGGTGAGCTGTCGTGGTGCCGGCACCTATAGGGGCCTAGTGAGCTGTCGTGCTACCAGCCACTTATGGTGGCCTGGTGAGCTGTCGTGGTGCCGGGCACCTATAGTGGCCTGGTGAGCTGTTGTGCTGCCGGCCACCTATAGTGGCCTGTTGAGCTGTCGTGCTGCCGGTCACCTATAGTGGCCTGGTGAGCTGTCGTGCTGCCGGCCCCCTATAGTGGCCTGGTGAGCTGTCGTGCTGCCGGCCACTTATAGTGGCCTGGTGTGCTCTCGTGCTGCCGGTCACTTTTAGTGGCCTGGTGAGCTGTTGTGCTGCCGGTCACCTATAATGGCCTGGTGAGCTGTCGTGCTGTCCGCCACCTATAGTGGCATGGTGAGCTGTCGTGCCACCGGCCACCTATAGTCGCCTGGTGAGCTGTCGTGCTGCCGGGCACCTATAGTGGCCTGGTGAGCTGTCGTGCTGCCGGCCACCTATAGTGGCCTGGTGAGCTGGCGTGCTGCCGGCCACCTATAGTGGCCTGGTGAGCTGTCGTGCTGCCGGCCACCTATAGTGACCTGGTGAGCTGTCGTGCTGCCGGCCACCTATAGTGGACTGGTGAGCTGTCGTGCTACCGGCCACTTATAGTGGCCTGGTTAGCTGTCGTGGTGCCGGGCACCTATAGTGGCCTGGTGAGCTGGCGTGCTGCCGGCCACCTATAGTGGCATGGTGAGCTGTCGTGCCGCCGGCCACCTATAGTGGCCTGGTGAGCTGTTGTGCTGCCGGTCACCTATAATGGCCTGGTGAGCTGTCGTGCTGTCGGCCACCTATAGTGGCATGGTGAGCTGTCGGGCTGCCGGCCAATTATAGTGGCCTGGTGAGCTGTCGGGATGCCGGCCACCAATAATGGCCTGGTAAGCTCTCGAGAAGCCGGCCACCTATAGTGTCCTGGTGTGCTCTCGTGCTGCCGGTCACTTTTAGTGGCCTGGTGAGCTGTCGTGCTGCCGGCCACCTATAGTGGCCTGGTGAGCTGGCGTGCTGCCGGCCACCTATAGTGGACTGGTGAGCTGTCGTGCTACCGGCCACTTATAGTGGCCTGGTTAGCTGTCGTGGTGCCGGGCACCTATAGTGGCCTGGTGAGCTGGCGTGCTGCCGGCCACCTATAGTGGCCTGGTGAGCTGGCGTGCTGCCGGCCACCTATAGTGGCCTGGTGAGCTGGCGTGCTGCCGGCCACCTATAGTGGCCTGGTGAGCTGTCGTGCTGCCGGCCACCTATAGTGGCCTGGTGAGCTGTCGTGCTGCCGGCCACCTATAGTGGACTGGTGAGCTGTCGTGCTACCGGCCACTTATAGTGGCCTGGTTAGCTGTCGTGGTGCCGGGCACCTATAGTGGCCTGGTGAGCTGGCGTGCTGCCGGCAACCTATAGTGGCATGGTGAGCTGTCGTGCCGCCGGCCACCTATAGTGGCCTGGTGAGCTGTTGTGCTGCCGGTCACCTATAATGGCCTGGTGAGCTGTCGTGCTGTCGGCCACCTATAGTGGCATGGTGAGCTGTCGGGCTGCCGGCCAATTATAGTGGCCTGGCGAGCTGTCGTGCTGCCGGCCACCTATAGTGGCCTGGTGAGCTCTCGTGCTGCCGGCCACCTATAGTGGCCTGGTGAGCTGTTGTGCTGCCGGTCACCTATAATGGCCTGGTGAGCTGTCGTGCTGTCGGCCACCTATAGTGGCATGGTGAGCTGTCGTGCCACCGGCCACCTATAATCGCCTGGTGAGCTGTCGTGCTGCCGGGCACCTATAGTGGCCTGGTGAGCTGTCGTGCTGCCGGCCACCTATAGTGGCCTGGTGAGCTGTCGTGCTGCCGGCCACCTATAGTGGCCTGGTGAGCTGTCGTGCTGCTGGCCACCTATAGTGACCTGGTGAGCTGTCGAGATGCCGGTCGCCTATAGTGGCCTGGTGAGCTGTCGTGCTGCCGGCCACATATGGTGGCCCGGAGAGCTGTCGTGCTACCGGCCACCTATAGTGGCCTGGTGAGCTGTCGTGCTGCCGGCCACCTATAGTGCCCTGGTGAGCTGTCGTGCTACCAGTCACTTATAGTGGCCTGGTGAGCTGTCGAGATGCCGGCCGCCTATAGTGGCCTGGTGAGCTGTCGTGCTGCCGGCCACATATGGTGGCCCGGTGAGCTGTCGTGCTACCGGCCACCTATAGTGGCCTGGTGAGCTGTCGTGCTGCCGGCCACCTATAGTGCCCTGGTGAGCTGTCGTGCTACCAGTCACTTATAGTGGCCTGGTGAGCTGTCGTGGTGCCGGGCACCTATAGTGGCCTGGTGAGCTGTCGTGCTGCCGGCCACCTATAAAGATCTGGTGAGCTGTCGTGCTGCCGGCCACCTATAGTGGCCTGCTGAGCTGTCGTGCTACCGGCCACCTATAGTGACCTGGTGAGCTGTCGTGCTGCCGGTCACCTATAGTGGCCTAGTGAGCTGTCGTGCTGCCGGCCACCTATAGTGGCCTGGTGAGCTGTCGTGCTGCCGGCCACCTATAGTGGCCTGGTGAGCTGTCGTGCTGCCGGCCACCTATAGTGACCTGGTGAGCTGTCGAGATGCCGGCCGCCTATAGTGGCCTGGTGATCTGTCGTGCTGCCGGCCACATATGGTGGTCCGGTGAGCTGTCGTGCTGCCGGTCCCCTATAGTGGACTGGTGAGCTGTCGTGCCACCGGCCACTTATGGTGGCCTGGTGAGTTATCGTGTCGCCGGTAACTTATGGTGGCCTGGTGAGCTGTCGTGCTACCAGCCACTTATGGTGGCCTGGTGATCTGTCGTGCTGCCGGCCACCTATAGTGGCCTGGTGAGCTGTAGTGCTGCCGGCCACCTATAGTGGCCTGGTGAGCTGTCGTGCTGCCGGCCACCTATAGTGGATTGGTGAGCTGTCGTGCTACCGACCACTTATAGTGGCCTGGTGAGCTGTCAAGATGCCGGCCACCTTTAGTGGCCACTTATGGTGGCCTGGTGAGCTTTCGTGGTGCCGGGCACGTGTAGTGGACTGGTGAGCTGTCGTGCCACCGGCCACTTATGGTGGCCTGGTGAGTTATCGTGCCGCCGGTAACTTATGGTGGCCTGGTGAGCTGTCGTGCTACCAGCCACTTATGGTGACCTGGTGATCTGTCGTGCTGCCGGCCACCTATAGTGGCCTGGTGAGCTGTAGGGCTGCCGGCCACCTATAGTGGCCTGCTGAGCTGTCGTGCTACCGGCTACCTATAGTAACCTGGTGAGCTGTCGTGCTGCCGGTCACCTATAGTGGCCTGGTGAGCTGTCGTGCTGCCGGCCACCTATAGTGGCCTGGTGAGCTGTCGTGCTGCCGGCCACCTATAGTGGCCTGGTGAGCTGTCGTGCTGCCGTTCACCTATAGTGGACTTGTGAGCTGTCGTGCCACCGGCCACTTATGGTGGCCTGGTGAGTTATCGTGCCGCCGGTAACTTATGGTGGCCTGGTGAGCTGTCGTGCTACCAGCCACTTATGGTGGCCTGGTGATCTGTCGTGCTGCCGGCCACCTATAGTGGCCTGGTGAGCTGTAGTGCTGCCGGCCACCTATAGTGGCCTGGTGAGCTGTCGTGCTGCCGGCCACCTATAGTGGATTGGTGAGCTGTCGTGCTACCGACCACTTATAGTGGCCTGGTGAGCTGTCAAGTTGCCGGCCACCTTTAGTGGCCACTTATGGTGGCCTGGTGAGCTGTCGTGGTGCCGGGCACCTATAGTGGCCTGGTGAGCTGTCGAGAAGCCGGACGCCCATAGTGGCCTGTTGAGCTGTCGTGCTGCCGGCCACATATGGTGGCCCGGTGAGCTGTCGTGCTACCGGCCACCTATAGTGGCCTGGTGAGCTGTCGTGCTGCCGGTAACTTATGGTGGCCTGGTGAGCTGTCGTCCAGCCGGCCACTTATAGTGGCCTGGTGAGCTGTCGTGCTACCGGCCACCCATAGTAGCCTGGTGAGCTGGCGTGCTGCCGGCCACCTATAGTGGACTGGTGAGCTGTCGTGCTACCGGCCACTTATGGCGGCCTGGTGAGCTGTCGTGCTGCCGGCCTGGTGAGCTGTCGTGCTAGCGGCTACCTATAGTGGCCTGGTAAGCTGTCGTGCTGCCGGCCACCTATAGTGGATTGGTGAGCTGTCGTGCTGAGGGCCACCTATAATGTCCTGGTGAGCTGTCGTGCTACCGGCCACTTATGGTGACCTGGTGAGCTGTCGTGCCACCGGCCACCTATAGTGGCCTGGTGAGCTGTCAAGATGCCGGCCACCATTAGTGGCCTGGTAAGCTGTCGTGCTGCCGGCCACCTATATTGGCCTGGTGAGCTGTCGTGCTAGCGGCCACCTATAGTGCTCTGCTGAGCTGTCGTGCTACCAGCCACTTATGGTGGCCTGGTGAGCTGTCGTGGTGCCGGGCACCTATAGTGGCCTGGTGAGCTGTCGTGCTGCCGGCCACCTATAGTGGCCTGGTGAGCTGTAGTGCTGCCGGCCACCTATAGTGGCCTGGTGAGCTGTCGTGCTACCGGCCACCTATAGTGGCCTGATGAGCTGTCGTGCTGCCGGTCACCTATAGTGGCCTGGTGAGCTATCGTGCTGCCAGCCACCTATAGTGGACTGGTGAGCTGTTGTGCTGAGGGCCACCTATAATGGCCTGGTGAGCTGTCGTGCTGCCGGCTACCTATAATGGCCTGGTGAGCTGTCGTGCTGTCGGCCACCTATAGTGGCATGGTGAGCTGTCGTGCCACCGGCCACTTACGGTGGCCTGGTGAATTGTCGTGCCGCCGGTAACTTATGGTGGCCTGGTGAGCTGTCGTCCAGCCGGCCACTTATAGTGGCCTGGTGAGCTGTCGTGCTGCCAGCCACCTATAGTGGCCTGGTGAGCTGTCGTGCTGCCGGCCACCTATAGTGGCCTGGTGAGCTGGCGTGCTGCCGGCCACCTATAGTGGCCTGGTGAGCTGTCGTGCTACCGGCCACCCATAGTGGCCTGGTGAGCTGGCGTTCTGCCGGCCTCCTATAGTGGACTGGTGAGCTGTCGTGCTACCGGCCACTTATGGCGGCCTGGTGAGCTGTCGTGCTGCCGGCCTGGTGAGCTGTAGTGCTAGCGGATACCTATAGTGGCCTGGTGAGCTGTCGTGCTGCCGGCCACCTATAGTGGACTGGTGAGCTGTCGTGCTGAGGGCCACCTATAATGGCCTGGTGAGCTGTCGTGCTACCGGCCACTTATGGTGGCCTGGTGAGCTGTCGTGCCACCGGCCACCTATAGTGGCCTGGTGAGCTGTCAAGATGCCGGCCACCATTAGTGGCCTGGTTAGCTGTCGTGCTGCCGGCCACCTATATTGTCCTGGTGAGCTGTCGTGCTAGCGGCCACCTATAGTGCTCTGCTGAGCTGTCGTGCTACCAGCCACTTATGGTGGCCTGGTGAGCTGTCGTGGTGCCGGGCACCTATAGTGGCCTGGTGAGCTGTCGTGCTGCCGGCCACCTATAGTGGCCTGGTGAGCTGTAGTGCTGCCGGCCACCTATAGGTGCCTATTGAGCTGTCGTGCTACCGGCCACCTATAGTGGCCTGATGAGCTGTCGTGCTGCCGGCTACCTATAGTGGCCTCCTAGTGGCCACCTTCAGTGGCCTGGTGAGCTGTTGTGCTGCCGGTCACCTATAGTGGCATGGTGAGCTGTCGTGCTGCCGGCCACCTATAGTGGACTGGTGAGCTGTCGTGCCACCGGCCACTTATGGTGGCCTGGTGAGTTATCGTGCCGCCGGTAACTGATGGTGGCCTGGTGAGTGATGTGCTACCAGCCACTTATGGTGGCCTGGTGATCTGTCGTGCTGCCGGCCACCTATAGTGGCCTGGTGAGCTGTAGTGCTGCCGGCCACCTATAGTGGCCTGGTGAGCTGTCGTGCTGCCGGCCACCTATAGTGGATTGGTGAGCTGTCGTGCTACCGGCCACTTATAGTGGCCTGGTGAGCTGTCAAGATGCCGGCCACCTTTAGTGGCCACTTATGGTGGCCTGGTGAGCTGTCGTGGTGCCGGGCACCTATAGTGGCCTGGTGAGCTGTCGAGAAGCCGGACGCCTATAGTGGCCTGTTGAGCTGTCGTGCTGCCGGCCACATATGGTGGCCCGGTGAGCTGTCGTGCTACCGGCCCCCTATAGTGGCCTGGTGAGCTGTCGTGCTGCCGGCCATCTATAATGGTCTGGTGAGCTGTCGTGCTGCCGGCCACCTATAGTGGCCTGGTGAGCTGTCGTGCTACCGGCCACCCATAGTGGCCTGGTGAGCTGGCGTGCTGCCGGCCACCTATAGTGGCCTGGTGAGCTGTCGTGCTGCCGGCCACCTATAGTGGCCTGGTGAGCTGTCGTGCTGCCGGCCACCTATAGTGGCCTGGTGACCTGTCGTGCTGCCGGCCGCCTAACAGCCTGGTGAGCTGTCGTGCTGCCGGCCACCTATAGTGCCCTGGTGAGCTGTCGTGCTTCCGCCCCCTATAGTGGCCTGGTAAGCTGTCGTGCTGCCGGCCACCTATAGTGGCCTGGTGACCTGTCGTGCTGCCGGCCGCCTAACAGCCTTGTGAGCTGTCGTGCTGCCGGCCACCTATAGTGCCCTGGTGAGCTGTCGTGCTTCCGCCACCTATAGTGACCTGGTAAGCTGTCGTGCTGCCGGCCACCTATAGTGGCCTGGTGAGCTGTCGTGCTGCCGGCCACCTATAGTGGCCTGGTGAGCTGGCGTGCTCCCAGCCACCTATAGTGGCCTGGTGAGCTGTCGTGCTGCCGGCCACATATGGTGGCCCGGAGAGCTGTCGTGCTACCGGCCACCTATAGTGGCCTGGTAAGCTGTCGTGCTGCCGGCCACCTATAATGGCCTGGTGAGCTGTCGTGCTGCCGGCCACCTATAGTGTCCTGGTGAGCTGTCGTGCTGCCGGCCACCCATAGTGGCCTGGTGAGCTGGCGGGCTGCCGGCCACCTATAGTGGCCTGGTGAGCTGTCGTGCTGCCGGCCACCTATAGTGGCCTGGTGAGCTGTCGTGCTGCCGGTCACCTATAGTGGCCTGGTGAGCTGTCGTGCTGCCGGCCACCTATAGTGGATTGGTGAGCTGTCGTGCTACCGGCCACTTATAGTGGCCTGGTGAGCTGTCAAGATGCCGGCCACCTTTAGTGGCCACTTATGGTGGCCTGGTGAGCTGTCGTGGTGCCGGGCACCTATAGTGGCCTGGTGAGCTGTCGAGAAGCCGGACGCCTATAGTGGCCTGTTGAGCTGTCGTGCTGCCGGCCACATATGGTGGCCCGGTGAGCTGTCGTGCTACCGGCCCCCTATAGTGGCCTGGTGAGCTGTCGTGCTGCCGGCCATCTATAATGGTCTGGTGAGCTGTCGTGCTGCCGGCCACCTATAGTGGCCTGGTGAGCTGTCGTGCTACCGGCCACCCATAGTGGCCTGGTGAGCTGGCGTGCTGCCGGCCACCTATAGTGGCCTGGTGAGCTGTCGTGCTGCCGGCCGCCTATAGTGGCCTGGTGAGCTGTCGTGCTGCCGGCCACCTATAGTGGCCTGGTGACCTGTCGTGCTGCCGGCCGCCTAACAGCCTGGTGAGCTGTCGTGCTGCCGGCCACCTATAGTGCCCTGGTGAGCTGTCGTGCTTCCGCCACCTATAGTGGCCTGGTAAGCTGTCGTGCTGCCGGCCACCTATAGTGGCCTGGTGACCTGTCGTGCTGCCGGCCGCCTAACAGCCTGGTGAGCTGTCGTGCTGCCGGCCACCTATAGTGCCCTGGTGAGCTGTCGTGCTTCCGCCACCTATAGTGGCCTGGTAAGCTGTCGTGCTGCCGGCCACCTATAGTGGCCTGGTGAGCTGTCGTGCTGCCAGCCACATATAGTGGCCTGGTGAGCTGTCGTGCTGCCGGCCACCTATAGTGGCCTGGTGACCTGTCGTGCTGCCGGCCGCCTAACAGCCTGGTGAGCTGTCGTGCTGCCGGCCACCTATAGTGGCCTGGTGAGCTGTCGTGCTGCCAGCCACCTATAGTGGCCTGGTGAGCTGTCGTGCTGCCGGCCACCTATAGTGGCCTGGTGAGCTGTCGTGCTGCCGGCCACCTATAGTGGCCTGGTGACCTGTCGTGCTGCCGGCCGCCTAACAGCCTGGTGAGCTGTCGTGCTGCCGGCCACCTATAGTGCCCTGGTGAGCTGTCGTGCTTCCGCCACCTATAGTGGCCTGGTAAGCTGTCGTGCTGCCGGCCGCCTAACAGCCTGGTGAGCTGTCGTGCTGCCAGCCACCTATAGTGGCCTGGTGAGCTGGCGTGCTGCCGGCCACCTATAGTGGCCTGGTGAGCTGTCGTGCTGCCGGCCACCTATAGTGGCCTGGTGAGCTGTCGTGCTGCCGGCCACCTATAGTGGCCTGGTGACCTGTCGTGCTTCCGGCCGCCTAACAGCCTGGTGAGCTGTCGTGCTGCCGGCCACCTATAGTGCCCTGGTGAGCTGTCGTGCTTCCGCCACCTATAGTGGCCTGGTAAGCTGTCGTGCTGCCGGCCACCTATAGTGGCCTGGTGACCTGTCGTGCTGCCGGCCGCCTAACAGCCTGGTGAGCTGTCGTGCTGCCGGCCACCTATAGTGCCCTGGTGAGCTGTCGTGCTTCCGCCACCTATAGTGGCCTGGTAAGCTGTCGTGCTGCCGGCCACCTATAGTGGTCTGGTGAGCTGTCGTGCTGCCGGCCACCTATAGTGGCATGGTGAGCTGTCGTGCTACCGGCCACCCATAGTGGCCTGGTGAGCTGGCGTGCTGCCGGCCACCTATAGTGGCCTGGTGAGCTGTCGTGCTGCCGGCCACCTATAGTGGCCTGGTGAGCTGTCGTGCTGCCGGCCACCTATAGTGGCCTGGTGAGCTGTCGTGGTGCCGGCCACCTATAGTGGCCTGGTGACCTGTCGTGCTGCCGGCCGCCTAACAGCCTGTTGAGCTGTCGTGCTGCCGGCCACATATGGTGGCCCGGTGAGCTGTCGTGCTACCGGCCACTTATGGCGGCCTGGTGAGCTGTCGTGCTGCCGGCCTGGTGAGCTGTCGTGCTAGCGGCTACCTATAGTGGCCTGGTGAGCTGTCGTGCTGCCGGCCACCTATAGTGGATTGGTGAGCTGTCGTGCTGAGGGCCACCTATAATGTCCTGGTGAGCTGTCGTGCTACCGGCCACTTATGGTGACCTGGTGAGCTGTCGTGCCACCGGCCACCTATAGTGGCCTGGTGAGCTGTCAAGATGCCGGCCACCATTAGTGGCCTGGTAAGCTGTCGTGCTGCCGGCCACCTATATTGGCCTTGTGAGCTGTCGTGCTAGCGGCCACCTATAGTGCTCTGCTGAGCTGTCGTGCTACCAGCCACTTATGGTGGCCTGGTGAGCTGTCGTGGTGCCGGGCACCTATAGTGGCCTGGTGAGCTGTCGTGCTGCCGGCCACCTATAGTGGCCTGGTGAGCTGTAGTGCTGCCGGCCACCTATAGTGGCCTGGTGAGCTGTCGTGCTACCGGCCACCTATAGTGGCCCGGTGAGCTGTCGTGCTGCCGGCCACCTATGGTGACCTGGTGAGCTGTCGCGATGCCGGCCACCTATAGTGCCCTGGTGAGCTGTCGTGCTTCCGCCACCTATAGTGGCCTGGTAAGCTGTCGTGCTGCCGGCCACCTATAGTGGCCTGGTGACCTGTCGTGCTGCCGGCCGCCTAACAGCCTGGTGAGCTGTCGTGCTGCCGGCCACCTATAGTGCCCTGGTGAGCTGTCGTGCTTCCGCCACCTATAGTGGCCTGGTAAGCTGTCGTGCTGCCGGCCACCTATAGTGGCCTGGTGAGCTGTCGTGCTGCCAGCCACATATAGTGGCCTGGTGAGCTGTCGTGCTGCCGGCCACCTATAGTGGCCTGGTGACCTGTCGTGCTGCCGGCCGCCTAACAGCCTGGTGAGCTGTCGTGCTGCCGGCCACCTATAGTGGCCTGGTGAGCTGTCGTGCTGCCAGCCACCTATAGTGGCCTGGTGAGCTGTCGTGCTGCCGGCCACCTATAGTGGCCTGGTGAGCTGTCGTGCTGCCGGCCACCTATAGTGGCCTGGTGACCTGTCGTGCTGCCGGCCGCCTAACAGCCTGGTGAGCTGTCGTGCTGCCGGCCACCTATAGTGCCCTGGTGAGCTGTCGTGCTTCCGCCACCTATAGTGGCCTGGTAAGCTGTCGTGCTGCCGGCCGCCTAACAGCCTGGTGAGCTGTCGTGCTGCCAGCCACCTATAGTGGCCTGGTGAGCTGGCGTGCTGCCGGCCACCTATAGTGGCCTGGTGAGCTGTCGTGCTGCCGGCCACCTATAGTGGCCTGGTGAGCTGTCGTGCTGCCGGCCACCTATAGTGGCCTGGTGACCTGTCGTGCTTCCGGCCGCCTAACAGCCTGGTGAGCTGTCGTGCTGCCGGCCACCTATAGTGCCCTGGTGAGCTGTCGTGCTTCCGCCACCTATAGTGGCCTGGTAAGCTGTCGTGCTGCCGGCCACCTATAGTGGCCTGGTGACCTGTCGTGCTGCCGGCCGCCTAACAGCCTGGTGAGCTGTCGTGCTGCCGGCCACCTATAGTGCCCTGGTGAGCTGTCGTGCTTCCGCCACCTATAGTGGCCTGGTAAGCTGTCGTGCTGCCGGCCACCTATAGTGGTCTGGTGAGCTGTCGTGCTGCCGGCCACCTATAGTGGCATGGTGAGCTGTCGTGCTACCGGCCACCCATAGTGGCCTGGTGAGCTGGCGTGCTGCCGGCCACCTATAGTGGCCTGGTGAGCTGTCGTGCTGCCGGCCACCTATAGTGGCCTGGTGAGCTGTCGTGCTGCCGGCCACCTATAGTGGCCTGGTGAGCTGTCGTGGTGCCGGCCACCTATAGTGGCCTGGTGACCTGTCGTGCTGCCGGCCGCCTAACAGCCTGTTGAGCTGTCGTGCTGCCGGCCACATATGGTGGCCCGGTGAGCTGTCGTGCTACCGGCCACTTATGGCGGCCTGGTGAGCTGTCGTGCTGCCGGCCTGGTGAGCTGTCGTGCTAGCGGCTACCTATAGTGGCCTGGTGAGCTGTCGTGCTGCCGGCCACCTATAGTGGATTGGTGAGCTGTCGTGCTGAGGGCCACCTATAATGTCCTGGTGAGCTGTCGTGCTACCGGCCACTTATGGTGACCTGGTGAGCTGTCGTGCCACCGGCCACCTATAGTGGCCTGGTGAGCTGTCAAGATGCCGGCCACCATTAGTGGCCTGGTAAGCTGTCGTGCTGCCGGCCACCTATATTGGCCTTGTGAGCTGTCGTGCTAGCGGCCACCTATAGTGCTCTGCTGAGCTGTCGTGCTACCAGCCACTTATGGTGGCCTGGTGAGCTGTCGTGGTGCCGGGCACCTATAGTGGCCTGGTGAGCTGTCGTGCTGCCGGCCACCTATAGTGGCCTGGTGAGCTGTAGTGCTGCCGGCCACCTATAGTGGCCTGGTGAGCTGTCGTGCTACCGGCCACCTATAGTGGCCTGATGAGCTGTCGTGCTGCCGGTCACCTATAGTGGCCTGGTGAGCTATCGTGCTGCCAGCCACCTATAGTGGACTGGTGAGCTGTTGTGCTGAGGGCCACCTATAATGGCCTGGTGAGCTGTCGTGCTGCCGGCTACCTATAATGGCCTGGTGAGCTGTCGTGCTGTCGGCCACCTATAGTGGCATGGTGAGCTGTCGTGCCACCGGCCACTTACGGTGGCCTGGTGAATTGTCGTGCCGCCGGTAACTTATGGTGGCCTGGTGAGCTGTCGTCCAGCCGGCCACTTATAGTGGCCTGGTGAGCTGTCGTGCTGCCAGCCACCTATAGTGGCCTGGTGAGCTGTCGTGCTGCCGGCCACCTATAGTGGCCTGGTGAGCTGGCGTGCTGCCGGCCACCTATAGTGGCCTGGTGAGCTGTCGTGCTACCGGCCACCCATAGTGGCCTGGTGAGCTGGCGTGCTGCCGGCCACCTATAGTGGACTGGTGAGCTGTCGTGCTACCGGCCACTTATGGCGGCCTGGTGAGCTGTCGTGCTGCCGGCCTGGTGAGCTGTCGTGCTAGCGGCTACCTATAGTGGCCTGGTGAGCTGTCGTGCTGCCGGCCACCTATAGTGGACTGGTGAGCTGTCGTGCTGAGGGCCACCTATAATGGCCTGGTGAGCTGTCGTGCTACCGGCCACTTATGGTGGCCTGGTGAGCTGTCGTGCCACCGGCCACCTATAGTGGCCTGGTGAGCTGTCAAGATGCCGGCCACCATTAGTGGCCTGGTTAGCTGTCGTGCTGCCGGCCACCTATATTGGCCTGGTGAGCTGTCGTGCTAGCGGCCACCTATAGTGCTCTGCTGAGCTGTCGTGCTACCAGCCACTTATGGTGGCATGGTGAGCTGTCGTGGTGCCGGGCACCTATAGTGGCCTGGTGAGCTGTCGTGCTGCCGGCCACCTATAGTGGCCTGGTGAGCTGTAGTGCTGCCGGCCACCTATAGTGGCCTGGTGAGCTGTCGTGCTACCGGCCACCTATAGTGGCCTGATGAGCTGTCGTGCTGCCGGCTACCTATAGTGGCCTCCTAGTAGCCACCTTCAGTGGCCTGGTGAGCTGTTGTGCTGCCGGTCACCTATAGTGGCATGGTGAGCTGTCGTGCTGCCGGCCACCTATAGTGGACTGGTGAGCTGTCGTGCCACCGGCCACTTATGGTGGCCTGGTGAGTTATCGTGCCGCCGGTAACTGATGGTGGCCTGGTGAGTGATGTGCTACCAGCCACTTATGGTGGCCTGGTGATCTGTCGTGCTGCCGGCCACCTATAGTGGCCTGGTGAGCTGTAGTGCTGCCGGCCACCTATAGTGGCCTGGTGAGCTGTCGTGCTGCCGGCCACCTATAGTGGATTGGTGAGCTGTCGTGCTACCGGCCACATATAGTGGCCTGGTGAGCTGTCAAGATGCCGGCCACCTTTAGTGGCCACTTATGGTGGCCTGGTGAGCTGTCGTGGTGCCGGGCACCTATAGTGGCCTGGTGAGCTGTCGAGAAGCCGGACGCCTATAGTGGCCTGTTGAGCTGTCGTGCTGCCGGCCACATATGGTGGCCCGGTGAGCTGTCGTGCTACCGGCCCCCTATAGTGGCCTGGTGAGCTGTCGTGCTGCCGGCCATCTATAATGGTCTGGTGAGCTGTCGTGCTGCCGGCCACCTATAGTGGCCTGGTGAGCTGTCGTGCTACCGGCCACCCATAGTGGCCTGGTGAGCTGGCGTGCTGCCGGCCACCTATAGTGGCCTGGTGAGCTGTCGTGCTGCCGGCCACCTATAGTGGCCTGGTGAGCTGTCGTGCTGCCGGCCACCTATAGTGGCCTGGTGAGCTGTCGTGCTGCCGGCCATCTATAATGGTCTGGTGAGCTGTCGTGCTGCCGGCCACCTATAGTGGCCTGGTGAGCTGTCGTGCTACCGGCCACCCATAGTGGCCTGGTGAGCTGGCGTGCTGCCGGCCACCTATAGTGGCCTGGTGAGCTGTCGTGCTGCCGGCCACCTATAGTGGCCTGGTGAGCTGTCGTGCTGCCGGCCACCTATAGTGGCCTGGTGACCTGTCGTGCTGCCGGCCGCCTAACAGCCTGGTGAGCTGTCGTGCTGCCGGCCACCTATAGTGCCCTGGTGAGCTGTCGGGCTTCCGCCACCTATAGTGGCCTGGTAAGCTGTCGTGCTGCCGGCCACCTATAGTGGCCTGGTGAGCTGTCGTGCTGCCAGCCACCTATAGTGGCCTGGTGAGCTGTCGTGCTGCCGGCCACCTATAGTGGCCTGGTGACCTGTCGTGCTGCCGGCCGCCTAACAGCCTGGTGAGCTGTCGTGCTGCCGGCCACCTATAGTGGCCTGGTGAGCTGTCGTGCTGCCGGCCACCTATAGTGGCCTGGTGAGCTGTCGTGCTGCCGGCCACCTATAGTGGCCTGGTGAGCTGTCGTGCTGCCGGCCACCTATAGTGGCCTGGTGAGCTGTCGTGCTGCCGGCCACCTATAGTGGCCTGGTGACCTGTCGTGCTGCCGGCCGCCTAACAGCCTGGTGAGCTGTCGTGCTGCCGGCCACCTATAGTGCCCTGGTGAGCTGTCGTGCTTCCGCCACCTATAGTGGCCTGGTAAGCTGTCGTGCTGCCGGCCGCCTAACAGCCTGGTGAGCTGTCGTGCTGCCAGCCACCTAAAGTGGCCTGGTGAGCTGGCGTGCTGCCGGCCACCTATAGTGGCCTGGTGAGCTGTCGTGCTGCCGGCCACCTATAGTGGCCTGGTGAGCTGTCGTGCTGCCGGCCACCTATAGTGGCCTGGTGACCTGTCGTGCTTCCGGCCGCCTAACAGCCTGGTGAGCTGTCGTGCTGCCGGCCACCTATAGTGCCCTGGTGAGCTGTCGTGCTTCCGCCACCTATAGTGGCCTGGTAAGCTGTCGTGCTGCCGGCCACCTATAGTGGCCTGGTGACCTGTCGTGCTGCCGGCCGCCTAACAGCCTGGTGAGCTGTCGTGCTGCCGGCCACCTATAGTGCCTTGGTGAGCTGTCGTGCTTCCGCCACCTATAGTGGCCTGGTAAGCTGTCGTGCTGCCGGCCACCTATAGTGGTCTGGTGAGCTGTCGTGCTGCCGGCCACCTATAGTGGCCTGGTGAGCTGTCGTGCTACCGGCCACCCATAGTGGCCTGGTGAGCTGGCGTGCTGCCGGCCACCTATAGTGGCCTGGTGAGCTGTCGTGCTGCCGGCCACCTATAGTGGCCTGGTGAGCTGTCGTGCTGCCGGCCACCTATAGTGGCCTGGTGACCTGTCGTGCTGCCGGCCGCCTAACAGCCTGTTGAGCTGTCGTGCTGCCGGCCACATATATTGGCCCGGTGAGCTGTCGTGCTACCGGCCACCTATAGTGGCCTGGTGAGCTGTCGTGCTGCCCGCCATCTATAATGGTCTGGTGAGCTGTCGTGCTGCCGGCCACCTATAGTGGCCTGGTGAGCTGTCGTGCTACCGGCCACCCATAGTGGCCTGGTGAGCTGGCGTGCTGCCGGCCACCTATAGTGGCCTGGTGAGCTGTCGTGCTGCCGGCCACCTATAGTGGCCTGGTGAGCTGTCGTGCTGCCGGCCACCTATAGTGGCCTGGTGACCTGTCGTGCTGCCGGCCGCCTAACAGCCTGGTGAGCTGTCGTGCTGCCGGCCACCTATAGTGGCATGGTGAGCTGTCGTGCCACCGGCCACTTACGGTGGCCTGGTGAATTGTCGTGCCGCCGGTAACTTATGGTGGCCTGGTGAGCTGTCGTCCTGCCGGCCACTTATAGTGGACTGGTGAGCTGTCGTGCTGAGGGCCACCTATAACGGCCTGGTGAGCTGTCGTGCTGCCGGTCACCTATAGTGGCATGGTGAGCTGTCGTGCCACCGGCCACTTACGGTGGCCTGGTGAATTGTCGTGCCGCCGGTAACTTATGGTGGCCTGGTGAGCTGTCGTCCTGCCGGCCACTTATAGTGGACTGGTGAGCTGTCGTGCTGAGGGCCACCTATAATGGCCTGGTGAGCTGTCGTGCTGCCGGCTACCTATAGTGGCCTCCTAGTGGCCACCTATAGTGGCCTGGTGAGCTGTTGTGCTGCCGGTCACCTATAGTGGCATGGTGAGCTGTCGTGCTGCCGGCCACCTATAGTGCCCTGCTGAGCTGTCGTGCTACCAGCCAGTTATGGTGGCCTGGTGAGCTGTCGTGCTGCCGGCCACCTAGAGCGGCCTGGTGAGCTGTCGGGCCGCCGGGCACCTATAGTGGCGTGGTGAGCTGTCAAGATGCCGGCAACCTTTAGTGGCCCGGTGAGCTGTGGTCCTGCCGGCCACCTATAGTGGTCTGGTGAGCTGTCGTGCTGCCGGCCACCTATAGTGCCCTGGTGAGCTGTCGTGCTCCCGGTCACCTATAGTGGCCTGGTGAGTTGTCGTGCCGCCGGTAACTTATGGTGGCCTGGTGAGCTGTCGAGCTGCCAGCAACCTATAATGGCCTGGTGAGCAGTCGTGCTGTCGGCCACCTATAGTGGCATGGTGAGCTGTCGTGCTGCCTACCACTTATAGTGGCCTGGTGAGCTGTCGAGATGCCGGCCACCTATAATGGACTGGTAAGCTGTCGAAATGCCGGCCACCTATAGTGGCCTAGTGAGCTGTCGTGCTGCCGGCCACCTATAGTGGCCTGGTGAGCTGTCGTGCTGCCGGCCACCTATAGTGGCCTGGTGAGCTGTCGTGCTGCCGGCCACCTATAGTGCCCTGGTGAGCTGTCGTGCTTCCGCCAACTATAGTGGCCTGGTAAGCTGTCGTGCTGCCGGCCACCTATAGTGGCCTGGTGAGCTGTCGTGCTGCCGGCCACCTTTAGTGGCCTGGCGAGCTGTCGTGCTGCCGGCCACCTATAGTGGCCTGGTGAGCTGGCGTGCTGCCGGCCACCTATAGTGCCCTGGTGAGCTGTCGTGCTTCCGCCAACTATAGTGGCCTGGTAAGCTGTCGTGCTGCCGGCCACCTATAATGGACTGGTGAGCTGTCGTGCTGCCGGCCACCTTTAGTGGCCTGGCGAGCTGTCGTGCTGCCGGCCACCTATAATGGCCTGGTGAGCAGTCGTGCTGTCGGCCACCTATAGTGGCATGGTGAGCTGTCGTGCTGCCTACCACTTATAGTGGCCTGGTGAGCTGTCGAGATGCCGGCCACCTATAATGGACTGGTAAGCTGTCGAAATGCCGGCCACCTATGGTGGCCTAGTGAGCTGTCGTGCTGCCGGCCACCTATAGTGGCCTGGTGATCTGTCATGCTGCCGGCCACCTATAGTGGCCTGGTGAGCTGTCGTGCTGCTGGCCACCTATAGTGCCCTGGTGAGCTGTCGTGCTTCCGCCAACTATAGTGGCCTGGTAAGCTGTCGTGCTGCCGGCCACCTATAGTGGCCTGGTGAGCTGTCGTGCTGCCGGCCACCTTTAGTGGCCTGGCGAGCTGTCGTGCTGCCGGCCACCTATAGTGGCCTGGTGAGCTGGCGTGCTGCCGGCCACCTATAGTGGCCTGGTGAGCTGTCGTGCTGCCGGCCACCTAGAGCGGCCTGGTGAGCTGTCGTGCTGTCGGCCACCTATAGTGGCCTGGTGAGCTGTCGTGCTACCGGCCACCTGTAGTGGCCTGATGAGCTGTCGTGCTGCCGGTCACCTATAGTGGAATGCAGGGCTGTCGTGCCACCGGCCATTTACGGTGGCCTGGTGAATTGTCGTGCCGCCGGTAACTTATGGTGGCCTGGTGAGCTGTCGTCCTGCCGGCCACTTTTAGTGGACTGGTGAGCTGTCGTGCTGAGGGCCACCTATAATGGCCTGGTGAGCTGTCGTGCTGCCGGCTACCTAAAGTGGCCTCCTAGTGGCCACCTTTAGTGGCCTGGTGAGCTGTTGTGCTGCCGGTCACCTATAGTGGCATGGTGAGCTGTCGTGCTGCCGGCCACCTATAGTGCCCTGCTGAGCTGTCGTGCTACCAGCCAGTTATGGTGGCCTGGTGAGCTGTCGTGCTGCCGGCCACCTAGAGCGGCCTGGTGAGCTGTCGGGCCGCCGGGCACCTATAGTGGCGTGGTGAGCTGTCAAGATGCCGGCAACCTTTAGTGGCCCGGTGAGCTGTGGTCCTGCCGGCCACCTATAGTGGTCTGGTGAGCTGTCGTGCTGCCGGCCACCTATAGTGCCCTGGTGAGCTGTCGTGCTCCCGGTCACCTATAGTGGCCTGGTGAGTTGTCGTGCCGCCTGTAACTTATGGTGGCCTGGTGAGCTGTCGAGCTGCAGGCAACCTATAATGGCCTGGTGAGCAGTCGTGCTGTCGGCCACCTATAGTGGCATGGTGAGCTGTCGTGCTGCCTACCACTTATAGTGGCCTGGTGAGCTGTCGAGATGCCGGCCACCTATAATGGACTGGTAAGCTGTCGAAATGCCGGCCACCTATAGTGGCCTAGTGAGCTGTCGTGCTGCCGCCCACCTATAGTGGCCTGGTGAGCTGTCGTGCTGCCGGCCACCTATAGTGGCCTGGTGAGCTGTCGTGCTGCCGGCCACCTATAGTGCCCTGGTGAGCTGTCGTGCTTCCGCCAACTATAGTGGCCTGGTAAGCTGTCGTGCTGCCGGCCACCTATAGTGGCCTGGTGAGCTGTCGTGCTGCCGGCCACCTTTAGTGGCCTGGCGAGCTGTCGTGCTGCCGGCCACCTATAGTGGCCTGGTGAGCTGGCGTGCTGCCGGCCACCTATAGTGGCCTGGTGAGCTGTCGTGCTGCCGGCCACCTAGAGCGGCCTGGTGAGCTGTCGTGCTGTCGGCCACCTATAGTGGCCTGGTGAGCTGTCGTGCTACCGGCCACCTGTAGTGGCCTGATGAGCTGTCGTGCTGCCGGTCACCTATAGTGGAATGGTGGGCTGTCGTGCTACCGGCCACTTATGGTGGCCTGGTGAGTTGTCGTGCCACCGGCCACTTGTGGTGGCCTGGTGAGTTATCGTGCTGCCGGTAACTTATGGCGCCCTGGTGAGCTGTCGTGGTGCCGGGCACCTAGAGTGGCCTGATGAGCTCTCGTGCTGCCGGCCACCTATAGTGGCCTGGTGAGCTGTCGTGCTACCGGCCACCTGTAGTGGCCTGATGAGCTGTCGTGCTGCCGGTCACCTATAGTGGAATGGTGAGCTGTCGTGCTACCGGCCACTTATGGTGGCCTGGTGAGTTGTCGTGCCACCGGCCACTTGTGGTGGCCTGGTGAGTTATCGTGCTGCCGGTAACTTATGGTGCCCTGGTGAGCTGTCGTGCTGCCGGCCACTTTTAGTGGCCTGGTGAGCTGTTGTGCTGCCGGTCACCTATAGTGGCATGGTGAGCTGTCGTGCTGCCGGCCACCTATAGTGGCCTGGTGAGCTGTCGAGCTGCCAGCAACCTATAATGGCCTGGTGAGCAGTCGTGCTGTCGGCCACCTATAGTGGCATGGTGAGCTGTCGTGCTGCCTACCACTTATAGTGGCCTGGTGAGCTGTCGAGATGCCGGCCACCTATAATGGCCTGGTAAGCTGTCGAAATGCCGGCCACCTATAGTGGCCTAGTGAGCTGTCGTGCTGCCGGTCACCTATAGTGGCCTGGTGAGCTGTCGTGCTGCCGGCCACCTATAGCGGCCTGGTGAGCTGTCGTGCTGCCGGCCACCTAAAGTGGCCTGGTGAGCTGTCGTGCTGCTGGCCACCTATAGTGGCCTGGTGAGCTGTCGTGGTGCCGGCCACCTATAGTGGCCTGGTGAGCTGTCGTGCTGCCGGCCACCTATAGTGCCCTGGTGAGCTGTCGTGCTTCCGCCAACTATAGTGGCCTGGTAAGCTGTCGTGCTGCCGGCCACCTATAGTGGCCTGGTGAGCTGTCGTGCTGCCGGCCACCTTTAGTGGCCTGGCGAGCTGTCGTGCTGCCGGCCACCTATAGTGGCCTGGTGAGCTGGCGTGCTGCCGGCCACCTATAGTGCCCTGGTGAGCTGTCGTGCTTCCGCCAACTATAGTGGCCTGGTAAGCTGTCGTGCTGCCGGCCACCTATAATGGACTGGTGAGCTGTCGTGCTGCCGGCCACCTTTAGTGGCCTGGCGAGCTGTCGTGCTGCCGGCCACCTATAATGGCCTGGTGAGCAGTCGTGCTGTCGGCCACCTATAGTGGCATGGTGAGCTGTCGTGCTGCCTACCACTTATAGTGGCCTGGTGAGCTGTCGAGATGCCGGCCACCTATAATGGACTGGTAAGCTGTCGAAATGCCGGCCACCTATGGTGGCCTAGTGAGCTGTCGTGCTGCCGGCCACCTATAGTGGCCTGGTGATCTGTCATGCTGCCGGCCACCTATAGTGGCCTGGTGAGCTGTCGTGCTGCTGGCCACCTATAGTGCCCTGGTGAGCTGTCGTGCTTCCGCCAACTATAGTGGCCTGGTAAGCTGTCGTGCTGCCGGCCACCTATAGTGGCCTGGTGAGCTGTCGTGCTGCCGGCCACCTTTAGTGGCCTGGCGAGCTGTCGTGCTGCCGGCCACCTATAGTGGCCTGGTGAGCTGGCGTGCTGCCGGCCACCTATAGTGGCCTGGTGAGCTGTCGTGCTGCCGGCCACCTAGAGCGGCCTGGTGAGCTGTCGTGCTGTCGGCCACCTATAGTGGCCTGGTGAGCTGTCGTGCTACCGGCCACCTGTAGTGGCCTGATGAGCTGTCGTGCTGCCGGTCACCTATAGTGGAATGCAGGGCTGTCGTGCCACCGGCCATTTACGGTGGCCTGGTGAATTGTCGTGCCGCCGGTAACTTATGGTGGCCTGGTGAGCTGTCGTCCTGCCGGCCACTTTTAGTGGACTGGTGAGCTGTCGTGCTGAGGGCCACCTATAATGGCCTGGTGAGCTGTCGTGCTGCCGGCTACCTATAGTGGCCTCCTAGTGGCCACCTTTAGTGGCCTGGTGAGCTGTTGTGCTGCCGGTCACCTATAGTGGCATGGTGAGCTGTCGTGCTGCCGGCCACCTATAGTGCCCTGCTGAGCTGTCGTGCTACCAGCCAGTTATGGTGGCCTGGTGAGCTGTCGTGCTGCCGGCCACCTAGAGCGGCCTGGTGAGCTGTCGGGCCGCCGGGCACCTATAGTGGCGTGGTGAGCTGTCAAGATGCCGGCAACCTTTAGTGGCCCGGTGAGCTGTGGTCCTGCCGGCCACCTATAGTGGTCTGGTGAGCTGTCGTGCTGCCGGCCACCTATAGTGCCCTGGTGAGCTGTCGTGCTCCCGGTCACCTATAGTGGCCTGGTGAGTTGTCGTGCCGCCTGTAACTTATGGTGGCCTGGTGAGCTGTCGAGCTGCAGGCAACCTATAATGGCCTGGTGAGCAGTCGTGCTGTCGGCCACCTATAGTGGCATGGTGAGCTGTCGTGCTGCCTACCACTTATAGTGGCCTGGTGAGCTGTCGAGATGCCGGCCACCTATAATGGACTGGTAAGCTGTCGAAATGCCGGCCACCTATAGTGGCCTAGTGAGCTGTCGTGCTGCCGCCCACCTATAGTGGCCTGGTGAGCTGTCGTGCTGCCGGCCACCTATAGTGGCCTGGTGAGCTGTCGTGCTGCCGGCCACCTATAGTGCCCTGGTGAGCTGTCGTGCTTCCGCCAACTATAGTGGCCTGGTAAGCTGTCGTGCTGCCGGCCACCTATAGTGGCCTGGTGAGCTGTCGTGCTGCCGGCCACCTTTAGTGGCCTGGCGAGCTGTCGTGCTGCCGGCCACCTATAGTGGCCTGGTGAGCTGGCGTGCTGCCGGCCACCTATAGTGGCCTGGTGAGCTGTCGTGCTGCCGGCCACCTAGAGCGGCCTGGTGAGCTGTCGTGCTGTCGGCCACCTATAGTGGCCTGGTGAGCTGTCGTGCTACCGGCCACCTGTAGTGGCCTGATGAGCTGTCGTGCTGCCGGTCACCTATAGTGGAATGGTGGGCTGTCGTGCTACCGGCCACTTATGGTGGCCTGGTGAGTTGTCGTGCCACCGGCCACTTGTGGTGGCCTGGTGAGTTATCGTGCTGCCGGTAACTTATGGCGCCCTGGTGAGCTGTCGTGGTGCCGGGCACCTAGAGTGGCCTGATGAGCTCTCGTGCTGCCGGCCACCTATAGTGGCCTGGTGAGCTGTCGTGCTACCGGCCACCTGTAGTGGCCTGATGAGCTGTCGTGCTGCCGGTCACCTATAGTGGAATGGTGAGCTGTCGTGCTACCGGCCACTTATGGTGGCCTGGTGAGTTGTCGTGCCACCGGCCACTTGTGGTGGCCTGGTGAGTTATCGTGCTGCCGGTAACTTATGGTGCCCTGGTGAGCTGTCGTGCTGCCGGCCACTTTTAGTGGCCTGGTGAGCTGTTGTGCTGCCGGTCACCTATAGTGGCATGGTGAGCTGTCGTGCTGCCGGCCACCTATAGTGGCCTGGTGAGCTGTCGAGCTGCCAGCAACCTATAATGGCCTGGTGAGCAGTCGTGCTGTCGGCCACCTATAGTGGCATGGTGAGCTGTCGTGCTGCCTACCACTTATAGTGGCCTGGTGAGCTGTCGAGATGCCGGCCACCTATAATGGCCTGGTAAGCTGTCGAAATGCCGGCCACCTATAGTGGCCTAGTGAGCTGTCGTGCTGCCGGTCACCTATAGTGGCCTGGTGAGCTGTCGTGCTGCCGGCCACCTATAGCGGCCTGGTGAGCTGTCGTGCTGCCGGCCACCTAAAGTGGCCTGGTGAGCTGTCGTGCTGCTGGCCACCTATAGTGGCCTGGTGAGCTGTCGTGGTGCCGGCCACCTATAGTGGCCTGGTGAGCTGTCGTGCTGCCGGCCACCTATAGTGCCCTGGTGAGCTGTCGTGCTTCCGCCAACTATAGTGGCCTGGTAGGCTGTCGTGCTGCCGGCCACCTATAGTGGCCTAGTGAGCTGTCGTGCTGCCGGCCACCTTTAGTGGCCTGGCGAGCTGTCGTGCTGCCGGCCACCTATAGTGGCCTGGTGAGCTGGCGTGCTGCCGGCCACCTATAGTGGCCTGGTGAGCTGTCGTGCTGCCGGCCACCTATAGCGGCCTGGTGAGCTGTCGTGCTGTCGGCCACCTATAGTGGCATGGTAAGCTGTCGAGATGCCGCCACCTATAGTGGCCTGGTGAGCTGTCGTGCTGCCGACCACCTATAGTGGCCTTGTGAGCTGTCGTGCTGCCGGCCACCTATAGTGGCCTGGTGAGCTGGCGTGCTGCCGGCCACCTATAGTGGCCTGGTGAGCTGTCGTGCTGCCGGCCACCTATAGCGGCCTGGTGAGCTGTCGTGCTGTCGGCCACCTATAGTGGCATGGTAAGCTGTCGAGATGCCGCCACCTATAGTAGCCTGGTGAGCTGTCGTGCTGCCGGCCACCTATAGCGGCCTTGTGAGCTGTCGTGCTGCCGGCCACCTATAGTGGCCTGGTGAGCTGTCGTGCTGCCGGTCACCAATAGTGAACTGGTGAGCTGTCGTGCTACCGGCCACTTAGGGTGGCCTGGTGAGGTGTCGTGCCACCGGCCACTTATGGTGGCCTGGTGAGTTATCGTGCCTCCGGTAACTTATGGTGGCCTGTTGAGCTGTCGTGCTGCCGGCCAATTTTAGTGGCCTGGTGAGTTGTTGTGCTGCCGGTCACCTATAGTGGCCTGGTGAGCTGTCGTGCTGCCGGCCACTTATAGTGGCCTGGTGAGCTGTCGTGCTACCGGCCACCTATAGTGGCTTGGTGAGCTGTCGTGCTACCGGCCACCTATAGTGGTCTGGTGAGCTGTCCTGCTGCCGGCCACCTATAGTGGCCTGGTGAGCTGTAGTGCTGCTGGCCACCTATAGTTGCCTGGTGAGCTGTCGTGCTGCCGGGCACCTATAGTGGGCTGATGAGCTGTCGTGCTGCCGGCCACTTATGGTGGCTGGTGAGCTGTAATGCTACCAGCTACTTATGGTGGCCTGGTGAGCTGTCGTGCTACCAGCCACTTATGGTGGCCTGGTGAGCTGTCGTGCTACCAGCCACTTATGGTGGCCTGGTGATCTGTCGTGCTGCCGGCCACCTATAGTGGCCTGGTGAGCTGTAGTGCTGCCGGCCACCTATAATGGCCTGGTGAGCTGTCGTGCTGCCGGCTACCTATAGTGGCCTGGTGAGCTGTCGTGCTGCCGGCCACCTATAGTGGCCTGGTGAGCTGTCGTGCTGCCGGTCACCTAGAGTGGACTGGTGAGCTGTCGTGCTACCGGCCACTTATGGTGGCCTGGTGAGTTATCGTGCCTCCGGTAACTTATGGTGGCCTGTTGAGCTGTCGTGCTGCCGGCCAATTTTAGTGGCCTGGTGAGTTGTTGTGCTGCCGGTCACCTATAGTGGCCTGGTGAGCTGTCGTGCTGCCGGCCACTTATAGTGGCCTGGTGAGCTGTCGTGCTACCGGCCACCTATAGTGGCTTGGTGAGCTGTCGTGCTACCGGCCACCTATAGTGGTCTGGTGAGCTGTCCTGCTGCCGGCCACCTATAGTGGCCTGGTGAGCTGTAGTGCTGCTGGCCACCTATAGTTGCCTGGTGAGCTGTCGTGCTGCCGGGCACCTATAGTGGGCTGATGAGCTGTCGTGCTGCCGGCCACTTATGGTGGCTGGTGAGCTGTAATGCTACCAGCTACTTATGGTGGCCTGGTGAGCTGTCGTGCTACCAGCCACTTATGGTGGCCTGGTGAGCTGTCGTGCTACCAGCCACTTATGGTGGCCTGGTGATCTGTCGTGCTGCCGGCCACCTATAGTGGCCTGGTGAGCTGTAGTGCTGCCGGCCACCTATAATGGCCTGGTGAGCTGTCGTGCTGCCGGCTACCTATAGTGGCCTGGTGAGCTGTCGTGCTGCCGGCCACCTATAGTGGCCTGGTGAGCTGTCGTGCTGCCGGCCACCTAGAGTGGACTGGTGAGCTGTCGTGCTACCGGCCACTTATGGTGGCCTGGCGAGCTGTCGTGCCACCGGCCACTTATGGTGGCCTGTTGAGCTGTCGTGCTACCAGCTACTTATGGTGGCCTGGTGAGCGGTCGTGGTGCCGGCCACCTATAGTGGCCTGGTGAGCTGTAGTGCTGCCGGCCACCTATAGTGGCCTGGTGAGCTGTAGTGCTGCCGGCTACCTATAGTGGCCTGGTGAGCTGTCGTGCTGCCGGCCACATATAGTGGCCTGGTGAGCTGGTGTGCTGCCGGCCACCTATAGTGGCCTGGTGAGCTGTCGAGATGTCCTCCTCCTATAATGGCCTGGTAAGCTGTCGAGATGCCGCCACCTATAGTGGCCTGGTGAGCTGTCGTGCTGCCGGCCACCTATAGTGGCCTTGTGAGCTGTCGTGCTGCCGGCCACCTAGAGTGGCCTGGTGAGCTGTCGTGCTGCCGGCCACCTATAGTGGCCTGGTGAGCTGTCGTGCTGCCGGCCACCTATAGTGGCCTGGTGAGCTGTCGTGCTGCCGGCCACCTATAGTGGCCTGGTGAACTGTCGTGCTGCCGGCCACCTATAGTGGCCTGGTGAACTGTCGTGCTGCCGGCCACCTATAGTGGCCTGACGAGCTGTCGTGCTGCCGGCCACCTATAGTGCCCTGGTGAGCTGTCGTGCTACCGGCCACCTTTAGTGGCCTGGTGAGCTGTCGTGCTGCCGGCCACCTATAGTGTCCTGGTGAGCTGTCGTGCTGCCGCCACCTACAGTGGCCTGGTAAGCTGTCGTGCTGCCGGCCACCTATAGTGGCCTGGTGAGCTGTCGTGCTGCCGGCCACCTATAGTGTCCTGGTGAGCTGTCGTGCTGCCGGCCACCTTTAAGTGGCCTGGTGAGCTGTCGTGCTACCGGCCACCTATAGCGACCTGGTGAGCTGTCGTGCTGCCGGTCACATATAGTGGCCTGGTGAGCTGTAGTGCTACCGTCCACTTACGGTGGCCTGGTGAGCTGTCGTGCCACCGGCCACCTATAGTGGCCTGGTGAGCTGTCGTGCTGCCGGGCACCTATAGTGCCCTGGTGAGCTGTCGTGCTACCGGCCACCTTTAGTGGCCTGGTGAGCTGTCGTGCTGCCGACCACCTATAGTGCCCTGGTGAGCTGTCGTGCTGCCGCCACCTACAGTGGCCTGGTAAGCTGTCGTGCTGCCGGCCACCTATAGTGGCCTGGTGAGCTGTCGTGCTGCCGGCCACCTATAGTGTCCTGGTGAGCTGTCGTGCTGCCGGCCACCCATAGTGGCCTGGTGAGCTGGCGTGCTGCCGGCCACCTATAGTGGCCTGGTGAGCTGTCGTGCTGCCGGCCACCTATAGTGGTCTGGTGAGAGTTCGTGCTGCCGGCCGCCTGTAGTGGTCTGGTGAGCTGTCGGGCTGCCGGCCACTTATGGTGGCCTGGTGAGCTGTCGTGCCACCGGCCACTTATAGTGGCCTGGTGAGCTGTCAAAATGCCGGCCACCTATAGTGGCCTGGTGAGCTTCCGTGCTGCCGGCCACCTATAGTGGCCTGGTGAGCAGTTGTGCAGCCGGTTACCTATAATGGCCTGGTGAGCTGTCGTGCTGCCGGCCACCTATAGTGCCCTGGTGAGCTGTCGTGCTGCCGGTCACCTATAGTGGCCTGGTGAGTTGTCGTGCCGCCGGTAACTTATGGTGGCCTAGTGAGCTGTCGTGCTGCCGCCCACCTATAGGGGCCTGGTGAGCTGTCGTGCTACCGGCCACCTATAGTGACCTGTTGAGCTGTCTTGCTGCCGGTCACCTATAGTGGCCGGGTGAGCTGTCGTGCTGCCGGCCACCTATAGTGGTCTGGTGAGAGCTCGTGCTGCCGGCCGCCTGTAGTGGTCTGGTGAGCTGTCGGGCTGCCGGCCACTTATGGTGGCCTGGTGAGCTGTCGTGCCACCGGCCACTTATAGTGGCCTGGTGAGCTGTCAAAATGCCGGCCACCTATAGTGGCCTGATGAGCTGTCGAGCTGCCAGCAACCTATAATGGCCTGGTGAGCAGTCGTGCTGTCGGCCACCTATAGTGGCATGGTGAGCTGTCGTGCTGCCTACCACTTATAGTGGCCTGGTGAGCTGTCGAGATGCCGGCCACCTATAATGGCCTGGTAAGCTGCCGAAATGCCGGCCACCTATAGTGGCCTAGTGAGCTGTCGTGCTGCCGGCCACCTATAGTGGCCTGGTGAGCTGTCGTGCTGCCGGCCACCTATAGTGGCCTGGTGAGCTATCGTGCTGCCGGCCACCTATAGTGCCCTGGTGAGCTGTCGTGCTTCCGCCAACTATAGTGGCCTGGTAAGCTGTCGTGCTGCCGGCCACCTATAGTGGTCTGGTGAGCTGTCGTGCTGCCGGCCACCTTTAGTGGCCTGGCGAGCTGTCGTGCTGCCGGCCACCTATAGTGGCCTGGTGAGCTGGCGTGCTGCCGGCCACCTATAGTGGCCTGGTGAGCTGTCGTGCTGCCGGCCACCTAGAGCGGCCTGGTGAGCTGTCGTGCTGTCGGCCACCTATAGTGGCCTGGTGAGCTGTCGTGCTACCGGCCACCTGTAGTGGCCTGATGAGCTGTCGTGCTGCCGGTCACCTATAGTGGAATGGTGAGCTGTCGTGCTACCGGCCACTTATGGTGGCCTGGTGAGTTGTCGTGCCACCGGCCACTTGTGGTGGCCTGGTGAGTTATCGTGTTGCCGGTAACTTATGGTGCCCTGGTGAGCTGTCGTGGTGCCGGGCACCTAGAGTGGCCTGGTGAGCTCTCGTGCTGCCGACCACCTATAGTGGCCTGGTGAGCTGTCGTGCTACCGGCCACCTGTAGTGGCCTGATGAGCTGTCGTGCTGCCGGTCACCTATAGTGGAATGGTGAGCTGTCGTGCTACCGGCCACTTATGGTGGCCTGGTGAGTTGTCGTGCCACCAGCCACTTGTGGTGGCCTGGTGAGTTATCGTGCCGCCGGTAACTTATGGTGCCCTGGTGAGCTGTCGTGCTGCCGGCCACTTTTAGTGGCCTGGTGAGCTGTTGTGCTGCCGGTCACCTATAGTGGCATGGTGAGCTGTCGTGCTGCCGGCCACCTATAGTGGCCTGGTGAGCTGTCGAGCTGCCAGCAACCTATAATGGCCTGGTGAGCAGTCGTGCCACCTATAGTGGCATGGTGAGCTGTCGTGCTGCCTACCACTTATAGTGGCCTGGTGAGCTGTCGAGATGCCGGCCACCTATAATGGCCTGGTAAGCTGCCGAAATGCCGGCCACCTATATTGGCCTAGTGAGCTGTCGTGCTGCCGGCCACCTATAGTGGCCTGGTGATCTGTCGTGCTGCCGGCCACCTATAGCGGCCTGGTGAGCTGTCGTGCTGCCGGCCACCTATAGTGGCCTGGTGAGCTGTCGTGCTGCTGGCCACCTATAGTGGCCTGGTGAGCTGTCGTGCTGCCGGCCACCTATAGTGGCCTGGTGAGCTGTCGTGCTGCCGGCCACCTATAGTGCCCTGGTCAGCTGTCGTGCTTCCGCCAACTATAGTGGCCTGGTAAGCTGTCGTGCTGCCGGCTGTCATGCTACCGGCCACTTAGGGTGGCCTGGTGAGGTGTCGTGCCACCGGCCACTTATGGTGGCCTGGTGAGTTATCGTGCCGCCGGTAACTTATGGTGGCCTGTTGAGCTGTCGTGCTGCAGGCCAATTTTAGTGGCCTGGTGAGCTGTTGTGTTGCCGGTCACCTATAGTGGCCTGGTGAGCTGTCGTGCTGCCGGCCACTTATAGTGGCCTGGTGAGCTGTCGTGCTACCGGCCACCTATAGTGGCTTGGTGAGCTGTCGTGCTACCGGCCACCTATAGTGGTCTGCTGAGCTGTCCTGCTGCCGGCCACCTATAGTGGCCTGGTGAGCTGTAGTGCTGCTGGCCACCTATAGTGGCCTGGTGAGCTGTCGTGCTGCCGGGCACCTATAGTGGGCTGGTGAGCTGTCGTGCTGCCGGCCACTTATGGTGGCTGGTGAGCTGTAATGCTACCAGCTACTTATGGTGGCCTGGTGAGCTGTCGTGCTACCAGCCACTTATGGTGGCCTGGTGAGCTGTCGTGCTACCAGCCACTTATGGTGGGCTGGTGATCTGGCGTGCTGCCGGCCACCTATATTGGCCTGGTGAGCTGTAGTGCTGCCGGCCACCTATAATGGCCTGGTGAGCTGTCGTGCTGCCGGCTACCTATAGTGGCCTGGTGAGCTGTCGTGCTGCCGGCCACCTATAGTGGCCTGGTGAGCTGTCGTGCTGCCAGTCACCTATAGTGGACTGGTGAGCTGTCGTGCTACCGGCCACTTATGGTGGCCTGGCGAGCTGTCGTGCCACCGGCCACTTATGGTGGCCTGGTGAGCTGTCGTGCTACCAGCTACTTATGGTGGCCTGGTGAGCTGTCGTGCTACCAGCCACTTATGGTGGCCTGGTGAGCGATCGTGGTGCCGGCCACCTATAGTGGCCTGGTGAGCTGTCGTGCTGCCGGCCACCTATAGTGGCCTGGTGAGCTGTCGTGCTGCCGGCCACCTATAGTGGACTGGTGAGCTGTCGTGCTACCGGCCACTTATGGTGGCCTGGCGAGCTGTCGTGCCACCGGCCACTTATGGTGGCCTGGTGAGCTGTCGTGCTACCAGCTACTTATGGTGGCCTGGTGAGCTGTCGTGCTACCAGCCACTTATGGTGGCCTGGTGAGCGATCGTGCTACCGGCCACTTATGGTGGCCTGGCGAGCTGTCGTGCCACCGGCCACTTATGGTGGCCTGGCGAGCTGTCGTGCCACCGGCCACTTATGGTGGCCTGGTGAGCTGTCGTGCTACCAGCTACTTATGGTGGCCTGGTGAGCTGTCGTGCTACCGGCCACCTATAGTGGCTTGGTGAGCTGTCGTGCTACCGGCCACCTATAGTGGTCTGCTGAGCTGTCCTGCTGCCGGCCACCTATAGTGGCCTGGTGAGCTGTAGTGCTGCTGGCCACCTATAGTGGCCTGGTGAGCTGTCGTGCTGCCGGCCACCTATAGTGGCCTGGTGAGCTGTCGAGATGTCCTCCTCCTATAATGGCCTGGTAAGCTGTCGAGATGCCGCCACCTATAGTGGCCTGGTGAGCTGTCGTGCTGCCGGCCACCTATAGTGGCCTTGTGAGCTGTCGTGCTGCCGGCCACCTATAGTGGCCTGGTGAGCTGTCGTGCTGCCGGCCACCTGTAGTGGCCTGGTGAGCTATCGTGCTGCCGGCCACCTATAGTGGCCTGGTGAGCTGTCGTACTGCCGGCCACCTATAGTGGCCTGGTGAACTGTCGTGCTGCCGGCCACCTATAGTGGCCTGACGAGCTGTCGTGCTGCCGGCCACCTATAGTGCCCTGGTGAGCTGTCGTGCTACCGACCACCTTTTGTGGCCTGGTGAGCTGTCGTGCTGCCGGCCACCTATAGTGCCCTGGTGAGCTGTCGTGCTGCCGCTACCTACAGTGGCCTGGTAAGCTGTCGTGCTGCCGGCCACCTATAGTGGCCTGGTGAGCTGTCGTGCTGCCGGCCACCTATAGTGTCCTGCTGAGCTGTCGTGCTGCCGGCCACCTATAGTGGCCTGGTGAGCTGTCGTGCTACCGGCCACCTATAGCGACCTGGTGAGCTGTCGTGCTGCCGGTCACATATAGTGGCCTGGTGAGCTGTAGTGCTACCGTCCACTTACGGTGGCCTGGTGAGCTGTCGTGCCACCGGCCACCTACAGTGGCCTGGTGAGCTGTCGTGCTGCCGGGCACCTATAGTGGCCTGGTGACCTGTTGTGCCACCGGCCACCTATAGTGGCCTGGTGAGCTGTCAGGATGCCGGCCACCTTTAGTGGCCTGGTGAGCTGTCGTGCTGCCGGCCACCTATAGTGTCCTGGTGAACTGTCGTGCTGCCGGCCACCTATAGTGGCCTGGTGAGCTGTCGTGCTGCCGGCCACCTATAGTGGCCTGGTGAACTGTCGTGCTGCCGGCCAACTATAGTGGCCTGGTGAGCTGTCGTGTTGTCGGCCACCTATAGTGGCCTGGTGAACTGTCGTGCTGCCGGCCACCTATAGTGGCCTGACGAGCTGTCGTGCTGCCGGCCACCTATAGTGCCCTGGTGAGCTGTCGTCCTACCGGCCACCTTTAGTGGCCTGGTGAGCTGTCGTGCTGCCGGCCACCTATAGTGGCCTGGTGACCTGTTGTGCCACCGGCCACCTATAGTGTCCTGGTGAGCTGTCAATATGCCGGCCACCTTTAGTGGCCTGGTGAACTGTCGCGCTGCCGACCACCTATAGTGGCCTGGTGAGCTGTCGTGCTGCCGGCCACTTATAGTGGCCTGGTGAGCTGTCGAGATGTCGGCCTCCTATAAAGGCCTGGTAAGCTGTCGAGATGCCGCAACCTATAGTGGCCTGGTGAGCTGTCTTGCTGCCGGCCACCTATAGTGGCCTGGTGAGCTGTCGTGCTGCCGGCCACTTATAGTGGCCTGGTGAGCTGTCGTGCTACCGGCCACCTATAGTGACTTGGTGAACTGTCGAGCTGCCGGTCACCTATAGGGGCCTGGTGAGCTGTCGTTCTGCCGGCCATCTATAGTGGCCTGGTGAGCTGTCGTGCTGCCAGCCACCTATAGTGGACTGGTGAGCTGTCGTACTACCGGCCACTTATAGTGGCCTGGAGAGCTGTCGTGCTACCGGCCACCTATAGTGCCCTGGTAAGTTGACGTGCTACCAGCCATTTATGGTTGCCTGGTGAGCTTTCTCGGTACCGGGCACCTATAGTGGCCTGGTGAGCTGTCAAGATGCCGGCAACCATTAGTGGCCTGGTTAGCTGTCGTGCTACCGGCCACCTATAGTGGCCTGGTGAGCTGTCGTGCTGCCGGCCACCTATAGTGGCCTGGTGAGCTGTCGTGCTGCCGGCCACCTATAGTATCCTGGTGAGCTGTCGTGCTGCCGGCCACATATAGTGGCCTGGTGAGCTGTCAAGATGCCGGCCACCTTTAGTGACCTGGTGAGCTGTCGTGCTGCCGGCCACCTATAGTGGCCTGGTGAGCTGTCGTGCTGCCGGCCACCTATAGTGTCCTGGTGAGCTGTCGTGCTACCGGCAACCTATAATGCCCTGGTGAGCTGTCGTGCTACCGGCCACCTATAGTGGCCTGGTGAGCTGTCGAGGTGCCGGCCACTTACATATATTGGCCTGGTGAGCTGTCGGGCCACTGGCCACCTATAGTGTCCTGGTGAGCTGTCGTGCTGCCGGCCACCTAGAGCGGCCTGGTGAGCTGTCGTGCTGTCGGCCACCTATAGTGGCATGGTGAGCTGTCGTGCTGCCGGCCACTTATAGTGGCCTGGTGAGCTGTCGAGATGTCGAGATGTCGGCCTCCTATAATGGCCTGGTAAGCTGTCGAGATGCCGCAACCTATAGTGGTCTGGTGAGCTGTCGTGCTGCCGGCCACTTATAGTGGCCTGGTGAGCTGTCGTGCTGCCGGCCACTTATAGTGGCCTGGTGAGCTGTCGTGCTACCGGCCACCTCTAGTGACTTGGTGAACTGTCGAGCTGCCGGTCACCTATAGGGGCCTGGTGAGCTGTCCTTCTGCCGGCCATCTATAGTGGCCTGGTGAGCTGTCGTGCTGCCAGCCACCTTTAGTGGACTGGTGAGCTGTCGTACTACCGGCCACTTATAGTGGCCTGGTGAGCTGTCGTGCTGCCGGCCACCTATAGTGGCCTGGTGAGCTGTCAAAATGCCGGCCACCTTTAGTGGCCTGGTGAGCTGTCGTGTTGCCGGCCAACTGTAGTGGCCTGGTGAGTTGTCGTGCTACCGGCCACCTATAGTACCCTGGTGAGCTGTCGTGCTGCCGGTCACCTATAGTGCCCTGGTGAGAGGTCGTGCTACCGGCCACTTATAGTGGCCTGGTGAGCTGTCGTGCCACCGGCCACCTATAGTGGCCTAGTGAGCTGTCAAGATGCTGGCGACCTATAGTGCCCTGGTTAGCTGTCGTGCTGCCGGCCACCTATACTGGCCTGGTGAGCTGTCGTGCTGCCGGCCACCTATAGTGGCCTGGTGAGCTGTCGTGCTGCCGGTCACATATAGTGCCCTGGTGAGCTGTCGTGCTACCGGCCACTTATAGAGGCCTGGTGAGCTGTCGTGCCACCGGCCACCTATAGTGGCCTAGTGAGCTGTCAAGATGCTGGCGACCTATAGTGGCCTGGTGAGCTGTCGTGCTGCCGGCCACCTGTAGTGGACTGGTGAGTTGTCGTGCTTCCGGCCACCTATAGTACCCTGGTGAGCTGTCGTGCTGCCGGCCACATATAGTGGCCTGGTGAGCTGTCAAGATGCCGGCGACCTATAGTGGCCTGGTGAGCTGTCGTGCTGCCGGCCACCTATAGCGACCTGGTGAGCTGTCGTGCTGCCGGTCACATATAGTGGCCTGGTGAGCTGTCGTGCTGCCGGCCACCTATAGTGCCCTGGTGAGCTGTCGTGCTACCGGCCACCTTTAGTGGCCTGGTCAGCTGTCGTGCTGCCGGCCACCTCTAGTGCCCTGGTGAGCTGTCGTGCTGCCGCCACCTACAGTGGCCTGGTAAGCTGTCGTGCTGCCGGCCACCTATAGTGGCCTGGTGAGCTGTCGTGCTGCCGGCCACCTAAAGTGTCCTGGTGAGCTGTCGTGCTGCCGGCCACCTATAGTGGCCTGGTGAGCTGTCGTGCTACCGGCCACCTATAGCGACCTGGTGAGCTGTCGTGCTGCCGGTCACATATAGTGGCCTGGTGAGCTGTAGCGCTACCGTCCACTTACGGTGGCCTGGTGAGCTGTCGTGCCACCGGCCACCTATAGTGGCCTGGTGAGCTGTCGTGCTTCCGGGCACCTATAGTGGCCTGGTGACCTGTTGTGCCACCGGCCACCTATAGTGGCCTGGTGAGCTGTCAAGATGCCGGCCACCTTTAGTGGCCTGGTGAGCTGTCGTGCTGCCGGCCACCTATAGTGGCCTGGTGAGCTGTCGTGCTGCCGGCCACCTATAGTGGCCTGGTGAGCTGTCGTGCTGCCGGCCACCTATAGTGGCCTGGTGAGCTGTCGTGCTGCCGGCCAACTATAGTGGCCTGGTGAGCTGTCGTGTTGTCGGCCACCTATAGTGGCCTGGTGAACTGTCGTGCTGCCGGCCACCTACAGTGGCCTGACGAGCTGTCGTGCTGCCGGCCACCTATAGTGCCCTGGTGAGCTGTCGTCCTACCGGCCACCTTTAGTGGCCTGGTGAGCTGTCGTGCTGCCGGCCACATATAGTGGCCTGGTGACCTGTTGTGCCACCGGCCACCTATAGTGTCCTGGTGAGCTGTCAAGATGCCGGCCACCTTTAGTGGCCTGGTGAACTGTCGTGCTGCCGGCCACCTATAGTGGCCTGGTGAGCTGTCGTGCTGCCGGCCACCTATAGTGGCCTGGTGAGCTGTCGTGCTGCCGGCCACCTATAGTGGCCTGGTGAACTGTCGTGCTGCCGGCCACCTATAGTGGCCTGACGAGCTGTCGTGCTGCCGGCCACCTATAGTGCCCTGGTGAGCTGTCGTGCTACCGGCCACCTTTAGTGGCCTGGTGAGCTGTCGTGCTGCCGGCCACCTCTAGTTCCCTGGTGAGCTGTCGTGCTGCCGCCACCTACAGTGGCCTGGTAAGCTGTCGTGCTGCCGGCCACCTATAGTGGCCTGGTGAGCTGTCGTGCTGCCGGCCACCTAAAGTGTCCTGGTGAGCTGTCGTGCTGCCGGCCACCTATAGTGGCCTGGTGAGCTGTCATGCTACCGGCCACCTATAGCGACCTGGTGAGCTGTCGTGCTGCCGGTCACATATAGTGGCCTGGTGAGCTGTAGTGCTACCGTCCACTTACGGTGGCCTGGTGAGCTGTCGTGCCACCGGCCACCTATAGTGGCCTGGTGAGCTGTCGTGCTTCCGGGCACCTATAGTGGCCTGGTGACCTGTTGTGCCACCGGCCACCTATAGTGGCCTGGTGAGCTGTCAAGATGCCGGCCACCTTTAGTGGCCTGGTGAGCTGTCGTGCTGCCGGCCACCTATAGTGGCCTGGTGAGCTGTCGTGCTGCCGGCCACCTATAGTGGCCTGGTGAGCTGTCGTGCTGCCGGCCACCTATAGTGGCCTGGTGAGCTGTCGTGCTGCCGGCCAACTATAGTGGCCTGGTGAGCTGTCGTGTTATCGGCCACCTATAGTGGCCTGGTGAACTGTCGTGCTGCCGGCCACCTATAGTGCCCTGGTGAGCTGTCGTCCTACCGGCCACCTTTAGTGGCCTGGTGAGCTGTCGTGCTGCCGGCCACCTATAGTGGCCTGGTGACCTGTTGTGCCACCGGCCACCTATAGTGTCCTGGTGAGCTGTCAAGATGCCGGCCACCTTTAGTGGCCTGGTGAACTGTCGCGCTGCCGACCACCTATAGTGGCCTGGTGAGCTGTCGTGCTGCCGGCCACTTATAGTGGCCTGGTGAGCTGTCGAGATGTCGGCCTCCTATAAAGGCCTGGTAAGCTGTCGAGATGCCGCAACCTATAGTGGCCTGGTGAGCTGTCTTGCTGCCGGCCACCTATAGTGGCCTGGTGAGCTGTCGTGCTGCCGGCCACTTGTAGTGGCCTGGTGAGCTGTCGAGATGTCGGCCTCCTATAATGGCCTGGTAAGCTGTCGAGATGCCGCAACCTATAGTGGCCTGGTGAGCTGTCGTGCTGCCGGCCACCTATAGTGGTCTGGTGAGTTGTCGTGCTGCCGGCCACTTATAGTGGCCTGGTGAGCTGTCGTGCTGCCGGCCACTTATAGTGGCCTGGTGAGTTGTCGTGCTACCGGCCACCTATAGTGACTTGGTGAACTGTCGAGCTGCCGGTCACCTATAGGGGCCTGGTGAGCTGTCGTTCTGCCGGCCATCTATAGTGGCTTGGTGAGCTGTCGTGCTGCCAGCCACCTATAGTGCACTGGTGAGCTGTCGTACTACCGGCCACTTATAGTGGCCTGGAGAGCTGTCGTGCTACCGGCCACCTATAGTGCCCTGGTAAGCTGACGTGCTACCAGCCATTTATGGTTGCCTGGTGAGCTTTCGTGGTGCCGGGCACCTATAGTGGCCTGGTGAGCTGTCAAGATGCCGACAACCATTAGTGGCCTGGTTAGCTGTCGTGCTACCGGCCACCTATAGTGGCCTGGTGAGCTGTCGTGCTTCCGGGCACCTATAGTGGCCTGGTGACCTGTTGTGCCACCGGCCACCTATAGTGGCCTGGTGAGCTGTCAAGATGCCGGCCACCTTTAGTGGCCTGGTGAGCTGTCGTGCTGCCGGCCACCTATAGTGGCCTGGTGAGCTGTCGTGCTGCCGGCCACCTATAGTGGCCTGGTGAGCTGTCGTGCTGCCGGCCACCTATAGTGGCCTGGTGAACTGTCGTGCTGCCGGCCACCTATAGTGGCCTGACGAGCTGTCGTGCTGCCGGCCACCTATAGTGGCCTGGTGAACTGTCGTGCTGCCGGCCACCTATAGTGGCCTGGTGAGCTGTCGTGCTGCCGGCCACCTATAGTGTCCTGGTGAGCTGTCGTGCTACCGGCAACCTATAATGCCCTGGTGAGCTGTCGTGCTACCGGCCACCTATAGTGGCCTGGTGAGCTGTCGAGGTGCCGGCCACTTACATATATTGGCCTGGTGAGCTGTCGGGCCACTGGCCACCTATAGTGTCCTGGTGAGCTGTCGTGCTGCCGGCCACCTAGAGCGGCCTGGTGAGCTGTCGTGCTGTCGGCCACCTATAGTGGCATGGTGAGCTGTCGTGCTGCCGGCCACTTATAGTGGCCTGGTGAGCTGTCGAGATGTCGAGATGTCGGCCTCCTATAATGGCCTGGTAAGCTGTCGAGATGCCGCAACCTATAGTGGTCTGGTGAGCTGTCGTGCTGCCGGCCACTTATAGTGGCCTGGTGAGCTGTCGTGCTGCCGGCCACTTATAGTGGCCTGGTGAGCTGTCGTGCTACCGGCCACCTCTAGTGACTTGGTGAACTGTCGAGCTGCCGGTCACCTATAGGGGCCTGGTGAGCTGTCCTTCTGCCGGCCATCTATAGTGGCCTGGTGAGCTGTCGTGCTGCCAGCCACCTTTAGTGGACTGGTGAGCTGTCGTACTACCGGCCACTTATAGTGGCCTGGTGAGCTGTCGTGCTGCCGGCCACCTATAGTGGCCTGGTGAGCTGTCAAAATGCCGGCCACCTTTAGTGGCCTGGTGAGCTGTCGTGTTGCCGGCCAACTGTAGTGGCCTGGTGAGTTGTCGTGCTACCGGCCACCTATAGTACCCTGGTGAGCTGTCGTGCTGCCGGTCACCTATAGTGCCCTGGTGAGAGGTCGTGCTACCGGCCACTTATAGTGGCCTGGTGAGCTGTCGTGCCACCGGCCACCTATAGTGGCCTAGTGAGCTGTCAAGATGCTGGCGACCTATAGTGCCCTGGTTAGCTGTCGTGCTGCCGGCCACCTGTAGTGGACTGGTGAGTTGTCGTGCTTCCGGCCACCTATAGTACCCTGGTGAGCTGTCGTGCTGCCGGCCACATATAGTGGCCTGGTGAGCTGTCAAGATGCCGGCGACCTATAGTGGCCTGGTGAGCTGTCGTGCTGCCGGCCACCTATAGCGACCTGGTGAGCTGTCGTGCTGCCGGTCACATATAGTGGCCTGGTGAGCTGTCGTGCTGCCGGCCACCTATAGTGCCCTGGTGAGCTGTCGTGCTACCGGCCACCTTTAGTGGCCTGGTGAGCTGTCGTGCTGCCGGCCACCTCTAGTGCCCTGGTGAGCTGTCGTGCTGCCGCCACCTACAGTGGCCTGGTAAGCTGTCGTGCTGCCGGCCACCTATAGTGGCCTGGTGAGCTGTCGTGCTGCCGGCCACCTAAAGTGTCCTGGTGAGCTGTCGTGCTGCCGGCCACCTATAGTGGCCTGGTGAGCTGTCGTGCTACCGGCCACCTATAGCGACCTGGTGAGCTGTCGTGCTGCCGGTCACATATAGTGGCCTGGTGAGCTGTAGCGCTACCGTCCACTTACGGTGGCCTGGTGAGCTGTCGTGCCACCGGCCACCTATAGTGGCCTGGTGAGCTGTCGTGCTTCCGGGCACCTATAGTGGCCTGGTGACCTGTTGTGCCACCGGCCACCTATAGTGGCCTGGTGAGCTGTCAAGATGCCGGCCACCTTTAGTGGCCTGGTGAGCTGTCGTGCTGCCGGCCACCTATAGTGGCCTGGTGAGCTGTCGTGCTGCCGGCCACCTATAGTGGCCTGGTGAGCTGTCGTGCTGCCGGCCACCTATAGTGGCCTGGTGAGCTGTCGTGCTGCCGGCCAACTATAGTGGCCTGGTGAGCTGTCGTGTTGTCGGCCACCTATAGTGGCCTGGTGAACTGTCGTGCTGCCGGCCACCTACAGTGGCCTGACGAGCTGTCGTGCTGCCGGCCACCTATAGTGCCCTGGTGAGCTGTCGTCCTACCGGCCACCTTTAGTGGCCTGGTGAGCTGTCGTGCTGCCGGCCACATATAGTGGCCTGGTGACCTGTTGTGCCACCGGCCACCTATAGTGTCCTGGTGAGCTGTCAAGATGCCGGCCACCTTTAGTGGCCTGGTGAACTGTCGTGCTGCCGGCCACCTATAGTGGCCTGGTGAGCTGTCGTGCTGCCGGCCACCTATAGTGGCCTGGTGAGCTGTCGTGCTGCCGGCCACCTATAGTGGCCTGGTGAACTGTCGTGCTGCCGGCCACCTATAGTGGCCTGACGAGCTGTCGTGCTGCCGGCCACCTATAGTGCCCTGGTGAGCTGTCGTGCTACCGGCCACCTTTAGTGGCCTGGTGAGCTGTCGTGCTGCCGGCCACCTCTAGTTCCCTGGTGAGCTGTCGTGCTGCCGCCACCTACAGTGGCCTGGTAAGCTGTCGTGCTGCCGGCCACCTATAGTGGCCTGGTGAGCTGTCGTGCTGCCGGCCACCTAAAGTGTCCTGGTGAGCTGTCGTGCTGCCGGCCACCTATAGTGGCCTGGTGAGCTGTCATGCTACCGGCCACCTATAGCGACCTGGTGAGCTGTCGTGCTGCCGGTCACATATAGTGGCCTGGTGAGCTGTAGTGCTACCGTCCACTTACGGTGGCCTGGTGAGCTGTCGTGCCACCGGCCACCTATAGTGGCCTGGTGAGCTGTCGTGCTTCCGGGCACCTATAGTGGCCTGGTGACCTGTTGTGCCACCGGCCACCTATAGTGGCCTGGTGAGCTGTCAAGATGCCGGCCACCTTTAGTGGCCTGGTGAGCTGTCGTGCTGCCGGCCACCTATAGTGGCCTGGTGAGCTGTCGTGCTGCCGGCCACCTATAGTGGCCTGGTGAGCTGTCGTGCTGCCGGCCACCTATAGTGGCCTGGTGAGCTGTCGTGCTGCCGGCCAACTATAGTGGCCTGGTGAGCTGTCGTGTTATCGGCCACCTATAGTGGCCTGGTGAACTGTCGTGCTGCCGGCCACCTATAGTGCCCTGGTGAGCTGTCGTCCTACCGGCCACCTTTAGTGGCCTGGTGAGCTGTCGTGCTGCCGGCCACCTATAGTGGCCTGGTGACCTGTTGTGCCACCGGCCACCTATAGTGTCCTGGTGAGCTGTCAAGATGCCGGCCACCTTTAGTGGCCTGGTGAACTGTCGCGCTGCCGACCACCTATAGTGGCCTGGTGAGCTGTCGTGCTGCCGGCCACTTATAGTGGCCTGGTGAGCTGTCGAGATGTCGGCCTCCTATAAAGGCCTGGTAAGCTGTCGAGATGCCGCAACCTATAGTGGCCTGGTGAGCTGTCTTGCTGCCGGCCACCTATAGTGGCCTGGTGAGCTGTCGTGCTGCCGGCCACTTGTAGTGGCCTGGTGAGCTGTCGAGATGTCGGCCTCCTATAATGGCCTGGTAAGCTGTCGAGATGCCGCAACCTATAGTGGCCTGGTGAGCTGTCGTGCTGCCGGCCACCTATAGTGGTCTGGTGAGTTGTCGTGCTGCCGGCCACTTATAGTGGCCTGGTGAGCTGTCGTGCTGCCGGCCACTTATAGTGGCCTGGTGAGTTGTCGTGCTACCGGCCACCTATAGTGACTTGGTGAACTGTCGAGCTGCCGGTCACCTATAGGGGCCTGGTGAGCTGTCGTTCTGCCGGCCATCTATAGTGGCTTGGTGAGCTGTCGTGCTGCCAGCCACCTATAGTGCACTGGTGAGCTGTCGTACTACCGGCCACTTATAGTGGCCTGGAGAGCTGTCGTGCTACCGGCCACCTATAGTGCCCTGGTAAGCTGACGTGCTACCAGCCATTTATGGTTGCCTGGTGAGCTTTCGTGGTGCCGGGCACCTATAGTGGCCTGGTGAGCTGTCAAGATGCCGACAACCATTAGTGGCCTGGTTAGCTGTCGTGCTACCGGCCACCTATAGTGGCCTGGTGAGCTGTCGTGCTGCCGGCCACCTATAAAGGCCTGGTGAGCTGTCGTGCTGCCGGCCACCTATAGTATCCTGGTGAGCTGTCGTGCTGCCGGCCACATATAGTGGCCTGGTGAGCTGTCAAGATGCCGGCCACCTTTAGTGGCCTGGTGAGCTGTCGTGCTGCCGGCCACCTATAGTGGCCTGGTGAGCTGTCGTGCTGCCGGCCACCTATAGTGGCATGGTGAGCTGTCGTGCTGCCGGCCACTTATAGTGGCCTGGTGAGCTGTCGAGATGTCGAGATGTCGGCCTCCTATAATGGCCTGGTAAGCTGTCGAGATGCCGCAACCTATAGTGGCCTGGTGAGCTATCGTGCTGCCGGCCACTTATAGTGGCCTGGTGAGCTGTCGTGCTGCCGGCCACTTATAGTGGCCTGGTGAGCTGTCGTGCTACCGGCCACCTATAGTGACTTGGTGAACTGTCGAGCTGCCGGTCACCTATAGGGGCCTGGTGAGCTGTCGTTCTGCCGGCCATCTATAGTGGCCTGGTGAGCTGTCGTGCTGCCAGCCACCTATAGTGGACTGGTGACCTGTCGTACTACCGGCCACTTATAGTGGCCTGGAGAGCTGTCGTGCTACCGGCCACCTTTAGTGGCCTGTGAGCTGTCGTGCTGCCGGCCACCTCTAGTGCCCTGGTGAGCTGTCGTGCTGCCGCCACCTACAGTGGCCTGGTAAGCTGTCGTGCTGCCGGCCACCTATAGTGGCCTGGTGAGCTGTCGTGCTGCCGGCCACCTAAAGTGTCCTGGTCAGCTGTCGTGCTGCCGGCCACCTATAGTGGCCTGGTGAGCTGTCGTGCTACCGGCCACCTATAGCGACCTGGTGAGCTGTCGTGCTTCCGGTCACATATAGTGGCCTGGTGAGCTGTAGTGCTACCGTCCACTTACGGTGGCCTTGTGAGCTGTCGTGCCACCGGCCACCTATAGTGGCCTGGTGAGCTGTCGTGCTTCCGGGCACCTATAGTGGCCTGGTGACCTGTTGTGCCACCAGCCACCTATAGTGGCCTGGTGAGCTGTCAAGATGCCGGCCACCTTTAGTGGCCTGGTGAGCTGTCGTGCTGCCGGCCACCTATAGTGCCCTGGTAAGCTGACGTGCTACCAGCCACCTATAGTGGCCTGGTGAGCTGTCGTGCTGCCGGCCACCTATAGTGGCCTGGTGACCTGTTGTGCCACCGGCCACCTATAGTGGCCTGGTGAGCTGTCAAGATGCCGGCCACCTTTAGTGGCCTGGTGAACTGTCGTGCTGCCGGCCACCTACAGTGGCCTGACGAGCTGTCGTGCTGCCGGCCACCTATAGTGCCCTGGTGAGCTGTCGTCCTACCGGCCACCTTTAGTGGCATGGTGAGCTGTCGTGCTGCCGGCCACCTATAGTGGCCTGGTGACCTGTTGTGCCACCGGCCACCTATAGTGTCCTGGTGAGCTGTCAAGATGCCGGCCACATTTAGTGGCCTGGTGAACTGTCGCGCTGCCGACCACCTATAGTGGCCTGGTGAGCTGTCGTGCTGCCGGCCACTTATAGTGGCCTGGTGAGCTGTCGAGATGTCGGCCTCCTATAAAGGCCTGGTAAGCTGTCGAGATGCCGCAACCTATAGTGGCCTGGTGAGCTGTCTTGCTGCCGGCCACCTATAGTGGCCTGGTGAGCTGTCGTGCTGCCGGCCACTTGTAGTGGCTTGGTGAGCTGTCGAGATGTCGGCCTCCTATAATGGCCTGGTAAGCTGTCGAGATGCCGCAACCTATAGTGGCCTGGTGAGCTGTCGTGCTGCCGGCCACCTATAGTGGTCTGGTGAGTTGTCGTGCTGCCGGCCACTTATAGTGGCCTGGTGAGCTGTCGTGCTACCGGCCACCTATAGTGACTTGGTGAACTGTCGAGCTGCCGGTCACCTATAGGGGCCTGGTGAGCTGTTGTTCTGCCGGCCATCTATAGTGGCCTGGTGAGCTGTCGTGCTGCCGGCCACCTATAGTGGCCTGGTGAACTGTCGTGCTGCCGGCCACCTATAGTGGCCTGACGAGCTGTCGTGCTGCCGGCCACCTATAGTGCCCTGGTGAGCTGTCGTGCTACCGGCCACCTTTAGTGGCCTGGTGAGCTGTCGTGCTGCCGGCCACCTCTAGTTCCCTGGTGAGCTGTCGTGCTGCCGCCACCTACAGTGGCCTGGTAAGCTGTCGTGCTGCCGGCCACCTATAGTGGCCTGGTGAGCTGTCGTGCTGCCGGCCACCTAAAGTGTCCTGGTGAGCTGTCGTGCTGCCGGCCACCTATAGTGGCCTGGTGAGCTGTCATGCTACCGGCCACCTATAGCGACCTGGTGAGCTGTCGTGCTGCCGGTCACATATAGTGTCCTGGTGAGCTGTCGTGCTGCCGGCCACCTATAGTGGCCTGGTGACCTGTTGTGCCACCGGCCACCTATAGTGGCCTGGTGAGCTGTCAAGATGCCGGCCACCTTTAGTGGCCTGGTGAACTGTCGTGCTGCCGGCCACCTACAGTGGCCTGACG
Source organism: Eumerus sabulonum (assembly GCA_951905685.1). Taxonomy (NCBI): domain Eukaryota; kingdom Metazoa; phylum Arthropoda; class Insecta; order Diptera; family Syrphidae; genus Eumerus; species Eumerus sabulonum. The sequence goes on along the minus strand of OX645062.1, from coordinate 21,042,935 downwards.
AGCTGTCGTGCTGCCGGCCACCTATAGTGCCCTGGTGAGCTGTCGTCCTACCGGCCACCTTTAGTGGCATGGTGAGCTGTCGTGCTGCCGGCCACCTAAAGTGTCCTGGTGAGCTGTCGTGCTGCCGGCCACCTATAGTGGCCTGGTGACCTGTTGTGCCACCGGCCACCTATAGTGGCCTGGTGAGCTGTCAAGATGCCGGCCACCTTTAGTGGCCTGGTGAACTGTCGTGCTGCCGGCCACCTACAGTGGCCTGACGAGCTGTCGTGCTGCCGGCCACCTATAGTGCCCTGGTGAGCTGTCGTCCTACCGGCCACCTTTAGTGGCATGGTGAGCTGTCGTGCTGCCGGCCACCTATAGTGGCCTGGTGACCTGTTGTGCCACCGGCCACCTATAGTGTCCTGGTGAGCTGTCAAGATGCCGGCCACATTTAGTGGCCTGGTGAACTGTCGCGCTGCCGACCACCTATAGTGGCCTGGTGAGCTGTCGTGCTGCCGGCCACTTATAGTGGCCTGGTGAGCTGTCGAGATGTCGGCCTCCTATAAAGGCCTGGTAAGCTGTCGAGATGCCGCAACCTTTAGTGGCCTGGTGAACTGTCGTGCTGCCGGCCACCTATAGTGGCCTGGTGAGCTGTCGTGCTGCCGGCCACCTATAGTGGCCTGGTGAGCTGTCGTGCTGCCGGCCACCTATAGTGGCCTGGTGAACTGTCGTGCTGCCGGCCACCTATAGTGGCCTGACGAGCTGTCGTGCTGCCGGCCACCTATAGTGCCCTGGTGAGCTGTCGTGCTACCGGCCACCTTTAGTGGCCTGGTGAGCTGTCGTGCTGCCGGCCACCTCTAGTTCCCTGGTGAGCTGTCGTGCTGCCGCCACCTACAGTGGCCTGGTAAGCTGTCGTGCTGCCGGCCACCTATAGTGGCCTGGTGAGCTGTCGTGCTGCCGGCCACCTAAAGTGTCCTGGTGAGCTGTCGTGCTGCCGGCCACCTATAGTGGCCTGGTGAGCTGTCATGCTACCGGCCACCTATAGCGACCTGGTGAGCTGTCGTGCTGCCGGTCACATATAGTGGCCTGGTGAGCTGTAGTGCTACCGTCCACTTACGGTGGCCTGGTGAGCTGTCGTGCCACCGGCCACCTATAGTGGCCTGGTGAGCTGTCGTGCTTCCGGGCACCTATAGTGGCCTGGTGACCTGTTGTGCCACCGGCCACCTATAGTGGCCTGGTGAGCTGTCAAGATGCCGGCCACCTTTAGTGGCCTGGTGAGCTGTCGTGCTGCCGGCCACCTATAGTGGCCTGGTGAGCTGTCGTGCTGCCGGCCACCTATAGTGGCCTGGTGAGCTGTCGTGCTGCCGGCCACCTATAGTGGCCTGGTGAGCTGTCGTGCTGCCGGCCAACTATAGTGGCCTGGTGAGCTGTCGTGTTATCGGCCACCTATAGTGGCCTGGTGAACTGTCGTGCTGCCGGCCACCTATAGTGCCCTGGTGAGCTGTCGTCCTACCGGCCACCTTTAGTGGCCTGGTGAGCTGTCGTGCTGCCGGCCACCTATAGTGGCCTGGTGACCTGTTGTGCCACCGGCCACCTATAGTGTCCTGGTGAGCTGTCAAGATGCCGGCCACCTTTAGTGGCCTGGTGAACTGTCGCGCTGCCGACCACCTATAGTGGCCTGGTGAGCTGTCGTGCTGCCGGCCACTTATAGTGGCCTGGTGAGCTGTCGAGATGTCGGCCTCCTATAAAGGCCTGGTAAGCTGTCGAGATGCCGCAACCTATAGTGGCCTGGTGAGCTGTCTTGCTGCCGGCCACCTATAGTGGCCTGGTGAGCTGTCGTGCTGCCGGCCACTTGTAGTGGCCTGGTGAGCTGTCGAGATGTCGGCCTCCTATAATGGCCTGGTAAGCTGTCGAGATGCCGCAACCTATAGTGGCCTGGTGAGCTGTCGTGCTGCCGGCCACCTATAGTGGTCTGGTGAGTTGTCGTGCTGCCGGCCACTTATAGTGGCCTGGTGAGCTGTCGTGCTGCCGGCCACTTATAGTGGCCTGGTGAGTTGTCGTGCTACCGGCCACCTATAGTGACTTGGTGAACTGTCGAGCTGCCGGTCACCTATAGGGGCCTGGTGAGCTGTCGTTCTGCCGGCCATCTATAGTGGCTTGGTGAGCTGTCGTGCTGCCAGCCACCTATAGTGCACTGGTGAGCTGTCGTACTACCGGCCACTTATAGTGGCCTGGAGAGCTGTCGTGCTACCGGCCACCTATAGTGCCCTGGTAAGCTGACGTGCTACCAGCCATTTATGGTTGCCTGGTGAGCTTTCGTGGTGCCGGGCACCTATAGTGGCCTGGTGAGCTGTCAAGATGCCGACAACCATTAGTGGCCTGGTTAGCTGTCGTGCTACCGGCCACCTATAGTGGCCTGGTGAGCTGTCGTGCTGCCGGCCACCTATAAAGGCCTGGTGAGCTGTCGTGCTGCCGGCCACCTATAGTATCCTGGTGAGCTGTCGTGCTGCCGGCCACATATAGTGGCCTGGTGAGCTGTCAAGATGCCGGCCACCTTTAGTGGCCTGGTGAGCTGTCGTGCTGCCGGCCACCTATAGTGGCCTGGTGAGCTGTCGTGCTGCCGGCCACCTATAGTGGCATGGTGAGCTGTCGTGCTGCCGGCCACTTATAGTGGCCTGGTGAGCTGTCGAGATGTCGAGATGTCGGCCTCCTATAATGGCCTGGTAAGCTGTCGAGATGCCGCAACCTATAGTGGCCTGGTGAGCTATCGTGCTGCCGGCCACTTATAGTGGCCTGGTGAGCTGTCGTGCTGCCGGCCACTTATAGTGGCCTGGTGAGCTGTCGTGCTACCGGCCACCTATAGTGACTTGGTGAACTGTCGAGCTGCCGGTCACCTATAGGGGCCTGGTGAGCTGTCGTTCTGCCGGCCATCTATAGTGGCCTGGTGAGCTGTCGTGCTGCCAGCCACCTATAGTGGACTGGTGACCTGTCGTACTACCGGCCACTTATAGTGGCCTGGAGAGCTGTCGTGCTACCGGCCACCTTTAGTGGCCTGTGAGCTGTCGTGCTGCCGGCCACCTCTAGTGCCCTGGTGAGCTGTCGTGCTGCCGCCACCTACAGTGGCCTGGTAAGCTGTCGTGCTGCCGGCCACCTATAGTGGCCTGGTGAGCTGTCGTGCTGCCGGCCACCTAAAGTGTCCTGGTCAGCTGTCGTGCTGCCGGCCACCTATAGTGGCCTGGTGAGCTGTCGTGCTACCGGCCACCTATAGCGACCTGGTGAGCTGTCGTGCTTCCGGTCACATATAGTGGCCTGGTGAGCTGTAGTGCTACCGTCCACTTACGGTGGCCTTGTGAGCTGTCGTGCCACCGGCCACCTATAGTGGCCTGGTGAGCTGTCGTGCTTCCGGGCACCTATAGTGGCCTGGTGACCTGTTGTGCCACCAGCCACCTATAGTGGCCTGGTGAGCTGTCAAGATGCCGGCCACCTTTAGTGGCCTGGTGAGCTGTCGTGCTGCCGGCCACCTATAGTGCCCTGGTAAGCTGACGTGCTACCAGCCACCTATAGTGGCCTGGTGAGCTGTCGTGCTGCCGGCCACCTATAGTGGCCTGGTGACCTGTTGTGCCACCGGCCACCTATAGTGGCCTGGTGAGCTGTCAAGATGCCGGCCACCTTTAGTGGCCTGGTGAACTGTCGTGCTGCCGGCCACCTACAGTGGCCTGACGAGCTGTCGTGCTGCCGGCCACCTATAGTGCCCTGGTGAGCTGTCGTCCTACCGGCCACCTTTAGTGGCATGGTGAGCTGTCGTGCTGCCGGCCACCTATAGTGGCCTGGTGACCTGTTGTGCCACCGGCCACCTATAGTGTCCTGGTGAGCTGTCAAGATGCCGGCCACATTTAGTGGCCTGGTGAACTGTCGCGCTGCCGACCACCTATAGTGGCCTGGTGAGCTGTCGTGCTGCCGGCCACTTATAGTGGCCTGGTGAGCTGTCGAGATGTCGGCCTCCTATAAAGGCCTGGTAAGCTGTCGAGATGCCGCAACCTATAGTGGCCTGGTGAGCTGTCTTGCTGCCGGCCACCTATAGTGGCCTGGTGAGCTGTCGTGCTGCCGGCCACTTGTAGTGGCTTGGTGAGCTGTCGAGATGTCGGCCTCCTATAATGGCCTGGTAAGCTGTCGAGATGCCGCAACCTATAGTGGCCTGGTGAGCTGTCGTGCTGCCGGCCACCTATAGTGGTCTGGTGAGTTGTCGTGCTGCCGGCCACTTATAGTGGCCTGGTGAGCTGTCGTGCTACCGGCCACCTATAGTGACTTGGTGAACTGTCGAGCTGCCGGTCACCTATAGGGGCCTGGTGAGCTGTTGTTCTGCCGGCCATCTATAGTGGCCTGGTGAGCTGTCGTGCTGCCAGCCACCTATAGTGGACTGGTGAGCTGTCGTACTACCGGCCACTTATAGTGGCCTGGAGAGCTGTCGTGCTACCGGCCACCTATAGTGCCCTGGTAAGCTGACGTGCTACCAGCCATTTATGGTTGCCTGGTGAGCTTTCGTGGTGCCGGGCACCTATAGTGGCCTGGTGAGCTGTCAAGATGCCGGCAACCATTAGTGGCCTGGTTAGCTGTCGTGCTACCGGCCACCTATAGTGGCCTGGTGAGCTGTCGTGCTGCCGGCCACCTATAAAGGCCTGGTGAGCTGTCGTGCTGCCGGCCACCTATAGTATCCTGGTGAGCTGTCGTGCTGCCGGCCACATATAGTGGCCTGGTGAGCTGTCAAGATGCCGGCCACCTTTAGTGGCCTGGTGAGCTGTCGTGCTGCCGGCCACCTATAGTAGCCTGGTGAGCTGTCGTGCTGCCGGCCACCTATAGTGGCATGGTGAGCTGTCGTGCTGCCGGCCACTTATAGTGGCCTGGTGAGCTGTCGAGATGTCGAGATGTCGGCCTCCTATAATGGCCTGGTAAGCTGTCGAGATGCCGCAACCTATAGTGGCCTGGTGAGCTGTCGTGCTGCCGGCCACTTATAGTGGCCTGGTGAGCTGTCGTGCTGCCGGCCACTTATAGTGGCCTGGTGAGCTGTCGTGCTACCGGCCACCTATAGTGACTTGGTGAACTGTCGAGCTGCCGGTCACCTATAGTGTCCTGGTGAGCTGTCGTGCTGCCGGCCACCTATAGTGGCATGGTGAGCTGTCGTGCTGCCGGCCACTTATAGTGGCCTGGTGAGCTGTCGAGATGTCGAGATGTCGGCCTCCTATAATGGCCTGGTAAGCTGTCGAGATGCCGCAACCTATAGTGGCCTGGTGAGCTGTCGTGCTGCCGGCCACTTATAGTGGCCTGGTGAGCTGTCGTGCTGCCGGCCACTTATAGTGGCCTGGTGAGCTGTCGTGCTACCGGCCACCTATAGTGACTTGGTGAACTGTCGAGCTGCCGGTCACCTATAGGGGCCTGGTGAGCTCTCGTTCTGCCGGCCATCTATAGTGGCCTGGTGAGCTGTCGTGCTGCCAGCCACCTATAGTGGACTGGTGACCTGTCGTACTACCGGCCACTTATAGTGGCCTGGAGAGCTGTCGTGCTACCGGCCACCTATAGTGCCCTGGTAAGCTGACGTGCTACCAGCCATTTATGGTTGCCTTGTGAGCTTTCGTGGTGCCGGGCACCTATAGTGGCCTGGTGAGCTGTCAAGATGCCGGCAACCATTAGTGGCCTGGTTAGCTGTCGTGCTACCGGCCACCTATAGTGGCCTGGTGAGCTGTCGTGCTGCCGGCCACCTATAGTGGCCTGGTGAGCTGTTGTGCTGCCGGCCACCTATAGTGGCCTGGTGAGCTGTCGTGCTGCCGGTCACCTATAGTGCCCTGGTGAGCTGTCCTGCTACCGGCCACCTATTGTGGCCTGGTGAGCTGTCGTGCTGCCGGCCACCTATAGTGGCCTGGTGAGCTGTCAAGATGCCGGCAACCATTAGTGGCCTGGTGAGCTGTCGTGCTACCGGCCACCTATAGTGGCCTGGTGAGCTGTCGTGCTGCCGGCCACCTATAGTGGCCTGGTGAGCTGTTGTGCTGCCGGCCACCTATAGTGGCCTGGTGAGCTGTCGTGCTGCCGGTCACCTATAGATCCCTGGTGAGCTGTCCTGCTACCGGCCACCTATAGTGGCCTGGTGAGCTGTCGTGCTGCCGGTCACCTATAGTGCCCTGGTGAGCTGTTCTGCTACCGGCCACCTATTGTGGCCTGGTGAGCTGTCGTGCTGCCGGTCACCTATAGTGCCCTGGTGAGCTGTCGTGCTACCGGCCACCTATAGTGGCCTGGTGAGCTGTCGTGCTGCCGGCAACCTATAGTGGCCTGGTGAGCTGTCGTGCTGCCGGTCACCTATAGTGGCCTGGTGAGCTGTCGTGCTGCCGGCCAACTGTAGTGGCCTGGTGAGTTGTCGTGCTACCGGCCACCTATAGTACCCTGGTGAGCTGTCGTGCTGCGGTCACCTATAGTGCCCTGGTGAGCTGTCGTGCTACCGGCCACTTATAGTGGCCTGGTGAGCTATCGTGCTACCGGCCACTTATAGTGGCCTGGTGAGCTGTCGTGCCACCGGCCACCTATAGTGGCCTGGTGAGCTGTCGTGCCACCGGCCACCTATAGTGGCCTGGTGAGCTGTCGTGCTGCCGGCCACCTATAGTGGCCTGGTGAGCTGTTGTGCTGCCGGCCACCTATAGTGGCCTGGTGAGCTGTCGTGCTGCCGGTCACCTATAGTGCCCTGGTGAGCTGTCCTGCTACCGGCCACCTATTGTGGCCTGGTGAGCTGTCGTGCTGCCGGCCACCTATAGTGGCCTGGTGAGCTGTCAAGATGCCGGCAACCATTAGTGGCCTGGTGAGCTGTCGTGCTACCGGCCACCTATAGTGGCCTGGTGAGCTGTCGTGCTGCCGGCCACCTATAGTGGCCTGGTGAGCTGTTGTGCTGCCGGCCACCTATAGTGGCCTGGTGAGCTGTCGTGCTGCCGGTCACCTATAGATCCCTGGTGAGCTGTCCTGCTACCGGCCACCTATAGTGGCCTGGTGAGCTGTCGTGCTACCGGCCACCTTTAGTGGCCTGGTGAGCTGTCGTGCTGCCGGCCACCTCTAGTGCCCTGGTGAGCTGTCGTGCTGCCGCCACCTACAGTGGCCTGGTAAGCTGTCGTGCTGCCGGCCACCTATAGTGGCCTGGTGAGCTGTCGTGCTGCCGGCCACCTAAAGTGTCCTGGTGAGCTGTCGTGCTGCCGGCCACCTATAGTGGCCTGGTGAGCTGTCGTGCTACCGGCCACCTATAGCGACCTGGTGAGCTGTCGTGCTGCCGGTCACATATAGTGGCCTGGTGAGCTGTAGCGCTACCGTCCACTTACGGTGGCCTGGTGAGCTGTCGTGCCACCGGCCACCTATAGTGGCCTGGTGAGCTGTCGTGCTTCCGGGCACCTATAGTGGCCTGGTGACCTGTTGTGCCACCGGCCACCTATAGTGGCCTGGTGAGCTGTCAAGATGCCGGCCACCTTTAGTGGCCTGGTGAGCTGTCGTGCTGCCGGCCACCTATAGTGGCCTGGTGAGCTGTCGTGCTGCCGGCCACCTATAGTGGCCTGGTGAGCTGTCGTGCTGCCGGCCACCTATAGTGGCCTGGTGAGCTGTCGTGCTGCCGGCCAACTATAGTGGCCTGGTGAGCTGTCGTGTTGTCGGCCACCTATAGTGGCCTGGTGAACTGTCGTGCTGCCGGCCACCTACAGTGGCCTGACGAGCTGTCGTGCTGCCGGCCACCTATAGTGCCCTGGTGAGCTGTCGTCCTACCGGCCACCTTTAGTGGCCTGGTGAGCTGTCGTGCTGCCGGCCACATATAGTGGCCTGGTGACCTGTTGTGCCACCGGCCACCTATAGTGTCCTGGTGAGCTGTCAAGATGCCGGCCACCTTTAGTGGCCTGGTGAACTGTCGTGCTGCCGGCCACCTATAGTGGCCTGGTGAGCTGTCGTGCTGCCGGCCACCTATAGTGGCCTGGTGAGCTGTCGTGCTGCCGGCCACCTATAGTGGCCTGGTGAACTGTCGTGCTGCCGGCCACCTATAGTGGCCTGACGAGCTGTCGTGCTGCCGGCCACCTATAGTGCCCTGGTGAGCTGTCGTGCTACCGGCCACCTTTAGTGGCCTGGTGAGCTGTCGTGCTGCCGGCCACCTCTAGTTCCCTGGTGAGCTGTCGTGCTGCCGCCACCTACAGTGGCCTGGTAAGCTGTCGTGCTGCCGGCCACCTATAGTGGCCTGGTGAGCTGTCGTGCTGCCGGCCACCTAAAGTGTCCTGGTGAGCTGTCGTGCTGCCGGCCACCTATAGTGGCCTGGTGAGCTGTCATGCTACCGGCCACCTATAGCGACCTGGTGAGCTGTCGTGCTGCCGGTCACATATAGTGGCCTGGTGAGCTGTAGTGCTACCGTCCACTTACGGTGGCCTGGTGAGCTGTCGTGCCACCGGCCACCTATAGTGGCCTGGTGAGCTGTCGTGCTTCCGGGCACCTATAGTGGCCTGGTGACCTGTTGTGCCGCCGGCCACCTATAGTGGCCTGGTGAGCTGTCAAGATGCCGGCCACCTTTAGTGGCCTGGTGAGCTGTCGTGCTGCCGGCCACCTATAGTGGCCTGGTGAGCTGTCGTGCTGCCGGCCACCTATAGTGGCCTGGTGAGCTGTCGTGCTGCCGGCCACCTATAGTGGCCTGGTGAGCTGTCGTGCTGCCGGCCAACTATAGTGGCCTGGTGAGCTGTCGTGTTATCGGCCACCTATAGTGGCCTGGTGAACTGTCGTGCTGCCGGCCACCTATAGTGCCCTGGTGAGCTGTCGTCCTACCGGCCACCTTTAGTGGCCTGGTGAGCTGTCGTGCTGCCGGCCACCTATAGTGGCCTGGTGACCTGTTGTGCCACCGGCCACCTATAGTGTCCTGGTGAGCTGTCAAGATGCCGGCCACCTTTAGTGGCCTGGTGAACTGTCGCGCTGCCGACCACCTATAGTGGCCTGGTGAGCTGTCGTGCTGCCGGCCACTTATAGTGGCCTGGTGAGCTGTCGAGATGTCGGCCTCCTATAAAGGCCTGGTAAGCTGTCGAGATGCCGCAACCTATAGTGGCCTGGTGAGCTGTCTTGCAGCCGGCCACCTATAGTGGCCTGGTGAGCTGTCGTGCTGCCGGCCACTTGTAGTGGCCTGGTGAGCTGTCGAGATGTCGGCCTCCTATAATGGCCTGGTAAGCTGTCGAGATGCCGCAACCTATAGTGGCCTGGTGAGCTGTCGTGCTGCCGGCCACCTATAGTGGTCTGGTGAGTTGTCGTGCTGCCGGCCACTTATAGTGGCCTGGTGAGCTGTCGTGCTGCCGGCCACTTATAGTGGCCTGGTGAGTTGTCGTGCTACCGGCCACCTATAGTGACTTGGTGAACTGTCGAGCTGCCGGTCACCTATAGGGGCCTGGTGAGCTGTCGTTCTGCCGGCCATCTATAGTGGCTTGGTGAGCTGTCGTGCTGCCAGCCACCTATAGTGCACTGGTGAGCTGTCGTACTACCGGCCACTTATAGTGGCCTGGAGAGCTGTCGTGCTACCGGCCACCTATAGTGCCCTGGTAAGCTGACGTGCTACCAGCCATTTATGGTTGCCTGGTGAGCTTTCGTGGTGCCGGGCACCTATAGTGGCCTGGTGAGCTGTCAAGATGCCGACAACCATTAGTGGCCTGGTTAGCTGTCGTGCTACCGGCCACCTATAGTGGCCTGGTGAGCTGTCGTGCTGCCGGCCACCTATAAAGGCCTGGTGAGCTGTCGTGCTGCCGGCCACCTATAGTATCCTGGTGAGCTGTCGTGCTGCCGGCCACATATAGTGGCCTGGTGAGCTGTCAAGATGCCGGCCACCTTTAGTGGCCTGGTGAGCTGTCGTGCTGCCGGCCACCTATAGTGGCCTGGTGAGCTGTCGTGCTGCCGGCCACCTATAGTGGCATGGTGAGCTGTCGTGCTGCCGGCCACTTATAGTGGCCTGGTGAGCTGTCGAGATGTCGAGATGTCGGCCTCCTATAATGGCCTGGTAAGCTGTCGAGATGCCGCAACCTATAGTGGCCTGGTGAGCTATCGTGCTGCCGGCCACTTATAGTGGCCTGGTGAGCTGTCGTGCTGCCGGCCACTTATAGTGGCCTGGTGAGCTGTCGTGCTACCGGCCACCTATAGTGACTTGGTGAACTGTCGAGCTGCCGGTCACCTATAGGGGCCTGGTGAGCTGTCGTTCTGCCGGCCATCTATAGTGGCCTGGTGAGCTGTCGTGCTGCCAGCCACCTATAGTGGACTGGTGACCTGTCGTACTACCGGCCACTTATAGTGGCCTGGAGAGCTGTCGTGCTACCGGCCACCTTTAGTGGCCTGTGAGCTGTCGTGCTGCCGGCCACCTCTAGTGCCCTGGTGAGCTGTCGTGCTGCCGCCACCTACAGTGGCCTGGTAAGCTGTCGTGCTGCCGGCCACCTATAGTGGCCTGGTGAGCTGTCGTGCTGCCGGCCACCTAAAGTGTCCTGGTCAGCTGTCGTGCTGCCGGCCACCTATAGTGGCCTGGTGAGCTGTCGTGCTACCGGCCACCTATAGCGACCTGGTGAGCTGTCGTGCTTCCGGTCACATATAGTGGCCTGGTGAGCTGTAGTGCTACCGTCCACTTACGGTGGCCTTGTGAGCTGTCGTGCCACCGGCCACCTATAGTGGCCTGGTGAGCTGTCGTGCTTCCGGGCACCTATAGTGGCCTGGTGACCTGTTGTGCCACCGGCCACCTATAGTGGCCTGGTGAGCTGTCAAGATGCCGGCCACCTTTAGTGGCCTGGTGAGCTGTCGTGCTGCCGGCCACCTATAGTGGCATGGTGAGCTGTCGTGCTGCCGGCCACCTATAGTGGCCTGGTGAGCTGTCGTGCTGCCGGCCACCTATAGTGGCCTGGTGACCTGTTGTGCCACCGGCCACCTATAGTGGCCTGGTGAGCTGTCAAGATGCCGGCCACCTTTAGTGGCCTGGTGAACTGTCGTGCTGCCGGCCACCTACAGTGGCCTGACGAGCTGTCGTGCTGCCGGCCACCTATAGTGCCCTGGTGAGCTGTCGTCCTACCGGCCACCTTTAGTGGCATGGTGAGCTGTCGTGCTGCCGGCCACCTATAGTGGCCTGGTGACCTGTTGTGCCACCGGCCACCTATAGTGTCCTGGTGAGCTGTCAAGATGCCGGCCACATTTAGTGGCCTGGTGAACTGTCGCGCTGCCGACCACCTATAGTGGCCTGGTGAGCTGTCGTGCTGCCGGCCACTTATAGTGGCCTGGTGAGCTGTCGAGATGTCGGCCTCCTATAAAGGCCTGGTAAGCTGTCGAGATGCCGCAACCTATAGTGGCCTGGTGAGCTGTCTTGCTGCCGGCCACCTATAGTGGCCTGGTGAGCTGTCGTGCTGCCGGCCACTTGTAGTGGCTTGGTGAGCTGTCGAGATGTCGGCCTCCTATAATGGCCTGGTAAGCTGTCGAGATGCCGCAACCTATAGTGGCCTGGTGAGCTGTCGTGCTGCCGGCCACCTATAGTGGTCTGGTGAGTTGTCGTGCTGCCGGCCACTTATAGTGGCCTGGTGAGCTGTCGTGCTACCGGCCACCTATAGTGACTTGGTGAACTGTCGAGCTGCCGGTCACCTATAGGGGCCTGGTGAGCTGTTGTTCTGCCGGCCATCTATAGTGGCCTGGTGAGCTGTCGTGCTGCCAGCCACCTATAGTGGACTGGTGAGCTGTCGTACTACCGGCCACTTATAGTGGCCTGGAGAGCTGTCGTGCTACCGGCCACCTATAGTGCCCTGGTAAGCTGACGTGCTACCAGCCATTTATGGTTGCCTGGTGAGCTTTCGTGGTGCCGGGCACCTATAGTGGCCTGGTGAGCTGTCAAGATGCCGGCAACCATTAGTGGCCTGGTTAGCTGTCGTGCTACCGGCCACCTATAGTGGCCTGGTGAGCTGTCGTGCTGCCGGCCACCTATAAAGGCCTGGTGAGCTGTCGTGCTGCCGGCCACCTATAGTATCCTGGTGAGCTGTCGTGCTGCCGGCCACATATAGTGGCCTGGTGAGCTGTCAAGATGCCGGCCACCTTTAGTGGCCTGGTGAGCTGTCGTGCTGCCGGCCACCTATAGTAGCCTGGTGAGCTGTCGTGCTGCCGGCCACCTATAGTGGCATGGTGAGCTGTCGTGCTGCCGGCCACTTATAGTGGCCTGGTGAGCTGTCGAGATGTCGAGATGTCGGCCTCCTATAATGGCCTGGTAAGCTGTCGAGATGCCGCAACCTATAGTGGCCTGGTGAGCTGTCGTGCTGCCGGCCACTTATAGTGGCCTGGTGAGCTGTCGTGCTGCCGGCCACTTATAGTGGCCTGGTGAGCTGTCGTGCTACCGGCCACCTATAGTGACTTGGTGAACTGTCGAGCTGCCGGTCACCTATAGTGTCCTGGTGAGCTGTCGTGCTGCCGGCCACCTATAGTGGCATGGTGAGCTGTCGTGCTGCCGGCCACTTATAGTGGCCTGGTGAGCTGTCGAGATGTCGAGATGTCGGCCTCCTATAATGGCCTGGTAAGCTGTCGAGATGCCGCAACCTATAGTGGCCTGGTGAGCTGTCGTGCTGCCGGCCACTTATAGTGGCCTGGTGAGCTGTCGTGCTGCCGGCCACTTATAGTGGCCTGGTGAGCTGTCGTGCTACCGGCCACCTATAGTGACTTGGTGAACTGTCGAGCTGCCGGTCACCTATAGGGGCCTGGTGAGCTGTCGTTCTGCCGGCCATCTATAGTGGCCTGGTGAGCTGTCGTGCTGCCAGCCACCTATAGTGGACTGGTGACCTGTCGTACTACCGGCCACTTATAGTGGCCTGGAGAGCTGTCGTGCTACCGGCCACCTATAGTGCCCTGGTAAGCTGACGTGCTACCAGCCATTTATGGTTGCCTTGTGAGCTTTCGTGGTGCCGGGCACCTATAGTGGCCTGGTGAGCTGTCAAGATGCCGGCAACCATTAGTGGCCTGGTTAGCTGTCGTGCTACCGGCCACCTATAGTGGCCTGGTGAGCTGTCGTGCTGCCGGCCACCTATAGTGGCCTGGTGAGCTGTTGTGCTGCCGGCCACCTATAGTGGCCTGGTGAGCTGTCGTGCTGCCGGTCACCTATAGTGCCCTGGTGAGCTGTCCTGCTACCGGCCACCTATTGTGGCCTGGTGAGCTGTCGTGCTGCCGGCCACCTATAGTGGCCTGGTGAGCTGTCAAGATGCCGGCAACCATTAGTGGCCTGGTGAGCTGTCGTGCTACCGGCCACCTATAGTGGCCTGGTGAGCTGTCGTGCTGCCGGCCACCTATAGTGGCCTGGTGAGCTGTTGTGCTGCCGGCCACCTATAGTGGCCTGGTGAGCTGTCGTGCTGCCGGTCACCTATAGATCCCTGGTGAGCTGTCCTGCTACCGGCCACCTATAGTGGCCTGGTGAGCTGTCGTGCTGCCGGTCACCTATAGTGCCCTGGTGAGCTGTTCTGCTACCGGCCACCTATTGTGGCCTGGTGAGCTGTCGTGCTGCCGGTCACCTATAGTGCCCTGGTGAGCTGTCGTGCTACCGGCCACCTATAGTGGCCTGGTGAGCTGTCGTGCTGCCGGCAACCTATAGTGGCCTGGTGAGCTGTCGTGCTGCCGGTCACCTATAGTGGCCTGGTGAGCTGTCGTGCTGCCGGCCAACTGTAGTGGCCTGGTGAGTTGTCGTGCTACCGGCCACCTATAGTACCCTGGTGAGCTGTCGTGCTGCGGTCACCTATAGTGCCCTGGTGAGCTGTCGTGCTACCGGCCACTTATAGTGGCCTGGTGAGCTATCGTGCTACCGGCCACTTATAGTGGCCTGGTGAGCTGTCGTGCCACCGGCCACCTATAGTGGCCTGGTGAGCTGTCGTGCTATAGTGGCCTGGTGAGCTGTCGTGCTGCCGGCCACCTATAGTGGCCTGGTGAGCTGTCGTGCTGCCGGCCACCTATAGTGGCCTGGTGAGCTGTCGCGCCACCGGCCACCTATAGTGACCTGGTGAGCTGTCGTGCTGCCGGTCACATATAGTGGCCTGGTGAGCTGTCGTGATACCGGCCACTTATGGTGGCCTGGTGAGCTGTCGTGCCACCGACCACCAATAGTGGCCTGGTGAGCTGTCGTGCTGCCGGCCACCTAGAGCGGCCTGGTGAGCTGTCGTGCTGTCGGCCACCTATAATGGCCTGGTGAGTTGTCGTGCTGCCGGTCACCTATAGTGCCCTGGTGAGCTGTCGTGCTACCGGCCACCTATAGTGGCCTGGTGAGCTGTCGTGGTGCCGGCCACTTATATTGGGCTGGTGAGCTGTCGCGCCACCGGCTACCTATAGTGGCCTGGTGAGCTGTCGTGCTGCCGGGCACCTATAGTGGCCTGGTGAGCTGTCGTGCTGCCGGCCACCTATAGTGCCCTGGTGAGCTGTCGTGCTGCCGCCACCTACAGTGGCCTGGTAAGCTGTCGTGCTGCCGGCCACCTATAGTGGCCTGGTGAGCTGTCGTGCTGCCGGTCACCTAAGGTGGCCTGGTGAGCTATCGTGCTACCGGCCACTTATGGTGGCCTGGTGACCTGTTGTGCCACCGGCCACCTATAGTGGCCTGGTGAGCTGTCAAGATGCCGGCCACCTTTAGTGGCCTGGTGAGCCGTCGAGCTGCCGGCCACCTATAGTGTCCTGGTGAGCTGTCGTGCTGCCGGCCACCTATAGTGGCCTGGTGAGCTGTCGCGCCACCGGCCACCTATAGTGTCCTGGTGAGCTGTCGTGCTACCGGCCACCTATAATGCCCTGGTGAGCTGTCGTGCTACCGGCCACCTATAGTGGCCTGGTGAGCTGTTGTGCTGCCGGCCACCTATAGTGGCCTGGTGAGCTGTCGTGCTGCCGGTCACCTATAGTGCCCTGGTGAGCTGTCCAGCTACCGGTCACCTATTGTGGCCTGGTGAGCTGTCGTGCTGCCGGTCACCTAAGGTGGCCTGGTGAGCTATCGTGCTACCGGCCACTTATGGTGGCCTGGTGACCTGTTGTGCCACCGGCCACCTATAGTGGCCTGGTGAGCTGTCAAGATGCCGGCCACCTTTAGTGGCCTGGTGAGCCGTCGAGCTGCCGGCCACCTATAGTGGCCTGGTGAGCTGTTGTGCTGCCGGCCACCTTTAGTGGCCTGGTGAGCTGTCGTGCTGCCGGTCACCTATAGATCCCTGGTGAGCTGTCCTGCTACCGGCCACCTATAGTGGCCTGGTGAGCTGTCGTGCTGCCGGTCACCTATAGTGCCCTGGTGAGCTGTCCTGCTACCGGCCACCTATTGTGGCCTGGTGAGCTGTCGTGCTGCCGGTCACCTATAGTGCCCTGGTGAGCTGTCGTGCTACCGGCCACCTATAGTGGCCTGGTGAGCTGTCGTGCTGCCGGCAACCTATAGTGGCCTGGTGAGCTGTCGTGCTGCCGGTCACCTATAGTGGCCTGGTGAGCTGTCGTGCTGCCGGCCAACTGTAGTGGCCTGGTGAGTTGTCGTGCTACCGGCCACCTATAGTACCCTGGTGAGCTGTCGTGCTGCGGTCACCTATAGTGCCCTGGTGAGCTGTCGTGCTACCGGCCACTTATAGTGGCCTGGTGAGCTGTCGTGCTACCGACCACTTATAGTGGCCTGGTGAGCTGTCGTGCCACCGGCCACCTATAGTGGCCTGGTGAGCTGCCGTGCTGCTGGCCACCTAGAGCGGCCTGGTGAGCTGTCGTGCTGTCGGCCACCTATAATGGCCTGGTGAGCTATCGTGCTACCGGCCACCTATAGTGGCCTGGTGAGCTGTCGTGTTGCCGCCACTTACAGTGGCCTGGTAAGCTGTCGTGCCACCGGCCACCTATAGGGGCCTGGTGAGCTGTGGTGCTGCCGGCCACCTATAGTGGCCTGGTGAGCTGTCGTGCTGCCGGCCACCTTTAGTGGCCTGGTGAGCTGTAGTGCTACCGACCACCTATAGTGGCCTGGTGAGCTGTCGTGTTGCCGCCACTTACAGTGGCCTGGTAAGCTGTCGTGTTGCCGGCCACCTATAGTGGCCTGGCGAGCTGTCGTGCTGCCGGCCACCTATAGTGGCCTGGTGAGCTGTCGTGCTGCCGGCCACCTTTAGTGGCCTGGTGAGCTGTCGCGCCACCGGCCACCTATAGGGGCCTGGTGAGCTGTCGTGCTGCCGGCCACCTATAGTGGCCTGGTGAGCTGTCAATATGCCGGCCACCTATAGTGGCCTGGTGAGCTGTCGTGCTGCCGGCCACCTATAGTGGCCTGGTGAGCTGTCGTGCTGCCGGCCACCTAGAGTGGCCTGGTGAGCTGTCATGCTGCCGGCCACCTATAGTGCCCTGGTGAGCTGTCGTGCTGCCGCCACTTACAGTGGCCTGGTAAGCTGTCGTGCTGCCGGCCACCTATAGTGGCCTGGTGAGCTATCAAGATGCCGGCCACCTTTAGTGGCCTGGTGAGCTGTAGTGCTACCGACCACCTATAGTGGCCTGGTGAGCTGTCGTGTTGCCGGCCACCTATAGTGGCCTGGTGAGCTGTCAAGATGCCGGCCACCTTTAGTAGCCTGGTGAGCTGTCGTGCTACCGGCCACCTATAGTGGTCTGGTGAGCTCTCCTGCTGCCGGCCACCTATAGTGGCCTGGTGAGCTGTCAATATGCCGGCCACCTTTAGTGGCCTGGTTAGCTGTCGTGCTGCCGGCCATTTTTAGTGGCCTGGTGAGCTGTTGTGCTGCCGGTCACCTGTAGTGGCATAATGAGCTGTCGTGCTGCCGGTCACCCATAGTGGCCTGGTAATCTATCGAGCTGTCGGCCACCTATGGTACCTGGTAAGCTATCGAACTGCCTGCCACCTATGTTGGAGTGGTAAACTGTCGTCCTGCCGGCCATCTATGATGGCCTAGTATTCTGTCGAGCTGCCGGCCACCTACGGTGACTTGGTAATCTGTCTAGCCGCCGGTCACCCATAGTGGCCTGGTAATCTATCGAGATGTCGGCCACCTATGGTGCATGGTAAGCTAGCGAACTGCCTGCCACCTATAGTGGCTTGGTAAGATGTCGTGCTGCCGGTCACCTATAGTGGCCTGGTGAGCTGTCGTGCTGCCGGCCACCTATAGTGGCCTGGTGAGCTGTCGTGCTGCCGGCCACCTATAGTGACCTGGTGAGCTGTCGTGCTGCCGGCCACCTATAGTGGCCTGGTGAGCTGTCATGCTGCCGGCCACCTATAGTAGCCTGGTAAGCTGTCTTGCTGCCGGCCACCTTTAGTGGCCTGGTGAGCTGTCGTGCCACCGGCCACCTATAGGAGCCTGGTGAGCTGTCGTGCTGCCGGCCACCTATAGTGGCCTGGTGACCTGTTGTGCCACCGGCCACCTATAGTGGCCTGGTGAGCTGTTAAGGTGCCGGCCACCTTTAGTGGCCTGGTGAGCTGTCGTGCTGCCGGCCACCTATAGTGGCCTGGTGAGCTGTCGTGCTACCGGCCACCTATAGTGCCCGGGTGAGCTGTCGTGCTACCGGCCACCTATAGTGCCCGGGTGAGCTGTCGTGCTACCTGCCACTAATGGTGGCCTGGTGAGCTGTCGTGTTGCCAGGCTCCTATAGTGGCCTGGTGAGCTGTCGTGCTACCGGAAACTTATAGTGGTCTGCTGAGCTGTCGTGCTGCCGGCTACCTATAGTGCCCTGGTGAGCTGTCGTGCTGCCGGTCACCTATAGTGGACTGGTGAGCTGTCGTGCTACCGGCCACTTATGGTGGTCTGGGGAGCTGTCGTGCCACCGGCCACTTATGGTGGCCTGGTGAGTTGCCGTGCCGCCGGCCACTTTTGTTGGCCTGATGAGCTGTCGTGCTGCCGGCCACCCATAGTGGCCTGGTGAGCTGTCGCGCCACCGGCCACCTATAGTGTCCTGGTGAGCTGTCAAGATGCCGACCACCTTTAGTGGCCTGGTGAGCTGTCGTGCTGCCGGCCACCTATAGTGGCCTGGTGAGCTGTCGTGCTACCGGAAACTTATAATGGTCTGGTGAGCTGTCGTGCTGCCGGCTACCTATAGTGCCCTGGTGAGCTGTCGTGCTGCCGGTCACCTATAGTGGACTGGTGAGCTGTCGTGCTACCGGCCACTTATGGTGGCCTGGTGAGCTGTTGTGCCACCGGCCACTTATGGTGGCCTGGTGAGTTGCCGTGCCGCCGGCCACTTTTGGTGGCCTGATGAGCTGTCGTGCTGCCGGCCACCCATAGTGGCCTGGTGAGCTGTCGTGCTACCGGCCACCTATAGTGGCCTGGTGAGCTGTCAAGATGCCGGCCACCTTTAGTAGCCTGGTGAGCTGTAGTGCTGCCGGCCATCTATAGTGGCCTGGTGAGCTGTCGTGCTGCCGGGCACCTAGAGTGGGCTGGTGAGCTGTCGTGCTGACGGCCACTTATGGTGGCCTGGTGAGCTGTCGTGCTACCAGCTACTCATGGCCGCCTGGTGAGCTGTCGCTCTACCAGCCACTTATGGTGGCCTGGTGAGCTGTCGTGGTGCCGGGCACCTATAGTGGCTTGGTGAGCTGTCGTGCCACCGGCCACTTATAGTGGCTTGGTGAGCTGTCGTGCTACCGGCCACCTATAGTGGTCTGGTGAGCTGTCCTGCTGCCGGCCACCTATAGTGGCCTGGTGAGCTGTAGTGCTGCCGGCCACCTAAAGTGGCCTGGTGAGCTGTCGTGCTGCCGGGCACTTATGGTGGCCTGGTGAGCTGTCGTTCTACCAGCTACTCATGGTGGCCTGGTGAGCTGTCGCGCTACCAGCCACTTATGGTGGCCTGGTGAGCTGTCGTGGTGCCGGGCACCTATAGTGGCTTGGTGAGCTGTCGTGCCACCGGCCACTTATAGTGGCTTGGTGAGCTGTCGTGCTACCGGCCACCTATAGTGGTCTGGTGAGCTGTCCTGCTGCCGGCCACCTATAGTGGCCTGGTGATCTGTCGTGGTGCCGGCCACCTATAGTGGCCTGGTGAGCTGTAGTGTTGCCGGCCACCTATAATGGCCTGGTGAGCTGTCGTGCTGCCGGCCACCTATAGTGGCCTGGTGAGCTGGCGTGCTGCCGGCCACCTATAGTGGCCTGGTGAGCTGTCGTGCTGCCGGCCACCTGTGGTGGCCTGGTGAGCTGCCGCGCCACCGACCACCTATAGTGTCCTGGTGAGCTGTCAAGATGCCGGCGACTTTTAGTGGCCTGGTGAGCTGTCGTGTTTCCGGCGACTTTTAGTGGCCTGGTGAGCTGTCGTGCTGCCGGCCACCTATAGTGGCCTGGTGAGCTGTCGTGCTGCCGGCCACCTATAGTGGCCTGGTGAGCTGTCGTGGTGCCGGGCACCTATAGTGCCCTGGTAAGCTGTCGTGCTGCCGGCCATCTATAGTGGCCTGGTAAGCTGTCGTGCTGCCGGCCACCTATTGTGGCCTGGTGAGCTGTCGTGCTGCCGGTCACCCATAGTGGACTGGTGAGCTGTCGTGCTGTCGGCCACCTGTAGTGGCATGGTGAGCTGTCGTACTGCCGGCCACTTATAGTGGCCTGGTGAGCTGTCGAGGTGCCGGCCACTCATATTGGCCTGGTGAGCTGTCGCGCCACCGGCCACCTATAGTGTCCTGGTGAGCTGTCAAGATGCCGGCCACCTTTAGTTGCCTGGTGAGCTGTCGTGCTGCCGGCCACCTATAGTGGCCTGGTGAGCTGTCGTGCTGCCGGCCACCTAGAGTGGCCTGTTGAGCTGTAGTGCTGTCGGCCACCAATAGTGGCATGGTGAGCTGTCGTGCTGCCGGTCACCTGTAGTGGCATAATGAGCTGTCGTGCTGCCGGTCACCCATAGTGGCCTGGTGAGCTGTCGTGCTGCCGGAAACTGATAGTGGTCTGGTGAGCTGTCGTGCTGCCGGCCACCTATAGTGGCCTGGTGAGCTGTCGTGCTGCCGGCCACCTATAGTGACCTGGTGAGCTGTCGTGCTGCCGGAAACTGATAGTGGTCTGGTGAGCTGTCGTGCTGCCGGAAACTTATAGTGGCCTGGTGAGCTGTCGTGCTGCCGGTCACCCATAGTGGCCTGGTAATCTATCGAGCTGTCGGCCACCTATGGTGCCTGGTAAGCTATCGAACTGCCTGCCACCTATGGTGGAGTGGTAAACTGTGGTGCTGCCGGCCATCTATGATGGCCTGGTAATCTGTCGAGCTGCCGGCCACTTATGATTGCCCGGTAATCTGTCGAGCTGCCGGCCACATATGGTAATCTGGTAAGTTGTTGAGCTGTTGGCCACCTATTGTTGAATGGTAATCTGTCGAGCTGCCGGCCGCCCCCGGTGTCCTGGTGAGCTGTCGTGCTACCGGCCACCTATAGTGCCCTGGTGAGCTGCCGTGCTACCAGCCACTTATGGGGGCCTGGTGAGCTGTCGTGGTGCCGGCCGCCTATAGTGGCCTGGTAAGCTGTCGTGCTGCCGGCCACCTATAGTGGCCTGGTGAGCTGTCGTGCTGCCGGCCACCTATAGTGACCTGGTGAGCTGTCGTGTTGCCGGCCACCTATAGTGGCCTGGTGAGCTGTTGTGGTGCCGGGCACCTATAGTGGACTGGTGAGCTGTCGTGCTGCCGGCCATTTTTAGTGGCCTGGTGAGCTGTTGTGCTGCCGGTCACCTGTAGTGGCATGATGAGCTGTCGTGCTGCCGGCCACTTATAGTGGCTTGGTGAGCTGTCGTGCTACCGGCCACCTATAGTGGTCTGGTGAGCTGTCCTCCTGCCGGCCACCTATAGTGGCCTGGTGATCTGTCGTGTTGCCGACCACTTATAGTGGCCTGGTGAGCTGTCGTGCTGCCGGCCACCTATGGTGGACTGGTGAGCTGTCGTGCTGCCGGCCACTTATAGTGGCCTGGTGAGCTGTCGTGCTGCCGGCCGCTTTTGGTGGCCTGGTGATCTGTCGTGGTGCCGGCCACCTATAGTGGCCTGGTGAGCTGTAGTGTTGCCGGCCACCTATAATGGCCTGGTGAGCTGTCGTGCTGCCGGCCACCTATAGTGGCCTGGTGAGCTGGCGTGCTGCCGGCCACCTATAGTGGCCTGGTGAGCTGTCGTGCTACCGGCCACCTATAGTGCCCTGGTGAGCTGCCGTGCTACCAGCCACTTATGGGGGCCTGGTGAGCTGTCGTGGTGCCGGCCGCCTATAGTGGCCTGGTAAGCTGTCGTGCTGCCGGCCACCTATAGTGGCCTGGTGAGCTGTCGTGCTGCCGGCCACCTATGGTGGCCTGGTGAGCTGTCGTGCTGCCGGCCACTTATAGTGGCCTGGTGAGCTGTCGTGCTGCCGGCCGCTTTTGGTGGCCTGGTAAGCTGTCGTGCTGCCGGCCACCTATAGTGGCCTGGTGAGCTGTCGTGCTGCCGGCCACCTATAGTGGCCTGGTGAGTTGTCGTGCTGCCGGCCACCTATAGTGGCCTGGTGAGCTGTCGTGCTGCCGGCTACCTATAGTGGCCTGGTGAGCTGTCGTGCTGCCGGCCACTTATAGTGGCCTGGTGAGCTGTCGTGCTGCCGGCCACTTATAGTGGCCTGGTGAGCTGCCGTGCTGCCGGCCGCTTTTAGTTGCCTGGTGAGCTGTGGTGCTGCCGGTCACCTATAGTGGCCTGGTGAGCTGTCGTGCTGCCGGCCACTTATAGTGGCCTGGTGAGCTGTCGTCCTGCCGGCCGCTTTTAGTGGCCTGGTAAGCTGTCGTGCTGCCGGTCACATATAGTGGCATGGTGAGCTGTCGTGCTGCTGGCCACCTATAGTGGCCTGGTGAGCTGTCGAGCTGCCAGCAACCTATAATGGCCTGGTGAGCTGTCGTGCTGTCGGGCACCTATAGTGGCATGATGTGCTGTCGTGCTGCCGGCCACTTATAGTGGCCTGGTGAGCTGTCGAGATGCCGGCAACCTATAATGGCCTGGTGAGCTGTCGAGATGCCGACCACCTATAGTGGCCTGGTTAGCTGTCCGAGCTGCCAGCCGCTTCTGGTGGCCAGGTGATCTATCGAGCTCTCGGCCACCTATGGTGCCTGGTAAGCTATCGAACTGCCTGCCACCTATGTTGGAGTGGTAATCTGTCGTCCTGCCGGCCATCTATGATGGCTTGGTATTCTGTCGAGCTGCCGGCCACCTACCGTAGCTTGGTAATCTGTCTAGCCGCCGGTCACCCATAGTGGCCTGGTAATCTATCGAGCTGTCGGCCACCTATGGTACCTGGTAAGCTATCGAACTGCCTGCCACCTATGTTGGAGTGGTAAACTGTCATCCTGCCGGCCATCTATGATGGCCTAGTATTCTGTCGAGCTGCCGGCTACCTACGGTGGCTTGGTAATCTGTCTAGCCGCCGGTCACCCATAGTGGCCTGGTAATCTATCGAGGTGTCGGCCACCTATGGTACCTGGTAAGCTATCGAACTGCCTGCCACCTATGTTGGAGTGGTAAACTGTCATCCTGCCGGCCATCTATGATGGCCTAGTATTCTGTCGAGCTGCCGGCCGCCCCGGTGTCCTGGTGAGCTGTCGTGCTACCGGCCACCTATAGTGCCCTGGTGAGCTGCCGTGCTACCAGCCACTTATGGGGGCCTGGTGAGCTGTCGTGGTGCCGGCCGCCTATAGTGGCCTGGTAAGCTGTCGTGCTGCCGGCCACCTATAGTGGCCTGGTGAGCTGTCGTGCTGCCGGCCACCTATGGTGGCCTGGTGAGCTGTCGTGCTGCCGGCCACCTATAGTGACCTGGTGAGCTGTCGTGCTGCCGGCCACCTATAGTGGCCTGGTGAGCTGTTGTGGTGCCGGGCACCTATAGTGGACTGGTGAGCTGTCGTGCTGCCGGCCATTTTTAGTGGCCTGGTGAGCTGTTGTGCTGCCGGTCACCTGTAGTGGCATGATGAGCTGTCGTGCTGCCGGCCACTTATAGTGGCTTGGTGAGCTGTCGTGCTACCGGCCACCTATAGTGGTCTGGTGAGCTGTCCTCCTGCCGGCCACCTATAGTGGCCTGGTGATCTGTCGTGGTGCCGACCACCTATAGTGGCCTGGTGAGCTGTCGTGCTGCCGGCCACCTATGGTGGACTGGTGAGCTGTCGTGCTGCCGGCCACTTATAGTGGCCTGGTGAGCTGTCGTGCTGCCGGCCGCTTTTGGTGGCCTGGTGATCTGTCGTGGTGCCGGCCACCTATAGTGGCCTGGTGAGCTGTAGTGTTGCCGGCCACCTATAATGGCCTGGTGAGCTGTCGTGCTGCCGGCCACCTATAGTGGCCTGGTGAGCTGGCGTGCTGCCGGCCACCTATAGTGGCCTGGTGAGCTGTCGTGCTACCGGCCACCTATAGTGCCCTGGTGAGCTGCCGTGCTACCAGCCACTTATGGGGGCCTGGTGAGCTGTCGTGGTGCCGGCCGCCTATAGTGGCCTGGTAAGCTGTCGTGCTGCCGGCCACCTATAGTGGCCTGGTGAGCTGTCGTGCTGCCGGCCACCTATGGTGGCCTGGTGAGCTGTCGTGCTGCCGGCCACTTATAGTGGCCTGGTGAGCTGTCGTGCTGCCGGCCGCTTTTGGTGGCCTGGTAAGCTGTCGTGCTGCCGGCCACCTATAGTGGCCTGGTGAGCTGTCGTGCTGCCGGCCACCTATAGTGGCCTGGTGAGTTGTCGTGCTGCCGGCCACCTATAGTGGCCTGGTGAGCTGTCGTGCTGCCGGCTACCTATAGTGGCCTGGTGAGCTGTCGTGCTGCCGGCCACTTATAGTGGCCTGGTGAGCTGTCGTGCTGCCTGCCACTTATAGTGGCCTGGTGAGCTGCCGTGCTGCCGGCCGCTTTTAGTTGCCTGGTGAGCTGTGGTGCTGCCGGTCACCTATAGTGGCCTGGTGAGCTGTCGTGCTGCCGGCCACTTATAGTGGCCTGGTGAGCTGTCGTCCTGCCGGCCGCTTTTAGTGGCCTGGTAAGCTGTCGTGCTGCCGGTCACATATAGTGGCATGGTGAGCTGTCGTGCTGCTGGCCACCTATAGTGGCCTGGTGAGCTGTCGAGCTGCCAGCAACTTATAATGGCCTGGTGAGCTGTCGTGCTGTCGGGCACCTATAGTGGCATGATGAGCTGTCGTGCTGCCGGCCACTTATAGTGGCCTGGTGAGCTGTCGAGATGCCGGCAACCTATAATGGCCTGGTGAGCTGTCGAGATGCCGACCACCTATAGTGGCCTGGTTAGCTGTCCGAGCTGCCAGCCGCTTCTGGTGGCCAGGTGATCTATCGAGCTCTCGGCCACCTATGGTGCCTGGTAAGCTATCGAACTGCCTGCCACCTATGTTGGAGTGGTAATCTGTCGTCCTGCCGGCCATCTATGATGGCCTGGTATTCTGTCGAGCTGCCGGCCACCTACCGCAGCTTGGTAATCTGTCTAGCCGCCGGTCACCCATAGTGGCCTGGTAATCTATCGAGCTGTCGGCCACCTATGGTACCTGGTAAGCTATCGAACTGCCTGCCACCTATGTTGGAGTGGTAAACTGTCATCCTGCCGGCCATCTATGATGGCCTAGTATTCTGTCGAGCTGCCGGCTACCTACGGTGGCTTGGTAATCTGTCTAGCCGCCGGTCACCCATAGTGGCCTGGTAATCTATCGAGGTGTCGGCCACCTATGGTACCTGGTAAGCTATCGAACTGCCTGCCACCTATGTTGGAGTGGTAAACTGTCATCCTGCCGGCCATCTATGATGGCCTAGTATTCTGTCGAGCTGCCGGCCGCCCCGGTGTCCTGGTGAGCTGTCGTGCTACCGGCCACCTATAGTGCCCTGGTGAGCTGCCGTGCTACCAGCCACTTATGGGGGCCTGGTGAGCTGTCGTGGTGCCGGCCGCCTATAGTGGCCTGGTAAGCTGTCGTGCTGCCGGCCACCTTTAGTGTCCTGGTGAGCTGTTGTGCTACCGGCCACCTGTAATGCCCTGGTGAGCTGTCGTGCTACCAGCCACTTATGGTGGCCTGGTGAGCTGTCGTGGTACCGGCCGCCTATAGTGGCCTGGTAAGCTGTCGTGCTGCCGGTCACCCATAGTGGCCTGGTAATCTATCGAGCTGTCGGCCACCTATGGTGCCTGGTAAGCTATCGAACTGCCTGCCACCTATGGTGGAGTGGTAAACTGTGGTGCTGCCGGCCATCTATGATGGCCTGGTAATCTGTCGAGCTGCCGGCCACTTATGATTGCCCGGTAATCTGTCGAGCTGCCGGCCACATATGGTAATCTGGTAAGTTGTTGAGCTGTTGGCCACCTATTGTTGAATGGTAATCTGTCGAGCTGCCGGCCGCCCCCGGTGTCCTGGTGAGCTGTCGTGCTACCGGCCACCTATAGTGCCCTGGTGAGCTGCCGTGCTACCAGCCACTTATGGGGGCCTGATGAGCTGTCGTGGTGCCGGCCGCCTATAGTGGCCTGGTAAGCTGTCGTGCTGCCGGCCGCCTATAGTGGCCTGGTGAGCTGTCGTGCTGCCGGCCACCTATAGTGGCCTGGTGAGCTGTCGTGCTGCCGGCCACCTATAGTGGCCTGGTGAGCTGTCGTGCTGCCGGCCACCTATAGTGGCCTGGTGAGCTGTCGTGCTGCCGGCCACCTATAGTGGCCTGGTGAGCTGTCGTGCTGCCGGCCACCTATAGTAGCCTGGTAAGCTGTCGTGCTGCCGGCCACCTTTAGTGTCCTGGTGAGCTGTTGTGCTGCCGGCCACCTATAGTGGCCTGGTGAGCTGTCGTGCTGCCGGCCACCTATAGTGGCCTGGTGAGCTGTCGTGCTGCCGGCCACCTATAGTGGCCTGGTGAGCTGTCGTGCTGCCGGCCACCTATAGTGGCCTGGTGAGCTGTCGTGCTACCAGCCACTTATGGTGGCCTGGTGAGCTGTCGTGGTACCGGCCGTCTATAGTGGCCTGGTAAGCTGTCGTGCTGCCGGCCACCTATAGTGGCCTGGGGAGCTGTCGTGCTGCCGGCCACCTATAGTGGCCTGGTGAGCTGTCGTGCTGCTGGCCACCTATAGTGGCCTGGTGAGCTGTCGTGCTGCCGGCCACCTATAGTGGCCTGGTAAGCTGTCGTGCTGCCGGCCACCTAAAGTGGCCTGGTGAGCTGTTGTGCTGCCGGCCACCTATAGTGGCCTGGTTAGCTGTCCGAGCTGCCAGCCGCTTCTGGTGGCCAGGTGATCTATCGAGCTGTCGGCCACCTATGGTGCCTGGTAAGCTATCGAACTGCCTGCCACCTATGTTGGAGTGGTAATCTGTCGTCCTGCCGGCCATCTATGATGGCCTGGTATTCTGTCGAGCTGCCGGCCACCTAACGTAGCTTGGTAATCTGTCTAGCCGCCGGTCACCCATAGTGGCCTGGTAATCCATCGAGCTGTCGGCCACCTATGGTACCTGGTAAGCTATCGAACTGCCTGCCACCTATGTTGGAGTGGTAATCTGTCGTCCTGTCGGCCATCTATGATGGCCTGGTATTCTGTCGAGCTGCCGGCCACCTACCGTAGCTTGGTAATCTGTCTAGCCGTCGGTCACCCATAGTGGCCTGGTAATCTATCGAGCTGTCGGCCACCTATGGTTTCCTGGTAAACTGTTGAGCTGTCGGTCGCTTAGAATGGCCTGGTAATCTGTCGAGCTGCCGGCCAGCCATGGTAATGGGGTAAGTTGCTGACCTGCCGCTCACCTATGGCGGCCTGGTTAGCTGTCGAGTTGCCCGGCACTTATGATGGCCTAGTAATCTGTCGAGCTGCCGGCCACCTATGTTGCCCGATAAGCTGTCGAACTGCCTGACACCTATGGTGGACTGGTAAATTGTCGAACTGCCGGTCGCCTGTGGTGGCTGGTTAGCTGTCGAGCTGCCGGCAACCTATGGTTGCCTGGTAATCTGTCCAGCTGCTGGCCACCTATAGTGCCTGGTAAGCTGTTAAACTGCCTGCCACCTATGGCGGCGTGATAATCTGTCGATCTGCTGGCCACCCATGGAAATCTGGTAAGTTGCTGAGCTGCCGCCTACCTATGGCGGCTTGGTTAGCTGTCGGGTTGCCGGACACCTATGGTAGCTGCTAATCTGTCGAACTGCCAACCACCTATGTTGGGCTGGTAATCTGGCGAGCTGCTGGACACCTATAGTGCCTGGTAAGCTGTTAAACTGCCTGCCACCTATGGTGCCTGGTAATCTGTCGAGCTGCCAGCCACCCATGTTAATCGGGTAAGTTACTGACCTGCCGCTCACCTATGGCGGCCTGGCTAGCTGTCGAGTTGCCAGGCACTTATGATGGCCTAGTAATCTGGTTAGTTATGGAACTGACGGCCAACTGTGGTGTGCTGGTAAGTGATCGAGCTGCCGGCCGCCTATTGTGTCCTCGTAAGCTGTCGAGCTGCCGGTCTCCTATGGCGGCCTGGTAAGTTGTCGAGTTGCCGGCCACCTATGGTAATCTGGTAATTTGTCTAAGTGCCGGACACCTATGGTAGCTGCTAATCTGTCGAACTGCCGACCACCTATGCTGGGCTGGTAATCTGGCGAGCTGCCGGACTCCTATGCTGGCCTTGTACGCTGTCGAACTGCCGACCACCTACGGCGGCCTGGTTAGTAATCGACCTGACGGCCACCTGTAGCTGGTAAGTGGTCGAGCTGCCGGACACCTATGGTAGCCTGATAATCTGTCGAGCTGCTGGCCGCCTATGGTAAACTGGTAAGCTATGGAGCTGCGGGCCACATATGGCTGTTTTCTTTCTTTTTTTTTTTTTTTGTTGTTTGAAGGTTTTGTGCTATCTGTTGGAGGATTCAGGGGCAAACACTGGTCCATTGTACCCCAGACAGACACCTTACATTAATGTATTTTGCGAAGAAAACTGAAAAGGTGCTCCAGTGATGTAGACCTTAGAGATTCGGCGCACGCCACGTCGGCCCCAAGTCATCGTATAAAAACATGTACATACGTCAGCATGCACTCGCAATATTTTTAAAGTGATAATAGGACACGAGTGGATGTGGCCTTTTGTCACAAGATTCAATGAGTTTTGAACTTTGGACACTAATAGCAAGCTTTCTTAATCACAAACCTCATCCACCACATCTTATTTTTATTTCCATAAATAATATCTTACATTCCATTACTATACAATAGATACATTCACTTACACATATGCAAGTTAACTACAGGAAGTTGCCAAATAGCCGCTCCAAGAGGGTCACGGAATTTTTAAGTTTTTCATTTAGGAAGCTGTCCAGTTCTTGGAATTGATTTCTTTTATTAAATAAAGTTGGGGGAGTTCTCTTTTCGGGCGTTTTCACGTTTTGTACGATGGCATTAGAAACGCTGCCGTCACTCTTGACCACTGTGTATGTTTTTGAGCTTGCTGAAGCAACTGGACCGCTCTTAGGTGTTGGCCACCACGTAAACTTCATATTCGATGTTGCTGGAAGATGATCGATTGCAAACAAATTAAGGAGATTATTGGGATTGAGGAGTGAAGGATTTTCTAATGCGAGAGGCTTATCCTCGGGGCTTGTGCCTTTAACTGTATAGTCGTCAGGCGTAAAGTTCTCTTTGGACTGTGTTTTTAATCTGTCCTGGAGTGAATGCTGGTGTGACCGAACCTCCATTGCATTATAGTCCTCACCTTCATTCACAAAGAAGCCATTTGTTTCTTTTTTCGCTACATTGAGAACGCCTAGATCAGTGGTAGTTTCCAGTATTGGGAGTATAATATCGGGATTATTAATGGGAATATCAGTGTGATCACCAGTGTGAATATCGACAGCGTTATCTTCTGGTAGGTAACTGGACCAGTTATCCCTAAACAAGTCATCGGTTTTGGGAGATGTTGTTATAGGAATAGGATCTAAAGTTGTGCTCTCGAAATCAGCCTGTGCCCAGTCAGTAGTGGTTGATAGCTCAGGAACAATTGTAGTGAAGTAGTCCGGTGTAGTCTGTACCTGATCTATGATATGCATGGAATCAACAGTGGATGTTTGGTCCATGCTGAGTGTAGTACTTTCCCACAATTTATATATCGACAAGATTGTTGACTCTGGACTAGGAATCACATTATTTTCGGTTGTTGTGGTTACTTTGACGAAACCTGGTTGCGTCGTGGTATAAGAGCGAGCCGTTGAAGTAGTAGTCGTCTGCTCCTGTACCGGAAGAAAGGGCTGTTCGTTCAAGTTTTCATCATCAATTGTTTTTGGGATGAAATTATCTAGTGTAGTAAGAATCTCTGTCGTAGTTGAGAACGGATCTCCACCGAATGTGGATTCCGAAGGTACCGTCAGCATCACTAAAACAATTAAGTCTGAAATTAGTTTTCGCAATTTCGGCAAAATGCTACTTACATTTCTGAGACTCTTCAATTGGTTGTACAACAGTATATCCCGCCGGTTTGGCTGAGTCCGCCTGTCGCAAGACACTCTTTTTAAAAATCAAGTTAACCATTAACCAAGGGTCTTAGGCGACAATTCAACTTACCACCAAGTACACTAAAACCAACATCGTACCGAACAGAGTCGTTTTAAAGGCGATGCCCAACAAGTTATTCTTCAGATAAAATAATAATTTTGTAATTTTTAGGTTTATCTTTCTTAACATGGTGTCGTGACGAGCCAGATATTATTACTAAACTAACTTCTGGTTAGAGAACTGCTTGCCCCCATCGAGTTACTCTCGCATGTTTCGTATTCGTTTTGTGCAACATTCTGCACACCTGGTCGAGTTTGCTTGTGACTGCAGATTGTTTTCAATGAAGACATCGAGGGACATGGGGCTAACTGGTGCAGAGGTAGTAGTTCCGCATTATTTGCTAAAATGGTGGAGGTGAAGCGACGTAAACGTTTGGATTTGGGTTATGGGCAAAGCTTCTTTAGAGGGCGACTATTTTGTTTTCGTTGTTCATTACTCAAGGGCAAAGTTATTTGAGATTGCCTTTTACCGCCGCTGGTGACTTTACAAACATAAAGTCTGTTCTTATGAGTTGCGGCTAGATATCAAAAATGATCAAAATATGCATTTTTTGGTCATTAGTCAACTTGTGCGGAACAAAGCCTGAAGAGGTGTTTCGGAGCACAAAATATTTCAATAATACCAACGAAGATTTGGGACGATGTTTGTTGAATTTACACATAGTTTTGATGACATCCTCGGTTGTCATGGACTTTGATTGGTCAACATGCTAATCATCATTTACCTCTTCGTGACTCTCTTTAAAGCACGTATATGTACTACTCGCAGGTTCTACTATGTGTAAACACTTATCACACTTCTTACCTATTTTCCAATTCCTCTATTGATGTTATCTGTATAAGTGAAACCTAGTTCAAGACATCTGTTGATGATACTCATATTTAGAAATGATGGAGGGCATGGGCAAAGGTAAAGTTGTTGATTACTCTAAGCCTGGGGAGATGAAAGCAATGATCCCTGTTTCAATGCCCGGGTCAAGTTGACATACAGCGACCTCGCGGCGCCCTCTGAATAGCTTCTACAACAGCCGTTGAAAGGTGAACAAATGTACGGGGCGCTACACTACCCCGATCAGACTTGCGGTTGTGCGGCGGGCCAACAACCCGCCCACGTAAAACACAACAAGTTATGGAAGAGCAAAATGCCTCGGATAAACGAACGGATTCTCGAAGATGACATGGCGCGAAAAAGGAACACGTTTTGTGGGTATACTCCTGGAATGTCAGAACCCTGTACACTCCTGGAGCTGCTCATAAACTGGAAAGAACCCTCACGCAATATAGGGCAAAATTACTGCGATTCAGGAAATACGCTGGATAGAACACGCTATGATGAGGAAAAAAGATTGCGTCATCTGTTACAGCTGTCACCAAGGATTGCACATGTTGGGATGCGGATTTGTCGTGAGAAAGCGGTTAAGGTCGAAGGTAAACGACTTTAAACCTATAAGTGATCGCCTGGCTGTGATTCTCATCAAATGCAGATTTTACAACATCAGCCTCATATGTACATATGTGCACACGCCCCTACCGAAGAGGCTGAAAACCCCATCAAAGAGGACTTCTATGATCTCTTCGACAGCGCCTAAGGAGCTTGTCCGGAGTACGATGTCAAAATCGTACTCGGAGACTTCAATGCCAAGATCGGTAAGGGGAATACCTTTGGTGGAGTGGTCGGAAAGCATAGCCTCCACGATACAACAACAGATAACGGCTTCCGACTCACGGACCTTGCGATAGCTCGTAGTGCGGTGAGAAGTACCACAAGATTTCCCCACAAGTGAATACACACAGCAACCTGGTGATCACCGGATGGTCGAGCCGCCAACCAAATCGACCATGTGCTCATTGGCGCAAGACACTCGTCAAGCAACCTGGATGTGTGAACATTCAGAGCTCAACTCTTGACTCTATACAAAACCCTTATTATCCCGGTCCTGCTGTACGGCGCAGAAGCATCGACACTATCAAAAGCGGATGAGGAGCTTCTTGGTCGTATCCAGAGAAAGATTTGGCGTGTGATTTTCGATCCTATAAATGCAGACTTCGGATAGGTGAAAAGATTTAACCACGAGCTTTACAGGCTGTACAGCGAAATGCGTCTCGTCAGGCGTCTACGGAATCAACATCTAAGATGGCTAGGCCATGTAGAACGAATGGACACCACAGCTCCAGCCCGATGAGTCTTTGAATCTAACCCCGAGAGACAAAGAGACAGAGGACGGCCGCACCTAAGATGGCGCACACAGGTGGAAGGGGACCTCAGCCAACTGGGTGTGGGGCAATGGAAAAGACTAGCCACAGATCGTATTAGTTGGTGGGGCATGTTGGTTGAGACCCAGGGTCACCCCAAACTGTAGCGCCCGATTAGAAAAAGAAGAATTGGGGAAGAAACCACAAACGACAATCTTTCTTTTTGCAGCATGAAGAATGACTGGGGAAATATGTATTCCCGTTAATATCATCGATAATCTGGTGGCCTCGATGCCTTGTTATTGCTTGCTTTGGTGGCATTACAGCCCATGGAGGGCAAGAGCCAAGCTTCTTTCAATCATCCATGTTGTGTGTGACCCACAGTTTTAAAGCCGCTTCCGAACGACGTGAGACGAAAAGGCAAGTATACTACGGGGGGTTTTGCCAGTACTCCGCCGAGGAGGGACGCGATGACATTCGATGACGTTGGTGTTATCGGGATCCGAACCCGCTCACCGCGCGTCAGAGTCCAACACACTAACTATTGTGCCACGGCGCAGTCAATATAAATGATCTAAGACATCCGGAATGATTTTAGCTGCACTGTATGATCTTTTCTAAGCATGGTTCAACAAGATACAAGAATAGATTAATCAACATTTTAGACCTGATAACACCACTCAGCTGGTGCATACGCACATAATCGGATATGCCTGAGTATGACATGTTTGTCATGTATGTACGCGTGCTCTTATCTGCTTGGAGAATCTGCCACAAGCTCTAAGGTCAGGAGGTTATCTGCACAGATTGTTCACATTCCGCTGCTGAATTAACTGACTTCGAAGTAGATCGCATCTCAGAAGAATAGTTTTAATCTGTATCCCGGACAGTGCGTACCAGACAAAATGGTAAAAGTCGCTGTGCTGTGTATCTTCGCTATGTGCATTTTCCATGTAAGTGTCTGTCATAAATATCTAGATAGTTTAAATGAATCAAATACATCACACTTTCGTTTTTTTTTTTTTTTTTGTTTTTTTGTAGCTCTCGGCAGGAGCTCGTATTGTCCGAGATGTTCAAGCTCAGGATACCCAACAAACTCTCGATACTACCTTGCAACAGCTGTCGCAATTCCTCGAACAGACTTTCAGCAAGCAAAACATGGAGGTATGGACCATTATACTACATCACCAGTTCATTTAATCACATTTAAATAAACTTAATTCTCTCGTCATGTAGAAAATCGGAGAGAATTTGAAAAAGTTCGGCGAACAAATTCAAGAGCACGGCAAGGAACTGGCCCAGAAAGCCGATGCTGAAATTAAAAAACTGCAAACCAAAACTCCAGAACAGGTGTAACGTATGGTCATTTCCCAGCAAAAGCAGTAATTTAATTTAAGTGTAACAAGAAATATGTTTGAGTAATAAATATGCAAATATCATTCTAAACTATTAGTGGTCTTATTTATTTATTTGCACGTAGATAGTACATGCTGTGCCGTCGCATACTTATCCAACAATAAGCTAATTGGATCAAAATTTGACTTTAGAGAAGCAATTGAGCACATCGGTACTTTCGCTAATTGTTCATTGAACAGAGAAAAGACTCACGTGACTGTAGTTTTCTGAATACGTACATCCAAGCATAGATAATCATTACCAATGTTGTCCGATTGGTTAGTCACCAGATTGGTCAATAAGTCTTGTCGCTCTTACTTACTTACTTAACGGGCGCTACAGTTCGGGCTGAACCTGGGCCTCAACCAACATGCCTCTCCACCTAGCACGATCTTTCGCTAGTCTTTTCCAATGCGGCACGCCCAGTTGGTTGATGCCTGTTTCAAAATGCTACTACACGGCGACGCGACAACGCAACTACAAACGCCATAGCTGTCAAATCCATATTCATTCAATGGAATTATATGGAGTAAGTCACATAAGCACGTATGTAGTCGTGTCGCAGCGCTGTAATTTCGAAAATTTGAAAAACTGTCGCAACTACACGGCGTTGTGCCATTTCGAATTCGACATTGGAGGAATACGTTTGATAACTTGGTCTAACCCACCACCTTCTTCTGACTTTTGTTTTCGCTTTTAACTTTTTATAAGCTAAAGCAGCCGCACATGTTAGCAATAATGTTTTTACAAATTATTTTGATCCATTTATGTATGAACTAAATTCAGTTTCAATTTTCGAATTTTTTACTGATGCCAACTTCACACTATGGAATTCGCCACCAACTTCACTCACAGAAGTAACCGCGCTGTCAAAGAAAAACGCCGATGAAAGTAGCTCCATTGTGTATTGACTGAATGACTTTACAACCACAGCAAACGGCAGCGTTTGTAGTTGCGCTGTCGCGTCGCCGTGTAGTAGCATTGTGAAACAGGCATGAGGTCCCTTTCCACCTTTGCGCGCCACCTTAGGTGCGGCCGTCCTCTATTTCGTCGTTCCTCGGGGTTCGATTCAAAGAATCTATGGGCTGGAGCTGTGGTGTCCATTCGCTCTACATGGCCTAGCATTCTTAGGCGTTGGATCCGTAGACGCCTGACTAGACTCATACATACACCCGTACAGTTCGTGATTGAATCTTCTCCTCCAACCCCCCTCTGTGTTTATGGGACCGAAAATCGCACGCAGAATCTTTCTCTCGAAACCACCAAGGATTTCCTCATCCGCTTTAGATAATGTCCATGTTTCTGCGCCGTATAACAGGACCGGGATTATTAAGGTCTTATATAAGGTCAACTTCGAGAGCACCGTGGCGCAGTGGGTAGTGTGTGACGCCGATGACACGGGATCGAATCCCAGACACAGCCATGTCATCGGACGTGTTTTTCACGGTGTTTCTCCTCAGCGGGGTTCTGACAAAACCCCCTGTAGTAAAATTGTCATTGTCATCAGCTCAACAGGCAATCGAGTAGTAGAGCCCCCCCTCGAAAAATTAAGGTTTCCCTCTACAAAACATTAATCATCCCGGTCCTCCTCTACGGCGCCGAGGCTTGGACGTTATCAAAAGCCGATGAAGAGGCTCTATGGCGTTTCGAGAGGAAAATACTGCGTGCAATCTTTGGTCCCGATTGTGTAAACGGAGAGTGGAGGAGGAGATTCAACCAGGAACTGTTCGGGCTGTACGTCTAAGATGGCTGGGCCATGTAGAGCGAATGGACATCAACACTCTGGCCCGAAGATTATTCGACTCCAACCCCGAGGTACGACGCAGCAGAGGACGACCGCATTTAAGGTAGCGCGCACAGGTGGAAAGGGACCTCAACCAACTGGGCGTGAGGCACTGGAAGCGGCTGGCCAAAGATCGTGCCGGCTTGAGAGGCTTGTTGGTTGAGGCCCTGGTTCACCCTGAACTGTAGCGCCATCAAAGTAAGTAAGTATTTGTTCCAACTCTTACCTATGGTCATGAAATGTGGGTATTGACCGAAAGAATGAGATCGTGAATACAAGCTGCCGAAATGAGATTTCTTCGTGATGTTGTGGAGTTACTCGCCGGGATAGGGTGAGAAGCACGATTGTGCGCGGGGAGTTAATGTTGAGCAGTTGCTTCTCCGAACGGAAAGGGCTGTGCTTCAATGGTTTGGTCACGTGAGACGAATGACGCCATCATCACGATTTCCGAAGAGTGCCTTGGATGCAATACCATCAGGCAGGCGACCGCTTGGCAGACTCAGGACGAGGTGGTTGGACCAAGTCCAAAAACTCGCCTGGGTGCGCTTGGGCATAGCCGCATAGCGCCTGATGAGTTCGAGTCGATGGCGGAGGATCGAGGGGCCTGGTTATCTCGCGTGCGCGCATTACCCCCGCGACTCTTTTAGTGGAACATTCGTACGAATATCTTGGTGCACTCCTGCAAACCTAACTGAATAAAGCTCAACTTAAAAAGTCAAAGACCAAGGTATAGTAGAATTGTATAGTGCAAACTACTTACCACTTACTTAGGTGGCGCTACAGTCCGTGGTGAACCTGGGCCTCAACCAACAAGCGTCTCCAGCTGGCACGGTCTTTGGCCAGCTGTTTCCAGCGCCGTACGCCCAGTTGGTTAAGGTTCCCTTCCACCTGCGTGCGCCACCCATGATGCGGCCGTCCTCTGCCGCGCCTTCCTTCCGGAGTGGATTCGAAGACTCTTCGGGTCGGAGCTGTATTTTCCATGAGCTCTACATGGCCTAGCCACCTTAGACGCTGTATCCGTAGATGTCGTACCAGGCCGATGTCGCTGTACAACCCGTACAGTTCTTCGTTATATCTTCTCCTCCATACACCGTTTGAACAAACGCGACCGTAGATAGTACGCAGAATTTTCCTCTCGAAACGACCAAGGGCATCTTCATCCGCTTTTGTTAAGGTCCAAGCCTCTGCGCCGTAAAGGAGGACTGGGATGATTAATGTCTTATTTAGCGTCACCTTGGTTTTCCGAGAGAGGACTCTATTTCTCAATTGCCTCTTGAGCCCAAAGAAACAGCGCTTGGCAAGAGTGATTCTGCGTTTTATCTCAGCGCTGGTGTTGTTGTCGCTGGTCATCATTGAACCAAGGTAGACGAATTCCTTGACCACTTCAAGGTTATATCCGCCCATGATGACGTTCTGACCAATACGTCGGTGTTGACCGTCTCTTTTCGATGAAAGCAGATATTTGGTTTTACCCTCATTAACCTTGAGACCCATCTTAGCCGCTTCTACCTCAATGCTTACAAAGGCCTCATTGACATCTCGTTGTGTCCGTCCAATCACGTCAATGTCGTCGGCGTACGCAAGCAATTGCGTAGACTTGAAATAAATCGGACCTCTTGTGTTGGCCAGGGACTCTTGCATGATCTTTTCAAGCACGATGTTGAAAAAGTTGCATGACAGCGCGTCACCTTGCCTAAATCCTTTTTTAGCATCAAAGATCTCGGTTTGCTCATTACCGACCTTAATGGAGCAGCGAGAATTCTCCATTGTCATCCTGCACAGTCGGACGAGTTTGGCAGGGATGTTAAAACTAGACATGGCTTTGTATAGTTCATCTCTATGCACGCTGTCATATGCAGCCTTGAAATCGACAAAGAGGTGGTGAGTGTCGATTTGGTATTCCTGGGTCTTCTCCAAGATCTGCCGCCTGACAGCGGTATCTTGTCTATCATCGCCGTTATACAGTCTGCTGAAGCGGTCTTTCCAAATCTTCAGCATCGACTGCGACTCTACTACCAGTTCTCCATGTTCGTGCCTGCAGGCCGCCGCTCTGGCTTTGTAGCCATGGCATGTTCGTTTTACCTTATTGTAAAACTTACGGGCGTCATTCCTGCGGAAGCATCTCGCCATCTCCTCGATCTCACGCTTTCCGTGCTCTCTCTTCTTTCTTCTGAAAAGCGTGTGTTCCTCTCTTCTCTTCTGCTCATAGATTTCGCGAACAGCTCTCGACCGTCGTTGCAGCATGGCTTTATATGCCTCTTGTTTTGCTGCATGGGCTTGTTCGCATTGTTCATCGAACCAGGGGTTTCTAGGTGGTGGCGGTTTGAAACCCAGCACCTCTGAGGCAGCGTCTCTGATGGCGCTCTGGCAATGCGCCCATTCCTGCTTTATTGTTTGTGCTGCTAAGGGCGGATTTCGAGAGAGCTTGGAGGAGACACGATCGGCAAAGATTCAGGCAGTCTCTTGCGATTGTAGCTTTCCGACGTCAAACTTACGTTGTGCTACTCGACTCCTAAGCATTCTTGATATCCTCATTCGTACCTTGGCTACAACAAGGTAGTGGTCCGAGTCGATATTGGCCCCTCGGAAGGTTCGTACGTCGAGAATACAGGAGGAGTGTCTGGCGTCGATCGCAATGTGATCAATCTAGTAGGTGGTCGATTGATCACAAGACCGCCAGGTACCCTTGTGGATGTTGAGATGGGGGAATCGCGTGCTTGCTACAAGGAGGTTACGCCCCGCTAGGAAATCAATTAGCGGTAATCCGATGTCGGATGTGGTGTTATGGAGGCTATGCTTTCCTATGATCGACTCAAATATGTCCTCTTTGCCCAGTTTTGCATTAAAATCTCTTACGACTATTTTTGTGTCGTAGCTGGGGCATTGGGCATATATTCTGTCTAGGAGATCGTAGAATTCTTCTTTGAGTCGATCGTCCTTTTCTTCCGTTGAAGCGTGAGCGCATATTAAGCTAATGTTCCCAAATTTAGCTTTGATGCGAATTGTTATGTGGCGTTCGCTTATGTCTCGGAAGCTTAAGACTTTTTGTCGGAGTCTTCCTCGAATAACGAATCCGCACCCGAATAGGCGGTGTTTGTTCTCCTTGTAGCAGTTCCCGTAGTAGATGTCGCAGTTTTTCATCCGTTTTTTGCCTGGTCCATCCCATCGCACTTCTTGGAGTGCGGTTATATCTGCTTTATAGCAGTTGAGGGTTTGCTCCAATTGATCGCCTGCACCCGGTTTGTTAAGGGACTTAACATTCCTGGTGCAGACTCTCAAGTCCGTTAGTCGTTTGCAGGGGTCGTCAGCTTTGTATCCGTCCGTATCCGAGGCTTGTTGTTGTTTCGGAACAAGTAGGTTTTTACGTGTTAGGGATGTTACCCCTAAGCACAACCCCCAACCTGGGGGGCCACGTTCCTCTTTCCCCAGAACAAGGGGTTGGGTCGCTGCACACATTGGTTCACTACCTGGCGGATGCCAGGGTAGCTATCCAGGGGGGCTACCCATGTTAAACGCGATCAACTTCTTTGCTCTGTTTGCTCGCTCCCTCCCCCCCATAGGGCAAACTACACATGTGAAAAAAAAAAAAAATAGTTGAAGTCGTTTAGTACCAATAGTGCCAGTCAGTACAGTCTTTCACTTTTTGAATAGGTACATCCTCGTAATATTATTAGTTCTTGTTATCTAAAGTTCTCTAACAGCCTTCCTAGACATAGAGGGCGTTTTTAACAACGTCACTCCGAAAGCAATAATAGAAGGGCTAGAAAAGCTAAAGGTGGAGAGGACTCTGATAGAGCTGATCAACGAGTTGCTAATAGCACGCAAGATTCACTCTAAGTGGGGAAGCCTAGTAACTACCAGAGTAGTTATCAAGGGAACCCCGCAAGGTGGGGTCCTCTCACCTCTTCTCTGGAATGTAGTTGTAAACGAACTACTAATCAAACTGGAGAAAGAAGGCCTGGACGTTGTTGCCTACGCCGATGACGTTGCCATCACAATCTCAGGTAAATACCTATCTACACTGAATGACCGCATGCAAACGGCATTCTCACTTCTGTGCAAATGGGCGCATAGTAACGGGCTCAGGATTAACCCAAAGAAAACGGAGCTCGTGCTTTTTACCAAAAAGCACAAAATCCCGGAAAACTGCCCTATCACTCTGCTCGATACCAGGTTAACCTACTCCCCTAGTGCCAAATTCCTTGGCATTATACTCGATAGGAAACTAACTTGGAAGAGCAACAGAACTGAAAGAGCAAAAAAAGCAACAATAGCTCTCTACACATGTAAGAAAGCCCTAAGGAAAAAATGGGGATTTAACCCCAAGATTACCCTATGGCTCTTCATCACGGTCGTTAGACCCATACTAATGTATGGAGTGATAGTCTGGTGGACTGCACTAGACAAGACAACATACCACAAACAACTCGAGAAGGTACAAAGGATGGCATGTGCATTACCGGGGCCCTCAGGTCCACACCAACGGCTGCGCTTAACATGATACTAGACCTTACACCACTAGATATTTTCGGCAGGCAAATTGCCACACACACGGCCATAAGACTAAAAGCCAACTCGAAATGGGTGAGCTATGTCACTGGCCACTCCTCCATCCTGCAAGACAGGATAACTATGACAGAAAACCTAGACCACACAGAACCCACCATAGTCTTGGACAAAAACTTTACGATGATCTATCCGGACAGGAAGAACTGGACCCGCCAAACTGAGCCGCGCAGTAACTGTGTGGATTTCTACACTGACGGGTCTAAAACCAAAGACGGGGTGGGCAGTGGAGTTTTCTGCAAACAACTCAAGCTACATAAAGCTCTAAAATTACCAGATCACTGCAGCGTTTTCCAGGCGGAACTGTTGGCAATAAAAGAGGCTTTGTCTTGGATGAAGTGGAACGTAATGTCCACCACGGATATTCGCATTCTCACAGACAGTCAAGCAGCCTTAAAGTCGCTGGAGTCCTATGTGTACACATCAAAATCTAGTCTCGACTGTCGCAGATCTCTTAACGAGATGGCAGAACAGTTCAACATACAGCTTATCTGGGTACCAAGGCACAGCGACATTACAGGTAATGAAAAAGCCGACACACTCGCTAAA
Source organism: Eumerus sabulonum (assembly GCA_951905685.1). Taxonomy (NCBI): domain Eukaryota; kingdom Metazoa; phylum Arthropoda; class Insecta; order Diptera; family Syrphidae; genus Eumerus; species Eumerus sabulonum. The sequence goes on along the minus strand of OX645062.1, from coordinate 21,003,090 downwards.
CTAGGAACGACGCTACAATCAATAGTGGCTTGTGAGGGAGTACCCCTTACAACCATTAAACATAATCTGACCAATCTCGCCAGGGCCGAGACGAACCTGAGATGGACACAGGGACATACCTGCGTCATCACCAGGCAAATCTGGCCTCGGCTGGACAGTCAACGCACAAGGAGTATAATCTCCCTAAAAAGAACTGACATCTACAAAGTCATCGGTGTCATCACAGGACCTACCTCATTGGCAGTCACGCACAAAAACTAGGAATAGTTCCAAATTATTTCTGCAGAAGCTGTCAGGACGAGGAGGAGGTTGAATCCATTCACCACCTTCTCTGCGCCTGTCCAGCTCTCTGCAATTTCAGGAAACGTTACCTAGGCTCTTACTTCCTTAACGGTCTGGCAGATGTTCAGAAAGTAGGGATACTTGATCTTCTTAACTTCTTAAGAAGCACAAAATGGTTCCACGAATAGGGGGGTAGGATCCCCTCGTAGCTGCACAACGGGCCTCCCTGGCCTTTGTGCATTCTTCTCAACTCTGGGAAGGCTACGACCCTACCTACCTACCTACCTATCTAAAGTTCTTCCTGGGTACTGTGTTTAAATGAAACCGGAAAATGCGAATTGTCAGCAGATGTACACACGTATACCTCATAAGTCGATGCATTCAAGGTTTTTTTTTCGGACACCAATCATGTCTTAAGTGCCTTCAGAATGATTTGTTTGCTGGAGATTAAGTTCATCCAAACTCATATCTTTGTCCAAGTATTTGGGGAGGGAATTTTCAAGAAATCGTATAAGAACATTTCATCACTCATCCACCAACAACAAAGTGATTGCTCTGAAAGTAGTCGAGCGATATCGCTATTCAGTTTATTTTATGTCGCTGATTATCAAGCTTGACCTTTCGAAGATCAATAGTGATACGGAAATCTAGTTGTGGGGTAGTGCATAGTAGACTATAAAATAATTTTCCGTATTCGGCAGTATCTCGAATGTTGTTCTGTTCTTTTTGGTTTGTTCATTTTCTCTTTTGGTTCTTATTTACATGTCGATTTTGCCCATTAAAATGTACCTGCACAAGGTGTCCCTGATGAATAAAATTGGAAAAAACAAAACACATCTCTTTCAAAAATGAACAATGTCTGAATGTGCAATGTTACTGAAGGTACCCTTACACGATCAATCGAATGACATGAAATATTTACGTGTGGTTGTGAAAATGCGTCTGTGTGCGTCACACACATTCGTTGGTGACCGAATGACAAAAATCAAAACATTTTCGATATTGCATGACCATTATCATGCTGATTGATGTGTGTAAGGGTTGGATTGACCAAATAAGGTTATTGTGTGTCGTCCAGGTGTGATGTCGCGAGCGTGGAATGTGATGTCTGTCGGGAGCGGAAAATTTAAATCGAAGGAGGATGAAGAACCGGAGATGCAGATATTTTTGATTCACTTAAAAGATTTTCATAACTGAACTGATTCCTTTTTTTTAGGGTTCCGCACCCAAAGGTAAAACGGAACCCTATTATTTAGACTTCGCTGTCCGTCCGTCCGTCTGTCACCAGGCTGTATCTCATGAACCGTGATAGTTAGACAGTTGAAATTTTCACAGATGATGTATTTCTGTTGCCGCAAAATGAATATTTAAGGGGGGCTCCCATACAACAGACATGATTTTCATCCAAAAAATCCCCTTGGTCACATACTGAACTAAGGTTAGTCGACAATATCCCACAACCAGTAGCAAACTTCCCAGTTTTGATCTCTTTTATGTCTTTGATGAATTAATCCTAGCTGCAAACCTTTTCTCCCGTATTTCCCATTATTGTTATTCACCTTTTCACATCGTTGCTGTCAAGTAAGATAATTGATTTGAGTTCAATGGACACTTTGATGATCAACTATATCTCATCATGAAGATTTTTGATTATCAAAGTAATATGCCGATAACCTGCCTGCAACCAAGATCTGTCATCATACGAAAAATGCGATTTAATGTGGTGACTGATGAGGTAACATACAGCGTCTCTTTCATATTTATATATACGGATGGTACGGAACCCTTCGTGCGCGAGTCCGACTCGCACTTGGCCGGTTTTTTAACCACTGTTTCATCCAAATTCTCTTCTTTTTCGCCATTCTATTCTTCTTCTTCTTTACGCAAAGTGCCAGAACAACGTACGCAATACAGTTGTCCGAATCACTCATCGCACGTTCGTAAACGACCGAAATTCACTAAATTTCACTAGAAATTTGCTTTAATCGATTGAGCCGTGTAAGGGATAGAGTCATACCACATAGACACGATGCATGATGTCGACTGATTAATCGTGTAAGGGCCACTTAAAACTGAGACAAAGACTGGAGCCTTAAGAAGGTCTATGCAAAAATTGTAGATGTATAAAACCATTCGAAAACCTCATGTGTATGATGGACTACAAATTGTTTTAAGCAACCCTTTTCTACCTTTCCTATGTATGACTCACATATGTATGTATGTCCAAATGCGATCCTGCATTAAAAAATTTTACTTCAACCATTGCATTTGTGGCACCCTGTTGTTGCGTTTCCGTATACTTTGTTCAACGCATATGAACTTCGTACGGAGGCAACTAAAATGTCGTGTATTATGCATATAATTGTTGTCAAGTCTTTTTTCTGTTTTTTTTTTTTTTTTTTTTCGCTGATAAGTGGTTCAATTAGATGGGTGTCGAATATAAAATGCTTTCCATCGCGCCTTTAGAAGCCAGTCTTCTTTTGCAGTTCTTTGTGGTCAGACTAAATCGATTAAAATGTCTGGAAAGATTTTCATTACTATCTGTGCTCTCCTTTTCGTCCAAGTATGTTCATACAGACTTTCCCGATAGTTCTTATTGAAAACGTTTTTACTTGTTTTTGTCTTAAAATAAAATAGCTTGCATCGGCAAGGCATGTTCGTGATGCTCCGGCAGCTCCTGAGTCAAATCCATTGACTGAATTGCTTAATAAGGCCGGTGAAGCATTGAAGGAAGTCCAGGGTAAGGTGTTCGAAGCTGTCGGCGTGAAGAATCAGGAAGAATTTAATCAATATTTGGAAAAGGAAACCAAAGTATATGCCAACAAGTTGGATACCTTTGCCCAGGAATTAAAGAAGGCGGTAAGAACACCAAAACCAAAAACAAATTTGAAGTATTGAACGTATGATCGACTTCTTTTTTTATTTTTACGATTATAGACCGAAGAGGGTGTGGGTAAAATTGAGAACAGTGAAGCTGTTCAACAATTGAAAACTCGCGTCGATGAAGCCATTGATGGATTAAAGAAGGAAAATCCAGAAGTCAGCAAGAACTTCGTAAGATGAATTTTTTGTCAATTGTGATTCGTACTAAAGTGAACGTTTTTCTCCAGGATCAACTGACTCAGACCACAAAGAGTTTGATTGAAGGAATCAGTAAGATTGGGGATTCTGAGGGTGCTAAGCAAATTAAGGAAATTGGAAATAAGATTTTGGAGACGACCGTTGATGCTTTGAAGGAAGTTAACAACAAGATTCAAGAGACTAACAAGTCTTAAACCACCGATCTGATACAATAAATGACTGAATTATTCTAACAGATATCGATATGTTTTCACTTCAACATTTTGTGTTCTCAAATTCGTATCTGGGGTATGAGTAGCAAATTGCTTTTGATCTCATGTTGTCAGGCTATCTGCTTACATTAATTGATTTGACCAATAAACTATTGTTCGCCTTATCTTCTTAAACATATAAGACAGACTTTAAAGGCCTCTTATCGCCGTAGGTCATTGCATCAAGACCAACTTGTCTTACATCCGCGATTACTTGGCCTTTATACCGAAGGTTCGGTCTTACTCTTCTTCTCGGACCAGGAGGCTCGGAGCCGAGACCCTATTAGCTGTAGGGCTGGTGTTCATGTGCGCGATGTGGCCGAGCCACCGTAGTCGACCGATCTTTGCCTGGACTATATCCACACCTTTGTACAGCTCGTTAAGTTCGCGGTTATGTCTTCTCCTCCATTCACCTTGCTCACAGACAGGACCAAATATCCGGCGCAGAATTCTTCTTTGCAGTTGCTTGGTTCCTGGACGACCTCCAGAATGGAAGCCCTGGAACTTCTTCTAAACGCAAACTTTCCGGGCAGCAGTGACTCGGCTGTGACACCTCCTCAGGCCGACGACATCCTCCCTCGAACGTGCTCCCAACCTGGTCACCAACAACAATGTCCTATGGGCCATAAAAAGCTTTGAGCCCTACAAGTCCCCAGAACCGGATGGTATCATACCAGCTGAGCTCCAGCAGGTAGTAGATGTCAACCTCCCCTGGCTTGTAGTCATATACAAGAGTGACCTCTCCCTATCATACATCCCTAGCAAGTGGAAGGTAACCAAAGTCATTTTCATACCCAAGGCAGGCAAAAGCTCTCATACGTATGCAAATGACTTGAGACCTATTAGTCTTACTTCTTTTCTATTAAAAACTCTAGAGAAGATTCTAGACGCACACATTCGCTACAGCTGCCTCTCAGAAAGGCTGTCGGATAATCAACATGCCTACAACAAAGGCAAATAGGGGAAACAGCACTCCACTCACTGGTCAGCAAAATAGAAAGGTCACTGGAACGCCTTTAACAATGTTGAACCATGGGCCGTCACCAAAGCGCTGACTGATCTGGGTGTTACGGGATCAGTGATAGAACTGGTACGACAACTGCTAACACAAAGAGTTGTCAAAGCCAACTTCGCTGGTGCCGTCTCAACTAGAATGGTTAGCAGAGGCACACCACAGGGTGGAGTACTCTCCCCTCTCCTGTGGAACGTGGTGGTTAACGAGCTACTGCTGTTGCTTGAACAGGAAGGGTACGCTGTGACCGCCTATGCAGATGACATTGCTATTGCCGCCACAGGAAAATTTCCCAGCACTCTATGCGACCTTATACAGAGTGCATTACATACAGTAGAAACCTGGACGCAGTACTGTGGACTTGGGGTGATCCCTAAGAAGACCGATCTAGTACTGTTTACCAACAAATATAAAATTCCGCCCCTCAACCCACCGTGGTTGGGTGGAACCCAACTAATAATCAAAGAGCAGGCCAAATATTTAGGCCTAGTCCTTGACAAGAGGCTGAATTGGAAACCCAACATTCTTGACCGCGTAAAGAAAGCAACTGTTGACCTCTACAGTTGCAAAAAAGTGGTGGGCAAGAAGTGGGTCTCCAACCAAGCATTATGCACTGGCTCTACACGGCGGTCATAAGGCCCTTCCTCCTGTATGGCGTCGTAGTCTGGTGGACTGCTCTGGGCAAGGCAGTCAATCGAAACCTTCTGGGGAAAGTACAAAGATCGGCCAGCTTATACATAAGCGGAGCGATCAGATCAACCCCCACGGAGGCCCTAAACATTCTGTTACACCTTCCACCACTGAACCTTTTCAGCAAACAAATTGCTGCCTGCGCGGCCCTAAGGATGAGGAGCATAATAAAATGGCCCACATCACAAAGGGGCCACACAGCCATTTTAAAACACCCATGGACACAGACTATATCATCCCGTAAGACGTGTTCACTAGGAACTTCGAAGTTGTTTTTCCATCCAAGGAGGAATGGGCTGAAGGGAAAGTCATACCAAAGGACTCGATCTCCCTCTATACCGATGGCTCTAAGATGGAGTCGGGTATAGGCAGTGGAGTCTTCTCCAAGTAGCTTAACCTCAGCCTATCCTTTAGACTCCCAAATTACTGCAGTGTGTATCAAGCTGAAATAACAGCGATAACGGAGGCCCTTAGGCTTAGGGCCATGCACGGACAGCCAATCTGCGATAAGATCCCTGGCAGCGGTAATCCACAAATCAAAGACATTCTTAACTGTCGCCTATCTCTAGAAGAGATGGCTAAGCAGTTCAACATTAAAGTATTGTGGGTTCCCGGGCATAGGGATATTCCAGGAAACTGCGCGGCCGACGAACTCGCAAAGTTAGGGTCTAGCACACTCAGCCTACCTACCCTCGGGTACCTAGAAACACCAATAAGTACGGTAAAGCATATGATAAAACTCCAAACCACTAAGGCGACCAACCCCCAATGGAATGAGAGTAATATCGGCTTTATTACCAAACAACTCTGGCCTAAATTAAACCTAGGACGAACCAGGGACCTAATGGCAACCAAAAGGACAACCTTAAGCACTCTAGTGGGTGTCATTACAGGTCACTGCATCATTGGGAAACACGCCGCCAGACTAGTACTACCCTCCAACGACTTCTGTCGCGGCTGCATGGACGAGGAGGAGGAGGAATCAATACATCACCTCCTCTGCTCATGCCCCTCTTTTGCGAATCGCAGGAGGCGCACTCTTCTATGATAATTTAAGTGAGCTAGCAGACCATAAAATAGCTCAACTCCATCGCTTCATCAGAAGCACCGGTTGGTTCTCTGGTAGCGGATCTGGGTAACACGATCCATGTGGTATCACAATGGGCCGACTTCGGCCTACGTGTGGCCTATGCCGACCACATTAACCTAACCTAACCTTGGTCAAACCAAAGTAGCAATGGACCTCTACTTTGGTGTCGTTTGTGGAGTTTACGTTTGCTCCGAGGTAGACAAACCTTTTGACCATCTCGAAATTATAGCTTACAACCGTTATATTTTGACTCAGGTGATAAGCGACGAATCGGTTTTTGCTTGACAGTATGTATTTCTCTTAGCCTCGTTAACGTTAAGACCAACTCGTTTCGCCTGTTCTTCCATCGCAGTGAAAGCTTCTACAACGTCACGCTGAGACCGCGCAATGATGTCAATATCATCCGCGAATCCTAGCAGCAGGACATGCTTGTAAAAGATAGTGCCTTCCCTGATGACGCCTGCCCGTCGCACTATCTGCTCCAGAACTAAATTGAAGAAGTCGCACGACAGCACATCTTCCTGCCGAAATCCGGTGCATGTTTCAAATGGTTCCGAAGTCCTAGAACAGAGTTGCACGGTGCATCGCGTATTTTTTAGCGTGGCGCGACACAACTGGATCAGTGTTACCGGGATCCCGAATTCGGCCATCGCACCAAACAGTTCTTCACGATGAATGCTGTCGTATGCGGCTTTGAAATCGATGAAAAGATGGTGTGTATCGATTCGAAACTCGTTGGTCTTTTCCAGAATTTGTCGAAGTGTGAAAATTTGGTCTATAGTTGATTTGCCGGGCCGGAAGCCGCACTGGTAGCTGCTGATTGGTGCGTTGCAAAATGGTTTTAGACGTTCACACAATACGCTGGACAGGATCTTGCGGCCTTGTTGTTCTTCAGCTTCTGAATAGCTGTGCCGACTTCTTCGATGCTGGGTGGGAGGACTACTTCAGCGGCTGGAGTTGGGATTTCCTCGGTTCCTACCACTCTCTCTTGGTCATGCTCGTTAAGCAGCTTACCCTCGCAGATTCGAAGAGCCTGGGTGCCCTTTTTGAAGCCTCCTGCAAGGCCTTTGGCTTTCTTGTAAAAGCCTCGTGTTTTATGTTTATCCCTAGACTCCTCGATATCATTGAGCTGGGAGGCTGCGAGCCGTAGAGTCTTTCGCTCAACTGCTCCCTGTAGACTCTGGCAACCTCCGGTGTGCTCAGGCGCCCAATGTCGAACCTCCGCCTGATGCGCTGGTGCAGCTTTCTGACATTGGACAGTAGAGCTCTGAATGTTGCTGCTACGAGGAAGTGGTCAGAGTCGACTTGCCCCTCTGAATGTTCGCACTTCCAGGATGTTTGACGAGTGCCTTGCGTCAATGAGCACATGGTCGATCTGGTGGGCGGTTCGACCGTGCGGAGATCGCCAGGTTGCTGTGTGGATTCGCTTGCGAGGGAATCTCGTGCTACTTATCACCGCGTTACGAGCTGTCGCAAAGTCAGCTAGTCGGAAACCGTTATCTGTTGTTGTATCGTGGACGCTGTGCTTTCCGATCATTCCGCCAAGGGTGTTTTCCTTACCGATTTTGGCGTTGAAGTCCCCGAGCACGATTTTAACATCGTACTCCGGACAAGCTCCGTAGGCGTTGTCCAGGAGGTCATAGAAGTCCTCCTTGATAGGGTCTTCAGCCTCGTCGGTAGGGGCGTGTGCACATATAAGGCTGATCACTTATAGGTTTAAAGTCGATGACCTTCGACCTTAACCGCTTTCCCACGACAAATTCGCATCCCAGTAAGTGCAACCTTTTGTGACAGCTGCAATAAATGTCGCAATTTTTCTTCCTAATCATACCGTTTCCTATCCAGCGTATTTCCTGGACCGCAGTAATATTCGCCTTGTACTGCGTGAGGATTCCTTCTAGTTTATGAGCAGCTCCGGGAGTGTACAGGGTTCTGACATTCCAGGAGCATACTCGCAAATCGTGTTCCTTTTTCGTGCGTTGTCGTCGTCGAGTATCCGTCCGTGTATCCGAGGCATCTTGCTCATTCATAACTTTGGGTTTTTTTACGTGCGCGGATTGTTAGCCCGCCGCACAACCGCCATTCTGGTCGGGGTTTTGTCGCTGCATACGTTTGTTCACCTCCCAACGGTTGTTGAAGAGGCTATCCAGAGGGCGCCGCGAGGAGGCCGTATATCAACTTGACCCGGGCATTTAAACAGGGATCGTTGCTGGCATCTCGCCAGGCTGAGAGCGATCAACAACTTTACCCTGTATGTCCGAGCCCATGCCCCCTATAGTTATAGGGGCCTTGTGGACTGGGCAAACGATGCTGAGATTCCATTCCTCGGGCATGCTTTCCTCCGACCTTACTTACTTATCAGGCCTGCGATCCATGGAGGATCTGAGCCTGAGCTATAGCTGCCTTCCATCCTTGACGGTCCCGGGCACGCTGCTTCCAGTTGTCAAGACCAAGATGTCTTACATCCGCGATTACTTGGTCTTTATACCGGAGGTTCGGTCTTCCTCTTCTTCTCGAACCAGGAGGCTCGGAGTCGAAGACCCTCTTAGCTGGAGCGTTGATGTCCATGCGCTCGATGTGGCCGAGCCAGTGTAGTCGACGGGTCCTTGCTTTCCGGACTACATCCACATCTTGGTACAGCTCGTAGAGTTCGCGGTTGTGTCTTCTTCTCCATTCACCTTCCTCACAGACAGGACCAAATATCCGGCGCAGAATTTTTCTTTCGAAAGAACCCAAAATCAGCTCCGCTGTCCTGCTTATCGTCCAGCTTTCGGCTCCGTACAGCAAGACTGGCAGAATGAGCGTTTTGTAAAGCATGACTTTGGTCTTTCGAGTGAGGAGTTTTGACCCCAGTTGTTTGGACAAGCCGAAGTAGCAGCGGTTGCCAAGGGCGATTCTACGCCGGATCTCCACTGTGGTGTCATTTGTGGAATTTACGTTTGCCCCGAGGTAGACAAACTCCTTAACTACCTCGAAATTGTAGCTGTCAATTGTTATGTTTTGTCCCAGGTGGTGAGCGACGGATTGGTTTTTGCTTGACAGCATGTATTTCGTTTTGTCCTCATTGATCTTAAGACCAATTCGTTTCGCCTGCTCTTCAATCGCCGTGAATGCTTCCACAATGCCACGGCGAGAACACGCGATGATGTCGATATCATCCGCGTATCCTAGCAGCTGGATGGACTTGTAAAAGATAGTGCCTTCCCTGTTGACGCCTGCCCGTCGCACTATCTGCTCCAGCACCAGGTTGAAGAAGTCACATGACAGCGCATCTCCTTGCCGAAATCCGGTGCATGTTTCGAATGGTTCCGAGGTCCTAGAACCGAGTTGCACGGTGCATCGCGTGTTTTTTAGCGTGGCGCGACACAACTGGATCAGTTTTACCGGGATCCCGAATTCGGCCATCGCCCCAAACAGTGCTTCACGATGAATGCTGTCGTATGCGGCTTTGAAATCGATGAAAAGATGGTGTGTATCGATTTGAAACTCGTTGGTCTTTTCCAGGATCTGTCGAAGTGTGAAAATTTGGTCTATAGTTGATTTGCCGGGCCGGAAGCCGCACTGGTAGCTGCCGATTAGTGCGGTGCAAAATGGTTTTAGACGTTCACACAATACGCTGGACAGGATCTTGTATGCGACATTGAGCAGGGATATACCTCTATAGTTCTTGCAAGAGGTAGGATCGCCTTTTTTGTGGATGGGGCATATAGAGCTGGTATTCCAGTCGTCGGGCATGCTCTCATCTTCCCAAATTCTGCAGATGATCTGGTGCATGCTCCCTACCAGAACATCGCCGCCAGCCTTGAAGAGCTCTGATGGCAAGCCATCTGAGCCTGCGGCCTTGTTGTTCTTCAGCTTCTGAATAGCTGTGCCGACTTCTTCTATGCTGGGTGGGAGGACTACTTCAGCGGCTGGAGTTGGGATTTCCTCGGTCCCTACCACTCTCTCTTGGTCATGCTCGTTAAGCAGCTGCTGGAAGTGCTGCTTAAATACATCCACTATTCCCTGCGGGTCGGTGACAAGATTACCCTCGCAGTTTCGAAGAGCCAGGGTGCCCTTTTTGAAGCCTCCTGCAAGGCCTTTGGCTTTCTTGTAAAAGGCTCGTATTTTATGTCTATCCCTAGACTCCTCGATATCCTTGAGCTGGGAGGCTGCGAAGATTCTTTTCTTTTGTCGCAGTAGTTTCTTCTCCTCCCTTCTTCTGGCTCGGTACTCTTCTCGCGCTGCCCTGGTTTTCCTCTGCAGCGCCTTTTGGTACGCCTCGTCGGTTGCTGCCTTTTTCTGCTCACACTCGCCATCATACCACGGGTTTCTTGTCGGGGGTGGTAGGTATCCTAAGGTGGTTTCGGCTACTTCCTGAATGGCTGAGCGGCAATGCAGCCACATATTATTGGCATTTGTGTTCGACGTAGGCATACCGTAGAGTCTTTCGCTCAGCTGCTCCCTGTAGACTCTGGCAACCTCCGGTGTGCTCAGGCGCCCAATGTCGAACCTCCTCCTGATGGGCTGGTGCAGCTTTCTGACATTGGACAGTCGAGCTCTGAATCTTGCTGCTACGAGGAAGTGGTCAGAGTCGACATTTGCCCCTCTGAATGTTCGCACATCCAGGATGTTTGACGCGTGCCTTACGTCAATGAGCACATGGTCGATTTGGTTGGCGGTTCGACCGTCCGGAGATCGCCAGGTTGCTGTGTGGATTCGCTTGCGAGGGAATCTTGTGCTACTTATCACCGCATTACGAGCTGTCGCAAAGTCAGCGAGTCGGAAGCCGTTATCTGTTGTTGTATCGTGGAGGCTGTGCTTTCCGATCACTCCGCCAAGGGTGTTTTCCTTTCCGATTTTGGCGTTGAAGTCCCCGAGCACGATTTTTACATCGTACTCCGGACAAGCTCCGTAGGCGTTGTCCAGGAGGTCATAGAAGTCCTCCTTGATAGGGTCTTCAGCCTCGTCGGTAGGGGCGTGTGCACATATAAGGCTGATGTTATAAAATCTGCCTTTGATGCGGATCACAGCCAGGCGATCACTTATAGGTTTAAAGTCGATGACCTTCGACCTTAACCGCTTTCCCACGACGAATCCGCATCCCAGTAAGTGCAACCTTTTGTGACAGCTGTAATAAATGTCGCAATTTTTCTTCCTAATCATACCGTTTCCTATCCAGCGTATTTCCTGAACCGCAGTAATATCCGCCTTGTACTGCGTGAGGATTCCTTCTAGTTTATGAGCAGCTCCGGGAGTGTACAGGGTTCTGACATTCCAGGAGCATACTCGCAAATCGTGCGACCACATTTTACAAATGAGCTGGTGCATGCGCCCCATGTCCTGGCTCGGCAGACAGGAAGATTGCCCCCGTGGCTTTATTAGTCTTGAGCTTTGAAATTACAAGCTTAATTTCACCTAGGTCTGACGGACGAAATTCTCTTGCATCTTCGTCCGTTGCGAATGGATCATTCTGTCTGAATTAAGTCCATAGCTAGGCAATGGAGATGTCTCTTAACCAATCATAGGTACTTACCTTAAGTTAGGAGAAGATTAAGATTAAGATCAAGTTGTTAGACTTCCTTGATATAATGTATTGTATATGAATGAAAGGATGTTCGGTATATAGAACGGCGGTAGTGTGAATCACGCTTGAATGAAGTGAAAAGGTACCAGAGCATTTGGTGTGATTAAAGATTGACAGTGCTGGCGAAGTGGTTATGTCTGTAGAGCCAGAATAAGTGGGGTAATCGTTGTTAAGAAAATAATTTATTACAGCGCATTTCCCGTAGAATAATTGTGCGTTAGAAGATCTCAAGAGCTCGCATTCAAAATTAGACCTTGGCCTTATTTGTAGTGCAATTGTTGATCATTGGCATTGATCTAAGTTCAAAATTCAATTCTCACAAACATCTACGCGGAAGCTTTGATTTGCTTCTGTGATAAGACGACTGACTTGTTGATAGCTTGACTTATTAGTTTTTTTATTTTTGTGATAGGAGTTTGTGTAAGTATTTTGCTTAGATCGATTGTGGATTCGTGCCCCAGAGACAAAATTGGAGTCACAAAATCGTATTGCCGGTCCCCTTTATTTTTGCTGTAAGGTGAGCGAGCGTTTAACATGACTAACGCCAGCTTCGATCGCTGTCCCTGCTCAATACAAGTTGGCACACAATCATCGCCTGGCCTCCCCTGGATAGCTGCCTCGACGTCCGTCGGGTAGTGAACTAATGTGTGGAGCAGCCCGACCCCTCGTTCCTGGGGAAAGGGGAGAATGGCTCTCCAGGTTGGGGGTTGGGCTTAGAGACAACATCCCAATCACGGAAAATAATGAAATATTTCGAAGTAATAAGTAAGCTGGCCGGCAGCACGACAGCTCACCAGGCCACTATAGGTGGCCGGCAGCACGACAGCTTACCAGGCTACTATGAGTGGCCGGTAGCACGACAGCTCACCAGGCCACTATAGGTGGCCGGCAGCACGACAGCTCACCAGGCCACTATAGGTGGCCGGCAGCACGACAGCACGACAGCTCACCAGGGCACTATAGGTGGCCGGCAGCACGATAGTACGACAGCCCACCAGGCCACTATAAGTGGCCGGCAGCACGACAGCTCACCAGGCCACTATAGGTGACCGGCAGCACGACAGCTCACCAGGCCACTATAGGTGGTCGGCAGCACAACCACAAAAGGTGGCCGGCAGCACGACAGCTCACCAGGCCACTATAGGTGGCCGGCAGCACGACAGCTCACCAGGCTACTACAGTTGGCCGGCAGCACGACAGCTCACCAGGCCACTATAGGTGGCCGACAGCACGACAGCACGACAGCTCACCAGGCCACGATAGGTGGCCGGTAGCACGACAGCTCACCAGGCCACTATAGTAGGCCGGCAGCACGACAGCTCACCAGACCACTATAGGTGGCCGGCAGCAGGACAGTTCACCAGGCCACTACAGTTGGCCGGCAGCACGACAGCTCACCAGGCCACTATAGGTGGCCGGCAGCACGACAGCTCACCAGGCTACTATGAGTGGCCGGTAGCACGACAGCTCACCAGGCCACTATAGATGGCGCGCATCTCGACAGCTCACCAGGCCACTATAGGTGGCCGGCATCTCGACAGCTCACCAGGCCACTATAGGTGGCCGGTAGCACGACAGCTCACCAGATCACTATAGGTGGCCGGCAGCACGACACCTCACCAGGCCACTATAGGTGACCGGCAGCACGACAGCTCACCACGCCACTATAGGTGGTCGGCAGCACGACCACTATAGGTGGCCGGCAGCACGACATCTCACCAGGCCACTATAGGTGGTCGGCAGCACGACCACTATAGGTGGCCGGCAACACGACAGCTCACCGGGCCACTATAGGTGGCCGGCAGCACGACAGCTCACGAGGCCACTATAGGTGGTCGGCAGCACGACCACTATAGGTGGCCGGCAGCACCACACCTCACCAGGCCACGATAGGTGGCCGGCAGCACGACAGCTCACCAGGCCATTATAGGTGGCCGGCAGCATGACAGCACGACAGCTCACCAGGCCACTATAGGTGGCCGGCAGCACGACAGCTCACCAGGCCACTATAGGTGGCCGGCAGCACGACAGCTCACCAAGCCACTATAGGTGGTCGGCAGCACGACCACGATAGGTGGCCGGCAGCACGACAGCTCACCAGGCCACTACAGTTGGCCGGCAGCACGACAGCTCACCAGGCCACTATAGGTGGCCGGCAGCACGATAGCTCACCAGGCCACTATAGGTGGCCGGCAGCACGACAGCTCATCAGGCTACTATGAGTGGCCGGTAGCACGACAGCTCACCAGGCCACTATAGATGGCGGGCATCTCGACAGCTCACCAGGCCACTATAGGTGGCCGGCATCTCGACAGCTCACCAGGCCACTATAGGTGGCCGGTAGCACGACAGCTCACCAGGCCACTATAGGTGGCCGGCAGCACGACAGCACGACAGCTCACCAGGGCACTATAGGTGGCCGGCAGCACGACAGTACGACAGCCCACCAGGCCACTATAGGTGGCCGGCAGCACGACAGCTCACCAGGCTACTATAGGTGACCGGCAGCACGACAGCTCACCAGTCCACTATAGGTGGTCGGCAGCACAACCTCTAAAGGTGGCCGGCAGCACGACAGCTCACCAGGCCACTATAGGTGGCCGGCAGCACGACAGATCACCAGGCCACTATAGGTGGTCGGCAGCACAACCACTATAGGTGGCCGGCAGCACGACAGCTCACCAGGCCACTATAGGTGGTCGGCAGCACGACCACTATAAGTGGCCGGCAACACGACAGCTCACCGGGCCACTATGGGCGGTCGGCAGCACCACCACTATAGGTGGCCGGCAGCACGACAGCTCACCAGGCCACCATAGGTGGCCGGCAGCATGACAGCTCACCAGGCCACTATAGGTGGTCGGCAGCACGACCACTATAGGTGGCCGGCAGCACGACAGCTCACCAGGCCACTGGTCGGCAGCACGACCACTATAGGTGGCCGGCAGCACGACATCTCACCAGGCCACTATAGGTGGTCGGCAGCACGACTAAAGGTGGCCGGCAGCACGACAGCTCACCAGGCCACTATAAGTGGCCGGCAGCACGACAGCTCACCGGGCCACTATAGGTGGTCGGCAGCACAACCACTATAGGTGGCCGGCAGCACGACAGCTCACCAGGCCACTATAGGTGGTCGGCAGCACGACCACTATAAGTGGCCGGCAACACGACAGCTCACCGGGCCACTATAGGCGGTCGGCAGCACGACCACTATAGGTGGCCGGCAGCACGACAGCTCACCAGGCCACCATAGGTGGCCGGCAGCATGACAGCTCACCAGGCCACTTTAGGTGGTCGGCAGCACGACCACTATAGGTGGCCGGCAGCACGACAGCTCACCAGGCCACTATAGGTGGCCGGCAGCACGACAGCTCACCAGGCCACTGGTCGGCAGCACGACCACTATAGGTGGCCGGCAGCACGACATCTCACCAGGCCACTATAGGTGGTCGGCAGCACGACTACTATAGGTGGCCGGCAACACGACAGCTTACCGGGCCACTTTAGGTGGCCGGCAGCACGACAGCTCACGAGGCCACTATAGGTGGTCGGCAGCACGACCACTATAGGTGGCCGGCAACACGACAGCTCACCGGGCCACTATAGGTGGCCGGCAGCACGACAGCTCACGAGGCCACTATAGGTGGTCGGCAGCACGACCACTATAGGTGGCCGGCAGCACCACACCTCACCAGGCCACGATAGGTGGCCGGCAGCACGACAGCTCACCAGGCCATTATAGGTGGCCGGCAGCATGACAGCACGACAGCTCACCAGGCCACTATAGGTGGCCGGCAGCACGACAGCTCACCAGGCCACTATTGGTGGCCGGCAGCACGACAGCTCACCAGGCCACTATAGGTGGTCGGCAGCACGACCACTATAGGTGGCCGGCAGCACGACAGCTCACCAGGCCACTACAGTTGGCCGGCAGCACGACAGCTCACCAGGCCACTATAGGTGGCCGGCAGCACGACAGCTCATCAGGCTACTATGAGTGGCCGGTAGCACGACAGCTCACCAGGCCACTATAGGTGGCCGGCAGCACGACAGCTCACCAGGCCACTATAGGTGGCCGGCAGCACGACAGCACGACAGCTCACCAGGGCACTATAGGTGGCCGGCAGCACGATAGTACGACAGCCCACCAGGCCACTATAAGTGGCCGGCAGCACGACAGCTCACCAGGCCACTATAGGTGACCGGCAGCACGACAGCTCACCAGGCCACTATAGGTGGTCGGCAGCACAACCACAAAAGGTGGCCGGCAGCACGACAGCTCACCAGGCCACTATAGGTGGCCGGCAGCACGACAGCTCACCAGGCTACTACAGTTGGCCGGCAGCACGACAGCTTACCAGGCCACTATAGGTGGCCGACAGCACGACAGCACGACAGCTCACCAGGCCACGATAGGTGGCCGGTAGCACGACAGCTCACCAGGCCACTATAGTAGGCCGGCAGCGCGACAGCTCACCAGACCACTATAGGTGGCCGGCAGCAGGACAGTTCACCAGGCCACTACAGTTGGCCGGCAGCACGACAGCTCACCAGGCCACTATAGGTGGCCGGCAGCACGACAGCTCACCAGGCTACTATGAGTGGCCGGTAGCACGACAGCTCACCAGGCCACTATAGATGGCGCGCATCTCGACAGCTCACCAGGCCACTATAGGTGGCCGGCATCTCGACAGCTCACCAGGCCACTATAGGTGGCCGGTAGCACGACAGCTCACCAGGCCACTTTAGGTGGCCGGCAGCACGACACCTCACCAGGCCACTATAGGTGACCGGCAGCACGACAGCTCACCAGGCCACTATAGGTGGTCGGCAGCACTACCACTATAGGTGGCCGGCAGCACGACATCTCACCAGGCCACTATAGGTGGTCGGCAGCACGACCACTATAGGTGGCCGGCAACACGACAGCTCACCGGGCCACTATAGGTGGCCGGCAGCACGACAGCTCACGAGGCCACTATAGGTGGTCGGCAGCACGACCACTATAGGTGGCCGGCAGCACCACACCTCACCAGGCCACGATAGGTGGCCGGCAGCACGACAGCTCACCAGGCCATTATAGGTGACCGGCAGCATGACAGCACGACAGCTCACCAGGCCACTATAGGTGGCCGGCAGCACGACAGCTCACCAGGCCACTATAGGTGGCCGGCAGCACGACAGCTCACCAAGCCACTATAGGTGGTCGGCAGCACGACCACTATAGGTGGCCGGCAGCACGACAGCTCACCAGGCCACTACAGTTGGCCGGCAGCACGACAGCTCACGAGGCCACTATAGGTGGCCGGCAGCACGACAGCTCACCAGGCCACTATAGGTGGCCGGCAGCACGACAGCTCATCAGGCTACTATGAGTGGCCGGTAGCACGACAGCTCACCAGGCCACTATAGATGGCGGGCATCTCGACAGCTCACCAGGCCACTATAGGTGGCCGGCATCTCGACAGCTCACCAGGCCACTATAGGTGGCCGGTAGCACGACAGCTCACCAGGCCACTATAGGTGGCCGGCAGCACGACAGCACGACAGCTCACCAGGGCACTATAGGTGGCCGGCAGCACGACAGTACGACAGCCCACCAGGCCACTATAGGTGGCCGGCAGCACGACAGCTCACCAGGCCACTATAGGTGACCGGCAGCACGACAGCTCACCAGTCCACTATAGGTGGTCGGCAGCACAACCTCTAAAGGTGGCCGGCAGCACGACAGCTCACCAGGCCACTATAGGTGGCCGGCAGCACGACAGATCACCAGGCCACTATAGGTGGCCGGCAGCATGACAGCTCACCAGGCCACTATAGGTGGTCGGCAGCACGACCACTATAGGTGGCCGGCAGCACCACACCTCACCAGGCCACGATAGGTGGCCGGCAGCACGACAGCTCACCAGGCCATTATAGGTGGCCGGCAGCATGACAGCACGACAGCTCACCAGGCCACTATAGGTGGCCGGCAGCACGACAGCACGACAGCTCACCAGGGCACTATAGGTGGCCGGCAGCACGACAGTACGACAGCCCACCAGGCCACTATAGGTGGCCGGCAGCACGACAGCTCACCAGGCCACTATAGGTGACCGGCAGCACGACAGCTCACCAGTCCACTATAGGTGGTCGGCAGCACAACCTCTAAAGGTGGCCGGCAGCACCACACCTCACCAGGCCACGATAGGTGGCCGGCAGCACGACAGCTCACCAGGCCATTATAGGTGGCCGGCAGCATGACAGCACGACAGCTCACCAGGCCACTATAGGTGGCCGGCAGCACGACAGCACGACAGCTCACCAGGGCACTATAGGTGGCCGGCAGCACGACAGTACGACAGCCCACCAGGCCACTATAGGTGGCCGGCAGCACCACACCTCACCAGGCCACGATAGGTGGCCGGCAGCACGACAGCTCACCAGGCCATTATAGGTGGCCGGCAGCATGACAGCACGACAGCTCACCAGGCCACTATAGGTGGCCGGCAGCACGACAGCACGACAGCTCACCAGGGCACTATAGGTGGCCGGCAGCACGACAGTACGACAGCCCACCAGGCCACTATAGGTGGCCGGCAGCACCACACCTCACCAGGCCACGATAGGTGGCCGGCAGCACGACAGCTCACCAGGCCATTATAGGTGGTCGGCAGCATGACAGCACGACAGCTCACCAGGCCACTATAGGTGGCCGGCAGCACGACAGCACGACAGCTCACCAGGGCACTATAGGTGGCCGGCAGCACGACAGTACGACAGCCCACCAGGCCACTATAGGTGGCCGGCAGCACGACAGCTCACCAGGCCACTATAGGTGACCGGCAGCACGACAGCTCACCAGTCCACTATAGGTGGTCGGCAGCACTACCACTATAGGTGGCCGGCAGCACGACATCTCACCAGGCCACTATAGGTGGTCGGCAGCACGACCACTATAGGTGGCCGGCAACACGACAGCTCACCGGGCCACTATAGGTGGCCGGCAGCACGACAGCTCACGAGGCCACTATAGGTGGTCGGCAGCACGACCACTATAGGTGGCCGGCAGCACCACACCTCACCAGGCCACGATAGGTGGCCGGCAGCACGACAGCTCACCAGGCCATTATAGGTGACCGGCAGCATGACAGCACGACAGCTCACCAGGCCACTATAGGTGGCCGGCAGCACGACAGCTCACCAGGCCACTATAGGTGGCCGGCAGCACGACAGCTCACCAAGCCACTATAGGTGGTCGGCAGCACGACCACTATAGGTGGCCGGCAGCACGACAGCTCACCAGGCCACTACAGTTGGCCGGCAGCACGACAGCTCACGAGGCCACTATAGGTGGCCGGCAGCACGACAGCTCACCAGGCCACTATAGGTGGCCGGCAGCACGACAGCTCATCAGGCTACTATGAGTGGCCGGTAGCACGACAGCTCACCAGGCCACTATAGATGGCGGGCATCTCGACAGCTCACCAGGCCACTATAGGTGGCCGGCATCTCGACAGCTCACCAGGCCACTATAGGTGGCCGGTAGCACGACAGCTCACCAGGCCACTATAGGTGGCCGGCAGCACGACAGCACGACAGCTCACCAGGGCACTATAGGTGGCCGGCAGCACGACAGTACGACAGCCCACCAGGCCACTATAGGTGGCCGGCAGCACGACAGCTCACCAGGCCACTATAGGTGACCGGCAGCATGACAGCTCACCAGTCCACTATAGGTGGTCGGCAGCACAACCTCTAAAGGTGGCCGGCAGCACGACAGCTCACCAGGCCACTATAGGTGGCCGGCAGCACGACAGATCACCAGGCCACTATAGGTGGCCGGCAGCATGACAGCTCACCAGGCCACTATAGGTGGTCGGCAGCACGACCACTATAGGTGGCCGGCAGCACCACACCTCACCAGGCCACGATAGGTGGCCGGCAGCACGACAGCTCACCAGGCCATTATAGGTGGCCGGCAGCATGACAGCACGACAGCTCACCAGGCCACTATAGGTGGCCGGCAGCACGACAGCACGACAGCTCACCAGGGCACTATAGGTGGCCGGCAGCACGACAGTACGACAGCCCACCAGGCCACTATAGGTGGCCGGCAGCACGACAGCTCACCAGGCCACTATAGGTGACCGGCAGCACGACAGCTCACCAGTCCACTATAGGTGGTCGGCAGCACAACCTCTAAAGGTGGCCGGTAGCACGACAGCTCACCAGGCCACTATAGGTGGCCGGCAGCACGACAGCTCACCAGGCCACTATAGGTGGCCGGCAGCACGACAGCACAACAGCTCACCAGGGCACTATAGGTGGCCGGCAGCACGATAGTACGACAGCCCACCAGGCCACTATAAGTGGCCGGCAGCACGACAGCTCACCAGGCCACTATAGGTGACCGGCAGCACGACAGCTCACCAGGCCACTATAGGTGGTCGGCAGCACAACCACAAAAGGTGGCCGGCAGCACGACAGCTCACCAGGCCACTATAGGTGGCCGGCAGCACGACAGCTCACCAGGCTACTACAGTTGGCCGGCAGCACGACAGCTCACCAGGCCACTATAGGTGGCCGACAGCACGACAGCACGACAGCTCACCAGGCCACGATAGGTGGCCGGTAGCACGACAGCTCACCAGGCCACTATAGTAGGCCGGCAGCACGACAGCTCACCAGACCACTATAGGTGGCCGGCAGCAGGACAGTTCACCAGGCCACTACAGTTGGCCGGCAGCACGACAGCTCACCAGGCCACTATAGGTGGCCGGCAGCACGACAGCTCACCAGGCTACTATGAGTGGCCGGTAGCACGACAGCTCACCAGGCCACTATAGATGGCGCGCATCTCGACAGCTCACCAGGCCACTATAGGTGGCCGGCATCTCGACAGCTCACCAGGCCACTATAGGTGGCCGGTAGCACGACAGCTCACCAGGTCACTATAGGTGGCCGGCAGCACGACACCTCACCAGGCCACTATAGGTGACCGGCAGCACGACAGCTCACCAGGCCACTATAGGTGGTCGGCAGCACGACCACTATAGGTGGCCGGCAGCACGACATCTCACCAGGCCACTATAGGTGGTCGGCAGCACGACCACTATAGGTGGCCGGCAACACGACAGCTCACCGGGCCACTATAGGTGGCCGGCAGCACGACAGCTCACGAGGCCACTATAGGTGGTCGGCAGCACGACCACTATAGGTGGCCGGCAGCACCACACCTCACCAGGCCACGATAGGTGGCCGGCAGCACGACAGCTCACCAGGCCATTATAGGTGGCCGGCAGCATGACAGCACGACAGCTCACCAGGCCACTATAGGTGGCCGGCAGCACGACAGCTCACCAGGCCACTATA
This sequence comes from Eumerus sabulonum, assembly GCA_951905685.1. Taxonomy (NCBI): domain Eukaryota; kingdom Metazoa; phylum Arthropoda; class Insecta; order Diptera; family Syrphidae; genus Eumerus; species Eumerus sabulonum. The sequence goes on along the minus strand of OX645062.1, from coordinate 20,981,758 downwards.
GGTGGCCGGCAGCACGACAGCTCACCAAGCCACTATAGGTGGTCGGCAGCACGACCACGATAGGTGGCCGGCAGCACGACAGCTCACCAGGCCACTACAGTTGGCCGGCAGCACGACAGCTCACCAGGCCACTATAGGTGGCCGGCAGCACGACAGCTCACCAGGCCACTATAGGTGGCCGGCAGCACGACAGCTCATCAGGCTACTATGAGTGGCCGGTAGCACGACAGCTCACCAGGCCACTATAGATGGCGGGCATCTCGACAGCTCACCAGGCCACTATAGGTGGCCGGCATCTCGACAGCTCACCAGGCCACTATAGGTGGCCGGTAGCACGACAGCTCACCAGGCCACTATAGGTGGCCGGCAGCACGACAGCACGACAGCTCACCAGGGCACTATAGGTGGCCGGCAGCACGACAGTACGACAGCCCACCAGGCCACTATAGGTGGCCGGCAGCACGACAGCTCACCAGTCCACTATAGGTGGTCGGCAGCACAACCTCTAAAGGTGGCCGGCAGCACGACGGCTCACCAGGCCACTATAGGTGGCCGGCAGCACGACAGATCACCAGGCCACTATAGGTGGTCGGCAGCACAACCACTATAGGTGGCCGGCAGCACGACAGCTCACCAGGCCACTATAGGTGGTCGGCAGCACGACCACTATAAGTGGCCGGCAACACGACAGCTCACCGGGCCACTATGGGCGGTCGGCAGCACGACCACTATAGGTGGCCGGCAGCACGACAGCTCACCAGGCCACCATAGGTGGCCGGCAGCATGACAGCTCACCAGGCCACTATAGGTGGTCGGCAGCACGACCACTATAGGTGGCCGGCAGCACGACAGCTCACCAGGCCACTGGTCGGCAGCACGACCACTATAGGTGGCCGGCAGCACGACATCTCACCAGGCCACTATAGGTGGTCGGCAGCACGACTAAAGGTGGCCGGCAGCACGACAGCTCACCAGGCCACTATAAGTGGCCGGCAGCACGACAGCTCACCAGGCCACTATAGGTGGTCGGCAGCACAACCACTATAGGTGGCCGGCAGCACGACAGCTCACCAGGCCACTATAGGTGGTCGGCAGCACGACCACTATAAGTGGCCGGCAACACGACAGCTCACCGGGCCACTATAGGCGGTCGGCAGCACGACCACTATAGGTGGCCGGCAGCACGACAGCTCACCAGGCCACCATAGGTGGCCGGCAGCATGACAGCTCACCAGGCCACTATAGGTGGTCGGCAGCACGACCACTATAGGTGGCCGGCAGCACGACAGCTCACCAGGCCACTATAGGTGGCCGGCAGCACGACAGCTCACCAGGCCACTGGTCGGCAGCACGACCACTATAGGTGGCCGGCAGCACGACATCTCACCAGGCCACTATAGGTGGTCGGCAGCACGACTACTATAGGTGGCCGGCAACACGACAGCTTACCGGGCCACTTTAGGTGGCCGGCAGCACGACAGCTCACGAGGCCACTATAGGTGGTCGGCAGCACGACCACTATAGGTGGCCGGCAACACGACAGCTCACCGGGCCACTATAGGTGGCCGGCAGCACGACAGCTCACGAGGCCACTATAGGTGGTCGGCAGCACGACCACTATAGGTGGCCGGCAGCACCACACCTCACCAGGCCACGATAGGTGGCCGGCAGCACGACAGCTCACCAGGCCATTATAGGTGGCCGGCAGCATGACAGCACGACAGCTCACCAGGCCACTATAGGTGGCCGGCAGCACGACAGCTCACCAGGCCACTATTGGTGGCCGGCAGCACGACAGCTCACCAGGCCACTATAGGTGGTCGGCAGCACGACCACTATAGGTGGCCGGCAGCACGACAGCTCACCAGGCCACTACAGTTGGCCGGCAGCACGACAGCTCACCAGGCCACTATAGGTGGCCGGCAGCACGACAGCTCATCAGGCTACTATGAGTGGCCGGTAGCACGACAGCTCACCAGGCCACTATAGGTGGCCGGCAGCACGACAGCTCACCAGGCCACTATAGGTGGCCGGCAGCATGACAGCACGACAGCTCACCAGGGCACTATAGGTGGCCGGCAGCACGATAGTACGACAGCCCACCAGGCCACTATAAGTGGCCGGCAGCACGACAGCTCACCAGGCCACTATAGGTGACCGGCAGCACGACAGCTCACCAGGCCACTATAGGTGGTCGGCAGCACAACCACAAAAGGTGGCCGGCAGCACGACAGCTCACCAGGCCACTATAGGTGGCCGGCAGCACGACAGCTCACCAGGCTACTACAGTTGGCCGGCAGCACGACAGCTTACCAGGCCACTATAGGGGGCCGACAGCACGACAGCACGACAGCTCACCAGGCCACGATAGGTGGCCGGTAGCACGACAGCTCACCAGGCCACTATAGTAGGCCGGCAGCGCGACAGCTCACCAGACCACTATAGGTGGCCGGCAGCAGGACAGTTCACCAGGCCACTACAGTTGGCCGGCAGCACGACAGCTCACCAGGCCACTATAGGTGGCCGGCAGCACGACAGCTCACCAGGCTACTATGAGTGGCCGGTAGCACGACAGCCCACCAGGCCACTATAGATGGCGCGCATCTCGACAGCTCACCAGGCCACTATAGGTGGCCGGCATCTCGACAGCTCACCAGGCCACTATAGGTGGCCGGTAGCACGACAGCTCACCAGGCCACTATAGGTGGCCGGCAGCACGACACCTCACCAGGCCACTATAGGTGACCGGCAGCACGACAGCTCACCAGGCCACTATAGGTGGTCGGCAGCACTACCACTATAGGTGGCCGGCAGCACGACATCTCACCAGGCCACTATAGGTGGTCGGCAGCACGACCACTATAGGTGGCCGGCAACACGACAGCTCACCGGGCCACTATAGGTGGCCGGCAGCACGACAGCTCACGAGGCCACTATAGGTGGTCGGCAGCACGACCACTATAGGTGGCCGGCAGCACCACACCTCACCAGGCCACGATAGGTGGCCGGCAGCACGACAGCTCACCAGGCCATTATAGGTGGCCGGCAGCATGACAGCACGACAGCTCACCAGGCCACTATAGGTGGCCGGCAGCACGACAGCTCACCAGGCCACTATAGGTGGCCGGCAGCACGACAGCTCACCAAGCCACTATAGGTGGTCGGCAGCACGACCACTATAGGTGGCCGGCAGCACGACAGCTCACCAGGCCACTACAGTTGGCCGGCAGCACGACAGCTCACGAGGCCACTATAGGTGGCCGGCAGCACGACAGCTCACCAGGCCACTATAGGTGGCCGGCAGCACGACAGCTCATCAGGCTACTATGAGTGGCCGGTAGCACGACAGCTCACCAGGCCACTATAGATGGCGGGCATCTCGACAGCTCACCAGGCCACTATAGGTGGCCGGCATCTCGACAGCTCACCAGGCCACTATAGGTGGCCGGTAGCACGACAGCTCACCAGGCCACTATAGGTGGCCGGCAGCACGACAGCACGACAGCTCACCAGGGCACTATAGGTGGCCGGCAGCACGACAGTACGACAGCCCACCAGGCCACTATAGGTGGCCGGCAGCACGACAGCTCACCAGGCCACTATAGGTGACCGGCAGCACGACAGCTCACCAGTCCACTATAGGTGGTCGGCAGCACAACCTCTAAAGGTGGCCGGCAGCACGACAGCTCACCAGGCCACTATAGGTGGCCGGCAGCACGACAGCTCACCAGGCCACTATAGGGTGACCGGCAGCACGACAGCTCACCAGTCCACTATAGGTGGTCGGCAGCACAACCTCTAAAGGTGGCCGGCAGCACGACAGCTCACCAGGCCACTATAGGTGGCCGGCAGCACGACAGCTCACCAGGCCACTATAGGTGGTCGGCAACACAACCACTATAGGTGGCCGGCAGCACGACAGCTCACCAGGCCACTATAGGTGGCCGGCAGCACGACCACTATAAGTGGCCGGCAACACGACAGCTCACCAGGCCACTATAGGTGGCCGGCAGCACGACAGCTCACCAGGCCACTATAGGTGGTCGGCAGCACGACCACTATAGGTGGCCGGCAGCACGACAGCTCACCAGGCCACTACAGTTGGCCGGCAGCACGACAGCTCACCAGGCCACTATAGGTGGCCGGCAGCACGACAGCTCATCAGGCTACTATGAGTGGCCGGTAGCACGACCACTATAAGTGGCCGGCAACACGACAGCTCACCGGGCCACTATGGGCGGTCGGCAGCACGACCACTATAGGTGGCCGGCAGCACGACAGCTCACCAGGCCACTATAGGTGGCCGGCAGCATGACAGCTCACCAGGCCACTATAGGTGGTCGGCAGCACGACCACTATAGGTGGCCGGCAGCACGACAGCTCACCAGGCCACTGGTCGGTAGCACGACCACTATAGGTGGCCGGCAGCACGACATCTCACCAGGTCACTATAGGTGGTCGGCAGCACGACCACTATAGGTGGCCGGCAGCACGACAGCTCACCAGGCCACTATAGGTGGCCGGCAGCACGACAGCTCACCAGGCCACTGGTCGGCAGCACGACCACTATAGGTGGCCGGCAGCACGACATCTCACCAGGCCACTATAGGTGGTCGGCAGCACGACTACTATAGGTGGCCGGCAACACGACAGCTTACCGGGCCACTTTAGGTGGCCGGCAGCATGACAGCTCACGAGGCCACTATAGGTGGTCGGCAGCACGACCACTATAGGTGGCCGGCAACACGACAGCTCACCGGGCCACTATAGGTGGCCGGCAGCACGACAGCTCACGAGGCCACTATAGGTGGTCGGCAGCACGACCACTATAGGTGGCCGGCAGCACCACACCTCACCAGGCCACGATAGGTGGCCGGCAGCACGACAGCTCACCAGGCCATTATAGGTGGCCGGCAGCATGACAGCACGACAGCTCACCAGGCCACTATAGGTGGCCGGCAGCACGACAGCTCACCAGGCCACTATTGGTGGCCGGCAGCACGACAGCTCACCAGGCCACTATAGGTGGTCGGCAGCACGACCACTATAGGTGGCCGGCAGCACGACAGCTCACCAGGCCACTATAGGTGGTCGGCAGCACGACCACTATAAGTGGCCGGCAACACGACAGCTCACCGGGCCACTATGGGCGGTCGGCAGCACGACCACTATAGGTGGCCGGCAGCACGACAGCTCACCAGGCCACTATAGGTGGCCGGCAGCATGACAGCTCACCAGGCCACTATAGGTGGTCGGCAGCACGACCACTATAGGTGGCCGGCAGCACGACAGCTCACCAGGCCACTGGTCGGTAGCACGACCACTATAGGTGGCCGGCAGCACGACATCTCACCAGGTCACTATAGGTGGTCGGCAGCACGACTAAAGGTGGCCGGCAGCACGACAGCTCACCAGGCCACTATAGGTGGCCGGCAGCACGACAGCTCACCAGGCCACTATAGGTGGTCGGCAGCACAACCACTATAGGTGGCCGGCAGCACGACAGCTCACCAGGCCACTATAGGTGGTCGGCAGCACGACCACTGTAAGTGGCCGGCAACACGACAGCTCAGCGGGCCACTATAGGCGGTCGGCAGCACGACCACTATAGGTGGCCGGCAGCACGACAGCTCACCAGGCCACTATAGGTGGCCGGCAGCATGACAGCTCACCAGGCCACTATAGGTGGTCGGCAGCACGACCACTATAGGTGGCCGGCAGCACGACAGCTCACCAGGCCACTATAGGTGGCCGGCAGCACGACAGCTCACCAGGCCACTGGTCGGCAGCACGACCACTATAGGTGGCCGGCAGCACGACATCTCACCAGGCCACTATAGGTGGTCGGCAGCACGACTACTATAGGTGGCCGGCAACACGACAACTTACCGGGCCACTTTAGGTGGCCGGCAGCATGACAGCTCACGAGGCCACTATAGGTGGTCGGCAGCACGACCACTATAGGTGGCCGGCAACACGACAGCTCACCGGGCCACTATAGGTGGCCGGCAGCACGACAGCTCACGAGGCCACTATAGGTGGTCGGCAGCACGACCACTATAGGTGGCCGGCAGCACCACACCTCACCAGGCCACGATAGGTGGCCGGCAGCACGACAGCTCACCAGGCCATTATAGGTGGCCGGCAGCATGACAGCACGACAGCTCACCAGGCCACTATAGGTGGCCGGCAGCACGACAGCTCACCAGGCCACTATTGGTGGCCGGCAGCACGACAGCTCACCAGGCCACTATAGGTGGTCGGCAGCACGACCACTATAGGTGGCCGGCAGCACGACAGCTCACCAGGCCACTACAGTTGGCCGGCAGCACGACAGCTCACCAGGCCACTATAGGTGGCCGGCAGCACGACAGCTCATCAGGCTACTATGAGTGGCCGGTAGCACGACAGCTCACCAGGCCACTATAGATGGCGGGCATCTCGACAGCTCACCAGGCCACTATAGGTGGCCGGCACCTCGACAGCTCACCAGGCCACTATAGGTGGCCGGTAGCACGACAGCTCACCAGGCCACTATAGGTGGCCGGCAGCACGACAGCACGACAGCTCATCAGGGCACTATAGGTGGCCGGCAGCACGACAGTACGACAGCCCACCAGGCCACTATAGGTGGCCGGCAGCACGACAGCTCACCAGGCCACTATAGGTGACCGGCAGCACGACAGCTCACCAGGCCACTACAGTTGGCCGACAGCACGACAGCTCACCAGGCCACTATAGGTGGCCGGCAGCACGACAGCTCACCAGGCCACTATAAGTGGTCGGCAGCACGACCACTATAGGTGGCCGGCAGCACGACATCTCACCAGTCCACTATAGGTGGTCGGCAGCACGACCACTATAGGTGGCCGGCAACACGACAGCTCACCGGGCCACTATAGGTGGCCGGCAGCACGACAGCTCACGAGGCCACTATAGGTGGTCGGCAGCACGACCACTATAGGTGGCCGGCAGCACGACACCACACCGGGCCACTATAGGTGGCCGGCAGCACGACAGCTCACCAGGCCACTATAGGTGGCCGGCAGCACGACAGCTCACCAGGCCACTATAGATGGCGGGCATCTCGACAGCTCACCAGGCCACTATAGGTGGTCGGCAACACAACCACTATAGGTGGCCGGCAGCACGACAGCTCACCAGGCCACTATAGGTGGCCGGCAGCACGACGGCTCACCAGACCACTATAGGTGGCCGGCAGCACGACAGCTCACCAGGCCACTACAGTTGGCCGACAGCACGACAGCTCACCAGGCCACTATAGGTGGCCGGCAGCACGACAGCTCACCAGGCCACTATAAGTGGTCGGCAGCACGACCACTATAGGTGGCCGGCAGCACGACATCTCACCAGTCCACTATAGGTGGTCGGCAGCACGACCACTATAGGTGGCCGGCAACACGACAGCTCACCGGGCCACTATAGGTGGCCGGCAGCACGACAGCTCACGAGGCCACTATAGGTGGTCGGCAGCACGACCACTATAGGTGGCCGGCAGCACGACACCACACCGGGCCACTATAGGTGGCCGGCAGCACGACAGCTCACCAGGCCACTATAGGTGGCCGGCAGCACGACTGCACGACAGCTCACCAGGCGACTATAGGTTGCCGGCATCACCAGGCCTCAGATACGGACGGATACAAAGTTGATGACCCGCCAAAATTACTTGCGATTCTGCGCCTCGAGTGTGAGGTCCCTTAACAGACCGGATGCAGGCAATAAATTAGAGCAAATCCTCAACTGTTATAAAGTGCGGTGGGATGGACCAGGCAAAAGATGGGTGAAAAACTGCGACTTCTACTAAGGTAATTGCTGCAGGGAGAACAAACAAGCTTATTAGGATATGCGGAGTCGTTATTCGAGGAAGACTCCGACGAAGAGTCTGAAGCCTTATAACAATCCACATCAAAGCTAAATTCGGGCAAACAACTTAATGTGCGTCCACGCCCCAGCCGAAGAAAATGGCTTTAAGGATCGACTTAAAGAGGACTTATCCCAAAAACCCTATGCCAAATATCCCAGCCACGACACAAAAATAGTACTAGTACTAGAGATTTTATTGCGAAACTGGGCAATGGGAACATATTCGGTTCGATCACCGGGAAATATAGCCTACAAGACACCACCTCCGAAAAGGGAACTGGGCTACTTTACTTCCTGACTGGGCGTATTCTCATTCCAGATAGCACACGGTTCCCGTATTCCAACATCCACAAAGGAACCTGGCGATGACCTGATCAGCCGGCCACCAACCAAATCGACGCCAGACACTCCTTTTTTTTTGCCCTAGCCTACGCTACCCCATATAAGTCCGTCATTGGTCTCTAAGGACTTTGCCTTGATCACAGGGCTCACAGAGCACGACATCAGGGTCGTAAAGGATTCGATTCCGCTACGACCGCTCCACAGAATTACGGGTCACATGGAAGATAAGCGGTACTGCCCATCTATCCTCGATCAGCTCACATTGGTCTGCATAAACGAATGCTTCTGGGGAACAAAGCCGTTCAGACGCACTTTTTCGAAATACATTGTGTAGAGGTAGTAGGCCCCATAGATGAAGTTATTAACCGAAGTCATTGCCCCTGCAATGTGACCTCGAATCAGTTTCATCAGAAGGTTGTCTATCCGTAAAATCCTTGCTCTATTGCATAGGACCTCGTTGGGATAGAACTTTCTGTACTCGGACTCTGGTGTTCTGTGCAATCCAAGACAAGTCCTTAGACATTGTCTCTCAAACACCCGAATCCTTTCCAATAAGCTTGCGCTCGCATTAAACCAGACTGGACATCCATAGGCAATCGTAGGCCTGATCAAAGCAGATTAGCTTCACCCTACAGTGAAATAGCCATCTTGTCAGAGCGAAAGCGCCCCGAGCTCTTTCCAGGGCAGCAGCTACATTTGTATCAAAACATAGTTACTGTTCCAGCTAGATCCCAAGGTATCTGACTAGACTTTTACTTGCTAGTGGATGTCCGTCCGGTCCAATGATTGCGAACTTTCGCCAATGTCTTCTAGTATCCCTAGAGACCCTGGACAAAGGCGTTCTGATTTTCAACTTCCAGTCATCACAGAACTGCTGAATTTTATCGAAGTCAAGTTGCAATAAAATAGCAATGACGTCAGTCGTTGGGCCTGATCCGCGTCCGCGTACGCTATTGAGTGGTGAAGAGAAGCTATCAAATCACTGATTTAAATGCTGAAAAGGATCGGCGAATTGACCGTACCCTGTTACAATCCATCCCAGGTTTTGATCCCTTTATAACTGTGGCCACTTTCCAGCTATGGAATAGTTCCACAATTGAAAATATTGTTGTAGAGATTAAGGAGAGTCATTTTGGTAGGTAAATTCCTAATTATTGGGTAGAAGAGCCTGTCTCTTCCTAGGCTTTTACCTGTCGGTTTATCGAGGCAAGCATCAAGTTCTGTCAAAGAGATCGGTTGCTCAATCAAGTCGCTTGTTTTGTTGGAGGTTGGTTGTGGGAGGTTTGTGAGCGTTTCGGTTTTACTTAAAACAAATTTGCTATCGGAGTTTTCGTCTCTTGAACGATTCGACCACGTGCGAGCAAAATAGTCACTTATTTCTTCGGGAGAAGTAAGGGAGCCTAGATTTGATTAAACCTAATGGATAAATGTTAAAGAGCAAATGCCTCGGACAAACGGAGGGATTTTCGAAGACGACATGGCGAGTATCGTGTAATGTCAGACCTCTGTACACTACTGGAGTTCGGATCCCGATAACACAAATACCATCGAATGTTTATTTCGCTTACGGAACTTGTCCGGAGTACGATGTTAAAATCGCTTTCGGGGACTTCAATGCCAACATCGGTAAGGAGAACAGCTTTTGGTGAGTGATAGGAAAGCAACGCCTGCACGATACAACGGATAACGTCTTTTTACTCACGGACCTTGCAGCAGCTCGTAATGCGGTGACAAGTAGCGCAGGATTTCCTCGCATGTGCTCAGTGACGCAGGACACTCGTCAAACATTCTGGATGTGCAAACATTCAGGGGGGCAAACGACGACTCTGACCATTTCCTCTTAGCAGTCAGAGCTCAACTGTCCAATGTCAGCTAGCTGCACCAGCCCACCATGAGGAGGTTCGACATAGACCGCCAAGGCACACTGGAGGTTACCAGAGTCTACAGGGAGCAATTGAGCGAAAGGCTCTCCGGTATGCCTACGTCGAGCACAAATGTTAACAACATAGGGCTGCATTGCCGCTCAGCCATTCAGGAAGTAGCCGAGAACACCATAGGCTACCTACCACTCCCGACAAGACATGGCGAGTGTGAGCGGAAAAAGGCAACAACTGACGAGGCGTACCACAAGGTGCTGCAGCGAAAAACCAGAGCAACACGAGAGGAGTACCGAGCCAAAAGAAAAAAAAAAAATCTTCGGAGCCTCCCAGCTCAAGGTCGAGGGATCTAGGGACAAAGATATAATACGGGCCTCTTAGAAGATTGCTAAAAGCCTTGCAGGAGGCTTCGAGAAAGGCACCCATGCTTTTCGAAATTGCGAAAGTAATCTTGTTCCTATCCGTAGGGAATAGTGGATGTATTTAAGCAGCATTTTCAGCTGCTGCTTCACGAGCATGGCCAAGAGAGAGTGATAGGGACTGTGGAAATCCCAACTCCAGCCGCTGAAGTAGTCCTCACACCCAGCATCGAAGAAGTCGTTACGGCTATTTAAAAGCTGACGAACTACAAGGCCGCGCTCAGATGGCTTGCCATCAGAACTCTTCAAGGCTGGCGGTGATGATCTAATAGGGAGCATGCACCAGATCATCTGTGGAATGTGGGAAGCTGAAAACCTGCCCGACAAGTAGAATATCAGCTCTATTTGCCCCGTCCACAAAAAAGGCAAACCTACCGCTTGCTATAACTGTAGAGGTATATCCCTGCTCAATGTCGCATACAAGATCCTATTCAGCGTACTGTGTGAACGTCTAAAGCCCTTTTGCCCCGCACTAATCGGCAGCTACCAGTGCGGCTTCCGTCGGAAAAGACCGACGAGTTTTAAATTGATACACACCATCTCTTTATCGTTTTTAAAGCCGCATACGACAGTCTTCCTCGCAAGGGATTGTTTCATGCGATGGTTAAATTCGGGATCCCCGGAAAACTGATCCGGCTGTGTCGCGCCATACCAATAATTATGCGATGCACCATGCAGTTTGTTCTAGTTCTCGGGCATCTAAGCCGTTTGAAACAAGCACCGATTATTATTCAATTTGGTGCTGGAGCAGATAATGCGACGGGCAGTCGTCAACAGGGAAGGCACTATCTTCTACAAGTCCAGCTGCTAGGATTCGCGAACGATATTGACATCGTCGCGTGGTCTCGGCGTGACGTTGTAGAAGCTTCACCGTGATGGAAGAATAGGCGAAACGAGTTGGTCATAAGGTTAACGAGGATAAGACAAAATACATGACGTCAAGCAAAAACCGATTCGTCGCTCTGGGACAAAATATAACGGTTGTACGCTATAACTTCGAGATGGTCAAAGAGTTTGTTTACCTCGGAGCAAATGTAAACTTCACAAACGACACCGCAGTAGAGATCCGTTGCTACTTCGGTTTGTGCAAACGACTTGGGTCAAATCTCCTCACTCGAAGAACCACAGTCATGCTTTACAAAACGCTTTTACTGGCAGCCTTGCTGTATGGATCCGAAGGCTGGAGGATAAGCAGGATGGCGGAGCTGGTTTTGGGTTCTTGCGAAAGAAAAATTCTGCGCCGGTATTTGGTCCTGTCTGTGAGGAAAGTGAATGGAGGAGAAGACATAACCGCGAACTCCACGAGCTGTACATGATGTACAGATGTGGATATAGTACGGAAGGCAAAGATCCGTCGACTTCATTTACTCGGCCACATCGAGCGTATGTACGCCAACGCTCCAGCTAAGTGGATCTTCGACTCCGAGCCTTCTGGTTCGAGAAGAAGAGGAACAACAAATATCCGATCTAAAGGCCAAGTAATCGCGGATGTAAGACAACTTGGTCTTGATAACTGGAAGCAGCGTGCCCGGGCCCGTCAAGGATGGAAGGCAGCTATACCTCAGGCTCACATCCTCCTTGGACAGCCGTCCTGATAAGTCAGTAGGTTAGGTTAGGTTGACGTGGTAGGCGTAAGCCACACTTAGGCCGAAACCGGCCCATTGTGATACCACCTGGATCAGGTTACCCTGATCCGCTACCTGGGAACCAACCGGTGCTTCTAATGAAGCGATGGAGTTGAGCTATCTTTTGGTTTGCTAGCTCACTTAGCTTGTCAAAGAAGGGCGCGCCGATGTAGATCCTCCTACGATTCGCAAAAGAGAGAGTGAGCAGAGGAGGTCGTGTATTGATTCCTTCTCCCCCTCGTCCATGCAGCCGCGACAGAAGTCATTGTAGGGTAGCCCCAGTCTGGCGGCGTGTTTTCCAATGGTGCAGTTACCTGTAATGACACCCACTAGAGTGCTTAAGGTTGCCCTTTTGGTTGCCACCAGGTCTCTGGTTCGTCCTAAGTTTAACTTAGGCCACAATTGTTTGGTGATAAAGCCGATATTGCTCTCATTCCATTGGAGATTGGTCTCCTCTATGGCTTGAAGCTTTATCATGTGCTTTAACGTACTTATTGGTGCTTCTAGGTACCCGAGGGTAGGTAGGCTGAGTGTGCTTGACCCTAACTTTGCAAGTTCGTCGCCCGCGCAGTTTCCTGGAATATCCCTATGCCCGGGAACCCACAGTATTTTAATGTTGAACTGTTCAGCTATCTCATCTAGAGATAGGCGACAGTTAATGGATGTTTTTGATTTGTGGGTTACCGCTGCCAGGGATTTTATCGCAGATTGCCTATCCGTGCAAATGATAATATCCTTTGTGGATATTACATTGATCCTGAGCCATGCCAGGGCCTCCGTTATCGCAGTTATTTCTGCCTGAAACACACTACAGTAATTTGGGAGTCTAAATGATAGGTTGAGGCTAAGTTCCTTGGAGTAGACCCCACTGCCTACACCCGACTCCATCTTAGAGCCATCGGTATAGAGGGAGATCGAGTCCTTTGGTATGACTTTCCCTTCAGCCCATTCCTCCCTGGATGGAAAGACAACTTCGAAGTTCCTGGTGAACACATTCTGCGGGTTAATGTAGTCAGTGTCCATGGGTACTTTGAAGTGTTTTAGAATAGAGGTGTGGCCTTTTTGAGATGTGGGCCATTTTCTTATGCTCCTCATCCTTAGGGCCGCGCATGCCGCAACTTGCTTGCTGAAACGTTTAAAGGCGGCCTCAATGTCGAGAAAGGCTACTAGAGGGTGTTGTTTACTTTCCAGTGACCTTTCTATTTTACTGACCAATGAGTGGAGTGCTGTTTCCACCGATTTGCCTTTGTTGTAGGCATGTTGGTTATCCGACAGCCTTCCTGAGATGCAGCTGTACCGTCTAAAATCTTCTCTAGAGTTTTTAATAGAAAAGAAGTGAGACTAACAGGCCTTAGGTCATTTACATACGTGTGGGAGCTTTTGCCTGCCTTGGGTATGAAAATGACTTTGGCTACCTTCCACTTGCTGGGGATGTAGGAAAGGGAGAGGCAACTATTGTATATAACCACAAGCCAGGGGAGGATGATATCTGCTACCTGCTGGAGCTCAGCTGGTATGATCTCATCCGGTCCCGGAGACTTGTAGGGTTCAAAGCTCTTTATGGCCCAAAGGACATTGTTGTAGTTGACCAGGTCAGGAGCACGCTCGAGGGAGGGTGTCGTTGGCTGATTGACCCGAGGAGGTGTCATATCCGAGTCACTACTGCTTTGGAAGTGTGCGCTTAGGAGAAGTTCCAGGGCTTCCTCTCTGGAAGTTGTCCAGGAGCCGTCATTACGCATCAGGTGGCTTGGATTATACGGAACCGAGGCCAGAGTCTTCCTTATTCTTTAGGCCTCGGAAACCGCCCTTATATTATCGCAGTAGTCCGTCCAGGATTGTCTCTTTGCCTTCCTGGTCGCTGCTTTGAAAGACCTCGGGCCTCCTTGTAGAGGTCCCAATCCTCTTGCAAGCGGGTATATTTAGCTTTATTGAAGAGCTTTCTGCTCTCTTTCCTTAGGGAGACTCTCTTTGTTCCACCAGGGGGGTTTGGGTTTACCTCTGGGGGTGCTAACTGCACAAGATTGAGACAGTGCTCTATTGAGGGTTTCTATCAGCTCATTTACTAAGCTGTCTAATTCCGCTGAGTTTAGCGGATAGGTGGGGTGTCTTCTCCCTAGGTGGGGTTCAACATAGGTTCTATATTTTTGCAAGTCAGTTTTCCTGTAGTTCCTGAAAGGAGCTCGGGCACTGACGTAGTTGACTATGCTGAATTGAATGTAACGATGGTCAGAAAGGGAGTATTCTTTTAGGACTTTCCAATCTCTGACTTTGTCGACAATGTCCTCCGATGCAATAGTTACATCCAGGACTTCCTGTCTGTTTTTGGTAATAAAAGTTGGTTCACAGCCGTTGTTGCAAACGGTGAGGTTAGTATGTAATACATAGTTATACAAAGACTCACCTCGCTCGTTTATGTTGCTGCTTCCCCAAATCGTATGGTGTGCATTCGCATCACATCCTATGATCAGTCCGGCATTTGTTTGCTCCGCATCCTTGACCAGGTTTACCAAGTTGGCTGGAGGGGGAGTACTTGGGTGGTCATAGGCTAAATAGGCCGAGGCAATCCAGATCTTGAGGGAACTGCCCTCGACACTAATAGCCATGATATCCTGGTTGCTGTAGGATGGGAGTAGAAGGGTTTTTATGTGTTATTTGGTTAGGATACAAGCTCTTGGCTTACCTGCATCGCGCATGTAGGTGAGCTTATATTCGGATGTTCCGAGTCACGTACCATGTTATTTACTATCCATGGTTCCTGGATCAGAACGACGTCTTCTCCGCTTTTGATGAGACGGAGCATTAGGGCGGCCGAGGCCGCGATAGAATGATGGAGATTAATTTGAAGAATCTGCAGCATGATGGGCGCAGTCTTTAACCTCCACCGCTGTGACTTTGGCAGACTCTTCGTCAGACTCCAGCTCGAAATCTGACATAGTCTCGCCAAGGTCTACCTGGGGAAGTTCCAGGTAGGACAGTAGATTACTGTCTTCCCCGGTAATCTCGTTCACTACATTGGAGGGGGTCCCAGTCAAGAGAGTCTCCTCAGTGATCATCGGCTCCATGGTAGGGAGCTGCTCTGGGTTCGTCGATACAATGGAGTCGGCTGATGCAGCACAGGAGACTCTCTTAGCTGAGTCCTCCCCGTCTTTTTTGTATATTCTCATCTTCGCAGAATCAAAGCCCAGAGAGATCATGTTGTTGAATCCTGATTGATTACGATGGTAATCAACCTTGAAGGTCCCTTAACATCCTCTAGCTTGACTGCTTTCGAATCCTTGGTGGGGATTAGGGGATTGCAATTCTGCAGGATTGCCAAATTCTCCTTAGGGTCCTCGGGATAGTTCGGTATAATGGCTCTAGCCCTAGGTCTATTCGGGATTTGGTTCAAGGGTACAGCCTCAAGTTAAGCTCCCTCCCAGACCTCGCCGACTCTGCTGAGTGCGAGCTTAAAGTGGTCCATAGACCTTTGGTCTTCGAAGGAGATCAGCCTTGATAGTACCCTGCATGATGGGTAATAGGGAATAGGGAAGGGTCCAGGGTGTTCCTTGAGTAGATAAGTCACTAAGTAGGTAAGGATATAGTTAGAAACACATACAGGCTTGCGCGCGCGCCGGCTTTTGACAGGCTTTGTACCGACTTACGATATAATGTGTCAGACGCACGCAACCACATTCGCAACACACAATCTGGCTTCAAGTCAGCTGCACGTAGAGAGCTTAGTTTCACAAATTTCTCACAACACAACGCAATACATCTATCAAACGCACGTCCGAGTAGGGATAAGTTCTACTCCGGCGCTTTGCTCGACTTAACGTTATTTACGATATGAGGTCAAGCAAAAGTTGAGATAACATTATGTCTTACTTCACAGGATATCATTGGTCCTACTCATACTGGCAAAGATGGCGCGCGCGCAAGCCTGTATGTCCCTTATTCCACGGCGCGTTTTTAGTACAGATTGAAATAAGTACGAAAGAGATGGTCAGTAAAACATAAATACATAAATACACTGGCACAGTAA
The DNA here is from genome assembly GCA_951905685.1 of Eumerus sabulonum. Lineage (NCBI taxonomy): Eukaryota > Metazoa > Arthropoda > Insecta > Diptera > Syrphidae > Eumerus > Eumerus sabulonum. The sequence goes on along the minus strand of OX645062.1, from coordinate 20,965,587 downwards.
CGCATGGGTAGCTACTTCGTGCGGCTTTTTGACGTTTCCTTATCTCCTTTTCTTTGTTTGGCGATGTCGCTTCACTCCTGTTTCAGATTTGAAAGTGTTCGTTTGGATAGTCCCTTATTCCACGGCGCATTATTAGTACAGATTGAAATAAGTGCGAAAAAGAGGGTCAGCGAAACAGAAATACACTGGCACAGTAACGCGTGGGTAGCTACTTCATGCGGCTTTTTGACATTTCCTTATCTCCTTTTCTTTGTTTAGCGATGTCGCTTTACTCCTGTTTCAGATTTGAAAGTGTACGTTTGGATACCATTCTTACTTTTCAAATTTCACCACAGGCTAACAATAATGATATGTGAAACGAAATGTCAAAAAAAAAAAAAAACGCACACTGCTGCGAAATGAAAAAAAGCTCCATGGAACAACTCATGCTGCTCGGAATATCAGTTCAAAAGGAAATCACCGAGACCTGCAAGTCAAACAGACGCGCCGTGGAATAAGGGCCTATGTGTTTCTAACTTATGCCCGTATTACCGTTCGCGAGTCGAACGTTCGACTACTGTCGAACTCCCAAGCGAACTAAGCTGATCGAGGTATTACGGTTTGCGAATCTATTGTTGCGGAGATGCAAGCGGACCGTTAAGTTCGAAAACTCTCTGGAAGCGGGGAATTGGAATGATGTCAACTTCCAATGGAATTGTGAGAGCGTTCTAGAGATTTCCAAAGGGGAACTTCCGACGGCGAACGTTCGAGACGGTGGACCGAGAGCTATATAAGCGCGAACACTCGCCCTCGACATTCATTCAGTTTCTGGTCTAAAACAGCGTGTGACAAGTCGGTGTGATCAACCAAGGTGAAAAGAAAAGCTTTCAATAAAGGTTTGTGTATTGTGTAATAAAGTTTAAAGTGGATTGTACTGTGTAATAAAGTTTAAAGTGGATTGTATTGGATAATAAATAAAAGTGGTGAAGCTACACAGATAATTGATCTGTGGTGAAAGAATTAACAGTGTGAGTGTTTCAATTTAAATAAAAAGGACAATTGTAGTTTATCGCAATCCAGTGGTGCGAACCCTATTTGGTGTGGGGATTGAATAAATTCGTAACACTATTAATTCGCCTGAAGTTCACCCAAATTAATTCGCTGAGAATGAAGTTACTGTCAATTCACTGTTCGTGTCAAACGTCAAAAGCAATTGTGTGTAAGGAAGGCAATTTAAATTTTGAATTTTGGAAATAAAAATGATAAGCAACATTTTATTTTTTGTAAATGATTGGGAGGAAAACAAAACGAGGAATACGAGTATGAATAGACTGAGAAGACAGATAAGAGATTGCTCTAATCCTTTGGATATACCTGATAATTTGTGAGTATGTTTGGATACGTGAAAAATGTTTTGTTCAGTATGGGATTTTTTAGATTTATTTCCAACTTTCGTTTGAACAAGGACGCATTCGTCTCTGTTCTGGAAACGATTAAAGATGAATGCCAGAGCTCACGTAGTTGTTCTATTCCGTCCATATTAAAGTTGGCGTGTGTGCTCCGGTTTTTTGCTAGTGGTAGTTACCAATCTAGTGTGGGAAATGACTTTGAATTGGGACTAGCGCAATGCACTGTTTCTTGTATACTGTCCGAATTACTGGACATTTTTCAAAGAACAATTTGCTCATCACAGATCGCGTGGAAATGTCTGCAGCGGAAAAACAAGAAGCCAGGAGCTATTTTTACTCGAAATGCAGTATACCTTGCATGATCGGTTGTGTAGATGGAACTCATATCGGTATTATCGCTCCTCATCGGCTGAAGCATCAGTATTTGAACCGAAAAGGATATTTTAGTTTAAATGCTATGATCGTAAGTTTGGAATTTTAATTATATATACTTATACATACATATATAAATATATACTTGCATGATAGGCTTGTGACCATAATATGGTCATTAGATATATAGATGCAAGACACCCTGGCTCTTCCCACGACTCGTTTATTTGGAATTCGTCAGAATTAAAGCAAATACTGGAGAGAACGTGGCAAAACAATGAATTGGCGATGTACCTTGGTAAGCATTTCATTGCATATTTTAACTGAAGTCCATGTAATTAAAAGTGATCATACGTATTTTAGGTGATTCAGCATATCCACTATCGCCGTACCTTTTAACACCATTTAGGAATGCGGATTGTGGATCGCGGGAGGCTCGTTTCAACACTAAGCATGCGCAACATCATTGAAAGAACGATTGGTGTTCTGAAGAGCCGGTTCAGGTGCCTTCTGAATGAGCGCAAATTGCACTATTCTCCCCAAAAATCGACGAAAATTGTAAATTCCTGTTGTGCATTGCATAACATTTGTAAACAATTTGGAGTGCGTGTCCAAGAAAGAGAAGTGGAGCCGGAAAACGAGGTACCAATCGCAGAAGAGATTGAACACCGGAGCAGCAGCGCTACTGTAGAAGGCGAGCGCATTAGAAATAACATTTTGAATAATTTGTAAAAAATATTTTTTATTTCTATTGTTTATTTTCTTATTAATATGATTTTGTAACTTAAGTTGTAACTAACTAAAACACATGTTCTATTCATAAATAATTCAATTCATTCTTACTAAATATCAATTAAAAAAAAATCACAAAATAAAAATAATTGAATTCAAAAACACAAAATAAAAGTTCACTTATCACGGTAAAACAAAGATTTCAATTCTATTTTTCTTAACCCTAGCAAGCTAACGTATCTAAACTACCATGCAAAGCTAATCATTCGACTTTTTGACGAACATTTAAAAACTGTTTTTTTTTTTTTTTTTATTAGTTATTCATTTTTGTTCAAGTTAATAGTATTAATAAGAAAAATGGGTTATAAATAAAAGGTAACTATAATAAAAATAAATATACTTATTTTATTTTTAAATACTTAAATCACATCTTTAATGGCACATGTTTTTTTGATATCAAAAAGGAACTTCAATACTAAGATTAAACAAGGAACTATTATTAACAAAAAAAATTATTTTTTTTTTTTTCATTATTATTAAAAAGAACAGCCAAATAAACTATAAACATAACAAAAAATTAAATATTTTCGGCGCAACCTGGACAAAAATCAACACTATGTTCGCCATGCCTTACCTTGGGAAAGTTCCACTATCACACATCATTTCAATTTTTAAACCGTACTTGGCCGGTTTGTTGGGAATGTACATTTTGAGCTTGCAGCGACCGCGGAATGCAAGCAATTGCTCATCTATGGTAAGGTAACTTCCAGGGATGTAATTAGCTCGACACTGAATCATCAATAAGTTCCATATTTTCCGAATTGGTGTAAATCGATCGGACTGTATGGTTTGTATTCTCGATTCCCTGTCATCAAACCTTAGGCATCTTATGAGGAAATCAAACCTTTCTCGACTCATACATGCAATGAATCGGTTACCACACAAAGCTGTGTTGAACAACTCATCGCTTGTAAGGTGGTTGTCCTTCAACGCAGCTGTTAACAATAGGACGCCAAAGAGAACATTGAGTTCCTTCATGCATAAATCGTTTTGGGTTGATGTGATGGCACTATAGTTACGCTTCTTTATGGATATTTCGACGTTGGTCCATTTAAGAATTTCTTCACAAATTTCTTTTGTGATAAATGATCCAAATAAATCGAGAGGATTTGTCATATTTTTGAGTGAGCGGGCTGGTCTTCTAGCCATGCGGACAATATTTATCGCAGAAGTTCGAGAAGAAGATTGTCCTTTCCGAGTAGCCCAAACGTGACGGTTCTTACCTCGAATTTTGGTCTGCGACAAATTCACAATGCAATTGGAGACTAAAGAATTCTCTTGTTCATCTTCGCCAGAGTCGGAAGCGTCGTCTTGAGCATCGCTTTCCACTTCGTCAATCAATAAACCGTCTTCACTCTCACTATCAAAAAAATCACCATTTGAGTTGTCTTTATCATCCTTAGGAACTATTCTATCATCCGCAACAAACGACATCGTAGCCATTGTTCAAATCACCGTACTGTATGAAAACAAAATTTGCAAAAGTTACACATAAGCTAACCATTCATCAAAATGACGAGTACACTGTACATATATCAAAAACAATAACACTTACGAGCAAAACACATCCACTACGCGAGACAGACCAACAGTGACTGAGTTGGCGCGAAAGCACTATTATGTAAGCCAAACAATAAAGAAGGGAAAAGGAAATATTTGCTGGATGTTCGTCATTTTGACGAACGTTAGCTTTCTAGGGTTAATTTAATTTCAACTTTTTCTTTGTGGCGTCTATTTTTGTCTACTTCCGCCTGGATTTTCCGTATCTCCCCTGCTTTGCGCAACGAGAGTTTCTCCTTCTTTAGGTCGAAAGACTTTCTCGAGTATCGAGCTATTTCAGCTAAAGATTCTTCGATGCGCTTCATTGCTGAGAGAAGATCTGCTTGAGCTTGAGTTTGGCATTTAAGTAGCTCTAGTATTTGGCTGGTAGTGCTGGTTGGGCACTCGCAATTTAAGGTAGGTGACAGCCTTTTCGGTCTTGAAGGCGTTTTATTCTGCTCCAACACAGGCTCTTCCGGGGATGGCAATATAGGTATGCTTCCACCAAAAGCATTACCGTCGGGATTGGCAGCATGTTGTAATCCCAGCAAGTCGTTCACCGCATTTTCCAGCGGTGACAGTGAAAGCTCTGTATATGGCCCACCCCTGGTGGCCACATGTTCCTTTTTATTGGAAGCAATTTTCTTTTTTAATTTCAGCTTGTAATCCAGCCAACCCTAAGAAGTTGAAAACATATTCCAATAAACTTTCAATGATTATTGCGAAATACTTTACTTTATGCCACTCTTTCCCATCACGTGCGGGTGGTTCCAAGCAATTCAGTTCGCCCGCGAATACTTCCCCGCACTCTTTTTGATTTTTTTTTGAAGATCCAAACGCGCCTACACCCTTGGCAATGTCTGGATTTGCCTCCATCAACTGCACCAGATTACTAAACTGGTGACTGTTGGTTTTCTTCAAACTTGAAAATGAGAAAATAAAACGCCAATTACTTTAAAATTCATGCATTTTATTTGTTATTACTTACATTTTCCTATTTTCTGTCATGGTTACAATATTGCTTTTGAATAAAGCAAACGTTCGCCTCCCAGTCACCAACTTTTTGTGTTCGACTGAATTTGACATAAGAAACAGCAATCCAGTCGAACGTTCGCCAACGGTAATACAGTGAAATCACAGTTCGCCGAAATTGTGACATTTGAGTCGAATGCCATCTGCGCGATTCGCGAACGGTAATACGAATTTGTGTAGTTCGACTCATTTTTCGTTCGACTCGCGAACGGTAATACGGGCATTAACTGTAAGTGCTAATTTGCTAAAATCTAAAATGCGTACTTGGACGTCGCAGCACTGAATATGCCCATTCGATAAACGAAAACACACCAGCCACACTGAACACACCCATTTTTAGAATTACGCGCCTCGTGAACGACTTCCATGACAGCATCGTTTTTTTTTTTTCGCATTTCAAGTCGCTTCAAGTTGATCGGGGAAAATTTGAGTTTTAAATAATTACTTTCAATGTGCTTTCGGAAGTGTTTCGTGTTAAATATCTAAAGCCCTAGTAACATATTCGGTTCCTAAAGAAAATGAATAAGAAAGGTTTTCAAGATTGACGCGAAATTGATTCGTTAATAGGCAATCCGCAGCCACTGCGCTAGGTTCTTTGTTTCCAAACAAAGATTTTTTTTACGACATCTACTTGTTTTGGTATAGTGACATTGACATAACACCATCTACCTTTGCTAAATAAAGAATTTTATCGCTAAATTTAGGGTAACGACCAATGGCTAATCCCGATGTGAATTACAAATCCTTAAACGAGAGTAGTAATCCGTTTCGTAGTGGTGACAGCGAGGATATCGATAGCCCTAACGAAAATGAGGATACCCCTAGGACGAGTGGTATTATGATCCATATAGTCCCTGAGACAAGCAGAGGTAAGATGAAATGTTCATTTACATATTTACATATGTAGATCCACGATGAGGTATTTTTGACCATCTATATATGTATGTATGTATGTTCTACGATGTACTTTTCTTTTCCTCAGCACGATGGAATCATATCGAAGATTTAGATTCATTTTTCACTCGGATGTATAATTATCATCAAAAACATGGATTCACCGTCATTGTTATGGACGAAGTGTTTCAACTCTTCGAGTTTGGCTTTGTTGTTTGGTTGTTCACTTTTACAGTACACTGTATTAAGTTTCCGGTCCTATTCGGGTAAACCATATCCTGTACTAGTACAAAAATGCGTGTTATAAGCAATTCTTTGTGTTTTATTTTTATTTTTTATAGCGATGAGAGGCCTGGCAATGCAACAAAAGTGACCATAAGCGACGTCATTATACCGACAGGACAATGTATTCAGAACTTCACGTGGCTTACGTATTTCATCTTATTTTTAGCGACGCTTTTCTTCATGGCCAGGCTTATTAAAATGATTTACCATATTACTCAATATTCGGACATCAAGAAATTCTACAATACAGCGTTACAAATTGAAGATGTAAGTACGATTATCGCCTGTTCATTTTTATGCATTGTCTGTCCTGTAACTCGTATAGCAACCAGAAACTAAGAAACGACTTAGCCCCTATTGTGGCAAGAAAATTATTTCTTTTTATGTTAAAACGCATTTATTTAGTGGCTCTTTATTCAAAATTCAACAAACATGCCCCTCCAACTAGCACGATCTTTTGCTAGCCTTTTCCATTGCCGCACACCCAGTTGGCTGAGGTCCCCTTCCACCTGTGTGCGCCATCTTAAGTGCGGCCGTCCTCTGCTTCTTCGTCCCTCAGGGTTGGATTCAAAGACTCTCCGGGCTGGACCTGTGGTGTCCATTCGCTCTACGTGGCCCAGCCATCTTAGGCGCTGAATCCGTAGACGCCTGACTACACTCATGTCGCTGTATAGCCCGTAAAGTTCGTGGCCCGAAAATCACCTGCAAAATCTTTCTTTCGAACCGACCAAGGGCCTCCTCATCCGCTTTTGATAGTGTCGATGCTTCTGCGGCGTACAACAGGACCGGGATAATAAGGGTCTTATATAGACTCAACTTTGTCGTTCGGGAAAGGGCTCTATAACTCAGTTGCCTTCTGAGCCCAAAGAAACAGCGATTAGCAAGAATGATTCTGCGTTTGATTTCGGAACTGATGTCCTTGTTCCAGGTCACTGTGGAGCCAAGGTAGACGAAGACCTTAGCTACCTCGAACTTATATCTGCCAATACAAACGTTCTGGCCAAGACGTCAGTGGTGAGCGTCCTTTTTGATGACAGCATATATTTAGTTTTGACCTCGTTTACCGTCAAACCAATTTTCGCCGCCTCCATCTCAATACTCGCAAACGCCTCGTTGACATCTCGCTGCGATCTACCTATTATATCAATGTCGTCGGCGTATGCAAGGAGTTGCGAGGATTTGAAATAGATTGTGCCTCTTGTATTGGCCTGTGATTTTTGCACAATCATTTCCAATACGATGTTGAAGAAATCACACGACAGCGCATCGCCCTGACTAAATCCTTTTTTGACATCAAAACTATCGGTAAGGTGTTCACCGATTCGGATGGAGCAGCGAGCGTTCTCCAAAGTCATCCTGCATAGTCTGACGAGTTTAGCAGGTATGTCAAAGGTAGACATAGCGTTGTATAGCTCGTCTCTAATTACGCTGTCGTATGCGGCTTTGAAGTCGACAAATAGGTGGTGAGTATCGACTTGAAATTCATTGGTTTTCTCCAGTATCTGCCGTAGTGTAAAGATTTGGTCGATGGTGGACCAAGGCTTCAGGTGTTCACACAAAATGGCAGAGAAGATTTTGTAGGCGATGTTAAGGAGACTTATTCCTCTATAGTTGGCGCAATCAGAGGGGTCTCCTTTCTTGTGGATCGGGCATACGATGCTGAGACTCCATTCCTCGGGCATGCTTTCCTCTAACCATATCTTACGGATGAGCTGGTGCATGCCCCCAACCAGGTCATCCCCAGCTGCCTTAAAGAGCTCAGCAGACAGTCCGTCTGCGCCAGCAGCTTTATTCGACTTGAGCTTCGATATGGCAATCTTAACTTCGTCGAGGTCAGGGGGACAGAGTTCTCTGCGGTCTCCGTCGATTAGAAATAGATCATTCTGCCTGACAGCGGTATATTGACTAACATCGCCGTTATACAGTCTGCAGAAGTGGTTTTTCCATATTCTCAGCATCGACTGCGGTTCTACTACTAGGTGTCCGTTCTCATCCCTGCAGGCTTCCATTCTGGCTTTATAACCTTGGCATGTTCGCTTTATCTGTTGATAAAACTTTCGAACGTCACGCCTGCAGTAACACCTCTCCAAATCCTTAATCGCGCGCTTCTCGTGCTCTTTCTTCTTTCTTCTAAGAAGCTTATGTTCCTCCCTTGTTTTTAACTCGTAGAGCTCACGAGCTGCTCTTGTTCTTTTATGCAGCGAAGCCTTATATGCATCCTGCTTCGCTGTATGTATCCTCCTGCACTCGTCATCGAACCAGGTGTTTCTTCGTAGTGGAGCCTTGAAACCCAAAACTTCGGATGCAGAGCTTTTCAGGGCTTGTTTGCAAAGGCTCCACTGCTGTTCTATTGATAGCGTGGAGGGTTGAGGTGTATTTGAGAGCTTAAGGGAGACGCGATCGGTAAAAGCACGAGCGGTTTCTGGCGATAGTAGCTTTCCGACGTCGTAACTTTGTATCCTTACTCTACTCCGTTGCGTTCGTGATATCCTTAAGCGCATCTTGGCTACTACAAGATAGTGGTCCGAGTCGATGTTAGCCCCTCGGAAAGTTCGAACATCAAGAATAGTGGAGGAGTGTCTGACCTCGATCGCGATGTGATCAATCTGATTGGTAGTCGATTGATCAAAAGACCGCCAGGTGCCTTTGTGTATATCGAGGTGCGGGAAGCGCGTACTGGCTAGAAGGAGATTTCGCCCCGTGGCAAGATCAATCAGCCTGTGTCCGTTATCGGAGGTGGTGTCGTGTAGGCTATATTTGCCGATGACTCGTTCAAATATGCTTTCCTTACCCAGCTTAGCATTGAAGTCTCCTAGTACAATTTTGATGTCATAGCTGGGACATTGGGCATACGTTCTGTCTAGGAGATCGTAGAACTCTCTTTGGCTGAGTCATCCTTGTCTTCCGTGGGGGCGTGGACGCAGATCAGGCTGATGTTAAAAAATTTTGCCTTGATACGGATTGTTATGAGGCGTTCGCTCACATGCCGAAAGCTTAGGACTTTTTGCCTTAGTCCACCTCGAACAACAAATCCGCATCCAAACAATCGTTGCCCTCTCTCCCTATAGCAGTCGCCGTAGTAAATATCGCTGTTTTTCATCCGCTTTATGCCCGGTCCATTCCATCGCATTTCCTGGATGGCGGTGATGTCCGCTTTATAGCGGTCTAGGGCGTCCGCAAGTTGTTCGGCTGCACGTGGCCTGTTTAGGGACCTAACATTCCACGTACAAAGCCGAAGATCATTGTCCTTTTTTCGTTTTTTTGCAAGGGTCGTCAACATAAATCCGGTCCGTTATATCCGAGGCTTGTGGTTGTTTCGGAGTTTGTGTTTTTTTTACGGCTACGGCTTACTAGGCCGTAGCCCAACCGACTAATCCTGCTTTTTTTTGGCGCAGGAGGCTCGCCATTCGCCCTTCCCCGTCTGCAATTTCCATAGGAAATCTCCAGATGGCACCACGAGGAGGTGGGGATAGGACTTACTAACAGTGCCGCAAGATGTTCGACTGCGTTGGCTCTTCTCGCTTTTTAGCAGGCCAGCATCCGTGAGCAGAAAAAGGCAGCAACCGACGAGGCGTACCAAAAGGCGCTGCAGAGGAAAACCAGGGCAGGGCAGAAGAGTACCGAGCCAGAAGAAGGGAGGAGAAGAAACTACTGCGACAAAAGAAAAGAATCTTCGCAGCCTCCCAGCACAAGGATATCGAGGAGTCTAGGGATAAACATAAAATACGAGCCTTTTACAAGAAAGCCAAAGGCCTTGCAGGAGGCTTCAAAAAGGGCACCCTGGCTCTTCGAAACTGCGAGGGTAATCTTGTCCCGACCCGCAGGGAATAGTGGAAGTATTTAAGCAGCACTTCCAGCAGCTGCTTAACGAGCATAACCAAGAGAGAGTGGTAGGGACCGAGGAAATCCCAACTCCAGCCGCTGAAGTAGTCCTCCCACCCAGCATAGAAGAAGTCGGCACAGCTATTCAGAAGCTGAAGAACAACAAGGCCGCAGGCTCAGATGGCTTGCCATCAGAGCTCCTCAAGGCTGTTGGCGATGTTCTGGTAGGGAGCATGCACCAGATCATCTGCAGAATTTGGGAAGATGAGAGCATGCCCGAATACCAGCTCTATATGACCCATCCACAAAAAAGGCGATCCTACCTCTTGCAAGAACTATAGAGGTATATCTCTGCTCAATGTCGCATACAAGATCCTGTCCAGCGTATTGTGTGAACGTCTAAAACCATTTTGCACCGCACTAATCGGCAGCTACCAGTGCGGCTTCCGGCCCGGCAAATCAACTATAGACCAAATTTTCACACTTCGACAAATCCTGGAAAAGACCAACGAGTTTCGAATCGATACACACCATCTTTTCATAGATTTCAAAGCCGCATACGACAGCATTCATCGTGAAGAACTGTTTGGTGCGATGGCCGAATTTGGGATCCCGGTAAAACTGATCCAGTTGTATCGCGCCACGCTAAAAAATTCGCGATGCACCGTGCAACTCTGTTCTAGGACTTCGGAACCATTTGAAACATGCACCGGATTTCGGCAACGAGATGCGCTGTCATGTGACTTCTTCAACCTGGTGCTGGAGCATATAGTGCGACGGGCAGGCGTCAACAGGGAAGGCACTATCTTTTACAAGTCCATCCAGCTGCTAGAATACGCGGATGATATCGACATCATCGCGTGTTCTCGCCGTTGAATTGTGGAAGCATTCACGGCGATTGAAGAATAGGCGAAACGAGTTGGTCTTAAGATCAATGAGGACAAGACGAAATACATGCTGTCAAGCAAAAACCAATCCGCCGCTCACCACCTTAGACAAAATATAACAACTGACAGCTACAATTTCGAGGTAGTTAAGGAGTTTGTCTACCTCGGGGCAAACGTAAATTCCACAAATGACACCACAGTGGAGATCCGGCGTAGAATCGCCCTTCGCAACCGCTGCTACTTCGGCTTGTCCAAACAACTGGGGTCAATACTCCTCACTCGAAAGACCAAAGTCATGCTTTACAAAACGCTCATTCTGCCAGTCTTACTGTACGGAGCCGAAAGCTGGACGATAAGCAGGACAGCGGAGCTGATTTTGGGTTCTTTCGAAAGAAAAATTCTGCGCCGGATATTTGGTCCTGTCTGTGAGGAAGGTGAATGGAGAAGAAGACACAACCGCGAACTCTACGAGCTGTACCAAGATGTGGATGTAGTCCGGATGGCAAGGATCCGTCGACTACACTGGCTCGGCCACATCGAGCGCATGGACATCAACGCTCCAGCTAAGAGGGTCTTCGACTCCGAGCCTCCTGGTTCGAGAAGAAGAGGAAGACCGAACCCCCTGTATAAAGACCAAGTAATCGCGGATGTAAGACATCTTGATCTTGACAACTGGAAGCAGCGTGCCCGGGACCGTTAAGGATGGAAGGCAGCTATAGCTCAGGCTCAGATCCTCCATGGATCGCAGGCCTTATAAGTAAGTAAGTAAGCATCCGCCGGATAGATGCTTCCCCTACGAGGCCTTTGTTAGTCATTTGCCATCTTGCCTAAAAGTTTAGGGCGGAGATTTAACTTATTGTTCCTTACCTTGTGAGGATTAATTAAGTCCTAACACCTTTGACCCTTCATTGGCTTCCTCTGTCGCACGTATTTTACGTTTCGAACGCAATATGTTTACTATATACTTACGCTCTATGTATACAACCGCTCACATAAATGATTTGGGGTTTCTTTCCAGAATGAGCTTGACAATACAACTTGGCATGAAATTAAAAAGAAACTTCGGGAGGTCCAATCCGAACAGCACATGTGTATAGATAAGGAGCAACTTACTGAATTGGACATTTATCATAGAATTCTAAGGTAATACTAAACCTACGATAAGCTCTACCCCCCTGCCTTTATTAAACTAAATTGAATGTGTTCATTTCAGATTTAAAAATTACATGGTGGCGTTAATGAATAAGAATTTATTACCTGTCCGTTTTCGTGTTCCTAAATTGGGTGAATTCGTGTCTCTAAGTCGCGGCCTAACTTACAATATTGACTTTATTCTATTCCGTAAGTAAGCAATGTGATTGCATAGACTTTAGTTAAGACGATTAGGAATTTAGTATGTTTGAGACTATGTAAGCAATCAGATTACACACATTTTGAGCTAACATTGAATGTTTTGTTTCGTATGGCTTAGGCGGTCCTGGATCACCATTTCAAAACAATTGGCAGCTACGAGATGACTATACACTGCGAAGCAATCAAGTCGAATTGGCGCATCGTCTGTCGAAACTAATCACATGGGTCGCCTTAGCGAATCTGGTCTTTGCGCCAATTATATTCCTATGGCAATGTATTTATTTCTCTTTCCAATATATCAATGTGAGCATGACTCTTCCTTGTAGCCCTTTCCCACTTATTATAACAATTTCTTTTATAGATATTAAAGAAAGAGCCAGGAGCTCTGGGTACGCGAACCTGGTCCAATTACGGTCGACTCTATTTACGACATTTCAACGAACTTGAACACGAATTAGATGCACGTTTGAACCGTGCCTACGAACCAGCCGATAGATATTTAAATTCCTTTTCCTCTCCAGTCATGAGTCTCGTTGCTAAGTAAGAACTATTTTGGTTCCTCCACTATGCTAGTTGTTTTTTACTTAATGTATTTTGGTTTTTTTTTTTTTTGTTTTTTCTTTATAGAAATATCCTGTTTCTTTCTGGGGGACTCTTCTTATTGATTCTAGCTTTGGGTATCTATGATGAATTTGTTTTTCAAGTGGAGCACGTTCTTACCATATTTGCTGTTCTATCTGCTATCGGAGTTATATGCAGGTAGGTTAAACAAAATCTGGCACGTCATTGAAACTGTCTAATAATAATATTTCCTGAAGAACTCTTATACCCGATGAGAATCAAATATGGTGCCCTGAGCAGTTATTAACTGCAGTTCTAGCTCACGTTCATTATCTTCCTAGTGACTGGAAAAATAACGCACATACAACCCAGGTTCAACGTGAATTCGGTCATTTCTTCCAGTTTAAAGCGGTAGGTAAAAACCTATTTCGAAATGGATTGAGCTCTTTATAAAGAATGTTTTCATGGTTGTCTAGGCTTATCTGCTGAATGAGATATGTAGCCCGTTGCTCACACCGTTCATACTGCTGTTTGTATTTCGTCCGAAAGCACTCGAGATTGTGAAATTCTTCAGAAGTTTCACTGTTACTGTGAAAGGAGTAGGTAATGTATGCTCTTTTGCGCAAATGGATGTCCGGAAGCATGGCAATCCGGAATGGCAATTGCCTACAGTTAACGTGGAGCCACATTACGAAGAAGAAGCTAGAAAGTACCAAATGGAAAATGGTAAAACAGAGTTGTCATTAGTTCACTTCACCCTCACAAATCCGGAATGGAGAATGCCTCAAGATGCCAGGCAGTTTATGAAGGGCATTCGCAAGAATGCCATACAAGATTTAATGCGGGCAAAGACTTCGGAAGCGGAAAATAACACGGCCATGGCCGAAAGTTTGGTATCATTCGGAACAATTGGCGAGGAGGTGCGTACTCTATTATCGATTTTGTATAAATAATTATTATTTACTTGCTTTACTCACACTCGTATGTAGTATTCGTCTGTAGTGAATTCGATATTCAGCAACCATCAGATTTCGAATAGTGTACTTGGTCGCTCTCTGTACGGTGGTCGTAAGCCACATGTTGCACAGAAAATCCCTGTACCAGGTCCATCGAACGTAATGGATTCTGCACAGACGTTAGATTTCGAGCAAATGCTTCAAAAGAATTTGGAAGATGCATCTGCATTACCCGATCAGGATAGTGAGACAGAAGAAACTCCGACTGCCTTGCCTAAGTCGACTGTTCAAATGGACAAGAGTGTCCGCATGTTTGGCGTAAGAAAGAGTGAAGGACGTTTAGAAGGTCCTTCAGACTGTCTCTTGTACAGGTATAAAATAATAAATATCTTTTCCCTTCCCCTACTTGATAGAGATTATATCACCTTTTTCACAGCATATACGGCCCGGATGTTCATCTAGGATTTAATCCAGCTGACATCACAACTGCAGATATGTGTCTGAGCACATTGTATTTACATGAAGTTCATCGTAGACAAGTATATTCCTAATCTATTCCTCTAAAAGTATTCAACTCAACCATATTTGTTTTGTTTTACCTTTAGATGAAAGTTCGTCCACATAGACGTGATTGGAGACCAACTGATCAACCTGGACGAGGTCAAACTCAATCAGTGATTACCACACGTGCTGCGGAAAACACCCCATTACTCAGTACACAACGTTCATAGCACAGGGCTGAGTGGATCTAAAATCTCGCCTACCATAGATGCATTGTTGATTGGTAATTGATTGTACTATGTTACTCCCGAAGAAATGTATCACACTTATGGACCATGTCACGCCAATTTTTGTGTTTTTGTTTTTTTTTTCTACTATAAATACGAAGGAGAATGGATTGCGAGACACCACAGCCATCTAGTCTACTTAATTTTCATAAAAACAATTTTTTTTTTTAATATGAGATATAAGTCAACGAAAGAAGGAAACAATTTTTAAGAAGCTGATTAAGTATAATTCTAATTTGTATCGTGCTGTAAATAAATATGTTATTAAAGCGAAATAGATATTACAATTAACGCAACTCGTACTTTACTTAGCCGGGCTATGAGTAAGGTGGGCTGGCTGGAGGGGAGTCACTTTTTGAACTGAGTGACGTTGCAAATAGAGGCAACGAACCCACATTTATAAACGCAGTTAGAGAAGAGGTGCTCGACCTCACCATCTCAAGCCAATTTATCTCCAATGAAGCCTCACTGTCTGATCACCAGTATATAAGATTCAACATCTCCGGTGAGGTTAATGAGGCTGAGCCCGGATATCAGCCCAAACGAATGAATTGGCCTCGGTTCCAAGCTCAACTCGCCGCTAAAGAGGATATGCTTCTTAAGTCGATTGAATCGACAGACGGTATCGATGAAGCGGCCTACCAGCTCAAGGTAGCACTCATCTCATCCTATAGAGACAGCTGTACACCCAGGTCAACTACACACAAACGGTGTGTGCCCTGATGGAATACTCAGCTTGAGTCCCTAAGGAAACAGGTGAGATCGCTGTTTAACAGAGCTAAAAGGTCTAATAGTTGGACTGATTATAGATCTGCTCTAACTAAATACAACCTCGAATTGAGGAAATCCAAGAGAACGTCTTGGAGCCCGACTCCAAAAAACACTCTCTCGAGAGCACACAAATGGACTCGGGCTGCTTCGCAAATCGGACGGCATCTTTACCTTCAACCGCGGGGAAACCCTGGAGACTTTGCTCGAGGTGCACTTCCCTGGTTCTACTCCCTATTCGATGTCCTCTGACGATCAGATTAACGTCATAGAAAACATCGACAGTAGAACAAATAGCCTCTCTGGAAGACTATTCAGCCCTGACAGGGTTAAATGGGCAATTAGTTCATTCAAACCCTACAAGGCTCCAGGCAAAGACGGTGTCTTTCCTGCGATCTTACAGAAAGGCTTGAATACAATTCTACCATCACTGATAGTTCTTTTTAGGTCTTGCTTCAACCTGGGATACATACCCCAAACTTGGAGAGAGGTCAATCTTGTCTTCATCCACTAGATTGGGAAACCAAGCGAGCAACCTAAATCCTATCGCCCTATCAGTTTGACTTCGTTCTTTCACAAAACAATGGAGAAACTGATAGAGCTCCATATTAGAGGTATCCTGGAAAATCAGATACCTCTGCATCCCAACCAGTATGCATATCGCAAAGAGCGATCTACCGAGAATGCACTACACCACTTGGTGACGTGCATTGAAAATAGTTTCACACAAAAAGAGATCGAAATCTGCGCCTTCCTCGATATAGACGGAGCCTTCGATAATACTGGCTATGATTCGATCACCACTGCACTATCCTGCAGGGGTGTGGGAAATCCCACTAATCACTGGATTAGGGCGATGCTAAATAGCCGTATTATATCAGCCACAAGCGGAGAGGTATCAGTGACAGTATCGGCGGTTAGAGGATGCCCACAAGGGCGAGTCCTCTCACCACTGCTTTGGTTGATAGTCATCGACGATCTACTGCGCAACCTAACCACTTGGGGCTATAAGGTCATCGGATATGCTGATGACCTAGTAGTCATTGTTATGGGCAAGTGCGAGATCACTGCCTGTGCAGCTTGCGCTTCAACTTACCTCTGACTGGTGTGGCAGAGAGGGTATATCTATTAACCCAAATAAGACAATCTTAGTCCCATTTACAAAAAGGAGAAAGGTACAACCCTGCTCAATCCTACTAAATGGCACACGCATAGGGTTTTCAGAGGAAGTAAAGTATCTAGGTATTGTTCTAGACCGTAGATTCAACTGGAACTCCAATATGAGAAATAAACTCATGAAAGCGACTAAGGCCATGTGGGCCTGTCGACGCACCTACGGTAAAACCTGGGGACTTAAACCAAAGGTAGTCCACTGGCTATACACCGCGATAGTAAGACCTATCGTCACCTGCGGGTCCACCGTACGGTGGACAAAAGTTGAGCAAAAAACTACAATTATTAAGCTTCAACGCATTCAGAGACTAGCGTGTCTCGGTATCACAGGCGCTATGCCATCCTGCCCTACGGCAGCACAAGAAGCACTCATTGGACTCGCTCCACTGCACCTTTTTATCAAAAAGGTGGCATTACGCAGTGCAATCAGAATCCTCTGCTCGGGAACAAATATGCCATGTAGACCTGCAGGCCACATGTCTATATTATAACACTTTCCCAAGCTGGATATGATTACTACAGTCCCGGACGCATTGCCACACACCTTCACCTTTGACAAGAGATTTGAGATACTGATCCCAAACCGCTCAGAGTGGGAAAACAGTGATCCTCTGCTAAACGTCAAAGGCCTTAGGTGGTATACAGATGGCTCCAAGATGGCTTCCGGTGTTGGCGCCGGCATCCTTGGACCAAAACGCAAAATCTCGAAGGCCCTGGGAATAAGCCCCAGCGACTTCCAAGCAGAGCTGCATGCCATCCTAACATGTGTCAATCTAAATCTCGAGACTGGCATCAGAGGAGTGACCATCAACATACTCTCTGATAGCCAAGCAGCGCTTAAAGCGCTGGGTTCGTACAGCACGAACTCAAAAACCGTCAAGGAATGCCATGACGCCCTACAAGACCTCGCCAAAAGAAACAATGTTAAACTTTGGTGGGTGCCAGGACATAAAGGTATCAAGGGCAATAAAATCGCCGACCAACTTGCCAGAAAAGATTCCAGCGACAAATACATAGGTCCGGAACCTTTCTGCGGCATTCCCGGGTCTAAGATAAATTACTTCTTAGACAAGTGGGAAAAATTGCAACACCTGTCCTTTTGGAACAGTGTTCGGGGACTCCGTCAATCGAAACGACTTATACGACCCCTGAACAAACACCCTATTGACATATTCAAACTCAATATGGGGGATATCAGAAGACTAGTCAGCTATCTAACGGGACACTGCGGTCTGAGATATGATTTAAACAAAATTAGTCCCTCGTCTGAAACTGAGTGTCGGCTCTGTCTAGAGGACGATGAGACGGCAGAACACATACTATGTGAGTGTGCTGCTCTCTGCCATCTTAGAAAGCGTATCCTTCTCAGTGAAGTTATGACTCCTGAGGGGATCACCTTGGCTCCTACGAGAAGCATTCTCAACTTCATTATAGAAGTGGAGAGGCTACTCAGCTAATCGGCTAGCAGGCCCAATAGATCTGCAAAGGTCGCGGTGCCGTATTGCTAATGGTAGCACTAGCCCCATATATAAAAAAAAAAAGGTGGGCTGGCACCAGGCTTTCGTATGAAAACTTTCTTTTTCAGACCTAACCGCTCGAAAAGTGATGAGGTCTGTTGCATCGGACTTGAGTGTGGTACTGAACAGTTGTTTTTAGTAAGAATTAAAGCTACTCACCCTAATATATGTGGGTGGGATGAAAATGATCTACAGTATTTGGATTGTCCGAAAGTGAGACGGAAACAACAAACAAATAGTTTCTGCCTTGCTACTTTTTTTTTAAGTCACACGCGCACTTAAGGCTAAGGCCTAGGAGGAAGAGGTGCCTATTGACTTACTATACTTAGGTGGTGCTACGGTCCGTGGTGAACCTGGGCCTCAATCAACAAGCGTCTCCAACTGGCACGGTCTTTGGCCAGCTGTTTCCAGCGCCGCACGCCTCCTAGCTGGCTAAGGTAACTTTCTACCTGGGTGCGCCACCGTAGATGCGGCCGTCCTCTTCCGCGTCTTCCTTTCGGGGTGGATTCGAAGACTCTTCGGGTCGGAGCTGTATTTTCTATGCGCTCTACATGGTCGTACCAGGCCGATGTCGCTGTACAACCCGTACAGTTCTTCATTAAATCTTATCCATACTCCGTTTGTACAAACGGGACCGTAGATAGAGCGCAGAATTTTCTTCTTGAAACGACCAAGGGAATCTTCTTCCGCTTTTGATAGAGTCCCAGCCTCTGAGCCGTAAAGAAGGACTGGCATGACCAAGGTCTTATATAGTGTCACCTTGGTTTTCCGAGAGAGGCCTCTATTTGTCAATTGTCTCTTGAGCCCAAAGAAACAGCGGTTGGCAGCGGGCGCTACAGTTCGGGTTAAACCTGGGCCTCAACCAACATGCCCCACCACCTAGCACGATCTTTCGCTAGTCTTTTCCAGTTCCGCTCGCCCAGTTGGTTGAGGTGCCTATTCACCTGTGCGCGTCACCTTGGGCGCGACCGTCCTCTATTTCTTCGTCCCTCGGGGTTGGAATCAAAAACTTTTCGGGCTGGAGCTGATGTGTTCATTCGCTCTAAATTGCCAAGCCATCTTAGGCGTTGGATTCGTAGACGCCTGACTAGACTCATGGCGATGTACAGTACGCTAGACCCATGTCGCTATACAGTTCGTGATTGTATCTACTCCTCCAACCCCCATCTGTGTTAATAGGACCGAAAATCGCACGCAGAATCTTTCTCCCGAAATGACAAAGGGTTCCTTCATCCGCTTTAGATAAAGTCTATGTTTCTGCGCCGTATAGTAGGACGGGGATGATTAAGGTCTTATACAAGGTTAACTTCGTCGTACGAAAGAGGGCCCTATTGCACAAATGCCTTTTAAGCCCTAAGTAATAGCGGTTGGCAGGAGTAATTCTGCGCTCGATTTCGAAACTCGTGTCGTTGTTCCAGGTCACTGCGGAGCCGAGGTATATGACGTCCTTAACTACCTCAAACTTATATCTGCCGATACAAACATTCCGGCCAAGACGTCGGTGGTAAATGTCCTTCTTCGATGACAGCAGATATTTAGCCTTGCCCTCATTAGCTGCCACATCAATTTTTGCCGCCTCCATCGCAATACTCGCAAACGCCTCATTGACATCTCGCTGTGATCTACCTATTATGTCAATGTCGTCGGCGTATGCAACGAGTTGCGAGGATTTAAATAGGTTGTGCCTCTTGTGCTGGCCAGTGATTTTTGCACAATCATTTCTAGTATGATGTTAAACAAATCACACGACAGCGCATTGCCCAGTCTAAATCATTTCTTGACTTCGAAACCATCGGTCAGTTCTGCACCCATTCGGATAGAGCAGCGAGCGTTCCCAGAGTCATCCTGCAACGTCTGACGAGTTTAGCAGAAATGTCAAAAAGTAAACATGGCGTTATATAGCTCGTCTCTAGTTACGCTGTCGTATGCGGCCTTGAAGTCGACGAATAGATGGTGAGTGGATGATGGACTTCCCTGCTCTGAAGCCACACTGATAAGAACCTATCAGCTTATTTACGAACGGCTTCAGACGTTCACACAAAACGGCAGCGAAGATCTTGTATGCAACATTAGGTAGGTAGGTAGGTAGCATCGAAGCCTTCCCAGAATTGAGAAGAATACACATAGGCCAGGGAGGCCACTTTCCATTCTCAACAGCGTTGCATACTTTTTGGCGGTATAGAAACTACTTTTTCTTGGCTATGAAGCGGATTTGAACCATAAACCTTCCGCTCGGCGGTCGATGATGTTAACCACTGCACCACGGCCACCCCCGTTGTACAGCTACGAGGGGGTTTTGCCCCCCTATTCGTGGAACCTTTTTGTGCTTCTTAAGAAGTTAAGAAGATCAGGTATCACTACTTCCTGAACATCTGTCAGACCGTTAAGGAAGTAAGAGCCTAGGTATCGTTTCCTGATATTGCAGAATGCTGGACAGGCGCAGAGGTGGTGAATGGATTCGACCTCCTTCTCGTCCTGACAGCTTCTGCAGAAATCATTCGGAACTATTCCTAGTTTCTGCGCGTGACTGCCAATGAGGCAGTGTCCTGTGATGACACCGATGACTTTGTAGATGTCAGTTCTTCTTAGTGAGATTATACTCCTTGTTCGTTGACTGTCAAGCCGAGGCCAGATTTGCCTGCTGATGACGCAGGTATGTCCCTGTGTCCATCTCAGGTTCGTCTCGGCCCTGGCGAGATTGGTCAGATTATGTTTAATGGTTGTAAGGGGTACTCCCTCAAAAGCCACGATTGATTGGAGCGTCGTTCCTAGTTTAGCGAGTGTGTCGGCTTTTTCATTACCTGTAATGTCGCTGTGTCCTGGTACCCAGATAAGCTGTATGTTGAACTGTTCTGCCATCTCGTTAAGAGATAGGCGACAGTCGAGACTACATTTTGATGTGTACACATAGGACTCCAACGACTTTAAGGCTGCTTGACTCTCTGTGAGAATGCGAATATCCGTGGTGGATATTACGTTCCACTTCAGCCAAGACAAGGCCTCTTTTATTGCCAACAGTTCCGCCTGGAAAACGCTGCAGGGATCTGGTAATTTTAGAGCTTTATGCAGCTTAAATTGTTTGCTGAATACTCCACTGCCCACCCCATCTTTGGTTTTAGACCCGTCAGTTTAAAAATCTACGCATTTTCTGCGGGGTTGAGTTTGGCGAGTCCAGTTTTGTCTGTCCGGATATATCGTCGTAAAGTTTTTACCCAAGACTGTGGTGGGTTCTGTGTGGTCCAAGTTTTTTGCCATAGTTATCCTGTTTTGCAGGATGGAGGAGTGGCCAGTGACGTAGCTTGTCCATTTCGAGTTGGCTTTTAGTCTTATGGCCGTGTGTGTGGCAATTTGCTGGCCGAAAATATCGAGTGGTGTAAGGTCGAGTATCGTATTAAGCGCAGCCGTTGGGGTGAACCTGAGGACCCCGGTAATGCACTTACACGCCAACCTTCGTACCTTCTCGAGTTGTTTGTGGTATGTTGTCTTGTCCAGTGCAGTCCATCAGACTATCACTCCATACGTTAGTATGGGTCTAACGACCGTGATGTTGGGGTTGAATCCCCATTTTTTTCCTATGGCTTTCTTGCATGTGTTGAGAGCTATTGTTGCTTTTTTTGCTCTTTCAATTGTATTGCTCTTCCAAGTTAATTTCCTATCGAGTATAATGCCAAGATATGTGGCACTAGAGGAATAAGCTAACCTGGTATCAAGCAAAGTGATAGGGCAGTTTTCCCCGATTTTATGCTTTTTGGTAAATAGCACGAGCTCCGTTTTCTGGGGATTAATCCTGAGCCCGTTGCTATGTGCCCATCAAGGAGACTTATTCCTCTGTAGTTGGCGCAGTCAAAGGGATTCCCTTTTTTGTGAATCGGGCAAACAATGCTGAGACTTCATTCCTCGGGCCGGTCCATGCTCCTAACCAGCCCACCCCCAGCTGCTTTGAAGAGCTCAGCAGACAGTCCATCTGCGCAAGCAGCTTTACCCGACTTGAGTTTCGACATGGCAATCTCAACTCTGTCGAGGTCAGGGAGACTAAATTCTCTGCGATTTTCGTCGTACAGAAATGGATCACTCTGCCTGACGGCGGTATGTTGGCTGTCATCCTAGTCAGTCTGCAGAAGTGTTTTTTTTTTCAAATTCTCAGCATCGACTGCGATTCTACTACTAGGGGTCCGTTCTCATCTTTACAGGCCTCCGTTCGGGCTTTATAGCCTTGAGACATTCGTTTTATCTGTTGATGAAACCTTCGAACGTCGTGCCCGCAGTAGCACCTCTCCAAGTTTTCAATCGCCCGCTTCTCGTGCTCTTTCTTTTTTCTCTTGAGAAGCTTATGTTCCTCCCTTCTTTTAAGCTCGTAGAGCTCACGAGCTCTTGTTTTTTTTGTATAGTGAGGCTTTGTTTCTCTAACATCGCCTATAAAATCTTCTCTGCCGTTTTGTGTGAACACCTGAAGCCTTTTGTAAATAAGCTGGTAGGTCCTTACGTTTACGTTTACGAGTACTGAGGCGGGGCGGCGAGAATTGGTTTGGCAGTTAATGAGGGCAAAACTAAATATATACTGTCATCCAAAAAAGGACACTCACCACCGACGTCATGGCCAGAACGTTTGCATTGGCAGTTATAAGTTTGAGGTGGTTAAGGACTTTGTCTACATTGACTCCGCAGTGACAACGCAGGAACAACAACATCAGTTCCGAAATCAAACGCAGAATTACTCTTGCCAATCGTTATTTCTTTGGGCTTGGCAAGGGGGCAATTGAGTAATAGAGCCCTCTCCCGAACGACAAAGTTGATTCTATACAATGCCCTTATTATTCCGGTCCTGCTGTGTGGCGCAGAAGCGTGGACACGATCAAAAGCGGATGAGGAGGTCCTTGGTCGGTTCGGGAGCAAGATTTTGCGTGTGATTTTCGGTCCTATAAAAGGAGAAAAGATTCAACCACGAGGTTTACGAGCTGTACAGCGACATGAGTCTAGTCAGGCGTCTATGGATTCAATGCCTATGATGGCTAGGCCATGTAGAACGAATGGACATCAGAGCTCCAGCCCGAAGAGTCTTTGAATCCAGCCGCGGGGGACGAAAAAACAGAGGACGAACAACGCATGCTCTTCAGGAACTAACGGCCCGGAATAATAGATCCCTGAGCGACAAAGAAATTGCGATAGGTTGCTTTCTCGATATTGAGGGTGCTTTCGATAACACCGAATACACCCAAATAAAACGTTGCATCCTCAGCACAGGGGTGGACAACACCACATGCCATTGGATCCAACATATGCTTAGCAACAGGAAAATAAACACCTCGCTAGGCAATGACAAAATCAGCGTTAACGCCGCGAAAGGATGCCCTCAAGGCGGGGTTCTCTCACCACTCCTGTGGTCCATCGTGGTCAACGAACTGATAAGCATACTCAGCAACAATGGCTTCCATGTCCAAGGCTACGCTGACGACATAGTGATCCTGATCAGAGGCAAATTCGAAGACACAGTCTCGGAACTCCTCCAACGGGCACTAAACCTTGTTGCAAACTGGTGCTTAAAGGTTGCACTAAATGTAAATCCTAGAAAAAGCACCATAGTCGCCTTCACCAAAAGAAGGAACAGGCACAAACTTACTAAACCTACCCTCTTTTGTGAAGCGATAGAGTTCTCAAAAGAAGTCAAATATCTAGGGATAACTATAGACGAAAAGCTTACTTGGAACTCTCACATTACAAAAACCATTGAGAAAGCCAGGATCTCTTTATGGACCAGCAAAAGTCTCACTGGCAAAAACTGGGGCACAAACCCCAAAATGTCCCGCTGGCTATTAAAAGCAATCACCAGACCAATCCTTACATATGCTGCGCCCGTCTGGTGGCACAAAATAAAACAAGCATCAGTGCAAGCCAAGCTCAACAAATTGCAAAGACTAGCTTGCATCTGTATCACTGGGGCCATGAGAACAACCCCCACAGCAGCCCTAGAAGTCATCACAGACCTGCCACCTCTTCATCTCCAACTGAAGAAAGAAGCAATGGTCTTCGCCCACAGGATGATCATGGAGGATGACTCTAACCGTAGGCTCTTTCACCCTGACATCCTTACAGAAATAAACAGGCATGAAATCCTAAAGATATCTCTTACAGACAACTGTCTCCCCAGTGACAGCAAGGCTGCACTTCAAGCCCTAAAGAGCTTTGAAATAACCTCCAAGCTGGTATCGGACTGCCTACAGCTACTTCACCAGCTGGCCAGTACAAACAGAGTTCATCTCATTTGGATACCTGGACACAGCGGCCGTACAGGCAACGAAAAGGCGGACCTACTAGCAAGGAAAGGCTCTGCATCACCATTTATGATGCCACTGCCTTTCTACGGCATACCCACTAGCACCACCAAATGCTGCATAAAAAATTGGTTAAGGAACACGACGGATCACTACTGGTCACAAACGAAAGGTAGCAGACAAGCCAAGCTGTTCCTCCCAACTACATCCCTCAAAAGAACGAAACAACTTCTCATGCTTTCGAGGAGTCAGATTCGTTTAATCACAGGTTTCCTTACTGGACACTGCCCAGTTAATAAACACCTCAAAACAATGGGCATCATACAAGATGACACTTGCCGTATGTGTAATGAAGACGAAGAAACAGCAGAGCACATACTATGCCACTGTAACTGCCTGGTCAGTACACGTCTTCGTCAACTAGGCAAGCATTATCTTGAAGCAGAAGAAATTGCTGCCAGCTCACTCAAAAGCATACTAAGTTCTATTACGGACTCAGGTTTTCTGAGTGAACTGTAAGTGGGGGACATCACAATAGGCCCAATCGTGGCCGCAGTGATCAGGCGACTCTGTCCCACCCCCCAAGCCCTATCTATCTATCAATCTAAGATGGCGCACACAGGTGGAAGGGGACCTCAGCCAACTGGGTGTGCGGCAACGGAAAAGACTAGCAAAAGATCGTGCTAGTTGGAGAGGCATGTTGGTTGAGGCCCAGGTTTACCCCGAACTGGTACGTTGTAAATTGGTTTCAAAACGTTCATTGTTTACTGATCAAGGACTTGGTCGAAGTGCCAGAAATAAAATACATAAATTAAAACCAAATCTCTGTGTCAACAAAACATTTATTTGTAAAACGAAAATAAATACAAACGTGTACATATGCATATGTACAATATAACCAACTCCTGTACAGGACATTCCCCTCATCCTCGTGCTAGCTGGTGGAAGAAATAACCACTGGTTTTCTTTTTCGTGTTAACTGTTGGAAAATTTCAAAAATATTTACAAAATACGTGTTTTAATAGATTTGCATTTTCTAAATTGAACTTATCAATAAGATCCACAGCAGTAGGCTTGGTGTTGGGGCATTGTTTAATTTTTTTTTGATATATTTTCCCCTGGTGCCGTCAACAAATGGGATGTAACCTGCTTTATGTACCTAGTCCTGCCATAAGTTCTGTTCCACAATTTCCGGCGCTTATCGTTCAAAACTTCTTGCACTGATCAGTGAAGAATACTAGCCAGTTTGATTTCAGTTTGCAGACTATTAACATGGAATGGGACGTTCAAGAAGATCGAGTCACGGTAATAGCCTTGCATAAGTGCGGGAAGAGTGCTGGCCAAATTTTCGAGTTGCTGAAACCATTCGGAATATCAAGAATATTCGTTTATCGGGCTATTGCTCAATTCGGCGAGCTGTCTGGAGTAGAGGACAGGCCATGGGGGGGCATGGGCTCGGACATACAGGGTAAAATTGTTGATTGCGCTCAACCTGGCGAGATGCCAGGAACGATCCCTGTTTAAATGCCCGGGTCAAGTTGACATACGGCCTCCTCGCGGCGCCCTCTGGATAGCCTCTTCAACAACCGTTGGAGGTGAACAAACGTATGCAGCGAAAAAAACCCCGACCAGAATGGCGGTTGTGCGGCGGGCTAACAATCCGCCCACGTAAAAAACCTAAAGTTATGAATGAGCAAGATGCCTCGGATACACGGACGGATACTCGACGACGACAACGCACGAAAAAGGAACACGATTTGCGAGTATGCTCCTGGAATGTCAGAACCCTGTACACTTCCGGAGCTGCTCATAAACTAGAAGGAATCCTCACGCAGTACAAGGCGGATATTACTGCGGTCCAGGAAATACGCTGGATAGGAAACGGTATGATTAGGAAGAAAAATTGCAACATTTATTACAGCTGTCACAAAAGGTTGCACTTACTGGGATGCGGGTTTGTCGTGGGAAAGCGGTTAAGGTCGAAGGTCATCGACTTTAAACCTATAAGTGATCGCCTGGCTGTGATCCGCATCAGAGGCAGATTTTATAACATCAGCCTTATATGTGCACACGCCCCTACCGACGGGGCTGAAGACCCTATCAAGGAGGACTTCTATGACCTCCTGGACAACGCCTACGGAGCTTGTCCGGAGTACGATGTAAACATCGTGCTCGGTAAGGAGAACACCCTTGGCGGAGTGATCGGAAAGCACAGCGTCCACGATACAACAACAGATAACGGCTTCCGACTCGCTGACTTTGCGACAGCTCGTAATGCGGTGATAAGTAGCACAAGATTCCCTCCCAAGCGAATCCACACAGCAACCTGGCGATCTCCGGACGGTCGAACCGCCAACCAAATCGACCATGTGCTCATTGACGCAAGGCACGCGTCAAACATCCTGGATGTGCGAACATTCAGAGGGGCAAATGTCGACTCTGACCACTTCCTCGTAGCAGCAAGATTCAGAGCTCGACTGTCCAATGTCAGAAAGCTGCACCAGCCCATCAGGAGGAGGTTCGACATTGGGCGCCTGAGCACACCGGAGGTTGCCAGAGTCTACAGGGAGCAGCTGAGCGAAAGACTCTACGGTATGCCTACGTCGAACACAAATGCCAATAATATGTGGCTGCATTGCCGCTCAGCCATTCAGGAAGTAGCCGAAACCACATTAGGATACCTACCACCCCTGACAAGAAAAACGTGGTATGATGGCGAGTGTGAGCAGAAAAAGGCAGCAACCGACGAGGCGTACCAAAAGGCGCTGCAGAGGAAAACCAGGGCAGCGCGCGAAGAGTACCGAGCCAGAAGAAGGGAGGAGAAGAAACTACTGCGACAAAAGAAAAGAATCTTCTCAGCCTCCCAGCTCAAGGACATCGAGGAGTCTAGGGATAAACATAAAATACGAGCCTTTTACAAGAAAGCCAAGGGCCTTGCAGGAGGCTTCAAAAAGGGCACCCTGGCTCTCCGAAACTGCGAGGGTAATCTTGTCACCGACCCGCAGGGAATAGTGGATGTATTTAAGCAGCACTTCCAGCAGCTGCTTAACGAGCATGACCAAGAGAGAGTGGTAGGGACCGAGGAAATCCCAACTCCAGCCGCTGAAGTAGTCCTCCCACCCAGCATAGAAGAAGTCGGCACAGCTATTCAGAAGCTGAAGAACAACAAGGCCGCAGGCTCAGATGGCTTGCCATTAGAGCTCTTCAAGGCTGGCGGCGATGTTCTGGTAGGGAGTATGCACCAGATCGTCTGTAAAATTTGGGAAGATGAAAGCATGCCCGACGACTGGAATATTAGCTCTATTTGCCCCACCCACAAAAAAGGCGATCCTACCTCTTGCAAGAACTATAGAGGTATATCCCTGCTCAATGTCGCATACAAGATCCTGTCCAGCGTATTGTGTGAACGTCTAAAACCATTTTGCACCGCACTAATCGGCAGCTACCAGTGCGGCTTCCGGCCCGGCAAATCAACTATAGACCAAATTTTCACACTTCGACAAATCCTGGAAAAGACCAACGAGTTTCGAATCGATACACACCATCTTTTCATCGATTTCAAAGCCGCATACGACAGCATTCATCGTGAAGAACTGTTTGGGTCGATGGCCGAATTCGGGATCCCAGTAAAACTGATCCAGTTGTGTCGCGCCACGCTAAAAAACACGCGATGCACTGTGCAACTCGGTTCTAGGACCTCGGAACCATTCGAAGCATGCACCGGATTTCGGCAAGGAGATGCGCTGTCATGTGACTTCTTCAACCTGGTGCTGGAGCAGATAGTGCGACGGGCAGGCGTCAACAGGGAAGGCACTATCTTTTACAAGTCCATCCAGCTGCTAGGATACGCGGATGATATCGACATCATCGCGTGTTCTCGCCGTGGCATCGTGGAAGCATTCACGGCGATTGAAGAACAGGCGAAACGAATTGGTCTTAAGATCAATGAGGACAAAACGAAATACATGCTGTCAAGCAAAAACCAATCCGTCGATCACCACCTGGGACAAAACATAACAATTGACAGCTACAATTTCGAGGTAGTTAAGGAGTTTGTCTACCTCGGGGCAAATGTAAATTCCACAAATGACACCACAGTGGAGATCCGGCGTAGAATCGCCCTTGGCAACCGCTGCTACTTCGGCTTGTCCAAACAACTGGGGTCAAAACTCCTCACTCGAAAGACCAAAGTCATGCTTTACAAAACGCTCATTCTGCCAGTCTTGCTGTACGGAGCCGAAAGCTGGACGATAAGCAGGACAGCGGAGCTGATTTTGGGATCTTTCGAAAGAAAAATTCTGCGCCGGATATTTGGTCCTGTCTGTGAGGAAGGTGAATGGAGAAGAAGACACAACCGCGAACTCTACGAGCTGTACCAAGATGTGGATGTAGTCCGGAAGGCAAGGATCCGTCGACTACACTGGCTCGGCCACATCGAGCGCATGGACATCAACGCTCCAGCTAAGAGGGTCTTCGACTCCGAGCCTCCTGGTTCGAGAAGAAGAGGAAGACCGAACCTCCGGTATAAAGACCAAGTAATCGCGGATGTAGGACATCTTGGTCTTGACAATTGGAAGCAGCGTGCCCGGGACCGTCAAGGATGGAAGGCAGCTATAGCTCAGGCTCAGATCCTTCATGGATCGCAGGCCTGATAAGTAAGTAAGTAAGTAAGTAAGAGGGCAGGCCAAGAGGGCGCCGTGGCGCAGTGGTTAGTGTGTTGGACTCTGGCGCACGATGAGTGAGTTGGGATTCCGATAACACCAACGCCATCGAACGTTTCATTCGCGACGTTCCTCCTCGGCGGGGTACTGGCAAAGCCCCCCGTAGTAAACTTGCCATGAAAAAGCTTCTCGACTGACGCCGTTCGGAATCGGCATTAAACTGTAGGTCCCTTTCACCTGTGTGAAAAATAAAAATCACACACAACATGGGTGATTGAGAGAAGCATGGCTCTGGTCCTTCATGGGCTGTAACGCCACCAAAAAAGAAGAGGACAGGCCAGTGGTACTCTGAGTTGAATACCTTCTTCAACCTGATTCTTAAAACCTTTCCAGTTTGTTCTCGTAGGTGTATACGAGAGCGCTTCTTGCAACACCGACACGACCCTCTGAAGCAAGGCAAATATGCTCTAAAAGAGAGAAAGTGGATTGCTCTAGAAGGCAGAAAGTGTGTACACTTGGCTTGGCTTTGCGTTTACCGAAAACTCCTTTGTTTTTTGGCTTGGTTTTGGATCAGAGATAAATAAAGAGATGGAAAACCTTCGTACGTCTGCCCTGTGGTCCCTGCAGGGGTTGGTTGTTGCTTTTGTAATACACGTGTTATTCTCGTTTAAAAACGACGCTTTTGACTTATCATTGTGTTAGTCTTAAGACGTCGATGTGTAGAGCAGGGATAAAGAATGAGATACCAATCTATTAGCTTTGACAGGCACTTTGACAGATAGCCCCTACATACGCGTTGCGGTTTGACGTCGTCTTGACAATGTCGTTCTGCCTTGTTGCGACCATTTTGCCACGTCTTGACTCTACACATCGATGCCTTGAGACTATCATTGTGTTAGTTAAAAGCGTCGTTTTTAAACGGAGAATAACACGTACAGTATCGGTGTGTATTACAAAAGCAACACCCAATCCCTGCGGGGATCAACGTCTGCCCGTACGAAAGATTGGTATCTCATTGCTTATCCCTCGTGTAGAGTCCAGACGTCGGAACATAGTCAAGACGCCGTCAAACCGCAAAGCGGTTGTAGGTGCAATCTGTCAAAATGCCTGTCAAAGCCATCGGATTGCCATCTCATTCATAATCCCTGATTTTCATACAGAAGGCCCCGTGGACCCTGTGGTCCGTTGTGTTGGTTTCAAAAGGAAGGATTGGCTTGGCTGTTGGCCTCCCGTTTGTGACTTCGAATATTTTTCCTCGCGTGCTTTGGGACTGACTTGTACAACATTAATAAAAGGTGAATTCAAAAGGAACAATTGGTCTGGTTTTATTGGTTACATATACTTTCCTTGCGTGTATAATACAGTGTTATACAGTAAGCCTATGTGGGTCCGTAATATAATAGGTGAGTGATCTGAGGAAAGGTCAAAGCTTTCTTCGACTTTGATCAGAAATAAAGAAATCGATAAGAGATCCGTCGGAAAGTGGCAACCGCATTCCATACAAGCTTCGGAAAGAGTTTTTCCCCTTACCTTTTACCTTTATTTCCGGAGAGTGTTCGATACAATCTCTAATAAGTGGCGATAATCTTCCCCGTGCCCCTCCCGGTGGGTGGCAGATGTGGTAGGCGTGATAGCCCTTGAATTTAAGACGCGATTGCAATGTCAAGTGGGTTTCAGAGACCAAGCATATGTCAATACTTTGCTGAATTAGAAACAGGTTTAAGACAGGGTGAAGCACTGTAATGTGATTTCTTTAACATCATACTTGAAAAGATAGTGCGGGACTCTGTGGCCAATACAAGAGGTACGATCTACTTCAAGTCCACACAATTGCTTGCAGATGACATTGACGTTATTGGACGGACAAAGCGAGACGTCAACGAGGCGTTCGCATGCATTGAAGCAGAAGCGGCTAAAGTGGGTCTAAGGGTAAATGGGGACAAGACCAAATATATACTGTCATCCAAGAAAGACGCGCAACACCGACGTCTTGGTCAGAACGTCACCTTCGACAGCTATATTTTTGAAGTAGTCAAGGACTTCGTCTACCTCGGCTTGATAGTGACAAGCAGCAATGACATCAGCGCTGAGATAAAACGCAGAATAACTCTTGCCAACCGCTGCTTCTTCGGACTCAAGAGGCAATTGAGTAGTAGAGCCCTCTCTCGAAAAACTAAGGTATCCCTCTACAAAAACTTAATCATCCCGGTCCTCCTCTACGGCGCCGAGGCTTGGATGTTATCAAAAGCGGATGAAGAGGCTCTTGGGCATTTCGAGAGGAAAATTTCGCGTGCAATCTTTGGTCCTGTTTGTGTAAACGGAGATCGGAGGAGCGACATCGCGACATCGGCCTGGTTAGACGTCTTCGGATCCAACGTCTAAGATGGCTAGGCCATGTAGAGCGAATGGACATCAACGCTCCGGCCCGAAGAGTATTCGACTCCAACCCCGAGGGACGACACAGCAGAGGATGACCGCATTTAAGGTGGCGCGCACAGGTGGAAATGGACCTCAACCAACTGGGCGTGCGGCACTGGAAGCGGCTGGCCAAAGATCGGGCCGGCTGGAGAGGCTTGTTGGTTGAGGCGCTGGTTCACCCCGAACTGTAGCGCCATCAAAGTAAGTAAGAAACATTTCCAGTTGGTAACATTTTTGCAGAAGCCCATTGGCGTTCTAGTGGTTTCCCTGCTGTTTCCCGCTCGAAGTTTTGACAGAAAGTTAGTATCATACCACCTCCGTGGAACGAAATTAGTCGCATTACGGTTGAACAACGTTGGGAAATATTGAAAACATATTTCCAAAGTGGGTGCTGTTTAGCCCAAACAGGGTGTTTTTCGAAAAGAAGTTTTGGCCGAAATGAGGCACCCACCGCGACTGCTGTGCGCAAGTTTGTGCAGACGCTTATGATCCCCGTCGTCGTACGGTACGTACAGATGAGAATGTGGCTGCTGTGGCCGAGAGTGTAAGACTCAATTCACGAACATCAACTCGCCATCGATCTCAACAGCTCAACATTTCACACACTAGCCTGAGGAAAATTCTGCATAAAGATCTCGGATTATTCGCTTACAAGGTCCAATTGACTCAGCGATTGAAGACGAGCCACCAGCCGCTTCGCAGTTAGGGCCTTAGAGCAGTTTGAATTGGACAACGATTTTGGGCGAAAATCATCTTTTCTGACGAGGCGCATTATCATCTCGTCGGTTACGTTAATAAGCAAAATTGCCGCATCTGGCTCGGAAAGCCCGCACGTTATTGTCGAGAAGCCAATGCGTCCACAGAGAGTGCCAGTTTGGTGCGGATTGTGGAGTAGTGGCATCATTGGATCATTTTCTTCGAAAATGAGAGGCTGGGAACAGCGTTTCGGTCAACGGTGGACGTTGCAGAGCCACGTTAACCGACTTTTTTTTTTACTGAAATTGAAGACCTGCATTTGTGTGATCTCTGGTTCATGCAGGATGGCGCGCCATACCAGAATCGATTTTTTGCGCACCAAATTCCGAAATCCCGTGTTATCAGTCGTCTTCGCGATGTCAATTGGCCACCTCGGAGCTGCGATTTGACCCCGTTTGACTTTTTTTTTGTGGGCAACCTTGAAGGACCGATGTCATGCCAACAACCCGGAAACGATTGAAGCACTCAAGGCACTCATCCAAGCAATCCGTGAGCTACAGCCCGAAACCATCAACGACTTACTTACTTAGAGGGCGCTACAGAACGGGATGAACCTGGGCCTCAACCAATACGCCTTTCCACCTAGCACGATCTTTCACTAGTCTTTTCCAGTGCCTCACGCCGGATGGAATCTAGCCCTCGAGGTTTTTTTTTTTTTGTTGAAGGCTTCTCCTATCTGCTGGAGCACTCAGACGCAAAAACTGGGCCATTGTACTCCAGACAGACACCTTACATTACTGTATTTCCCCCGTTTTGCGCAAGCAAAGGCGGGACAATCACAGAGGAAATGCTATGCAGTGTCATCGTCCCCCTCGCAACATGCAGCACAGGTAGGCGTCTCACTGATGCCAAGCAGGTAGAGATGCTTGGCAAAAGTGTAATGGCCCGTGATAACTCCCACAAGCCTTCTGCAGTCGATTCTCCTTAAAGACAGAAGGAATGCTGCAGATTTTTTGCAGACATCATGGAATACGCGCTTAGTCATCCTGCAACCCGGACATTCCCTCCATCTACGATTGTGTGAATTAAATACACAATCGTTAATGTAGGAATTTACCGTGGACGCAGGTAGACCTAGAGCGGGTTCAGGTCCTGAGAAGCTCTCCTCTGAACCCATTCTAGCGAGTTCATCAGATATCTCATTTCCTGAGATCCCAGAGTGGCCTGGAACCCATACAAGCCTTAATGAATTTAGTCTGCCGACTTTGTTCAAGAAGGACTTGAGTTCAAGCACTAATTTGGAGCTAGTTAAGGGGTTACACACAGCTTTCACTGCAGCCTGGCTGTCACTACAGACGCATATGCTTCCCCTCTTCTTCCTGTGCTTCACAACATAGTGCATGGCCATTAGAATTGCGTATATCTCTGATTGGAAGACAGACGCATACTTTCCTAACGAGAAGTGCAGTCGGATGTTTTCGCGCCCAAAGAAGACTCCAGCATTGGACCCCCGCCCAGACCTGGAGCCATCCGTGAAAATGCGAAGACTATCCTTTCCAGGTTCAGTATCCAGCCATAGCCAATCCTGACGCCATGGAAACTCGACTGTGAAATTACGACGCAATAGGATAACGGGCGTCAGTGCGTCAGAAGGCATGTCCATGAGACAGGGCTCGCAGGACAATTCTTGCGCAAGCACACCGTTATTCCTATGCGAGTTGTACCAAAAGCCATTTCTCTTCAGACGGAGCATGGCTGATAAATATATCAAGAGGTGGAAGGTTCACCATAACATCTAGAGCAGCGCCCGGCGTGCTGGGGAAAGCCTCCGTGCAGCTGAGACCAACCGTTCTTTGGAGTTTGGTGAAAGAGGCTACGACGTGTTTGCGTTTTAGCCTGTACCACCAGACAACCGATCGTATGAGATTATAGGTCTTATCATTGCCGTGTAGATCCAGAGGACCTTTGCCGGTGATAAACCCCATCTTTTGCCAAAAGCTCCTGTGCATTGCCAGAAAGCTGACAGCGCTTTGGTGGTTTTTGAATCGACATGCTTTGACCAGAGAAGCTTACTATCTAAGATGACTCCTAGATACTAAGCCTCCTTGGATATCGGGATGGAAGTGCCTTTTAGTACCCGCTGAGTCATGTCAGAATTGTTCCTCCTTCTCATAAAGAGAACGACATCGGTCTTAAGAGGATTGACTGACAGCCCATTTCTGGTACACCAATCATCGATCACACTTAGCGCCGCCTGTGTTTTGAGACGGACAGTCGCTAAACATGAGCCGACAGAAAGAATGGCGACGTCATCCGCATAGGCCTGGGCATAGATTCCAGAGGCATTGAGAGCATCAAGCAGAGAATCGACTACCATGCACCATAACAGCGGAGACAGGACACCACCTTGAGGGCAGCCCCTGTTTACGCCGGATTTGACACACTGGTGGAGGCTTGCATCAGCGGGCAATGTCCTGTGCATGAGCATTGCTTTGATCCAAAGGACCAGTGCTTCATCTACGCCATGATGTCTGGCAGCGTTGCACATGCTGTCAAAAGTTGCGTTATCAAAAGCTCCCTCAATGTCGATGAAAATGCCCAGCGCATTCAATTCGCCCAACTAGGTTCTGAAGCGCAGTCTCGCAAGATTTTCCGCGCGAGTAAGCATGTTGCATCTCCGAAAGGGAGTGCATTCGAAGGGCAACATTTCGCACGCGCAATTCTACCAGTCTTTCCATGCTTTTTAGCAGGAAGGATGTTAGACTAATTGGTCTGAAGCTCTTGGCAAGTGAGTAGTCCTCTTTTCCTATTTTGGGAATGAAGACCACCTTCACTGTGCACCAAGGAATGGGTATGTGAGCAAGTGCTAGACTAACAGTGACAATTCTTTTCAGAGTAGGAAGCAGCTGCCTTATACCTTTTTGCAGCATATCAGGATATATCCCGACGGTGCCCGGCGATGTGAAGCCATCGAAGGATGCCACAGCAAATTCAATAGCTTCAGTCGTAACCACGCGCGACGCAATATACCAGCTACGCCGCCCCTCGAGCTTATACAAACTATGGAGTGGATAATACCATGGCTAGGCACTATCTTTAAAGGCTGCCTAGGGTAGAGACACATTCCAGAAAAGTGGAAGTGCGCAAAGGTAATCTTCATCCCCAAGGCTGGCACAAAGATCGAGTCCTTTGGTTTGACTTTCCCTTCAGCCCATTCCACCCTGGATGGAAAGACAACTTCGAAGTTCCTGGTGAACACATTCTGCGGGTTAATGTAGTCAGTGTCCATGGGTACTTTGAAGTGTTTTAGAATAGAGGTGTGGCCTTTTTGAGATGTGGGCCATTTTCTTATGCTCCTCATCCTTAGGGCCGCGCATGCAGCAACTTGCTTGCTGAAAAGGTTTAATGGTGGAAGATGTAGTAGAACATTTAAGGCCTCCGTGGGGGTTGATCTGACTAAGTAAAGTTTGTTTTTACTAACAAAGCCATAATACATGAAAAAAAAAAAATAATTTTGTTCATTTTATTGCATTTTTAAAAAGAGACTTGTATTTGGATCACTCTACAACTGCCCTTAGTTTGGTTCGAGTAAAGGGAGATTTTAAAATCTACTACCAACACCTACTACAAAAGATAAACTACGACAGATGGCTGGGTACGGAGGATGTTCAAATTCGAAGCACAATCCTATCATACTAGCAATATAACGCCTATAGGAAAATTAGACCAAATTCGCTTCCGAAACAATAAGAGCAACCTTCGTCTAGAGATGTATATGTATGTACTTCATTCCCTTCCACTGAAGTCCAGGATCTGGTTAGGTATTGCAACCAGAAAATACACCACCTGGTAATTGGATGCGACGCCAAGGCGCACCATATGGAATGGGGCAGCAGCAATACCAACAAACGAGGTGAGTCACTTTTTGAATTTTTAAAGAGGTGCTTGATCTCACTATCCCTAGCCAGTTTATCTCAAATGTGATTGGGGACTGGCAAGTCTCCAATGAAGCCTCACAATCTGATCACCAGTACATCAAGTTCAACATCTCTAGTGAGGTTAATGAAGCTGAGCCCGGAAATCAGCCCAAACGAATGAATTGGGCTCGATTCCAAGCTCAACTCGCCGCTAAAGAGGACATGCTCCTTAAGTCGATTGAATCGACAGACGATATCGACGAAGCGGCCTACCAGCTCAATGCAGCACTCATCTCATCCTTTAGAGACAGTTGTACACCCAGGTCAACTACACAAAAACGATGTGTGCCCTGGTGGAATAGTCAGCTTGAGTCCCTAAGGAAGCAGGTGAGATCGCTGTTTAACAGAGCAAAACGGTACAATAGTTGGACTGATTATAGATCTGCTCTAATTAAATGCAACCTCGAATTGAGGGAATCCAAGAGAACGTATTGGAGGAGACATTGCGAGAACATAGACTCGCTCCCAACTGCGGCCCGACTCCACAAAACACTTTCTCGAGAGCACACAAATGGGCTCGGGCTGCTTCGCAAATCAGACGGCACCTTTACCTTCAACCGCCGGGAAACCCTGGAGACTTTGCTCGAGGTGCACTTCCCTGGTTCTACTCCCTATTCGATGTCCTCTGACGATCAGATTAACGTCATAGAAAACATCGACAGTAGAACAAATAGCCTCTCTGGAAGACTATTCAGCCCTGACAGGGTTAAATGGGCAATTAGTTCATTCAAACCCTACAAGGCTCCAGGCAAAGACGGTGTCTTTCCTGCGATCTTACAGAAAGGCTTGAATACAATTCTACCATCACTGATAGTTCTTTTTAGGTCTTGCTTCAACCTGGGATACGTACCCCAAACTTGGAGAGAGGTCCATCTTGTCTTCATCCACAAGATTGGGAAACCAAGTGAGCAACCTTAATCCTATCGCCCTATCAGTTTGACTTCGTTCTTTCACAAAACAATGGAGAAACTGATAGAGCTCCATATTAGAGGTATCCTGGAAAATCAGATACCTCTGCATCCCAACCAGTATGCATATCGCAAAGAGCGATCTACCGAAAATGCGCTACACCACTTGGTGACGTGCATTGAAAATAGTTTCACACAAAAAGAGATCGAAATCTGCGCCTTCCTCGATATATAGCGAGCCTTTGATAATACTGCCTATGATTCGATCACCACTGCACTATCCTGCAGGGGTGTGGACCATCCCACTAATCACTGGATTGGGGCGATGCTAAATAGCCGTATCATATCAGCCACATGCGGAGAGGTCTCAGTGACAGTATCGGCGGTTAGAGGATGCCCACGGGTCCACCGTATGGTGGACAAAAGTTGAGCAAAAAACTACAATTATTAAGCTTCAACGCCTTCAGAGACTAGCATATCTCGGCATCACAGGCGCTATGCCATCCTGCCCTACGGCAGCACAAGAAGCACTCATTGGACTTGCAACACTTCACTGGCATTACGCAGTGTAATCAGAATCCTCTGCTGGGGAACAAATATGCCATGTAGACCTGCAGGCCACATGTCTATATTATAACACTTTCCCGGGCTGGATATGATTACTTCTGGCGTTGGCGCCGGCATCTTTGGACCAAAACGCAAGATCTAGAAGGCCCTGGGAATAAGCCCCAGCATCTTCCAAGCAGAGCTGCACGCCATCCTAACATGTGTCGATCTAAATCTCGAGACTGGCATCAGAGGAGTAACCGTCAACATACTCTCTGATAGCCAAGCAGCGCTTAAAGCACTGGGTGCGTACAGCACGAACTCAAAAGACGTCAAAGAATGCCATGACGCCCTACAAGTCCTCGCCAAAAGAAACAATGTTAAACTTTGGTGGGTGCCAGGACATAAAGGTATCAAGGGCAATGAAATTGCCGACCAACTTGCCAGAAAAGGTTCCAGCGACAAATACATAGGTCCGGAACCTTTCCGCGGCATTCCCGGGTCTAAGATAAATTACTTCTTAGACAAGTGGGAAAATCGCAACACCTGTCCTTCTGTAACAGTGTTCGGGGACTCCGTCAATCTAAACGACTTATACGACCCCTGAACAAACACCCTATTGACATACTCAAACTCAATAGGGGGGATATCAGAAGACTAGTCAGCTATCTAACGGGACACTGCGGTCTGAGATATCATTTAAACAAAATTAGTCTCTCGTCTGAAACAGAGTGTCGGCTCTGTCTAGAGAACGATGAGACGGCAGAACACATGCTATGTGAGTGTGCTGCTCTCTGCCATCTTATGAAGCGTATCCTTCTCAGTGAAGTTATGACTCCTGAGGGGATCACCCTGGCTCCTACGAGAAGCATTCTCAACTTCATTATAGAGGTGGAGAGGCTACTCGGCCAATCGGCTAGCAGGCACAATAAATCTGCATAGGTCGCAGTGCCGTCTTGCTAATAGTAGCACTAGCCCCATATGTAAAACAAAAAAAAAAAATGTACTCCATTCTACTTCAGAATAAAATTCAACACTAAATCGTATATTAACTTAATTTATTATGACGAGGAATATTTAAAATTAATTTATTGTAGTTGTTATGAGGAAAAGAAAAAACAATCGAAATTCTTTACAAACTAAACTAAATCGCCATTAAATACCGAACTTGTTTCAATTTATTATTTTTAATTCTTTGTAGAAATAAAAACAAAATAAATAAATGTAGTTTCGCAAGCATTCAATTACTAATAACAATATTAACATTTTAACAAAACAAATATTTTTATTTATGTATATGATACACCCAGTAAGGTCCTTTGAGGTTTTTGAGTCGATATCAAATTCACCTCGGGACTGATGAAGGCTTTGAATGTAATATACAGGCAATGCTCGATAAGTAGAACTTTTGAAAATGGGAATTGCTTGGAGATTGGAATAGAATTTTATTTTGTGTAGACAGCTTGGAAATTAGATGAAAATATTCCGATTTTCAAGCTGAAGCATCTTCAGCTTCATTTACGCATGCATTTTGTCCAAGTAGATTTGTTTGCTTGTACAGTTTAGACTGGAACTGAATATTGCAGAGCTTTCCCTTGTTTCTGTTTGGTATGATTTGTGTAAGGTTTCCGAAAGCGTAAAGGTGTGAAGTGTGTTCAGGTAAGTGAAAACGCGTCCAAATGCGATCAAAAGAAAAACGCAAACACTCTCATTAGAAGTGAAGACCAGAACCATTGAGCAGATTAAAAAACCGGCCAAGTGCGAGTCGGACTCGCGCACGAAGGGTTCCGTATCGTCTGTATATTTAAATATGAAAGAGACTATGTACATATGTTACCTCATCAGTCATCACATTAAACCACATTTTTTGTTGCAGGGAGGTTATCGGCATATTACTTTGATAATCAAAAATCTCCATGATGAGATAGTTGATCATCAAAGTGTCCATTGAATTCAAATCAATTATCTTACTCGACAGCAACGATGTGAAAAGGTGAATAACAATAATGGGAAATACGGGAGAAAGGTTTGCAGCTAGGATTAATTCATCAAAGACATAAAAGAGATCAAAACTGGGAAGTTTGCTACTGGTTGTGGGATATTGTCGACTAACCTTAGTTCAGTATATGACCAAGGGGATTTTTTGGATGAAAATCATGTCTGTTGTATGGCAGCCCCCCTTAAATATTCATTTTGTTCTGTTTTTAGCATTTGTCGTGGTAGCGGCAACAGAAATACATCATCTGTGAATATTTCAACTGTCTAACTATCACGGTTTATGAGATACAGCCTGGTGACAGACGGACGGACAGCTAAGCCTTAGTAATAGGGTTCCGTTTTACCTTTGGGTACGGAACCCTAAAAAGGTGCATCAGACAGAGCTTTGGCTCAGCAGTATGGGGTCGCGCCTACATTTATTACTTATTTAAAAAAATAATGGGCAAAGTGAGGAAATCGTTTTTGCCAGTGAAGGTTAAGGCCTTATAACGTTACGTTGTGCGAGCAGAAGGTAACAGGGAAGGGGAGAGGAGGTGCCTATTGACATTGGTCTTAAATGTCTGCATATTGTATTGAGGGGGGAAGACCGAACAAGGTAGCGCGTTCCGTATTCGTGTGGTTCGGTTGAAGACAGAGGTCTGTATTTGACAGTACGGCCGAAAACGGGCTTCAGTGTGAATTCATGCGCATTCCGGGAGAGACGTGTATCGCGTGAGAAGTTTTGAAGGGGCGGAATGCAACTGGCTATTTCATCAGAGCATTTATGGTGAAAATAACGATAAAACAATGAAAGACAGGAGACGTTCCTATGGTGATCCAGCAAGTGTAATGAGTTTGAGATGCTGGAATCTCCTAAGAGTTTTATCGCACGATTTTGTATTCTGTCAAGTAAGTGCAGTGAGGTCTTAGATGCGTCAGACCAGACATGAGCGTTGAACTCCAATTTAGAGCGAATGGACGCCTTATAAATTATAGCCAGATCGGTGGGTGTGAAGAATCTCCTGCATCTGTATAGGAAATCTAGGCATTTCGCGGCATTCTTGTCGCGGTCGCGGTTATCATTGATGCACATACCCAGGATGGAAAGCTTGTCGGTTTCAGAGATACAAGTGCCATTCATGGATAATGGCAATGGGTCAGTGTTACCCTTTAGCGACAGAAGACAGCATTGTGTTTTGGAAGCCATAAATTCCACTTAACAGCTTAACATACACTGCCGCTCACTATTTACAACCGAAGTGCAGGGTCGTAAAGAAGTGAACGAATATGAAAAGCTGAGGGCACTGTCGTCAGCGAAGGAGTGGATTGGATTAGAAGTAACAGACAAGAGATCATTTATAAAAATGAGAAAAAGTGTCGGAGACAAAACGGAGCCCTGGGGAACACCAGCATTTACAAAGTCAGTATCAGACTTGGTTCCGGCCAAGACAACTTTAATTGAACGATTCGAAAGGTAGCTTCTAATCCATAGAAGAAGTGAGTCGTCGATCCCGAATGCACGCATTTTCGACAAAAGAGCTTTGAGCCAAACTCTGTCAAATGCTTTCGAAATATCAAGTGCAACTACTTTACTCTCACCTGCCTGGTAGAGCGAGCGATTCCACTTCTCGGTGAGATATACCATCAAATCACCAGAAGGCATTAGATGACATTTTTTTTAAGAATTAAATTCCCAAGTTGTGAACTTTAATGATGAATAAAATTGTTTTCGATAGAATTTTTATTTCGTTTTTAATCGATCCACTAAATATAAACTTTCTTTTGAGACACCTTGTACTTACAACGAATCGTCAACCGCCGATTTGAAGATTTCCTTGCGTTTTGTTTTTTTTTTCTAC
The DNA here is from genome assembly GCA_951905685.1 of Eumerus sabulonum. Taxonomy (NCBI): domain Eukaryota; kingdom Metazoa; phylum Arthropoda; class Insecta; order Diptera; family Syrphidae; genus Eumerus; species Eumerus sabulonum. The sequence goes on along the minus strand of OX645062.1, from coordinate 20,924,149 downwards.
ACAGCTGTCACAATGTCGTATTACTGAGTTAAAAGTTAGCCAACTCGCGCGACACACCCAACGACTGAGGCAGCGACCGCGACATCATTGTTTACATTATGGGATATGCAACTAAATATTAGAAAGGTAAGGCTTCATCGAAAATTGATGAGTAATATATAAAACAGGATTAGTCGGTTGGGCTACGGCCTAGTAAGCCGAAACCGTAAAAAAAACACAAACTCCGAAACAACCACAAGCCTCGGATATAACGGACCGGATTTCTGTTGACGACCCTTGCAAAAAACGAAAAAAGGCCGATGATCTTCGGCTTTGTATGTGGAATGTTAGGTCCCTAAACAGGCCACGTGCAGCCGAACAACTTGCGGACGCCCTAGACCGCTATAAAGCGGACATCACCGCCATCCAGGAAATGCGATGGAATGGACCGGGTATCAAGCGGATGAAAAACTGCGATATTTACTACGGTGACTGCTATAGGGAGAGAGGGCAACGATTGTTTGGATGCGGATTTGTTGTTCGAGGTGGACTAAGGCAAAAAGTCCTAAGCTTTCGGCATGTGAGCGAACGCCTCATAACGATCCGTATCGAGGCCACATTTTCTAACATTAGACAGATCTGCGTCCACGTCCCAACGGAGGACAAGGATGATTCCATCAATGATGAGTTCTACGATCTCCTAGACAGAACCTATGCCCAATGTCCCAGCTATGACAGGACATTGGGCATAGGTTGGGCATAGGTGTACTAGGAGACTTCAATGCTAAGCTGGGTAAGGAAAGCATATTTGAACGAGTCATCGGCAAACATAGTCTACACGACACCACCTCCGATAACGGACACAGGCTGATTGATCTTGCTACGGGGCGAAATCTCCTCCTAGCCAGTACGCGCTTCCCGCACCTCGATATACACAAAGGCACCTGGCGATCTTTTGATCAATCGACTACCAACCAGATTGATCACATCGCGATCGACGTCAGACAATCCTCCACTTTTCTTGATGTTCGAACTTCCCGAGGGGCTTACATCGACTCGGACAACTATCTTGTTGTAGCCAAGGTGCGCTTACGGATATCACGAACGCAACGGAGTAGAGTAAGAATACAAAGTTATGACGTCGGAAAGCTACTATCGCCAGAAACCGCTCGTCCTTTCACCGATCGCGTCTCCCTTAAGCTCTCCAATACACCTCAATCCTCCACGCTATCAATAGAACAGCAGTGTAGCCTTTGCAAACAAGCCCTGAAAAACTCTGCATCCGAAGTTTTGGGTTTCAAGGCTCCACCACGAAGAAATACCTGGTTCGATGACGAGTGCAGGAGGATTCATACAGCGAAGCAGGATGCATATAAGGCCTGGCTGCACAAAAGAACAAGAGCAGCTCGTGAGCTCTACGAGTTAAAAAGAAGGGAGGAGCATAAGCTTATCAGAAGAAAGAGCACGAGAAGCGCGCGATTGAGGATTTGGAGAGGTGTTACTGCAGGCGTGACGTTCGAAAGTTTTACAAACAGATAAAGCTAACATGCCAAGGTTATGAAGCCAGAACGGAAGCCTGCAGGGATGAGAACGGACACCTAGTAGTAGAACCGCAGTCGATGCTGAGAATATGGAAAAACCACTTCTGCAGACTGTATAACGGCGATGTTAGTCAGTATACCGCTGTCAGGCAGAATGATCCATTTCTAATCGCCGGAGACCGCAGAGAATTCCGTCCCCCTGACCTCGACGAAGTTAAGATTGCCATATCGAAGCTCAAGTCGAATAAAGCTGCTGGCGCAGACGGACTGTCTGCTGAGCTCTTCAAGGCAGCTGGGGATGACCTGGTTGGGAGCATGCACCAGCTCATCCGTAAGATATGGTTAGAGGAAAGCATGCCCGAGGAATGGAGTCTCAGCATCGTATGCCCGCTTCACAAGAAAGGAGACTGCACCAACTACGGAGGAATAAGTCTTCTTAACATCGCCTACAACATCTTCTCTGCCGTTTTGTGTGAACGCCTGAAGCCTTTTGTAAATAAGCTGATAGGTCCTTATCAGTGCGGATTCAGGCCAGATCAGTGAAGATCGACCAAATCTTCACACTACGGCGGCTCCTGGAAAAAAAAACAATGAACTTCAAGTCGACACTCGCCATCTATTTGTCGACTTCAAAGCCGCATACGACAGCGTAATTAGAGACGAGCTATACAACGCTATGTCTACCTTTGACATACCTGCTAAACTCATCAAACTATACAGGATGACTTTGGAGAATGCCCGTTGCTCCATCCGAATCGGTGAAGACCTGACCGATAGTTTTGATGTCAAAAAAGGATTTAGGCAGGGCGATGCGATGTCGTGTGATTTCTTCAACATCTAATTGGAAATGATTGTGCAAAAATCACTGGCCAATAGAAGAGGCACAATCTATTTCAAATCCTCGCAACTCCTTGCATACGCCGACGATATTGACATAATAGGTAGATCACAGCGAGATGTCAATGAGGTGTTTGCGAGTATTGAGATGGAGGCGGCGAAAATTGGTTTGGCGGTAAACGAGGGCAAAACTAAATATATGCTGTCATCAAAGAAGGACGCTCATCACCGACGTCTTGGCCAGAACGTTTGTATTGGCAGATATAAGTTCGAGGTAGTTAAGGACTTCGTTTACTTTGGCTCCGCAGTGACCTGGAACAACGACATCAGTTCCGAAATCAAACGCAGAATCACTCTTGCCAATCGCTGTTTCTTTGGGCTCAGGAGGCAACTGAATAATAGAGCCCTCTCCCGAACGACAAAGTTGACTCTATATAAGACCCTTATCATCCCGGTCCTGTTGTACGGCGCAGAAGCATGGACACTATCAAAAGCGGATGAGGAGGCCCTTGGTCGGTTCGAGAGAAAGATTTTGCGCGTGATTTTTGGGCCTATAAACGCAGACGGGGGATGGAGGAGAAGACTCAACCACGAACTTTACGGGCTTTACAGTGACATGAGCCTAGTCAGGCGTCTACGGATTCAACGCCTAAGATGGCTGGGCCATGTAGAGCGAATGGACACCACAGCTCCAGTCCGGAGAGTCTTTGAATCCAACCCCGAGGGATGAAGAAGCAGAGGACGGCCGCCCTTAAGATGGCGCACACAGGTGGAAGGGGACCTCAGCCAACTGGGTGTGCGGCAATGGAAAAGGCTAGCGGAAGATCGTGCTAGATGGAGGGGCATGTTGGTTGAGGCCCAGGTTCACCCCGAACTGTAGCGCCCACTAAGAAGAAGAAGAAGAATATAATAATTCTGTGTCTTTCATTTCAGCTGTGCCTTCACTTTTGTGGAATGAATTTTCTACTTTCCTTATATAAAATATAAATATTTCCGTTATTTTTTCTAACAAAATAAAGGGTCCGCCATATAAGGTTTTTTTTTTTTTTTTTATTTCAAGTAGTGCTTATTTCGTAATGGCAACACTTAGCTCATGTCTGATTTGACAGATAATTAGTTTTATCCTTCCGCTGAACAAAGATGGTTGTGTATACGCTTGAACAACGCTGGGAAATATTGCGACATTACTTTGAAAATCATGGTAATGTTGCAGAATGTGTGCGAAAATTGCATACGGATTTAGGAAGAAGAGAAGCACCGTCAGCTCCGTATGTTTGTTATCTTGTAAAAAAAAGTGAAAGAAACTGGCATCCTCATCGATAAACCAAAACGTGAAAAGCCAAAAACAGTGCGTACACCCGAGAATATTGCTGCTGCGGCAGAAAGTGTGCGTGAAGCACCATCAACATCAATTCACCGTCGTTCTCAACAATTGAACATTTCGGAGACATCATTGAGACGAATTTTGCATAAAGACCTTGGTATGACGCCATACAAAGTCCAATTGGTTCAGAAGTTGAAGCCAACTGACCATCCAATGCGTTTTCGCTTCGCTAAGTGGGCCTGCGATCGACTTACAGAAGATGCCGATTTTGCCAAAAAAAATCGTCTTTTCAGATGAAGCTCATTTTGATCTTGGCGGGTATGTAAACAAGCAGAATTGTCGCATTTGGGGCACAGAAAACCCGCACGCATACATTGAAAAGCCGGTGCACCCAAAACGAGCCACTGTTTGGTGCGGATTTTGGTCCAGTCATAATTGGGCCATTTTTCTTTGAAAATGAGCAAGGAGTAGCCGTTACAGTCAATGGCGATCGTTATCGGGCCATGTTGAACGAATTTTTGTTCACAAAAATTGAAGAGGAGGATATTGTCAACATTTGGTTTCAACAGGACGGCGCTACGTGCCACACAGCCGAAGCTACACTCGATGTTTTGCGCCCTGTTTTTGAAGATCGCATTATCAGCCGCAGAGCTGATGTCGTTTGGCCACCTCGGAGCTGCGATTTGACACCGTGGGACTATTATTGATGGGGTGCAGTCAAAGATAAGTGTTACGCCGACAAGCCAGAGACAATTGACGCTTTAAAGGACAATATTCGTGAAGCAATTGGTGAAATACAGCTGCACACAATCGATAATGTGCTTAAAAATTGGACCGATCGTGTAGGCTACTGCATGGCCAGCCGAGGCAGCCATTTGAATGAAATTAGTTTTCATTATTAACCGGAAGGATTGTACTTTCAAATAAAAAATCCAATTACACTAATCTATGAAATAGCTATGTTTTGTTATTAGTTTTTTTTAAATACGAAGCTATTTGGAGGGCGTTTTTTACGAAAATAGGTGCTGTGCCTTCACTTTTGTGGATGACTGTATGTATAAATCGACTCAGTGCTGAGGTTTCGTAAGTTGATCACGTGTATATTAAAAGAAAGCAAAAGACTGACTAAAGCTACTCTAGCCCGGTATTTCGGTTTCGTTTTCGTTAGATTCATCACGACAGTGTTAGGGAGTAAAATATAAACTAATTTGTTCTGTACGTATAGTTAGTTAAGCTGGGACACGTGCTAATTTAAACATAAAATTGCTTCATACAAGCTTATAGCGTTTATAACGACTTTTTGGTTTATGCTAGACATCAGTTTTAGTTTTAGGGAGTAGGAAAGGAATAATTTAAAAATCATTTTTTGTTTTGTGTGTGAATATAAGAAAACTGTTAAAAAATACGGAATGAATACATGTTTCTATTTCGCTTCTTTTCCTTTTCTCTAACTTTGTGTTACGTTTTAGTTCATCATCTCTTTTAAAAGCTAGCCAAAGAGGTTCTGTTTTTGTAATAGAAAACAACAAAATACATATATTTAAATAAAACCTAATTCAACACTTTTTTGTTTATGTTTCTAGTTTGAACATTTCTACACAACGTCATCATTCATCACTTGTGATCACCTATGGTGTGTTTTGGTAAGCTCGCTGAGGAATTCGCAGTCTTGTCGTTAGGGGTACCGTTTGTTAGATGTTTTGTACTTTCTGAACTATCGGAAATTTCCTCACTGCTGTCCGACCTAATATCCCCAGCCATCTAGATGACATAATGACAAAGTGAGAGTAGAAGAAATTTTCTTTGCGATTAAGAACAATTGTGTTTGGAGGATTCAACTTACGAGTCCTTTTTTGATGGAATCGGCCGCGATTTTTAGAATCATATACGTCCAGACGATATGTAAAACCAGGAGCATTATGAGAAGTCCATTGAAGATGTAGTAAGCGGGGAACATGGGTAGAATTTGTGGTGCCTCAACCGATGAACTGTTAGTAGTAAATTGATTGTTAGTTGTACATGGTTGTACGCAAGTAATTCATCTTACCTGTAGATTATTCTTGGGTATAGACCTAGACGCGTGATTATCCATATCACAGTGAATATAGCGAATATGCAGTCGCAAAGCTTTTGGAAATTCGCATATTTTGTCAACTTTGCGGCCTGGAAAAAATTAAACCATCAAAATCGTATAAATAGAGTTACGTACATAAAATGTGCTGTGCTGCCTTGATAAAGTGAAACAAAGGGCGTTTTTTAGAGGTATAGAACTTTGAAATGGAGTAAATGGAGTACATTACGTTATTCGAAAGATAATCTTCTGGCATTGTAACTTAAATATGATTTCTGGCATATAACCGCCACGGCTGGCTTGGACGTAGTCTAATCTGGGTTCCAATTTTCGATGACTTTTTCCAACATTTGTGGCCGTATATCGACAATAACGCGGCAAATGTTGTCCTCCACGTGGTTAATCGTTTCGGGCTTATCAGCGTAGACTAGCGACTTTACATATTCCCACAGAAAATAGTCTTCTTCTTCTTAACGGGCGCTACAGTTGGGGGTGAACCTGGGCCTCAACCAATATGTCCCTCCATCTAGCACGATCTTTTGCTAGCCTTTTCCATTGCCGCACACCCAGTTGGCTGAGGTCCCCTTCCACCAGTGTGCGCCATCTTAAGTGCGGCCGTCCTCTGCTTCTTCGTCCCTCGGGGTTGGATTCAAAGACTCTCCGGGCTGGAACTGTGGTGTCCATTCGCTCTACATGGCCCAGCCATCTTAGGCGTTGAATCCGTAGACGCCTGACTAGGCTCATGTCGCTGTACAGCCCGTAAAGTTCGTGGTTGAATCTTCTCCTCCATCCCCCGTCTGCGTTTATAGGGTCAAAAATCACGCGCAAAATCTTTCTCTCGAACCGACCAAGGGCCTCCTCATCCGCTTTTGATAGTGTCCATGCTTCAGCGCCGTACAACAGGACCGGGATGATAATGGTCTTATATAGAGTCAACTTTGTCGTTCGAGAGAGGGCTCTATTACTCAGTTGCCTCCTGAGCCCAAAGAGACAGCGATTGGCAAGAGTGATTCGGCGTTTGATTTCGGAACTGATGTCGTTGTTCCAGGTCACTGCGGAGCCAAGGTAGATGAAGTCCTTAACTACCTCGAACTTATATCTGCCAATACAAACGTTCTGGCCAAGACGTCGGTGGTGAGCGTCCTTTTTTGGATGACAGCATATATTTAGTTTTGCCCTCAATAACTGCCAAACCAATTCTCGCCGCCCCACCTCAATACTCGTAAATGCCTCATTGACATCGAGGATGATTTGAAACATATTTTGCCTTTTGTGTTGGCCAGTGATTTTTGCACAATCATTTCTAATAAAGAAGAAAACACACGACGGCCCAACGCCCTGCATACATTCTTTTTTGGCATTAAAACTATCGGTCAGGTGTTAATCGATGCGGATGGGGCAGCGAGCATTCTCCAAATTCATCCTGCATAGTCTGACGAGCTTTGCAGAAATTTCAAAATGTAAACATGGCGTTATATAGCTCGTCTCTAGTTACGCTGTTGTGTGCGGCCTTGAAGTCGACGAATAGATGGTGGGTGGCGCCTTGAAATTCATTGGCTTTCTCCAGGATCTGCCGTAGTGTGAAGATTTGGTCGATGGTGGACTTCCCTGGCCTGAATCCGCACTGATAAGGACCTATCAGCTTATTTACAAAAGGCGTCAGGCGTTCACTCAAAATGGCAGAGAAGATGTTGTAGGCGATGTTAAGAAGACTTATTCCTCCGTAGTTGGCGCAGTCTCCTTTCTTGTGAAGCGGGCATACGATGCTGAGACTCCATTCCTCGGGCATGCTTTCCTCTAACCATATCTTACGGATGAGCTGGTGCATGCTCCCAACCAGGTCATCCCCAGCTGCCTTGAAGAGCTCAGCAGACAGTCCGTCTGCGCCAGCAGCTTTATTCGACTTGAGCTTCGATACGGCAATCTTAACTTCGTCGAGGTCAGGAGGACGGAATTCACTGCGGTCTTCGTCAATTAGAAATGGATCATTCTGCCTGACAGCGGTATATTGACTAACATCGCCGTTGTACAGTCTGCAGAAGTGGTTTTTCCATATTCTCAGCACCGACCGCGATTATATTACCAGGTGTCCGTTCTCATCCCTGCAGGCTTCCGTTCTGGCTTTATAACCTTGGCATGTTCGCTTCATCTGTTGATAAAACTCTCGAACTTCGTCACGCCTGCAGTAACACCTCTCTAAATCCTCAATCGCGTGCTCCTCGCACTCTTTCTTCCTTCTTCTGAGAAGCTTATGCTCCTCCCTTCTTTTTAACTCGTAGAGCTCACGAGCTGCTCTTGTTCTTTTACGCAGCGAGGCTTCATATGCATCTTGCTTCGCTGTGTGAATCCTCCTGCACTCGTCATCAAACCAAGTGTTTCTTCGTGGTGGAGCCTTGAAGCCCGAACCTTCAGATGCAGAGCTTTTGAGGGCTTGTTTGCAACGGTTCCACTGCTGTTCTGTTGATAGCGTGGAGGGTTGAAGTGTATTGGAGAGCTTAAGGGAGACGTGATCGGTAAAAGCACGAGCGGTTTCTGACGATAGTAGCAGAAATAGAAAATAGTCAAGCGGCGTTAAATCGTACGATGTTGGAGGCCAATTCACGGGTCCGTAACGTGAAATTATGCGGTTACCAAACGTTTCCTTCAATTGTGGCACGAGCTGTGTGACATGTTGCGCCGTCTTGTTGAAACCACAGCTCCTGCACATCATGGTTGTTCAATTGTAGAGCGAGGTCAGTAATCATGGCTCTATAGCGGTCACCCTTGTTTGTAACGTTCTGGCCAGCATTGGGTTCGAAGAAGTACGGACCGATTATTCCACCAACCCATAAAGCACATCAAACAGCACATCAAACAGCACATCAAACAGCACATCAAACAGATGTAACGGTGCCTCAACATACACTTGAGGATTATCATCACTCCAGAGAAAACGAGGTGCGAAAACATTCCATAGTTAATCGAATTGATTGTTCTGATGGACGATTTTGTTGACCGTAAAATGGACGTAGTGCGCGATAGGTATTCGAACAGAACCATGATTTTCAAAATAAATTTGCACAATTTGGAAGCATGGTTCAGGCGTCAGTCTATTCATGTTGAAATGCCAAACCAAACCAAACATAAATCACTTGACAGCTGACAAAATGGCGGCCAGTTAAAATAGTGTTGCCAGCTTAAAGTTCTATACCTCTTAAAAAAAACACCCTTTCGTTATTATTATTACTTATTAACATAAAATTACAAAATGAATGTTAATAGCTAAGAGCGTTAGCATTGTAAGCTTTCTACACAAAATCCAGACAATATTCTTAAATGACTAGTCTGATAGGATGGCAAAGGACTAACAAAGGCCTCGTAGGGGTAGCATCTATCCGACGGATGCTGACCTGCTAAAAAGCGAGAAGAGCCACCGCAGACGAACACCTTGCGGCACTGGCAGTAAGACTCATCCCCACCTCCTCGTGGCGCCATCTGGAGATTACAGACGGGGCCTACCTAGTAAGTCGTAACCGTAAAAAAAAACTACAAACTCAGAAACGACTACAAACCTCGGGTTGACGACCCTTGCAAAAAACAAAAAAAAAGGACAATGATCTTTGGCTCTGAACGTGGAATATTAAACAGACCACGTGTAGCTGAACAACTTGCGGACGCCCTAGACCGCTACAAAGCTGACTTAACCGCCACCCAGGACATCTACTATGGCGACTGCTATAGAGAAAGAGGACAACGATTGTTTGGATGCGGATTTGTTGTTCAAGGTGGATTAAGACAAAAAGACCTAAGCTTTCGGCAAGGCAATATTTTCTAACATCAACCTGATCTGCGTCAAGCTCCCACGGAAGACAAGGATGACTCCGCGAAAGATGAGTTCTACGATCTCCTAGACACTAGGAGACATGGCGACTAAAGTCATGTGGGCCTGTCGACGCACTTACGGTAAAACCTAGGGACTTAAACCTAAGATAGTCCATTGGTTATACACCGCGATAGTAAGACCTATCGTCACCTATGCGTCCACCATGCGTATGATGGAAAAATGTTGAGCAAAAACAAAATAATTGTTAAGCTTCAACGCCTTCAGAGTCTAGCGTGTCTCGGCATTACAGGCGCTATGCCAACCTGCCCCACGGTAGCCCAAGAAGCACTCATTGGACCCACTCCACTGTACCTTTTTATCAACAAGGTGGCATTACGCCGGGCAATCAGTATCCTTCGCTCGGGAATAAACCTGCCATGTAGACCCATGTCAAACTCTGGTGGCTGCCAGAGCACAAAGGTATTAAGGGCAGTGAAATTGCCGATCAACTTGCCAGGAATGGTTCCAACGATAAATATATAGTTCCAGAACCACTCTGCGGCACTCCCAAGTCTAGGATCAATTTCTTCTTCGACAAGTGGGAAAAATCGCAACACCTGTCCTTTTGGAACAGCGTTCGGGGACTTCGCCAGTCGAAACGACTTACATATACGGCCCCTGAACAAACACTCTTTTAACATACTCAAACTTAATAGGGTGGGTATCAGAAGACTAGTCAGGTACTTGACGGGACACTGCGGTTTGAGATATCATCTTAACAAAATCAACCTCTCGTCAGAAACTGAGTGTCTACTCTGTCTTGAGGATGAAGAGACGGCAGAACACATACTGTGTGAGTGTGCTGCTCTCTGCCATCTTAGGAAGCGTATCCTTCTTAATCAAGTTATGACTCCTGAGGGGATCACCTCGGCTCCTACGAGAAGCATTCATTAGGGAAGTGGAGAAGCTCCTTGGGTAATCGGCTAGCAGGCACAATGGGTTTGTGAAGGTCGCAGTGCCAAATGCAGCTAGATAGCACTAGCCCCACATTAAAAAAAAAAAAAAAAACTGCCCAATATCCCATCTATGATATCAAAATTGTACCAAGAGACTTCAATGCTAAGCTGGGTAAGGAAAGCATCTTTGAACAAGTCATCGGCAAACATAGCCTACACGGCAACACATCCGATAACGGACACAGGCTGATTGATCTTGCAACAGGGTGGAATCTCCTACCAGCCAATACGCGCCTACCCCACCTCGAAATACACAAAGGCACTTGGCGGTCGCCAGATCAATCAATCACTAACCACCAAATTGATCACATCGCAATCGACGTCAGACACTCCTTCACTATTCTGGATGTTCGAGCTTTCCGAGGAGCTAACATCGACTCGGACCACTATCTTGTAGTAGCCAAGATGCGCCTACGGATATCACGAACGCAGCGCCAGAAACCGTTCGTGCTTTTACCGATCGCGTCTCTTTTAAGCTCTCCAACATACTTCGACCCTCCACGCTGTCAATAGAACAACAGTGGAACATTTACAAACAAGCCCTAAAAAGCACTGCATCTGCAGTTTTGGGCTTCAAGGTTCCACCACGAAGAAACACCTGGTGGTTCGATGATGAGAACAGGAGGATTCACACAGCAAAGCAGGAGGCATATAAAGCCTCGCTCCATAGAAGAACAATAGCAGCTCGTGAGCTCTACGAGTTAAAAAGAAGGTAGGAGCATAAGCTTCTCAGGAGAAAGAAGAGAGACCACGAGAAGCGTGCGATTGAGGATTTGGAGAGGTGTTATTGCAGGCGTGATATCCGAAAGTTTTATCAACAAAACGGAAGCCTGTAGGGTTGAGAACGGACACCTAGTCGTAGAATCACAGTCGATGCTGAGAATATGGAAAAACCACTGTATAACGGCGATTTTGTCAATATGCCGCTGTCAGACAGAATGATCCATTTCTTAACGACGAAGATCGCATAGAATTCCGTCCCCCTGACATCGACAAAGTTGTGCTGCCATGTCGAAACTCAATCGAGTAAAGCTGCTGGCGCAGATGGAATGTCTGCTGGGCTCTTCAAAGCAGCTGGGTGTGGGCTGGTTAGGAGCATGCACCGGCTCATCTGTAAAATATGGTCAGAGGAAAGCATGCTCGAGGAACGGAGTCTCAAAAAAGGAGATCCTTTTAACTGCGCCAACTACAAAGGAATAAGTTTCCTTAATGTCGCATACAAGATCTTTGCTGCCGTTGTGTGTGAACGCCTGAAGCCGCTCGTAAATAAGCTGATTGGTCAATATCAGTGTAGTTTCAGGCCCGGGAAGTCCACCATCGACCAAATCTTCACACTACGGCAGATCCTGGAAAAAAACCAATGAATTTCAAGTCGACACTCACCACCTATTTGCCGACTTCAAAGCCGCATACGACAGCGTAACTAGAGACGAGCCAAGCTCGTCAGACGTTGCAGGATGACTCTGGAAAACGCTCGCTGCTCTATCCGAATGGATGCAGAGCTGACCGATAGTTTCGAAGTCAAAAAAGGATTTAGACAGGGCGATGCGCTGTCGTGTGATTTGTTTAACATCATATTAGAAATGATTGTGCAAAAATCACAGGCTGTCATCAAAAAAGGAGACTCACTTTTGAGCGAATGGACACCACAGCATCAGCCCGAAGAGTCTTTGAATCCAACCCCGAGGGACGAAAAAACAGAGGACGGCCGCATTTAAGATGGCGCACACAGGTACCTTAGGCATGTTGGTGGAGGCTCAGCCCGAACTGTAGCGCCCGATAAGAAAACAAAGAAGAACAGCAACAACTTACTTACTTATCAGACCAGCGATCCATGGAGGATCTGAGCCTGAGCTATAGCAGTCCCGGACACGCTGCTTCCAGTTGTCAAGACCAAGATGTCTTACATCCGCGATTGCTTGGTCTTTATACCGGAGGTTCGGTCTTCCTCTTCTTCTCGAACCAGGAGGCTCGGAGTCGAAGACCCTCTTAGCTGGAGCGTTGGTGTCCATGCGCTCGATGTGACCGAGCCAGTGTAGTCGACGGATCCTTGCCTTCCGGACTACATCCACATCTTGGTACAGCTCGTAGAGTTCGCGGTTGTCTTCTTCTCCATTCACCTTCCTCACAGACAGGACCAAATATCCGGCGCAGAATTTTTCCTTCGAAATAACCCAAAATCAGCTCCGCTGTCCTGCTTATCGCCCAGCTTTCGGCTCCGTACAGCAAGACTGGCAGAATGAGCGTTTTGTAAAGCATGACTTTGGTCTTTCGAGTGAGGAGTTTTGACCCCAGTTGTTTGGACAAGCCGAAGTAGTAGCGGTTGCCAAGGGCGATTCTATGCCGAATCTCCACTGTGGTGTCATTTGTGGAATTTACGTTTGCCCCGAGGTAGACAAACTCCTTAACTACCTCGAAATTGTAGCTGTCAATTGTTATATTTTGTCCCAGGTGGTGAGCGACGGATTGGTTTTTGCTTGACAGCATATACTTCGTCTTGTCCTCATTGATCTTAAGACCAACTCGTTTCGCCTGTTCTTCAATCGCCGTGAATGCTTCCACAATTCCACGGCGAGAACACACGATGATGTCGATATCATCCGCGTATTCTAGCAGCTGGATGGACTTGTAAAAGATAGTGCCTTCCCTGTTGACGCCTGCCCGTTGCACTATCTGCTCCAGCACCAGGTTGAAGAAGTCACATGACAGCGCGTCTCCTTGCCGAAATCCGGTGCATGTTTCGAATAGTTCCAAGGTCCTAGAACCGAATTGCACGGTGCATCGCGTGTTTTTTAGCATGGCGCGACACAACTGGATCAGTTTTACCGGGATCCCGAATTCGGCCATCGCCCCAAACAGTTTTTCACGATGAATGCTGTCGTATGCGGCTTTGAAATCGATGAAAAGATGGTGTGTATCGATTCGAAACTCGTTGGTCTTTTCCAGGATTTGTCGAAGTGTGAAAATTTGGTCTATAGTTGATTTGCCGGGCCGGAAGCCGCACTGGTAGCTGCCGATTATTGCGGTGCAAAATGGTTTTAGACGTTCACACAATACACTGGACAGGATCTTGTATGCGACATTGAGCAGGGATATACCTCTATAGTTTTTGCAAGAGGTAGGATCGCCTTTTTTGTGGATGGGGCATATAGAGCTGGTATTCCAGTCGTCGGGCATGCTCTCATCTTCCCAAATTCTGCAGATGATCTGGTGCATGCTCCCTACCAGAACATCGCCGCCAGCCTTGAAGAGCTCTGACGGCAAGCCATCTGAGCCTGCGGCCTTGTTGTTCTTCAGCTTCTGAATAGCTGTGCCGACTTCTTCGATGCTGGGTGGGAGGACTATTTCAGCGGCTGGAGTTGGGATTTCCTCGGTCCCTACCACTCTCTCTTGGTCATGCTCGTTAAGCAGCTGCTGGAATTGCTGCTTAAATACTTCCACTATTCCCTGCGGGTCGGTGACAAGATTACCCTCGCAGTTTCGTAGAGCCTGGGTGCCCTTTTTGAAGCATCCTGCAAGGCCTTTGGGTTTCTTGTAAAAGGCTCGTGTTTTATGCTTATCCCTAGACTCCTCGATATCCTTGAGCCGGGAGGCTGCGAAGATTATTTTCTTTTGTCGCAGTAGTTTTTTCTCCTCCCTTCTTCTGGCTCGGTACTCTTCTTGCGCTGCCCTGGTTTTCCTCTGCAGCGCCCTTTGGTACGCCTCGTCGGTTGCTGCCTTTTTCTGCTCACACTCGCCATCATACCACGGATTTCTTGTCGGGGGTGGTAGGTATCCTAAGGTGGTTTCGGAACAACAACAACCATCATCACAAATGTTAGTTGTTGTCGGCCGGAACAGAATTTTGCGTTATTTTGTTGAGCGCGCAACACAGTACATGGAAATTAGAACAAGTATAGAAATCATAGATAAACTCCTACTGAAGTGTAGCTAATAATGATTATCAATCATCCTATGAATCGCCACTTCTATTAAAAGGTTTAGCGAACAGTTGACATGCTCTTAGAGTACTCATATTGGGTTGTGGTTACCCTGCAAGCCGATTTAAAATGATAAGCAGTTTTTAGCAACTGATTAGAAATATTTCGATAGGCGTCTGCAAATTCGGGTGGAATTATATCACAATCTTCCCTCACACACGTTTCTATTACTCAACACGCAATATATTCCAAATTGAATATACATTTGCCGTACATCCAGGTTTGGAAACACTCCACATGAAGACTTATTACAACACGCAATCGTGATTAATGACGGGGACACATGATATAATTGCAAGTAAATATTGTCGGTATATCGCGCTGGGATCGTCGAATTCCGTGGTTGTTAACATGACTGTTTGATGAAATTCCCATGACTATTCAGATCAACATATGATCACTCGAGCATCAGTTAAAACAAAAGTCACACTATTCCGTGCTTAGTTTTGGAGAGATGAGTTATCATAATTTTCCTTCGCACTAGAGTCTGTTAATAGAGCTATAACAAAGTATTCATATAGGCATTAGGGACTCTAGAAGATCAAGGTTTATGATCAAAGGCTTGCTAATAGGTTTCATTCATCTAAAATTAAATGTACGCCAAGCAGCATGCATTTATAAAGTTCTGACCCTGTAATGACGTCTCAATGACACGGAGTTAATGTATGTTTTAACTCTTATTACTAATTGCTTTTGGAAGCAGATATTATAGGTTGTGTTGGCAACTATATGCTGCGGTCATCTATCCATATACATATGTAAGTAAGCGAACAACACGCGATAGATAAACTCGTTTCTATTCCCTTTTATAACGCGTGACTAATAAAAATGTTTGGTTTTGCTCGCGTATCTCGTAATAATCGAGGACATTTCCTCTTTATCTGCGGGTTAGTTAGCTGCCTAATGGTATATTAATAAACTGAATAACCTTACTCACTTCTAAGAAAATATCAGCGCAATCGTGCACCACGAGGACCAATGATCCGACACGATGCAAGTTGCAAACCCAACTCAGTGACATCAGCAATAGCGTCACCATGTGATGAATGAACATTTGCCAAAAATCTTTCCGTTTCACATCGAAAAACTGAGTTCCTGTGAGCGACCAATAGAACGACATAGAAATCATGAAATACCACCAGACATCGGTTTCGACAGACTGCAAGAAACAAAAAAAGAAAGAAAATGTCACAATTGGCATTGAAACTCAGTAAGTCCAACAAACCTGATGGGGATAGCCATACCAACAGTGTTTAATGTCCCAGAACCATGGTTTATCCCATAGAACGATTAAGCCGAATATAAAACTGTATGTGTAGTAAATGCAGCGCCAACTATTCTCACAGAACTTAACCAGAGTTGAAGGTTTGTCTTGAGCTCGTCGTAAACGCCACCATCGCTGAATTTGTCTCTCCGTCAGATCTGTTTGTTTTACTAAGCTTAACACCTAAACATAGAAATGATCAATTCCATACATCCATATATACAATTCAGTTATGATATCATACCGTTTTGTGGGACAAGCGACTTGATTTTTCGTAGGCCGCCTCCAGAACTGGGTTTGCGGCTGCTTTCTTTGGTCTTGAGCTTTTGATACCAAACGATTTTCCAATCGGCGATATCCAGAGTCTAGAAAAATATACAAAAAAGACTTGATCTTAGTAAGCTTATTAAATTTCTACTGGGTCCTGGTAGTGATGAATTTCATATAGAATGGCAAACTGTTTCGCTCGAGAGAAGGTTCTACTTTTCGGCCCTTCGGGTAGGGATTAGAGTATACCCGAGGTAACTAATACCTGTCGTAAACTTACTTACTCACTTACTTTGATGGTGCTACAGTTGGGAGTGAACCAGGGCCTCAACCAACAAGCCTCTCCAGCCGGCCCGATCTTCGGCCAGCCGCTTCCAGTGCCGCACGCCCAGTTGGTTGAGGTCCCCTTCCACCTGTGCGCGCCACCTTAAATGCGGTCAACCTCTGCTGCGTCGTTCCTCGGGGTTGGAGTCGAAGACTCTTCGTCCATTCGCTCTACATGGCCTAGCCATCTTAGACGTTGGATCCGAAGACGTCTAACCAGGCCGATGTCGCTGTACAGCCCGTACAGTTCTTGGTTGAATCTCCTCCTCCATTCTCCGTTTACACAAACGGGACCAAAGATTGCACGCAGAATTTTCCTCTCGAAACGTCCAAGAGCCTCTTCATCTGCTTTTGACAACGTCCAAGCCTCAGCGCCGTAAAGGAGGACCAGGATGATTAAGGCTTTGTAGAGGGAAACCTTAGTTTTTCGAGAGAGAGCTCTACTAGTCAATTGCCTCTTGAGCCCGAAGAAGCAGCGATTGGCAAGAGTTATTCTGCGTTTTATCTCAGCGCTGGTGTCGTTGCTGCTTGTCACTACCGAGCCAAGGTAGACAAAGTCCTTGACTACTTCAAAAATATAGCCGCCGAAGGTGACGTTCTGACCAATACGTCGGTGTTGTGCGTCTTTTTTGGATGACAGCATATATTTGGTCTTGTCCCCATTTACCCTTAGCCTCACTTTCGCTGCTTCTGCTTCAATGCTTGTGAACGCCTCATTGACGTCTCGCTTTGTTCGTCCAATAACGTCAATGTCATCGGCGTAGGCAAGCAATTGTGTGGACTTGAAGTAGATCGTACCTCTTGTATTGGCCCGCACGATCTTTTCAAGAATAATGTTGAAGAAATCACATGACAGTGCGTTACCCTGTCTAAAACCTTTTTTAACATCAAAGGCGTCGGTTAGTTCACCTCCGACCTTAATGGAGCAGCGAGAGTTCTCCATAGTCATCCTGCATAGTCTGACGAGTTTGGCAGGAATTTTAAAACATGACATGGCTCTGTATAGCTCGTCTCTATAAACACTGTCATACGCGGCTTTAAAGTCGACGAAAAGATGGAATTCATGGGTCTTCTCCAAGATCTGCCGTAGTGTAAATATTTGGTCTATCGTGGATTTTCCTGGCCTGAAACCACACTGGTAGGAACCTATCAGATTGTCCACGAACGGTTTCAGGTACTTACACAGTACGGCAGAGAGGATCTTGTACGCGATGTTCAGGAGGCTTATACCTCTGTAATTGATGCAGTCATAGGGGTCTCCTTTCTTATGGACCGGGCAAACGATACTGAGATTCCATTCATCGGGCATGCGTTCTTCCGACCATATCTTGCAGATGAGTTGGTGCATGTTCCTGACCAGCTCATCGCCAGCTGCTTTAAACAGTTCCGCGGAGAGTCCGTCTGCTCCAGCAGCTTTATAAGACTTAAGTTTCGATATCGCTATCTTAACATCGTCTAGGTCGGGTGGACGGGATTCTCTTTCGTCTTCGTCCATTGTGAATGGTTCGCTCTGCCTGACGGCGGCATTTTGACTATCATCGCCGTTATACAGTCTGCAGAAGTGGTCCTTCCACAATCTCAGCATCGACTGTGACTCCAATTCTAGTTGTCCGTGTTCATCCCTGCAGGCTTCTGCTCTGGCTTTATAGCCTTGGCATGTTTGTTTTACTTTTTGGTAACATTTTCGAACGTCATTTCTACAATAACATCTCTCCACTTTCTCGATCCCGCGCTTCTGGTGCTCCTTCTTTTTTCTTCTCAGAAGCGTATGCTCCTCTCTCCCTTTCTGTTCATAGAGCTCGCGGGCAGCTCCCGTCCGTCGATACAGTGTAGCCATGTATGCATTCTGTTTCTCTACATGGGCCTGTCTGCATTCGTCATCAAACCAGGGGTTTCTCGAAGGTAGTGGCTTCAAACCGAGTACGGCCTCTCTGATGGCGTTCTGACAACGATTCCATTGCTGTTGTATGGTTTGTATAGATTGCATCGGGACTCGAGAGAGCTTGAGGGAGACTTGATCGGCGAAGGTCCTGGCGGTCTCCTACGATTGCAGCTTTCCGACGTAAATATTGGTGTTCTTACTCGACTCCGTTAATTCCGAGAAATTCGCATTCGTACCTTGGCTGCAACAAGATAATGATCCGAGTCGATGTTGGCTCCTCGAAAGGTTCGGACATCTAGGATGCTGGAGGAGTGTCTGCCGTCGATCGCAATATGATCAATTCGGTTCTGGTGCTCCTTCTTTTTTCTTCTCAGAAGCGTATGCTCCTCTCTCCCTTTCTGTTCATAGAGCTCGCGGGCAGCTCCCGTCCGTCGATACAGTGTAGCCATGTATGCATTCTGTTTCTCTACATGGGCCTGTCTGCATTCGTCATCAAACCAGGGGTTTCTCGAAGGTAGTGGCTTCAAACCGAGTACGGCCTCTCTGATGGCGTTCTGACAACGATTCCATTGCTGTTGTATGGTTTGTATAGATTGCATCGGGACTCGAGAGAGCTTGAGGGAGACTTGATCGGCGAAGGTCCTGGCGGTCTCCTACGATTGCAGCTTTCCGACGTAAATATTGGTGTTCTTACTCGACTCCGTTAATTCCGAGAAATTCGCATTCGTACCTTGGCTGCAACAAGATAATGATCCGAGTCGATGTT
Source organism: Eumerus sabulonum (assembly GCA_951905685.1). Lineage (NCBI taxonomy): Eukaryota > Metazoa > Arthropoda > Insecta > Diptera > Syrphidae > Eumerus > Eumerus sabulonum. The sequence continues at coordinate 20,905,096 of OX645062.1, read as the reverse complement.
GGCTCCTCGAAAGGTTCGGACATCTAGGATGCTGGAGGAGTGTCTGCCGTCGATCGCAATATGATCAATTCGGTTGGTTGTCGATTGCTCGAAAGACCGCCAGGTCCCCTTATGGATGTTGAGGTGTGGGAATCGTGTACTTGCTACTACCAGGTTATGTCCCGCCATAAAGTCCACTAGCCTTAGTCCGTTTTCTGACGTGGTGCCTGTCGTAGAAGGCAACTAAAATCTATCGTGACTTTAACTAACACCTGGGCTGAATTAAGGTGTTAAGCGACCTGTGGCGAGAATTAGCTTGGTTGGGAGCCCCATCTCTAACGGAGCATCCGGATACCTGGCGACCTCCAGATCAACTAGCCTTATCTGTCTACTGCGGATTTCTGGGCTGATGAACCGTCCTTTCTTCTTAACGGGCGTTACAGTTCGGGCTGAACCTGAGCCTCAACCAACATGCTCCTCCAACTAGCACAATCTTTTGCTAGCTTTTTCCCTTGCCATTGCCCAGTTGCCTGAGCTCCCCTTCCACCTGTGTGCGCCATCTTAAGGGCGGCCGTCCTCTGCTTCTTCGTCTCTCGGGGTTGGATTCAAAGACTCTCCGGGCTGGAGCTGTGGTGTCCATTCGCTCTACATGGCCCAGCCATCTTAGGCGTTGAATCCGTAGACGCCTGACTAGGCTCATGTCGCTGAACAGCGCGTAAAGTTCGTGGTTGAATCTTCTCCTCCATCCCCCGTCTGCGTTTATAGGGTCAAAAATCACGCACAAAATCTTTCTCTCGAACCGACCAAGGGCCTCCTCATCCGCTTTTGATAGTGTCCATGCTTCTGCGCCGTACAACAGGACCGGGATGATAAGGGTCTTATATAGAGTCAACTTTGTCGTTCGGGAGAGGGCTCTATTACTCAGTTGCCTCCTGAGCCCAAAGAGACAGCGATTGGCAAGAGTGATTCTGCGTTTGATTTCGGAACTGATGTCGTTGTTCCAGGTCACTGCGGAGCCAAGGTAGACGAAGTCCTTAACTACTCCGAACTTATATCCGCCTATACAAACGTTCTGGCCGAGACGTCGGTGTTGAGCGTCCTTTTTTGATGACAGCATACATTAAGTTTTGCCCTCGTTTACCGTCAAACCAATTTTCGCCGCCTCCATCTCAATCCTCGCAAACGCCTAATTGACATCTCACTGTGATCCACCTATTATGTCAATATCGTCGGCGTATGCAAGGAGTTGCGAGGATTTGAAATAGATTGTGCCTCTTGTATTGGCCAGTGATTTTTGCACAATCATTTCCAATATGATGTTGAAGAAATCACACGACAGCGCATCGCCCTGCCTAAATTCTTTTTTGACATCAAAACTATCGGTAAGGTGTTCACCGATTCGGATGGAGCAGCGAGCATTCTCCAAAGTCATCCTGCATAGTCTGACGAGTTTAGCAGGTATGTCCAAGGTAGACATAGCGTTGTATAGCTCGTCTCTAATTACGCTGTCGTATGCGGCTTTGAAGTCGACAAATAGGTGATGAGTGTCGACTTGAAATTCATTGGTCCTGAATCCGCACTGATAAGGACCTATCAGCTTATTTACAAAAGGCTCCAGGCGTTCACACAAAACGGCAGAGAAGATTTTGTAGGCGATGTTAAGGAGACTTATTCCTCTATAGTTGGCGCAATCAGAGGGGTCTCCTTTCTTGTGGATCGGGCATACGATGCTGAGACTCTATTCCTCGGGCATGCTTTCCTCTAACCATATCTTACGGATGAGCTGGTGCATGCTCCCAACCAGGTCATCCCCAGCTGCCTTGAAGAGCTCAGCAGACAGTCCGCCTGCGCCAGCAGCTTTATTCGACTTGAGCTTCGATATGGCCATCTTAACTTCGTCGAGGTCAGGGGGACAGAATTCTCTGCGGTCTCCGTCGATTAGAAATGGATCATTCTGCCTGACAGCGGTATATTGACTAACATCGCCGTTATACAGTCTGCAGAAGTGGGTTTTCCATATTCTCAGCATCGACTGCGGTTCTACTACTAGGTGTCCGTTCTCATCCCTGCAGGTTCTCTCCAAATCCTCAATCGCGCGCTTCTCGTGCTCTTTCTTCTTTCTTCTGATAAGCTTATGCTCCTCCCTTCTTTTTAACTCGTAGAGCTCACGAGCTGCTCTTGTTCTTTTGTGCAGCCATGCCTTATATGCATCCTGCTTCGCTGTATGAATCCTCCTGCACTCGTCATCGAACCAGGTGTTTCTTCGTGGTGGAGCCTTGAAACCCAAAACTTCGTATGCAGAGCTTTTTAGGGCTTGTTTGCAAAGGCTCCACTGCTGTTCTATTGATAGTGTGGAGGATTCAGGTGTATTGGAGAGCTTGAGGGAGACGCGATCGGTAAAAGCACGAGCGGTTTCTGGCGATAGTACGTAGTGAATAGGTACGAGATTCAATTACAATGAAATGCTAGGCAAGCAACAGCACTTTGCATATCACAAGTAGCAGTTCACCGTTTGTATAGACTGATGCCTCTGATACCTTATCTGTTGAAACCCGAAAAGCAAGAAAAAATCAACAAATAAATAACCAGGCGCTTGATGCGAGTGAAATACCGATCGCCGACCGGCATCCGTTCAATGGGGCCAAACCATTTCAGAATTCAGATGAAAGCCAGAGATGCTTATTTGAATACTATCACGTTGCAATGCTAAAAAACCACAAGAAACTCGAAAACTTGTATGGAAATGAATTACTATTCATTAGCACGTACTTCCAGTCGCATGCATAACAATTCCGCGGGGGGGTCATTAACATCGGCTTCTGTTTAGTAATTTCGTCAACTGAGGTAGTTTCTAAGGTCATTCGGTGACATTGCCCACTCTGTACTGCCTGGGTAAAGTACAAGCACATGACTATATGTACATCTATCCCACATGTAATGACCCAGTTTCGATGGGCAATAAGAGATTCTACAGGCGCCGCACTAATCTTATCAGACATCACATCACTATATAAGCTACATGGCACCAAGATTTTCTTTTTTATTACGATTCACTACTAACCACTAGCATCGGTGGGTTTAACCGGATTTGACGTAGAAAAACAACCAAATCGGAGTGAAGTGACTTAAAGGAGTTTTCGCCTACTTCAACGACATTTAACGTGTCGAATGTACAAAATTAGTTTTCCCTCGACAGAGAGAAAAACACTCAAACAAATATGTATGTTCCCATGTTATGGATTCATAGATTTGGGCGTTTCCAATGTAGGTTATGTTCATTTTGGTACGGTACAGGAAGAATTTGATTGATTGGGAGCAGTGCAAGCGTTTGCAATCAAAACCACGAGACAACATTTTGGAATTTAATTTTACCCGAATATCGATTAGACACACAACATACCTTTCTAACGTATAGCGTATCACCATCACTAGAGCGGCCATTGGGATTGGCCATATCAGATCTTTGTAGTCGGCATGATTCACATCTGGACGGGATCCTGGCGCTATTTCCTCCCATGTTGTGTTGGGTGGAAGCCACACATGTGCTGACCAAAACGTATCACCGATCGCTTTTAGCACATTCATCTCGTCTTATTTCTCAAATGTAATTTTCTCCAAAATCTAAAATACTTTTCGTTTCTTTTTCTCTTTTGGTTTTTTCTTTTTTTCGGTCAACAATGTAGACGAGTGCAAGTTGACGAAGAACACTTCAGACCACCAGCTGTTTGTGGTTTTGCACGGAATTTAAATTAAGAAAATAGCTGATTGTAGAATGGAGTAGTCATTTTATAAACTTAAATGAATCACGTTTAGCACCATCCGCGTGAGTTTAACACTTCAACAAGCAAATTGATAAGCACGAAGACGGCTGAAAAACTGTGCTGAAAAATAACTCGGTGGCGAAACGCGTATCAACGCATGCATGTGCTAATGGTGGGCTGATTGGCGTCCGGCACCATACGTCATGCGAGGTGGTATATCCCGATTCGCGGTTATATTATTCCTTTTACCTTGTTTAGAGATGACTCAATGTCTAATTCTTTCGATAACGTATTGTTTCCAACAAAAAAAATAGGCACAGATCGGCCGTACTTTCGTATTTAATAAGAAGACAAATTGGTAGATATTTTACAGTTTTGGAAGTGCAGTGGTGACTGGTACGTCGACAGTTGTCAACACTCGTGTCGCGCAATACGGGTACGTTCAAAACGTGTAATGTTTCACCCAATAATAAATGCAATAATCGACAGATTATAAATTAAAAAAAAATTACCCATAAAATAACAATCAACTATTGTAACCCCAATCTCCCAACAAGAGATTGGAGAGTCGCGAAGCTGGAGGAACCAAAGGGCCGATCAAGACAGGCAATTATTGTACTGAACTGTGAAGCCCTGGAACGTCTGGCCCAATGTGACCACTATGTTAGGTTAGGTATATGGGTGCCCTATTGACGGAAAGTCAAGACTACGTTGAGTCCATTGTGCCAACTTGTTTTGTTTAACCCGTTGATACCTAGACACTTACCGTTGAGCTGAACCAACCAGACGAGGATAAAAATCCCAGTATTCTTTTCAGCCCAATGTTACCTACCTCTTCTAGTCCCGAAAGGAAGTATTTTCCTCGGAATATATTCCTTTTTTTGGGCTAGCGCCGGACATTCGCACAGCAGGTGACGAATGGATTCAATTTCCTCTTCGTCCCTGCAGCTTCCGCAGAAGTCATTGTAGGGCTGGCCTAGTCGAGCTGCATGGTAGGATAGCATGCAGTGCCCGGTGAGGGCACCGACTACCAGTCGAATATTCCCACGATTGAACTTCAGCAGATTTTTCTTAACATAGACGGGCCGATCTCGCCGTTGCGCATGTATCTAACCGACACCATCGCTTATTGGTTTTCACTAATAGCTCCGTCTCTATCTCCCTGTAGAGCGCACTGAGTGGTGCGCTGAGATCTGTGCAATGTTAGCACTTCATCCCACCCTAGTCAGCTCGTCCACCCTCTCGTTTCCGGAGATATTTATATGAACAGGTACCCAGCAAAGGGTCACCTCATTTACATTGGATATCTCTCCTCTTGGAAGATTGTTGATTGTTGTTGATAGCTCTCAACCTGGCGAGATGCCAGCAACGATCCCTGTTTAAATGCCCGGGTCAAGTTGACATACGGCCTCCTCGCGCCGCCCTCTGGATAGCCTCTTCAACAACCGTTGGGAGGTGAACAAACGTATGCAGCAAAAAAAAAAACCCCGACCAGAATGGCGGTTGTGCGGCGGGCTAACAATCCGCCCACGCAAAAAACCCAAAGTTATGAATGAGCAAGATGCCTCGGATACACGGACGGATACTCGACGACGGCAACGCACGAAAAAGGAACACGATTTGCGAGTATGCTCCTGGAATGTCAGAACCCTGTACACTCCCGGAGCTGCTCATAAACTAGAAGGAATCCTCACGCAGTACAAGGCGTATATTACTGCGGTCCAGGAAATACGCTGGATAGGAAACGGTATGATTAGGAAGAAAAATTGCGACATTTATTACAGCTGTCACAAAAGGTTGCACTTACTGGGATGCGGATTTGTCGTGGGAAAGCGGTTAAGGTCGAAGGTTATCGATTTTAAGCCTATAAGTGATCGCCTGGCTGTGATCCGCATCAGAGGCAGATTTTATAACATCAGCCTTATATGTGCACATGCCCCTACCGATGAGGCTGAAGACCCTATCAAGGAGGACTTCTATGACCTCCTGGACAACGCCTACGGAGCTTGTCCGGAGTACGATGTAAAAATCGTGCTCGGGGACTTCAACGCCAAAATCGGTAAGGAAAACACCCTTGGCGGAGTGATCGGAAAGCACAGCCTCCACGATACAACAACAGATAACGGCTTCCGACTCGCTGACTTTGCGACAGCTCGTTATGCGGTGATAAGTAGCACAAGATTCCCTCGCAAGCGAATTCACACAGCAACCTGGCGATCTCCGGACGGTCGAACCGCCAACCAAATCGACCATGTGCTCATTGACGCAAGGCACGCGTCAAACATCCTGGATGTGCGAACATTCAGAGGGGCAAATGTCGACTCTGACCACTTCCTCGTAGCAGCAAGATTCAGAGCTCGACTGTCCAATGTCAGAAAGCTGCACCAGCCCATCAGGAGGAGGTTCGACATTGGGCGCCTGAGCACACCGGAGGTTGCCAGAGTCTACAGGGAGCAGCTGAGCGAAAGACTCTACGGTATGCCTACGTCGAACACAAATGCCAATAATATGTGGCTGCATTGCTGCTCAGCCATTCAGGAAGTAGCCGAAACCACCTTAGGATATCTACCACCCCCGACAAGAAACCCGTGGTATGATGGCGAGTGTGAGCAGAAAAAGGCAGCAACCGACGAGGCGTACCAAAAGGCGCTGCAGAGGAAAACCAGGGCAGCGCAAGAAGAGTACCGAGCCGGAAGAAGGGAGGAGAAAAAACTACTACGACGAGAGAAAATAATCTTCGCAGCCTCCCAGCTCAAGGATATCGAGGAGTCTAGGGATAGACATAAAATACGAGCCTTTTACAAGAAAGCCAAAGGCCTTGCAGGAGGCTTCAAAAAGGGCACCCTGGCTCTTCGAAACTGCGAGGGTAATCTTGTCACCGACCCGCAGGGAATAGTGGATGTATTTAAGCAGCACTTCCAGCAGCTGCTTAACGAGCATGACCAAGAGAGAGTGGTAGGGACTGAGGAAATCCCAACTCCAGCCGCTGAAGTAGTCCTCCCACCCAGCATAGAAGAAGTCGGCACAGCTATTCAGAAGCTGAAGAACAACAAGGCCGCAGGCTCAGATGGCTTGCCATCAGAGCTCTTCAAGGCTGTCGGCGATGTTCTGGTAGGGAGCATGCAGCAGATCATCTGCAGAATTTGGGAAGATGAGAGCATGCCCGACGACTGGAATACCAGCTCTATATGCCCCATCCACAAAAAAGGCGATCCTACCTCTTGCAAGAACTATAGAGGTATATCCCTGCTCAATGTCGCATACAAGATCCTGTCCAGCGTATTGTGCGAACGTCTAAAACCACTTTGCACAGCACTAATCGGCAGCTACCAGTGCGGCTTCCGGCCCGGCAAATCAACTATAGACCAAATTTTCACACTTCGACAAATCCTGGAAAAGACCAACGAGTTTCAAATCGATACACACCATCTTTTCATCGATTTCAAAGCCGCATACGACAGCATTCATCGTGAAGCACTGTTTGGGGCGATGGCCGAATTCGGGATCCCGGTAAAACTGATCCAGTTGTGTCGCGCCACGCTAAAAAACACGCGATGCACCGTGCAACTCGGTTCTAGGACCTCGGAACCATTCGAAACATGCACCTGATTTCGGCAAGGAGATGCGCTGTCATGTGACTTCTTCAACCTGGTGCTGGAGCAGATAGTGCGATGGGCAGGCGTCAACAGGGAAGGCACTATCTTTTACAAGTCCATCCAGCTGCTAGGATACGCGGATGATATCGACATCATCGCGTGTTCTCGCCGTGGCATTGTGGAAGCATTCACGGCGATTGAAGAACAGGCGAAACAAGTTGGTCTTAAGGTCAAGGAAGGCAAGAGGAAGTACATGCTGTCAAGCAAAAACCAATCCGTCGGTCACCACCTGGGAAAAAATGTAACAACTGACAGCTGCAATTTCGAGGTAGTTAAGGAGTTTGTCTACCTCGGGGCAAACGTAAATTCCACAAATGACACCACAGTTAAGATCTGGCATAGAATCGCCCTTGGCAACCGCTGCTACTTCGGCTTGTCCAAGCAACTGGGGTCAAAGCTCCTCTATCGAAAGACCAAAGTCATGCTTTATTAAACGCTCATTCTGCCAGTCTTGCTGTACGGAGCCGAAAGCTGGACGATAAGCAGGACAGCGGAGCTGATTTTGGGTTCTTTCGAAAGAAAAATTCTGCGCCGTATATTTGGTCTTGTCTGTGAGGAAGGTGAATGGAGAAGAAGACACAACCGCGAACTCTACGAGCTGTACCAAGATGTGGATGTAGTCCGGAAGGCAAGGAGCCGTCGACTACACTGGCTCGGCCACATCGAGCGCATGGACATCAACGCTCCAGCTAAGAGGGTCTTCGACTCCGAGCCTCCTGGTTCGAGAAGAAGAGGAAGACCGAACCTCCGGTATAAAGACCAAGTAATCGCGGATGTAAGACATCTTGGTCCTGACAACTGGAAGCAGCGTGCCCGGGACCGTCAAGGATGGAAGGCAGCTATAGCTCAGGCTCAGATCCTCCATGGATCGCAGGCCTGATAAGTAAGTAAGTAAGTATCTCTTCTAACTTCTCCTTGCAGAGCTAGACGTGTTTGGATCTTATCCATGCTGCCTGCAGAGCCTTAATGGCTGCCTGGCTGTCAACACAGATGCTGATCCCTTTTCCTGAGATATTCTCTTTGCTGATCAGGTCCGCCGCCTGCTTGATAGCGAAGACCTCAGCTTGGAAGACACTGCATCCATCATCGAGCCTGTAGGAGCGATGCATATCCCGGGACTCAAAGTAGACTCCGGCACCTGTGCCAACATCCATTTTGGATCCGTCGGTGTAGAATGCCAGTTCACTTTCCGTGCGTACCAAATCACCGGTCCATTCCTCCTTGGAGGGAATTCTAATAGAGAATCTCCTCTCCCAGGAAGGAAGTCGGGTGACATAGTCCGTTACGGGTCTGAATCTCGAGACGGCCCATCGATCCAAGACTGATGCATGTCCGTGAGGATTCCTTTTCCAGAGACCGGATTCCTGTAGTCTTAGCACAGTCCTGGTTGCGGCGCTCTCGCAGTATATGTCCAGGGGTGGGAGGTTCAGCATGACTTCAAGAGCCGCCGTTGGTGTGGATTTCATAGATTCCGTCACCGCCAGACAACCTGCCCTTTGAACCTTCGAAACACTGTGAAGATGACACTTTTTCTCAAGCGCCTTCCACCGGACAACCGAGCCATAGACTAGGATAGGTCTTACCACCGCAGTGTACAACCAATGTATTAACCCCGGTTTGAGGCCCCATGTCTTTCCAAGGGCTACCTTGCACGAATATAGGGCCACGTAGGCCTTTTACGCCAAGATATTTGGTAGATTTTCCAGGGATCAGTTCTATACCATTCATACGGGGGTAGGTGTATCTTGGTATAGATCTTTTCCCTGTAAAGAGTACTACCTCTGTTTTCGCCGGATTTACTCCCAGGCCTCGCCCCTTGACCCAGTTATCCACTAACATCAGTGCATAGCTTAGTCTATCGCTGAGGACCTGCGGAAACTGCCCAGAGACTAAAATGGCAATGTCATCGGCGTATGCCGTGACATTAAAACCCTCCGTCTTCAGAATCTTGGGCATTCCGTCGACCACAAGGAGCCATAGGTGAGGTGACAGAACGCCACCTTGTGGTGTACCTTTATTTACTCTCACCCTTCCGCATGCTCTCTCTTTCGCCGAATTTACTATGCGAGTACCCAGCATTTGCCAATCCAACTGCATACACCTGGGTTTATTTGGGCCATATGAAGGCTGGACACTATTGCCTCGGTACTAACGTTAATAAAGGCACCCTCAATGTCCAGGAAGGCACCTAGAGTGAATTCCTTGATGCTGAGCGATTTTTCTATCGTAGGGACTACCCTACGTTCGGCGTTTTCATCAGGAAGGACGATAGACTGATAGGCCTAAAGTCCTTTGCAGTAGTATGGTTGACCTTACCCGACTTGGGTATGAAAACCACCGTAACTTCCCTCCACGCTTGAGGAACATAACCCATCCTGAGGCACCAGGAGTAGATGCGCTTCAGCCATGGAAGAATGACTTCACATGGCTCCTGCAACATGATCGGAAAGATCCCATCCATTCCAGGCGCCTTGTAGGGGTCAAAAGACTTGATTGCCCACAGGATCTTTTTCTCCGTCATAATCTTATCGACTGACTCATGTTCAATACATTCCCTTGGCAGCGTGCCCGCCGAATTGAAGATTTCTGCATCCTCGCAGCCAAGGAAATGACATTTCAGTAGAGAATTAAGCACCCTCTCGTTTGAGTCTGTCCAGCTACCATCAGATCTCCTTATAGAGGACATCTGTGTGGGAGCTTTTGCAAGGACCTTCCTCAGACGAGCTGCATCCGTACATGATTCAATAGAGCTGCAGAAGCTTATCCAAGAGCCCTTTTTGGCGAATCTAATTTCTTTTTTGAGCCGCTTAACACTATCTCTATAGGTTGACCATTCAATGACCCCCTCTTTTGCCAGATTCCAACTAAGCCACTAATGTGACCACTATATTAGGTTTGGCTTTAAGAAAGTCAAACTCAGTATATACAAAAAGAATGAGGAAATGCCACCATCCGGCAACGAAGACACGGCTAACATCGAGGTCAAAAATGAAAGCTCATTGGAGCAGGAACCCCCAAATCCCCTCGGGAAGCAAGGGCCCTGCGACGATGGAAACTGAAATCCCAGCAACATCCCAGGAGTCATTGCTCGACTTCGCAAGCTAAGACTATTCCACTAACACGCCGATGGGAGACGATCTTCTGGATTTAGATCTGGAAGACCTCGACACCACCGTGGTGGAGGCTAAATCGAACTGATAACAGCCATGATGCTGAGATCAATTCAGATTAACCTACATCACTCGAAAGCGGCAACCGCGAATCTTCTCCTCAGGCTGGACAAAGGAGAAGAAGACATAGCCTTATTCCAAGAACCTTGGGTATATGAACACAAGATTCGTGGATTAAGAACTCCAGCCCTACAACCTTTCAACTTCACAAAAATAAGGTAAGCCACGGACCTGCATACTTACCAATAAATCTCTAAACGCTTACCGGCAGGAATTCTCACACTTCCCCCAAGGATCTAAGGCCTATTTGTCTATCATCCTTTGCACTAAAAACTTTGGAAAGGCTGATAGACTTACACATACGTCACAACTTGAATCCTTTCCTAATTTCTAAGGCACAGCACGCCTACTGTAAGGGTAGATCTGTCGAAGCAGCCTTGCATACACTAATGAGGACAATCGACAGATCAATCCGTCTTAAGGAATACACTATAACAGCCTTCCGTGACATAGAGGGCGCCTTCAACAACGTCACTCCGAAAGCAATAATAGAAGGGCTAGAAAAGCTAAATGTGGAAAGGACTCTGATAGAGCTGATCAGCGAGTTATTATCAACACGCAAGATTGTTTCCAAATGCGGAAGCCAAGTAACCACCAGAGTGGTTACATGGGGAACCCCGCAAGGAGGGGTTCCCTTACCTCTTCTCTGAAATGTAGTTATAAACGAACTACTAATTAGACTGGAGAAAGAAGACCTGGCCGTTATTACCTACGCTGATGACGTTGCCATTTAAATCTCAGGTAAATACCTATCCACATTGAATGACCGTATGCCAATGGCATTCTCAATCCTTTGCAAATGGGCTCAGGGTGAATCACCAGAAAACGGAGCTCGTGCCATTCACCAAAAAGCATAAAATCCCGGAACACTGCCCTATCACTTTGCTTGGTACCAGATTGAACTATTCCTCCAATGCCTTTACTTACTTACTTACTTAGGTGGCGCTACAGTCCGTGGTGAACCTGGGCCTCAACCAACAAGCGTCTCCAGCCGGCACGGTCTTTGGCCAGCTGTTTCCAGTGAGGCACGCCCAGTTGGTTGAGGTCCCTTTCCACCTGCGTGCGCCACGGCTGAGGCGGCCGTCCTCTGCCGCGCCTTCCTTCCGGAGTGGATTCGAAGACTTTTCGGGTCGGAGCTGTATCTTCCATGCGCTCTACATGGCCTAGCCACCTTAGACGCTGTATCCGTAGACGTCGTATCAGGCCGATGTCGCTATGCAACCCGTACAGTTCTTCGTTATATCTTCTCCTCCATACACCTTTTGAACAAACGGGACCGTAGATAGTGCGCAGAATTTTCCTGTCGAAACAACCAAGGGCATCTTCATCCGCTTTTGTTAAGGTCCAAGCCTCTGCGCCGTAAAGGAGGACTGGGATGATCAAGGTCTTATATAGTGTCACCTTGGTTTTCCGAGAGAGGGCTCTACTTCTCAATTGCCTCTTGAGCCCAAAGAAACAGCGGTTGGCAAGAGTGATTCTGCGTTTTATCTCAGCGCTGGTGTTGTTGTCGCTGGTGAGCCAAGGTAGACGAATTCCTTGACCAGTTCAAAGTTATATCCGCCCATGGTGACGTTCTGGCCAATACGTCGGTGTTGTCCGTCTCTTTTAGATGAAAGCAGATATTTGGTTTTACCCTCATTAACCTTGAGACCCATCTTAGCCGCTCAATGCTCACGAAAGCCTCATTGACGTCTTGCTGTTTTCGTCCAATAACGTCAATATCGTCGGCGTACGCAAGCAATTGCGTAGACTTGAAATAGATCGTACCTCTTGTGTTGGCCAGTGACTCTTGCACAATCTTTTCAAGCACGATGTTGAAAAAGTTGCACGACAGCGCGTCGCCCTGCCTAAATCCTTTTTTAACATCAAAGGTCTCGGTATGCTCATTACCGACCTTAATGGAGCAACGAGAATTCTCCATTGTCATCCTGCACAGTCGGACGAGTTTGACAGGGATGTTAAAACTAGACATGTACAGCTCGTCTCTATATACGCTGTCATACGCGGCCTTGAAATCGACGAAGAGGTGGTGAGTGTCGATTTGGTATTCCTGGGTCTTCTCCAAGATCTGCCGTAGCGTAAATATTTGGTCGATTGTGGATTTACCTGGCCGAGAGAGAAGAGGAGATCTTATATGCGATGTTAAGGAGACTTATTCCCCTATAGTTGGCGCAGTTATAGGGGTCTCCTTTCTTATGGACCGGGCAAACGATGCTGAGATTCCATTCGTCGGGCATGCTTTCCTCCGACCATACCTTGCAGATGAGATGGTGCATGCACCTTACCAGCTCATCTCCAGCCGCCTTAAACAGCTCAGCAGACAGGCCGTCTGCGCCAGCGGCTTTATTAGACTTAAGTCTTGATATCGCTATTTTGACTTCGTCTAGGTCGGGTGGACTGAATTCTGTTACTTCGTGGTCCATTGCGAATGGCTCGTTCTGCCTGACAGCGGTATCTTGTCTATCATCGCCGTTATACAGTCTGCAGAAGTGGTCTTTCCAAATCCTCAGCATCGACTGCGACTCTACTACCAGTTCTCCATTTTCATCCCTGCAGGCCGCCACTCTGGCTTTGTAGCCATGGCATGTTCGTTTTACCTTGTTGTAAAAACTTACGGGCGTCATTCCTGCGGAAGCATCTCTCCATCTCCTCGATCTCACGCTTTCCGTGCTCTCTCTTCTTTCTTCTGAAAAGCGTGTGTTCCTCTCTTCTCTTCTGCTCATAGATTTCGCGAGCAGCTCTCGTCCGTCGTTGCAGCATGGCCTTATATGCCTCTTGTTTTGCTGCATGGGCTTGTTCGCATTGTTCATCGAACCAGAGGTTTCTAGGTGGTGGCTGTTTGAAACCCAGCACCTCTGAGGCAGCATCTCTGATGGCGCTCTGGCAATGAGCCCATTCCTGCTCTATTGTTTGTGCTGCTGTGGGCGGATTCTGAGAGAGCTTTGAGGAGACACGATCGGCAAAGATTCTGGCATTCCTCCAATGCCAAAACAGGAAATTAACCTGGAAGAGCAACACAACCGAAAGAGTTAAAAAAAGCAACAATAGCTCTCTACACATGCATGAAAGCCATAAGGAAAAAATGGGGATTCAACCCCAAGATCACCCTACGGCTCTACATCACGGTCGTTAGACCCATACTAATGTATGAAGTGATAGTCTGGTGAACTGCACTGGACAAGACAACATACCACAAACAACTCGAGAAGGTACAAAGGTTGGCGTGTATGTGCATTACCGGGGCCCTCAGGCTCACCCCAACGGCTGCGCTTAACACGATACTCGACCTTACACCACTCGATATTTTCGGCAAGCAAATTGCCACACACACGGCCATTAGACTAAAAGCCAACTCGAATGGGACGAGCTATGTCACTCGCCACTCCTCCATCCTGAACAACAGGACAACCATGGCAGTAAACTTGGACCTCACATAAACCACCACGGTCTTGGAAAAAAACTTCATGACGATTTACCCGGACAGACAAAACTGGACCCGCCATACTTAACCCCGCAGATACTGCGTAGACTTTTACACTGACGGGTCTAAAACCAAGGACGGGGTGGGTAGTGGAAGAAGCAGCGGTTAGCAAGAGTAATTCTGCATTTGATCTCAGCGCTGGTGTTGTGGTCGCTGGTAATTAGTGAGCCAACGTAGACGAACTTCTTGACCACTTCGAGCTTGTAGCTGCCAAGTGTGACATTCTGGCATTGTTCCGGTGTCATCGGAGTTGAAGGAAACTCGATCGGCAAAGGTCCCCTGCGATTGTAGCTTTCCGACGTCAAACGTTCGTTGTCTAGCTGGTGTCCCTGATATCTTCCCTGATATCTTCATTCCTATCTTGGCTACAATAAGGTAGTGATCTGAGTTGATGTTGGCTCCTCGGAAGGTTCATACGTCTTGGATGTTGGAGGAGTGTCTGGTGTCGATCTCAACGTGATCAATCTGATTGGTGGTAGACTGATCAAGTGATCGCCAGATTCCTTTGTGAATATTGAGATGCGGGAATCGTGTGCTAGCCAGTAGGAGATTGCGCCTCGGAGAAGGATTGCCAGGAGTCGTGTAGCCGGTGTCCGTTTTCGCACGTGGTGTCTTGTAGGCTATATTTGTCCGTGATCGACTCAAATATGTCCCCTTTGCCCAGCTTTACATTAAAATCTCCTAGAACTATTTTTGTGTCGTAGCTGCGACATTGGGCATAGGTTCTACCTAGGAGGTCGTAGAATTTTTCTTTGAGTCGATCGTCCTTTTCTTCGGTTCGGACAAGAGCGCATATCAAGCTAATGTTTCCAAATTTAGCTTTGATGCGGATTATTATGAGTCTTCCTCGAATAATGAATCCGCACCCGAATATGCGCTGTTTGTTCTGCTTGTAGCAGTTCCCGTAGCAGATGTCACTGTTTTTCATCCGTCTTTTGCGTGGTCCATCCAATCGCACTTCTTGGAGTGCGGTTTTATCTGCTTTATAGCAGCTGGGGGGTTGCTCCAATTGATCGCCCGCACCCGGTCTGTTAAGGGACCTTACATTCTAGGTGCAGACTCTCAAGTCCGTTAGTCGTTTGCAGGGGTCGTCAGCTTTGTATCCGTCAGTATCCGAGGCTTGTGGTTGTTTCGGCAAAAATGTTTGTTTTTTTCATGATAGGGATGTTACCCCTAAGCACAACCCCAAACCTGGAGGGCCAGGTTCCTCTGTCCCCAGGAACAAGGGGTTGGGTCGCTGCACACATTGATTCACTAATTCACTACCTGGTGGGTGCCAGGGGAGGCCACGCGGAGGCTGTGTGTCCACTTTGATTGAGCCGGGACAGAGATCGAAGCTGGCGTACAGAACCCTGTACACTCCCGGAGCTGCTCATAAACTAAAAAGAATCCTTACGCAGTACAAGGCGGATATTACTGCGGTCCAGGAAATACGCTGGATAGGAAACGGTATGATTAGGAAGAAAAATTGCGACATTTATTACAGGTGTCACAAAAGGTTGCACTTACTGGGATGCGGATTTGTCGTGGGAAAGCGGTTAAGGTCGAAGGTCATCGACTTTAAACCTATAAGTGATCGCCTGGCTGTGATCCGCATCAGAGGCAGATTTTATAAAATCAGCCTTATATGTGCACACGCTCCTACCGACGAGGCTGAAGACCCTATCAAGGAGGACTTCTATGACCTCCTGGACAACGCCTACGGAGCTTGTCCGGAGTACGATGTAAAAATCGTGCTCGGGGACTTCAACGCCAAAATCGGTAAGGAAAACGCCCTTGGCGGAGTGATCGGAAAGCACAGCCCCCACGATACAACAACAGATAACGGCTTCCGACTCGCTGACTTTGCGACAGCTCGTAATGCGGTGATAAGTAGCACGAGATTCCCTCGTAGGCGAATCCACACGGCAAGCTGGCGATCTCCGGACGGTCGAACCGCCAACCAAATCGACCATGTGCTCATTGACGCAAGGCACTCGTCAAAGATCCTGGATGTGCGAAGGTTCAGAGGGTTAAATGTCGACTCTGACCACTTCCTCGTAGCAGCAAGATTCAGAGCTCGACTGTCCAATGTCCGAAAGCTGGACCAGCCCATCAGAAGGAGGTTCGACATTGGGCGCCTGAGCACACCGGAGGTTGCCAGAGTCTACAGGGAGCAGCTGAGCGAAAGACTCTACGGTATGCCTACGTCGAACACAAATGCCAATAATATGTGGCTGCATTGCCGCTCAGCCATTCAGGAAGTAGCCGAAACCACATTAGGATACCTACCACCCCCGACAAGAAACCCGTGGTATGATGGCGAGTGTGAGCAGAAAAAGGCAGCAACCGACGAGGCGTACCAAAAGGCGCTGCAGAGGAAAACCAGGGCAGCGCAAGAAGAGTACCGAGCCGGAAGAAGGGAGGAGAAAAAACTACTACGACGAGAAAAAATAATCTTCGCAGCTTCCCAG
Organism: Eumerus sabulonum; assembly: GCA_951905685.1. Classification (NCBI taxonomy): domain Eukaryota; kingdom Metazoa; phylum Arthropoda; class Insecta; order Diptera; family Syrphidae; genus Eumerus; species Eumerus sabulonum. Next base: position 20,888,536 of record OX645062.1, on the reverse strand, counting down.
CTCAAGGATATCGAGGAGTCTAGGGATAAGCATAAAACACGAGCCTTAGCGGATGTGGTGTAGCAGCATTTCCAATAGCTGCTTAACGAGCATGACCAAGAGAGAGTGGTAGGGACGGAGGAAATCCATACTCCAGCCGCTGAAGTAGTCCTCCCACCCAGCATCGAAGAAGTCGGCTCAGCTATTCAGAAGCTGAAGAACAACAAGGCCGCAGGCTCAGATGGCTTGCCATCAGAGCTCTTCAAGACTGGCGGCGATGTTCTGGTAGGGAGCATGCACCAGATCATCTGCAGAGTTTGGGAAGATGAAAGCATGCCCGACGACTGGAATACCAGCTCTATATGCCCCATCCACAAAAAAGGCGATCCTACCTCTTGCAAGAACTATAGAGGTATATCCCTGCTCAATATCGCATACAAGGTCCTGTCCAGCGTATTGTGTGAACGTCTAAAACCATTTTGCACCGCACTAATCGGCAGCAACCAGTGCGGCTTCCGGCCCGGCAAATCAACTATAGACCAAATTTTCACACTTCGACAAATCCTGGAAAAGACCAACGAGTTTCGAATCGATAGACACCATCTTTTCATCGATTTCAAAGCCGCATACGACAGCATTCATCGTGAAGAACTGTTTGGGGCGATGGCCGAATTCGGGATCCCGGTAAAACTGATCCAGTTGTGTCGCGCCATGCTAAACAACACGCGATGCACCGTGAAATTCGGTTCTAGGACCTTGGAACTATTCGAAACATGCACCGGATTTCGGCAAGGAGATGCGCTGTCATGTGACTTCTTCAACTTGGTGCTGGAGCAGATAGTGCGACGGGCAGGCGTCAACAGGGAAGGCACTATCTTTTACAAGTCCATCCAGCTGCTAGAATACGCGGATGATATCGACATCATCGCGTGTTCTCGCCGTGGCATTGTGGAAGCATTCACGGCGATTGAAGAACAGGCGAAACGAGTAGGTCTTAAGGTCAATGAGGACAAGACGAAGTATATGATGTCAAGCAAAAACCAATCCGTCGTTCACCACCTTGGACAAAATATAACAAATGACAGCTACAATTTCGAGGTAGTTAAGGAGTTTGTCTACCTCGGGGCAAACGAAAATTCCACAAATGGCACCACAGTGGAGATTCTGCATAGAATCACCCTTGGCTACCGCTGCTACTTAGGCTTGTCCAAGCAACTGGGGTCAAAACTCCTCACTCGAAAGACCAAAGTCATGCTTTGCAAAACGCTCATTCTGCCAGTCTTACTGTACGGAGCCGAAAGCTGGACGATAAGCAGGACAGCGGAGCTGATTTTGGGTTCTTTCGAAAGAAAAATTCTGCGCCGGATATTTGGTCCTGTCTGTGAGGAAGGTGAATGGAGAAGAAGACACAACCGCGAACTCTACGAGCTGTACCAAGATGTGGATGTAGTCCGGAAGGCAAGGACCCGTCGACTACACCGGCTCGGCCACATCGAGCGCATGGACATCAACGCTCGAGCTAAGAGGGTCTTCGCTTCCGAGCCTCCTGGTTCGAGAAGAAGAGGAAGACCGAACCTCCGGTATAAAGACCAAGTAATCGCGGATGTAAGACATCTTGGTCTTGACAACTGGAAGCAGCGTGCCCGGGACCGTCAAGGATGGAAGGCAGCTATAGCTCAGGCTCAGATCCTCCATGGATCGCTGATAAGTAAGTAAGTAAGAACGTCTTATGCTCATATCTTGTCTTTACTCCGTAGGGATAGATGAGTCAATCAAAATTGTAGATAAATCATAAATAATTTTATTAAGTCTGTTGAGCCGAAGATGGCACATACCTTTCGCATTAAAGCCCTTAACAAGATAAACTCGTTGTCGGACGTCCTCCAAACTAAAACTAAGCACTCATAAACAAAGCCATCTACATAATAGCAGGACGAGTCATTAGCCAAGATTAAAAATTGACGATTAGCAAATTAGTTTCGAATCATTTACAGCAAAAGCTAGTTGTCAAGTGGTAAAGCTTTTGAAAGACTTGGTGCAAATTAGCCTAGTTGTCATGTCTTGAATGCTTGAATGGACGCAAGGATATGTATCTAACATATGCAATGTCGTATGCATTATTTCGTCCATTTTATCTCACACCTTTGCCAAAAGGGAATATACCTCCGTATAAAAGCTTTAGTAGATCCTAACCCCTCTACCCGCTACATGACGAGGCATGCGCCCTTAAACTTTCGTCGCCCAGAAGAAAACGAGAGAAAAATAAATTCTATTTGTAGCCATGCTTGTCAAATGATAATAGAAACGCGAACAGAAGATGTTTATATTCCGTGCGCCTTCGAGGAAAAGCTGTTAGTGTAGTTTGTACTCTCCCGCTGACCGTTTAGACGTTCCCGAAAATGGCTCACTGAAAAAAACAAAACAAACGAAAATTGTATCTTCATTCCCATAGTTCTTCAAGTGGATTTGCTATATGTTTGGAAAAAAGGTGAAGAAAAAGATCTGAAATATGGCAACTCTTCGAAGGGATACTATCTGTTGAAGTGTCGTCAAGTTGATAGTGTACTCTGTACAAAGTGAGTTTTCTGTGTTCTACGAGTATCTTACAGCTGAGACGAGTATCTTACAGCTGAGACATTTGTTGAACTTTATTTTATATTTATTTCTCGTAAATCAATTCAGAAGTTAGTTGGCACGCAGTGTTGTGTACCTAATTTTGATTTTAGTTATCGAATTCGTTGGAATTAGCTAGTGAATAATTCAAAGCAAATCGTACACGGATAGGTAATGAGAAAGGTGTGGCAGAGAAAGCCTAAAACATGCGTATTTTTAGATAGTCGAATTGCTTAACATCTTGCTTCTAATCAAATGTTGCAATTTAAAACAAAACAAACACAACGAGCTATGACTGTGTTCTGCATTTTTGTTTGCATTAAGTTTGGCCCTGAAAGTTTGGTTGGTATTTGCCCTTAGGCATCGAATACAAAATCAAAATGTCTTGCTCTTCTTTCGTAATATTTGCTCGTCGGGAAATAACGATAAGGATGTAGCTAAATAGATAGTTTTCCACTCAACAGGAGTATGTATCTGTACGTGTGTACGACTTGACATAGAGAAGGCAAATTAATACGGAAGGAATCAAACAGCAGACTCTTCCTACCCTTGTAAGTCGTTGAAGGCACGATGAATCCGCATAGGTTAACCGATGTTCTAAAGTCCGCTCAGATTGCCAAGTGGGAGTAGAATATGCAGGTTAATGACCTTGTCATGTTGCAACTGCAATTTTTTGCTGAATGAAAATCTACGTTAATGATTTGTAAGGAATACTCGTATGAGTGATATGAGTGAAGTTGTGATATACGGTGGTGTTAGTGTTTCCCTGCGTCCGAAAAAAAAACGGAACCCTTATAGGATCACTCGTGTGTCCGTCTGTCCGTCGCTCACAGTCAATTATCTCCGAATCTACTGGACCGATTAAGTTGAAATTTGGTACACAAATCAATTTCTGTGACCCAAATGTAAATGTATTTTTTTTGTTATTTTAAAATAAATAGTTTCCAAATTATTCAAGAAAATAGACGAAAATTGACCCCCACCCCCTCCCCCCTCCCCCAGGGCCTCAACCAACAAGCCTCTCCTCTCGCGTTGATGTCCATTCGCTCTACATGGCCTAGCCATCTTAGACGTTGGATCCGAAGACGTCTAACCAGGCCGATGTCGCTGTACAGCCCGTACAGTTCTTGGTTGAATCTCCTCCTCCATTCTCCGTTTACACAAACGGGACCAAAGATTGCACGCAGAATTTTCCTCTCGAAACGTCCAAGAGCCTCTTCATCCGCTTCTAACGACGTCCAAGCCTCAGCGCCGTAGAGGAGGACCGGGATGATTAAGGTTTTGTAGAGGGAAACCTTAGTTTATCGAGAGAGGGCTCTACTACTCAATTGCCTCTTGAGCCCGAAGAAGCAGCGATTGGCAGGAGTTATTCTGCGTTTTATCTCAGCGCTGGTGTCGTTGCTGCTTGTCACTACCGAGCCAAGGTAGACAAAGTCCTTGACTACTTCAAAAATATAGCCGCCGAAGGTGACGTTCTGACCAATACGTCGGTGTTGTGCGTCTTTCTTGGATGACAGCATATATTTGGTCTTGACGTCTCGCTTTGTTCGTCCAATAACGTCAATGTCACTTGTGTGGACTTGAAGTAGATCGTACCTCTTGTATTGGCCGCAGAGTCCCGCACGATCTTTTCAAGAATGATGTTGAAGAAATCACATGACAGTGCGTCACCCTGTCTAAACCCTTTTTTAGCATCAAAGGGGTCGGTTAGTTCACCTCCGACTTTAATGGAGCAGCGAGAGTTCTCCATAGTCATCCTGCATAGTCTGACGAGTTTGGCAGGAATATTAAAACATGACATGGCTCTGTATAGCTCGTCTCTATAAACACTGTCATACGCGGCTTTAAAGTCGACGAAAAGATGGTGCGTGTCGACCTGGAATTCATGGGTCTTCTCCAAGATCTGCCATAGTGTAAATATTTGGTCTATCGTGGATTTTCCTGGCCTGAAACCACCCTGGTAGGAACCTATCAGATTGTCCACGAACGGTTTCAGGTACTTACACAGTACGGCAGAGAGGATCTTGTATGCGATGTTCAGGAGGCTTATCCCTCTGTAATTGGCGCAGTCAATGGTGACTCCTTTCTTATGGACCGGGCAAACGATACTGAGATTCCATTCATCGGGCATGCGTTCTTCCGACCATATCTTGCAGATGAGTTTGTGCATGTTCCTAACCAGCTCATCTCCAGCTGCTTTAAACAGCTCCGCGGAGAGTCCGTCTGCTCCAGCAGCTTTATAAGACTTAAGTTTCGATACCGCTATCTTAACCTCGTCTGGGTCGGGTGGACGGGATTCTCCTTCGTCTTCGTCCATTGTGAATGGTTCGCTCTGCCTGACGGCGGCATTTTGACTATCATCGCCGTTATACAGTCTGCAGAAGTGGTCCTTCCACAATCTCAGCATCGACTGTGACTTCACTACTAGTTGTCCGTGCTCATCCCTGCAGGCTTCTGCTCTGGCTTTATAGCCTTGGCATGTTCGTTTTACTTTCTGGTAAAATTTTCGAACGTCGTTCCTGCAGTAACATCTCTCCATCTCCTCGATCTCGCGCTTCTCGTGCTCCTTCTTTTTCCTTCTCAGAAGCGCATGCTCCTCCCTCCTTTTCTGTTCATAGAGCTCGCGGGCAGCTGCCCGCGAACAGTTTACAACCAGATTTTATATCGGTGTTGAATAGATCGACTTGTTTTGTATATTATATACAATCCATCGTATATCACTTGTCCTTGGACATTTATACGTTTTGAAAGTAAATATTTGTTCTTGTAAGCAACCCTCTCAATGTTTTCGGAGATAACACAACACCTACGAAAGCATTCAAACGGCAAGACAAATGTATCTATTTCTTTGCTTCTATCATCACCATTATGTATCTTCACCTGCTGTGCAATGCCAACATGAAATTTACATTCACCAAGATTTATTCAAGCGTATCTATCTAAAGTAAGGACATGTATACCATCGCATCGAGTTGTTTGGTCGATAGATTTTTAACTTATAATTCATTAAATCACATGTAATCAAAGTCATGGTAACCAATAGGTACTATATCCACATGTACATATTGTGTGTTTTCAGAACCTGTCAACTGCATCCACATCAATCCAACAAGACCAGTTTCGTAGAAGTACTTGAAAGACTGCATCAAGAAGAATGCGGAATGGCATTGTATGGATGGCGACTAGTTGGAGTTGCATGCACCATCGTTATGTACATAGCTGGTATCCTGTTCCTTTCAATCTCCAATGTCCCGGGACCTCACCCAAAGCGAGTAAAAGTCGGCCGTTTCGGAGAGGTAAGTAAGCCTAACCTTCTTAATGGGCGGTTATATTATTTTACAATCATGCACACACGTTATCCTGTAGTTTACACATAAAATCGAAATTAATTATAGAAAATGCTCGTGTGCTCGCATAAAGGATATTAGATACACCATTGTTGTATCGACAAATTAACTACATAAACACATACAAAAAGAGTAGTTTACTTTTGAGTGTGGGCAGCCAGCCATCCATCATAATACCAGTGTTTACCTGCCTTACTATGGGCGCATTCACCTTTAACATGGGGTAGATTGCGGTCACACCTTCCTCGAATGTTGTCCTATTTCTCTTGCAAAGTAATTCCTCAAAGTATACTATACTACCTTTATAATGTTTATCGTTTTGCACGTCTTTATAACTCTCCTTATCGGTCTGCCGGCCGTGAATGAGTAATCAATTCAATTAATCTTTCAAGATATCCAACTATCGCACGCAATTAAACGGACTCCATCGAAAACAGACCATACACTGGTGCAAGGAATTAACATTTCTACATAGTCATTCTCAGACCGAAATGAGTAGTAACAAAACAGTTCGGTTCCGAACGAAGGCTATTAATGAGAAACCAATAATTCATCGGAATACAGAACGTAAGCAAAACACCACGGAACCTCCAAAGGATGAGAAGGATCTTGGACGGAATAATTCGTTGACTGGCCTTACGGCTTTGGCATCGTTTCCCGGTAGTGGCAACACATGGTTACGATATTTACTCCAACAATCTACTGGTATTCAAATCCTTTCTTATTACTTTTTTTATTTTTTATGAATGGAATGGTGTGATATGTTTTCTTTTAGGAATATTCACAGGAAGCATCTATAAGGATTATGGTCTTCTGAAAAGTGGATTTCCGGCGGAGAATGTATGTAACAAGTCTGTGTTAGTAGTCAAGACACATGAGTGGGGTCCAACGGCCTGGAGTTCATTTTCGAAAGCCATTCTTCTAGTTCGCGATCCGGATAAGGCGATTTTAGCTGAATTCAACAGGCAAAGTGGTGGACATGTAGGATTTGCTTCACCCGACCGGTATAAACGCACAAAAGGACGTTGTAAGTATGCATTATTAAGTGTGCCTTTCAAACGCTGAGATACGAAGGATCACAGTTCTTTTCTAAAATGTTGGATTCATGTTTCATTGATGGACACTTAACAAGACTCAATTAGGAGATGGTTGACTTTTTTAAACTCTTTTATTTCTAGTATTGCCAGTTGACAACATGGCATTTGTTGAATCCTGGGCAATTTCTGGCTGAACAGACCGAAAAAGACCTTTTGGAGGTCCAAATGTTTGGTCGAATTGCAATAAATTATTACTGGTTTAACTTGAGCTGCAAAGAGGCTATTAGGCACAGGGTGCTAAGCTTTCGGGCCTATAAGGTATACAGTTCTAAGGAAAACCGAAAAAAAAAAACATACGAGCCAGAAATGACTGCAACACTCGCATTCGACGAATTAAATTTCCAATCCGGCCCAAAACGAAGGTGTAACGTCCTTCAATGTCCCAAAGGTAGCAAAAGTTTCTGGTCCTTTGTAAAAAACGTGAAAGACTCAACTACGATGTCTATACCGACGCTCATCCACAATGGCATTCCAGCTGTCACCCCATTAGACAAAGCTAACCTACTTGCTGCCCACTTCGCAGCCAGTTCTCAGCTCGCAGCTTGTACTTTGTCTCCGTCTGTACTAGAGTGCCTCAATTCCACTATGGGACTAATCCACTTCCGCACTCGTACAGTCGCAAGGGTTTTTAAGGACCTCGACATATACAAATCCGCTGGCCGAGATGATATTGCCCCAATAGTTCCGAAGAGGTGTTCTTCTACGCTGGCAAAACCACTGCGTAAGCTTTTTCACCTTTCCTACTCCTCTTGGCTCTTTCCGAGTGGGTGGAAAACAACATTTGTCCAGACGAATCATCTTCTCCCTCCAACTACCGACCCATCGCACTAACGTCCCTTTTTTCCAAGCTTATGAAATATCTTGAATCACGAAAACGGAAACGGAAACTCCTCGAGTCAGTACGGTTACCGCGGCAACAGATCCACTGGTGATTTGATGGTATATCTCGCTGAAAAGTGGAATAGGTCGCTTCACCAAGCAGGTGAAAGCAAAATAGTTGCACTGGATATATCGAAAGTATTTGACAGGGTTTGCGTGCTTTCGGGATCGATTAGTCTCTTCTTCAATGGATTAGAAGCTACCTTTCGAATCGTTTAATTCAAGTTGTTTTGGGCGGTTTCAAGTCTGACATCCATTTCTTAAATGCTGGTGTTCCCCAGGGCTCCGTATTGTCTCTAACACTCTTTCTCATTTTTATAAATGATCTCTTGTCTGCCAATTCTAATCCGTCACTCTTTCGCTGACGGCAGTACCCTTAGCTCCCATATTCGTTTACTATTTTACGACTCTGCACTTCGGCTGCAGATAATGAGCGGCAGCGTATGTTAAGCTGATAATGCGGTAAAAACAATAGAGTGGAATTTAGTGCATCCAAAACACAATGCTGTCACCTGTCGTTAAAGCGCATAACTAACCCGTAGCCATTATCCATGAATGGCGCTTGCATCTCAGAAACCGAAAAACTTTTCAACTTAATTCCAAAGGGTATAGAAGCTGAATTGGGCGCGTCAACCTGGTTCCGTTGGCTAGTCTTGGCAAGCACGATCGTATACGTTGATCTCGGCTGGTGAATGTTTCTTATATGACAGCCATCTTCCAACCGATTCTTGCTCACCCCGCATCAGACAGTAAGACCACATCACCATTAGACAACTGCCGAGTGGATCGAATAACGTTGTAATGAAATGAGCGCAGCACAGGCAAGTATTCGTTTTGCCATCTTCTTTTCAATTGGGTCGAATACTTGAAACGTTGTTTCCATCCTTCTCGTATTGAATTAGCACCAATTTCACCTGGTAATGAAGAAGATGAAGATCTAGCGCCAGTTGATGCAATAGGGAAATCTGAAGGCGTTAACGGCGTAAAATCTAGGGGATCAGCACTTACATAAGTCAATGGGCGATTGTTGATGCTGCTTCTGTCACGATGGTCCTTAGCTTCTCAAAGTTCAGTTTCGCCTTTCCTATGGTAACCTTTAGGACATTCTTCATTGTACGAACCTTTCGCTTCCAAAAGGGACCCCGCCAGGGTGCATGCTAAACGATGAATCGGCATTTAATTTTGCGCCGCGGCTAGTATAATGTAGGGATAGTATAATGCTGGGATACCACGACGACTGATGAAACGTCTGAGTGCCTGGAGGAAATCTTCAGTTGTCATGTCAGTACGGCACGTACTGCAGCACAGGTGAAGAGAGCAACAGAAACCTTTTTCGCTTCATCTCTAGAATCATACATAGCAGTAGAGTGGACCCGCAAAATCTACACCTACATTCTCAAATGGACGTAGCAAAGTTATCCGTTCAGGAGGAAGGGGGACAAACGGTTCCGTTGCATGAGGACCTCAAAGCTTCTTGCATACAATGCACAATTTGATTCAATGCTTTACCACCTGATGACCTCGAAGTATCCAGAAGAGCTTACGGATTTGTAAGAACGGGGACAGCTTAGCTATTCCTGATTTTGCAAGAGTTCGTCCGCTCTGTCAGATAGTAATCTCTGGACTAAAATTAAGCTTTTGAACGTACCTGATCCTATAATTTTCAGCGGCTTGGATCTCCTCGGCCGCTAGACTCGACGTCATTCCATACTTAGGGACAGTCTTCTTACGCAGGTGTAATGTGAACCGAAGGACAAGACCAGTTACCCTCAGCAAGCGATGCCAAGAGCTGAAGTCGCTGTACCACATCACTGGGTTTTCTACTTCCTCCTCTACTAACAGAAGCGTGATCGTGGAACCCCTTTGTTCACCCTTGTTCTTCCAATTGCACTTCATATCTTGTAGCCAGTGAGGACCGTGGGCCCAGAGCGAGCTTTCTTTCAATAGCTCTCTACTGACACCGCGAGTGAGTAAATCTGCAGGATTGTCTTCGCTACGACAGTGGGTCCACTGGGAGATATCAGTCAACCTCCGTATTTCGTCCACCCTGTTCTGGACATACGGTTGCCAACGCTGCTTTTTGCCATAGTTCCAATTCAAAGCTATTTGAGAGTCCGTCCAAAAGTAGTACCTCGCAGAAGACACTTCCAATCTTATACTTAGATACAATTCCAACTTGGGAAGCGGCAATTCCTTGGAGCCATCAATTTTAAGTGGAGCTATCCGATTTTTTGCACATATAAATGAAGTGTTGATGTCTCTAGTAGGTCGAACTTATCTTGCAAATGCCACTGTTCGAAAGGCCTTCGTGCTAGCATCGGCAAAAAGGTGAAATTCGATGCTCCCTTCATTCCTTGGATATAGCAAACCAGATCTGGACAACGTCACATCTTTGAGTTGCAAGACTGCCATTACGCATTCATTCCACTGAGTCTGTTAGTCGTTTGTGAAGTCTTCATCCCAATTCAGTTTCTGTCTCCATCAATTCTGAAAGAAGATCTTTAATTTGACGGTGGTCGGTCCCAACATACCTAACGGGTCGAAGATACGAGCGATTGCTTGCAATACGTTTCGCTTGGTCCCCTTGGGTCCTGATGATATTAAGAAGCCCTCCACCGAGTTTAGAGGTATACCTATCTCGTGACGTTGAACAAACCAGGAGAGTCCTAGCACGCTTTGGACAAGGGGAGCACCTTCGCAGTTGACCATCTCTCGTACACGCATGCTGTTGGAATTCCACTTATGGAGGCGCATCGATGCCTTCGACAAAATTAAAACAGCGGTCTTGCATATCTCGATTCCTACGCTTTCCGAATCAACGCTGATCACCACATCGTCCATTTACGTCCCCTCTTGCAGAATTGCCCAACTGTTGACAAACGAAATCCTTCAGAATTTGCAAGACGTCTAGCAGTAATTTAGCTCCAGTCCAGAGCTTATCGTTGAGAGATTTCTAACGTCCAATGTGGGCCGATGCGTCGGATACCACCCGAATTTTCGTAGTCCGACTTACTTACTTACTTATCAGGCCGGCGATCCATGGAGGATCTGAGCCTGAGCTATAGCTGCCTTCCATCCTTGACGGTCCCGGGCACGCTGCTTCCAGTTGTCAAGACCAAGATGTCTTACATCCGCGATTACTTGGTCTTTATACCGGAGGTCCGGTCTTCCTCTTCTTCCCGAACCAGGAGGCTCGGAGTCGAAGACCCTCTTAGCTGGAGCGTTGATGTCCATGCGCTCGATGTGGCCGAGCCAGTGTAGTCGACGAATCCTTACCTTCCGGACTACATCCACATCTTGGTACAGCTCGTAGAGTTCGCGGTTGTGTCTTCTTCTCCATTCACCTTCCTCACAGACAGGACCAAATATCCGGCGCAGAATTTTTCTCTCGAAAGAACCCAAAATCAGCTCCATTGCCCTGCTTATCGTCCAGCTTTCGGCTCCGTACAGTAAGACTGGCAGTATGAGCGTTTTGTAAAGCATGACTTTGGTCTTTCGAGTGAGCAGTTTTGACCCCAATCGTTTGGACAAGCCGACGTAGCAGCGGTTGCCAAGGGCGATTCTATGCCGGATCTCCACTGTGTTGTCATTTGTGGAATTTACGTTTGCCCCGAGGTAGACAAACTCCTTAACTACCTCGAAATTGTAGCTGTCATTTGTTATATTTTGTCCAAGGTGGTGAGCGACGGATTGGTTTTTGCTTGACAGCATATACTTCGTCTTGTCCTCATTGACCTTAAGACCTACTCGTTTCGCCTGTTCTTCAATCGCCGTGAATGCTTCCACAATGCCACGGCGAGAACACGCGATGATATCGATATGAAGAAATCATATGACAGCGCATATCCTTGCCGAAATCCGGTGCATGTTTCAAACGGTTCCGAAGTCTTGGAACCGAGTTGCACGGTGCAACGCATATTCTTTAGCGTGGCGCGACACAACTGGATCAGTTTTACCGGGATCCCGAATTCGGCCATCGCCCCAAACAGTTCTTCACGATGAATGCTGTCGTATGCGGCTTTGAAGTCGATGAAAAGATGGTGTGTATCGATTCGAAACTCGTTGGTCTTTTCCAGGATTTGTCGAAGTGTGAAAATTTGGTCTATAGTCGATTTGCCGGGCCGGAAGCCGCACTGGTAGCTGCCGATTAGTGCGGTGCAAAATGGCTTTAGACGTTCACACAATACGCTGGACAGGATCTTGTATGCGACATTGAGCAGGGATATACCTCTATAGTTCTTGCAAGAGGTAGGATCGCCTTTTTTGTGGATGGGGCAAATGGAGCTGGTATTCCAGTCGTCGGACATGCTTTCATCTTCCCAAATTCTGCAGACGATCTGGTGCATGCTCCCTACCAGAACATCGCCGCCAGCCTTGAAGAGCTCTGATGGCAAGCCATCTGAGCCTGCGGCCTTGTTGTTCTTCAGCTTCTGAATAGCTGTGCCGGCTTCTTCGATGCTGGGTGGGAGGACTACTTCAGCGGCTGGAGTTGGGATTTCCTCGATCCCTACCACTCTCTCTTGGTCATGCTCGTTAAGCAGCTGCTAGAAATGCTGCTTAAATACATCCACTATTCCCTGCGGGTCGGTGACAAGATTACCCTCGCAGTTTCGAAGAGCCTGGGTGCCCTTTTTGAAGCCTCCTGCAAGGCCTTTGGTTTTCTTGTAAAAGGCTCGTGTTTTATGTTTATCCCTAGACTTGAGCTGGGAGGCTGCGAAGATTCTTTTCTTTTGTCGCAGTAGTTTTTTCTTCTCCCTTTTTCTGGCTCGGTACTCTTCTTGCGCTGCCCTGGTTTTCCTCTGCAGCGCCTTTTGGTACGCTTCGTCGGTTGCTGCCTTTTTCTGCTCACACTCGCCATCATACCACGGGTTTTTCGTCGGGGGGTGGTAGGTACCCTCAGTTGGTTTCGACTACTTCCTGAATGGCTGAGCGGCAATGCAGCCACATATTATTGGCATTTGTGTTCGACGTAGGCATACCGTAGAGTCTTTCGCTCAGCTGCTCCCTGTAGACTCTGGCAACCTCCGGTGTGCGCAGGCGCCCAATGTCGTACCTCCTCCTGATGGGCATACATACATACATACATGTAATGTGTCTATCAATGCTAAGAGAATTTTTTTAAATGCATTTGCGGTATTTATAAGAAAATATCTTTCTGATATCCGTTTATTGTTTATAAGAAAACACGGCTAAAAGAAAGATATTTCTTGGCTTTTTGAACTTTCTTACATCCGTCATCTACTGTAATTGTTTGCTTGAAGGTGGCAGTGCTTCGTTCGTATCGCTTCACGATAAAATGTTTTTTTTTTTTTTTTTTTGTCAGATTGGCAACAGTTCGTTACAAACAAACTGAACGGATGGGAAAATATGAACCTCGCCTGGGCGAGAATGTTTAACGGCGAACTATTGATCGTATATTACGACGATCTTGTAACAAGTCTGCAAAAGATCCTTAGAGAAATCCTAGTCTTCCTTGATTTTCCTATTGATGAAGTAAGTTGTCATATCTTTTTTGCATGTACTGAGCCTTGGCTCACTCATATTCTAATTTCAGTCTCTTTTTTCGTGCGCCCTAATGCGAAAGGAGGGAATCTTCAGAAGGAAGAAACGAGTGCTTTCCTTTGATCCCTATAGCCCGGCAATGAGATTTCAGCTTGAAGAACGTAAACGAAAAATCTACACCATCTTAGGCCGCTACAACAGCAAAACCAACTAAGTTTAACGACTAGTCGAGTGATAGAAAATTGCACATAAAATATTGTAAAAAAACACAAATTAGCACAAGAAGTCGCTTGTAAACTCAGAAAAAGAGATTTTAATATACACAAGTCATGAATCGAAATAGGATATAATTTATTGTAAATAAATAGCAAAATTTTATACATAAAAGTCAACATTTCCACAGTAACGAATTGTAGTGAAATACATATGTAACGAATGTCTATTTGGAGGTTTTCAATTTTTGGGATTTGAAATTATAGTGCAACAGCGGTATTCTGAAAAAAAAAACAGACATTCAGGAGTCCATGTAGTCCCCTCTATAGATGTAGTTTTATTTAGTATTGTGCTTATTAAGTTCGTCAGTTGGGCAATGGCCTAGCAAACCGTAACCGGAATACCCCACAATAACTTAGAAACGACTACAAGCCTCGGACAAAACCGGTCGGATTAATGTTGACGACCCTTGCAAAAAACGAAAAAAGGGCAATGATCTTCGGCTCTGTACGTGGAGTGTTAGGTCCCTAACAGATCACGTGCAGCCGGACAACTTACGAATGCCTTAGACCGCTATAAATGGAAATGCGATGGAATGGATCAGGTATAATGAATGAAAAACTGTGATATCTATTGCTATAGGGAGACAGGACAACGATTGTTGTCGGATGAGGATTTGTCGTTCGAAGTGGACCCAGGCAAAAAGCCCTAAGCTTTCGACATATGAGCGAACGCCTCACAACGATGCGTATCAGGGCTACATTTCTAACATTAGCCTAATCTGTGTCAACGCCCCCATGGAGGACAAGGCTGACTCCACCAAAGGTGAATACTGTGATCTCCCTATGCCCAACTGTACCAGGAGACTTCGATGCTAAGCTGGGTAGGGAAAGCATATTTTAACGAGTCATCGGCAAACACAGCCTACACAACATAACAACCGATAACCTACACAGGCTGACTGATCTTGCTGCGTCGACATCTCCTTATAGCCAGTATGCGCTTTCCGCACCGCGATATACACAAAGGCACCCGGCGGTCAGATTGATCACATCGCGATTGACATTGAGCATTGCTCCACTATTCTTGATATTCGGACTTTTCGAGGAGCTACTATCGACTCGTATCACTATCTTGTAGGAGCCAAGATGCGCAAACGGATATCACGAATGCAGCAGAGTAGTGTAAGACTACAAAGTTTCGACGTCGGAAAGCTACTATCACCAGAAACCGCTCGTTCTTTTACCGATCGCGTTTCCTTAAGCTCTATCATACACCTCAACCCTCTACGCAGTCAATAGAACAACAGTGGAGCCTTTGCGAACAAGCCCTAAAAGGCACTACATCTGAAGTTTTGGGCTTCGAGGTCCCACCACGAAGAAACACCTGGTTCGATGACAAGTGCAGGAGAATTCACATAGCAAAGCGGAGAGCATATAAACCCTCGCTGCATAGAAGAACGGGTATTTTAAATGCCCGGGTCAAGTTGACATACGGCCTCCTCGCGGCGCCTTCTGGATAGCCTCTTCAACAACCGTTGGGAGGTGAGAAAACGTATGCAGCGAAAAAAACCCCGACCAGAATGAATGGCGGTTGCGCGGCGGGCTAACAACCCGGCCACGTAAAAAAACCTAAAGTTATGAATGAGCAAGATGCCTCGGATACACGGACGGATACTCGACGACGACAACGCACGAAAAAGGAACACGATTTGCGAGTATGCTCCTGGAATGTCAGAACCCTGTACACTCCCGGAGCTGCTCATAAACTAGAAGGAATCCTCACGCAGTACAAGGCGGATATTACTGCGGTCCAGGAAATACGCTGGATAGGAAACGGTATGATTAGGAAGAAAAATTGCGACATTTATTACAGCTGTCACAAAAGGTTGCACTTACTGGGATGCGGATTTGTCGTGGGAAAGCGGTTAAGGTCGAAGGTCATCGACTTTAAACCTATAAGTGATCGCCTGGCTGTGATCCGCATCAGAGGCAGATTTTATAACATCAGCCTTATATGTGCACACGCCCCTACCGACGAGGCTGAAGACCCTATCAAGGAGGACTTCTATGACCTCCTGGACAACGCCTACGGAGCTTGTCCGGAGTACGATGTAAAAATCGTGCTCGGGGACTTCAACGCCAAAATCGGTAAGGAGAACACCCCTGGCGGAGTCATCGGAAAGCACAGCCTCCACGATACAACAACAGATAACGGCTTCCGACTCACGGACATTGCGACAGCTCGTAATGCGGTGATAGGTAGCACAAGATTCCCTCGTAAGCGAATCCACACAGCAACCTGGCGATCTCCGGACGGTCGAACCGCCAACCAAATCGACCATGTGCTCACTGACGCAAGGCACTCGTCAAACATCCTGAATGTGCGAACATTCAGAGGGTCAAATGTCGACTCTGACCACTTCCTCGTAGCAGCAAGATTCAGAGCTCGACTGTCAAATGCCAGAAAGCTGCACCAGCCCATCAGGAGGAGGTTCGACATTGGGCGCCTGAGCACACCGGAGGTTACCAGAGTCTACAGGGAGCAGCTGATCGAAAGACTATACGGTATGCCTACGTCGAACACAAATGCCAATAATATGTGGCTGCATTGCCGCTCAGCCATTCAGGAAGTAGTCGACACCAACTGAGGGTACCTACCACCCCCGACGAGAAACCCGTGGTACGATGGCGAGTGTGAGCAGAAAAAGGCAGCAACCGACGAGGCGTACCAAAAGGCGCTGCAGAGGAAAATCAGGGCAGCGCAAGAAGAGTACCGAGCTAGAAGAAGGGAGGAGAAAAAACTTCTGCGACAAAAGAAAAGAATCTTCGCAGCCTCCCAGCTCAAGGATATCGAGGAGTCTAGGGACAAAATACGAGCCTTTTACAAGAAAGCCAAAGGCCTTACAGGAGGCTTCAGAATGGGCATTCAGGCTCTTCGAAACTGCGAGGGTAATCTTGTCACCGACCCGCAGGGAATAGTGGATGTATTTAAGCAGCATTTCCAGCAGCTGCTTAACGAGCATGACCAAGAGAGAGTGGTGGGGACCGAGGAAGTCCCAACTCCAGCCGCTGAAGTAGTCCTCCCACCCAGCATCGAAGAAGTCGGCACAGCTATTCAGAAGCTGAAGAACAACAAGGCCGCAGGCTCAGATGGCTTGCCATCAGAGCTCTTCAAGGCTGGCGGCGATGTTCTGGTAGGTAGCATGCACCAGATCATCTGCAGGATTCGGGAAGGCGAAAGCATGCCCAACGACTGGAATACCAGCAATATTTGCCCCATCCACAAAAAAGGCGATCCTACCTCTTGCAAGAACTATAGAGGTATATCCCTGCTCAATGTCGCATACAAGATCCTGTCCAGCGTATTGTGTGAACGTCTAAAGCCATTTTGCACCGCACTAATCGGCAGCTACCAGTGCGGCTTCCGGCCCGTCAAATCGACTATAGACCAAATTTTCACAATCCGACAAATTCTGGAAAAGACCAACGACTTTCGAATCGATACACACCACCTTTTCATCGATTTCAAAGCCGCATACGACAGCATTTATCGTGAAGGACTGTTTGGTGCGAAGGCCGAATTCGGGATCCCGGGAAAACTGATCCAGTTGTGTCGCGCCACGCTAAAAAATACGCGTTGCACCGTGCAACTCGGTTCCAAGACTTCGGAACCGTTTGAAACATGCACCGGATTTCGGCAAGGATATGCGCTGTTATATGATTTCTTCAACCTGGTGCAGATGGTGCGACGGACAGACGTCAACAGGGTAGGCTCTATCTTCTACAAGTCCGTCCAGCTGCTGGCATACGCGGATGATATCGATATCATCGCGTGTTCTCGCCGTGGCAATGTGGAAGCATTCACGGCGATTGAAGAACAGGCGAAACGAGTAGGTCTTAAGGTCAATGAGGACAAGACGAAGTATATGCTGTCAAGCAAAAACCAATCCGTCGCTCACCACCTTGGACAAAATATAACGATTGACAGCTACAATTTCGAGGTAGTTAAGGAGTTTGTCTACCTCGGGGCAAACGTAAATTCCACAAATGACACCACAGTGGAGATCCGGCATGGAATCGCCCTTGGCAACCGCTGCTACTTCGGCTTGTCCAAACAACTGGGGTCAACACTCCTCACTCGAAAGACCAAAGTCATGCTTTACAAAACGTTCATACTGCCAGTCTTGCTGTACGGAGCCGAAAGCTGGATGATAAGCAGGACGGCGGAGCTGATTTTGGGTTCTTTCGATAGAAAAATTCTGCGCCGGATATTTGGTCCTATCTGTGAGGAAGGTGAATGGAGAAGAAGACACAACCGCGAACTCTACGAGCTGTACAAAGATGTGGAAGTAGTCCGGAAGGCAAAGATCCGTCGACTACACTGGCTCGGCCACATCGAGCGCATGGACATCAACACTCCAGCTAAGAGGGTCTTCGACTCCAAGTCTTCTGGTTCGAGAAGAAGAGGAAGACCGAACCTCCGGTATAAAGACCAAAGTAATCGCGGATGTAAGACATTTTGGTCTTGACAACTGGAAGCAGCGTGCCCGGGACCGTCAATAATGGAAGGCAGCTATAGCTATAGATAAGTAAGTAAGTGCATAGAAGAACAAGAGCAGCTCGCGAGCTCTACGAGTTAAAAAGGAGGGAGGAGCATAAGCTTCTCAGTAGAAAGAAGAAAGAGTACGAGAAGCCCGTGATTAAGAATTTGGATTGGTTTTACTGCAGGCGTCACGTTCAAAAGTTTTATCAACAGATAAAGAGAACATGCCAAGCTTATAAAGCCCGAATGGAAGCCTGCAAGGATAAGAACGGACACCTTGTAGTAAAATCGCAGTCGATGCTCCATGTCAATGTTAGTCAATATACCGCCATCAGGCAGAATGATCCATTTCATAACGACGAAGATCGCAGAGAATTCCGTCCCCTTGACCTCGACGAAGTAAAGATTACCATATTGAATCTTAAGTCGAATAAAGCTACTGGCGCAGACGCACTGTTTGCTGTCTTCAAAGCAGCTGGAGATGACTTGGTCATCTGTGAAATATGGCCGAGGAAAGCATTCCTGACGAACGAAATGTCAGCATCGTTTGCCCAGTTCACAAGAAAGGAGACCCCTCTGACTGTGCCAACTACAGAGAAATAAGTCTCCTTAACATCGCCTACAAAATCTTCTTTGCCATTTTGTGTGAACGTCTGAAGCCTTATGTAAATAAGCTGATAGGTCCTTATCAGTGTGGATTCCGGCCAGGGAAGTCCACTATCGACCAAATCTTTACACTACCTACGGCAGATCCTGGAAAAAACCACCGGGTTATTAGAGACGAGCTGTACAACGCCATGTCTACCTTTGTCATCCCTGCCAAACCCAGTCAGGATAATTTTGGAGAATGCTCGCTGTTCCATCCAAATTGGTGAACACCTGACCGATAGTTTTGAGGTCAAAAAAAGGATTTAAGCAGGGCGATGCGCTGTCGTGTGATTTCTTCAACATAATTTTAGAAATGATGATGAGAAGGTCCTTGTTCCGTTCGAGAGAAAGATTTTGCTTGTGATTTTCGGTCCTATAATCGCAGACGGGGGATGGAGGAAAATATTCAACCACGAGCTTAAGACGGCACCATAGCTTCAGTTCGAGAAGTATTTGAATCCAACCCCGAAGGAAGAAGAAACAGAGGCAATGGAAAAGGCTAGTGAAAGATCGTGCTAGTTGGAGGGGCATGTTGGCTGAGGCTCAGGTTCACCCCGAGCTGTATCGCCCGATAAGAACAAGAGTCCCTGCTGCACTATCAATCTCGGGGTTCATAACGTTCTCGCAGCAGCATTAATCCGAAGTCCTTGATGGTAGGTACCTGACTTATAGTCGTATTAAAGTAAAGACCTAACTGTTTATTGAATTCACATTGCATCGAGGCTCCTGAGTAAATATCCCAAATCCAGTATCTTTGAAGGAAAATATTGTTGCGGACACGAACCGACTGTTGAATGTCAACGCGAGAGCATTCTAGAGACTTCTGAAGGGAAATGTCTGACGGCGAACATTCGCGAGATTGGACTGAGAGTTATACATATAAGCGGGAACACTCGCCCGATCCGATCAGCGTTGGAGGAAGAAGGTGTCGACTGGGCGAATCATGAGATCGGAGTGGAAAAGCCGTCGACATCCAGCGAGCCAGCATTCAATATACATAAATTCTTGCGGCTATAAATGCTATGAGTCAGAAGCTACATAGATTAAAAGTTGAAGGTGAATTCCGCTGCCATAAGTAGAAAGCTGGAAGAAAATTCCACTTCCATAAGCCAGAAACTGGAGGCGACCATACACCAAAAGCTGGAAGAAAACTTTACTTCCCTGAACCAGAAGCTGGAAGAGATGCTAGAGAATACTCGAGAAAGCTTAAGAAACATCCAGAGGGCCGTCGACGATACATTAAAAACAAGGTTCGACAAGAAGGTTCTAAGTCTCGAACATAATCAGGAAAAAAGAATCGAGACACTGGACAAGTAGGTTCTGGAACTCGAAAAGACTATCCAGGACGTTCAGCACCAAGGAAGTGTCGTACCGGCTGCAGCATCGAAGCTCCCAACTTCGACGGCACGAGCGCGTTCAACATTTTTAAGCTCCAACTCAAGACAAGAGCGGAACGGAATCAATTATGAGAAGAAGATCGTTTGGCCGCCCTCGTAATTTCCCTTAAAAGTGAAGCAGCTGATGTACTACAGACCATTCCAGTGACCCAGAGAAAGAACTGCAGAGCCATATGAGATGAAAATGCACAAGTTGGAGTCTAAATGGCGCAAGCAGGATGGAAACGAGATCATCCAGCAGTATGCTGTCGACATCGAGAGGCTGTCTTATCTAGCCTACGCTGATGTTCGAATTGATGTGGTGGAAAAATACGGACAAAAACATTACACCCACAATCTGTGTACTTGAATAGTTGAGAAAAGTCGTCGTCGAAGATCAGAAGGACTGGGACGAACATCTTCCTCACAATTTGACGGTGATAACACCAGCTGAAGCCATTTTTGGAACTGATCTCCTGACTTTCATCGGATCTGAATTACGGTGTGGTACTACCGACAACTAGCGGCGGCAGCGTGAACTTTGTAACCGAAAAGAAGGAGCAGCTGCACTCTATCCATCAGTTCATCCGGGAGCGGCTGAACTTGGTCCATGATAAAATGAAGGTGAGATATGACTTAAAGATTCGAGACACGGCAATTGGCAAACGCCAGCTTCGATCTCTGTCCCTACTCAATCCAAGTTGACACACAGCCTCCGCGTGGCCTCCCCTGGATAGCTATACTGGCACCCTCCAGGTAGTGAACCAATGTGTGCAGCGACCCGATCCCTTGTTCCTGGGGAAAGAGGAACCTGGCCCTCCAGGTTGGGGGTTGCGCTTAGGGCTAACATCCCTATCGCTTAAAACAAAAATTTTGTTCAGAGACAACCAATAGCCTCGAATACGGACGGATTACATGTTGACGACCCCCGCAAACGTCAAAAAGGAAAAGAATTTCGGTTCTGCACCTGGAACGTTAGGTCCCTCAA
The DNA here is from genome assembly GCA_951905685.1 of Eumerus sabulonum. Taxonomy (NCBI): domain Eukaryota; kingdom Metazoa; phylum Arthropoda; class Insecta; order Diptera; family Syrphidae; genus Eumerus; species Eumerus sabulonum. The sequence goes on along the minus strand of OX645062.1, from coordinate 20,867,349 downwards.
CAGACCAGGTGCAGCCGAACATCTGGTCAACTCTTTGGACTGCTATAAGGCAGACATTACCGCGCTTCAAGAAGTGCGATGGGATGGGCCAGGCAAAAAGCGGATGAAAAACTGTGATATATACTATGGAAACTGCTACAGAGAAAATACCCAACGCTTATTCGAAAGCGGATTTGTTGTTCGAGTCAGACTCAGGAAAAAAGTCTTGAGCTTCCAGTATGTAAGCGAACGCCTCATAGTTATCCGCATCAAGGCCAATCTCGGCAATATAAACTTACTATGTGTCCACGCCCCCACAGAGGAGAAAGATGACCGACATAAAGACGACTTCTATGATCTCTTAGGCAGAACGTATGCGCAATGTCCCAGCTATGACACCAAAATCGTTCTAGGAGATTTCAATGCGAAGCTGGGTAAGGAAGCTATCTTTGAACGGAAAACACAGCCTACACAACACCACGTCAGAAAACGGACTAAGGCTAGTGGACTTTATGGCGGGACATAACCTGGTAGTAGCAAGTACACGATTCCCAAACCTCATCATCCATAAGGGGACCTGGCGGTCTTTCGATCAATCGACAACCAACCAAATTGATCATATTGCGATCGACGGCAGACACTCCTCCAGTACCCTAGATGTCCGAACCTTTCGAGGAGCCAACATCGACTCGGATCATTACCTTGTTGCAGCCAAGGTACGGATGCGAATTTCTCGGAACCAACGGAGTCGAGTAAGAACACCAAAATTTAACGTCGGAAAGCTGCAATCGCAGGAGACCGCCAGAACCTTCGCCGATCAAGTCTTCTCAAGCTCTCTCAGGTCCCGATGCAATCTGTAGAAACCATAGAACAGCAATGGAGTCGTTGTCAGAAAGCCATTAGAGAGGGCGCCTTAGATATACTCGGTTTCGAGCCACCACCGTCGAGAAACCCCTGGTTTGATGATGAGTGCAGACAGGCCCATGTAGAGAAACAGAATGCATATATGGCCACATTGCATCGACGGACGAGAGCTGTCCGCGAGCTCTATGAACAGAAAAGGAGGGAGGAGCATGTGCTTCTGAGAAGGAAAAAGAAGGAGCACGAGAAGCGCGAGATCGAGGAGATGGAGATGTTACGGCAGGAACGACGTTCGAAAATTTTACCAGAAAGTAAAACGAACATGCCAAGGCTATAAAGCCGGAGCAGAAGCCTGCAGGGATGAGCACGGACAACTAGTAGTGGAGTCACAGTCGATGCTGAGATTGTGGAAGGACCACTCCTGCAGACTGTATAACGGCGATGATAGTCAAAATGCCGCCGTCAGGCAGAGCGAACCATTCACAATGGACGAAGATGAAGGAGAATCCCGTCCACCCAACCTAGACGATGTTAAGATAGCGATATCGAACCTTAAGTCTTATAAAGCTGCTAGAGCAGACGGACTCCCCGAGGAACTGTTTAAAGCAGCTGGCGATGAGCTGGTTAGGAACGTGCACCAACTCATCTGCAAGATATGGTCGGAAGAACGCATGCCCGATGAATGGAATTTCAGTATCGTTTGCCCGGTCCATAAGAAAGGAGACCCCTATGACTGCGCCAATTACAGAAGGATAAGCCTCCTGAACATCGCGTACAAGATCCTCTCTGCCGTACTGAGTAAGTACCTGAAACCGTTCGTGGACAATCTGATAGGCTCCTACCAGTGTGGTTTCAGGCCAGGAAAATCCACGATAGACCAAATATTTACACTACGGCAGATCTTGGAGAAGACCCATGAAGTCCAGGTCGACACGCACCATCTTTTCGTCGACTTTAAAGCCGCGTATGACAGTGTTTATAGAGACGAGCTATACAAAGCCATGTTATGTTTTAACATTCCTGCCGAACTCGTCAGACTATGCGGGATGACTATGGTGAACTCTCGCTGCTCCATTAAGGTCGGAGGTGAACTAACCGACCCCTTTGATATTAAAAAAGGTTTTAGACAGGGTGACGCACTGTCATGTGATTTCTTCAACATCATTCTTGAAAAGATCGTGCGGGACTCTGCGGCCAATACAAGAGGTACGATCTACTTCAAGTCCACACAATTGCTTGCCTACGCAGATGACATTGGCGTTATTGGACGAACAAAGCGAGACGTCAATGAGGCGTTCACAAGCATTGAAGCAGAAGTGGCGAAAGTGGGTCTAAGGGTAAATTGGGACAAGACCAAATATATGCTGTCATCCAAGAAAGACGCACAACACCGACGTCTTGGTCAGAACGTCACCTTGAAGTAGTCAAGGACTTCGTCTACCTTGGCTCGATAGTGACAAGCAGCAACGACACCAGCGCTGATATAAAACGCAGAATAACTCTTGCCAATCGCTGCTTCTTCGGGCTCAAGAGGCAATTGAGTAGTAGAGCCCTCTTTCGAAAAACTAAGGTTTCCCTCTACAAAACCTTAATCGTCCCGGTACTCCTCTACGGCGCTGAGGCTTGGACGTTATCAAAAGCGGATGAAGAGGCTCTTGGACGTTTCGAGAGGAAAACTCTGCGTGCAATCTTTGGTCCCGTTTGAGCAAACGGAGAATGGAGGAGGAGATTCAACCAAGAACTGTACGGGCTGTACAGCGACATCGGCCTGGTTAGACGTCATCGGATCCAACGTCTAAGATGGCTAGGCCATGTAGAGCGAATATTAGTCAATGGGCATAGTGGCCTCGGGTTCAAACAAGACTCAATTTGAGCGGTTTTGGCTCAACTCCTCGTAGGTAAGTTTCCGCTCTCCTATTGTTCGCTTGAGGTGATATTTTGTTGATTTAACACCCGCCTCCCATAAAGCCCCAAAATGCGGGGACGAGGGTGGTATAAAATGCCACCGTATCAGCTGCTGAGTGAGTTGTGGTTGGCATTTCTCAATAAATCTTTGGTATGCCTTTCTATCTTCTTTCAGCTGCCTGTTCGCGCCTATGAAATTAGTACCACAATCACTATATATGTCGCTACATATACCCCTCCTGGATATGAAACGGTCTAAAGCGCCAATGAAGGCATCTGCTGTTAGGTCTCCAACTAATTCCATATGGATAGCCTTGGTAGATAGACAAATAAACAGCGCGACATACCCTTTTAATGAAGTGCGACCTCTGCCCTTGGAAGGTAACACGTTGAAAGGTCCAGCGTAGTCCACACCTTCAGATGAAAATGCTCTGTCAGGGCGAACGCGTTCAGCAGGTAAGGCACCCATCATTTGCGTACACGGTCTCGGCTGATTCTTGTAACAGATAATACAACGATGAATTACGTAGCGTACGACGTTGCGTCCATTCAAAATCCAAAATCGACTTCTAATATGATTTAGAGTAAGCGTGACTATACTGGACTATCAGAGCTGCAAATGGATGCTTTGCCGGTATTATGAATGGATGTTTTTGATCCCTTGAAAGTAACGCATGTTTTAATCTACCGCCGAGACGTATAACTCTTTCGTTCTGATCAAGGAGTGGATTAAGAGGACGCAGCATAGTGTCTTTCGGGAGTGGTCCACCGGAGGATAATGATATCCATTCAGAAGGGAAAGCTTCTTGTTGTACTAACCGCACGATGTAAATGACAGCCGTTCTTAATTCGTCGATCGATAACATTCCTGTTGCCTTCGATCCAAACCTTGGACGGCTATTTCCATAAAAGCGGAAGCAATATGCTACCATTCGTACCGTTTTGGAAAACGATGACCATTTTCTCAATAAAAAATTTGCGTCGGAATCCTTCATAAAGTTTAAAAACGTCATCACCTTTCTCCTTTCTTACTCCTCAACTTCGAGACATGAAACGTTAAATTTTGAGTTTGGCCACTCATAAGACGGTAACTGTAGATATGCTGGGCCATGCCACCACAAATTGCAATCGACTAGACGGGAGGGTCTTATTCCACGACTGGAGACATCAGCAGGGTTGTTCTCTGATCGATATTATCTGGGAGCTTCACCTTTACACACTTTATTATTCCACTTCAGATATAATTTATCTGGGCGGTTCACCTTTATTACAACCTTTGTCTCTACTTCTTGCTAGATGGCCTGATTACTTTTTGACAGAATACCGACTGATCACGGGTTACTGAATCCCGAATACTGAATACTGAATGCCCTCAGTATTCAGTATTCGATAACGCCGTCAGACGTTCCCCTTCAAAAGACTCTAGAATGCTCCGTGCTCTGGCATTGATATACAGCGGTATGCCGCTGAAAGTTACCATAATTTCCTCTTTAACTGCAACAGAGCATTCCAAATTTTTACAGCAAAATTCGAACATAACCGTCGGTTCATTTCCGCAACAATATCTTAGCATCAGCATAGTTTGGAATCTTTTTCTTCTTCTTAGTGGGCGCTACAGTTCGGGGTGAACCTGGGCCTCAACCAACATGCCCCTCCATCTAGCACGATCTTTCGCTAGCCTTTTCCATTGCCGCACACCCAGTTGGCTGAGGTCCCCCTCCACCTGTGTGCGCCATCTTAAGTGCGGCCGTCCTCTGCTTCTTCGTCCCTCGGGGTTGGATTCAAAGACTCTCCGGGCTGGAGCTGTGGTGTCCATACGCTCTACATGGCCCAGCCATCTTAGGCGTTGAATCCGTATACGTCTGACTAGACTCATGTTACTGCACAGTCCGTAAAGTTCGTGGTTGAATCTTTTCCTCCATCCTCCGTCTGCGTTTATGGGCCCAAAAATCACGCGCAAAATCTTTCTCTCGAACCGACCAAGGGCCTCTTCATCCGCTTTTGATAGTGTCCATGCTTCTGCGCCGTACAACAGGACCGGGATGATAAGGGTCTCATATAGAGTCAACTTTGTCGTTCGGGAGAGGGCTCTATTACTCAGTTGCCTCCTGAGCCCAAAGAAACAGCGATTGGCAAGAGTGATTCTGCGGTTGATTTCGGAACTGATGTCGTTGTTCCAGGTCACTGTGGAGCCAAGGTAGACGAAGTCCTTAACTACCTCGAACTTATATCTGCCTATACAAACGTTCTGGCCGAGACGTCGGTGTTGAGCGTCCTTTTTTGATGACAGCATATATTTAGTTTTGCCCTCGTTTACCGCCAAACCAATTTTCGCCGCCTCCATCTCAATACTCGCAAACGCCTCATTGACATCACGCTGTGATCTACCTATTATGTCAATATCGTCGGCGTATGCAAGGAGTTGCGAGGATTTGAAATAGATTGTGCCTCTTCTATTGGCCAGTGATTTTTGCACAATCATTTCCAATATGATGTTGAAGAAATCACACGACAGCGCATTGCCCTGCCTAAATCCTTTTTTGACATCAAAACTATAGGTAAGGTGTTCACCGATTCGGATGGAGCAGCGAGCATTCTCCAAAGTCATCCTGCATAGTCTGACGAGTTTAGCAGGTATGTCAAAGGTAGACATAGCGTTGTATAGCTCGTCTCTAATTACGCTGTCGTATGCGGCTTTGAAGTCGACAAATAGGTGGTGAGTGTCAACTTGAAATTCATTGGTTTTTTTCCAGTATCTGCCGTAGTGTGAAGATTTGGTCGATGGTGGACTTCCCTGGCCTGAATCCGCACTGATAAGGACCTATCTGCTTATTTACAAAAGGCTTAAGGCGTTCACACAAAACGGCAGAGAAGATTTTGTAGGCGATGTTAAGGAGACTTATTCCTCTATAGTTGGCGCAATCAGAGGGGTCTGCTTTCTTGTGGATCGGGCATACGATGCTGAGACTCCATTCCTCGGGCATGCTTTCCTCTAACCATATCTTACGGATGAGCTGGTGCATGCTCCCAACCAGGTCATCCCCAGCTGCCTTGAAGAGCTCAGCAGACAGTCCGTCTGCGCCAGCAGCTTTATTCGACTTGAGCTTCGATATGGCAATCTTAACTTCGTCGAGGTCAGGGGGACAGAGTTCTCTGCGGTCTCCATCGATTAGAAATGTATCATTCTGCCTGACAGCGGTATATTGACTAACATCGCCGTTATACAGTCTGCAGAAGTGGTTTTTCCATATTCTCAGCATCGACTGCGGTTCTACTACTAGGTGTCCGTTCTCACCCCTGCAGGCTTCCATTCTGGCTTTATAACCTTGGCATGTTCGCTTTATCTGTTGATAAAACTTTCGAACGTCACGCCTGCAGTAACACCTCTCCAAATCCTCAATCGCGCGCTTCTCGTGCTCTTTCGTTTACCGCCAAACCAATTTTCGCCGCCTCCATCTCAATACTCGCAAATGCCTCATTGACATCTCGCTGTGATCTACCTATTATGTCAATGTCGTCGGCGTATGCAGGGAGTTGCGAGGATTTGAAATAGATTGTGCCTCATGCATTGGCCAGTGATTTTTGCACAATCATTTCCAATATGATGTTGAAGAAATCACACGACAGCGCATCGCCCTGCCTAAATCCTTTTTTGACATCAAAACTATCGGTAAGGTGTTCACCGATTCGGATGGAGCAGCGAGCGTTCTCCAAAGTCATCCTGCATAGTCTGACGAGTTTAGCAGGTATGTCAAAGGTAGACATAGCGTTTAATAGCTCGTCTCTAATTACGCTGTCGTATGCGGCTTTGAAATCGACAAATAGGTGGTGAGTGTCGACTTGAAATTCATTGGTTTTCTCCAGTATCTGCCGAAGTGTGAAGATTTGGTCGATGGTGGACTTCCCTGGCCTGAATCCGCACTGATAAGGACCTATCAGCTTATTTACAAAAGGCTTCAGGCGTTCACACAAAACGGCAGAGAAGATTTTGTAGGCGATGTTAAGGAGACTTATTCCTCTATAGTTGGCGCAATCAGAGGGGTCTCCTTTCTTGTGGATCGGGCAGACGATGCTGAGACTCCATTCCTCGGGCATGCTTTCCTCTAACCATATCTTACGGATGAGCTGGTGCATGCTCCCAACCAGGTCATCCCCAGCTGCCTTGAAGAGCTCAGCAGACAGTCCGTCTGCGCCAGCAGCTTTATTCGACTTGAGCTTCGATATGGCAATCTTAACTTCGTCGAGGTCAGGAGGACAGAGTTCTCTGCGGTCTCCGTCGATTAGAAATGGATCATTCTGCCTGACAGCGGTATATTGACTAACATCGCCGTTATACAGTCTGCAGAAGTGGTTTTTCCATATTCTCAGCATCGACTGCGGTTCTACTACTAGGTGTCCGTTCTCATCCCTGCAGGCTTCCATTCTGGCTTTATAACCTTGGCATGTTCGCTTTATCTGTTGATAAAACTTTCGAACGTCACGCCTGCAGTAACACCTCTCCAAATCCTCAATCGCGCGCTTCTCGTGCTCTTTCGTTTACCGCCAAACCAATTTTCGCCGCCTCCATCTCAATACTCGCAAATGCCTCATTGACATCTCGCTGTGATCTACCTATTATGTCAATATCGTCGGTGTATGCAAGGAGTTGCGAGAATTTGAAGTAGATTGTGCCTCTTGTATTGGCCAGTGATAGTTTGGAATGGACCTATTTAAAATATATATGTGTCATTGCTGTTACATTAATTCGTTCTTTCGCATATTCATTGAAGAATTAATTCAAAAATACCAGCCACGTATATAATTATAATTCAAGTTTTTTAGAGTTCACTTTGATTTATTTTATTTTATTAAAAATGTTTCCTTAATCACTATTAAAAATAAACAAAAAACAAATTAAATAAAATGAGTACTTGTATTGCGCCTTGAGATAATAATTGTATTTAATTATATGGATGTACACCTATTACGTAATAGTATATCCCGAACTAGTATCGGAAAATCAGAAATACTGGTCACTAGTAAATACTTTTTTATTGTTTTTCCTTTTCATTTAAATACTCTGGTTTCATTACAAGATATTGTTTTAACATATGGTGCTATTAAGTCACTATCGATTATGGATGGTATGATTATTGGTTTTTTATTTGTATTCTTTTTTATACGCTATATAAATTGAATAAGAATTAATCATAAGTATAAAACAAGGTTAACAAATAGAGTCACTAGCATTTGGTCTGGAGGGTTTCATTTTCCAAATTTTGGAAACTCATTTACAACTAATTACTTACACATGTACAGAGGAAAATAATGGATTTGATATAATCATTTCTTTAATTAAATATAATTTAGATTCACATATTTCGCTTTAATAAATGTATAATTGAAACCCTATCGTGGTAACTTAGAACGTACATATGCATATAATAATATGAATGTTGTTCTTAAATTTAATTATCTTATGTAACGAAATAGAATAAAAAAATAAGACCGAAATACCCATTATTAATTACTTAATTGCTAGAGATGTTAACTATTAATAATAGATTTTTATTAAAACTATTTTATTGGCTTTTTGGTTCTTAAAGCTTTTTCTTTAATTACTTAATTTGTAACTAATTTATATTCACTTAATATCTTCTTTGCTACGTATGTTACTTTCTTTTTTTTTATTATTAATGTACGCTTAGTATACATTTTGTTTTCCTCCGGCTAAGGTATTTTGTGGACACAATATTTAACACTTACGAGATGAACACAAGAGGCTTCAATGTAAGAGGGTAAACGAACTAATTGAATGTATTCTTAAAATAGGATACGATGGGGTTATTATAATAAATTGAATGGATTAATAGGTTTGGGAGCAGATGGCTTTTCTTCTTCTTTGGTGGCGTTACAGCCCATGAAAGACCAGAGCCAAGCTTCTCTCAATCACCCATGTTGTGTGTGATCTACTTTTTTTTTTACACAGGTGGAAGGGACCTACAGTTTAATGCCGATTCCGAACGGCTTGAATGGAAAAGCTTTTTCTTAGCAAGTACACTACGGAGGGTTTTGCCAGTACCCCACCGATGAGGGACGCCGCGAAATAAACATCCGATGGCGTTGGTGTTATCGGGATCCGAACTCGCTCATCGTGCGCCAGAGTCCAACACACTAAACACTGCACCACAGCGCCAAACGCAGATGGCTTTGAAATACTCAAAAATGTGGTCTAGGTGCGACCCGCAAAGCCCACACGACTAACTTCCCTGGGGGATAATTTAACACACCCATTAACACAAGATCGAGGTGTCCGTGTATCTGTCTGTGGCATCGTAGCTCCTGAACGAATGGACCGATTATGTCCTTTTTGTTTCTTTTTTTAAAGCTAATGTGATCGAAATGGTTCTTAGCTACAATATGTGAAGATCTGTTTAGGTGTTTCAAGGTCATTAGCACTTTTTGTTAGCTGTGGTGCAAGCGGATTCAACCCCAAGATTACCCTATGGCTCTACATCACGGTCGTTAGACCCATACTAATGCATGGAGTGATAGTCTGGTGGACTGCACTCGAGAAGGTACAAAGGATGGCATGTATGTGCATTACCGGGGCCTTCAGGTCCACACCAACGGCTGCGCTTAACATGATACTAGACCTTACACCACTCGATATTTTCGGTAAGCAAATTGCCACACATACGGCCATAAGACTAAAAGCCAACTCGAAATGGGCGAGCTATGTCACTGGCCACTCCTCCATCCTGCAAAACAGGATAACTATGACAGAAAACCTAGACCACACAGAACCCACCATAGTCTTGGACAAAAACTTTACGATGATCTATCCGGACAGGAAGAACTGAACCCGCCAAACTCAGCCGCGAAGAAACTGTGTGGATTTCTACACTGACGGGTCTAAAACCAAAGACGGGGTGGGCAGTGGAGTTTTCTGCAAACAACTCAAGCTACATAAAGCTCTAAAATTACCAGATCACTGCAGCGTTTTCCAGGCGGAACTGTTGGCAATAAAAGAGACTTTGTCTTGGCTGAAGTGGAACGTAATATCCACCACGGATATTCGCATCCTCACAGACAGTCAAGCAGCCTTAAAGTCGCTGGAGTCCTATGTGTACACATCAAAATCTAGTCGCGACTGTCGCAGATATCTTAACGAGATGGCAGAACAAGCCGACAAACTCGCCAAACTAGGAACGACGCTACAATCAATCGGTGCTTGTGAGGGAGTACCCCTTACAACCATTAAACGTAATTTGACCAATCTCGCCAGGGCCGAGACGAACCTAAGATGGGCACAGGGACATACCTGCGTCATCACCAGGCAAATCTGGCCTCGGCTTGACAGTCAACGCACAAGGAGTATAATCTCCCTAAAACGAACTGACATCTGTCATCACAGGACACTGCCTCATTGGCAGTCACTCACAAAAACTAGGAATAGTTCCGAATAATTTCTGCAGAAGCTGTCAGGACGAGGAGGAGGTCGAATCCATTCACCACCTTCTCTGCGCCTATCCAGCTCTCTGCAATTTCAGGAAACGTTACCTAGGCTCTTACTTCCTTAACGGTCTGACAGATGTTCAGAAAGTAGGGATACTTGATCTTCTTAACTTCTTAAGAAGCACAAAATGGTTCCCCGAATAGGGGGTAAAACCCCCTCGTAGCTGCACAACGGGCCTCCCTGGCCTATATGCATTCTTCTCAACTCTGGGAAGGCTACGACCCTACCTACCTACCTAGCTGCGGTAGGATTCTTAGACGAATAATGGGTAATGTATCGGTTCTCATCCGATCACCGTAATCAACCAGCATCGGGCGCGGTCAGTACTTAGATGAGGAACCGCTTGGAAACACAGCGTGTTGTTGGCATCAAGCCGCCATGGAGCGACAGCACTCCATGTAATTCAGGGTAAGGAAACGCACACTCATGTGGAAAATTAAGCCGTCTTCGACTAAAATATTATAAAAAAAAAAAACTCGGCCAAGTGCGAGTCGGTCTCGCGCACGTAGGGTTCCGTACCATCCGTATATATAAAAATGAAAGAGACGTTGTATGTTACTTTATCACATTAAAACGGCTGATCCGCATTATGGCAGATCTTGGTTGCAGGCAGCTTATATGCATATTAATTTTGATCATCTAAAATCTCCATGATGAGATTGCATTCAAATCAATTATCTTACTTGACAGCAAGGAGGTGAAAAGGTGAATAACAATAATTATAGAAAAAAGGATTGCAGCTAAGATTAATACAACAAGGACACAATAGGGATCAAAGCTCGGAAGTTTGCTACTAGTTGTGGGATATTGTCGACTAACTTTAGGTCAGTATGTGACCAGGGGAATTTTTTGAAAACGAAAATCATGTCTGTTGTATGGGAGCCCCTCTTAAATATTTATTTTATTCTGTTTATAGTATTTGTTGTACGTCATCTATGAAAATTACACCTGTCTAACTATCACGGTTCAAGAGATACAGCCTGGTGACAGACGGACGGACGGACGGACACCGAAATCACCCTTTGGGTACGAAACCCTAAAAAAAGAAAATAAGAAAAAAAATGTTCAAGTGAAATGTTTCCATGTTTTATCATTCTGCAAACAACTTCCGAGCAGTAAATCAATCCATTTTAGCTCACGGACGCGAGTGTGTATATTTCCGGAAACTCACCCCATGTACGCACTCCATAACCCACCCTACAGAGTGCACATAAGTGTGCGCTCTCTTTAACGAACATATGAAGTGCGCACAGGGGTCAGTTTCCATAAATGCACACACACTCGCGTTCGTGAGCGATAATTATAATGCCCACAGCCAATGACTCATGAGCGCGTGCGTTTAGTAATTGCTCGATGGGTAGTGCACACTCACGAGCAGCTCATGAGTGTGCGTTTCCTTACCCAACCACAACAGTGTCCGAGCAATCTCATAAGTTTTTTCGTAACCAATTCTCTTAGCAAATAAACATAATTAAAGCAGAACGTAATTAAAGCTGATTAGTCGGTTGGGCTACGGCCTAGTAAGCCGTAACCGTAAAAAAAAAACACAAACTCCGAAACAACCACAAGCCTCGGATATAACGGACCGGATTTATGTTGACGACCCTTGCAAAAAACGAAAAAAGGACAATGATCTTCGGCTTTGTACGTGGAATGTTAGGTCCCTAAACAGGCCACGTGCAGCCGAACAACTTGCGGACGCCCTAGACCGCTATAAAGCGGATATCACCGCCATCCAGGAAATGCGATGGAATGGACCGGGCATAAAGCGGATGAAAAACTGCAATATTTACTACGGCAACTGCTATAGGGAGAGAGGGCAACGATTGTTTGGATGCGAATTTGTTGTTCGAGGTGGACTAAGGCAAAAAGTCCTAAGCTTTCGGCATGTGAGCGAACGCCTCATAACAATCCGTATCAAGGCAACATTTTTTAACATCAGCCTGATCTGCGTCCACGCCCCCACGGAAGACAAGGATGACTCAGCCAAAGATGAGTTCTACGATCTCCTAGACAGAACGTATGCCCAATGTCCCAGCTATGACATCAAAATTGTACTAGGAGACTTCAATGCTAAGCTGGGTAAGGAAAGCATATTTGAACGAATCATCGGCAAACATAGCTTACACGACACCACCTCCGATAACGGACACAGGCTGATTGATCTTGCTACGGGGCGAAATCTCCTTCCAGCCAGCACGCGCTTCCCGCACCTCGATATACACAAAGGCACCTGGCGGTCTTTTGATCAATCGACTACCAACCAGGTTGATCACATCGCGATCGACGTCAGACGCTCCTCCACTATTCTTGATGTTCGAACTTTCCGAGGGGCTAACATCGACTCGGACCACTATCTTGTAGCAGCCAAGATGCGCTTACGGATATCACGAACGCAACGGAGTAGAGTAAGAATACAAAGTTATGACGTCGGAAAGCTACTATCGCCAGAAACCGTTCGTGCTTTTACCGATCGCGTCTCCCCTAAGCTCTCAAATACACCTCAATCCTCCACGCTATCAATAGAACAGCAGTGGAGCCTTTGCAAAAAAGCCCGGAAAAGCTCTGCATCCGAAGTTTGGGTTTCAAGGCTCCACCACGAAGAAACACCTGGTTCGATGACGAGTGCAGGAGGATTCATACAGCGAAGCAAGATGCATACAAGGCCTCGCTGCATAAAAGAACAAGAGCGGCTCGTGAGCTCTACGAGTTAAAAAGAAGGGAGGAGCATAAGCTTCTTAGAAGAAAGAAGAAAGAGCATGAGAAGCGCGCGATTGAGGATTTGGAGAGGTGTTACTGCAGGCGTGACGTTCGAAAGTTTTATCCACAGATAAAGCGAACATGCCAAGGTTAAAAGCCAGAACGGAAGCCTGCAGGGATGAGAACGGACACCTAGTAGTAGAACCGCAGTCGACGCTGAGAATATGGAAAAAACACATTTGCAGACTGTATAACGGCGATGTTAGTCAATATACCGCTGTCAGGCAGAATGATCCATTTCTAATCGATGGAGACCGCAGAGAACTCTGTCCCCCTGACCTCGACGAAGTTAAGATTGCCATATCGAAGCTCAAGTCGAATAAAGCTGCTGGCGCAGACGGACTGTCTGCTGAGCTCTTCAAGGCAGCTGGGGATGACCTGGTTGGGAGCATGCACCAGCTCATCCGTAAGATATGGTTAGAGGAAAGCATGCCCGAGGAATGGAGTCTCAGCATCGTATGCCCGATCCACAAGAAAGGAGACCCCTCTGATTGCGCCAACTATAGAGGAATAATTCTCCTTGACATCGCCTACAAAATCTTCTCTGCCGTTTTGTGTGAACGCCTGAAGCCTTTTATAAATAAGCTGATAGGTCCTTATCAGTGCGGATTCAGGCCAGGGAAGTCCACCATCGACCAAATCTTCACACTACGGCAGATACTGGAGAAAACCAATGAATTTCAAGTCGACACTCACCACCTATTTGTCGACTTCAAAGCCGCATACGACTGGTCAAATCACTGGCCAATGCATGAGGCACAATCTATTTCAAATCCTCGCAACTCCCTGCATACGCCGACGACATTGACATAATAGGTAGATCACAGCGAGATGTCAATGAGGCGTTTGCGAGTATTGAGATGGAGGCGGCGAAAATTGGTTTGGCGGTAAACGAGGGCAAAACTAAATGTACGCTGTCATCAAAAAAGGACGCTCAACACCGACGTCTTGGCCAGAACGTGTGTATAGGCAGATATAAGTTCGAGGTAGTTAAGGACTTCGTCTACCTTGGCTCCGCAGTGACCTGGAACAACGACATCAGTTCCGAAATCAAACGCAGAATCACTCTTGCCAATCGCTGTTTCTTTGGGCTCAGGAGGCAACTGAGTAATAGAGCCCTCTCCCGAACGACAAAGTTGACTCTATATAAGACCCTTATCATCCCGGTCCTGTTGTACGGCGCAGAAGCATGGACACTATCAAAAGCGGATGAGGAGGCCCTTGGTCGGTTCGAGAGAAAGATTTAGCGCGTGATTTTTGGGCCTATAAACGCAGACGGGAGATGGAGGAGAAGATTCAACCACGAACTTTACGGGCTGTACAGCGACATGAGCCTAGTCAGGCGTCTACGGATTCAACGCCTAAGATGGCTGGGCCATGTAGAGCGAATGGACACCACAGCTCCAGCCCGGAGAGTCTTTGAATCCAACCCCTAGGGACGAAGAAGCAGAGGACGGCCGTCCTTAAGATGGCGCACACAGGTGGAAGGGGACCTCAGCCAACTGGGTGTGCGGCAATGGAAAAGGCTAGCGAAAGATCGTGCTAGATGGAGGGGCATGTTGGTTGAGGCCCAGGTTCACCCCGAACTGTAGCGCCCACTAAGAAGAAGAAGAAAGCAGAACACTGAAGATATTAAGTAGTCGAAAGATATAGTTTAAGGATACGAATATTGTTTATTTTAGAGTGCCCGCCTAGGGTCAGTAAGACACGTAATGTTAGTTTTAGTCATTTTGTCTAGCGCGTAAGATAGTTATAAGTTTTTTTTGAAAGTAAAATGAATTTAAAATGTAAAAAAAAAAATGGACCCGTTGTCATCCGATCACCACAATCAACCCGTGTCGAGTGCGGTTAGTATTTAGATGGGGGACCGCTTGGGAACACCGCGTGTTGTTCAATGCGTACAATGAACCCAATCTTATGTCAATATCATCTTTGGTTCTCGAGATAATCGAGGTGAAATTCCGGCACGCACATACGCACATACGTACAGTTTTTTTTTTTTTTTTTTTTGTTGGAAATAAGGAAAAAAAGGGAAATTTGATTAACAGACCTAGGGAAAGACTTACGTTTTTAGCTCGCAAGGGCTTAATGTTCCACAAAATCGCCTAGATTTCGTATCTACACGTCACGTGACATTTTGCGCAGTATATACAAGAAAAACCGAGTTGAGCTCAAAGAACTAATCACACGATCGAATAGAATTAATGATATTTCTGTATTGCTTAACGTTCAATCGAATCATCAGTTAAACAAATTTGAATATACCGTCCGAAATTTATAGGACCGTAAGGTACATAGATTAACTTAAATATTATCTAAATTTAAATGTATTTCACTCGGCCTCTTCTTTCAGATACCAGTCGTAGAAGTGTGAGTATATGTACCTATTTACGAGTCTATAATATAATACTTCTTGTACTTACACTTAGTATCTATAGTTATCTTAAAAGGTTTTCTGTTTTTCACTTTTATTTCTTTTTTAAAGCTATTAGGTTCCGTTTGTATTATTAACCTGTAGACATAAGGAGGTACTGATTTTCGTGCTTAATTTCATTCCTTAACACTGCCACATGGAAAACAATTGAAATAATATTGATAGAACTCAAAGTTTATCTCTTCCCCGATCGATGCTCATCGCCTTGAAAATACCCCGACCAACGCCATATCTAAGATTAAATTGATCAAGACTGCTAGCCCGTGGCCGTGTTTGTATATTTTCTATATCCGTTTCGCTATGTTCGGTTTCGGTGTCACTTAGTTTCCTACGTCGATGGAGTAGTCTTCCGTATCGTTTGAGCTCTGCTACATTCTCCGATAGAGATTGACCGCGTTTTCTCTCTTGTCGATCGAGTTCGGCAGCGAGCATACGTACTTCCCAGTCATTGTGATGGACTAGTCGTTCGGGCTCTTCCATTTCGTCTTCATCGTTTATAATGGATGAACTTGATGTTGTACTGGAACTGGAGCTCGAACTCTCTCCGATATCGAGGATTATGTTGTTAGATAACGGTGTTAGATTTCCGGTTACGTTAGAAACCATAACATCGGGCAGGCGAGTCTTACTGGATGAGCTGTTTCTATTAGTGGAATTACGATTAATTCGGGCGGAGGAGCTATTTGCACCAAGTTCTTTACTGGTGCTTGGAGAGTTACAAGGAGCGAATTCACAGTATGGCGGAGGGGATGAGGCAAAGACTGTATCCAGCGAATCGCCACGCTAAAAAGATATACATATGTACATTGCATTAAAAAAAAAAAAGATGAAAAACGATCTTAGACAAAGTGTAAACATACCATAAATAAAAGTTCGCCAGATGACCCAGAACTCTCATGCTCGATCGTTTTGCTGGGCGCTTTGTCATTTTGCGGGAGGCTATTTGTTGCTGCCGATTGATGAGACTGCATTTCGTTGATTTTACATTGCAGACATGATATAATGGCGTCGCGCTTCTTCACTTCCGACTGCATCATCAGGAATTGACTCTCGAATTTAAGATGCATTTCTCTCATTTGTGACGATATGACATTATTGATTCCATTCAGAATTTGACTGAAACATTCATTAGGATCCGGAAAACCTAAACAACGAAATGTGCCATTCTCGTAATAGGTTCAATGTACGTTTTTTTTTTTTTTTTTTTAACAATTACCTTGAACATTGTTATTACCTCTCGGAAGAGCAGGTACGTTTTGTCCATTTAATGGATCGTCTTTGCTCATCAACGACACCGATGACGAAGCTGTAGAAGCAAACTCGATGGGTTCTTTAGAATTCCATGTGCTTCCTGCTCCTGCTCCTGCTTCGCTTTTGTGATCAGCAACAGCGGGCGGGGATAGTAATTGATATTTACATGCATCGTTGGGTAACGTTACAACGGAGGGAAATAAAAAACGTTCGGATTGTGCAGTGCCGTCAGTACTATGATTACTGTCGACAACACTGTTGGCACTTAGTGGTGGGCTAGAAAGAGTCGAATTGAAGGTTACACTCTTCAGCAATTTGCTGTGTCTGGCCACGTACCCTTCGAGTGTTGGTGCTCTTAGTAGCCCCTTGGGATGATCTTGTCGTGGCTTAGGGCTACCATCGCTATTCTTACTTAGTTTTTTTAGAATACTCTTCAGTTTCCGTCGTTCCATAGTCTCATTCGACTCCGGACTGAGCGGTGAACATTCTTGCAGGCACAGAGTTAATTTGTCTTTATCTAATGCTGATGAATTTGCCGCTGGCATTAGATGTGAGTAGATATTCGAAGCATCACTATGACTGCGATACAGTGAATCCGACAATGGAACTTCTAAATTACTTTTGGTATTATCTAAACTAAAGCTACGTGTCTGCAGAGCTTTCTCTAGTTCGGCTAGTTTCTGACGCTCATTAAGTATCTTTAAACGTTTAACAAATGGCAAACCATTGTACTCAGGCGATAAATCAAACACAGAGTTATACAGTTTCGGTTTGCCTCCTAAATTGAACGATTTTATTGCCTGTCTTCGAGCCGCTGAAGCCGATAGTGTTGCAGGTCTTATCGAAATTCGATTACTGCTACCAACAGTTACGGTAGCAATGCTTTCAGCGGAATTATTCTTTTTCGATTTGTATTCGTTCTCGGTGCCACAATTTGTCAGGCTTGTGTAGCTGTTGGAGGGCATTAGGGTCGCAAACTTAAGTTTAGACCACGGTCGTATAGATAGTTCCGTTGTGTGTACTGCAGTTTTGCTTAGTTTTTGGGCACACAGGGTGAGGCTGTTCGATGCCTTGTTGATGTTGTTGGATATTGTCGGTATGATTTTCGACATTTTGTTACGCTCGTGCACATCCGTGGGCTGTTGTTTGGCGGCTATTTCGGTGGTTGTGGGCCTGCTCGTTGATGGCGTGCTATGATCCGTTTCGCCAGATTGTAATTGTTGTATTCTCTGTCTGAAGGAGACTTTCATTGTCGGTTTTATGGGTGGCGGGGCAGTTACACCAACAACACCACTCTCAGTGATGTTTGTTGATAGAACTTCACCTTCGGGAACGCTAGGCGGTATGTGTAGTCCTTCCGACGACTGCCGAATGGATGGTGATAAGACTCCTAGAGATGTAGTTTCATGATGTGCTAAACTTGCCTCTTGAGCTTCCTGTAACAAAATAAATGAATATTTAGTTCAAACATTAACGTAAAGTAAATTTTGATTTCCAGCCAAGGTGATGATTCGATCTTATAAACTAGTGACATAAAATGGTCTCTATTAAACAGAAAGATAAACACACTCAAAAACACAAACAAAAAGAGAAGATGAGATGTAAGTCGCCATCACATCACTCGAAGGCTTTTTATAATCCTTACGATCTTCGGAATGTCTCAGCTCGGCGCATATGTTCTTCTTGCTTCTCGATCGGTATCGTAATCGGCGGGTTAATTAAAATTAAAATGGAAGTATCGTTGGCGTCAAGGATTACATATAAAATAGTCTTTTTTTTTTCTATGGGCTATCCTCAACGATAATTGCATGGGACCGTACGAGAACACATGCAGACAACGGGTATCTTGAAAACAAAATATGAAGAAAGATGATTCACCTTACGGCGGAGGATGAGGAGCAAGTGGCTTTTAATATAACCTCAATATAGCCAGTCGAAGTACATATATCTAATGCTTACATAGGCTTCATCAATTCTCCTATAGAGTTATAGAGTTTTAAGGCAGTGAACAAGAGAAAACACCGGACGTTTGATGGCACTAAAGCCAACTGTTTGAACGAAGTTCAAGAGAATGTCAAGAACAAATTCAAGGATTCAATATAACTCGAATCCTCACGTATGGGTCACCAGTATGATGGACAACTCCACGCAAATCTTACAGTATTCTAAAGTTGAATTCAAGGACTAGTTGACATAAAATCACTCGTGATACGAAGTCAAACTCGATAGAAGCACTGAACATTCCGTCTGGGAACCGAAAGAAATTGCCACCAGCGACTAGGTTGGTTTTTATGTGGATTATTAGGCCTTATAACGTCAGACGTTGTGCGAGCAGAAGGTAACAGGGAGAGGGAGAGGAGGTGCCTATTGACAATCATCATCATTTTCAGTAGCCCACATGTTCCATTTAATGGATCGCGGGGGTAATACACGCACAGAAGATCTCCAGGCCATTTGATCCTCCGCCATCGACTCTAACTTATCAGGCGCTATGGCCAAGCGCACCCAGGCGAGTTTTTGGACTTGATCCAACCACCTCGTCCTGAGTCTGTCAAGCGGTCGTCTGCCTAATGGTATTGCATTCAAGGCACGCTTCGGAAGTCGTGATGATGGCGATATTCGTCTCATATGACTAAACCATCGAAGCATAGCCCTTTCCGTTCGGAGAAGCAGCTGCTCAACATTGAGCTCCCCGCGCACTACCGTGTTTCTCACCCTATCCCGGCATGCATCTCCCACAACAGCACGAAGAAATCTCATTTCGGCAGCTTGTATTCGCGATCTTATTCCTTCGGTCAATACCCACATTTCATGACCGTAGGTGAGAGTTGGAACAAATACCGAATTAAAAACCGCTGACTTGGCTTTGACACTAAGCTCTCGCTTCCTGATTACAGATTTTCCAAGTTGTTTCAAAATTGACCCAGCTTGGCCAATCCTGCAGGAAAGCTCAGTATTACTCCTCCCATCACTCGTGAAGAAGACCCCGATATACTTACACTTCTCCACCTGCTTCAATGGCACTCCACTAACACGTAGAGCGCATTGGACAGGTTAGGTTAGGTTAATGTGGTAGGCATAAGCCACACGTAGGACGAAGTCGGGCCATTGTGACACCACCTGGATCAAGTTACCCTGATCCGTTACCTGAGAACCAACCGGTGCTTCTAATGAAGCGATGGAGTTGAGCTATCTTTTGGTTTGCTAGCTCACTTAGATTGTCAAGGAAGGGCGCGCCGAGGTAGATCCTCCTGCGATTCGCAAAAGAGGGACATGAGCAGAGGAGGTGGTGTATTGATTCCTCCTCCTCCTCGTCCATGCATCCGCGACAGAAGTCATTGGAGGGTAGCCCTAATCTGGCGGCGTGTTTTCCGATGATGCAGTGACCTGTAATGACACCCACTAGAGTACTTAAAGTTGCCCTTTTGGTTGCCACTGGATCCCTGGTTCGTCCTAGGCTTAACTTAGGCACAATTGTTTGGTGATAAAGTCAATACTGCTCTCATTCCATTGGAGGTTGGTCTCCTCTATGGTTTGAAGTCTTATCATGTGCTTTACCGTATTTACTTGAGAGCACCGTGGCGCAGTGGGTAGTGTGTTGGCCTCTGACGCCGATGACACGGGATCGAATTCTCCATGTCATCCAACGTGTTTTTCACGGTGTTTCTCCTCAGCGGGATTCTGACAAAACCTCCTATAGTAAAACTGTCATGAAAAGCTTCTCGAAATTCGCCGTTCGGAACCGGCAATAAACTGTAGGTCCCTTTCAGCTATGGGAAAATGAAATCACACACAACATGGGTGATTGAGAGAAGCTCGGCTCAGGTCCTTCATGGACTGTAACGCCATCATACATACATTTACCGTACTTATTGGTGTATCTATGTACCCGAGGGTAGGTAGGCTGAGTGTGTTTGATCCTAACTTTGCGAGTTCGTCGGCCGCGCAGTTTCCTGGAATATCCTGCCTGATACACACTGCAGTGATTTGGGAGTCTGAAAGATAGGTTGAGGTTAAGTTCCTTGGAGAAGACCCCACTACCTACACCCGACTCCATCTTAGAGCCATCGGAGCCGTACCCAGGATATCAAGAGAAGAAGTAGTCGAAGCGTGTATGAAGGTTAGTGATAGAAAGGCTCCGGGCCTGGATAGAATTCCAAATAAAGCCCTAAAAGTCGCTATTAACCCTCGACCCAAACTGTTTGCCGATATGTTCAACACCTGTCTTCAGGAAGGAGTTTTCCCTAAATCCTGGAAGCGCTAACGACTAGGCTTACTGCCGAAAGGAAAAGGGAGCCCAAACGATCCGTCGTCTTATCGTCCTCTTTGTCTACTCGACACTGTCGGAAAAGTCCTGGAGGGAATAATTTACAATAGGCTTTTGTCAGCTATCAATACAGCAGGAGGGCTATCAGAGCACCAACACGGTTTTCGCAAGTCACGCTCTACGATAGATGCAATAAATGCGGTAATATCGAGAGCTCAAACCGCGATAGAAGGCAGACGTTGGAAGGGTGGTACAAAAAAATACTGCGCTGTTATAACCCTCTATGTGAAAAACGCATTTAATTCGGCGAGCTGGGAACGCATTATGAGAAGTCTCTATCGGATTGAAATACCGGACTATCTCTGCAAAATAATAAGGAGCTACTATGTAGACAGAGTCCTCTTCTATGACACTGACGAAGGAACTAAGACCTACGTAGTAACTAGTGGAGTCCCACAAGGTTCGGTCTTAGGCCCCTTGCTGTGGAACGTTATGTACGATGGAATTCTACGCTTACCGACTTCCAGCGAAGCATACATCATTGGCTTTGCGGATGACATCGCGGTGGTGGTGGTAGCAAAAACTACAGAAGAAGTTGTACTCCACTGCAATGAAACAATAGAAATGGTACGTCGTTGGCTAACTGACGCTGGTCTGCGACTTGCTGAACACAAAACCGAAGCGGTGCTAGTTACAAGCAGGAAAGTCCGTGAAACGATATCGATTAGAGTCGGGCGGCACGAAGTAGTCTCACAACCCTTCATTAAGTACTTAGGGGTGATTATCGACGCGCGGCTAAGTTTCAAACACCACCTTGAATATGCATCCAAAAAATAGTCGAACGCTATAAACGCACTTTCAAGGCTAATGAGTAATATTGGGGGCCCAAAACAGAATAAAAGACTACTAATAGCAAGAGCTGCCGATTCAATAAATATGTACGCAGCAGAAATATGGGCAAACGCCGCGAAAGTCAAGTCCTACGCGCGTGGAGTTAAATCCGTCCTCCGACTCAGCGCACTTAGGGTCGCCAGTGCATTTCGAACGGTTTCAAACGATGCTATTCTTGTCGTATCCTCATTGCTACCTATCGACTTGCTAGCTGATGAGATGAAAAGACTTAGAAGTAAACGAGTTCGAAACGGCCGGGTAAACGACCGTTCCACTGGCAACAACAGTGGAACGAATCCGTAAAGGGAAGATGGACACATCGTCTTATACCAGAAATCAAGGTATGGGTAAAACGTGACCACGGTGAAACAAATTACTACTTAACTCAGTTTCTGACGGGACACGGATGCTTCAGAGAATACCTCTTCAAGCGCAAACACGAAGTTGCCCCTTACTGCCCACATTGCGAACATGTTCTAGAAAACGTGGAACATGTGCTTTTGCATTGTCCACGATACACAAGGGAGAGGATCGTTCTTCAAGAACAGTTTGGGGAGAGGCTCACTCCTGAGAATATTATAAGTTACATGCTCCAGAACGATGAAAACTGGAACATCGTAAGTAATGTGGCGGTACGCATAATGAGCGACCTTAGGCGCCTAGAGCATCAACGTAACGCAAACACCAGAGCTTCAAACGAGAGTAATGCCTATAAGGCTAACCAGCCCCGCGAAGTAGTACCTAACGGCAGTTCCGCGGGGAGAGTGGTTGGAAGTGTGCAGGGTGTGGTTTAGCACGTTGGCGCATTCCTGACATCTTTAGCCAGGCCTGCGAATCGTGCATGCCTGTAGCCCGGGCTACTGGTATCTATGAAGATTCCACATTCTTTGGCGCAACAAAAAAAAAAAAAAAAATCTTAGAGCCATCGGTATAGAGGGAGATCGAGTCCTTTGGTATTACTTTCCCTTCAGTCCATTCCTCCCTGGATGGAAAGACAACTTCGAAGTTCCTAGTGAACAGATTCTGCGGGATGATGTAGTCCGTGTCCACGGGTACTTTGAAGTGGTTTAGAATGGTAGTATGGCCTTTTTGAGACGTAAGCCATTTTTTTTTAAGCTCCTCATCCTTAGAGCCGCGCAGGCAGCAACTTGCTTGCTGAAAAGATTCAAGGGTGGAAGATATAATAGAATGTTTAGGGCCTCCCTGGAGGTTGATCTGATCGCTCCGTTTATGTATAAGCAGGCCGATCTTTGTACCTTCCCCAGAAGGCTTCGATTGACAACGCCATGCAGGAGGATGGGCCTTATAACTGCTGTGAAGAGCCAGTGCGTAATGCTTGATTGGAGACCTCACTTCCTGCCCACCACTTTCAACACATTAGACAGGTGTTCTGGAAATAACCATAACCTCGGATTTGACCATGTGCCTATTGACATTGGTCTTAAATATCTGCATATTGTATTGAGGGGGGGAAGACCGAACGAGGTAGCGCGTTCCACATTCGTGCGGTTCCGTTGAAGAAAGAATCTCTATGTTTGACCGAATAGAGACCGAAAACGGGCTTCAAAGTGAACTCGTGGGTGCAACTGGCTATTTCGTCAGACCACTTATGATGAAAGTAACGATAAAACAATGAAAGGCAGGAGACATTCCTGCGACGATCTAGCGAGTGTAATGAATTTGTGATGCTGGAATCACCCAATAGTTTTATCGCGCGATTCTGTACTCGGTTCAGTAAGTGCAATGAGGTATTGGATGCGCCAGGCCAGATATGAGCGTTGAACTCGAACTTATAAATTGTAGCCAGATCGGTGAGTGCGAAGAATTTCTTGCATCTGTATAGGGAACCTAGGCATTTCGCGGCATTCTTAGCCACACCAAATATGTGATCGTTCCAATAAAGGTTGTCACTAAACACCCTAATACACAGTGCTTACGCTTTAACGACAGAAGACAGCATTGTGTTGTGGAAGCATTCAATCCGTTGGATTATGCTCTCGCCATCGGAATTTAATGAGCTTAACATACGCTGCCGCTCACTATCTACAGCCGAAGTGCAGGGTCGTAAAGAAGTGAACGAATATGAGAAGCGAAGTTACTGTCGTCAGTGAATGAGTGAATTGGATTAGAAGTAACAGACAAGAGATCATTTA
This sequence comes from Eumerus sabulonum, assembly GCA_951905685.1. Classification (NCBI taxonomy): domain Eukaryota; kingdom Metazoa; phylum Arthropoda; class Insecta; order Diptera; family Syrphidae; genus Eumerus; species Eumerus sabulonum. Next base: position 20,843,350 of record OX645062.1, on the reverse strand, counting down.
TAAAAATGAGAAAGAGTGTTGGAGACAAGACGGAGCCCTGGGGAATACCAGCATTTAAGAAATTGATTTGAGATTTGAATCTGTCCAAAACAATTTGAAAGGTAGCTTCTAATCCATTGAAGAAGAGACTAATTGATCCCGAAAACACGCATTTTCGACCAAAGGGCTTCATGCCAAACACTGTCAAATGCTTTCGAAGTGTCCAGTGCAACTATTTTGCTTTCACCTGCTTGATGAAGCGAGCGATTCCACTTTTCGGCGAGATATATATGTATGCCATCAAATCACCAGTGGATCTGTTACTGCGGAAACCGTACAGAGTTTCCGTGATTCAAGATATTTCATAAGCTGACGGTTAGTCAGCGTTTCCATGACCTTGGAAAGAAGGAAGGTTAGTGCAATGGGCCGGTAGTTGGAGGGAGTAGGTGATTCGCCTTTTTTGGGTATAGGCTGGACAAATGCTGTTTTCCCCCTACTCGGAAAGAGCCCAGAGGAGTGGCAAAGGTGAAAAAGCTTACGCAGTGGTTTTGCCAGCGTAGAAGAACACCTCTTCAGAATTGTTGGGGGACCAGCGGATTTGTGTATGTCAAGTTCTTTAAGAACCCTTGCAACTGTACGGGTACGGAAGTAAATTTGTCCCATGGTGGAATTAACGTACTCCAGAGCAGGTGGTGACAAAGACAATTTTGGGATAGAAAGATGATTTGGGAAGTGGGCAGCAAGCAGATTGGCTTTGTCTGAGGGCTTGACAGCTGTAACGCTTTTGTGAATAAGCATGGGTATGGACGACGAGACGGAGTTCTTGATGTTTTTGACGAAAGATCAAAAACTTCTGCTACCTTTGGGACATTGTAGAATTTCATGCCTCAGTTTTTGGTCGTGTAAAAATTTGGCTTGTCGAATGTGGGAGTTGCAATCATTTCTGGCTTTTGTACATCTTTTTCGGTTTTCCTCAGTGGTGTTTGCCTTATAATTCCGAAAGCTTATCTCTCTCAACCTAATAACCTCTTTGCAGCTTAAGTCAAAACACCCATTATCCTTCGGCTTAATACTTTTTATCCTGTTCGGGGTAAAATTGGTTATGCCAATATGGATAATGTTTGCGATCATATCAGCTGCGGCGTCCACGTCGTTGTCGAGGAAGCACAACGATCAGTTAAAGCTCCGAAAGAAGTTGTTAAGGCCGCACCAATTAGCTTTCTTATATACCAATATTATTCTTTTGGAAGCTTTTTCGTTAACTGTGTAGAATGAATATGGGAATTTAGCTTATAGGACCTAGTGATCAGACGAGCCTAGAGGAGATAATACATACATCCCAAGTGTATTTATCAGGTTGAGAGGTTAGAGAGGCAAGAAGTCCAGGGTGTTTACCTTTGTCTGGATATAGGAATAAGCTACATCAAACCATGTATCAATAATTTGGCTGCATTGCCGCTCAGCCATTCAGAAAGTAGCCGAAACCACCTTAGGGTACCTACCACCCGTGGTATGATGGCGAGTGTGAGCAGAAAAAGGCAGCAACTGACGAGGCATACCAAAAGGCGCTGCAGAGGAAAACCAGGGCAGCGCAAGAACAGTACCGAGCCGGAAGAAGGGAGGAGAAAAAACTACTGCGACGAAAGAAAATAATCTTCGCAGCCTCCCAGCTCAAGGATATCGAGGAGTCTAGGGATAAGCATAAAACACGAGCCTTTTACAAGAAAGCCAAGGGCCTTGCAGGAGGCTTCAAAAAGGGCACCCAAGCTCTTCGAAACTGCGAGGGTAATCTTGTCACCGACCCGCAGGGAATAGCGGATGTGGTGTAGCAGCATTTCCAATAGCTGCTTAACGAGCATGACCAAGAGAGAGTGGTAGGGACGGAGGAAATCCAAACTCCAGCCGCTGAAGTAGTCCTCCCACCCAGCATCGAAGAAGTCGGCACAGCTATTCAGAAGCTGAAGAATAACAAGGCCGCAAGCTCAGATGGCTTGCCATCAGAGCTCTTCAAGGCTGGCGGCAATGTTCTGGTAGGGAAAATGCACCAGATCATCTGCAGAATTTGGGAAGATGAAAGCATGCCCAGCTCCATCGATCCTACCTCTTGCAAGAACTATATGGACAGGATCTTGTATGTCGCATACAAGATCCTGTCCAGCGTATTGTGTGAACGTCTAAAGCCATTTTGCACCGCACTAATCGGCAGCTGCCAGTGCGGCTTCCGGCCTGGCAAATCGACTATAGACCAAATGTTCACACTTCGACAAATCCTGGAAAAGACCAACGAGTTTCGAATCGATACACACCATCTTTTCATCTTTCAAAGCCGCATACGAAAGCATTCATCGTGAAGGACTGTTTGGTGCGATGACCGAATTCGGGATTCCGGGAAAACTGATCCAGTTAAAATACCACGCTAAAAAATACGCTATGCACCGTGCAACTCGGCTCCAGAACTTCGAAACCGTATGAAACATGCACCGGATTTCTGCAAGGAGATGCGCTGTCATGTGTCTTCTTCAACCTGGTGCTGGAGCAGATAGTGCGACGGGCAGGCGTCAACTGGAAAGGCACTATCTTCTACAAGTCCGTCCAGCTGCTAGGGTACGCGGATGATATCGACATCATCGCGTGTTCTCGCCGCATTGTGGAAGCATTCACCGCGATTGAAGAACAGGCGAAACGAGTTGGTCTTGAGGTCAATGAGGCAAAACGAAGTACATGCTGTCAAGCAAAAACCAATCCGTCGCTCACCACCTGGGACAAAATATAACAATTGGCAGCTGCAATTTCGAGGTAGTTAAGGAGTTTGTCTACCTCGGGGCACACGTAAATTCCACAAATGATACCACAGTGGAGATCCGGCATAGAATCGCCCTTGGCAACCGCTACTACTTCGGCTTGTCCAAACAACTGGGGTCAACACTCCTCACTCGAAAAACCAAAGTCATGCTTTACAAAACGCTCATACTGCCAGTCTTGCTGTACGGAGCCGAAAGCTGGACGATAGGCAGGACAGCGGAGCTGATTTTGGGTTCTTTCGATAGAAAAATTCTGCGCCGGATATTTGGTCCTGTCTGTGAGGAAGGTGAATGGAGAAGAAGACACACCCGCCGAGCTGTACAAAGATGTGGATGTAGTCTGGAAGGCAAAGATCCGTCGACTACACTGGCTCGGTCACATCGAGCGCGTGGACATCAACGCTCCAGCTAAGAGGGTCTTGGACTTCGAGCCTCCTGGTTCGAGAAGAAGAGAAAGACCGAACCTGAGGTATAAAGACCAAGTAATCGCGGATGTAAGACATCTTGGTCTTGATAACTGGAAGCAGCGTGCCCGGGACCGTCAAGGATGGAAGGCAGCTTAGCTCAGGCTCAGATCCTCCACGGATCGATGGCCTGATAAGTAAGTAGGTAAGTAATATCTATCTATAAAAATCCTAGGACAAAACAACTTTTATTTCTTTTATAGTCTGGCATCGTAGTCGCAATAGCAAGGGCCAAGTTCATTTCAGTGCAAAATGTGTATGAGAATAAAATAGATGCACAAAAGGCGTAATGTAATGCTGGATGGAACTTTCAAGTGCACAAAGCACAGAGCCAGCAAAATTTATGATTTTTCAGATTTTTTGAAAATGAAGATGTTAGGATGGAAGTTAGTATTTATGTACAATAGGGAAAAGAATATGTGCAATTGAATGAATTCAACTGAAATGATAGCTGATGAAATTCAGTATAATTACCGTTATTAAGGACTCTTTAGCATGTAATTCATTTTTAGCCTTCAATTGCTGTAACCTTTGCAAAATTGGCGGCCCATCGATCACCTCCTGATCTGGTTCTTCTTGTATAGATTCCTGTGGTGACAACGTAGATGTTACATTTGAGTGAGGTGGAGATTTCTGTGGTGGTGTGGACTTAACTTCTCGCTCTTCGCGATCCTAGTGCAAAACACATAAGAACACATACAAAACTACTTTAGGAGTGGGGTAGACGACATTAAATAAGGGTACTTGCAAATAAAATAAAATTAAATATTTTCATTAAAAAAAAATAAATGCAATTAACGGTCACAACAAAATTATATCAAAACGGCTTCCTGGTGACGTTCTCAAAAAAACTAATAAAGTAAGATTTCAGAGTAAGCTGTCGAAGCGCTGCATGCATATTCACAGCATACAAATATACGTACCACCATCCTACACATTACTTACTTTATAAAAACGAAAATTTCAAAATATGAATATTCATAATTCTGAGCCTTATAGTAGGGGAGCCCAAGCGGGGATTTTGCGCGTTACTCGAGCGCGTCAGAAAATCATATGGGGAGAAAGCTTGCACCCTGTAATGTACCCCTACCAAATATGAGCCCTTAATATAGGGGGGTGCATTGAGGGCAGCCCGTCAGATTAGTAAAAAAAAATCGATCCTCGGAAAAACTCGAGCGCGCCAGATTAAGAACAGGTAAGTTAAGTACAAAAACTCCTCACTCGAAAGACCAAAGTCATGCTTTACAAAACGCTCATTCTGCCAGTCTTGCTGTACGGAGCCGAAAGCTGGACGATAAGCAGGACAGCGGAGCTGATTTTGGGTTCTTTCGAAAGAAAAATTCTGCGCCGGATATTTGGTCCTGTCTGTGAGGAAGGTGAATGGAGAAGAAGACACAACCGCGAACTCTACGAGCTGTACCAAGATGTGGATGTAGTCCGGAAGGCAAGGAGCCGTCGACTACACAGGCTCGGCCACATCGAGCGCATGGACATCAACGCTCCAGCTAAGAGGGTCTTCGACTCCGAGCCTCCTGGTTCGAGAAGAAGAGGAAGACCGAACCTCCGGTATAAAGACCAAGTAATCGCGGATGTAAGACATCTTGGTCTTGACAACTGGAAGCAGCGTGCCCGGGACCGTCAAGGATGGAAGGCAGCTATAGCTCAGGCTCAGATCCTCCATGGATCGCAGGCCTGATAAGTAAGTAAGTAAGTAAGTTAAGTACATGTGAGGGAGTGAGCGAGCAAACAGAGATACGGACGGATACAAAGCTGACGACCCCTACAAACGACTAACGAACTTGAGAGTCTGCACCTGGAATGTGAGGTACTTTAACAGACCGGGTGCAGGCGATCAATTAGAGCAAACCCTCAACTGCTATAAAGCAGATATAGCCGCACTCCAAGAAGTGCGATGGGATGGACTAGAGAAAAAACCGATGAAAAACTGCGACATCTACTACGGGAACTGCTACAAGAAGAACAAACAGCGCCTTTTCGGGTGCGGATTCGTTATTAGAGGAAGACTCCGACAAAAAGTCTTAAGCTTCCGAGACATAAGCGAAAGCCTCATAACAATCCGCATCAAAGCTAAATTTGGAAACATTAGCTTAATACGCGCTCACGCCCCAACGGAAGAAAAGGACGATCGACTCAAAGAAGAATTCTACGATCTCCTAGACAGAACATATGCCCAATGTCCCAGCTACGACACAAAAATAGTCCTAGGAGATTTTAATGCAAAACTGGGCAAGGAGGACATATTTGAGTCGATCATAGGAAAGCATAGCCTTCATAGCACCACCGCCTTGTCCTTGTAGCAAGCACGCGATTCCCCCATCTCAACGTCCACAAGGGTACCTGGCGGTCTTGTGATCAATCGATCGAGCGATCGACGCCAGACACTCCTCCTGTATTCTCGACGTACGAACCTTCCGAGGGGCCAACATCGACTCGGACCACTACCTTGTTGTAGCCAAGGTACGAATGAGGATATCAAGAATGCTTAGGGGTCGAGTAGGACAACGTAAGTTTGACGTTGGAAAGCTACAATCGCAAGAGACTGCCATAATCTTTGCCGATCGTGTCTCCTCAAAGTTCTCTCAAAATCCGCCCAGAGCAGCACAAACAATAGAGCAGGAATGGGCTCATTGCCAGAGCGCCGTCAGAGATGCTGCCTCAGAGGAGCTGGATTTCAAACAGCCACTACCTAGAAACCCCTGGTTCGATGAACAATGCGAACAAGCCCATGCTGCAAAACAAGAGGCATATAAAGCCATGCTGCAACGACGGACGAGAGCTGCTCGCGAAATCTATGAGCAGAAGAGAAGAGAGGGACACACGCTTTTCAGAAGAAAGAAGAGAAAGCACGGAAAGCGTGAGATCGAGGAGATGGAGAGATGCTTCCGCAGGAATGACGCCCGTACGTTTACAACAAGGTAAAACGAACATGCCATGGCTACAAAGCCAGAGTGGCGGCTTGCAGGGATGAAAATGGAGAACTGGTAGTAGAGTCGCAGTCGATGCTGAGGATTTGGAAAGACCACTTCTGCAGACTGTATAACGGCGATGATAGACAAGATACCGCTGTCAGGCAAAACGAGCCATTCGCGATGGACCACGAAGTAACAGAATTCGGTCCACCCGACCTAGACGAAGTCAAAATAGCGATATCAAGACATAAGTCTAATAAAGCCGCTGGCGCAGACGGCCTGTCTGCTGAGCTTTTTAAGGCGGCTGGAGATGAGCTGGTAAGGTGCATGCACCATCTCATCTGCAAGGTATGGTCGGAGGAAAGCATGCCCGACGAATGGAATCTCAGCATCGTTTGCCCGGTCCATAAGAAAGGAGACCCCTATAACTGCGCCAACTACAGGGGAAAAAGTCTCCTTAACATCGCATATAAGATCTTCTCTACCGTATTGTGTGAACGCCTGAAACCGTTTGTGGATAACCTGATCGGCTCTTATCAGTGTGGTTTCAGGCCAGGTAAATCCACAATAGACCAAATATTTACGCTACGGCAGATCTTGGAGAAGACCCAGGAATACCAAATCGACACTCATTACCTCTTCGTCGATTTCAAGGCCGTGTATGACAGCGTATATAGAGACGAGCTGTACAAAGCCATGTCTAGTTTTAACTTCCCTGTCAAACTCGTCCGACTGTGCAGGATGACAATGCAGAATTCTCGCTGCTCCATTAAGGTCGGTAATGAGCAAACCGAGACCTTTGATGTTAAAAAAGGATTTAGGCAGGGCGACGCGCTGTCGTGCAACTTTTTCAACATCGTGCTTGAAAAGATCGTGCAAGAGTCACTGGCCAACACAAGAGGTACGATTTATTTCAAGTCTACGCAATTGCTTGCGTACGCCGACGATATTGACGTAATTGGACGAAAACAGCAAGACGTCAATGAGGCTTTCGTGAGCATTGAGGTAGAAGCGGCTAAGATGGGTCTCAAGGTTAATGAGGGTAAAACCAAATATCTGCTTTCATCTAAAAGAGACGGACAACACCGACGTATTGGCCAGAACGTCACCATGGGCGGATATAACTTTAAAGTGGTCAAGGAATTCGTCTACCTTGGCTCACTGATGACCAGCGACAACAACACCAGCGCTGAGATAAAACGCACTCTTGCCAACCGCTGTTTCTTTGGGCTCAAGCGGCAATTGAGAAGTAGAGCCCCCTCTCGGAAAACCAAGGTGACACTATATAAGACCTTGGTCTTCCCAGTCCTCCTTTACGGCGCAGAGGCTTGGACCTTAACAAAAGCGGATGAAGATGCCCTTGGTCGTTTCGAGAGGAAAATTCTGCGCACTATCTACGGTCCTGTTTGTTCAAACGGTGTATGGAGGAGAAGATATAACGAAGAACTGTACGGGTTGTACAGCGACGTCGGCCTGGTACGACGTCTACGGATACAGCGTCTAAGGTGGCAAGGCCATGTAGAGCGCATGGAAGATACACTCCGACCCGAAAAGTCTTCGAATCCACTCCGGAAGGAAGGCGCGGCAGAGGACGGCCGCCTCAGCGGTGGTGCATGCAGGTGGAAAGAGACCTCGACCAAGTGGGCGTGCGGCACTGGAAACAGCTGGCCAAAGACCGTGCCGGCTGGAGACGCTTGTTGGTTGAGGCCCAGGTTCACCACGGACTGTAGCGCCACCTAAGTAAGTAAGTAAGTTAAGTACATCCTGAAAAGTGTGTATATCAATAATCTGACAATTTGAGAGTGGCATAAGGAAATGGGGGAGTCGCAAGGTTGTAAAAAAAAAACAGGTCATCTCGAATTACTCGAGCGCGATTAAATTTTTCTTTATTTTGAAGGGAATTCTATCAGGATTACGAAAAACATATAATCTGACGGTTTTCATGGGGCGATATAGCTCTTTCCCAGTGTCTAACATTCAAAGTTTTTTAAATTGTCAGAATGACAATACTCCTTTACATAATTGTCAGATTATCATTTAGGGGGACTCTGACATCGAGTTGAACCCACAGTAGTAAAATCTGACGCGCTCGAGTATTTCAAGTTAACGATTTTTCTTAACATTTTCAAAAATCAGTCATAAGTGTAGGCCACGTCCAAATCGTCAGTTTTTTTTAAATCGAACCCTGTTTTGAGTTCACTAAACGTCCCCTTCCAATATCTGACACGCTCGAATAACTTCTCAGCCACCCACCACTATCTAATCGTCAGATTAATATCTATCGGTTATCAGAAAGACGAAGCGCGTATACTTTATTAATATCTGACGCGCTCGAGTATTTCCATGTGACTGTTTTTTTTTTTTACAATTTTAAAAATTTTTACTCTTGCTCTTTTCCCCACTAAAATGTAAAACTTAACATAAAATTTTTCGTTTGAGAACCTAATCTTCACAATCCAATAGGTCCCCATGACGCTCCAGTAACTGCAAATTTAGCATCCCGGGCTCCCCTACTATTATAAGTGGTACTAAGGCATGTCAAAAAGCACCGACCATTTACAGCACACATGTAAAGCTTAGCATGTTGTTTAGAACAACAGTGTTTAAGGCCTCTTTACTTCTAGATTTTATTTAATCAAGTCTTTAGATCCACTATTTAGAATGGCGTATATCAATTTTTTTTTTCATGCTTGAATTAATGATAAGCTTTGATCAATATATTGTTAAGTAATGAATTTACTTTACTCTTAGTACAGTAATCTCTGGAGACGACAAAGTAATTTCAATTGTTGCGGGTAGGTATCTTTTGAAATTTATATAAGAGTGTTATAAGAGCCGATCATTTAGGTGGCCATGGTGCAGTAGTTAACATCATCGACCGTCGAGCGAAAGGTTTATAGTTCAAAGTCGTTTCATAGCCAAGAAAAAGCAATTCCTACACGGAAAAAAACTGCGCAATGCAGTTGTGAATGGGAAGTGATCAAACGTACTGCTGCAGGCATAATACTCACAGTATATCTTCTTCTTCTTAGTGGGCGCTACAGTTCGGGGTGTACCTGGGCCTCAACCAACATGCCCCTCCATCTAGCACGATCTTTCGCTAGCCATTTCCATTGCCGCACACACAGTTGGCTGAGGTCCCCTTTTACCTGTGTGCGCCATCTTAAGGGCGGCCGTCCTCTGCTTCTTCGTCCGTCGGGGTTGGATTCAAAGACTCTCCGGGCTGGAGCTGTGATGTCCATTCGCTCTACATGGTCCAGCCATCTTAGGCGTTGAATTCGTAGAAGCCTGACTAGGCTCATGTCGCTGTACAGCCCGTAAAGTTCGTGGTTGAATCTTCTCCTCCATCCCCCGTCTGCGTTTATAGGCCCGAAAATCACGCGCAAAATCTTCCTCTCGAACCGACCAAGGGCCTCCTCATCCGCTTTTGATAGTGTCCATGCTTCTGCGCCGTACAACAGGACCGGGATGATAAGGGTCTTATATAGAGTCAACTTTGTCGTTCGGGAGAGGGCTCTATTACTCAGTTGCCTCCTGAGCCCAAAGAAACAGCGATTGGCAAAAGTGAGTCTGCGTTTGATTTCGGAACTGATGTCGTTGTTCCAGGTCACTGCGGAGCCAAGGTAGACGAAGTCTTTAACTACCTCGAACTTATATCTGCCAATACAAACGTTCTGGCCAAGACGTCGGTGGTGGGCGTCCTTTTTTGATGACAACATATATTTAGTTTTGCCCTAGTTCACCGCCAGACCAACTTTTGCCGCCTCGATCTCAATACTCGCAAACGCCTCATTGACATCTCGCTGTGATCTACCTATTATGTCAATATCGTCGGCGTATGCAAGGAGTTGCGAGGATCTGAAATATATTGTGCCTCTTGTATTGGTCAGTGATTTTTGCACAATCATTTCCAATATGATGTTGAAGAAATCACACGACAGCGCATCGCCCTGCCTAAATCCTTTTTTGACATCAAAACTATCGGTAAGGTGTTCACCGATTCGGATGGAGCAGCGAGCATTGTCCAAAGTCATCCTGCATAGTCTGACGAGTTCAGAAGGTATGTCAAAGGTAGACATAGCGTTGTATAGCTCGTCTCTAATTACGCTGTCGTATGCGGCTTTGAAGTCGACAAATAGGTGGTGAGTGTCGACTTGAAATTCATTGGTTTTCTCCAGTATCTGCCGTAGTGTGAAGATTTGGTCGATGGTGGACTTCCCTGGTCTGAATCCGCACTGATAAGGACCTATCAGCTTATTTACAAAAGGCTTCAGACGTTCACACAAATCGGCAGAGAAGATTTTGTAGGCGATGTTAAGGAGACTTATTCCTCTATAGTTGGCCCAATCAGAGGGGTCTCCTTTCTTGTGGATCGGGCATAAGATGCTGAGACTCCACTCCTCGGGCATGCTCCTCTGACCATATCTCACAGATCAGCTGGTACATGCTCCTAACCAGGTCATCCCCAGCTGCCTTGAAGAGCTCAGCAGACAGTCCGTCTGCGCCAACAGCTTTATTTGACTTGAGTTACGATATGACAATCTTAACTTCGTCGAGGTCTACTTACTTACTTATCAGGCCTGCGATCCATGGAGGATCTGAGCCTGAGCTATAGCTGCCTTCCATCCTTGACGGTCCCGGGCACGCTGCTTCCAGTTGTCAAGACCAAGATGTCTTACATCCGCGATTACTTGGTCTTTATACCGGAGGTTCGGTCTTCCTCTTCTTCTCGAACCAGGAGGCTCGGAGTCGAAGACCCTCTTAGCTGGAGCGTTGATGTCCATGCGCTCGATGTGGCCGAGCCAGTGTAGTCGACGGGTCCTTGCCTTCCGGACTACATCCACATCTTGGTACAGCTCGTAGAGTTCGCGGTTGTGTCTTCTTCTCCATTCACCTTCCTCACAGACAGGACCAAATATCCGGCGCAGAATTTTTCTTTCGAAAGAACCCAAAATCAGCTCCGCTGTCCTGCTTATCGTCCAGCTTTCGGCTCCGTACAGCAAGACTGGCAGAATGAGCGTTTTGTAAGGCATGACTTTGGTCTTTCGAGTGAGGAGTTTTGACCCCAGTTGTTTGGACAAGCCGAAGTAGCAGCGGTTGCCAAGGGCGATTCTACGCCGGATCTCCACTGTGGTGTCATTTGTGGAGTTTACGTTTGCCCCGAGGTAGACAAACTCCTTAACTACCTCGAAATTGTAGCTGTCAATTGTTATGTTTTGTCCCAGGTGGTGAGCGACGGATTGGTTTTTGCTTGACAGCATGTATTTCGTTTTGTCCTCATTGATCTTAAGACCAATTCGTTTCGCCTGTTCTTCAATCGCCGTGAATGCTTCCACAATGCCACGGCGAGAACACGCGATGATGTCGATATCATCCGCGTATCCTAGCAGCTGGATGGACTTGTAAAAGATAGTGCCTTCCCTGTTGACGCCTGCCCGTCGCACTATCTGCTCCAGCACCAGGTTGAAGAAGTCACATGACAGCGCATCTCCTTGCCGAAATCCGGTGCATGTTTCGAATGGTTCCGAGGTCCTAGAACCGAGTTGCACGGTGCATCGCGTGTTTTTTAGCGTGGCGCGACACAACTGGATCAGTTTTACCGGGATCCCGAATTCGGCCATCGCCCCAAACAGTGCTTCACGATGTATGCTGTCGTATGCGGCTTTGAAATCGATGAAAAGATGGTGTGTATCGATTTGAAACTCGTTGGTCTTTTCCAGGATTTGGCGTAGTGTGAAAATTTGGTCTATAGTTGATTTGCCGGGCCGGAAGCCGCGCTGGTAGCTGCCGATTAGTGCGGTGCAAAATGGTTTTAGACGTTCACACAATACGCTGGACAGGATCTTGTATGCGACATTGAGCAGGGATATACCTCTATAGTTCTTGCAAGAGGTAGGATCGCCTTTTTTGTGGATGGGGCATATAGAGCTGGTATTCCAGTCGTCGGGCATGCTCTCATCCTCCCAAATTCTGCAGATGATCTGGTGCATGCTCCCTACCAGAACATCGCCGCCAGCTTTGAAGAGCTCTGATGGCAAGCCATCTGTGCCTGCGGCCTTGTTGTTCTTCAGCTTCTGAATAGCTGTGCCGACTTCTTCTATGCTGGGTGGGAGGACTACTTCAGCGGCTGGAGTTGGGATTTCCTCAGTCCCTACCACTCTCTCTTGGTCATGCTCGTTAAGCAGCTGCTGGAAGTGCTGCTTAAATACATCCACTATTCCCTGCGGGTCGGTGACAAGATTACCCTCGCAGTTTCGAAGAGCCAGGGTGCCCTTTTTGAAGCCTCCTGCAAGGCCTTTGGCTTTCTTGTAAAAGGCTCGTATTTTATGTCTATCCCTAGACTCCTCGATATCCTTGAGCTGGGAGGCTGCGAAGATTCTTTTCTTTTGTCGCAGTAGTTTCTTCTCCTCCCTTCTTCTGGCTCGGTACTCTTCTCGCGCTGCCCTGGTTTTCCTCTGCAGCGCCTTTTGGTACGCCTCGTCGGTTGCTGCCTTTTTCTGCTCACACTCGCCATCATACCACGGGTTTCTTGTCGGGGGTGGTAGGTATCCTAAGGTGGTTTCGGCTACTTCCTGAATGGCTGAGCGGCAATGCAGCCACATATTATTGGCATTTGTGTTCGACGTAGGCATACCGTAGAGTCTTTCGCTCAGCTGCTCCCTGTAGACTCTGGCAACCTCCGGTGTGTTCAGGCGCCCAATGTCGAACCTCCTCCTGATGGGCTGGTGCAGCTTTCTGACATTGGACAGTCGAGCTCTGAATCTTGCTGCTACGAGGAAGTGGTCAGAGTCGACATTTGCCCCTCTGAATGTTCGCACATCCAGGATGTTTGACGCGTGCCTTGCGTCAATGAGCACATGGTCGATTTGGTTGGCGGTTCGACCGTCCGGAGATCGCCAGGTTGCTGTGTGGATTCGCTTGCGAGGGAATCTTGTGCTACTTATCACCGCATTACGAGCTGTCGCAAAGTCAGCGAGTCGGAAGCCGTTATCTGTTGTTGTATCGTGGAGGCTGTGCTTTCCGATCACTCCGCCAAGGGTGTTTTCCTTTCCGATTTTGGCGTTGAAGTCCCCGAGCACGATTTTTACATCGTACTCCGGACAAGCTCCGTAGGCGTTGTCCAGGAGGTCATAGAAGTCCTCCTTGATAGGGTCTTCAGCTTCGTCGGTAGGGGCGTGTGCACATATAAGGCTGATGTTATAAAATCTGCCTCTGATGCGGATCACAGCCAGGCGATCACTTATAGGTTTAAAGTCGATGACCTTCGACCTTAACCGCTTTCCCACGACAAATCCGCATCCCAGTAAGTGCAACCTTTTGTGACAGCTGTAATAAATGTCGCAATTTTTCTTCCTAATCATACCGTTTCCTATCCAGCGTATTTCCTGGACCGCAGTAATATCCGCCTTGTACTGCGTGAGGATTCCTTCTAGTTTATGAGCAGCTCCGGGAGTGTACAGGGTTCTGACATTCCAGGAGCATACTCGCAAATCGTGTTCCTTTTTCGTGCGTTGTCGTCGTCGAGTATCCGTCCGTGTATCCGAGGCATCTTGCTCATTCATAACTTTATGTTTTTTTTACGTGGGCGGATTGTTAGCCCGCCGCACAACCGCCATTCTGGTCGGGTTTTCTCGCTGCATACGTTTGTTCACCTCCCAACGGTTGTTGAAGAGGCTATCCAGAGGGCGCCGCGAGGAGGCCGTATGTCAACTTGACCCGGGCATTTAAACAGGGATCGTTGCTGGCATCTCGCCAGGTTGAGAGCAATCAACAACTTTACCCTGTATGTCCGAGCCCATGCCCTCTGAAGTTCGTCGAGGTCAGGGGGACGGAATTTTGTGCGGTCTTCGTCGATTAGAAATGGATCATTCTGCTTGACAGCGGTATATTGACTAACATCGAAGTCATACAGTCTGCAGAAGTGGTTTTTCCTTATTCTCAGCATCGACTGCGATTCTACTACTAGGTGTCCGTTCTCAACCCTGCAGGCTTCCGTTCTGGCTTTATAACCTTGGCATGTTCGCTTTATCTGTTGATAAAACTTTCGAACGTCACGCCTGCAGTAACACCTCTCCAAATCCTCAATCGCGCGCTTCTCGTGCTCTTCCTTCGTTCTTCTAAGAAGCTTATGCTCCTCCCTTCTTTTTAACTCACGAGCTGCTCCTGTTCTTTTGTGCAGCGAGGCCTTATATGCATCCTGCTTCGCTGTGTGGATCCTCCTGCCCTCGTCATCGAACCAGGTGTTTCTTCGTGGTGGAGCCTTGAAACCCAAAACTTCGGATGCAGAGCTTTTCAGGGCTTGTTTGCAAAGGCTCCATTGCTGTTCTATTAATAGCGTGGAGGATTCAGGTGTATTGGAGAGCTTAAGGGAGACACGATCAGTAAAAGCACGAGCGGTTTCTGGCGATAGTAGCTTTCCGACGTCATAACTTTGTATTCTTACTCTACACTCACAGTATATGGTCAATTCAAATTCATCCTCTGCATATGCAATATAACACCGAAAAGTGCATGGAACAATTGCTGAGAATTATAATCGATGCGAAATTCGATCGGCTCTCGTCCTATCTAAGACAACCACCCCTGAGAGTAGTGAACCACTGCACTCCGTTCAGGGTGTGTGTCAAACATCAAAAACACCATAAGGGTATATAACTCTTGAACCCGGCGAAATTCTCCCTCTCCCTGTTACCTAATCTTCGCTCACAAAACGTTCAGCGTTATAAGACCTTAGCTTTAAGTGCGGGTATAACTATAAAAAAAAAATCTTTCGGTAGCCATGCTACATAATAGAAGGATGAGAGCCGCTCGTGAACACTACGAGCAGAAAAGTAGAGAGGAACACATGCGATTATCTCGAGAACCATAGACGATATTGAATTAAGGTTGGGTTCATCCCACGCGTAATTACGCAACTTAAAGGTGAGTAAGTTTTCAGCTAAATCGGTCTGGCCATTTTTTTTTTTGTTTGAAATTAAATAACTGAAAAATAGGCAAAAAAAAAAATTAACAACACGCGGTGTTCCCAAGCGGTTCTCCTTCTAAGTACTAACCGCACCCGACGCTGGTTGATTGCGGTGGTCGGACGAGAACCGGTACATATGTATGAGAGTGCTCGGACAGTGGTGTGGTTGGGCAAGAAAACGCACACTCATCAGCTGCTCGTGAGCGTGCTCTACCCAACGACCAATTAATAAACGCACGCGCTCACGAGTAAGCGGCTGTGAGCATTTTTATTTTCGCTCACGAACATGAGTCTGTGTGCATTTATGGAAACTCAGTCCTGTGCGCACTTCATATGTTTGTTAAAGAGAACGCACACTTATGTTCACTCTGTGGAGTGCGCATATGGGATGGGTTTCTATAAATGCACACACTGGCGTTCGTGAGCCAAAATGAGCTAATTTACTGCTCCGGAGTTGTTTGCAGAATGATAAAACATGGAGACATTTCACTCGATTTAATATTTTAGTCTAAGATGATTTCATTTTCTAAAAAGTCTAAATTAGAAAATATCAGCGGTTGAATTTGCATACGCACGTGAGCAGTTTATGGGCAATAGATTGTTTAATGTGCGCACATGAATGTGCGTTTCCTTACCTTGGGTTACATGGGGCGACAGCAAATAGGCGGCTTGATGCCAACAACACGCGGTATTTTCAAACGGTTCCCCATCTAAATACTGACCGCGCTCAATGCTGGTTGATTGCGGTGATTGGACCAGAACCGATACGTTACTCATTATTCGTCTAAGAATCTTACCGTAGCTAACAAAAAGAGCTAATGACCTTGAAACACCTGAACAGATCTTCCCAAATTGTGGCTGAGAACCATTCCGATCACCCTAGCTTTCATGAAAAAAAGGTATCATAATCGGTCCACTCCTTCAGGAGTTACGATGCCACAGACAGATACACAGATACCTTTAACTTCGGTCTTGGATCAATGGGCCGTCTCGAGATTCAGAACCGTAACGAACTATCTCACCCGACTTCCTTCCTGGACGAGGAGATTCTCTATTGGACCGGTGATTTGGTACGCACGGAAAGTGAACTGGCTTTCTACACCGACGGATCCAAAATGGATGTTGGCACAGGTGCCGGAGTCTACTTTGAGTCTCGGGATATGCATCGCTCCTATAGGCTCGATAATGGATGCAGTGTCTTCCAAGCTGAGGTCTTCGCTATCAGCAAAGAGAGTATCTCAGGAAAAAGGATCAGCATCTATGTTGACAGCTAGGCAGCCATTAAGGCTCTGCAGGCAGCATGGATAAGATCCAAACTTGTCAACTTGCAATGTAAATGAGGTGACCCTTTGCTGGGTACCTGGTCATATGAATATCTCCGAAAACGAGAGGGCGGACTAGCTCTGGCTAAGGTGGGATCAAGTGCTAACATTGCGCAGATGTTGCGCTGAGGCCACTCAGTGCGCTCTACAGGGAGATAGAGACGGAGCTATTAGTGAAAGCCAATAAGCGTTGGTGTCGCTTAGATACATGCGCAACGGCGAGATCGACTATGATATGAAAAGAACGGAAAATCTGCTGAAGTTCAATCGTGGGAATATTTGACTGGCAGTCGGTGCCCTCACCGGGCACTGCATGCTATCCTACCATGCAGCTCGACTAGGCCAGCCCTACAATGACTTCTGCAGAAGCTGCAGGGACGAAGAGGAACTTGAATCCATTCGTCACCTGCTGTATGTATGTCCGGCGCTAGCCCAAAAAAGGAATATATTCCTAGGAAGATATTTCCATTCGGGACTAGATGAGGTAGGTAATATTGGGCTGAACAGAATACTGGGATTTTTATCCTCGTCTGGTTGGTTCAGCTCAACGGTAAATGTCTAGATATCAACGGGTTAAGCAAAACAAGTGGGCACAATGGACTCAACGTAGTCTACGTGAGCCTTGATCTTCCGTCAATAGGGTACCCATATACCTAACCTAACCTAACTTCGGGGGTTAAAAATTAAAAAATATGAATTAAGCAGGGTGTTTTAATTTTTCCCACTGGTTGGTGATGTGGGCCTTGCGGGTCGCACCTAGACCACATTTGTTACTGTAGAATTCAACCAGATCTTTGACACTGCTCAGGCTCCTGATAATTTTAAAAGAGTCTATGTTTTTCCCGTTACCTGCTACTCTGGGGATACGATATTTAGAATATGGGGTGAGATAGTTCTACTTCTTCTTTGGTGGCGTTACAGCCCATGAAGGACCAGAGCCAAGCTTCTCTCAATCACCCATGTTGTGTGTGATTTATTTTTCACACAGGTGAAAGGGACCTACAGTTTAATGCCGATTCCGAACGGCGTGAGTCGAGAAGTTTTTTCCAGGCAAGTTATACTACGGGGGGTTTTGCCAGTACCCCACCGAGGAGGGACGCCGCGATATAAACATTCGATGGCGTTGGTGTTATCGGGATCCGAACTCGCTCATCGTGCGCCAGAGTCCAACACACTAACCACTGCGCCACGGCGCCGGTGAGATAGTTAGTTTACATTTTATTCCCCACCACACCGATCTACCGACTTGGTATGAACTCGGTAACATGGGAATTAGGGAAGTCTGCATAATTTTGAAGGGGATTCGTATTATGAATTCTTCAAAATTAAATTTAAAAGAGGAAGAGGTGTTTATTTATATTGTCAACTTGGTAGACGGTAGACTTGGTAGACGGCCTTAGGCCAAACCAATTAGACTTAAGGCTAGTTATTCTATATTAATATTATAAATGTGAAAGTGTGTGTGTCTGTTTGTCCGTCTTTCACGGCAAAACGGAGCGGCGAATTGACGTGATTTTTTAAGTGGAGATAGTTGAAGGGATGGAGAGAGACATAGGCTACTTTTCGTTTCTTTCTAGCCCCCGTTAAGTTTGTATGTACCAAAAAAAAAAAAAAAATCAGTAGGGGATGGAAATTCGTGTGAGACTTTCCGCAAAATTAGTATACATAGGTTCTAGGATAGAAACGAATAATGACATTATTTAATTAAAACAACTATAAATCAATCAGCATTTGATAAAACAATCAACATTCGAAACATAAATAAGTGTTACTCTTGAATTACGATAGATGGCGCTGAGATGTTTCTGAAACGCGCTAACGTTGTGTGCTCTCTGTCTGTACTTAAGTGCGGGCATCGGGCCGCGCTTCACACTATAGTGCATACGGTACCTATGCTCTGTTATTTGACTACTAAGCGTCCCAATCATGCTTATACGAAATTTAGAAGCCCCGAGATTATGTAATGGGACGAGTCTTCGTGTCACACAACTTGGCCGCAATATCATTAGCGCCACTATCTTAACCGAAGGAAAGGGTGAAAATGTAATGATCCCACGAATCCCAATAATTCCCACAGATCTCCCGTTCCAGTTTAAAAGGCTATAATTTCCTCTAAAGCTTAGTTTCGCTGTGACTATTAACAAAGCGCAAGGTCAAACATTAAAGGTGGCTGGGGTGAACTTAGAAAAGCCGTGCTTTTCTCATGGACAATTGTATGTAGCATGTTCGCGTGTGTCCAATGCCCAGAATCTTTGCATTCTATCCCCAAATGGAAAGACATATAATATCGTCTACAGTAGCGTATTAAAATAACATTCTGTTCCGAGTTCTCTTCTGTGTTCTAAGTCAGGAAAGGGGAACCGTGCTACCCCGAATTTAATGCGAGCAAAGCCGCGGGCAAAAGCTAGTAATTGTCATATATTTATTTGAAATAAAATAAATATTTCTTCTTCTTCTTTGGTGGCGTTACAGCCTATGAAAAACCAGAGCCAAGCTTCTCTACAGGGACCTACAGTTTAATGCCGATTCCGAACGGCGTGAGCCGAGAAGCTTTTTCTAGGTAAGTTATACTACGGCGGGTTTTGCCAGTACCCCGCCGAGGAGGGACGCCGCGAAATAAACATTCGATGGTGTTATTGCGATCCGAATTCGCTCATCGTGCGCCAGAGTCCAACACACTAACCACTGCGCCCTCAAAATTAATATTTGTCTAACTAAATTAAATAACTAACTAATCCATTCGCAACAGACGAAGTTGTGAGAGAATTCCATCCAGCCGACCTAGATGAAATTTATCTGGTAATTTCGAATCTTAAAACTAATTGGGTCGCGGGTGTGGACGGCATGTCTGATGAGGTATTTAAAGCGGCTGGAGATGAGCTGGTAGGGAGCTACACTAGCTCATCTGTAAAATCTGTAAAATATGGCCGATGGAAAGCATGCCGGACGAATGGAATCTTAGCATTGTTTGCCCGGTCCACAAGAATGGAGACCCCTATATCTGCACCTACACTACAGATGACGAATGGGACGAACACAGCAAGACGCCAATGAGGAGTTCGAAAGCATTGAAGCAGTAGCGGCTAAAATGGGTCTTTCGGTAAGTGAAGGTAATACCAAATATATGCTGTCATCCAAAAATGGCGTACGACACCGACGTCACAATTGGCAGTCACAATTTCGAGTTGGTCAAGGACTTTGTCTTTTTTTGGCTCACTAGGACCAGCGACAACAACACCAGCATTAAGATCAAACGTATGATTACTCTTGCCCTCCGCAGCTTCCTTGGGCTAGAAAAGGCCATTGAGAAGTAGAGCCTTCTCTCGAAAGACCAAGGTTGCGCTATACAAAACCTGCTCTATGGCGCAGGCGCAAAGGCCTGGACTTTAACGAAAGCGGGTGAGGGGGCCCGCAGTCGTTTCAAGAAGAACATTCTGCGTCCCATCTATGGTCCCATTTAGATCGTGCCAACTGGAGAAGCTTGTTGGCTGAGGCCTAGGTTCACACCGGACTATAGCGCCACCAAAAGTGACCATGCCACATGTTTTTTTTTTTAAGATCCATAAATTTGATTGTCAATTGTAAATGTGCGATTGGTACACCAAAAGGGATTGGGATCAACATAAAAGTTTCGTGAGTTTCGGCAAGATTCTTCTTCTTAGTGGGCGCTACAGTTCGGGGTGAACCTGGGCCTCAACCAACATGCCCCTCCATCTAGCACAATCTTTCGCTAGCCTTTTCCATTGCTGCACACCCAGTTGGCTGAGGTCCCCTTTCACCTGTGTGAGCCATCTTAAGGGCGGCCGTCCTCTGCTTCTTCGTCCCTCGGGGTTGGATTCAAAGACTCTCCGGGCTAGAGCTGTGGTGTCCATTCGCTCTACATGGCCCAGCCATGTTCGTGGTTGAATCTTCTCCTTCATCCCCCGTCTGCGTTTATAGGCCCGAAAGTCACGAGCAAAATCTTTCTCTCGAACCGACCAAGGGCCTCCTCATCCGCTTTTGATAGTGTCCATGCTTCTGCGCCGTACAACAGGACCGGGATGATAAGGGTCTTACATAGAGTCAACTTTGTCGTTCGGGAGAGGGCTCCATTACTCAGTTGCCTCCTGAGCCCAAAGAAACAGCGATGGCAAGAGTGATTCTGCGTTTGATTTCGGAACTGATGTCGTTGTTCCAGGTCACTGCGGAGCCAAGGTAGACGAAGTCCTTAACTACCCCGAATTTATATCTGCCTATACAAACGTTCTGGCCGAGACGTAGGTAGTGAGCGTCCTTTTTTGATGACAGCATATACATATTTAGTTTTGCCCTCGTTTACCGCCAAACTAATTTTCGCCGCCTCTGCATCTCTACATCTCGCTGTGATCTACCTATTATGTCAATATCGTCGGCGTATGCAAGGAGTTGCGAGGATTTGAAATAGATTGTGCCTCTTGTATTGGCCAGTGATTTTTGCGCAATCATTTCCAATATGATGTTGAAGAAATCACACGACAGCGCATCGCCCTGCCTTTTTTGACATCAAAACTATCGGTAAGGTGTTCACCGATTCGGATGGAGCAGCGAGCATTCTCCAAAGTCATCCTGCATAGTCTGACGAGTTCAGCAGGTATGTCAAAGGTAGACATAGCGTTGTATAGCTCGTCTCTAGTTACGCTGTCGTATTCGGCTTTGAAGTCGACAAATAGGTGGTGAGTGTCGACTTGAAATTCATTGGTTTTCTCCAGTATCTGCCGTAGTGTGAAGATTTGGTCGATGGTGGACTTCCCTGGTCTGAATCCGCACTGATAAGGACCTATCAGCTTATTTACAAAAGGCTTCAGGCGTTCACACAAAACGGCAGAGAAGATTTTGTAGGCGATGTTAAGGAGACTTATTCCTCTATAGTTGGCGCAATCAGAGGGGTCTCCTTTCCTGTGGATCGGGCATACGATGTTGAGACTCTATTCCTCGGGCATGCTTTCCTCTAACCATATCTTACGGATGAGCTGGTGCATGCTCCCAACCAGGTCATCCCCAGCTGCCTTGAAGAGCTCAGCAGACAGTCCGTCTGCGCCAGCAGCTTTATTCGACTTGAGGTTCGATATGGCAATCTTAGCTTCGTCGAGGTCAGGGCGACGGAATTCTCTGCGGTCTCCGTCGATTAGAAATGGATCATTCTGCCTGACAGCGGCATATTGACTAACATCGCCGTTATACAGTCTGCAGAAGTGGTTTTTCCATATTCTCAGCATCGACTGCGGTTCTACTACTAGGTGTCCGTTCTCATCCCTGCAGGCTTCCGTTCTAGCATTATAACCTTGGCATGTTCGCTTTATCTGTTGATAAAACTTTCGAACGTCACGCCTGCAGTAACACCTCTCCAAATCCTCAATCGCGCGCTTCTCGTGCTCTTTCTTCTTTCTTCTGAGAAGCTTATGCTCCTTCCTTCTTTTTAACTTGTAGAGCTCACGAGCTGCTCTTGTTCTTTTATGCAGCAAGGCCTTATATGCATCCTGCTTCGCTGTATGAATCCTCCTGCACTCGTCATCGAACCAGGTATTTCTTCGTGGTGGAGCCTTGTAACCCAAAACTTCGGATGCAGAGCTTATCAGGGCTTGTTTGCAAAGGCTCCACTGCTGTTCTTTTGATAGCGTGGAGGATTTAGGTCTATTGGAGAGCTTAAGGGAGACGCGATCGGTAAAAGCACGAGCGGTTTCTGGCGATAGCAGCATTCCGACGTCATAACTTTGTATTCTTACTCTACTCCGTTGCGTTCGTGATATCCATAAGCGCATCTTGGCTACAACAAGATAGTGGTCCGAGTCGATGTTAGCCCCTCGGAAAGTTCGAACATCAAGAATAGTGGAGGAGTGTCTGACGTCGATCGCAATGTGATCAATCTGGTTGGTAGTCGATTGATCAAAAGACCGCCAGTTGCCTTTGCGTATATCGAGGTGCGGGAAGCGCGTACGGGCTAGAAGGAGATCTCGCCCCGTAGCAAGATCAATCAGCATGTGTCCGTTATCGGAGGTGGTGTCGTGTAGGCTATGTTTTCCGATGACTCGTTCAAATATGCTTTCCTTACCCAGCTTAGCATTGAAGTATCCTAGTACAATTTTGATGTCATAGCTGGGACATTGGGCACACGTTCTGTCTAGGAGATCGTAGAACTCATCTTTGGCTGAGTCATCCTTGTCTTCCGTGGGGGCGTGGACGCAGATCAGGCTGATGTTTAACAATTTTGCCTTGATACGGATTGTTATGAGGCGTTCGCTCACATGCCGAAAGCTTAGGACTTTTTGCCTTAGTCCACCTCGTACAACAAATCCGCATCCAAACAATCGTTGCCCTCTCTCCCTATAGCAGTCGCCGTTGTAAATATCGCAGTTTCTCATCCGCTTTATACCCGGTCCATTCCATCGCATTTCCTGGATGGCGGTAATGTCCGCTTTATAGCGGTCTAGGGCGTCCGCAAGTTGTTCGGCTGCACGTGGCCTGTTTAGGGACCCAACATTCCACGTACAAAGCCGAAGATCATTGTCCTTTTTTCGTTTTTTGCAAGGGTCGTCAACATAAATCCGGTCCGTTATATCCGAGGCTTGTGGTTGTTTCGGAGTTTGTGTTTTTTTTACGGTTACGGCTTACTAGGCCGTAGCCCAACCGACTAATCCTGTTTTTTTTTTTTTGGCACAGGAGGCTCGCCATTCGCCCTTCCCCGTCTGCAATTTCCATAGGAAATCTCCAGATGGCACCACGAGGAGGTGGGGATAGGACTTACTAACAGTGCCGCAATATGTTCGACTGCGGTGGTTCTTCTCGCTTTTTAGCAGGCCAGCATCCGTCGGATAGATGCTACCCCTACGAGGCCTTTGTTAGTCCTTTGCCATCGGCAAGATTGTGAAGCAATAAAATTGGGCAATTAAGCTATCCGTGAGATATTTTTATTGGCTGTTTGAGAAAAGATTGATACAAGTAATTTGCCTTTTTTTTTTGCACCTGCCCATACAGCCGTAATCGCAACTATTCAAATAGTTTCAGTACAGTCCTTACCCGACAATCAAATCAATTCAGTTAAGGGAGCTACAAGGCTAGACTATTGAAGCTAATACTGCGTCACCTTCTCTAGAAAATATAATACCCTCTATTTACTTCCCTCCATTTATCTATTCTTCAAATATGCAGTTTGGAAGGCATGAAGTAAAAAGTTCGAATGGTTTTCCTTTCTGACGTTGAATCTGGCAAAGTGACTTGGAGGGTCTTTAACATCGTGAACTCCCAATGAATGATAAACGTGGTACACGTATAGTATGTTAGGATTATTTTGAGATTGCTGTACTTGAGGACGAAAGTGTACAAAAGCAGATTTTACACAATTAAATGTGAGTAAGCTTACAAAATTACCGCTTTGCATGACATCCTAAAGCAGTTCTACCACATCTACAATTAGCATTTCTAAGCATGTACCTGTTTCTCCTTAAGTAATCGGAGTCGTTGGAGTAGAGGTAGTCCTGCACCTATCGGACTGGGTGTTTTCTCACGGTGTTCTGTTGGATCGTCATGCCGATCTTTATTATCATCGGAGTATATGCGTGAGGAACGTTTCGACGGTGGCTTGTCGCTCTTCGACGGTGCTACGTGAAGTGGTTGCATCTCTAGCGACTCGTTGCTCCTACGTAAAGCCCTAGCGAGAAATAAAGCATATGTAATTATAAACAATAAAGTCTAAAGCTTACGTGTATTACCGGGTCTTTTTAAGTGCACTTTTAAAACCCCTTACATCCCGGCGAATTTTCTCGACCATACTTCCCCCGGCGCCATGACCTTGATCTTGGCTTGCATGAGCATGCGCTAGATTAGCAGCCTCTTTTTCACTTTGTGCCTTCGCATGTCGTTTGTTGACACATCGAACCTCCATTAAACGCTTGCGGCCCAAGGACTGTAAAATTTCCTGGGCCTCGGGATAATCTTTCATTGCTGCCAGCACGTCTTCCCGTGACAGTGAAAACAGCTCTGAGTAGCCAACCGATCGGACATCTGCTGTTCGTCTAAACAAGAAACCCTTTATATACAAACTGTTTGATAAGAAAATATATATATATATTGTCCTATACTTATTTAAGCCATCGAGATTGAGAATCCCAATTTCGCCGAAGAAGTCACCAGCCTTCATCGTAGTCAGCACTTTACCCGTCTCACTAAGCACCTCTAGTATTCCATCTGCTATGATAAACATTTCCCGCGCTACCTCTCCTTTACGGCATATCGAGTCGCCGGGCGTAAAAATGTAAGCTTTCATCTTTAGTACTAAATCGTGTAGGAACTCTGGCTGACATTCTTGGAAAATAGTTACTTTTTTCAAAACACTTAGATTAACATGTAAGGCCAACTCGGTTTTCAGCTTATCAGGTAACAGTCCCAAAGCTGTATTGATATCACCCCCGCCTTGAATGCGTCCACGGGACCAACTATAATCGTACCATCTCAGTACGCGTCGCTTCATTCCGCCGGGAACCTTATGATGTCGCATATAAGTTTTTGCTCCATCAAGAAGTCTTTCGAATTCTAGTCGGTTTGCATTACGGTTGGTTATTACATTTCCAACTTGTCCCACGATAGTGGCAAATATAAAGACACCTATTAAGTAGCTAACGATCGTAAAAATATATCTGTAAAGGAGGAAAAGAGTGAAAGGAGTTAGCGAAAAGCACAGGGTGCACATATATTTCGAAAATCCACTTTTAAGAATTCAAAGTTTTCGAACTTTTGGTTTTCTATTATCTATTGACGTATATTGTGCAATTGACGAGTATTATATTACTAACCGCTGAAGGCTGTCGCTTTCATAAGCAAATCTAATTCTATTCGAAAACTTTGATTACTATAGTGGCTGTTGTTGATTTTAGAAAACATATTTTCGTCTATCTAAGACAGCTTACTAGGCGGACAGCCCCAACGATCACTAATATAATATTGAGTCATTTAGTTGTTAATTGATGAATTAATATTAATGTTGGTGCATACCCGTAATTTGAACCGAATTGCAATAATCTTGACTTAATACCACGTCTGGGTAGGGATCTTGGGCCGTCCACCGAGTAAGATGGTCTTCAAACAAAAAATAAAGTAATTTGATAAAAAAGTTGAAAGTAAATGCCAAGCGAAAACAAATTGCATATTTCTTCAATATATTCGTTTCTAAACATAGATAGTAAGTCTAGTACCATAACTCAAACTGAAATGCATATCTTAAACTTAGTTGGAAATAGCTGTCAGTCCAGTTCTATTTCAATTGTGCTTCTTCTTAATGGGCGCTACAGTTCGGGGTGAACCTAGGCCTCAACCAACATGCCCCTCCAACTAGCACGATCTATTGCTAGCCTTTTCCATTGCCGAACAGCCAGTTGGCTGAGGTCCCCTTCCACCTGTGTGCGCCATCTTAAGTGCGGCCGTCCTCTGCTTCTTCGTCCCTCGGGGTTGGATTCAAAGACTCTCCGGGCTGGAGCTGTAGTGTCCATTCGCCCTACATGGCCCAGTCATCTTAGGCGTTGAATCCGTAGACGCCTGACTAGGCTCATGTCGCTATGCAGCCCGTAAAGTTCGTGGTTGAATCTTTTCCTCCATCCCCCGCCGGCGTTTATAGGCCTCGAACCGACCAAGGGCCTCCTCATCAGCTTTCGATAGTGTCCATGCTTCTGCGCCGTACAACAGGACCGGGATGATAAGGGTCTTATATGGAGTCAACTTTGTCGTTTGGGAGAGGGCTCTATTACTCATGTCGTTGTTCCAGGTCACTGCGGAGCCAAGGTAGACGAAGTCCTTAACTACCTCGAACTTATATCTGCCTATACAAACGTTCTGGCCGAGACGTAGGTGGTGAGCGTCATTTTTTGATGACAGCATATATTTAGTTTTGCCCTCGTTTACCGCCAAACCGATTTTCGCCACCTCCGCCTCAATACTCGCAAACGCTTCAATGACATCTCGCTGTGATCTACCTATTATGTCAATATCGTCGGCGTATGCAAGGAGTTGCGAGGATTCGAAATAGATTGTGCCTCTTGTATTGGCCAGTGATTTTTGCACAATCATTTCCAATATGATGTTGAAGAAATCACACGACAGCGCATCGCCCTGCCTAAATCCTTTTTTGACATCAAAACTATCGTTAAGGTGTTCACCGATTCGGATGGAGCAGCGAGCATTCTCGAAAGTCATCCTGCATAGTCTGACGAGTTTAGCAGGTATGTCAAAGGTAGACATAGCGTTGTATAGCTCGTCTCTAATTACGCTGTCGTATGCGGCTTTGAAGTCGACAAATAGGTGGTGAGTGTCGACTTGAAATTCATTGTTTTTTTTCCAGGATCTGCCGTAGTGTGAAGATTTGGTCGATGGTGGACTTCCCGGGCCTGAATCCGCACGGATAAAAACCTACCAGCTTATTTACATTAGGCTTCAGGCGTTCACACAAAACGGCAGAGAAGATTTTGTAGACGATGTTAAGGAGACTTATTCCTCTGTAGTTGGCGCAGTCAGAGGGGTTTCCATTCTTGTGGATCGGGCATACGATACTGAGACCACATTCCTCGGGCGTACTTTCCTCTGACCATATCTTACAGATGAGCTGGTGCGTGCTCCTAACCAGGTCATCCCCAGCTGCCTTGAAGAGCTCAGTAGACTTGAGTTACGATATGACAATCTTAACTTCGTCGAGGTCAGGGGGACGGAATTCTCTGCGGTCTTCGTTGATTAGAAATGGATCATTCTGCTTGACAGCGGTATATTGACTAACATCGCCGTTATACAGTCTGCAGAAGTGGTTTTTCCTTATTCTCAGCATCGACTGCGATTCTACTACTAGGTGTCCGTTCTCATCTCTGCAGGCTTCCGTTCTGGCTTTATAACCTTGGCATGTTCGCTTTATCTGTTGATAAAACTTTCGAACGTCACGCCTGCAGTAACACCTCTCCAAATCCTCAATCGCGCGCTTCTCGTGCTCTTCCTTCTTTCTTCTGAGAAGCTTATGCTCCTTCCTTCTTTTTAACTCGTAGAGCTCACGAGCTGCTCTTGTTCTTTTGTGCAGCGAGGCCTTATATGCATCCTGCTTCGCTGTGTGAATTCTCCTGCCCTCGTCATCGAACCAGGTGTTTCTTCGTAGTGTTGCCTTGAAACCCAAAACTTCGGATGCAGAGCTTTTCAGGGCTTGTTTGCAAAGGCTCCATTGCTGTTCTATTGATAGCGTGGAGGATTCAGGTGTATTGGAGAGCTTAAGGGAGACGCGATCAGTAAAAGCACGAGCGGTTTCTGGCGATAGTAGCTTTCCGACGTCATAACTTTGTATTCTTACTCTACTCCGTTGCGTTCGTGATATCCATAAGCGCATCTTGGCTACAACAAGATAGTGATCCGAATCGATGCTAGCCCCTCGGAAAGTTCGAACATCAAGAATAGTGGAGGAGTGTCTGACGTCGATCGCGATGTGATCAATCTGGTTGGTAGTCGATTGATCAAAAGACCGCCAGGTGCTTTTGCGTATATCGAGGTGCGGGAAGCGCGTACGGGCTAGAAGGAGATCTCGCCCCGTAGCAAGATCAATCAGCCTGTGTCCGTTATCGGAGGTGGTGTCGTGTAGGCTATGTTTTCCGATGACTCGTTCAAATATGCTTTCCTTATCCAGCTTAGCATTGAAGTCTCCTAGTACAATTTTGATGTCATAGCTGGGACATTGGGCATATGTTCTGTCTAGGAGATTGTAGAACTCATCATGGATGGAATCGTCCTTGTCCTCCGTTGGGGCGTGGACGCAGATCAGACTATTGTTAGAAAATGTGGCCTCGATACTGATCGTTATGAGGTGTTCGCTCACATGCCGAAAGCTTTGGACTTTTTGCCAGAGTCCACCTTGAACAACAAATACGCATCGTTGTCCTCTCTCCCCATTATTTCCTGGATGACGGTTAAGTGCGCTTTGAAGCGGTCTAGGGCGTCCGCGAGTTGCACGTGGTCTGTTTAGGGACCTAATATTCCTCGTACAGAGCCCAAGATCATTGTCCTTTTTGTTTTTTTCAATGGTCGTCAACATTGATCCGGTCGGTTTTATTCAAGCTTTGTGGTTTTTTCTGAGCAATTGTGGGGTATTCCAGTTACTATTTGCTAAACCATAGCTCAGCCGACATTAATCATGTTTTGTGGCGCAGGATGCTCGCCATTCGTCCTCTTCCGTTGGTAAGGTGGAAGTGGGACCTAGCTAACAGAGCTGCAGGGTTCTCGCTTGCAGAGGCTCTTACTTGCTTTTTTTTGCGGACCAGCACGCATCGACAGTTGGTACTCCTATGAGGCCTTTGCTGGTTTTTTATGGCCGTGGTGCAGTGGTTAACATCATCGACCGCCGAGCGGAAGGTCTGTAGTTTAAATTCGTTTCATACCCAAAAAAAAGTAATTCCTATACGGACAAAAAGTATGCAACACAGAGGTGAATAAAAAGTGACCAGACGTTCTGCTGTAGGCATAACACTCACAGTATAACAGGAGGAGCTAACATCGACCACTATTTTGTAGTAGCCAAGATGCGCCTACGGATATCACGAACGCAGTGGAGTAGAGAAGAATACAAAGCTATGACGTCGGAAAGCTACTATCGCCAGAAATCGCTCGTGCTTTTATCGATCGCGTCCCCCTTAAGCTCCCTCATATACCTCAGCCCTCCACACAGTCAATAGAACAATGTGGAGCCTTTGCAAACAAGCTCTGAAAAGCACTGCATCTCCAGTTTTGTGCTTCAAGGCCCCAGCACGAAAAAACACCTGGTTCGATGATAAGTGAGTGAGAATTTATACGGCGAGGTAGGTGGCATATAAAGCAGCTCGTAAGCTTTACTAATTAAAAAGAAGAGACGAGCTTAAGCTTCTCAGGAGAAAGAAGAAAGAGCACGAGAAGCGCGTGATTGATGATTTGGAGAGGTGTTGCCGCAGGCGGAACATGGCATGGTTATAAAGCTAGAACGGAAGACTGTAGGGATTAGAACGGACAACCAGTAGTAGAATCGCTGTCAGGCAGAATTATCCATTTCTTAACGACGAAGATCGCAGCAATTCCGTCCCCCTGACCACTACGAAGTTAAAGCTGTTGGGGCAGATGGACTGTCTGCTGTCTGCTGTCTTCGAAGCAGCTGGAGATGACCTGGTTAGGAGCATGCATCAGCTCATCTGTAAAATATGGTCGGAGAACAGCAGGTCTGACGAATGAAATCTCAGCATCGGTTGCCCAGTTCACAAGAGAGGAGATCCCTTTAACTGCGCCAACTACAGGGGAATAAGTCTCCTTAACATCGCATACAAGTTCTTCTCTGCCGTACTATGTGAACGCCTGAAACCCTTTGTGCATAATCTGATAAGTTCTTATCAGTGAGGTTTCAAGCGAGTAAAATCCACGACAGACCAGATCTTCACACTACGGCATATCTTGGAGAAGACCCAAGAATACCAAATTGACACCCATCACATTTTCGTCGATTTCAAAGCCGACGAGCTATTCGGAGAGATGTGTAGTTATAACATCCCTGCCGAACCCGTCAGGTGCAGGGTGACAATGGAGAATCCTCGCTGTTCCATTAAGGTCGGTAGCGAATTAACCGAAACCGCTGATGTTAAAAAAGGATTAAGACAAGGTTACGCACTGTCATGTATTTTTTTAACATCGTACTTGAAAAGATCATACGAGATTCACTGGCCAACACAAGAGATACGACGTATTTCAAGTCTGCGCAACTGCTTGCGTAGGCGGATGACATTGACGTGATTGGACGAACACAGCGGGGCGTCCATGAAGCGTTCGAGGGCATTGAAGCAGAAGCGGCTAAATTGGATCTCTCGGTCAACGATTATGAAACGAAATATATGCTGTCAACCAAAGATGACGCACAACACCGAAATCTCGGCCAGAAAGTCACAATTGGCAGCTACAAATTCGAAGTGGTCCAGCCCTTCATCTACCTTGGCTTACTAGTGACCAGCGCTAACAACACCCGCGCTGAGATAAAACGCATAATCACTCTTGCCAACCGCTGTTTCTTTGGGCTTAAGGCGCGGCAGAGGACGGCCGCATCATCGGTGGCGCACGCAGGTGGAAGGGGACCTTAACCAACTGGGCGTGCGGTGCTGGAAACAGCTGGCCAAAGACCGTGCCAGCTGGAGACGCTTGTTGGTTGACTGTAGCGCCACCTAAGAAGAAGAGAAGAAAGTGAACAAAATTAAGCTCTTCCCATGTAGGATGGCTTTATTAGTAAGAACAAACAGTCCCATTAATTGAGATATACAACGTCGTTCAAGTGGCTGCCGGAAGCGGTAGCGCATTCTGTCACCCCACCTTTCCAAGACCTTGTTGATGGTTTCGGGCTGTAGCTCACGGATTGCTTGGATGACATTGGCCTTAAGTGTTTGGATCGTTTCCCGATTGTTGACATAACACCCCACAATGGTTCCCTACAAAAAAAAGTCAAAAGGGGTAAAATCACAGCTCCGAGGCGACAAATTGACATTGCTAAGACGGCTGGGCAGAAGATCGATTGTGGCATGGGCAGTGTGACATCGGCTGTATGGCATGGGCTGTGTGGCATGGCGCGCCATCCTGCATGAACCAGAGGTCGTCAAAATCCATGTCTTAAATTTCAGTAAAAAAAAGCCGGTTAACATGGCTCTGTAACGCCCACCGTTGACCGAAACGTTGTTCCCAGCCTCATTTTCGAAGGAAAATGGCCCAATGATGCTACCACTCCACGATCCGCACCAAACTGTCACTCTCTGTGGATGCATTGACTTCTCATCTCAGCAATAATGTGCGGGTTTTCCGAGCCCCAGATGTGGCAATTTCGTTTGCTAACGTAGCCGTCGACATGAAAACGCGTCTCGTCAGAAAAGATGATTTTTCTGGAAATATCGTTGTCCGATTCAAACTGCTCTAAGGCTACGCGCACAGTGAAGCGATTTTCGATGCGATTCTCGCGAGATTCTCGCAAGTTTATCGCAAACCTCTCGCAAGCAAGGTCTTAATTCTCGCCCTAGTAGACAGGCAATAACCAGACTAGTGCAAGAATTAGAGTCTACATATTCGTCTTGTGATATTGCCGTGTCAGGGAGACAATGGGGTTGGTTGGTCGAAGTGTAGAAAATATCGGTGCCGTTCTCTGGCTGGCGTTCTCAAGAATTGGGCATCGCTCAGACCACATTAACGCGTATTTTGCGTAAGGATCTCGGGTTAAACCCACACAGGATCAAGTTTACTCAAGAATTGAAGCCGATTAACCAATTGAAGCGACTACGTTCTCCGATTGGGCTCTGGAGAAGATGCGCCAAGACGATTTCATCGCAAAATCGTCTTCAGTGACGAAGCTCATTTTTGGCTCGATGGGTTCGTCAATAAGCAAAATATGCGTTATTGGTCGGGTGAAAATCCACATGTGCTTCATGAATCACCACTTCATCCACAAAAAATAACTGTTTGGTGCGGTTTGCATGCCGGCGGCGTTATTGGGCCATATCGCTGCCCTTCGGGGGTCCGTAGCAAACGATCCAATTCAATCGATTGCACGGCGTTCTCAGGAATTGGGCATCGCTCAGACCACATTTACGCGTATTTTGCGTAAGGATCTCGGTTTAGACCCACACAGAATCAAGTTTACTCAAGAATTGAAGCCGATTAACCAATTGAAGCGACTACGTTCTCCGATTGGGCTCTGGAGAAGATGCGCCAAGATGATGAATTTCATCGCAAAATCATCTTCAGTGACGAAGCTCATTTTTGGCTCGATGGGTTCGTCAATAAGCAAAATATGCGTTATTGGTAGGGTGAAAATCCACATGTGCTAGATGAATCACCACTTCATCCACAAAAAATAACTGTTTGGTGCGGTTTGCATGCCGGCGGCGTTATTGGGCCATATTTTTTCGTCGACGATAACGATCGGCACTTACTGTGAATGGCCAGCGTTATCGCGCCATGATTGCCGATTTTTTCGGCCAGAATTGTAAGTATGGACTTGGAGGACATGTGGTTTCAACAGGATGGTGCCACAAGCCACAGCACACGTTACAATCGATTTATTGAAGAGTAAGTTTGATGAGCGTGTTGTCTCAAGAAATCTGAACTTGGGGCTACTTTAAGTCAGTAGCTTATGCCAACAAGCCGACGACGTTCGAAAAGCTCAGAGCTAATGTCCAAATGTCCAAATATTGATCCAACGAATCGACCGCTGCAAACGTGCTCGCGGTGGCCATATGAACGAAGTCGAGTTCCATTCATAAACGTTCTGATTGTACTTCAAGCCGATAGTAAAGTTTTTGGAATATCTCAAATGGTTTGCGTTTTATTTAAAAAAAAAGTTTTCAAGTACATATTGGCAAACCCGATAAATATAAACTTTCATTTAAAAATTCTTCGCCTGATGATGGATACATCGCAACAGAACAGTACAGAGCAGATTTCACTGTGCGCACCAAAGCGCATCTCGCATCGCATCTCGTATCGCTTCTCGTATCGCTTCCCGAATCGCATCTCGCATCACTGTGCGCGCAGCCTAAGGCTCTAAGACTGCGAACCGATAATGAAGCAGATGGTCTACTTACTTACTTAGGTGGCGCTACAGTCCGTGGTGAACCTGGGCCTCAACCAACAAGCGTCTCCAGCCGGCACGGTCTTTGGCCAGCTGTTTCCAGTGCCGCACGCCCAGTTGGTTGAGGTCCCTTTCCACCTGCGTGCACCACCGCTGAGGCGGCCGTCCTCTGCCGCGCCTTCCTTCCAGAGTGGATTCGAAGACTTTTCGGGTCGGAGCTGTATCTTCCGTGCGCTCTACATGGCCTAGCCACCTTAGACGCTGTATCCGTAGACGTCG
The DNA here is from genome assembly GCA_951905685.1 of Eumerus sabulonum. NCBI lineage: Eukaryota > Metazoa > Arthropoda > Insecta > Diptera > Syrphidae > Eumerus > Eumerus sabulonum. Next base: position 20,810,025 of record OX645062.1, on the reverse strand, counting down.
TACCAGGCCGATGTCGCTGTACAACCCGTACAGTTCTTCGTTATATCTTCTCCTCCATACACCGTTTGAACAAACGGGACCGTAGATAGCGCGCAGAATTTTCCTCTCGAAACGACCAAGGGCATCTTCATCCGCTTTTGTTAAGGTCCAAGCCTCTGCGCCGTAAAGGAGGACTGGGATGATCAAGGTCTTATATAGTGTCACCTTGGTTTTCCGAGAGAGGGCTCTACTTCTCAATTGCCTCTTGAGCCCAAAGAAACAGCGGTTGGCAAGAGTGATTCTGCGTTTTATCTCAGCGCTGGTGTTGTTGTCGCTGGTAATCAGTGAGCCAAGGTAGACGAATTCCTTGACCACTTCAAAGTTATATCCGCCCATGGTGACGTTCTGGCCAATACGTCGGTGTTGTCCGTCTCTTTTAGATGAGAGCAGATATTTGGTTTTACCCTCATTAACCTTGAGGCCCATCTTAGCCGCTTCTACCTCAATGCTCACAAAAGCCTCATTGACGTCTTGCTGTTTTCGTCCAATTACGCCAATATCGTCGGCGTACGCAAACAATTGCGTAGACTTGAAATAGATCGTACCTCTTGTGTTGGCCAGTGACTCTTGCACAATCTTTTCAAGCACGATGTTGAAAAAGTTGCACGACAGCGCGTCGCCCTGCCTAAATCCTTTTTTAACATCAAAGGTCTCGGTATGCTCATTACCGACCTTAATGGAGCAACGAGAATTTTCCATTGTCCTCCTGCACAGTCGGACGAGTTTGACAGGGATGTTAAAACTAGACATGGCTTTGTACAGCTCGTCTCTATATACGCTGTCATACGCGGCCATGAAATTGACGAAGAGGTGGTGAGTGTCGATTTGGTATTCCTGGGTCTTCTCCAAGATCTGCCGTAGCGTAAATATTTGGTCGATTGTGGATTTACCTGGCCTGAAACCACACTGATAAGAGCCGATCAGGTTATCCACAAACGGTTCCAGGCGTTCACACAATACGGCAGAGAAGATCTTATATGCGATGTTAAGGAGACTTATTCCCCTATAGTTGGCGCAGTTATAGGGGTCTCCTTTCTTATGGACCGGGCAAACGATGCTGAGATTCCATTCGTCGGGCATGCTTTCCTCCAACCATAGCTTGCAGATGAGGTGGTGCATGCACCTTACCAGCTCATCTCCAGCCGCCTTAAAAAGCTCAGCAGATAGGCCGTCTGCGCCAGCGGCTTTATTAGACTTAAGTCTTGATATCGCTGTTTTGACTTCGTCTAGGTCGGGTGGACCGAATTCTGTTACTTCGTGGTCCATTGCGAATGGCTCGTTCTGCCTGACAGCGGTATCTTGTCTATCATCGCCGTTATACAGTCTGCAGAAGTGGTCTTTCCAAATCCTCAGCATCGACTGCGACTCTACTACCAGTTCTCCATTTTCATCCCTGCAGGCTGCCACTCTGGCTTTGTAGCCATGGCATGTTCGTTTTACCTTGTTGTAAAATTTACGGGCGTCATTCCTGCGGAAGCATCTCTCCATCTCCTCGATCTCACGCTTTCCGTGCTCGCTCTTCTTTCCTCTGAAAAGCGTGTGTTCCTCTCTTCTCTTCTGCTCATAGATTTCGCGAGCAGCTCTCGTCCGTCGTTGCAGCACGGCCTTATATGCCTCTAGTTTTGCTGCATGGGCTTGTTCGCATTGTTCATCGAACCAGGGGTTTCTAGGTGGTGGCTGTTTGAAACCTAGCACCTCTGAGGCAGCATCTCTGAGCCCATTCCTGCTCTATTGTTTGTGCTGCTCTGGGCGGATTTTGAGAGAGCTTTGAGGAGACACGATCGGCAAGGATTCTGGCAGTCTCTTGCGATTGTAGCTTTCCAACGTCAAACTTACGTTGTCCTACTCGACTCCTAAGCATTCTTGATATCCTCATTCGTACCTTGGCTACAACAAGGTAGTGGTCCGAGTCGATGTTGGCCCCTCGGAAGGTTCGTACGTCGAGAATACAGGAGGAGTGTCTGGCGTCGATCGCAATATGATCAATCTGGTCGCGCACTTTTAGTTCTGAGTGAATTGGACCTTGTAAGCGAATAATCCAAGATCTTTGTGCAGAATTCTCCTCAGGCTATTGTGTGAAATGATGAGGTGTTAAGAATGGAGTCTCACACTCTCGGCTACCGTACGACGACGGGTACCATGAGTGTTGTCCACTAGAATACCAGTTTCACGGACTTTTTGCACAAACTTGCGTACAGCAGTCGCGGTGAGTGCCAAAACTTCTTTTCAAAAAACGCACTGTTTGGGCTACACAGCACTCACTATGCAACCTATGATTACAAAAAAAAAAAAAACCCACAAAATGGCCCACTCCTTATGTTTCTCCAAAATAGGAGTAGAAGTAACCCAAGCTTTTGATTTACTTTCAAAAATCTAAATAAAATTAAAAAGATATAATTATATCTCGTAGCCACTATTCATACTTACTCAGCATTTGTTTCGGGTGTCGGCAAGTCCCCGATGGTAGTCAAAGTCAACGTCGACCAGTAAAGGCTACCGAGATATTTCCGTGTTAAAGTTGCATAGTCACCAGGTCGATATGGATACACCCAGTCACCCTAAAATTTAATTATAAAATTAATTTCTCACATTCGATTTCAAAATCGATTTGTCGTGGTTTGTTTTATACTTGAAATCCTTCCGCTTCGGATAATAAATAATAAAAGCAGCCAAACCAGTGTGCAAGAATCAAAAGAATGTGAATCAAATTGACAACGCGCCACAAATTTGGCCAAACCGTTCGGCTTTCAACAATGTAGTAAAATTTTATGGAACGATAAACCTTAAATAAAAATACTTTTTAGTAAGCTTCAGCAAACAATTTATCAGATAGTTTGAGCAAATGATTACTTTCAAAAAGCGCGGAAAACGTAAAAGTGGATGAGGTCCAATCTTCAGTTGCAATAAATCTAAAGGTATCAAAGCAGCTAAGTCGAGGAAAAAATCTCTGGAACGTATATAATGACAGGCTAACTTCCCGTCGTCATATACCTGTATTGATTTTTGTGAGAGGATAAAAGAAAGATACAAGTATAGATTGAATATTTCATAATTAATTCTTGCAATAGGCGATATATGGGCTTACCATTAGGCCCTGCTCCAAATATCCTGTGCGTAACTGAACAACAATATCTAAAACAAAAACAACATCAGTCAGAATATCACACAGTAGCCAGAATTTCGGAACCGCGCTCTGTAAATAAAGTATTGAGTTATTAAAGTACATATATGTATGTTACATATTGACTCTACATTTGGCTTACAAACTAACACTCAACGTAGCGGATGACCCAATTAAAGTTTTAACATCAGGCAACCCAAAAACTTTGACATGGGTTGGTAGAAGTGATTGTGACAGTATGGAACATTACATGGTACAAAATCCCTCTGTTATTGTGCAGCTTTACAGTCAAAACCTTTTCTCAATTGGGAAAACACAACGTGCGTACCGTTCAAAATTTGAAATGAGAGACGCGCCTTCTTCCATGACCATTAGGCGTTTGCACCAAACATTTTTGGACACCGGTAATCTAGGTAATGCCAGTCATTAAGGGACAGAGCATACGAGACGGTCCAATGGGAATATTGAGGCTGTACGGGCCTTAATCAAGACCTCACCGGAACAGTTCTGCATCAGTCGCAGCTCACTGCAACGCATAATTCGGTATGATTTGACTTGTGGTTCCAATAAGAATGGCGCCACAGACCACATAGTTGGGGCCCCTATTGCTTTATTGCGCTGTGAGTTTGTCGACCGTCTAATTTCCAAAACACGGTGATTTTGACTGGCCAACGAGATCGCCCCACCGGACTTTTTCTTGTGGGTTTTTTTTTCTTTTAAGTCCAAAATCTATCTCAACAAGCCACGGACTGTGGGAGAGCTCAAGGCCAATAGAGCTATAAAGCACGCAACACTTCGCAAAGTGATGGAAAATGCTCAAAACCGAGTTCATTGCACCGTTCGCTGTAAAGGCGACCATTTACATGATGTCATCTTCAAAAAGGGATTAAAACATATTGTTCAAGGTCCGAAATAAAAGACTAATCACTTAAAGGAAGTAAGTGGATATCAAGAACAAGCCGTTCTTGAAATAAGTGAAATGATGAGGTCTCTGCACCTTAGTTTCGCTAACTTACAACAGCCGACACCCTTCATGCCCAACTGTAACGCTTCACTCCCAGAAGTGGGCCTCGTCTCAGAATTCAAGATGGTGTTGCTCTATGATCAACTGTTTGCCCCAACCTTTTCGTATCATGACTTACTCTCTGTCTCAACTGTTTGCGTGTCACTTCCTATTAAAGACTATATTGTTCCACGTTTTAAATTCTCCCAAATTAATACTTCACTATTATTTAAGGATTTAGCCGAGGGGCTAACATCGACTCGGACCACTTTCTTGTAGTAGCCAAGATGCGCTTACGGATAGCACGAACGCAACGGAGTAGAGTAAGAATACAAAGTTATGACGTCGGAAAGCTACTATCGCCAGAAACCGCTAGTGCTCTTACCGATCGCGTCTCCCTTAAGCTCTCCAATACACCTGAATCCTCCACACTATCAATTAAACAGCAGTGGAGCCTTTGCAAACAAGCCCTGAAAAACTCTGCATCCGAAGTTTTGGGTTTCAAGGCTCCACCACGAAGAAAAACCTCGTTCGATGACGAGTGCAGGAGGATTCATACAGCGAAGCAATATGCATATAAGGCCTCGCTGCATAAAAGAACAAGAGCAGCTCGTGAGCTCTACGAGTTAAAAAGAAGGGAGGAGCATAAGCTTTTTAGAAGAAAGAAGAAAGAGCACGAGAAGCGCGCGAATGAGGATTTGGAGAGGTGTTATTGCAGGCGTGACGTTCGAAAGTTTTATCAACAGATAAAGCGAACATGCCAAGGTTATAAAGCCAGAACGGAAGCCTGCAGGGATGAGAACGAACACCTAGTAGTAGAACCGCAGTCGATGCTGAGAATATGGAAAAACCACTTCTGCAGACTGTATAACGGCGATGTTGGTTGGGAGCATGCACTAGCTCATCAGGAAAGCATGCCCGAGGAATGGAGTCTCAGCATCGTATGCCCGATCCACAAGAAAGGAGACCCCCCTGATTGCGCCAACTATAGGGGAATAAGTCTCCTTAACATCGCCTACAAAATCTTCTCTGCCGTTTTGTGTGAACGCCTGAAGCCTTTTGTAAATAAGCTGATAGGTCCTTATCAGTGCGGATTCAGGCGAAGGAAGTCCACCATCGACCAAATCTTCACACTACGGCAGATCCTGGAAAAAAACCAATGCATTTAAAAGACGACACTCACCACCCATTTGACGACTTCAAAGCCGCATACGACAGCGTAATTAGAGACGAGCTATACAACGCTATGTCTACCTTTGACATACCGGCTAAACTCGTCCGACTATGCAGGATGACTTTGGAGAATGCTCGCTGCTCCATCCGAATCGGTGAACACCTTACCGATAGTTTTGATGTCAAAAAAGGATTTAGGCAGGGCGATGCGCTGTCGTGTGATTTCTTCAACATCATGTTGGAAATGATTGTGCAAAAATCACTGGCCAATACAAGAGGCACAATCTATTTCAAATCCTCGCAACTCCTTGCATACGCCGACGATATTGACATAATAGGTAGATCACAGCGAGATGTCAATGAGGCGTTTGCGAGTATTGAGATGGAGGCGGCGAAAATTGGTTTGGCGGTAAACGAGGGCAAAACTAAATATATACTGTCATCAAAAAAGGACGCTCACCACCGACGTCTTGGCCAGAACGTTTGTATTGGCAGATATAAGTTCGAGGTAGTTTGGCACTTCGTCTGCCTTGGCTCCGCAGTGACCTGGAAAAACGACATCAGTTCCGAAATCTCTGCGTTTGATTTCACTCTTGCCAATCGCTGATTCTTTGGGCTCAGGAGGCAATTGAGAAATAGAGCCCTCCCCGAACGACAAAGTTGACTCCATATAAGACCTTTATCATCCCGGTCCTGTTGTACGGCGCAGAAGCATGGACACTATCGAAAGCGGATGAGGAGGCCCTTGGTCGGTTCGAGAGAAAGATTTTGCGCGTGATTTTTGGGCCTATAAACGTAGGCGGGGGATGGAGGAGAAGATTCAACCACGAACTTTACGGGCTGTACAGCGACGTGAGCCTAGTCAGGCGTCTACGGATTCAACGCCTAAGATGGCTGGGTCATGTAGAGGGAATGGACACCACAGCTCCAGCCCGGAGAGACTTTGAATCCAACACCGAGGGACGAAGAAGCAGAGGACGGCCGCACTTAAGATGGCGCACACAGGCGGAAGGGGACCTCAGCCAACTGGGTGTGCGGCAATGGAAAAGGCTAGCGAAAGATCGTGCTAGATGGAGGGGCATGTTGGTTGAGGCCCAGGTTCACCCCGAACTGTAGCGCCCACTAAGAAGAAGAAGATAATTTAAGGATTGTCTGAATCTGGACTGGTCGCCAATTTATAATAGTGGCAACGGTGACGTGCAAGTAGATTGTTTTAATTGCAACATTTATTATCTGTTCACTAAACATGTCCAATTAAACAAATGAGAAAAAAGTCTACAACTCCTTTGCTTACGACCGAGGTTTTAAACCTAATTAAAAAGCGGGGTCTGCTTTACTCCAAATGGAGAAGGTTCAGATGCCCTGTTTTACTGATCAATTGCAGGGTCGCACAGGGTTGTAGACGTATAATAGTTGGCGAATTATACACACTTTTTTACGTGTATAAAAGTGTGTATTATACATCTGAAAATATTGCTGTTGTATAAGAGTGTATGAAAAACTGCGACATCTACTACGGGAACTGCTACAAAGAGAAGAAACAGCGCATATTCGGGTGCGGATTCGTTATTCGAGGAAGACTCCGACAAAAAGTCTTAAGCTTCCGAGACATAAGCGAACACCTCATAACAATCCGCATCAAAGCTAAATTTGGAAACATTAGCTTAATACTCGCTCACGCCCCAACGGAAGAAAAGGACGATCGACTCAAAGAAGAATTCTACGATCTCCTAGACAGAACATATGCCCAATGCCACAGCTACGACACATAAATAGTCCTAGGAGATTTTAATGCAAAACTGGGCAAAGAGGACATATTTGAGTCGATCATAGGAAAGCATAGCCTCCATAACACCACATCCGACAACGGACTAAGACTAATTGATTTCCTAGCGGGGCGTAACCTCCTTGTAGCAAGCACGCGATTCTCCCATCTCAACATCCACAAGGGTACCTGGCGGTCTTTGGATCAATCGACCACCAACCAGATTGATCAAATTGCGATCGACGCCAGACACTCCTCCTGTACGTACGAACCTTCCGAGGGGCCAACATCGACTCGGACCACTACCTTGTTGTAGCCAAGGTACGAATGAGGATATCAAGAATGCTTAGGAGTCGAGTAGCATAAAGTAAGTTTGACGTCGGAAAGAGACTGCCAGAATCTTTGCCGATCTTTTCTCCTCCAAGCTCTCTCAAAATCCGCCCACAGCAGCACAAACAATAGAGCAGGAATAGGCGCGTTGCCAGAGCGCCATCAGAGACGCTGCCTCAGAAGTACTGGGCAATGCGAACAATGAACAATGCGAACAAGCCCATGCAGCAAAACAAGAGGCATATAAAGCCGTGCTGCAACGACGGACGAGAGCTGCTCGCAAAATCTATGAGCAGAAGAGAAGAGAGGAACACACGCTTTTCAGAAGAAAGAAGAGAGAGCACGGAAAGCGTGAGATTGAGGAGATGGAGAGATGCTTCCGCAGGAAAGACGCCCGTAAGTTTTACAAAAAGGTAAAACGAACATACCATGGCTACAAAGCCAGAGCTGCGGCCTGCAGGGATGAAAATGGAGAACTGGTAGTAGAGTCGCAGTCGATGCTGAGGATTTGGAAAGACCACTTCTGCAGACTGTATAACGGCAATGATAGACAAGATACCGCTGTCAGGCAGAACGAGTCATTCGTAATGGACGACAATGAAACAGAATTCAGTCCACCCGACCTAGACGAAGTCAAAATAGCAATATCAAGACTTAAGTTTAATAAAGCCGCGGGCGCAGAGGGCCTGTCTGCTGAGCTTCTAAAGGCGGCTGGAGATGAGCTGGTAAGGTGCATGCACCATCTCATCTGCAAGGTATGGTCGGAGGAAAGCATGCCCGACGAATGGAATCTCAGCATCGTTTGCCCGGTCCATTAGAAAGGAGACCCCTATAACTGCGCCGACTACAGGGGAAAAAGTCTCCTTAACGTCGCATATAAGATCTTCTCTACCGTATTGTGTGAACGCCTGAAACCGTTTGTGGATGACCTGATCGGCTCATATCAGTGTGGTTTCAGGCCAGGTAAATCCACAATAGACCAAATATTTACGCTACGGCGAATCTTGGAGAAGACCCAGGAATACCAAATCGACACACACCACGTCGATTTCAAGGCTGCATATGACAGCGTGTCATAGAGGGCATGGGCTCGGACATACAGGGTAAGGTTGTTGATTGCTCTCAACCTGGCGAGGTGCCAGCAACGATCCCTGTTTAAATGCCCGGGTCAAGTTGACATACGGCCTCCTCGCGGCGCCCCCTGGATAGCCTCTTCAACAACCGTTGGGAGGTGAACAAACGTATGCAGCGAAAAAAACCCCGACCAGAATGGCAGTTGTGCGGCGGGCTAACAATCCGCCCACTTAAAAAAACCTAAAGTTATGAATGAGCAAGATGCCTCGGATACACGGGCGGATACTCGACGACGACAACGCACGAAAAAGGAACACGATTTGCGAGTATGCTCCTGGAATGTCAGAACCCTGTACACTCCCGGAGCTGCTCATAAACTAGAAGGAATCCTCACGCAGTACAAGGCGGATATTACTGCGGTCCAGGAAATACGCTGGATAGGAAACGGTATGATTAGGAAGGAAAATTGCGACATTTATTACAGCTGTCACAAAAGGTTGCACTTACTGGGATGCGGATTTGTCGTGGGAAAGCGGTTAAGGTCGAAGGTCATCGACTTTAAACCTAAAAGTGATCGCCTGGCTGTGATCCGCATCAGAGGCAGATTTTATAACATCAGCCTTATATGTGCACACGCCCCTACCGACGAGGCTGAAGACCCTATCAAGGAGGACTTGTATGACCTCCTGGACAAGGCCTACGGAGCTTGTCCGGAGTACGATGTAAAAATCGTGCTCGGGGACTTCAACGCCAAAATCGGAAAGGAAAACACCTTTGGCGGAGTGGTCGGAAAGCACAGCCTCCACTATACAACAACAAATAACGGCTTCCGACTCGCTGACTTTGCGACAGCTCGTAATGCGGTGATAAGTAGCACAAGATTCCCTCGCAAGCGAATCCACACAGCAACCTGGCGATCTCCGGACGGTCGAACCGCCAACCAAATCGACCATGTGCTCATTGACGCAAGGCACTCGTCAAACATCCTGGATGTGCGAACATTCAGAGGGTTAAATGTCGACTCTGACCACTTCCTCGTAGCAGCAAGATTCAGAGCTCTACTGTCCAATGTCAGAAAGACGCACCAGCCCATCAGGAGGAGGTTCGACATTGGGCGCCTGAGCACACCGGAGGTTGCCAGAGTCTACAGGGAGCAGCTGAGCGAAAGACTCTACGGTTTGCCTACGTCGAACACAAATGCTAATAATATGTGGCTGCATTGCCGCTCAGCCATTCAGGAAGTAGCCGAAACCACTTTAGGATACCTATCACCCCCGACAAGAAACCCGTGGTATGATGGCGAGTGTGAGCAGAAAAAGGCAGCAACCGACGAGGCGTACCAAAGGCGCTGCAGAGGAAAACCAGGGCAGCGCGAGAAGAGTACCGAGCCAGAAGAAGGGAGGAGAAGAAACTACTGCGACAAAAGAAAAGAATCTTCGCAGCCTCCCAGCTCATGGATATCGAGGAGTCTAGGGAAAAAATACGAGCCTTTTACAAGAAAGCCAAAGGCCTTACAGGAGGCTTCAAAAAGGGCACCCTGGCTCTTTGAAACTGCGAGGGTAATCTTGTCACCGACCCGCAGGGAATAGTGGATGTATTTAAGCAGCACTTCCAGCAGCTGCTTAACGAGCATGACCAAGAGAGAGTGGTAGGGACCGAGGAAATCCCAACTCCAGCCGCTGAAGTAGTCCTCCCACCCAGCATAGAAGAAGTCGGCACAGCTATTCAGAAGCTGAAGAACAACAAGGCCGCAGGCTCAGATGGCTTGCCATCAGAGCTCTTCAAGGCTGGCGGCGATGTTCTGGTAGGGAGCATGCACCAGATCATCTGCAGAATTTGGGAAGATGAGAGCATGCCCGACGACTGGAATACCAGCTCTATATGCCCCATCCACAAAAAAGGCGATCCTACCTCTTGCAAGAACTATAGAGGTATATCCCTGCTCAATGTCGCATACAAGATCCTGTCCAGCGTATTGTGTGAACGTCTAAAACCATTTTGCACAGCACTAATCGGCAGTGCGGCTTCCGGCCCGGCAAATCAACTATAGACCAAATTTTCACACTTCGACAAATCCTGGAAAAGACCAACGAGTTTCAAATCGATACACACCATCTTTTCATCGATTTCAAAGCCGCATACGACAGCATTCATCGTGAAGCACTGTTTGGGGCGATGGCCGAATTCGGGATCCCGGTAAAACTGATCCAGTTGTGTCGCGCCACGCTAAAAAACACGCGATGCACCGTGCAACTCGGTTCTAGGACCTCGGAACCATTCGAAACATGCACCGGATTTCGGCAAGGAGATGCGCTGTCATGTGACTTCTTCAACCTGGTGCTGGAGCAGATAGTGCGACGGGCAGGCGTCAACAGGGAAGGCACTATCTTTTACAAGTCCATTCAGCTGCTAGGATACGCGGATGATATGGACATCATCGCGTGTTCTCGTCGTGGCATTGTGGAAGCATTCACGGCGATTGAAGAACAGGCGAAACGAGTTGGTCTTAAGATCAATGAGGGCAAAACGAAATACATGCTGTCAAGCAAAAACCAATCCGTCGCTCACCACCTGGGACAAAATATAACAATTGGCAGCTCCAAATTCGAGGTAGGTAAGGAGTTTGTCTACCTCGGGGCAAACGTAAATTCCACAAATGACACCACAGTGGAAATCCGGCATAGAATCGCCCTTGGCTACCGCTGCTACTTCGGCTTGTCCAAACAACTGGGGTCAAAGCTCCTCACTCGAAAGACCAAAGTCATGCATTACAAAACGCTCATTCTGCCAGTCTTGCTGTACGGAGCCGAAAGCTGGACGATAAGCAGGACAGCGGAGCTGATTTCGGGTTCTTTCGAAAGAAAAATTCTGCGCCGGATATTTGGTCCTGTCTGTGAGGAAGGTGAATGGAGAAGAAGACACAACCGCGAACTCTACGAGCTGTACCAAGATGTGGATGTAGTCGGGAAGGCAAGGATCCGTCGACTACACTCGCTCGGCCACATCGAGCGCATGGACATCAGCGCTCCAGCTAAGAGGTTCCTCGACTCCGAGCCTCCTGGTTCGAGAAGAAGAGGAAGACCGAACCTCCGGTATAAAGACTAAGTAATCGCGGATGTAAGACATCTTGGTCCGTCAAGGATGGAAGGCAGCTATAGCTCAGGCTCAGATCCTCCATGGATCGCTGGCCTGATAAGTAAGTAAGTATACCCAGACCATACCAAAAAAAATTGTTGGCTGTTCTCTTACAGAACTAAAGAAATTCCGCACCTTGCTCTTGTTGCACAAAATTATTTGAAATGAGGACCCAGATTTTACATTTTTAAAAGGTTAATCTTACATGTACCTGCATTTCCTATGTATTAAATAAATAAACGTGTTTTTGTTCGAGTTATTTATAAAACAAATGCTAACACTTTAATTGGACCACCCTGTATATAATCAAATTACTTACTTGCAATTCCGGAAAACTCTGTCGAACAATTAACGTCCATAAATTATAAAAAACAGATACGGTTAGCACCATTAGCCAGTAAAAGTAGAAATTCTCGTCCGGATTGACGACAGAACGTCGTTTCTGTAGGTAACGTCGTCTTCTCTTCGCTTTCTTGTTCACGTCCCCTGATGCGCTCTCAGATCCAGTGTCTTCAACAGTTTCCTTAAAAAGACAGACAAAATAAAAACAGGATCGCATTAAATCGATTTTCAAAAAGTGCTTTAAATGAAAATTGAACATAATTTCTATCCTTATCCGTATCTTAGTTTCCGTAGAACCACACTACCAACACCCATTTCACAAATTAAAAAAATAAACAACGCGCAGCGAAAACGCAGATAACCTCAAACTTCGATATTCAAATGCGTTTCACTAGGGTGATTATTCAATTTCGAGAAACAACAAAATCTATTTAGGACGACATCTGCACGTTTGCTCGTAATCAAATATAAATATGACATGCCCCAGAAGATGGAACATTGTGAAAACTTTTCTTCATTCGGTTAAGTTTAGGAGTTTACTTGCCAAACCTAAGTCTTCTTATTGGCTTCAGGATGTATAAATATTTTATGCCTGTGTGCCAGGAATGAAGATACATACATATGTACAAATAAATGGTAAACTTACCAGTCATCGAAGTCTAAGGACGACATGAAAAAATGGCAAACTAAATGCCAGCTTTGTATAGACTTCGTCAAGTTCTCCGCTTGTACGAGTACGTGCCAAACACTCGTGTGTCTAAAGATAACGACACTAGCACGTGTCGATAACGACACAAGACTACGTTTTAATATTGTAACTGAAGGTAACCTATGAGTACTGCAGACAAGGTGGCAAACTGATGGGAAAACTTTTCTGGTTTAACCAGATTTTTTCAGACAAATTCGAGGAGGAATGAGATGCGTGTGGCCATTATTATACCAACAGGCCAATGTGTTTTCTTTCTCTGTCAGTATTTTTCTTTTACGGAAATTGATAGAAAGCTAATTAAGAAAGGCATCTGTAGAGAGGGAAACAAAACAAGTAGAGGATACCCTTGCAATACCTGGTCAACAACAACATTTCCTATGGGCCATAAAAAGCTTTGAACCCAACAAGTCTCCAGGACCGGATGGTATCAAACTAGCTGAGCTCCAGCAGGTGGCAGATATCATCCTCTCCTGGCTTGTGGTCATATACAAGAGTTGCCTCTCCCTATCACACATCCCTAGCAAGTGAAAGGTAACCAAAGTCATTTTCATACCCAATGCAGGCAAAAGCTCCCACACGTATGCAAATGACTTGAGGCCTATTAGTCTTACTTCATTTCTATTAAAAACTCTAGAGAAGGAAGGCTGTCGGATAATCAACATGCCTACAACAAAGGCAAATCGGTGGAAACAGCACTCCACTCACTGGTCAGCAAAATAGAAAGGTCACTGGAACGTAAAGAAATATACTCTAGTCGCCCTTCTCGATATTGAGGGTGCCTTTAACAATGTTAAACCATGTGCCGTCACCAAAGCGCCGACTGATCTGGGTGTTACGGGATCGGTGATAGAACTGGTACGACAACTGCTAACACAAAGTGTTGTCAAAGCCAACTTCGCTGGTGCCGTCTCAACTACAATGGTTAGCAGAGGTACACCACAGGGTGGAGTACTCTCCCCTCTCCTGTGGAACGTGGTGGTGAACGAGCTACTGCTGTTGCTTGAACAGGAAGGGTACGCTGGGACCGCCTATGCAGATGACATTGCTATTGCTGCCACATGAAAATTTCCCAGAACTCTATGCGACCTTATGCAGAGTGCATTACATACAGTAGTAACCTGGACGCAGTACTGTAGACTGCGGTGAACCCTAAGAAGACCGATCTAGTACTGTTTACTAACAAATATAAAATTCCGCCCCTCAGGGCTGGGTGGAATGCAACTAATAATTAAAGAGCAGGCCAAATATCTAGGCCTAGTCCTTGACAAGAGGCTGAATTGGAAACCAAACATTCAACTGTTGCCCTCCACAGCTGCAAAAAAGTGGTGGGCAAGAAGTGGGGTCTCCAACCAAGCATTATGCACTGGCTCTACACGGCGGTCATAAGGCCCATCCTCCTGTATGGCGTCGTAGTCTGGTGGACTGCTCTGGACAAGGCAGTCAATCGAAACCTTCTGGGGAAAGTACAAAGATCGGCCAGCTTACACATAAGCGGAGCGATCAGATCAACCCCCACGGAGGTCCTTAACATTCCGTTACACCTTCCACCACTGAACCTTTTCAGCAAACAAATTGCTGCCTGCGCGGCCCCGAGGATGAGGAGCATAATAAAATGGCCCACATCACAAAAAGGCCACACAGCCATTCTAAAAAAGTACCCATGGACACCGACTATATCATCCCGCAGAACGTGTTCAGTAGGAACTTTGAAGTTGTCTTTCCACCCAGGGAGGAATAGGCTGAAGGGAGAGTCATACCAAAGGACTCGATCTCCCTCTATACCGATGGCTCTAAGATGGAGTCGGGTGTAGGCAGCGGAGTCCTCTCCAAGGAGCTTAGCCTCAGCCTATCCTTTAGACTCCCAAATTACTGCAGTGTCTATCAGGCTGAAATAACACCGATGACGGAGGCCCTTGCATGGCTCAGGATCAACGTAATATCCGCCAGGGATATCATCATTTGCACGGACAGCCAATCTGCGATAAAGTCCCTTGCAGCGGCAACCCACAAATCAAAAATATCTCTTAGCATCTACCGACAGGCATTGGTCCGCTGAAAAAAAAAAGCCTCTGCAGCCGAACACCTTGCAGGTCTGTAAGCCAGGTTCTACCTGCACCTACTCGTAGCAATATCTGCGCATTTCCAGACCAACGAAAGAGGACGAATGGCGAACATCCCGTGCCACAGAACTGTATTAATATCGATTGGGTTATGGTCCAGCAAACCGTAACCGGACCGGATTAATGTTGAAGACCCATGATCTTCGGCTCTGCAATTGGAATGTTAGGTCCCTAAACAGACCACGTGCGGCCGAACAACTTGCGAACGTCGCAGATCGCTATAAAGCGGACTTAACCGCCATCCAGGAAATGCGATGGAATATACCGGGTATAAGACCGATGAAAAAACTGCAACATCTACTACGGCGACTGCTTGGATGCGGATTTTTTGTTCGAGGTGGGCTAAGGCAAAAAGTCTTAAGCTTCCGGCAAGTGAGCGAACGTCTCATAACGATCCGTATCGAGGCTAACATTTTCTAACAATGGCCTGTATAAACGCTCCCACGGAGGGCAAGGATGACTCCACCAAAAATGAATTCTACGATCTCCTTGCAGAACGTAAGCCCAATGTCCCAGCTATGACATCAAAATTGTACTAGGAGACTTCAATGCTAAGCTGGGCAAGGAAAGCATCTTTGAACGAGTCTTCGGCAAACGCAGCCTCTACGACACCACATCCGATAACGGACACAGGCTGATTGATCTTGCTACAGGGCGAAATCTCCTTCTAGCTAGTACGCGCTTCCCGCGCATCGATATACATAAAGGCACCTGGTGGTCGGAATATCAATCAATCTCTGACCAGATTGATCACATCGCGATCGACGTCAGACACTCTTGCACTATTCTTGATGTTCGAACTTTCCGAGGAGCTAACATCGACTCGGACCACTAACTTGTAGTTGCGCCTATAGATATCACGAAGGTCAGAAAGCTACCATCACCAGAAACCACTCGTGCGGTCTGGTGATAGTAGCGATCGCGTCTCCCTTAAGCTACATCATACACCTCAACCCTCCACGCAGTCAATAGAACAACAGTGGAACCTTTGCAAACAAGGCCTGAAAAGCACTGTATTTAAAGTCATGAGCTTCACGGCTCCACCCCCAAAAAACCCCTGGTACGATGACGAGTACAGGAGGATTCACATAGCAAAGAAGGAAGCATATAAAGCCTAGCTGGATAGAAGAACAGCAGAGCAGCTCGTGATCTCTACGAGTTAAAAAGAATGGAGGAGCATAAGCTTCTCAGGAGAAAGAAGGAAGAGCACGAGAATCGTGCAACTGAAAATCTGGAGGGGAGTCCGGGTGTGACGTTCGAAAGTTTTATTAACTGATAAAGCGAACATACCAAGATTATAAGACAAGGCGGAAGCCTGTAGCGATGAGAACAGACAACTAGTAAGAGAATCACAGTCGATGCTGAGAATATGGAAAAACCACTTCTGCAGCCTGTATAACGGCGATGTTAGTCAATATATCGCTGTCAGGCAGAATTATCCATTTCTTATCGACGAAGATCGCAGAGAATTCCATCCCCCTGTCCTCGACGAAGTTAAGATCGTCATATCAAAACTCAAGTCGAATAAAGCTGCTGACGGACTGTGTGCTGAACTCTTCAAAGCTAGGCTAGGAGCATGCACCAGCTCATTTGTAAGATAGGATCAGAGGAAAGCATGCCCGAGGAATAAAGTTTCAGCATGGTTTGAACGATCCACAAGAAAGGAGACCCCTTTTACTGCGCCAACTACAGAGGAATGAGTCTCCTTAATATCGCCTACAAAATCTTCTCTGCTGTTTTGTGTGAACGCCTGAAGCCTTTCGTAAATAAGCTGATAGTTCGTTATCAGTGTGACATCAGGCCAGGAAATTCCACAAATGACAAGATATTCACACTAAGACAGTTCCTGGAAAAAAACCATGAATTTCAAGTCGACATTAACCACCTATTTGCCAACTTCAAAGCCGCATACGACAGCGTAATTAGAGACGCGCTATTTAACGCCATGTCTGCCTTTGACATCAGTTCCGAAATCAAAAGCAGAATAACTCCTGCCAATCGCTGTTTCTTTGGGCTCAGGAGGCAATCGAGTAATATAGCCCTCTCCCGAACGACAAAGTTGATTCTATGCAAGGCTCTTATTATTCCGATCCGATTTATCAAAAGCGGATGAGGAGGTCCTTTGTCGGTTCGAAAAAAAGATTTTACGCGTGATTTTCGTGCCGGGCTGTACAGCGACATTAGTCTAGGCAGGCGTCTACGGGTTCAACGCCTGAACAGTTTAACATGGGTACCAGGACACAGCGATATGTTAGGCAACGAAAGGGCTGACACACTCGCCAGACAAGGAACGACGCAACTTCTAGCTACTATTAAACTTAAACTCATAAGTCCAGGGCTGAGACGAACCTGAGATGTGCCCAGGGGCATACATGCCTCATCACCAGGCAAATCTGACCTCGTCTCGTCATGCGCAGTCATGCGAAAAAAACGAGGGCAAGTTCCAAATGATTTCTGCAGAAGCTGCCTAGACGAAGAGGATGTCCACCACCTACTCTGCGCCTGCCCGGCCTTCTGCGTAATCAGGAAACGACCTGACAGATGTTCAGCAAGTAAGGATATCTGTCTTTTTAAATTTTTTAAGAAGCACTAGGTCGTTCCATGTATATGGGATAAACCCCCCTCGTTGCAACACAACGGGTCTCTCTGGTCTAAGTGTATTCATTCTGGGGAGGCTGCGAACCTACCTACCTACCTACCTATGTGTGAACATAATTTTAAAACACATGAGTCTAGCGAAAGAAATGTGATTAAGCATCTCAGTTTGATAGTAGGTAATCAGCCTTGGAATGTATCAACCTCACAGGTGTATGTTTATTGACCGTTCTGTTAATCTGGCTAGAATGACTAGAACTAGAAGCAAATAATAATCAATGGGAAATTGTTTACATTTCAAAAACTGCTTATAAACAGCCGAGCGAAAAGTGATTTGAAGTAATGCCAAAATCTAATAATAAACATTCTCCATCACCGCGAAATAGTCAAAGTCTAAATCATCTGGGGAACATCACTCAAATCAGTCTGCTTTCATTGATCTCGACCTCGGCTAGCTATAGAATTCCTCCACTATTATGAGACTGACTAACACGTTAATCTATCAATACCAGGTTTGAATTTTTTGTCAGTTGTTGAACATGTCACATGGCTCTTAACGGTAATGACACATTATCAACAGTGAAATCGAAACACATCGCCAAACATCATCCAAGGTCTACGGACGATGGAACTCTTTATTCCTGTCTGTTGTACCCTTGTCTTTTTTCGAATTTTATTTTCCTTGTTTGAGAACACAGAACAACTTTTTTATGGGAATTCCTTAATTTGGTGCAGATACATATGTACATATGTACCAGTGCAATACAATACCCCTGACAGTCGTGTTTTTGGCATTCCTTGTTCCAGCTTGATGGTTTCAAAGTGCTGGTTATTGTGTTATTTAAAACGCAATTTATTCTAGAAACGTTTATGCAAATGCGCTCATAAAGGTTATACTCGAAGTTCGTTTTTTACGATTTAACACTCACTTGTTGTCGTCGAATGAAATAAAATAACAATAAATATTTAGAAAATAATGCAGAGTGTAAAGATAGCTATACAATGGAAATATTTGCATTTTTTTTAGGTTACTTTTGAACCCATCCAGGGCCAGCCGGTCCAGGATAACGACAATCGCTCGAGTACAGAATACTGGTATCGACTACCAGCAGCCACGCTCTCGGAACTTAAAAAAATATTAAAATCGTTAAAGTCGAACAAGCAGGGCATGGGCTCGGACATACAGGGTAAAGTTGTTGATTGCTCTCAACCTGGCGAGATGCCAGCAACGATCCCTGTTTAAATGCCCGGGTCAAGTTGACATATGGCCTCCTCGCGGCGCCCTCTAGATAGTCTCTTCAACAACCGTTGGGAGGTGAACAAACGTATGCAGCGAAAAAAACCCGACCAGAATGGCGGTTGTGCGGCGGGCTAACAATCCGCCCACGTAAAAAAACATAAAGTTATGAATGAGCAAGATGCCTCGGATACACGGACGGATACTCGACGACGACAACGCACGAAAAAGGAACACGATTTGCGAGTATGCTCCTGGAATGTCAGAACCCTGTACACTCCCGGAGCTGCTCATAAACTAGAAGGAATCCTCACGCAGTACAAGGCGGATATTACTGCGGTCCAGGAAATACGCTGGATAGGAAACGGTATGATGAGGAAGAAAAATTGCGACATTTATTACAGCTGTCACAAAAGGTTGCACTTACTGGGATGCGGATTTGTCGTGGGAAAGCGGTTAAGGTCGAAGGTCATCGACTTTAAACCTATAAGTGATCGCCTGGGTGTGATCCGCATCAGAGGCAGATTTTATAACATCAGCCTTATATGTGCACACGCCCCTACCGACGAGGCTGAAGACCCTATCAAGGAGGACTTCTATGACCTCCTGGACAACGCCTACGGAGCTTGTCCGGAGTACGATGTAAAAACCGTGCTCGGGGACTTCAACGCCAAAATCGGAAAGGAAAACACCCTTGGCGGAGTGATCGGAAAGCACAGCCTCCACGATACAACAACAGATAACGGCTTCCGACTCGCTGACTTTGCGACAGCTCGTAATGCGGTGATAAGTAGCACAAGATTCCCTCGCAAGCGAATCCACACAGCAACCTGGCGATCTCCGGACGGTCGAACCGCCAACCAAATCGACCATGTGCTCATTGACGCAAGGCACGCGTCAAACATCCTGGATGTGCGAACATTCAGAGGGGCAAATGTCGACTCTGACCACTTCCTCGTAGCAGCAAGATTCAGAGCTCGACTGTCCAATGTCAGATAGCTGCACCAGCCCATCAGGAGGAGGTTCGACATTGGGCGCCTGAGCACACCGGAGGTTGCCAGAGTCTACAGGGAGCAGCTGAGCGAAAGACTCTACGGTATGCCTACGTCGAACACAAATGCCAATAATATGTGGCTGCATTGCCGCTCAGCCATTCAGAAAGTAGCCAAAAAGTAGAATTTGGGAAGATGAAAGCATGCCCGACGACTGGAATACCAGCTCTATATGCCCCATCCACAAAAAAGGCGATCCTACCTCTTGCAAGAACTATAGAGGTATATCCCTGCTCAATGTCGCACACAAGATCCTGTCCAGCGTATTGTGTGAACGTCTAAAACCAATTTGCACCGCACTAATCGGCAGCTACCAGTGCGGCTTCCGGCCCGGCAAATCACCTATAGACCAAATTTTCACACTTCGACAAATCCTGGAAAAGACCAACGAGTTTCGAATCGATACACACCATCTATTCATCGATTTCAAAGCCGCATACGACAGCATTCATCGTGAAGCACTGTTTGGGGCGATGGCCGAATTCGGGATCCCGGTAAAACTGATCCAGTTGTGTCGCGCCAAGCTAAAAAACACGCGATGCACCGTGCAACTCGGTTCTAGGACCTCGGAACCATTCGAAACATGCACCGGATTTCGGCAAGGAGATGCGATGTCATGTGACTTCTTTAACCTGGTGCTGGAGCAGATAGTGCGACGGGCAGGCGTCAACAGGGAAGGCACTATCTTTTACAAGTCCATCCAGCTGCTAGGATACGCGGATGATATCGACATCATCGCGTGTTCTCGCCGTGGCATTGTGGAAGCATTCACGGCGATTGAAGAACAGGCGAAACGAATTGGTCTTAAGATCAAGGAGGAAAAAACGAAATACATGCTGTCAAGCAAAAACCAATCCGTCGCTCACCACCTGGGACAAAATATAACAATTGACAGCTCCAATTTCGAGGTAGGTAAGGAGTTTGTCTACCTCGGGGCAAACGTAAATTCCACAAATGACACCACAGTGGAAATCCGGCATAGAATCGCCCTTGGCTACCGCTGCTACTTCGGCTTGTCCAAACAACTGGGGTCAAAACTCCTCACTCGAAAGACCAAAGTCATGCTTTACAAAACGCTCATTCTGCCAGTCGTCTTGCTGTACGGAGCCGAAAGCTGGACGATAAGCAGGACAGCGGAGCTGATTTTGGGTTCTTTCGAAAGAAAAATTCTGCGCCGGATATTTGGTCCTGTCTGTGAGGAAGGTGAATGGAGAAGAAGACACAACCGCGAACTCTACGAGCTGTACCAAGATGTGGATGTAGTCCGGAAGGCAAGGACCCGTCGACTACACTGGCTCGGCCACATCGAGCGCATGGACATCAACGCTCCAGCTAAGAGGGTCTTCGACTCCGAGCCTCCTGTTTCGAGAAGAAGAGGAAGACCGAACCTCCGGTATAAAGACCAAGTAATCGCGGATGTAAGACATCTTGGTCTTGACAACTGGAAGCAGCGTGCCCGGGACCGTCAAGGATGGAAGGCAGCTATAGCTCAGGCTCAGATCCTCCATGGATCGCAGGCCTGATAAGTAAGTAAGTAAAGTCGAACAAAGCTCCTGGTAACGACTTAATCACGGGAGAAATTCTTAAAGCATTGCCGAAGGAAGCACTTCTTAAACTTCTTTTTCTCGTGAATCTCTGTAAAAACCTTTGATTTGGATTTTGGTGACCTTGAAACGTGGAGATTTGTCAAAATTTGGAATTCGCAAAATCGGCCCCATTACAAAAACTTCCCACTGGGAAGTTAAAAAATGTATTTATTTTCCTAGACATACAGTGTTAAGTATAGTGTTTATTAAAAAAATAAAAATGAGAGCGTTTACAAACTGTACTTACTTGTGTTTCCGGTATCTGCCGCGTTGAAAAGCGCTTTAGAAAGGAATCTTCCCGTTTCAATGGTGGTTTCTTCTGTATCGCCGATGATATTTGTACTGTGGTCCGTAGTTTCATCCATCTTTGATTTGACTTATTCCTAAATTAAGAAAGTTAAAACAAAAATTACACCCAAATTTATTACGAGGTCAACGATGTTCAATCAATTTTCTTGATATCAATATTCAATTTCGATGCAATCAACATACAGAAATCATGACCACGAACACGTATGTTTGGTATAATTGAATATCCTGACAAAACACCCAGAATACAGATACAAAAGTCAACGCAACGACTAAAAGAAAGCTATAGGGATGCAAAGAGTGAGAAAAATACAATCATGTCAACAACCATGCATCGAATTCTCATGCTTTTCTACGAGTGCCGGATATACAATAAGATCCTATATCCTTTAATTACACACAAATACACACAATTATTAAGTATTATTCTACGTACATAATTGAATTTCCGTAGTATAAGACCACTGACATTTTCATCGGAAAATTCAGTTTCACTTTGCTTGCCTTCTTAAAGTTTGTAAGATGGACCAGAAATTTGGAACTCATAAACGCAATTAGGTACTTAAGTATCTTTTATCAATAACAACAGCATCTCAAAAATCTTTAAATTGCAAAACATTCAATATATGTATTATACCATCGAATAGAAAGTAGAAAAATTAAAGAAAAATTTATCGGAAATTTATTTACATATATCGGTTATTAAAATGTTTCGTACATTAGTCAGAAGACGATAGGACGATAGAATAGGAGATATTAGATTGGAACAACTTACCAATGCTGTCAATAAGCAATAAGCAAATTGACAACAAACGATATCATTTGCATTCGTGCTTTCCACAAAACAATTTATAATTTTAAGACGGAGTACTTATGAAAGAGGCTTACTTAAGACCGTACCAAATATACTCTAGTTAAGAACAGATTGAAGCAAAACGAAGTTGAGTGATAATTGTATATGCATGTACCGTGGCGCAGTGGGTAGGGTGTCGGCTTCTGACGCCAATGACACGGGATCGAATCCCAATAACAGCCATGTTATCGAACGTGTTTTTCATTGTGCTTCTCCGTCAAGAAAAGCTTCTCCGAATTCGCCGTAAAGCGTAGGCCTTTTTCGCCTATGGGAAAACAAAATCACACACAACATGGGTGATTGAGAAAAGCTCGACTTAGGTCCTTTAGGGATTGTAACGCCAGCACCTACAGTAACTGCCAACATTATTTAAACAATTAATTACACTTGGAATGTAACGGTCTTAAATTTCTTTGGTAAATTGATGCTTTGCGCGTCATTCAGTTATTGTGATCAGTTTTGTAAAGATTTTTCATGAGAATAGTCGTACGATCCACAAGAAAGGAGTCTCCTTAACATCGCCTACTCTGCCGTTTTGTGTGAACGCCTGAAGCCTTTTGTAAATACGCTGATAGGTTCTTATCAAAGTGGCTTCAGGCCAGGAAAGTCCTCTATCGACCAAATCTTCAAGTGTTTGATTTCAAAGCCGCATAATTAGCGTAATTAGATGCAAGCTATACAACGCCATTTCTACCTTTGACTTACTTACTTACTTATCAGGCCAGCGATCCATGGAGGATCTGAGCCTGAGCTATAGCTGCCTTCCATCCTTGACGGTCTCGAGTACGCTGCTTCCAGTCATGAAGACCAAGATGCCTTACATCCGCGATTACAGGGTCTTTATACCGGAGGTTCGGTCTTCTTCTTCCTCCCGAACCAGGAGGCTCGGAGTCGAAGACCCTCTTAGCTGGAGCGTTGGTGTCCATGCACACGATGTGACCGAGCCAGTGTAGTCGACGGATCTTTACCTTCCGGACTACATCCACATCTTGGTATAGCTCGTAGAGTTCGCGGTTGTGTCTTCTTCTCCATTCACCTTCCTCACAGACAGGACCAAATATCCGGCGCAGAATTTTTCTTTCGAAAGAACCCAAAATCAGCTCCGCTGTCTTGCTTATCGTCCAGCTTCCGGTTCCGTACAGTAAGACTGGCAGAATGAGCGTTTTGAAAAGCATGACTTTGGTCTTTCGAGTGAGGAGTTTTGACCCCAGTTGTTTGGACAAGCCGAAGTAGCAGCGGTTGCCAAGGGCGATTCTATGCCGGAACTCCACTGTGGTGTCATTTGTGGAATTGACG
This sequence comes from Eumerus sabulonum, assembly GCA_951905685.1. Lineage (NCBI taxonomy): Eukaryota > Metazoa > Arthropoda > Insecta > Diptera > Syrphidae > Eumerus > Eumerus sabulonum. The sequence continues at coordinate 20,786,286 of OX645062.1, read as the reverse complement.
TTTGCCCCGAAGTAGACAAACTCCTTAACTGCCTCGAAATTGTAGCTGTCAATTGTTATATTTTGTCCCAGGTGGTGAGCGACGGATTGGTTTTTGCTTGACAGCATGTATTTCGTTTTGTCCTCATTGATCTTAAGACCAACTCGTTTCGCCTGTTCTTCAATCGCCGTGAATGCTTCCACAATGCCACGACGAGAACACGCGATTATGTCGATATCATCCGCGTATCCTAGCAGCTGAATGGACCTGTAAAATATAGTGCCTTCCCTGTTGACGCCTGCCCGTCGCACTATCTGCTCCAGCACCAGGTTGAAGAAGTCACATGACATCGCATCTCCTTGCCGAAATCCGGTGCATGTTTCGAATGGTTCCGAGGTCCTAGAACCGAATTGCACGGTGCATCGCGTGTTTTTTTAGCGTGGCATGACACAACTGGATCAGTTTTACCGGGATCCCGAATTCGGCCATCGCACCAAACAGTTCTTCACGATGAATGCTGTCGTATGCGGCTTTGAAATCGATGAAAAGATGGTGTGTATCGATTCGAAACTCGTTGGTCTTTTCCAGGATTTGTCGAAGTGTGAAAATTTGGATTATAGTTGATTTGCCGGGCCGGAAGCCGCACTGGTAGCTGCCGATTAGTGCGGTGCAAAATGGTTTTAGACGTTCACACAATATGCTGGACAGGATCGTGTATGCGACATTGAGCAGGGATATACCTCTATAGTTCTTGCAAGAGGTAGGATCGCCTTTTTTGTGGAAGGGGCATATAGAGCTGGTATTCCAGTCGTCGGGCATGCTTTCATCTTCCCAAATTCTGCAGATGATCTGGTGCATGCTCCCTACCAGAACATCGCCGCCAGCCTTGAAAAGCTCTGATGGCAGGCCATCTGAGCCTGCGGCCTTGTTGTTCTTCAGCTTCTGAATTGCTGTGCCGACTTCTTCGATGCTGGGTGGGAGGACTACTTCAGCGGCTGGAGTTGGGATTTCCTCGGTCCCTACCACTCTCTCTTGGTCATGCTCGTTAAGCAGCTGCTGGAAATGCTGCTTAAATACATCCACTATTCCCTGCGGGTCGGTGACAAGATTACCCTCGCAGTTTCGAGGCTTTCTTGTAAAAGGCTCGTGTTTTATGTTTATCCCTAGACTCCTCGAGATCCTTGAGCTGGGAGTCTGCTTTGACATCCCTTCTAAACTCATCAGACTATGCAGGATGACTTTGGAGAATGCTCGCAGCTCCATCCGAATCGATGAACACCTGACCGATAGTTTCGATGTCAAAAAAGGATTTAGGCTTTCGTGTGATTTCTTCAACATCGTATTAGAAATAATTGTGCAAATATCACTGACCAACACAGGAGGTACAATTTATTTAAAATCCTCACAACTCCTCGCATACGCGGATGACATTAACATAATTGGAAAGTACAGCGAGATGTCCATGAGGCGTTCGCAAGTATTGAGGCGGAGGCGGTTTGGCAGTAAACGAGGGCAAAACTAAATATGTGCTGTCATCAAAAAAGGACACTCACCACCCACGTCCTGGCCAGAACGTTTGTATTGGCAGATATGAGTTTGAGGTAGTTAAGGACTTTATCTATCTTGTCTCGGCAGTGATCTGGAACAACGGCATCAGTTCCGAAATCAAGCGCAGAATCACCCTTGCCGCTGTTTCTTTGAGTTCAGGAGGCAATTGGGTACTAGAGCCCTCTCCCGAACGACAAAGTTTACTCTATACAAGTCTCTTATTACCCCGGTCCTGCTATACGGCGCAGGAGCATGAATCCTATCAAAAGCGGATGAGGAGGTCCTTGGTCGGTTCGAGAGAAAGATGTTGCGTGTGATTTTCGGTCTTATAAGCGCAGACGGGCGATGGAGGGAAAGATTCAACCGCGAACTTTACGGGCTATACAGTGACATGGGTCCAGTCAGGCGTCCACGGACTCAACGCCTAAGATGGCTAGCTCATGTAGAGCGAATGGGCACCATAGTTCCAGTAGAATGTAAGAGGTTTGAAGAAGCATGTGTACTAAAACTTAAGATGGATGTCAACTCCTTCTATATAGTCCAACCACTGGCTACATGATTTTGATAAATTTAGGGAAGTACTAATAAACCTAGCTTCAACAGAATCATTGCTTATCGGAGACTTAAATGTCAGAATAGGTTTGTCCCAAAATAACTTCGTGAATGCATCCAGTTCGTCTTCTATGCTTAGGAAGCGTAACTCTAAAGACGTAATTTTGAACTAGCAGATGCTTGGGACTGCAAAGAAGACGAAGAAGTGGAAGTTTCAGGGCGAGCTTATTGAAATTGTGAGGGAATATAAGTATCTTACGCCTAATTTGAATATGAACAAGCACCTGCAATGTAAATTAGCTGAAGCGAAAAGAGCTATCTGTTCCATTTGGGGTAGTTGTACCAACAATAAAAACATCAGCCACTGCTCAAAAGAGCAGTATCCATCCTCTTTTATGCTACACAAGTATGGGGATATTCTGCATTTGAAGCAGTCGAAACATTTCTTCGCTACTTCATCAAACGAGTTCTAAAACAACGGAGTGCTTCGCCCAACTACATGCTTCACCTGGAAACTGGAGTAGCGCCTCTATTTTTGGAAACCCTCAAACTCCATTTTGGCTATAAGGTAAGAGTCATGGGAATGAATCAAGAAAGGTTACCAAAGCTAGTGCTTTCTGAAATGCTGCTTCATGGAGGAAAATATGTCCAAGAATGGGAAAACCTAGCAGCGCAATGTGATTCTAATCTTATAGTTATGACTGATGATCAGCAGACCCACCTAAGACATAAGTTCTACGCACTGTTGGAGAAAACAGAGCACAAAATCTTCAAGCAATTTGTAGATGAAGCCCAGTCGTCGCAATATAGAGCATACTACAGCAAATTTAACTACAATTTAGGAGACAGAACGTATTTCATGGCAGGCTACTCAACGGATATGATAAGCAACATCTTTAAATCAGGGGCGAGCTGATAAGTTTAAACTTTAGACCGCACCGCCCAGAACTACCTCTTTTGTGTAACCTTTGCAAGATCGAAAAATGAGAGAACATATTCCACTTCATCGCTATATGCCCCATTCTCAAGGAATTTCGCTGCAAATTCTTTCGAGCGCAGGTACTTTCGCTTGAAGAAGTGATAGGAAGAATTAAAAGAAATATAGGTCCGACCCACAAGGCCCACACGACTAACTTCCTTGTGGGCAAAATGCAAACACCAATTTAATTTAATATTTTTTTGATTTTTATAAGTCTTATGTGTATGTCGATGAACTTCGAAATACTGTTTTCAAATAATCGAGGTTTTTACACATGCGGAAAGGTTTAATGAAGCTCAATCCCGAACACCAATGACACACATATAAACACTTGTTTCTACAATTACTATAATACTTGACGAATAGTGAAATTTCCTTCTTCAAGTGATCAAGAAACCACCAATTTGGAGGGTATCTTCCCACTTCGCCAAATCCCATTTCGCCAATTCCCATTTCGCCAACGATTTTTCTCCCACTTCGCCAACAGATAAAAGGGCCCGCCACATACGTCACACCGATAGAGACACCGACACCAAAAATCAAGGACTTTTGGTTTTTACTCGCTCCGTGTCTGACACCGAAAATGGTGTGTGCATCAGCCCACAGACAGCACACATGTCCGCACACCGACACATGTGTGCACACAAGTGTGAGGTCTGTGGGCCCTTTAAGATAAACTTAATCCGGAAATTCCCATTTCGCCAACAAAACAAAAAGATTAGTGGAAGACAGTTGAAAAGTGTTAAGTTGATTTCTTCGGTAGTGTAGTGGTCATAGTGTAACCTGTCATAACCACAATGGCCGAAGATACAATCGAATGGATCGAATGAAGACACCGCTTGTGAATGGTTACTCATTCCGAATCATCAAAAGGAAAGACAACGGTACGAGTTATTGGAAATGTCAGCGCTATCCTGATTGTAAGGTCACATTGATCACCGATGGAGAGGATCTTCGTTCAAAGAAAGACTAACATGTGAACCACATTCCTGATGACTTGATGAACGAAAGAAGGGAAGTCGTGATTCAGATGAAGACCAGAGTCCTCGCCAATCCTTCGCAAACGATTCCAAACGTAAGTCTTTGGTAGTATAGTGGTTAGTATAACCCTCTTTCTGATTCATTTTCAGGTTCATCGAGACATTAGGACAGAAACAACTTTGAACCAAAGAACAGAAGAACAGATGTGGAAGAACAATCGGTGTCAACCTTTACAAGTATCAAGTCTTCCCTCTACAGAACCAAACGAAGTGTTTTCCCTACAAATCCAAAGGCAAGACCACAAATCACAATTCAGACGCCATGGAGCCGGATACTCGATAACAGAAGATTCCTATTATTCGAGTCTTCAGGAAGTAAGGCATAGGGTTATACTAACCACTATACTACCGCAGATTTCATTTCAGATGACAAAATTCTGATTTTTGGAACAAGTGCCACCATCGAGAGACTATGCGCTGCGCAACAAGTATATCTTGATGGTACATTCAAATCATCTCCGGCCCTATTTATGCAATTATACGCATTTCATACAAGATTATTCGGAAAGTCATTCCCACAAATATTTGCTTTATTGCCATCGAGATCCGAAGAAGTATACGTTCAATTGATCGCTAAATTTGGAATTTAAACCAAATGAAATCATGATCGATTTCAAAATGTCGATAATATGTGGCTGCATTGCCGCTCAGCCATTCAGGAAGTAGCCGAAACCACCTTAGGATACCTACCACCCCCGACAAGAAACCCGTGGTATGATGGCGAGAGTGAGCAGAAAAAGGCAGCAACCGATGAGGCGTACCAAAAGGCGCTGCAGAGGAATACCAGGGCAGCGCGAGAAGAGTACCGAGCCAGAAGAAGGGAGGAGAAGAAACTACTGCGACAAAAGAAAAGAATCTTCGCAGCCTCCCAGCTCAAGGATATCGAGGAGTCTAGGGATAAACATAAAATACGAGCCTTTTACAAGAAAGCCAAAGGCCTTGCAGGAGGCTTCAAAAAGGGCACCCTGGCTCTTCGAAACTGCGAGGGTAATCTTGTCACCGACCCGCAGGGAATAGTGGATGTATTTAAGCAGCACTTCCAGCAGCCGCTTAACGAGCATGACCAAGAGAGAGTGGTAGGGACCGAGGAAATCCCAACTCCAGCCGCTGAAGTAGTCCTCCCACCCAGCATAGAAGAAGTCGGCACAGCTATTCAGAAGCTGAAGAACAACAAGGCCGCAGGCTCAGATGGCTGGCCATCAGAGCTCTTCAAGGCTGGCGGCGATGTTCTGGTAGGGAGCATGCACCAGATCATCTGCAGAATTTGGGAAGATGAGAGCATGCCCGACGACTGGAATACCAGCTCTATATGCCCCATCCACAAAAAAGGCGATCCTACCTCTTGCAAGAACTATAGAGGTATATCCCTGCTCAATGTCGCATACAAGATCCTGTTGAGCGTATTGTGTGAACGTCTAAAACCATTTTGCACCGCACTAATCGGCAGCTACCAGTGCGGCTTCCGGCCCGGCGAATCAACTATAGACCAAATTTTCACACTTCGACAAATCCTGGAAAAGACCAACGAGTTTCAAATCGATACACACCATCTTTTCATCGATTTCAAAGCCGCATACGACAGCATTCATCGTGAAGCACTGTTTGGGGCGATGGCCGAATTCGGGATCCCGGTAAAACTGATCCAGTTGTGTCGCGCCACGCTAAAAAACACGCGATGCACCGTGCAACTCGGTTCTAGGACCTCGGAACCATTCGAAACATGCACCGGATTTCGGCAAGGAGATGCGTCAACAGGGAAGGCACTATCTTTTACAAGCCCATCCAGCTGCTAGGATACGCGGATGATATCGACATCATCGCGTGTTCTCGCCGTGGCATTGTGGAAGCATTCACGGCGATTGAAGAACAGGCGAAACGAATTGGTCTTAAGATCAATGAGGACAAAACGAAATACATGCTGTCAAGCAAAAACCAATCCGTCGCTCACCACCTGGGACAAAACATAACAATTGACAGCTACAATTTCGAGGTAGTTAAGGAGTTTGTCTACCTCGGGGCAAACGTAAATTCCACAAATGACACCGCAGTGGAGATCCGGCGTAGAATCGCCCTTGGCAACCGCTGCTACTTCGGCTTGTCCAAACAACTGGGGTCAAAACTCCTCACTCGAAAGACCAAAGTCATGCTTTACGAAACGCTCGTTCTGCCAGTCTTGCTGTACGGAGCCGAAAGCTGGACGATAAGCAGGACAGCGGAACTGATTTTGGGTTCTTTCGAAAGAAAAATTCTGCGCCGGATATTTGGTCCTGTCTGTGAGGAAGGTGAATGGAGAAGAAGACACAACCGCGAGCTCTACGAGCTGTACCAAGATGTGGATGTAGTCTGGAAGGCAAGGATCCGTCGACTACACTGGCTCGGCCACATCGAGCGCATGGACATCAACGCTCCAGCTAAGAGGGTCTTCGACTCCGAGCCTCCTGGTTCGAGAAGAAAAGAAAGACCGAACCTCCGGTATAAAGACCAAGTAATCGCGGATGTAAGACATCTTGGTCTTGACAACTGGAAGCAGCGTGCCCGGGACCGTCAAGGATGGAAGGCAGCTCAGGCTCAGATCCTCCATGGATCGCAGGCCTGATAAGTAAGTAAGTAAGTCAAAATGTCGATAAGAAATGCCATCGAAAGAGAATTACCTGATACACAAATCAGAGGCTGTTATTTTCATTTTGCGCAAAGTATTTGGCGCAGGGTAAGTCTTCGGCAGTGGAAATTGACGAAGTGGGAATGAACCATTACTCGTTTCCATTTTCCCAGGTTCGGACTATTAGTCTTTCAAGAGAATACAAAAACAATAAGCAATTCAGGTCCTTCGTTCGAAGAATAATAGCATTGGGTTTGGCACCGTCAGAAGCTATTGGAAAACTATGGATTGATATTCAGGAAGAAATGCCATTATTAGAATCCGATATTCAAAGACAGAAGGTGGTTGAGTTCATGGATTATCTGGTGGACACATGGCTAGAAGACACAGCCATGTTTCACAAAAGTGTTTGGAATCATGGCAATAATGCCTCCTCTCGCACAAATAATGATGTTTAAGGCATAATAAATTCAATGGTTTAGTTAACAATGTAAATCTTCGGTAGTATAGTGGTTAGTTTCCGCGACTCTCTAACTATTAATTTATTAGATCCATCCAAACCTATTCGAGCTCATCTCATCACTTCAATCCGAAGAATTCGATGCGGCCCAAGAAAAAGCACAGACAATTTGAAGAAAAATATAAATTACTTAAGAAGCGATTAGATGACAAGGATATAACAAATTTGCAATTTATTGATTTAATTAAATATCACATTAATTTAATTTGAATAAAATAACATTGCGTTCGAATTAAACTTGTTCACCGATTGAGACGAAATTTACCCTGATCATTAAGTTTGATAAGAAATATAATAAATTGAATTTATTTGTATTTAAATATGCCTGAAACGATTGCCGAAATAGTTGGCCAGATGGGAATTGGCGAAGTAGGAATGAACCAATTTGGAGATATCTCATCAATGCCATTCATTGACTAAGAATGCTGAATTAATATTTCGGTAATTAATTGTTTAATTAATTAAAAAGCAAACTGGAATCGTTTTCGATCTGTTTTATCTAGAAATCTGCGAAGCTTCGACAGCAATCTAGAAAGTATAGTTCGCAAAGAAAATATTAACTCTGTAATCAGCCTTTTTACTAAAAAAGTTCTAGATGCAGTTGAGCAAAGTATCCCAAAAGCACCAAAACATTATTCCTTTCCTAAATTACTCACCTACATATTGAATATTGTCAAGGTAAGGAATGTTTACCGCAGATACTGGCAACGATACCATCAGCTCTATTTCAAATCTATAGTCTCTTCTCTCAATAAGCTAATATGTAAGACCATCCATGTTCATCGTAATATCGAGTGGAATAGGAAACTAAGCTCACTTGAGAAAAATGCTAATCCCTTTTGGAACATAGTGAAGGTAATAAAAAGGAAGAATAAACCACTACCTTTTCTAAGAGACTCTATGAGTACCTACTATACTGATCAGGAAAAGGCAAATGCGTAATAACTCTTGCCAATCGCTGCTTCTTCGGGCTCAAGAGGCAATTGAGTAGTAGAGCCCTCTCTCGAAAAACTAAGGTTTCCCTCTACAAAACCTTAATCATCCCGGTCCTCCTCTACGGCGCTGAGGCTTGGACGTTATCAAAAGCGAATGAAGAGGCTCTTGGACGTTTCGAGAGGAAAATTCTGCGTGCAATCTTTGGTCCCGTTTGTGTAAGCGGAGAATGGAGGAAAAGATTCAACCAAAAACTGTACGGGCTGTACAGTGACATCGGCCTGGTTAGACGTCTTCGGATCCAACGTCTAAGATGGCTAGGCCATGTAGAGCGAATGGACATCAACCCCGAGGGACGACGCAGCACAGGACGACCGTATTTAAGGTAGCGCGCACAGGTGGAAGGGGACCTCAACAAACTGGGCGTGCGGCACTGGAAGCGGCTGGCCAAAGATCGGGCCGGCTGGAGAGGCTTGTTGGTTGAGGCCCTGGTTCACCCCAAACTGTAGCGCCATCAAAGAAGAAGAAGAATAACTTAAAACCAACCTCATGTAATTGAACTTCAAGATGTCGACAGTAAAAATAATTACGCCAGTGCTAGCAGTCGTTTGAAATTAAGTCAATTGGTGCTGACCTTGAAGGCACTTATCAAAGATAAAGGAAAGGAATTGTCATGGTTTGGATGGATGGGACGACAGATTTTTAAATCATGACATCAATCCCAAAACGTTTTGGAAGATATTTTTGGTGCCAGAGGCTCAATGGTCCATCAAGACAAGCATACAAAGCACGTGATAGTCAATGTCGAAAATAGAAAAACAATCTGCAGGCGGTTAGTGCATAATCGCATTTCAGTGTACTTTTCCACATAGTACTTCAACTGCATTCTATTGAAATATGCTGGACATACTGGGAAGTTGCAGCTCAGTTGCGCCTAAATAGTTGACAAGCATACAGTTCTGTATGTATGTATGTATGTATGTATGTATGTTGGCGTTACAGCCCATGAAGGACCAGAGCCAAGCTTCTCTCAATTATCCATGTTGTGTGTGATTTCATTTTCCCATGGATGAAAGGGACCTACAGTTTATTGCCGGTTCCGAACGGCGAATTTCGAGAAGCTTTTCGTGACAGTTTTACTACAGGGGGTTTTGTCAGAACCCCGCTGAGGAGAAACACCGTGAAAACACGTTCGATGACACGGCTGTGTCGGGATTCGATCCCGTGTCATCGGCGTCAGAGGCCAACACACTACCCACTGCGCCACGGTGCTCTCAAGCATCCAGTTCTACCTAAATATATACAGACAGGGTAATCCTTTAGCAATTGCTTATTGCAGTGGCTTACTCCAGTGGCATTGAAAAGTCGAAAAGTCGGACTTGAGTGGATTTCTTCTATTATAAAAACTAAACCTTCTAGGCCTAGATAAATGTTAAAATTGGAAATTTGTTTCCTGTATCGATTTTATTGTAGGATTTTTATAGACATATATGTGCAAGTCGGACTTCATGAGCCTTATGATCGTGTTTCCAGGTAATCTGCTAGAAATATTTAATCCCAAATACATATCAAATCGAACTGGAATGAATACGTTCGTATGATTGTAATGACAAGCTATCTTCTATCTATAAAGACGATGCAATGAAATTGAAATGATTTCAGACAGATACAGATACAGTGTAAAAAGTTTGCATTCGATTTGTCGTTTAAATCCGATCACATACCTTTTTTGCATTTTCCAAATGTACTACAAAGAAATAACTTTGGCTGGAATAGCAATCGTACTATAGTTCGATGTTTCAGGATATGAATTCAGTTTGTCTGAAAGGTAAAGGATATTGTTCAGTAAATTAACGAGGAAGGCAACGACATAATGACCCATGTACCATACGTTGTTAAGACATTTGGTTGTGATTACGACAAATAGTAAAGTGCATTAGCAAATTTATGGAGTTAAAAGAAAAACGAATTCAATCTCATCGTATCCATTTGTTTTTAATTGACTAATTGATCAATATCGAAATGTGGAAGCTTAAGCGAAGATGTGATAAAATAGATAAAAAACAAATTAAATTAAGTGTCCAAAGTCATCTTGAAAAGTGTAGAGCATCAAATGTGCTTAGGACTAAAATTCTTATTAAATATATTTATTACATAAAATAAAATGAAATACTTAACTAAATATTTAATGGAAGTTTCAGCAACTCGAAAAACTAACTACTCGCTATGGAACTTAACTAAGAGACTAAAAAAGGGGACCACTCACCAGTCACCATTCATGAATGCTGATGGATCCTGGTCCAGAACCCCTGCGGAAAAATCCTGACCCAGGCTGGCTACTTCAAAAGTACATTCATAAACACTATTAACGAACCAAACATTTTGACCCCACCTATAACTACTACAATCAACACAAATTTAAAAAAATAACAACGAACGAAATAAAACTCTATCTAAAAGATAGACTCAACCAAAGAATAAACTCCCTGACTAAGGCATCGTAGCGGCTTATCAGCTCAATGCAGCACTCATCTCATCCTTCAGAGACAGCTGTACACCCAGGACAACTACACACAAACGGTGTGTGCCCTGGTGGAATACTCAGCTTGAGTCCCTAAGGAAGCAGGTGAGATCGCTGTTTAACAGAGCTAAACGGTATAATAGTTGGACTGATTATAGATCTGCTCTAACTAAATACAACCTCGAATTGAGGAAATCCAAGAGAATGTCTTGGAGGAAACATTGCGAGCACATAGACTCGCTGCCAAATGCGGCCCGACTCCACAAAGCACTATCTCGAGGGCACACAAATGGGCTCGGGCTGCTTCGCAAATCAGACGGCACTTTTACCGTCAATCGCAGGGAAACGCTGGAGACTTTGCTCGAGATGCACTTCCCTGGTTCAACTCCTTACTCGATGTCCTCTGACGATCAAATAAACGTCATAGGTAACATTGACAGTAGAACAAATAGCCTCTCTGGTAGACTCTTTAGCCCTGACAGGGTCAAATGGGCAATTGGTTCATTCAAACCCTACAAGGCTCCAGGTAAAGACGGTGTCTTTCCTGCAATCTTACAGAAAGGCTTGAATACAATTCTACCATCACTGATATTTCTTTTTAGGTCTTGCTTCAACCTGGGATACATACCCCAAATTTGGAGAGACGTCAATCTTGTCTTCATCCCCAAGATTGGGAAACCAAGTGAGCAACCTAAATCCTATCGTCCTATCAGTTTGACTTCGTTCTTTTTAAAAACAATGGAGAAACTGATTGAGCTCCATATTAGAGGTATCCTGGAAAACCAGATACCTCTGCATCCCAACCAGTATGCATATCGCAAAGAGCGATCTACCGAAAATGCACTACACCACTTGGTGACGCACATTGAAAATAGTTTCATACAAAAGGAGATCGCAATCTGCGCCTTCCTCGATATCGAGGGAGCTTTCGATAATACTGGCTATGATTTGATCACCACTGCACTATCCTGCAGGGGTGTAGACCATCCCACTAATCACTGGATCAGGGCGATGCTAAATAGCCGTATTATATCAGCCACATGCGGAGAGGTCTCAGTGACAGTATCGGCGGTTAGAGGATGCCCACAAGGGGGAGTCCTCTCACCACTGCTTTGGTCGATAGTCATCGACGATCTACTACGCAAGCTAACCACTCGGGGCTATGAGGTCATCGGATATGCTGATCACTGCCTGTGAGCGCATGCAGCTTGCGCTCCAATTTATCTCTGACTGGTGTGGCAGAGAGGGTTTATCTATTAACCCAAATAAGACGATCTTAGTCCCATTTACAAAGAGGAGAAAGGTACAACCCTGCTCAATCTTACTAAATGGCACACGCATAGGATTTTCAGAGGAAGTAAAGTATCTAGGTATTGACCTAGACCGTAGACTCAACTGGAACTCCAATATGAGAAATAAACTCATGAAAGCCCACAGGCCATGTGGGCCTGTCGACGCACCTACGGTAAAACCTGGGGACTTAAACCTAAGGTAGTCCACTGGCTATATACCGCGATAGTAAGACCTATCGTCACCTACGGGTCCACCGTATGGTGGTCAAAAGTTGAGCAAAAAACTACAATTGTTAAGCTTCAACGCCTTCAGAGACTAGCGTGTCTCGGCATCACAGGCGCTATGCCAACCTGCCCCACGGCAGCTCAAGAAGCACTCATTGGACTCACTCCACTGCACCTTTCTATCAAAAAGGTCGCATTACGCAGTGCAATCAAATCCTCTGCTCGGGAACAAATATGCCATGTAGACCCTCAGGCCACATGTCCATATTACAACACCTTCCCGAGCTGGATATGATTACTACAGTCTCGGACGCACTGCCACACACCTTCACCTTTGACAAGAGATTTGAGATACTGATCCCAAACCGCTCAGCATGGGAAAACAGTGATCCCCTGCTAAATGTCAAAGGCCTTAGGCGGTACACGGATGGCTCCAAGATGGCTTCCGGCGTTGGCGCCGGCATCTTTGGACCAAAACGCAAAATCTCGAAGGCACTGGGAATAAGTCCCAGTATCTTCCAAGCAGAGCTGCATGCCATCCTAACATGCGTAAATCTAAATCTTGAGACTGGCATCAGAGGAGTAACCATCAACATACTCTCTGATAGCCAAGCAGCGTTTAAAGCGCTGGGTTTGTACAGCACGAACTCAAAAACCGTCAAGGAATGCCATGACGCCCTACAAGACCTCGCCAAAAGAAACAATGTTAAACTTTGGTGGGTGCCAGGCCATAAAGGTATCAAGGGCAATGAAATTGCCGACCAACTTGCCAGGAAGGGCTCCAGTAACAAGTATATAGGTCCGGAACCATTCTGCGGCATTCCCGCGTCTAAGATAAATTACTTCTTAGACAAGTGGGATAAATTACAACACCTGTCCTTTTGGAACAGCGTTCGGGGACTCCGTCAATCTAAACGACTTATACGACCCCTGAACAAGCACCCTGTTGACATACTCAAACTCAATAGGATGGATATCAGAAGACTAGTCAGCTATCTAACGGGACACTGCGGTCTGAGATATCATTTAAACAAAATTAGTCTCTCGTCTGAAACTGAGTGTCGGCTCTGTCTTGAGGACGAAGAGACGGCAGAACACATACTGTGTGAGTGTGCAGCTCTCTGCCATCTTAGGAAGCGTATACTTCTCAGTGAAGTTATGACTCCTGAGGGGATCACCCTGGCTCCTACGAGAAGCATTCTCAACTTCATTGTGGAGGCGGAGAGGCTACTCGGCTAAATCGGCTAGCAGGCACAATAGATCTGCAAAGGTCGCAGTGCCGCATTGCTATTGATAGCACTAGCCCTATATATAAAAAAAAGCGACCAGACGTACTGCTGCAGGCATAACACTCACAGTATATGGTCAACTGAAAATTCATCCGCTGCGTATGCAATACTAAAGTGCTTGAACGACTTGTTACGGACTATACCAAAGCTGAATTTGGTCGGCTCTCGTCTCCTACATCAACGACCCAAACCACTGCACTCCGTTCAGGTTGTGTGTGGAACAACACATCATAAGAGAATATAAAAACACTTGAACCTCTTGAATACCAAGGCCGACAAACTCCACGCTAGCTGCGTTCGCAGACGACGCGCTTATTCTATCTTCCAATAAATGCATTAAACTTGATACACAGGAACCTAATTTAACCCTAGTTAGGACAGCTGACTGGTTCCGCAAATGCGGAATCAAAATAAAAAATATGGTAGCCCAGACGACTAACTAAATTAAAACACCCATTTAATTTCATAATTTTTTTAATGTATAAGCCCCGATGAAAAAGAGGGATGTTACAAGTTTGAGGTGTCTGTGTGTCTCTCTGTGGCATCGTAACTCCAGAGCGAATGGACCGATTATGATGCCTTTTTAGGGTTCTGTTCCCAAAGGGTAAAACGGGACCCTGTAACTAAGACTTCGCTGACCGTCCGTCCGTCCGTCTGTCACAAGGCTGTATCTCATGAACCGTGATAGTTAGATAGTTGAAATTTGCTACAACCAGTAGCAAACTTCCGAGCTTTGATCCCTATTGTGTCATTGATGTTTTAATCATAGCTGCAACCCTTTTCTCTATAATTACGAACAACCAATAATAAATACCATTAAAACTTTGATGAGCCCTATTGTGTCACTGCTAAGCTAATACTTGCTTCAAACCCTTTCGTACAATTGCTATTCCCCTACTTTTCCATCCTGATAGATTAAAATATCAAATGTTGCAACAAATTCAATTGTTGTGAAATTAACTTTCGATCATATTCCACAATGCTTGATATATTAATCCTAGCTGCAAACCCTTTTCCCATAATTACTGTTATTCACCTTTTCACCTCCTTGCTGTCAAGTAAGATAATTAATTTGAATTCAATGGACACTTTGAGGATCAACTACATATCTCATCATTGAGATTTTTGATCATCAAAGTAATATGCCTATAACCTGCCTGCACCCAAGATCTGTCATCATGCAAAAAATCATTTTAAACGGATCAGCCGTTTTAATGTGATGACTGATGAGGTAACATACGACGCCTCGTTAATTTTTATACATATATTCAGATGGTACGGAACCCTTCGTGCGCGAGTCCTACTCGGCCTACTTGGCCGGTTTTTTTTTTTTGGTTGGAAAGCTAACGTGATCGAAATGGTTCTAAGCTATAATTTGTAAAGATCTGTTTAGGTGTTTCAAGGTCATGAGCTCTTTCTAATAGCTGCGGTAGGATTCTTATACGATCACGATCTTGCGATCACCGCAATCACGCAATTAACCAGCATCAGGCACGGTCAGATGGGGAACCGCTTGGAAACACCGCGTGTTGTAAGCATCAAACCGCCTATTTGCTCGCTGGGTAGTGCACACTCACGAGCAGCTCATCAGTGTGCGTTTCGTTACCCAACCATAATACCGTCCGATCAATCTCCTATATATCGGTTATCGTCCGATCACCGCAATCAACCAGCGTCGGGTGCGGTTAGTACTTAGTGGTGGACCGCTTGGGAACACCGCGTGTTGTTAATTTTGTTTGCCTATTTTTCATTTATTTAATTTCTTACAAGGATGGCAAAGGACTAACAAAGGCTTCGTAGGGGTAGCATCTATCCGACGGATGCTGGCCTGCTAAAAAGCGAGAAGAGCCACCGCAGTCGAACATCTTGCGGCACTGTTAGTAAGTCCTATCCCCACTTCCTCGTGGTGCCATCTGGAGATTTTCTATGGAAATTGCAGACGGGGAGGGGCGGCAGGATTAGTCGGTTGGGCTACGGCCTAGTAAGCACCTGGCGGTCTCTTGATCAATCGACTACCAACCAGATTGATCACATCGCGATCGACGTCAGACACTCCTCCACTATTCTTGATGTTCGAACTTTCCGAGGGGCTAACATCGACTCGGACCACTATCTTGTAGTAGCCAAGATGCGCTTACGGATATCACGAACGCAACGGAGTAGAGTAAGAATACAAAGCTCTGACGTCGGAAAGCTACTATCGCCAGAAACCGCTCGTGCTTTTACCGATCGCGCCTTCATTAAGCTCTCCAATACACCTGAATCCTTCATACTATCAATAGAACAGCAGTGGAGCCTTTGCAAACAAGCCCTGAAAAGCTCTGCACCCGAAGTTTTGGGTTTCAAGGCTCCATCACGAAGAAACACCTGGTTCGATGACGAGTGCAGGAGGATTCATACAGCAAAGCAGGATGCATATAAGGCGTCGCTGCATAAAAGAACAAGAGCAGCTCGTGAGCTCTACGAGTTAAAAAGAAGGGAGGAGCATAAGCTTCTTAGAAGAAAGAGCACGAGAAGCGGGCGATTGAGGATTTGGAGAGGTGTTATTGCAGGCGTGACGTTCGAAGATTCTATCAAGGGATAAAACGAATGTCTCAAGGCTATAAAGCCCGAACGGAGGCCTGTAAGGATGAGAATCGCAGTCGATGCTGAGAATATGGAAAAACCACTTCTGCAGACTGAATAACGGCGATGTTAGTCAATATACCGCTGTCAGGCAGAACGATCCATTTCTAATCGACGGAGACCGCAGAGAATCCTGTCTCCCTGACTTCGACGAAGTTAAGATTGCCATATCAAAACTCAAGTCGAATAAAGCTGCTGGCGTAGACGGACTATCTGCTGAGCTCTTCAAGGCAGCTGGGGATGACCTGGTTAGGAGCATGCACCAGCTCATCTGTATGATATGGTCAGAAGAAAGCATGCCCGAGGAATAGAGTCTCAGCATCGTATGCCCGATCCACAAGAAAGGAGACCCCTGTGATTGCGCCAACTACAGAGGAATAAGTCTCCTTAACATCGCCTATAAAACCTTCTCTGCCGTTTTGTGTGAACGCCTGAAGCCTTTTGTAAATAAGCTGTTAGGTCCTTATCAGTGCGGATTCAGGCCAGGGAAGTCCACCATCGACCAAATCTTCGCACTACGGCGAATCCTGGAAAAAACCAATGAATTTCAAGTCGACACTCACCACACTCACTCACCGCCGCATACGAAAGCGTAATTAGAGACGAGCTATACAACGCTATGTTTGCCTTTGACGTACCGGCTAAACTCGTCAGACTATGCAGGATGACTTTGGAGAATGCTCGCTGCTCCATCCGAATCGGTAAACACCTTACCGATGGTTTTGATGTCAAAAAAGGATTTAGGCAGGGCGATACATCATATTGGAAATGATTGTGCAAAAATCACTGGCCAATACAGGAGGTACAATCTATTTTGAATCCTCGCAACTCCTTGCATACGCCGACGATATTGACATAATAGCTAGATCACAGCGAGATGTCAATGAGGCGTTTGCGAGTATTGAGTTCGAGGCGGCGGAATTTGGTCTGGCGGTAAACGAGGGCAAAAGTAAATATATGCTGTCATCAAAAAAGGACGCCCAACACCGACGTCTCGGTCAGAACGTTTGTATAAGCAGATATAAGTTCGAGGTAGTTAAGGACTTCGTCTACCTTGGCTTCGCAGTGTCCTGGAACAACGTCACCAGTTTCGAAATCAAGCGCAGAATTACTCTTGCCAACCGCTGCTTCTTTGGGCTCAAGAGGCAACTGAAAAATAGAGCCCTCCCTCGTACGACCAAGTTGACCTTATATAAGACCTTACTTATCCCGGTCCTGTTATACGGCGCAGAAACATGAACTTTATCTAAAGCGGATAAGTAAATCCTTGGTCGTTTCGAGAGAAAGATTCTGCGTGCGATTTTCGGTCCCATAAACACAGAGGTGGGTTGGAGGAGAAGATTCAATCACGAATTGTACTACAACCCGTACAGTTCGTGATTGAATCTTCTCCGACATGAGTCTAGTCAGGCGTCTACGGATACAATGCCTAAGATGGCTGGGCCATGTAGAGCGAATGGACACCCACAGCTCCAGCCCATAGAGTCCTTGAATCCAACCCCGACTGACGAAGAAATAGAGGACGGCCGCACCTATGGTGGCGCGCACAGGTGGAAAGGGACCTCAACCAACTGGACGTGCGGCATTGGAAAAGACTAGCGAAAGATCTAGCTAGGTGGAGAGACATGTTGGTTGAGGCCCAGGTTCACCCCGAGCTGTAGCGCCCGTTAAGAAGAAGAAGAAGAATCGACGAGATCTAAGCAAACCTAAATAAAACAAATCTTTTTAACTATGCTACACTGGTCATTGGAGAATGAGCCTGTTCAGATGTATCTATGTATGTATGTATCTACATGAAGATTCGAAACGTACTTATTCATACATACGTATGTATGTATTAGTCTACATTTTACTTTTTTGTTCCTGTATCAAAGTTCTAAGAGCACCTAATTTTCCACTCCACCGAGCCTGTTTTCAATAAATGTATTTTACAAATACATCCCATCTACATATATGGTTTTCCGTTGGGTGTTCAGTGTTCAGAGAGAAAATACTAACATGCATCGACACATGTTTTATTTAAATTTACGCCAATCCGCACCGTTTCATCTGGAAGACAGACATAAGGCATAAGATTCAAATAACATATGCCTGTAGGAAGAGAGGATACGATTATATGTATTTATCATAAGAATGAGGCGCACCCAAGAGGTATAATCCAGTTAAAGTGGCCGGGATCTTTCACGTTTGTGATTCTGCATAATGTATGTACATATGTTAAAGGCTTCCAACCGCCAAATACGATGACCCAAAATTAATCAATAAAACTTGATCTTAAGGCACGAACCCATCTCTGAGAAAGAAGCATAGAATCGCACACTTTGTAGTTTATTTGTTTATGTTGATTTACATCTTTATTTTACTCAAATCGAATTATTGAGGCAAGCAACAACGGTAGGAATAATGGAGAATCATAAAATTATACTCAACGTGGAAGCGTTTACTTGCGAATAACATACATCACTATCTTTATTGGCTTCCCCGTACGTATCCTCAATTATAATAAATAATAAATAACAATAGGCATTAATGGGTAAGGTTCAGATCTACTTGTATAGTTTATAAATACATGATCTAAATAACATACGGATAGGGTTCTATCATAAGTCCATTTTAGACACATTCACAAGAAAGAAAGATGGGTGGCCGTGGTGCAGTGGTTAACATCATCGACCGCCGAGCGGAAGGTCTATGGTTCGAATTCGCTTCATAGCCAAGAAAAAGTAATTCCTATACGGACAAAAAGTATGCAACGCAGTTGTGAATGGAAAGCGACCAGACGTACTGCTGCAGGCATAACACTCACAGTATATGGTCAACTGAAAATTCATCCTCTGCGTTTGCAATACTAAAAAGTGCTTGAACGAATTACTACGGACTATAACCAACGCGGAATTTGGTCGGCTCTCGTCCTAAATCGATCTAGGACAACCACCCCTGAGAGTAATGAAGGAACATCAACGATCCCAACCACTGCACTCCGTCCAGGTTGTGTGTGTCAATACATCATAAGAGAATATAAAAAACTCTTGAACCTGCGCGAATCTCTAAAAAAAAAAAAAAAAAAAAAAAAAAAATCTAGCATGACATGGGCATATTGGCAGACCACAGCCCAAATTAGAGAAAACCGGCCAAGTACCAAGTCGGACTCGCGCACAAAGGGTTCCGTACCATCTGTATATACATAAAAATATGAAAGAGACTATGTATGTATGTTACCTCATCAGTCATCGCATTAAATCACATTTTTTGTACGATGACAGATCTTGGTTGCAGGCAGGTTATAGGCATATTACTTTGATAATCAAAAATCTCCATGATGAGATAGTTGATCATCAAATTGTCCATTGAATTCAAATCAATTATCTTGCTTGACAGCAAGGATGTGAAAAGGTGAATAATAATAATGGGAAATATGGGGAAAAGGTTTGCAGCTAGGAGTAATATATCAAGGACACAATAGGGATCAATGCTTGGAAGTGTTTTATTGGTTGTGGGATATGATCGAAAGTTAATTTCACAACGATGATTGAATTTGTTGTAAAATTTGATATCTTAACCTATCAGGATGGAAAAGGAGGGGAATAGCAATTGTAAGAAAGGGTTTGCAGCAAGGACTAACTTAGCAGTAACACAATAGGGATCATCGAAGTTTACTTACTTACTTACTTACTTATCAGGCCAGCGATCCATGGAGGATCTGAGCCTGAGCACGCCGCTTCCAGTTGTCAAGACCAAGATGTCTTACATCCGCGATTACTGGGTCTTTATACCGGAGGTTCGGTCTTCCTCTTCATCTCGAACCAGGAGGCTCTGAGTCGAAGACCCTCTTAGCTGGAGCGTTGATGTCCATGCGCTCGATGTGGCCGAGCCAGTGTAGTCGACGGGTCCTTGCCTTCCGGACTACATCCACATCTTGGTACAGCTCGTAGAGTTCGCGGTTGTGTCTTCTTCTCCATTCACCTTCCTCACAGACAGGACCAAATATCCGGCGCAGAATTTTTCTTTCGAAAGAACCCAAAATCAGCTCCGCTGTCCTGCTTGTCACAAAGCTGCATCAGCCCATCAGGAGGAGGTTCGACATTGGGCGCCTGAGCACACCGGAGGTTGCCAGAGTCTACAGGGAGCAGCTGAGCGAAAGGCTCTACGGTATGCCTACGTCGAACACAAATGCCAATAATATGTGGCTGCATTGCCGCTCAGCCATTCAGGAAGTAGCCGAAACCACCTTAGGATACCTACCACCCCCGACAAGAAACCCGTGCTATGATGGCGAGTGTGAGCAGAAAAAGGCAGCAACCGACGAGGCGTACCAAAAGCCTCTGCAGAGTGGAGCCAGGGCAGCGCAAGAAGAATACCGAGCCAGAAGAAGGGAGGAGAAAAAAACCACTGCGACAAAAGAAAAGAATCTTCGCAGCCTCCCAGCTCAAGGATATCGAGGAGTCTAGGGATGAACATAAAATACGAGCCTTTTACAAGAAAGCCAAAGGCTTTGCAGGAGGCTTCAAAAAGGGCACCCTGGCTCTTCGAAACTGCGAGGGTAATCTTGTCACCGATCCGCAGGGAATAGTGGATGTATTTAAGCAGCACTTCCAGCAGCTGCTTAACGAGCATGACCAAGAGAGAGTGGTAGGGACCGAGGAAATCCCAACTCCAGCCGCTGAAGTAGTCCTCCCACCCAGCATCGAAGAAGTCGGCACAGCTATTCAGAAGCTGAAGAACAACAAGGCCGCAGGCTCAGATGGCTTGCCATCAGAGCTCTTCAAGGCTGGCCGCGATGTTCTGGTAGGGAGCATGCACCAGATCATCTGCAGAATTTGGGAAGATGAAAGCATGCCCGACGACTGGAATATGCCCGATCCTACCTCTTGCTACCTCTATAGTTCTTATAGAGGTATATCCCTGCTCAATGTCGCATACAAGATCCTGTCCAGCGTATTGTGTGAACGTCTAAAGTCATTTTGCACCGCACTAATCGGCAGCTACCAGTGCGGCTTCCGGCCCGGCAAATCAACTATAGACCAAATTTTCACACTTCGACAAATCCTGGAAAAGACCAACGAGTTTCGAATCGATACACACCATCTTTTCATCGATTTCAAAGCCGCATACGACAGCATTCATCGTGAAGCACTGTTTGGGGCGATGGCTGAATTCGGGATCCCGGTAAAACTGATCCAGTTGTGTCGCGCCACGCTAAAAAACACGCGATGCACCGTGCAACTCGGTTCTAGGACCACGGAACCATTCGAAACATGCACCGGATTTCGGCAAGGAGATGCGCTGTCATGT
Organism: Eumerus sabulonum; assembly: GCA_951905685.1. Lineage (NCBI taxonomy): Eukaryota > Metazoa > Arthropoda > Insecta > Diptera > Syrphidae > Eumerus > Eumerus sabulonum. Next base: position 20,764,892 of record OX645062.1, on the reverse strand, counting down.
GACTTCTTCAACCTGGTGCTGGAGCAGATAGTGCGACGGGCAGGCGTCAAAAGGGAAGGCACTATCTTTTACAAGTCCATCCAGCTGCTAGGATACGCGGATGATATCGACATCATCGCGTGTTCTCGCCGTGGCATTGTGGAAGCATTCACGGCGATTGAAGAACAGGCGAAACGAGTTGGTCTTAAGAGCAATGAGGACAAAACGAAATACATGCTGTCAAGCAAAAACCAACCCGTCGCTCACCACCTGGGACAAAATATAACAATTGACAGCTACAATCATCGAAGTTTAAAGGGTATTTATTATTGGTTGTTCGTAATTACAGAAAAAAGGGTTGCAGCTAGGATTAATACATCAAAGACACAAAAGGGATCAAAGCTGGGAAGTTTGCTACTGGTTGTGGGATATTGTCGACTAACCTTAGGTCAGTATGTGACCAAGGGAATTTTTTGGATGAAAATCATGTCTGTTGTATGGGAGCCCCCCATAAATATTAATTTTATTATGTTTTTAGTATTTGTCGTTATAGCGGCAACAGAAGTACATCATCTGTGAAAATTTCAGCTATCTAACTATCACGGTTCATGAGATACAGCCTGGTGACAGACGGACGGACAGACGGACAGCGAAGTCTTGTGAATAGGGTCCCGTTTTACCTTTGGGTACGGAACCCTAAAAAATTGAATTTCGTTCATTTTGTTGCATTTTTACAAAATTTACCTCGATTATCCAAACCCTCAATTATCCGTACGCTGACTTAGTTTATCCGAACGCTTAATTATCCGAACGTTGGCGTGAATTTTTTGTTCTCCTTCTCAAACGGCTGCGAGACTTAAGGGCTAACCATAATATACTTAAGCGAGCGTACGCCAGCTTACGAAAATGTCTTATTACATCCAAAGCGTATGACATGCCCATAATGGGAATATGTGCGGTTTCGTTAAATGTTCTTTAACTTAAGCGAGCTTACGGAAGGTATTAATTAAAGAAGACATTCCGTATGGAATTCTGACAGCTGGTAGTGAAGCAAACCAAAAGTACAATAAAGAAACACTTTTAAGTTTTTAATTGTTTTAATCCATTTTACATTATTTTATTAGGGTTCCGTACCCAAAGGTAAAACGGAACCCTATTACTAAGACTTCGCTGTCCGTCCGTCCGTCTGTCAACAGGCTGTATCTCATGAACCGTGATAGTTAGACAGTTGAAATTTACACAGATGATGTATATCTGTTGCCGCTACCACGGCAAATACTAAAAACAGAACAAAATGAATACTTAAGGGGGGCTCCCATACAACAGACATGATTTTCATCCAAAAAATCCCCTTGGTCACATACTGAACTAAGGTTAGTCGACAATATATTTGTGTCTTTGGTGAATTAATCCTAGCTGCAAACCTTTTCCCCATATTTATTGTTATTCACCTTTTCACATCGTCCCTGTCAAGTAAGATAATTGATTTGAATTCAATGGTGATTATCAAAGTAATATGCCGATAACCTGCTTGCAACCAAGATCTGTCATCATACAAAAAATGTGATTTAATGTGATGACTGATGAGGTAACATACATACATAGTCTCTTTCATATTTATATGTATATACAGATGGTACGGAACCCTTCGTGCGCGAGTCCGACTCGCACTTGGCCGGTTTTCATTTTACTCACTTTAAACAAAATGATTGTAGCCACACCAAAAATAAACAGACCGAATGGAAACGATTTGACAGTTCTTTCGCTTAAGTTCATTATGGGTAACTTGACTTTTCGTTTGGTTTTGACATAAGCTTATTAAGTCCATTATGGTTAGCCCTTTAGCCGCCCGAAACGTGTTGCAGCCGTTCGTCAATTAAAAATTTATGAAAAAAAAATAATATAAAAAAAGCATTTGACTTTTTTAAGGTGTTTTATATTTTAACGTCAAATTTTAATAGGCTGTACTGTCTTTATGTAAAAAGGTGTTGTTTTTCTTTGATCTTGTCCCAAAAAGCCCACATTTCGAGTATCCGAACTAGTCTCAGTCCCAATTACTTCGGAAATAATCAAGGTTCTACTATATCTGGCCCACCCTGTATATGTACGTACATGTCTAATTATACATTACTCTCCTTTTCTAAGGGCACAAGATAGCAAAACTTCGGTTTTAGTGTTTAGATCTGCTCCATCTCCATTTTCCGACGATTAAAATGTAAAAATATTTTTTAAAACTTAATTTCAGGAACCCAAAAATAAGAAGAAAAACAAACAATTGATAACAAATATTCCTGAATTTCTTGAAGCAGAAAAAAGTGCGGTTAAAATTGAATAAAAGAAATCTATTTAACCCTCACGTGGACAGTATCTACCCGGGTAGATATTTGAATTTTCATTTCTAAATATCTCTTTGGTTTTTTATTAGATTTTAATGCAGCTTCGAATCAGTGACTAAATTTTTGTTTTATTGCAGATAATTATCAAAAAGTTACTAAGAGATTATCCTTTCTCACCATTTTTTTAATTTTGTCTGTTTTTTTGTCGTACATGGACAGTATCTACCCAGGTAGATATTCGTTGACGTTACATGAATACTATTTGGTTTCGATACGAAAATAAGAACGTGCACCAAATAGAGCTAGAAAGTATACAAATAAACAATCAAAAAACAAACACCTAGCGAAGTAGCAAACCATAGCAAAATAAAGACATCCACAAATTTACTCACAAAAATATAATACTTTTATTTACTCATATAACATTTTTCACACTTTGTCTGAGTGAGACTATGTTCAGCGCAAACAGGTTTTTTGCACCTAACACAGGCTTGTCGCGTAGCACGTTTTTTTTTCTTCAGCTGGTAGCACATATAACATCCACCCTTTTGCCGTAAACGACCGCTGGAGTCCCGATCTTCTGGGTCGTTAGGAATGAAATCTTCATCTGCAGGCTCGTTTGCATTTATTGAGTGACCCAACAAACATTCCATAGCGTTTTTTATTGCAAAAATGCCTGTCACTCTGTGATTCTGGGCTCGACACCCGATGTGTGGCATACACAAATTCTCTCCCAATCGTTCAAGAAATTTACGTCTTTGGCTACTCTTTACATCGGCCGGACTTTGAAATTTGTTTTTCGAAAAAATTATATAAGCTGCAAGCCCTGAAATGTCCAGCAAATTATAAAATATAGCCTGAGGCCATCTGTTAGTTTTTCTTTTCGTTGTATATTGACTCAACATTTTATCCATGACATCAACTCCCCCTTTAGTCTGATTGTAGTAGTGTATAATCTCTGGTTTCTGCTTGGGCCCGGAAACAGACTTATCACGATGAAAAGTGGAGAGCAAAACAACGGCTTTGTCTTTCTTGGGTACATAGGCGCACAACACAGCATTTTGACTGAACCCGAACTCAGAAGACAAAGGAACCCGGTTCTTCGACGGCTTGAACTCAAGAGGTAAGCAGCGTTTGTTTTTTTTTATAGTTCCAACAATCGACAATTTCCAAGAAACTAATTCGCTTGCTAGTGGGAGGGTTGTGAAAAAATTGTCCATAGTCACGTTTCGTCCAGTATTTTTGTATGGAGCTACCAGTTGCTTCACTATTCGCTCACCTTGGTTTACATCTCTGGTGCTACTAATCTTCCCAGTGTAAATTTGCCCATTTAGTGGGTATGCTGTTGCGGAATCACAAGCCCACCAGAATTTGATTCCGTACTTGGCCGGCTTCGAGGGCATATATTGGGTAAACCTCGTGTGACCTCTATAACGAAACAACTGCTCATCCACTGTGATCGATTCGTATGGTCTGAAGCTGCGCTTTAAATTTGCATTTATCATATCAAAGATATCACTTATGGCAGCAGCTTTATCAGTGGCCAGCCGAGTTGCACGTGTTGCATCTGAATCAAACCGAATGAACCTCGAAATTGCCTTGAAGCGCCTCACCGACATCGTTGCTCGATAAATGGGAAGCGCTTTGCTTTTCCACAGCTCTTCCACTATTTCATAGTTAGATCGGTGACAGCCCATCACAAGCAAAATACCCAGATAAGCGCAAAACTCCTGTACGTGAAGAGGTTTCCATTCTAAAGGAGTTTTCTCAGGATGCTGTTCATTCCATTTATTCAAATCACTAACAGCCCTTTTGTTGGTGTGACGGCAAATTATATCCTGAATAGAAGGACTCATTATACAGAAGAAAGTGTCCACATCTGTAAGACCTTTACTAACAGGATTTGGGCCCACAAATAGCGTGTCCCGGAAAATATTACGCGCCCCTTGACGTTGCAAATTTGGTGCATTTTTATACCACTTAGTACCATCCTTACCAGTCCAAAAACTACGTCCTGCTTCCGTGATGCCTGATCCTTCGCTATCAGCGATGACGTTCTTGCACAATAACCCATCTACCGATACATTGTCATCTTGACTATCAGAATTAGAATCAGAATCGCAATCATTATTTAGCTCTACTTCTATTTGCTGATTTCTGTCTGGAACACTTGCTTCTACAGGCAACAAGTTATCTTCAGGGTCAGCATCTGTGTCACCTTCCTCTAATTCTGGTTCTGAATCGGAGGCAATTACTTCAAGAAGTCGCTCAAAATATGTCTGCTGATTGTCATAAGACAACCTATCGAAAGAATAATTACTACGATTTTATAAACCCTGCTAGCATTTTTTTTTACCTAGAAACAGCTGCTACTGAAAGGTATTCAAAATCACTTTCAATGTCCTCCATTTGTACAAAAAATGCGTGCTTTAGCAATCGACTACTCACTGAAAAAAATACTTCCAAATGAACCTAATTGAAGAAATAACGGCTATCTGGAGAGATAATAAAACAAGAACCCAAGTAAAGCCAATGAGTGAACAACTTTACTCTGAAATGCAAAAGAGCTCGAAAGATGCACTCAAAACAAAACAAAAGGACGAAAAAAAAAAACTTAACTTGAAAGAAATACCGTTATCTGACACAAGTAGACGTAACAAAATAAAGAGAATGAGTGCAAAAAGCTAATATTCAAAGAAAAACTGTAGCCTGCTGAAAAAAACTTATAGAGAACGCATACGATTTTTTTGTATCTACCCTGGTAGATACTGTCCATGTGGGTACATTTAAATTTCCGTCCACGTGAGGGTTAAGAAAACGTGTCTGGTTGCAAACTAAGTTTGTAGCAAACTTCCATATAAAATTCTGAAAACGTATTTAACTAAGTGAAAATGCATTTTTTGTGGGATTGATTCCAAAAAGCCCAAAACGAATTCCACTAATTTAGATGTTTCGTTTTGTAATCGAAAAGTTGTGCTGCTTTCTTACTTTGTACGAGTAATTCAACACTATTCATAGCACCAGTTGCAATAAAACAATTTAAGCGCATTCATGCTTATCATTATGTTTATTTATTCTGAAACCTATTGGCAACTATGGATGGTATGTATGTATAAGATAGTATGAGATATTGTATGGGAGCATGTGGATGGATCAAACTTACCAATCGCTATCTGGATCTGCATTTCCCTCTGCTACTCGAGATTTCCTGAATAGATCCAAAAATATTAGCTGACCTCATTGAATTGCATTATCATAGAATATGGATCTGTTTTTTGTTTGTTCTTAATGAATCTATCAACCTTTACCCCAATATTGTACTACTTTCTCCGGCATTCGTTCACACAATAAAATAATTAATTCTTTTTGAAAGAGTAATTCTAAAAGATTTACTATAGTGTCATCTGCGTGCATAGTGCCCATCTTATTTTAGGTGGTACTATGTACATATATCGAAACGAAATTTTTAATTTTATTCTGGTGGATGCTGACATCGCTTGTGTTGCATCCGAAAATAAATTACTTATGTATAGTGTAATGTATTGCTGAAAGATGTAGAATGTTAATAAGCGCCAAACTAAAGCTTTCAGTTTCGATTTGTTTGGAATGCTTTTATGAATTCGACACAGTTGATATTCAACAGATTAATTCGATCTTAAAATATTTTCTGTGGGGGCAAACAGAGCAAAGAAGTTGATCTCATTTAGCATGGCAAAGGCCAGCTTCGATCTCTGTCCCTGCTCAATCCAAGTTGACACACAGCCTGCGCCTGGCCTCCCCTGGATAGCTGATTTGGCATCCGCCAGGTAGTGAACCAATGTGTGCAGCGACCCAACCCCTTGTTCTGGGGAAAAAGGAGCATGGCCCTCCAGGTTGGGGGTTGTGCTTAGGGGTAACATCCGTATCACGGAAAAAACCACTTGTTCGGAAACCACTACAAGCCTCGGATACAAGGCTGACGATCCCTGCAAACGACTAAAGGACTTGAGAGTCTGCACCTGGAATGTGAGATCCCTTAACAGACCGGGTGCAGGCGATCAATTGGAGCAAACCCTCAGCTGCTATAAAGCAGATATAACTGCACTCCAAGAAGTGCGATGGGATGGACCAGGCAAAAGACGGATGAAAAACTGCGATATCCATCTACTACGGGAAGTGCTACAACGAGAACAATTAGCGCTTATTCGGTGCGGATTCGTTATTCGAGAAAGATTCCGACAAAAAGTCTTAAGCTTCCGACATGTAAGCGAACGCCTCATAATAATCCGCACCAAAGCTAAATTTGGAAACATTAGCTTAATATACGCTCACGCCCCAACGGAAGAAAAGGACGATCGACTCAAAGAAGAATTCTACGATCACCTAGACAGAACCTATGCCCAATATTTCAGCTACGACACAAAAATGACTCTAGGAGATTTTAATGCAAAAAACTGGGCAAAGAGGACATATTTGAGTCGATCACGGGAAAATATAGCCTGGACGAAAACGGACATCGGCTACTCGACTTCCTGGCGGGACGCAATCTCCTTCTGGCTAGCACACGATACCCACATCTTAATATTCATAAAAGAACCTGCCGATCATTTGATCAGTCTACCACAAATCAGATTAATCACGTTGCTATCGACGCCAGACACTCCTCCAGCATCCTAGATGTACGAACCTTCCGATGAGCCAACATCGACTCGGACCACTACCTTGTTGTAGCCAAGGTATGAATGAAAATATTAAGGAGTCGAGCTGGACAACGCAAATTTGATGTCGGAAACTAAAATCGCAGGAGACCGCTATGACCTTTGCCGATCGAATTTCCCGCAACCTCTCGCAAATTCCAATGACACCGGAGTAAACCACAATGGAACAGTGTTTGCGTCTGAGTGCTCCAGCGGATAGCAGAAGCCTTCAACAAAAAAAAAAACCCACAGAACAACAGTGCGAGAATTACCAGCGTGCCATCAGAGACGCTGCCTCTGATGTGCTGGGCTTCAAGCCACCCGCTAGAAACCGCTGGTTTGATGAACAATGCTGGCAAGCACATGTAGCAAAGGAAAAAACCTACAAAGCCATGCTACATAGACGGACGAGAGCGACAAGCTATACAGCGTCGTGCCTAATTTTGACATCCCTACCATACTCGTCAGATTGTGCAGAATGACAATGGAGAACTCTCGCTGTTTCATTAAGGTCGGTAACGAATTAACCGAGACGTTTGATGTTAGAAAAAGGATTCAGACAAGGTGACGCACTGTCATGTAATTTCTTCAACATCGTGCTTGAAAAGATCATACGTGACTCACTGGCCAACACAAGAGGTACGCGGATGATATTGACGTAATTGGACGAACACAGCGGGACGTCAATGAAGCGTTCGAAGGTCTTTCGGTTAACGAGGGTAAAACGAAATATATGCTGTTAACCAAAAACGACGTATCGGCCAGGATGTCACAATCGGCAGCAAGAGATTCGAAGTGGTCAAGGACTTCGTCTACTTTGGCTCACTAGTGAACAGCAACAATAACACAACATAATTACTCTTGCCAACCGCTGCTTCTTTGGCCCCAAGAGGCAATTGAGAAGTAGCGCCCTCTCTCGAAAGACCAAAGTTGCGCTATACAAAACCTTAATCCTCCCGGTCCTCCTCTATGGTGCAGAGGCCTGGACTTTAACGAAAGCGGATGAAGAGGCCCTTGGTCGTTTCGAGAGGAAAATTCGGCGTTCAATCTATGGTCCCGTTGTATAAATGGGGAGTGGAGGAGAAGATACAACGACGAACTATCGGGAACATCGGCCTGGTACGACGTCTGCGGATCCAACGTCTAAGATGGCTAAGCCATGTAGAGCGAATGGATAACGCAACTCCGGCCCGAAGAGTTGTCGAGTCTAACCCCGAGGGACGACGCAGCAATGGAAGTGGACCTTAACCAACTGGGAGGGCGTGGCCGGAAACAGCTGGCAAAATACCATACCATCTTGAGAATTTTTTTGATTGAGGCCCATGTTCACACCGGACTGTAGCGCCACCTAAGTAAGTAAGTAATGTTTGCGATTAAATTTGATTCACATATTTTGGGTAATTTTAGTTGATCGGCTCCACAAATTTAATTTTATACCGAGAGTGTGAGAGAGAGAGAGAGAGAGAAAGAGGGAGAAGTAGTTTTTATCTGACATGTCCAATGCACTTTCCCCAGAACCAACTTCTTTCTAACAAATTTACTGCCGACGTTTACTGCTTCTAAAGGCTCTGAATGCAAAGACTGTCAAAATTCAATGTTCCCTTTCGACCCTTCCAAAAGTTGTACACTTTTGATTAATGGTGTAATGAAACTGGGAAAAAAATCAATGAAAACTTTTTGAATTCCTCAAGAACCACCTTTGAAAAGGCCATCACTCTCCACAAAGTACACAATCAGGACACTTTAAGGCGGTAGTTAAAACACGATAACATTGAGGTTTTTCTTTTTGTTTTTACTTGCAAGATATAACCTTACTTGGACTGAAGAACATCACATGAAAGATGATTTATTGATTTCGCCGGCATGAAGAAGTCCGCTCAGCCATTAGGAAGTCTCAAGTTTTAATGCCGGTGCAGAAGTTTTGCAGGTTAAAGGACACTCAGCGGAGGTATTATTTTTGCTTGATTTTTATGATCCTTACCCTTCCTTCAAGCAAAGGTTTCATGCAGTTTGTTTCATAAGCAACATTACTCAGTCTCAAGAAAAGAATATACATATGTATCTCCACTATCTTGTAGTAGCCAAGATGCGAGTACGGATATCACAAACGCAACGGAGTAGAGTAAGAATACAAAGTCATGACGTCGGAAAGCTACTATCCCCAGAAACCGCACGCGCCTTTACCGATCGCGTCTCCCTTAAGCTCTCCAATACACCTGAATCCTCCACACTATCAGTAGAACAGCAGTGGAGCTTTTGCAAACAAGTCCTGAAAAACTCTGCATCCGAAGTTTTGGGTTTCATGGCTCCACCACGAAGAAACACCTGGTTCGATGACGAGTGCAGGAGGATTCACACAGCGAAGCAGGATGCATATAAGGCCTCGCTGCATAAAAGAACAACAGCAGCTCGTGAGCTCTACGAGTTAAAAAGAAGGGAGGAGCATAAGCTTCTTAGAAGAAAGAGCACGAGAAGCGCGCGATTGAGGATTTGGAGAGGAGTTACTGCAGGCGTGACGTTCGAAAGTTTTATCAACAGATAAAGCGAACATGCCAAGGTTATAAAGCCAGAACGGAAGCCTGCAGGGATGAGAACGGACACCTAGTAGTAGAATCGCAGTCGATGCTGAGAATATGGAAAAACCACTTCTGCAGACTGTATAACGGCGATGTTAGTCAATATACCGCTGTCAGGCAGAATGATCCATTTCTAATCGACGGACTACGCAGAGAATTCTGTCCCCCTGACCTCGACGAAGTTAAGATTGCCATATCGAAGCTCAAGTCGAATAAAGCTGCTGACGCAGACGGACTGTCTGCTGAGCTCTTCAAGGCAGCTGGGGATGACCTGGTTGGGAGCATGCACCAGCTCATCGGTAAGATATGGTCAGAGGAAAGCATGCCCGAGGAAAGGAGTCTCAGCATCGTATGCCCGATCCACAAGAATAGAAACCCCTCTGACTGCGCCAACTACAGAGGAATAAGTCTCCTTAACATCGCCTACAAAATCTTCTCTGCCGTTTTGTGTGAACGCCTGAAGCCTTATGTAAATAGGCTGGTAGGTCTTTATCCGTCCGGATTCAGGCCCGGGATGTCCACCATCGACCAAATCTTCACACTACGGCAGATCCTGGAAAAAAACAATGAATTTCAAGTCGACACTCACCACCTATTTGCCGACTACAAAGCCGCATACGACAGCGTAATTAGAGACGAGCTATACAACGCTATGTCTACCTTTGCCATACCTGGTAAACTCATCAGACTATGCAGGATGACTTTGGAGAATGCTCGCTGCTCCATCCGAGTCGGGGAACACCTTCCCGATAGTTTTGATGTCAAAAAATGATTTAGGCAGGGCGATGCGCTTTCGTGTGATTTCTTCAACATCATATTGGAAATGGTTGTGCAAAAATCACTGACCAATACAAGAGACACAATCTGTTTCAAATCCTCGCAACTCCTTGCATACGCCGACGACATTGACATAATAGGTAGATCCCAGCGAGATGTCAATGATGCGTTTGCGAGTACTGAGTTCGAGGCCGCGAAAGTTGGTCTGGCGGTAAACGAGGGCAAAACTAAATATGTATATGCTGTCATCAAGAAATGACGCTCACCACCGACGTCTTGGCCAGAACGTTTGTATTGGGAGATATAAGTTCGAGGTAGTTAACGACATCAGTTCCGAAATCAAACGCAGAATCACTCTTGCCAATCGCTGTTTCTTTGGGCTCAGGACGCAATTGAGTAATAGAGCCTTCTCCCGAACGACAAAGTTGACTTTATATGGGATACTTATCATCCTGGTCCTGTTGTACGGCGGCGCACAAGCATAGACACTATCAAAAGCGGATAAGGAGGCCCTTGGTCGGTTCGAGAGAAAGATTTTGCGCGTGATTTTCGGGCCTATAAACGCCGGCGGGGGATGGAGGAAAAGATTCAACCACGAACTTTACGGGCTGTACAGCGACATGAGTCTAGTTAGGCGTCTACGGATTCAACGCCTAAGATGGCTGGGCCATGTAGAGCGAATGGACACCACAGCTCCAGCCCGGAGAGTCTTTGGATCCAAACCCCGAGGGACGAAGAAGTAGAGGACGGCCGCACTTAATATGGCGCACACAGGTGGAAGGGGACCTCAGCCAACTAGGTGTGCGGTAATGGAAAAGGCTAGCGAAAGATCGTGCTGGATGGAGGGGCATGTTGGTTGAGGCCCAGGTTCACCCCGAACTGTAGCGCTCACTAAGAAGAAGAAGAAGAAGAAGATCTCCTTGGATGAATTTGTAGTCCTTCGGACGAATTCGCCCTCAAATGATAAATTTTCGGTCATAACCATTCCCATGTATGCACATATATGGATATATGTACGATTTTATTTCCATGCCAGAAGGGAAGGAGCGAATAAATTATTGCGACGATAAATCCAGCTGTAGAACTCGATTTCGTTGAATATGAAAAGCAATTGGATTGTGTAAGCACCTGCTGTAATGAGGTGATTGAAACAACTCTTCACATAAATATATTTCCCTTGCGTATCTGCTAGTCAAAAGATGTGAAAAGATTCTCCAGCGATGCCTTGAACCACACTTCCTAGTTATATACATATACACATATATACGTGTGTACTTAATCAAAAATCACACAGATACGGCGTGTAGGAAAAAACGTGCCCCGGATCTGCTTGCGTACTTTGCTACACTAAGTAGGATGTGCTGAACTTAATATAGTAAGAGATACAATCTCAAGTGCCAAATAACGAGAAACTGTCCAGTTCGTAAGCCGAAAATACCAATTTTAAATTGTAATCCCTCGACCTAAGATATTTCATATAAACATGCAACACAGAATTGAATAACAGCTTCAAATTTGATCATATAGCGGAAGCAATGCAATCCTGGAAAGTGGGGAGCCAAATTGAATGTCCTTTCCAACCACCCGACAAAAAAATCGATTTCGATTCTCGTGAACAAATGCAAGCTTTCAAATTAAATAAGGAATATTGTGTGTATGGTAACCGGATCAGGAAATCAGTCGACATAATGGAAAACCGGGTGTGCATGGTTGGCCAATCATAAGTAGGGTAAGAAGTAATAGTTGATAAGAGTACTCATTCGAACCATTGAGGATCTATTCACGTTTACGGCTATGACGCATCCTACAGTAACTGATAGTAGACGTTACAGTAGTTGCAGCATTTCAAATTATTCCAACAAAATTTGATTAAACGAAACAGCGAATTATACGAATATAAAAAGTAGCATGTTCTGCTCAAAAGCCACTAAGGCTACAATGGCGCATTATAAAAAGAGTTGACATAGTTCGTAATACTCCTTTGAGTATACCCAATTTGTTTTCCGATGCAAAGACAGTCACATTCAAATACGTTCATTTACTGGTAGGCTTAAGTTTTTTTTAAAGATTTTTTTACAATGATAGATAGGGACGTGAATGGCAAAGGACTAACAAAGGCCTCGTAGGGATAGCATCTGCTAAAAAGCAAGAAGAGCCTTCGCAGACAAACGCCTTGCGGTAGTCTTATTAGGTCTCATCCCCACCTCCTCGTGGTGCCATCTGGTGATTTCCTATGGAAATCACAGACGGGTAAAGGCGCATAGCGAGCTTCCTGCGCCGAAAAAAAACAGGACTAGTCGGTTGGACTACCGCCGAGTAAGCCGTAAACGTAAAAAAAACTACAACAGCAGAAACAACTACAATCCTCGGATAATGTTGACGACCTTTGCAAAAAACGGAAAATGGACAATGATCTTCGGCTCTGTACGTGGAATGTTAGGTTCTTAAACAGACCGTCATTCAACCAGGTGTTTCTTCGTGGCTTTTCAGGGCATGTTCGCAAAGGCTCCACTGCTATTCTATACGCGCAGCCGAACGATTTGCGGACGGCCTACACCGCTATGGCCTTAAATGGCATCCAGGAAACGCGATGGAATGGACCGGGTATAAAGCGAATGAAAAACAACGACATCTACCAGAGCGACTGCTATAGGGAGTTCGGATGCGGATTTGGTGGAGTGAGGCAAGAAGCCTTTGGCTTTCGGCATGCGAGCGAACGCCTCATAATTGCCGTGTCAATTCTAAATTTTCTAACATTAGCCTCATCTGCGTCCACGCCCCCACGGATGACAAGGATGACTCCACCAAATATGAGTTCTATGATCTCCTAGAAAAAAGATATGCCCAATGTCCCAGCTACGACTTCAAAATTGTACTAGGAGACTTCAATGCTAAGCTGGGTAAAAAAAGCTTCTTTGAACGAGTCACCGGCAAACATAGAGACACCACATCCGATAACGGACACAGGCTGATTGATGTTGCTACGGGGCGAAATATCCTTCCCCCACCTTGATATACGCAAAGCCACCTGGCGATCGCCAGATCAATAAATCACTAACCAGATTGATCACATCGCGATCGACGTCAGACACTCCTCCACTATTCTTGATGTTCGAACTTTCCGAGGATCTAACATCGACTCGGACCACTATCATGTAGCAGCCAAGATGCGCCTATGGATATCGCGAACTCAGCGGATTAGAGTCAGAATACAAAGTTACGACGTTGGAAAGCTACCATCGCCAGAAACAGCTCGTACCTTTACCGATCGCGTATCCCTTAAGCTCTCCAATACATCCCAACCCTCCACGCTAGATGCATATAAAGCCTCGCTGCATAAAAGAACAAGAGCAGCTCGTGAGCTCCACGAGTTAAAAAGAAGGGAGGAGCATAAGCTTCTCAGATGAAAGAACAAAGAGCACGAGAATCGTGCAACTGAAAATTTGGAGGGAAGATACTGCGGGTGTGACCCTCGAAAGTTTTATCAACTGATAAAGCGAACATACCAAGGTTATAAAACAAGGCGGAAGCCTGTAGCGATGAGAACGGAGAACTAGTAAGAGAATCACAGTCGATGCTGAGAATATGGAAAAACCACTTCTGCAGCCTGTATAACGGCGATGTTAGTCAATATGCCGCTATCAGGCAGAATTATCCATTTCTTAACGACGAAGATCGCAGAGAATTGCCATATCGAAACTCAAGTCGAATAAAGCTGCTGGCGCAGATGGACTATCTGCTGAGCTCTTCAAGGCAGCTGAGGATGACCTGGTTAGGAGCAAGCACCAGCTCATCTGTAGAATATGACCAGGAGAGCATGCCCGAGGAATGGAGTCTCAGCATGGTATGCCCGATTCAAAAGAAAGGAGACCCCTCTGACTGCGCCAACTATAGAGGAAAAATTCTCCCTAACGTCGTCTACAAAATCTTCTCTACCATTTTGTATGAACGCCTGAAGCCTTTCGTAAATTAGCTGATGGGGCCTTATCACTACGGCAGATCCTGGAAAGAATCAATGAATTTCAAGTCAACACTCACCACCTATTTGTCGACTCCAAAGCCGCAAACGACAGCGTAATGACTTTGGAGAGTGCTCGCTGCTCCATGCGATTCGAAGAACACCTGACCGATAGTTTTCATGTCAAAAAAGGATTTAGGCAGGACGATGCGCTGTCGTGTGATTTCTTCAACGTCGAATTAGAAATGATTGTACAAAAATCACTGACCAACACAGGAGGCACAACTTATTTAAAATCCTCACTACTCCTGGCATACGCGGATGACATTAACATAATCGGAAGAACACAGCGATATGTCAATGAGGCGTTTACGAGTATGGAGGCGGAGGCGGCGAAAATTGGTTTGGCAGTAAACGAGGGCAAAACTAAATATATGCTGTCATCAAAAAAGGACACTCACCACCGACGTCTTGGCCGGTACGTTTGTATTGGCAGATATAAGTTTGAGGTAGTTAAGGACTTCGTCTACCTTGACTCCGCAGTGACCTGGAACGACGACATCAGTTCCGAAATCAAACGCAGAAACATTCTTGCATATCGGGGGCTGTACAGCGACATGAAGTCTAGTTAGGTGTCAACACCTAAGATGGCTAGGCCTTGTAGAGCGAATGGACACCAAAGCTGCAGCCCGGATAGTCTTTCAATGTAACCTCGAGGGGGGAAGAAACAGAGGACGGCCGTACTTAAGATGGCGCACACAGGTGGAAGAGGGCCTCAGCCAACTGGGTGTGCGGCAATGGAAAAGGCTAGCAAAAGATCATGCTAGTTGGAGGGGCCTGTTGGTTAAGGCCCAGGTTCACCCTGAACTGTTGTGCCCGATAAAAGAAGAAGACGATTGGGACGTAAAAAGTTATTTCATACAGAATGGCTGCAGTGTATGGCGAAATGTATTTGTATTCAGAGGAGGTATAGTGGGGACATATTTTTAAAATAAAATTCAGTGAAAAAAAATCAGCAAAGAAGTAGAGCAGAAGACCACAACGAATATTGTACTCGAAAAAAGATATGAAAATATCTTTTATCTATTATATTATCTCCAATGTTGACATACAACGACAAAACTAGTAAACATACGATAAAAGTGGTTTGCGTATAGACCTAACAAAGTATCGGGCAGCCTTCAAGGATGATTGACGCTTTCGAGGTTCCCCTTGATTAATTCTCTTAGCCTGAAACTACTCTTATTCGGATGATTTGCTGTGGAATTCACATTTCTCGCCCCTGCGGTTGTCTTCACTAAATTATCCTTTAAGCCTTTCAATTCCAGATGATTTACCACGCCTATAACTTTGACTGTCACTTCTATTAAAGGGATTCGACAAACTTAGGGAATTTCTGTGTGTATTCCTAAGCCCGGCAATCTTTTGTAAGTGGGCTGTTCTCTAAATTAAGTCAATCAACATTTAATTGCAGATTGTTTCCGATCCCAAGCCGTGGTATATACATAAAAGTTTAAAATACGAGTCCGAGCAATTATTAATGAAGTGTGACCAGAAGAATGCATAACAAAAAGTAAGGTTCTCAGACTATGAGAAATTGTCAGTGATTCTTGCTTTGCATAATATGAGCTAAAGCTTAATTTGCAATTTAATTTATTTATAAGGGCCATTAAAAACCTGGACCCACCTAGGCTTACGAATAGAAGGACAAACCGGGATGGTCTTAGGGATGAAATTCAAGAAGGTATTTGTCTAAGAGTGCCACTTACGAAGCCATACGACTTTGAATTCGAAAACAACCAATTCATTGAAGCTATTCTGCACGTAGCGTGGAACAATACTCCTTTCCGAACAAATCATTTATAAATTATCCACCAGAAATTAAAGACCTGGTAAGGGAGTAACGAAAAGCCCGAAACGATGGGAACAAAGTCGATCGCCGCAGCATACAATATATTTAAACCGATTATGTACCCTACTGCGGAAATCACGAGGTTCGTTCATACTTAGATAGCCTAACCGCTGACAGGTAATCAAATTACTCCCTTTGGAAAGCTATTAAGGGCATTATAAAGCCTAAACTGTAGGCACCACCAATAAGAAAAAATCAAACTATATGGGCGATAGGCGATGAAGAAAAGTGTGGAGATTTCGCTGAATATCTTGCTGAAACCTTCAAGCCACTCATAGGACAACAGCTACCTGAAAATAGCGATATACTCTGGAAATAACCGTGGAATACGAGTATAGAATGACGCGAGCTACGCTTTCCGAACTGGAAAGTATCATAAAATGGAATGAATCAATGGAAAGTCGCCGAAGTTATTATGGTTCTAAAGCCCGGAAGGCCACCGACGGATAAAAAACCTTACCGCCCAATATCATTGTTGCAGATAATTTCTAAGGCTTCGTAAAAATTATAATCAATCGCTTAAAGCCGTCGAAGAAAAGCGTCTTATGCCGGATCATCAATTTGATTTGGACACCACTTAGCCACCGATACTGTCACCGATACCTCTTCGGATATTACCTATATATGTATTACCGCTATTAAGCATCGCCCTAATTCTGTGATTAGTGGGATGGTCTACACCTCTGCAGGATAGTGAAATGGGGATCGAGTCATGGCTGGTATTGTCAGAAGGCTTAATAGAATAGAAGGCTTAATAGAAAAAGTAAACACAATTGGTTGAGAGAAGTTGGGGTTACTGGCATACGTGTATATGAGACATGCCTGCTAGGTAATATGATATAATGGATTAGGACCACTATAGACCTAGAAGTAACTCGAGGAATCGATTAACCGTCATTGAAATATTCCCATAGCTAGAAAATCAGTAAGGGTGCATTCATTACTCCAACTAGTTTATGTCAGTAGTTTCTACACAGCCCTTCTCTACGAATGCGCACCATCATCATAGCTTGATAGATTTCTTCTTTATAATCAGTAAACGTATCGGATCGCTATCGTAAAGTCACAACCACATACTCTTTAAAGTATACTTCTATCTTAATGAAACCGGGTGTCACCGATTTGTTCGAACACTAATTCCGTCTTTTGCCGGATCATCAGTTTGGTTTCAGAAGCAAGTTTTCCACTCTAGACCAAGTGCATCGAATAACAGATGTGGTCGAAAAAACATTCGAACATAAGCTAATATGTTCGAGTGTGGCGTCTTCCAAGCCTTTGACAAAGTGTGGCACAAAGCTTTGGGATATAAACTGAGACAAGTTTCCCCCAAACAATTATCGAACGTTCTGGAAAACTAGTTATCAAATAGACTCTTTCACCGGATTAATGTTGACGACCCTTGCAAAAAACGGAAAAAGGACAATGATCTTTGGTTGGAATGTTAGGTCCCTAAACAGGTCACGTGCAGTCGAAAAACTCGCGGACGCCCTAGACCGCTATAAAGTGGACATAACCGCCATCCAGGAAATGCAATGGAATGGACCGGGTCTAAAGCAGATGAAAAACTGTGATATTTATTACGGCGACTGCTATAGGGAGAGAGGACAACGATTGTTCGGATGCGGATTTGTTGTTCGAGGTGGACTAAGGCAAAAAGTCCTAAGCTTTCGACATGCGAGCGATCGCCTCATAACAATCCGTATCAAGGCTAAATTTTCTCACATCACCCTGATGTGCGTCCACGCCCCACGGAGGACAAGGATGATTCCATCAATGATGAGCTCTACGATCTCCTAGACAGAACGTATGCCCAAAGTCCCAGCTATGACATCAAAATTGTATTAGGAGACTTCAATGCTAAGCTAGGTAAGGTAAGCATCTTTGAACGATTCATCGGCAAACATAGCCTACACGACACCACATCCTTCTAGCCAGTACGCGCTTTCGCACCTCGATATAGACAAAGGCACTTGGCGGTCTTTTGATCAATCGACTACCAACCAGATTGATCACATCGCGATCGACGTCAGACACTCCTCCACTATTCTTGATGTCCGAACTTTCTGAGTAGCCAAGATGCGCCTACGGATATCACGAACGCAGCGGAGTAGAGTAAGAATACAAAGTCATGACGTCGGAAAGTTACTATCGCCAGAAACCGCTCGTGCCTTTACCGATCGCGCCTCCCTTAAGCTCTCCAATACACCTCAATCCCCCACGCTGCCACTAGAACAGCAGTGGAGCCTTTGCACACAAGCTCTGAAAAGCTCTGCGTCCGAAGTTTTGGGTTTCAAGGCCCCACCACGAAGAAACACCTGGTTCGATGACGAGTGCAGGAGGATTCACACAGCGAAGCAGGATGCCTATAAGGCCTCGCTGCATAAAAGAACAAGAGCAGCTCGTGAGCTCTACGATTTAAGAGGAAGGGAGGAGCATAAGCTCCTCAGAAGAGAGAAGAAAGAGCAGGAGAAGCGCGCGATTGAGGATTTGGAGAGGTGTTACTGCAGGCGTGACGTTCGAAAGTTTTATCAACAGATAAAGCAAACATGCTTGTAGGGATGAGAACGGACACCTAGAAGTAGAATCGCAGTCGATGCTGAGAATATGGGACAACCACTTCTCCAGATTGTATAACGGTGATGTTAGTCAATATACCGCTGTCAGGCAGAATGATCCATTTCTTAGCGACGAAGATCGCAGAGAATTTTGTCCCCCTGACTTCGACGAAGTTATGAATAAAGCTGCTTGCGCAAATTGACTGTCTGCTGAGCTCTTCAAGGCAGCTGGGAATGACCTGGTTAGGAGCATGCACAAGCTCGTTTGTAAGATATGGTCAGAGGAAGGCATGCCCGAGGAATGGAGTCTCAGCATCGTATACCCGATCCACAAGAAAGGAGACCCCTCTGATTGCGCCAACTACAGAGGAATAAGTCCCCTTAACATGGCCTATAAAATTTTCTATGCCGTTTTGTGTGAACGCCTGAAGCCTTTTGTGAATAAACTGATAGGTCCTTGGGAAGTCCACCATTGACCAAATCTTCACACTACGGCAGATCCTGGAAAAAACCAATGAATATCAAGTCGACACTCACCACCTATTTGTCGACTACAAAGCCGCATACGACAGCGTAATTAGAGACGAGCTATACAACGCTATGTCTACCTTTGCCATACCTGATAAACTCATCAGACTATGCAGGATGACTTTGGAGAATGTTCGCTGCTCCATCCGAGTCGGTGAACACCTTATCGATAGTTTTGATGTCAAAAAAAGGATTTAGGCAGGGCGATGCGCTGTCGTGTGATTTCTTCAACATCATATTGGAAATGATTGTGCAAAAATCACTGGCCAATACAAGAGGCACAATCTATTTCAAATCCTCGCAACTCCTTGCATACGCCGACGATATTGACATAATAGGTAGATCACAGCGAGATGTCAATGAGGCGTTTGCGAGTATTGAGTTCGAGGCGGCGAAAGTTGTTCTGGCGCAGAAGGATTCTTTTTTTGCTGTCATCAAAAAATTACGCTCACCACCGACGTCTTGGCCAAAACGTTTGTATTGGCAGATATAAGTTCGAGGTAGTTAAGGACTTCGTCTACCTTGGCTCCGCAGTGACCTGGTACAAAGAAATGAGTTCCGAAATCGAACGCAGAATCACTCTTGCCATTCACTGTTTCTTTTGGCTCAGGAGGCAATTGAGTAATAGAGCCCTCTCCTGAACGACGAAGTTGACTCTATGTGGGATCCTTATCATTCCGGTCCTGTTGTACGGCGCAGAAGCATGGACACTATCAAAAGCGGATAAGGAGGTCGGTTCGGTTCGAGAGAAAGATTTTGCGCGTGATTTTCTGGCCTATAAACGCCGGGGGGGGGGGGGGGGGGTCACTTTCTATTCACCTCTGTGTTGCATACTTTTTGTCCGTATAGGAATTACTTTTTCTTGGCTATGAAGCGAATTTGAACTATAGACCTTCCGCTCGGCGGTTGATGATGTTAACCACTGCACCACGGCCACCCCAAAACGGCGCTTAATGAAACCAAATCTGTCCACGTACATTTTACTTATCGAATAGTGACTCTTTGTAAATGAAGTTCGGATTCCATTCGCAAACGAGAAAGATATTCAAATGGAAAACACATGTAAGGGGAAAACGGGTAGAGCTTGAATTTGAGTATAGGGAAAGCCCGGAGACAATGCGTTTTATGATATGTACTGGCCGCAAAATGGTTTTGTTGACAATTTCGGTAATGGCATTCAAGCAGTGTCTGTCATATGTGAATATGTATGTCGTACTACAATAATACTCGTACATATATACAATAAAAATTGATTTTTTTAAGTTTGTATGAAATTTCGCTGACACCGAACTCTTTATAACTTCAGTAAGTATCTATTGCATTGAAACTTTTCCAGTTGAAGTTTACTTCTATAGTTTCAGGGCAGTGGAAAAGTTATGAAGAACTCGAATCAAATCTTAAAAATTCACTCAAATAATTGAATAGAAGTTTGCAGTTGGCAGATTGTTTTTCTCCTTTTTTTCTTTTAACTCTTTTCACTGTATGGCTGTCCGGACTAATTTATGGATGCTGGCAAGTTTCTTGCAGTTTTAAAGACCTACTCAATATTCAATGATATTTCTATTGGAAAACTGACAGCACAGGTATCTTAGAACTGCCTTCATATGTATGTATATTTGCCCATGAGGGGGGAGGGAGCGAGCAAACAGAGCAAAGAAGTTGATCGCGTTTAACATGGCAAACGCCAGCTTCGATCTCTGTCCCTGCTCAATCCAAGTTGACACACAGCCTCCGCGTGCCCCCCTGAATAGCTACCCTGGCCCCCGCCAGGTAGTGAACCAATGTCTGCAGCAACCCTAGAAAAAGCACTATAGTCGCCTTCACCAAAAGTAGGAACAGGCATAAACACATCAAACCTACCCTCTTTGGTGCGGCGATAGAGTTCTCAAAAGAAGTCTGACTACTGCAGAAATTAAAGAAGTTGTTGGGCCTCAAATCAGCCACGAAATATCAGCCAGATCCATACCACGACGACTGCTACTGCTCGAAAGTGGACTTCGTGGGTGTATTGTACGTAGAAAATCACATGTGTCGGGAGTCAACCTCAAGAAACGGCTAAACTTCGCCAAATTGCATGCCAATAAACCGATTGAATTTGGCAAAAACAAATTTCTGTGGAGTGACGAATCAAAATTTAATTTGATGGGGTCGGATGGGAAAGTGTACGTAAGACGCCATCCCCCCAACAAGGAACTTGACCCCAGATACACCATTAAAACGGTTAAGAATGGGGGAGGGAACATCAAAGTTTGGGGTGTATTCTCTTGGTATGGTGTAGGTCCTTTAGTGCGTATCCAAGCAACATGGAAAGATTTTTGTACAAGGACATACTAAAGGATACAATGGAGCCATGCTATTTCGAATGCATGCCCGTTGCGTACATTTTCCAGCATGGTAACGACCCTAAATATACCGAATGAGTAGTAAAGGAATGGTTTGTTGAGGAAAAAATTAATGTTTTAGAATTGAATGTTAAATCATGTAAAATCGAGAAACTCGACATACCTCTCCCGAAAAATTAAGGACATATGGGAAAGATGCCAGGCTCTGGTTGAAGGCATGCCCCGAAGATTTTGTGCTGTTATAGCAAACAAAGGCTTCCCAACCAAATACTGACCTTTTTTTATTCTTCTTTGATACGACTTTTTGTTTGTTTTAGCTCATTTAAAAGGGTTGGTACTATAACTTCATACCTCCTTCTACCATATTCGTTCTAAGATTTCGGAATAGCGAAGCGTCCTTGTTCTCTTCTTCTTGTATTGAAATGTTGTTGAGTTGGAATTTTATACGTGTTGTCGTTCCAAGAATTGTCTCAAGCTTAACCCTAGAAAGCTAACCTTATTCATTTATACTTTATTACAAAAGATATTAAAATGAATTAGTTCTATGTAAATTAATAGCAGTTTTTATTTGATGTTCTCCACATATGGGCACGTTGCACTGTCGGCAGTATGTTGTTGTATATCGCTCTTTTTTATAATTGCAAAATCCACAATATTTTCTTTCGCCTGTTTGGTTTTCAGGTGAATTCGCGGATACTTCCAACATTGCTAAGCGATTTTTTTAAACCTGTAGAGAGTGTTGCTATCTGTTCTCTTTTTTTCTGGTGGTTAGTAGTGAGACATTTACTGAGAGAGAACATAAAATCACTTCTACCCATTGGCTTTTCCGTAGAATTTCTACTTATAAAATTTGAAACATAAATTATATAAGCATTGATACATGCTATGTTGATCATATTATAAATCACGCATAACGGCCATCTCTTTGCCTTCCGTCCGCAATTCATATTTTGACATATTTGGTCAAAGGTATCGACAGCACCTTTAGCCTTAAAGTCGTTGGAGTCCTATGTGTACACATCAAAATCTAGTCTCGACTGTCGCCGATCACTTAACGAGATGGCCGAACAGTTCAACATACAGCTTATCTAGGTACCGGGACACAGGGACATTACATGTAATGAAAAAGCCGACACACTCGCCAAACAAGGAACGACGCTACAATCAATCGTGGCTTGTGAGGGAGTACCCCTTACAACCATTAAACATAATCTAGCCAATCTCGCCAGGGCCGAGACGAACCTAAGAGGGACATACCTTCGTCATCACCAGGCAAATCTGGCCTCGGCTTGACAGCCAACGCACAAGGAGTACAGTCTCCCTAAAAGGAACTGACATCTACAAGGTCATTGGTGTCATCACAGGACACTGCCTCATTGGCAGTCACGCACAAAAACTAGGAATAGTTTCGAATGATTTCTGCAGATGCTGTCAGGACGAGGAGGAGGTCGAATCCATTCACTACCTTCTCTGTGCCTGTCCAGCTTTTTGCAACATCAGGAAACTTTACCTAAGCTCTTACTTCCTTAACGGTCTGACAGATGTTCAGAAAGTAGGGATACCTAACCTTCTTAACCTTTAACTAGTGACGTGTAGTCTCGCAGGCGTCGCGTGTTTTGCAAATTCTTAGAATTGATCACTTCCCCCCGCTTGCCGCGACCCTGCGTCTTAGTAGCTTTTGTTTTAGTGCTAAAACGATCGCAGAAGAAGGCAGACGTGTCATCGGTTGTTTAGCACGTAAGTAATATTCATTAGAAAATCGGCCGTAGCCTGTGAGGCTACATGTCCCTAGTTGTCATACATATGTTTTTCCGAACAACTTTTTTATTTTTGGTGCAAAACGGCAGAAAACGCTAGGAAACGTCAACTCCAGCCCACGAGTTCATCAAGGAAATAAATATATCGTATAGACAGTCCATCGTTTGAAAAGGAAATCAATGCCCTCATGCTAGCTTCAGACCAATCTGACAGTGAGGGTGATATTGACGAGTTCTTGGTTTCCGATCGTGAACTTTTACAGCTTCGTGAAAGTAATCAAGATGAAGATCTAGCTGAGAACATTCCAGAGGAGGATAGCAGCAATGAGGGGAGCCAGATCACTCAAGAAGAAGTTAGCACCGATAGTTCTGATGATGACGTGCCTCTTTCGGAAATAAAAAGACCGAATTATTATTACGGGAAAAGTCGTTATAAATGGTCAAAGAAACCTCCTATTGCCAGGGTTCGCACACCTCAACATAATATAAATACTCGTGCTTGTGCCTCGAAATTGACAGGCGAGGATGCTAAAGACCCTTTCAGCATTTGGCATAAATTATTTGATCAAGAAATGCTTCAACAAATTTTGACATGGACAAACAAAAAAATCTCCTGTTACAGGATAAAGTTTGCTCGTCTGAATAAACCAGAATTGAAAGACATAGATATGACTGAGCTGAAGGCTTTTGTGGGGCTTTTACTATATTCGGCTGTGTTGAAATCCAACCGCGAACGCACAAGTTACTTATTTGCTAGAGATGGTACAGGGTGTGAAATATTTAGATGCGGCATGTCAGAAAATAGATTTGTCATTTTGTTACTATGTTTGCGATTCGATAATCCAGATAATCGCGCTGAAAGGCATAAAGATGATAAGTTGGCAGCTATATCTTTTATTTTTAACAAGTTTGTCAACAATTCTCAACAACTATACGAATTGAGTGATTGCGTCACCGTAGATGAGATGTTGGTAAAGTTTCGAGGAAGAAGTCACATGATTTCATATATGCCGAAGAAACCAGGTAAATATGGACTGGTCATACGAGCCTTATGTGATGCAAAAAATGCTTATTTTTATAATGGATATGTCTATACCGGAAAAGGCTCTGATGGTGTCGGTTTGACCACACAAGCACAAAAACTTCTCGTGCCCACTCAGTGTGTCCTACGGTTGACAAAACCAGTTGCAGGAAGTAATAGGAATGTGACTGCTGATAACTGGTTCTCTTCTAAGTATAGAACTAATTGATGAGCTGGCAAAACATAAGCTTACTTATGTGGGTACTCTGAAAAAAAATAAACGTGAAATACCAAGTCAATTTCAGCCGCAAAGGAATAGAGATGTCCAATGTTTTACAAACCAAAAAACTATATGCTCATATGTGCCTAAGAAGAATAGAGCTGTGATACTTGTGTCTTCAATGCATCACGATAACTAAGTTGACGAGGATAGTAAAAATTTGTCATGTCCCTAGTTAAAGGTTAACTTCTTAAGAAGCACAAAATGGTTACACGAATAGGGGGGTAAAACCCCCTCGAAACTGCCCAACGGGCCTCCCTGGCCTATGTGCATTCTTCTCAATTCTGGAAAGGCTACAAACCTACCTACCTAACTCATCTCTTAATTGCGGTAATTTCTTGAGCGTATGGAAAAACTCCTTTCTAACACCTGTTCTAAAATCAGGCTCTAAACATGACGTCACCAACTACCGTCCTATTTGCAAAGACTCAACCATACCCAAACTTTTTGAAAAACCTGTGTACGATAAACTTCTACTTATTTTGAAGAGATTTATCTCTCCATTTCAACATGGATTCGTACCAGGTAGATCCACCTCTACTAATCTCTGCATTTTCTCTCATCAAATGGTATACAAATTGATGCCATTTATACTGACTTTTTCAAGGCTTTCGACCGGGTCAATCATGGCATACTTATCAGCAAGCTAGTTCAATTTGATCTTCCTACTAACGTCAGTCAGTATATCCGCATTAACGACATGCTCTCGTCGCCAATCTATGCTACTTCCGGCGTACCCCACGGTAGTCATCTGGGTCCCTTGCTATTCCTTTTATTCGTTAATGATATCCCCGATATTTTCCTTCATTCCCATTGTCTTATGTATGCTGATGACTTAAAAGTTTTCCGAACTATCAAATCAGAGCAGGACTGTATTTATTTACAGGAAGATATTTTGAGACTATCTGGTTAGTGTCAGCACAATGATCTTCACCTTAATGTTTCAAAATGCCAATGCCTTACGTTCTGCCGAAATATCTCCCCAATTCCATTCTCGTACTTAATTGAGAATGTAACATTGTTCATTATCTCCTCCAGAAAAGATCTGGGATTTATTTTTGACGCTAAACTTAGCTTTACCAGGCACATTGAGTTTTTGGTTGCCGAATGTATCCAGATATTAGGTTTCATACTGCGGAATTCGAAAGACTTCCGAGATGCTTATACTCTTAAATGTATTTTTGTCGCATTTGTCAGATCTCATCTCGAGTACTGCTGTATAGTATGGGACCCATTTTATGAAGTTAATTCCATTAGAATTGAGATGATCCAAAAGCGCCTAACTAGAGTAGCCATTCGTAGACTGCGATGGAATATCGAAATGCCTTCATACGTAACGAGGTACAAACTATTCGGTATCTTACCTCGGAGGCAATGTTTTTCAATCAGGTTTATACATGACTTGATTAATGGTCATATCGATTGCCCTTCTCTAATATCATTAATTGGATTTTATGTTCCTGCGAGAGTTCTAAGTAACCGTTTTTTATTTCATGTACCTTATCATAGAGTAAATTATGGATACAATATTCCAATTTCTAGATGCCTTAGGGAAGCCAATAAACATTGTAACCTTCTCGACTTTCACCTTAGTAGGGATTCATTTAAGAACAAAATAATTCTGTTGTTAAGCTTTGGTGGTCATTCTTAAGTATACTTTTATAATAGGTAATCTAACGAGGACAGCTGATGTACTCATTTGATTGATTGTAATAAAGAATAAGGAAATTCGCCGTTCGGAACCGGCAATAAACTGTAGGTCCCTTTCACCTATGGGAAAATGAAATCACACACAACATGGGTGATTGAAAGAAGCTCGGCTCAGGTCCTTAATGGACTGTAACGCCAACCATATACATACATTAAATATATGTTGTACATCTATACTAATATTATAAATGTGAAAGTGTGTGTGTCTGTTTGTCCGTCTTTCACGGCAAAACGGAGCGACGAATTGACGTGATTTTTCAAGTGGAGATAGCTGAAGGGATGGAGAGTAACATAGGCTACCTTTCGTTTCTTTCTAGCCTCGATTAATTAAGTATGCAGCAAAAAGAAAATCAGTAAGGGATGGAAATTTGTGTGAGACTTTCCGCAAAATTAGTATACATAGGTTTTTTTTTTTTTTTTTTTTTTTTAGAGTCGTACGCGCACTCAAGGCTAAGGCCTTATAACGACGGACGTTGTGCGAGCAGAAGGTAACAGGGAGAGGGAGAGGAGCTGCCTATTGACATTGGTCTTAAATGTCTGCATATTGTATTGAGGGGGGAAGACTGAACGAGGTAGCGCGTTCCACATTCGTGTGGTTCGGTTGAAGAAAGAATTTCTATATTTGACAGTACGACCGAAAACGGGCTTCAAGGTGAATTCATGCGCATTCCGGGAGAGGCGTGTATCGCGGGAGAAGTTATGAAGGGGCGGAATGCAACTGGCTATTTCATCAGAGCATTTATGATGAAAGTAACGGTAAAACAATGAAAGGCAGGATACGTTCCTGCGATGTTCCAGCGAGTCTAGTGTTTTGGTAATGCTGGGGTCATCTATCAGTTTTATCGCGCGTTTTTGTAATCTATCTAGTAGGTGCAATGAGGTCTTAGATGCACCAGACCAGACATGAGCGTTGAACTCCAATTTAGGACGAATGAACGCCTTGTAAATTGTAGCCAGATCGGTGGGTGTGAAGAATTTCTTGCATCTGTATAGGAAACCTAGGCATTTCGCGGCATTCTTAGCGACACTGAATATGTGATCATTCCAACAAAGGTTGTCACTGATGCACATACCCAGGATGGAAAGCTTTTCGGCTTCCGAGATACAAGTGCCATTCATGGATAATGGCAATGGGTCGGTGTTACGCTTTAACGACAGAAGACAGCATTGTGTTTTAGAAGCATTAAATTCCACTCTATTGTTTTTACCCCATTGGATGATGCTGTCGATGTCGGAATTTAATGAGCTTAACATACGCTGCCGCTCACTATTTACAGCCGAAGTGCAGGGTCGTAAAGAAGTGAACGAATATGAGAAGCTGAGGGTACTGTCGTCAGCGAAGGAGTGAATTGGATTAGAAGTAACAGACAAGAGATCATTTATAAAAATGAGAAAGAGTATCGGAGACAAAACGGAGCCCTGGGGAACACCAGCATTTACATAGTGAGTGTCAGACTTGAATCCGTCCAAGACAACTTGAATTGAACGATTCGAAAGGTAGCTTCTAATCCATAGAGAGTCGTCGATCCCGAATGCACGCATTTTCGACAAAAGAGCTTTATGCCAGACTCTGTCAAATGCTTTCGAAATATCAAGTGCAACTACTTTGCTCTCACCCGCCTGGTGGAGCGAATGATTCCACTTCTCGGTGAGATATGCCATCAAATCACCAGTGGATCTGTTGCTGCGGAAACCGTACTGCCGGTCATTGAGGAGTTTCTGCGACTCGAGATATTTCATTAACTGACGATTTATCAGTGTTTCCATGACCTTGGAAAGAAGGGACGTTAGTGCAATGGGTCGGTAATTGGAGAGAGAACAAGATTCGCCTTTTTTTGGGAATGGGCTGGACAAATGCTGTTTTCCACCTACTCGGGTAGAGCCCAGAAGAGTAGGAAAGGTGAAAAAGCTTACGCAGTGGTTTTGCCAGCGTAGAAGAATACCTCTTTAGAATTATTGGGGAAATACCATCTGGACCAGCGGATCTGAGTATGTCAAGTTCTTTAAGAACCCTTGCAACTGCACGAGTACGGAAATGAATTTGTCCCATGCTGGAATTTACGTACTCCAGAACAGGCGGTGACAAAGATGATTTGGGGAGCTGCGAGTTCGCTGCGAAGTGGGCAGCAAGCAGATTAGCTTTGTCTAAGGGTTTGACAGCTGGAATGCCATTGTGAATGAGCGTAGGTATAGACGACGATACGGAGTTTTTGATGTTTTTAACGAAAGACCAAAAACTTCTGCTACCCTTGGGACATTGTAGGATTTTACGCCTCAGTTTTTGGTCGTGTAAAAATTTGGCCCGTCGTATGTGGGAGTTGCAGTCATTTCTGTCTTGTATATATCTTTTTCGGTTTTCCTCAGTGGTGTTTGCCTTATAATTCCGAAAACTTATCTCTCTCAACCTGATAACCTCTTTGCAGCTCCAGTCAAACCACGCATTATCTACTGGCTTTCGACTTCTTACCCTATTAGGGATAAAATTGCTTATGCCAGTGTTGATAATGTTTGTAATCATATCAGCCGCGGCGTCCACGTCGTTGTCGAGGAAGCACAACGACCAATTAAAGCTCCGAAAGAAGTTGTTAAGGCCGCACCAATTAGCTTTCTTATATTCCCATATTATTCTTTTGGGAGCTTTTTCTTTAACTGAGTGGAGTGAGTATGGGAATTTAGCTGATATGACACAGTGATCAGACCAGCCTAGAGGAGATAATACATCCAAGGTGTATTTATCAGGTTGAGAGGTAAGAAACAAGTCCAGGGTATTGGCGGTATGACTGACAATATCCGGGATACGGGATGGCTCATTCACAAGCTGAGTTCTATGATACAAGCGAATAATGAAATTATTTAATTAAAACAACCATAAATCAATCAGCTTTTGAGAAAACAATCAACATTCGAAACATAAATAAGTGTTACTCTTGAATTACGATAGATGGCGCTGATATGTTTCTGAAACGCGCTAACGTTGTGTGCTCTCTGTCTGTACTTAAGTGCGGGCATCGGGCCGCGCTTCACACTATAGTGCATACGGTACCTATACTCTGTTATTTGACTACTAAGCGTCCCAGTCATGCTTATACGAAATTTAGAAGCCCCGAGATTATGTAATGGGATGAGACTTCGTGTTACACAACTTGGCCGCAATATCATTAGCGCCACTATCTTAACCGGCGTAGGAAAGGGTGAAAGTGTAATGATCCCACGAATCCCAATAATTCCCACAGATCTCCCGTTCCAGTGTAAAAGGCTACAATTTCCTCTAAAGCTTAGTTTCGCTATGACCATTAACAAAGCGCAAGGTCAAACATTAAAGGTGGCTGGGGTGAACTTAGAAAAGCCGTGCTTTTCCCATGGACAATTGTATGTAGCATGTTCGCGTGTGTCCAATGCCCAGAATCTTAACATTCTATCCCCAAATGGAAAGACATATAATATCGTCTACACTAGCGTATTAAAATAACATTCTGTCCCGAGTTCTCTTCTGTGTTCTAAATCAGGAAGGGGGAACCGTGTTACCCCGAATTTAACGCGAGCGAAGCCGCGGGCAAAAGCTAATAACTTATAATTAAGGGCAAGATAAGCTTTATAAACTGTGGAGAGATACCATCAATACACTGAGCATTAGATTTCACAGCGCTGACAGCCTTTAAGATTTCAGAATTTCCAACACATTCAAGGTCGAGTAACTCTTGACTCACATTGGAAGTCGATGACACACTTCTATCATTACTTGGGACATTTGCAATTAAAAGGTTTATCATGTCATCCGGGCTTATATCACAGCTACGCATATTTTTATTGTTAACAACACCCATGTCTCTAATGTTTTTCCAGAGTTGTCGGGAACTTATGTAAGGAAGGATTAATTTTCTGAAAAAGTTACATTCGCTTTGAGTGTCGTATCAAAGTAGTTACTTTATTGCCTACGCTGATGACGATGCCATTTCAATCTCAGGTAAATACCTATCCATACTTAATGACCTTATGCAAACGGCATTCTCGATTCTTTGCAAGTGGGCGCATAGCAACGGGCTCAGGGTGAATCCCCAGAAAACGGAGCTCGTGCTATTCACCAAAAAGCACAAAATCCCGGAACACTGCCCTATTACTTTGCTTGGTACCAGATTAAACTATTCCTCCAATGCCAAATATCTTGGCATTATACTAGATAGGAAATTAACCTGGAAGAGCAACACAATCGAAAGAGCTAAAAAAGCAACTATAGCTCTCTACACATGCAAGAAAGCCATAGGGAAAAAATGGGGATCACCCTATGGCTCTACATCACGGTCGTCAGACCCATACTAATGTATGGAGTAACAGTCTGGTGGACAGCACTGGACAAGACAACATACCTCAAGCAATTCGAGAAGGTACAAAGGTTGGCGTGTATGTGCATTACCGGGGCCCTCACGTCTACCCCAACGGCTGCGCTTAACATGATACTCGACCTTACACCACTCGATATTTTCGGCAAGCAAATTGCTACACAAGCGGCCATTCGACTTAAAGCCAACTCGAACTGGTCGAGCTATGTCACTGGCCACTCCTCCATCCTGAATAACAGGTCAACTATGGCAGAAAACCTGGACCTCACAGAACCCACCACAGTCTTGGAAAAAAAAACTTTACAACGACCTACCCGGATAGACAAAACTGGACTCGCCAGACTCAACCTCGCAGAAACTGCGTACACTTCTATACTGACGGGTCTAAAACCAAGGACGGGGTGGGTAGTGGAGTATTCTGCAAATAACTTAAGCTTAACAAAGCTCTAAAACTACCAAATCACTGCAGCGTTTTCCAGGCGGAACTGTTGGCAATAAAAGAGGCTTTGTCTTGGCTGAAGTGGAACGTGATATCCACCACGGATATTCGCATTCTCACAGACAGTCAAGCAGCCTTAAAGTCGCTGGAGTTCTATGTGTACACATCAAAATCTAGTCTCGACTGTCACCTATCTCTTAACGAGATGGCCGAACAGTTCAACATACAACTTATCTGGGTACCGGGACACAGCCGACAAACTTGCCAAACAAGGAACGACGCTTCAATCAATAGTGGCTTGTGAGGGTTTAACCTTTGCAACCATTAAACACAATCTTATAAATCTCGCCAGGGCCGAGACGAACCGGAGATGGGCTCAGGGACATACCTGCCTCATCACCAGGCAAATCTGGCCCTGGCTCAACAGTCAACGGACTAGGAGTATTATCTCCCTAAAAAGAACTGACATCCATAAAGTCATCGGTGTCATCACTGGATACTGCCTTATTGGCTGTCGCGCGCAAAAACTTGGTATAACTCCGAATGATTTTTGCAAGAGCTGTCTGGACGAGGAGGAGGTCGAGTCCATTCATCACCTTCTCTGCGCCTGTCCGGCATTCCGCACAATCAGGAAACGATAGCTAGGATCTTACTTCCTTAACGATCTGACCGAAGTTCAGGAAGTAGGGATATCTGACCCTCTTAATTTCTTAAGAAGCACAAAATGGTTCCACGAATAGGGGGCTAAACCCCCTCGTAGGTGCACAACGGGCCTCCCTGGCCTATGTGTGTTCTTCTTAATTTCTTTTTGAGGAGGCTGCGGTCCTACCTACCTACTTTATTTCTGGCTGCTTTGTATTGTCTTTTGTTATGTTCCGTCGGATTGCGTTTGGGCGGATTGGGCAGTCTTTATTTTTGACGTTTTTAGTACGTAAAGGAACATATTCTTCGTAAAGTCTTAAGGCAAGATTGTCAAATAAGGCTGTTTTGTTATTTACTTCAGTCAGTAATAGATATCAGACCAGTTAAGCAATGCTACGCTTCTCTGAAGCTTCACTTCCTTCAGGACCTGACCCTGATATTTCTGCAGGGACTTCATGTGGGCCAGGTTCCAATTTACGTCCTGAGAGTCAGAAACCTTAGTTGGTATTACTCTTTCGGAAATCCAGCAACAAATTCCAAGAGCTAATCCTCCAAAAGTGACTCATAACTTGACTCAAGTCATTCAGATTAGTCAAGAGCAAATTTTACCAGAGTTTACGCATGAGTATGGGACTACTGATTTCGTCAAAAATATAGAATGTCCACCACCCATGGATCTTTTCCAGCTATTGTTTGACGAACAACTTTTTGAGCATTTGACTTTCCAAACAAATTCATACGCTGAGCAAAAGCACATGAAGAAAGGGCAAACCATTTGAGAAACACGTATGAGCGAAATGAAAACCTTCATTGGGTTGAACTTACTTATGGGAATAAAGAAGCTCCCTAGCTATAAAGATTATTGGTCTTCTTCACCAGATTTACACGACTCCTACAACAGTTCCCGTATGAAGCAAGCTCGGTTTAGTTGGTTGCTGGGCAATTTCCATGTAAATGATGGGTGTCTTGAGCCAAAACGAGGTGCTCCCAATTGCTATAGACTCTACAAAATTAAACCTATGCTCCAAATGCTCTCAAAAAATTTCAAAAAATGTGCAAATCCTACTCGTGAGGTAGCCCTAGGCGAGTCTATGATCAAATTCAAGGGTCGGAGTTTTATGAAACAATATATGCCAAGGAAACCGACAAAAAGGGGGTACAAGGTGTGGATGCTCGCAAATAAAACGGGTTTGTTATTTACACCGGCAAGTCAGCTTCTGGCACTGCAGAAACCAATCTTGGAGCTAAAGTTGTAAGAAGTTTGATGTCTGATTTGAAACACAAAAACCATGTGGTGTACTTTGAGAACTATTTTACTGAAGTGGAGCTAATGGCAGACTTGAAGACGGAATCCATGCCTGTGGAACGGTAAATGCCACGAGAAAATACCTTCCACGGTTCCCACCAGATAATCAGATGAAAAGGGGAGACTCTGAGTTTTTCTACAGTGACACAAATAAGATAAGATAAAATACTAGGACCTTCGGTTCTGTACGTGCAATGTTTGGTCCCTAAACAGACCATGTGCGACCGAACAGCTTGCGGACGCCCTAGACCGCTATAAAGCGGACATAACCGCCATCCAGGAAATGCGATGGAATGGACCGGGTAAAAAGCGGATGAAAGACTGCGACATTTACTACGGTGACTGCTATAGGGAGAGAGGAGAGAGACTATTTGGATGCGGATTTGTAGTTAGAGGTGGACTAAGACATAAAGTCCTAAGTTTCCAGTATGTGAGTGAACGCCTCATAACGCTCTGCATCAAGGCAAATTTCTGTAACATCAGCCTCATATGCGTCCATGCCCCCACGGAAGACAAGGATGACTCCATCAAAGATGATTTCTTCGATCTCCTAGACAGAACATATACCAAATGCCCAGCTATGATACCAAAATCGTACTAGGAGATTTTGACGCTAAGCTGGGTAAAGAAAGCATATTTGAACGGGTCATCGGTGTAAACACAACCTACATGACACCACATCCGATAACGGAGGCTGATCGACCTTACCACGGGGCGAAATCTTCTTCTAGCCAGCACACGATTTCCCCACCTCGATGTACACATAGGCACCTGGCGGTCGCCAGATCAATCAGTCACCAACCAGATTGACCACATCGCCATTGACGTCAGACACTCCTCCACTATTCTTGATGTTCGCACTTTCCGAGGAGCGAACATCGACTCAGACCATTATCTTGTAGTAGCCAAGATACGTCAACGCATAACACGAACACCGCGGAGTAGAGTTAGAACACCAAGCTATGACGTCGGAAAGCTACTATCGCCGGAGATCGCCCTTGCCAACCGCGTCTCCCTTAAGCTCTCCGATACACTTCAATCCTCCACTCAGTCAATAGAGCAACAATGGAGCCTGTGCAAACAAGCCCTGAAGAGCACAGCAACAAAAGTGCTGGGCCTTAAAGCTCCACCACGACGAAACACCTGGTTCGATGACGAGTGTAGAAGGAATCATGCAGAAAAGTAGGAGGCATACAAAGCCTCACTACACAAAAAAACGAGAGCGGCTCGTGAGCTCTACGAGCTCAAAAGAAGAAAGGAACATAAGCTTCTCAAGAGAAAAAAGAAAGAGCACGAGAAGCGGGCAATTGAAAACTTGGAGAGGTGCTATTGCAGGCACGACGTTCGAAGATTCTATCAACGGATAAAATGAATGTCTCAAGGCTATAAAGCCCGAACGGAGGCCATTAAATATGAGAACGGGCACCTAGTAGCAGAATCGCAGTCGATGCTGAGAATTTGGAAAAATCACTTCTGCAGACTGTATAACGGCGATGACAGCCAACATACCGCCGTGAGGCAGAAAGGTCCATTTATTAACGACGAAGATCGCAGAGAAATCTGTCTCCCTGACCTCGACGATGTTGAGATTGCCATGTCGAAACTCAAGTCGAATAAAGCTGCTGGCGCAGATGGACAGTCTGCTGAGCTCTTCAAGGCGGCTGGGGGTGAGCTGGTTAGTAGCATGCACCGGCTCATCTGTAAGATATGGTCAGAGGAAAGCATGCCCGAGGAATGGAGTCTCAGCATTGTTTGCCCGATCCACGAAAGAGGGAGACCCCTTGGACTGTGCCAACTACAGAGGAATAAGCCTCCTTAATGTCGCATACAAGATCTTCGCTGCCGTTTTGTGTGAACGCCTGAGGCCATTCGTAAGCAAGCTGATAGGTCCTTATCAGTGTGGCTTCAGGCCAGGATAGTCCACCATCGATCAAATCTTCACACTACGCCAGATCCTGGAGAAAATCAATGAATTTCAAGTCGACACGCACCATTTTTTCGTCGACTTCAAGGCCGCCTACGACAGCGTAATTAGAGAGGAGCTATATAACGCCATGTTTACTTTTGACATCTCTGCTAAGCTCATCAGACTATGCAGGATGACCCTGGGAAATGCTCGCTGCTCCATCCGAATCGGTATAGAACTGACCGATAGCTTCGAAGTCAAAAAAGGATTTAGATAGGGCGATGCGCTGTCGTGTGATTTCTTCAACATCATATTGGAAATGATTGTGCAAAAATCACTGGCCAATACAAGAGGCACAATCTATTTCAAATCCTCGCAACTCCTTGCATACGCCAACGACATTGACATAATAGGTAGATCGCAGCGAGATGTCAATGAGGCGACTATTGAGACGGAGGCGGTAAAAATTGGTTTGGCGGTTAATGAGGGCAAGACTAAATATCTGCTGTCATCGAAAAAGGATATTTACCACCGACGTCTTGGACAGAACGTGCATATTGGCAGATATAAGTCTGAGATAATTAAGGACTTCATATACCTCGGCTCCTCAGTGACTTGGAACAACGACACCAGTTTCGAAATCAAGCGCAGAATTACTCTTGCCAACCGCTGCTTCTTTGGGCTCAAGAGGCAACTGAGAAGTAGAGCCTCTCTCGTACGACCAAGTTGACTTTATATAAGACCTTAATTATCCCGGTCCTGTTATACGGCGCAGAAACATGGTCTTTATCTAAAGCGGATGAGGAAATCCTTGGTCGTTTCGAGAGGAGAAGATTGGAGGAGAAGATTCAATCACGAAATGTACGGGTTGTACAGCGACATGAGTCTAGTCAGGCGTCTAGGGACCCAACGCCTAAGATGGCTAGGCAATGTAGAGCGAATGGACACCACAGCTCCAGCCCAGCGGTAGTAAATCAACACCGTGTGCGTTGGACTTCGCCAAGGGTGCATCTTGTCACCTCTCCTTTTTATTATATATATGGAATGGATGTTGCGGCGCAGTCGTGGCGAGGAGTGTTTTACGTT
Organism: Eumerus sabulonum; assembly: GCA_951905685.1. Lineage (NCBI taxonomy): Eukaryota > Metazoa > Arthropoda > Insecta > Diptera > Syrphidae > Eumerus > Eumerus sabulonum. The sequence goes on along the minus strand of OX645062.1, from coordinate 20,728,769 downwards.
GGGAGAGTTGAGGATAAGTCATCTTTTTTTGCAGATGACCTAGTTGTCCTCACATCCTCCCAGATGGAAGCTCAGCGCGCGGTAGATAGGTTTATGGCCATATGTGCTGATGCTGGAATGATGGTTAACGTGGACAAATCCGATGTTATGGTTATTTCCAGAACTCTACATGTTGGTGGAGTCCCATTGAAGCAGGTGGAGTAGTTTAAGTATCTCGGGGTCTTCTTCACGAGTGATGGGAGGGGTAATACTGAGCTTTCCTGCAGGATTGGCCAAGCTGGGTCAATTTCGAAACAGCTTGGAAGATCTGTAATCAGAAAGACCGAGCTTGGTGTCAAGCCAAGTTAGCGGGTTTTAACTCAGTATTTGTTTCAGCTCTCACCTATGGTCATGAAATTTGGATATTGACCTAAAGAATAAGATCGCGAATACAAACTGCCGAAATGAGATTTCTTCGTGCTGTTGTGGGAGTTACTCGCCGGGATAGGGTGACAAACGCGGCAGTTCGCGGGGAGCTCAATGTTGAGCTGCTGCTTCTCCGAACGGAAAGGGCTATGCTTCGATGGTTTGGTCACGTGAGACGAATGTCGCCATCATCACGACTTCCGAAGCGTGCCTTGGATGCAATACCATCAGGCTGGCGACCGCTTGGCAGACCCATGACGAGGTGGTTGGACCAAGTCCAAAAACTCGCCTGGGTGCGCTGGGGCATAGCTCCTGATGAGTTAGAGTCGATGACGGAGGATCGGGTGGCGACTCTTTTAGTGGAACATGCGGGCCACTGAAAATGTATGTATTTATGTACATGTAAAAAAATGCAAATAGTTCTTTCTTTTTAGTCTTATATAAAGGGTCCGCCAAATAACAATTTTTTTTTTTTTTTAAATGCTATAAAAAAAAAACTACTGAATATTTTCTCAAATTTGTTTTTTTATTTGAAAGTACTATCCTTCCGGTTAATAATGGAAAATAATTTCATTCGAATGGCTGCCTCGGCTGGCCATGCAGTAGCCTACACAATCGGTCCAATTTTTAAGCACATTATCGAATGTGTGCAGCTGTATTTCACCAATGGCTTCACGAATATTGTCCTTTAAAGCGTCAATTGTCTCTGGCTTGTCGACATAACACTTACCTTTGACGGCATCCCACAAATAATAGTCCAACGGTGTAAAATCGCAGCTCCGAGGTGGCCAAACGACATCAGCTCTGCGGCTGATAATGCGATCATCAAAAACAGGGCGCAAAACGTCGAATGTAGCTTCGGCTGTGTGGCACGTAGCGCCGTCCTGTTGAAACCAAATGTTGCTAATATCCTCGTCTTCAATTTTTGTGAACAAAAATTCGTTCAACATGGCCCGATAACGATCGCCATTGACTGTAACGGCCACCCCTTGCTCATTTTCGAAGAAAAATGGCCCAATTATGCCTCTGGACCAAAATCCGCACCAAACAGTGGCTCGTTTTGGTTGCACCGGCTTTTCAATGTATGCGTGCGGGTTTTCTGTGCCCCAAATGCGACAATTTTGCTTGTGTACATACCCGCCAAGACCAAAATGAGCTTCATCTGAAAAGATGATTTTTTTGGCAAAATCGGCATCTTCTGTAAGTCGGTCGCAGGCCCACTTAGCGAAGCGAAAACGCATTGGATGGTCAGTTGGCTTCAACTCCTGAACCAATTGGACTTTGTATGGCGTCATACCAAGGTCTTTATGCAAAATTCGTCTCAATGATGTCTCCGAAATGTTCAATTGTTGAGAACGACGGTGAATTGATGTTGATGGCGCTTCACGCACACTTTCTGCCGCAGCAACAATATTCTCGGATGTACGCACTGTTTTTGGCTTTTCACGCTTTGGTTTATCGATGAGGATGCCAGCTTCTTTCACTTTTTTCACAAGATAACGAACATACGGGGCTGACGGTGCTTCTGTCTTTCCAAAATCCGTACGCAATTTTCGCACACATTCTGCAACACCAGGATACAACCAGGGATAAAGAATGAGATACCAATCTTTCGTACGTCTACCCGTTGATCCCCGCAGGGGTTGGTTTTTTTTTGTTTTTATTACACCGATACTATGCGTGTTATTCTCCGTTTAAAAACGACGCTTTTGACAAACCAAATGAAAGTCTCAAGACGTCGATGTGTAGAGTCAAGACGTGGCAAAATGGTCGCAACAAGGCAGAATGACATAGTCAAGACGCCGTCAAACCGCAACGCGTTTGTAGGGGCTAGTTGTCAAAATGCCTGTCAAAGCCAAAAGATTCTTTATTCTTTTCTTTATCCCTGGATACAACTAATTATCTGTCAAATCAGACATGAGCTAAGTGTTACCATTCACGAAATAAGCACTACTTGAAAAAAAAAAAAAAAAGGTTAGATGGCGGACCCTTTATATATCAATAAATTGGAGTACTTTTTTCGGAACGCCGGAAAGAGTTAAAAGAGAGAAATACGTTAACAAGGTATACATATATAATAGTAGTATAAGTAAGTAGTAAAATCATTTCTTGATTTAAGATGAGGATACTATTAAAGTACGTTAAGACCAATAAGTTAGAGTTATAGTTTCTACAGGGCTTAAAAACACATTTACTTAGATGTTCATGCGACTAGTAGACTTAGAAGGTTTACTTAAATAAACGTTGAAATGCAGAAGAAATTAGTCATGAGTCAGATACTAGTTCTATTAGATATACATATCCATTATACGAGTAAAACTGAAACGAATACCTTACAAAATACGAGACGAGGACATGAGCTCACGAGACATGTACAACAAAATGCAAAGTGCAAAAGTTTATTTTCCTAATCATTTTTGTTCTTTGTTTTTATTACACATTTTGTTACACTTTAATTCGAAATCTATTATTGTTTTATCATTAAGGATTAGAGTAGGATAATACAGTTCTAAGATACGTTCATAATTCAATTAAAATCATCCGAAACCGATTAAAGAAATATGTACACTGATGGACAAAAGTATTCGTAATGTGATGTTACTAACAATAAAAAGAGGAAAAGACAAGTTAAAAAACTTATTATTTCGAAAACGATTTTTCATCTTATAGAGAAAGATATGTACAACAAACTATATAAAACTCACAATAAATTCCATAACGAATACAAACAGTAGCAACAAAAATAATTAATAAATTGAGAATTTGGTTGGACAAAAGTATTCGTAATTTCTAAATAGCATACAATATTTCAGGATACCTAACACCCCCGACAAGAAACCCGTGGTATGATGGCGAGCGTGAGCAGAAGAAGACAGCAACCGACGAGGCGTACCAAAAGGCGCTGCAGAGGAAAACCAGGGCAGCGCAAGAAGAGTACCGAGCCAGAAGAAGGGAGGAGAAAAACTACTGCGACAAAAGAAAAGAATCTTCGCAGCCTCCCAGCTCAAGGATATCGAGGAGTCTAGGGATAAGCATAAGACACGAGCCTTTTACTAGAAAGCCAAAGGCTTTGCAGTAGGCTTCAAAAGGGTAGGCGAGGGTAATCTTGTCACCGACCCGCAGGGAATAGTGGATGTATTTAAGCAGCACTTCCAGCAGCTGCTTAACGAGCATGACCAAGAGAGAGTGCTAGGGACCGAGGAAATCCCAACTCCAGCCGCTGAAGTAGTCCTCCCACCCAGCATCGAAGAAGTCGGCACAGCTATTCAGAAGCTGAAGAACAACAAAGCCGCAGGCTCAGATGGCTTGCCATCAGAGCTCTTCAAGGCTGGCGGCGATGTTCTGGTAGGGAGCATTCACCAGATCATCTGCAGAATTTGGGAAGATGAAAGCATGCCCGACGACTGGAATACCAGCTCTATATGCCCCATCCACAAAAAATGCGATCCTACCTCTTGCAAGATCTATAGAGGTATATCCCTGCTCAATGTCGCATACAAGATCCTGTCCAGCGTATTGTGTGAACGTCTAAAACCATTTTGTACCGCACTAATCGGCAGCTACCAGTGCGGCTTCCGGCCCGGCAAATCAACTATAGACCAAATTTTCACACATCGACAAATCCTGGAAAAGACCAACGAGTTTCGAATCGATACACACCATCTTTTCATCGATTTCAAAGCCGCATACGACAGCATTCATCGTGTTTGGTGCGATGGCCGAATTCGGTATCCCGGTAAAACTGATCCAGTTGTGTCGCACCACGCTAAAAAACACGCGATGCACCGTGCAACTCGGTTCTAGGACCTCGGAACCATTCGAAACATGCACCGGATTTCGGCAAGGAGATGCGCTGTCATGTGACTTCTTCAACCTGGTGCTGGAGCAGATAGTGCGACGGGCAGGCGTCAAGAGGGAAGGCACTAACAAGTCCATCCAGCTGCTAGGATACGCGGACGATATCGACATCATCGCGTGTTCTTGCCGTGGCATTGTGGAAGCATTCACGGTGATTGAAGAAGAGGCGAAACGAGTTGGTCTTAAGATCAATGAGGATAAAACGAAATACATGCTGTCAAGCAAAAACCAATCCGTCGCTCACCACCTGGGACAAAATATAACAATTGACAGCTACAATTTCGAGGTAGTTAAGGAGTTTGTCTACCTCGGGGCAAACGTAAGTTCCACAAATGACACCACAGTAGAGAGCTGGCATAGAATCGCCCTTGGCAACCGCTGCTACTTCGAGTTGTCCAAACAACTGGGGTCAAAACTCCACACTCGAAAGACCAAAGTCATGCTTTACAAACCGCTCATTCTGCCAGTCTTGCTGTACGGAGCCAAAAGCTGGACGATAAGCCCAGCTCTTTCGAAAGAAAAACTCTGCGCCGGATATTTGGTCCTGTCTGTGAGGAAGGTGAATGGAAAAGAAGACACAAGCGCGAACTCTACGAGCTGTACCAAGATGTGGATGTAGTCCGGAAGGCAAGGATCCGTCCACTACACTGACGCGGCCACATCGAGCGCATGGACATCAACGCTCCAGCTAAGAGGGTCTTCGACTCCGAGCCTCCTGGTTCGAGAAGAAGTGGAAGACCGAACCACCGGTATAAAGACCAAGTAATCGCGGATGTAAGACATCTTGGTCTTGACAGCTGGAAGCAGCGTGCCCGGGACCGTCAAGGATGGAAGGCAGCTATAGCTCAGGCTCAGATCCTCCATGGATCGCTGGCCTGATAAGTTAGTAAGTAAGTAAACTGTCATTCCTAGTACTATAAAAGATTTATATCTTAATGTACACTAAAAATATGTAATAATAAATTGAAATTGAAATTGAATTGAATTACGGATACTTTTGTCCAACCAAATTCTCAACTGTTTAGTTAGGTACTTTTATTGCTACTGTTTGTTTTTGTAATGAATTTTATTTTGTATATATCTTTGTCTATAAGATAAAAAATCGTTTTCCAAATAATAACTTTTTTAACTTGTCCTTTCCTCTTTTTATTGTTAGTAACATCACATTACGAATACTCTTGTCCATCAGAGTATGTATGTATGTGTTTATATCTTCAAGTAGACGTTAGGAGGAGAGTGATTCCATGTATCATACACACTCAGTCAAATGAATAAACAATTAAAACGTAATAATGCTACATTGAGCTATTTAAACACAGAAATAGATGAATTTTGTATTGGCACCGTTCCTTTTGATTCTTCTCAAAGAGCAATAGTATAGCATTACGGCTCGTAGATTACGCCAACTTTGTACACCCTTGGTGCACGACGAGGTACTAGGACGTTGAGAACTATTCGGGTTCTCAGCACCACTGTTGTTCGATACAGAATTCGAATTATTACAATTCGCACTGTTGTTCGTATTGGATTCGGAACAATAATGTTGATACTGATGCTCTTGATTAAGTCTGTCTCTCTCGGTCGAATCGGTTCTAAGAGGACGTATGGCATTTAGTTTTTGTTCTTCACTATGCCGCTTAACTGAATCGTATCTGAATGTGTCGGGCGCTTGAGAACATGTGGATGATGAAGGTGAATCGAATGTTTTAATCGTTGGTTGACGGTGATTACACTTACGCATTTTTCTTTTCCTGGATATTGAAATGCCATATATTACGAGGAAAAAGTTGTTTGTACAAAAAAAAGTAAAATAATTGTCCAATGAATTAGATACTTTTGGTTAATGAAAATGAAAGAATTTATAAAATGATTTATGGACGGATAATGGATGTAGTATATATGTATGTACAAATGGGTTTATCCTTTTTGATATCCTAGTTTCTTGTGTCAACAGTTCCAAGTGTATAGTATTTACACTCGCATGGAATAATGCTTACCTTGGGATTGGACTTTTATTCTCAGGCGATAAGAGTGTGTTACTACTGTCATCCTCTTTTTGTGGGGAACTTTCTGTAGTTATCGCTTCGTTGGGAGAACCTACTGTTAACGTTGGACTGATATTGTCTTCGATAGCACTGTCATCTTTGTTTGTATTGCACGGTGTAGGCTTCATCTGCAAAGAGAAAGTGGATATTTTGCTTTTAACAAAAATTGTTTTTAAAATAGCAAATCTTGGAGGTCCTAAAAGCACCGCATTCAGGTCCAGTTTTTAATGTAAAATTAGTTCAGTTGGCTTAAAGCATATGGAATATTAAGGTTATAAAAAGCGTAAAGTAACATAAAGTGTCAATGGGGATCCCTTCGTGTTTGATAACTTTCAATGGATTCTTCTCAGATCCTGTTTATATGGAACTAGATGTTTGTGGTTTTAGGAGTTAAGCAATTCTACTCTTTTCGTTATTGGCATAAGACTATAAGACTATGATTATCTTTTGCAAAAAATGTTTAAATAAATAAATAAATAATTCATTTCAGGGGGCTCGCAGGTAAGAGCCACTTTATACTTACTTACTTACTTATCAGGCCAGCGATCCATGGAGGATCTGAGCCTGAGCTATAGTTGCCTTCCATCCTTGACGGTCTTCCAGTTATCAAGACCAAGATGTCTTACATCCGCGATTACTTGGTCCTTATACCGGAGGTTCAGGCTTTCTCTTCTTTTCGAACCAGGAGGTTCGGAGTCGAAGACCCGGAGCGTTGATGTCCATGCGCTCGATGTGGCCGAGCCAGTGTAGGCGACGGATCTCTGCCTTCCGAACTACGTCCACATCTTTGTACAGCTCGTAGAGTTCGTGGTTGTGTCTTCTTCTCCACATTCACCTTCCTCACAGACAGGACCAAATATCCGGCGCAAGATTTTTCTTTCGAAAGAACCCAAAATCAGCTCCGCTGTCCTGCTTATCGTCCAGCTTTCGGCTCCGTACAGCAAAACTGGCAGTATGAGAATTTTGTAAAGCATGACTTTGGTCCTTCAAGTGAGGAGTTTTGACCCCAGTCGTTTGGACAAGCCGAAGTAGCAGCGTTTGCCATGGGCGATTCTATGCCGGAACACCACTGTGGTGTCATTTATGGAATTTACGTTTGCCCCGAGGTAGACAAACTCCTTAACTACCTCGAAATTGTGGCTGCCAATTGTTACATTTTGTCCCAGGTGGTGAGCGACGGATTGGTTTTTGCTTGACAGCATGAACTTCGTGTTGCCTTCCTTGACCTTAAGACCAACTCGTTTCGCCTGTTCTTCAATCGCCGCGAATGCTTCCACAATGCCACGGCGAGAACAGGCGATGATCTCGATATCATCAGCGTATCCTAGCAGCTGGATGGACTTGTTAGTGCCTTCCCTGTAGACGCCTGCCCGTCGCACTATCTGCTCCAGCACCAGGTCGAAGAAGTCACATGACAGCGCATCTCCTTACCGAAATCAGGTGCATGTTTCGAGTGGTTCCGAGGTCCTAGAACCGAGTTTTTTAGCGTGGCACGACACAACTGGATCAGTTTTACCGGGATCCCGAATTCGGCCATCGCCCCAAACAGTTCTTCACGATGAATGCTGTCGTATGCGGCTTTGAAATCAATGAATGGATGGTGTGTATCGATTCGAAACTCGTTGGTCTTTTCCAGGATTTGTCGAAGTGTGAAAATTTGGTCTATAGTTGATTTGCCGGGCCGGAAGCCGCACTGGTAGCTGCCGATTAGTGCGGTGCAAAATGGTTTTAGACGTTCACACAATACGCTGGACAGGATCTTGTATGCGACATTGAGCAGGGATATACCTCTATAGTTCTTGCAAGAGGTAGGATCGCCTTTTTTGTGGATGGGGCATATAGAGCTGGTATTCCAGTCGTCGGGCATGCTTTCATCTTCCCAAATTCTACAAATTCGCCAGCCTTGAAGAGCTCTGATGGCAAGCCATATAAGCCTGCGGCCTTGTTATTCTTCAGCTTCTGAACAGTTGTGCCGACTTCTTCGATACTGGGTGGGAGGACTACTTCAGCGGCTGGAGTTGGGATTCCCTCGGTCCCTACCACTCTCTCTTGATCATGCTCGTTAAGCAGCTGCTGGGAATGCTGCTTAAATACATCCACTATTCCCTGCGGGTCGGTGACAAAATTACCCTCGCAGTTTCGAAGAGCCTGAATGCCCTTTCTGAAACCTCCTGCAAGGCCTTTGGCTTTCTTGTAAAAGGCTCGTGTCTTATGCTTATCCCTAGACTCCTCGATATCCCTGAGCTGGGAGGCTGCGAAGATTCTTTTTTTTTGTCGCAGTCGTTTTTTCTCCTCCCTTCTTCTGGCTCGGTACTCTTCTTGCGCTACCCTGGGTTTCCTCTGCAGCGCCTTTTGGTACGCCTCGTCGGTTGCTGCCTTTTTCTGCTCACACTCGCCATCATACCACGGGTTTCTTGTCGGGGAAGGTAGGTATCCTAAGGTGGTTTCGGCTACTTCCTGAATGGCTGAGCGGCAATGCAGCCACATATTATTGGCATTTGTGTTCGACGTAGGCATACCGTAGAGTCTTTCGCTCAACTGCTCCCTGTAGACTCTGGCAACCTCCGGTGTGCTCAGGCGCCCAATGTCGAACCACCTCCTGATGGGCTGGTGCAGCTTTCTGACATTGGACAGTCGAGCTCTGAATCTTGCTGCTACGAGGAAGTGGTCAGAGTCGACATTTGCCCCTCTGAATGTTTGCACATCCAGGATGTTTGTCGAGTGCCTTGCGTCAATGAGCACATGGTGGATTAGGTTGGCGGTTCGACCGTCCAGAGATCGCCAGGTTGCTGTGTGGATTCGCTTGCGAGGGAATCTTGTGCTACTTATCACCGCATTACGAGCTGTCGCAAAGTCAGCGAGTCGGAAGCCGTTATCTGTTGTTGTATCGTGGAGGCTGTGCTTTCCGATCACTCCGCCAAGGGTGTTCTCCTTACAGATTTTAGCGTTGAAGTCCCCGAGCACGATTTTTACATCGTATTCCGGACAAGCTTCGTAGGCCATGTCCAGGAGGTCATAGAAGCCCTCCTCGATAGGTTCTTCAGCCTCGTCGGTAGGGGCGTGTGCACATATGTTATAAAATCTGCCTCTGATGCGGGTCACAGCCAGGCGATCACTTATAGGTTTAAAGTCGATGACCTATGACCTTAACCGGTTTCCCACGACGCTTCCCAGTAAGTGCAATCTTTTGTGACAGCTGTAATAAATGTCGCAATTTTTCGTCCTCATCGTTTCCTATCTAGCGTATTTCCTGGACCGCAGTAATATCCGCCTTGCACTGCGTGAGGATTCTTTCTAGTTTACGAGCAGCTCCGGGAGTGTACAGGGTTCTGACATTCCAGGAGCATACTCGCAAATCGTGTTCCTTTTTCGTGCGTTGTCGTCGTCGAGTATCCGTCCGTGTATCCGAGGCATCTTGCTCATTCATAACTCTAGGTTTTTTTACGTGGGCGGATTGTTAGCCCGCCGCACAACCGCCATTCTGGTAGGGGTTTTTTTCGCTGCATACGTTTGTTCACCTCCCAACGGTTGTTAAAGAGGCTATCCAGAGGGCGCCGCGAGGAGGCCGTATGTCAACTTGACCCGGGCATTTAAACAGGGATCGTTGCTGGCATCTCGCCAAGTTGAGAACGATCAACAACTTTACCCTGTATGTCCGAGCCCACGCCCTCCTGACTGCGCCAACTACAGAGGAATAAGTCTCCTGACTGAAATCGTTCATAAATAAGCTGATAGGTCCTTATCAGCGTGGCTTCAGGCCAGGGAAGTCCACCATCTTCACAATACGGGAGATCCTGGGGAAAACCAATGAATTTCAAGTCGACACTCACCATCTATTCGTCGATTTCAAGCCCGCATACGACAGCATAATTAGAGACGAGACGACGACAACGCCATGTTTACTTTTGACATCCCTGCCAAGCTCGTCAGACCTTGCAGGATGACTCTGGAGAATATTCGCTGCTCCATCCGAATCGGCGCAGAACTGACCGATAGTTTCGAAGTCAAAAAAGGATTTAGACAGGGCGATGCGCTGTCGTGTGATTTCTTCAACATCATATTGGAAATGATTGTGCAAAAATCACTGGCCAATACAAGAGACACAATCTGTTTCAAATCCTCGCAACTCCTTGCATACGCCGACGACATTGACATAATAGGTAGATCACAGCGAGATGTCAATGAGGCGTTTGCGAGTATTGAGATGGAGGCGGCAATATCTGCAGATATAAGTTTGAGGTAGTTAAGGACTTCATAAACCTCGGCTCCGCAGTGACCTGGAACAACGACACCAGCTTCGAAGTCAAGCGCAGAATTACTCTTGTCAACCGCTGCTTCTTTGGGCTCAAGAGGCAATTGAGAAGTGGAGCCCTCTCTCGTACGACCAAGTTGACCTTATATAAGACCTTAATTGTCTCGGTCCTGTTATAAGGCGCAGAAACATGGATTTTATCTAAAGCGGACGAAGAAATCCTTGATCGTTTCGGAGAAAGATTCTGTGTGCGATTGGGGGTTAGAGGTTGGAGGAGAATATCCAATCACGAACTGTTCGTCTACGGATCCAACGCCTAAGATGGCTGGGTCATGTGGAGCGAATGAACACCACAGCTCCAGCCCGGAGAGTCCTTGAGTTCAACCCCGAGAGACGAAGAAATAGAGGACGGCCGCACCTAAGGTGGCACGCACAGGTGGAAAGGGACTTCAACCAACTGGGCATACGGCACTGGAAAAGACTAGCGAAAATCGTGCTAGGTGGAGAGGCTTGTTGGTTGAGGCCCAGGTTCACCCCGAACTGTAGCGCCCGTCAAAAAGAAGAAGAAGAATAGACGAACAATTAATTATGTAGATACATATGTATATCGAACTCCCAATACTATCCTTCCCTCAATTATTTTTCTTTTAGCGCATTGGTTCTGAGTACTCTTGTATGTTTACATCGCCCTTTCTCGTGTAAGTCTACTCGCAAGTGGGCACTTCCGAAGCGCTAAAATAGGAACAACAAAAGATAAATCTTTACATGAACGGATGCCCTCAAAACGTCATAAGACGACATAAACCCATAATAAAAACAAGGAAGCGGAAGCCCCTAAAACACCTATAAAAGGAACATGAGTATGTCGGAAATATGTAAACGCCGTGTGAAATTAAGAGATTGCTTCCAAACACATCCGGGTGAATGTGTCCAGACCCTCCATACTTCCCGCATACTTTAGGATAATACATAAAATATGTATGTATGTATGTATGTATGTTTGTATGTACACATATACTTACATATGTATGATGCCTGTCAATCCATCAAAAAATCATGATTGTATGTATGTACGAGGGGTAACAACAGGGACAAAAGTTGTAACAAGATTCTGGGTATCGTTTTCGAATAAAAGCCGGATTATGGTATTGGCAGCGGAAGCTCGCTAAGATGGAACAGATATCTGTCCAAGAACATATGGTACATATACACTTCTTTGGGCTGGAAGGACAAAGTTTTTGTTGAAACGGACAGAATGCTTTTTATGAAGTTGGTAAAAACGGGCATAAGTGAAACTTAAACAAGCACACGGAACCCTAAGATAAACACCTCTCTAACTATATACTACATAGCTCATCAGCCCCATCCAACCAGTAAATATTATTATCTGTTTACTCAAACTTTTGCATCATATCCCCCATGGGTCTTTTGTCCTCGATTTGCTTTAGGTTCATCCATCATCGTTGCCGAAGTGTTCAGAGACTTAATTACTGTTATCATTCAACAAACAAAAAACTTGTCACACTCGTATGTATCTACACATGATTAAGACATTCGGAATTGATTACTAATCAAGGCGATGATTATAAATAAATAAAGCCAATTGTTCATTAGGAAGATACTGAAGGCACGCGTAGTTTAATTAAATTAATTTGCAAAGCTCAAGGGATGGGACTTCTACTTAACGGGCGCTACAGTTCGGGGTGAACCTGGGCCCCAACCAACATGCCCCTCCATCTAGCACGATCTTTTGCTAGCCTTTTCCATTGCCGCACATCCAGTTGGCTGAGGTCCCCTTCCACCTGTGTCCGTCCTCTGCTCCTTCGTCCCTCGGGGTTGGATTCAAAGACTCTCCGGGCTGGAGCTGTGGTGTCTATTCGCTCTACATGGCCCAGCCATCTTAGGCGTTGAATCCGTAGAAGCCTGACTAGGCTCATGTTTCAGTACAGCCCGTAAAGTGCGTGGTTGAATCTTCTCCTCCATCCCCCGTCTGCGTTTATAGGCCCGAATATCACGAGCAAAATCTTTCTCTCGAACCGACCAAGGGCCTCCTCATCCGCTTTTGATAGTGTCCATGCTTCTGCGCCGTACAACAGGACCGGGATGATAAGGGTCTTATATAGAGTCAACTTTGTCGTTCGGGAGAGGGCTCTATTACTCAGTTGGCTCCTGAGCCCACAGAAACAGCGATTGGCAAGAGTGATTCTGCGTTTGATTTCGGAACTGATGTCGTTGTTCCAGATCACTGCGGAGCTGAGGTAGACGAAGTCCTTAACTACCTCGAACTTATATCTGCCAATACAAACGTTCTGGCCAAGACGTCGGTGGTGAACGTCCTCTTTTGATGACAGTATATATTTAGTTTTGCCCACGTTTACCGCCAGACCAACTTTCGCCGCCTCGAACTTAATAGTCGCAAACGCCTCATTGACATCTCGCTGTGATCTACCTATTATGTCAATGTCGTCGGCGTATGCAAGGAGTTGCGAGGATTTGGAATAGATTGTGTCTCTTGTATTGGCCAGTGATTTTTGGGCAATAATTTCCAATATGATGTTGAAGAAATCACACGACAGCGCATCGCCCTGCCTAAATCCTTTTTTGACATCAAAACTATCGGTAATGTGTTCACCGATTCGGATAGAGCAGCGAGCATTCTCCTGCTCTCTATCCTGCATAGTCTGACGAATTCAGCCGGTATGTCAAAGGTAGACATAGCGTTGTATAGCTCGTCTCTAATTACGCTGTCGTATACGGCTTTGAAATCGACAAATAGGTGGTGAGTGTCGACTTGAAATTCATTGTTTTTTTCCAGGATCTGCCGTAGTGTGAAGATGTGGTCGATGGTGGACTTCTCTGGCCTGAATCCGCACTGGTAAGGACCTATCAGCTTATTTAAAAAAGGCTTCAGGCATTCACACAAAACGGCAGAGAAGATTTTCGAGGCGATGTTAAGGAGACTTATTCCTCTATAGTTGGCGCGATCAGAAGGGTCTGCTTTCTTGTGGATCGGGCATACTATACTGGGACGCCACTCCTCGGGCATGCTCCTCTGACCATATCTTACAGATCAGCTGGTACATGCTCCTAACCAGGTCCGCCTCAGCTGCCTTCAAGAGCTCAGCAGACAGTCCGTCTGCGCCAGCAGCTTTATTCGACTTGAGTTTCGATATGGCAATTTTAACTTCGTCAAGGTCAGGGTCACGGAATTCTCTGCGGTCTTCGTCGATTAGAAATGGACCGTTCTGCCTGCCAGCGGTATATTGACTAACATCGCCGTTATACAGTCTGTAGAAGTGGTTTTTCCATATTCTCAACATCGACTGCGATTCTACTACTAGGTGTCCGTTCTCATCCCTGCAAGCTTCCGTTCTGGCTTTATAACCTTAGCATGTTCGCTTTATCTGTTGATAAAACTTCGAACGTCACGCCTGCAGTAGCACCTCTCCAAATCATCAATCGCGCGCTTTTCGTGCTCTTTCTTCTGAGAAGCTTATGCTCCCCCGTTCTTTTTAACTCGTAGAGCTCACAAGCTGCTCTTGTTCTTTTATGCAGCGAGGTCTTATATGCATCCTGCTTCGCTGTGTGAATCCTCATCATCGAACCAGGTGTTTCTTCGTGGTGGAGCCTTGAAGCCCAAAACTTCGGATGCAGAGCTTTTCAGGGCTTGTTTGTCAGCCTGTGTCCGCTATCGGATGTGGTGTCGTGTAGGCTATGTTTGCCGATGACTCGTTCAAAGATGCTTTCCTTACCCAGCTTAGCACTGAAGTCTCCTAGTACAATTTTGATGTCATAGCTGGGACATTGGGCATACGTTCTGTCTAGGAGATCGTAGAACTCATCTTTGGAGTCATCCTTGTCTTCCGTGGGGGCGTGGACGCAGATCAGGCTGATGTTAAAAAATGTAGCCTTGATACGGATTGTTATGAGGCGTTCGCTCACACGCCGAAAGCTTAGGGCTTTTTGCCTTTGTCCACCTCGAACAACAAGTCCGCATCCAAACAATCGTTGTCCTCTCTCCCCATAGCAGTCGCCGTAGTCAATATCGCAGTTTTTCATCCGCTGTATACCCGGTCGATTCCATCGCATTTCCTGGATGGCGGTTATGTCCGCTTTTTAGCGGTCTAGGACGTCCGCAAGTTGTTCGGCTGCACGTGGCCTGTTTAGGGACCTAACATTCCACGTACAAAGCCGAAGATCATTGTCATTTTTTCGTTTTTTGCAAGGGTCGTCAGCATAAGTCCGGACCGTTATATCCGAGGCTTGGGGTTGTTTCGGAGTTTGAGGTTTTTTTTTTTACGGTACCGGCTTACTAGGCCGTAGCCCAACCGACTAATCCTGTTTTTTGGCGCAGGAGGCTCGCCATTCGCCCTTCCCCGTCTGCAATTTCCATAGGAAATCTCCAGATGGCACAACGAGGAGGTGGGAATGGGACTTACTAACAGTGCCGCAAGATGTTCGACTGCGGTGGCTCTTCTCGCTTTTTAGCAGGCCAGCATCCGTCGGATAGATGCTACCCCTACGAGTCCTTTGTTAATCCTTTGCCATCCAAGGATTTTTTCACCAAGGGACGGATTGAACAAATGCTGTTTTTCATATACTGGGAAGAGCTCTGAAGGGTATGATACATTAGATAGAAAAGTACCTCTTCAGAAGTACATACATGGGGAATACCATCTGAACCGGCGAATTTGTGAATGTTTACATCTTGAAGTACACTTTTCACTTGTACTCGAGATTTATTTGTAACATATTGGTGGGAAAGGGGCGTGTGTGATTTCCTGGATGACTTTTTGCGTATTAAGCAAACGAAGTTTAATTTTGTGTAAGCCATTAGCATTAACAACTTTACTCCTGTAGCTCATTTTTTTCTACTCAATTGATCTTGTTCATTTCGAAAAAACTGTGAGATTGCAGCGTTTCGTTTCAATTCGATATTTATTGAAGTGCTGTGGGATACACAATATTTCTTGTTTTTCCATCTGGTGCGTAAACGAATAATTCACGAAACGAATAATGAATCCACACACTTGCAACGATTGTCCTTGTGCTTTGCTGATAGCCATTGCGAAAGCGAGTCGCACCGGGAACTGCAAACGTTTGAATTCGAATGGCATATCTGTCGGGCTAGTGGGTAGTGTGTTGGCCTCTGACGGCGATGACACGGGATCGAATCCCGACACAGCCATGTCATCGAACGTGTTTTCACTGTGCTTCTCCTCAGCGGGGTACTGACAAAACCCCCTGTAGTGTAATTGTCAAGAAAAGCTTCTCGAATTTCGCCGTTCGAAACCGGCAATAAACTGTAGGTCCCTTTCATCTATGGGAAAATAAAATCACACCCCACATGGGTGATTGAGAGAAGATCGGCTTTGGTTCCTCATGGACTGTAATGCCAACATACATACATACATACAAACTCACCTCCAGGAAATTGGTTCCCTGGTGGAATGCCGAGCTCCAAAGTCTTCGCAGGGAAGCTGGAAGTCTTCTGAATAGATCGCTCAAATCGAATTCGGAAGATGACTGGTACAAACTCTTTCGTAAATTGAAAAATGATTCTTAGAAGACTGAGTGCGACTAGCAAGTGACCAAACGGGGAAAACCTACAGAGCTGGATATACTCTGGAGACCCGATGATACCTTTTCTGAGTCAACGACGGAAACTCTTAGTTTACTGTTTCAGACTCATTTCCCGGGGAATCAAGTCGCCATCGACTTGTTGCATACTCCTTCAAGTGCAACTGAAACGATGATAACAACTCAGAGTAGCTGGTATATTGCGTCGCGCGCGTGGTAACGACTAAAGCCATTGAATTTGCTGTGGCATCCTTCGATGGCTCTAAATCGCCAGGCCCCGACGGGATATGTCCTGTTAGGCTGCAAAAAGGTATAGGGCAGCTGCTTTCTACTTTGAAAAGAATTTTCATTTGACGTATTTCACTACTCACTTGTCAAAGGCTGCCCGCAAGGTGTCTCCGCATTTATGGTGCATGGTGGTTGACCCTCTGATTGATGCTCTCAATGCCTCTGGAATCTGTGCCCAGGCCTATGCGGATGATACAGCCGTTCTTTCTGTTGGCTCATGCTTAGCAACTGTATGTCCCAAAGAGGAGGCGGCCCTAAATGTAATCGTCGATTTGTGTATGAGAAAAGGGCTGTCGGTTAAGACAGATGTCGTTCTCTCCTCACGAGAAGGAGGAGAAATACCGACATGACTCAGGAAGCTCGGTACTTAGGAGTCATCTTATATAGCAAGCTTCTTTGGTCAAAGCACGTTGAGTCAAAAACCACCAAAGCGGTCTCAGTTTTCTGGTAATGCAAAAGGAGCTTTTCACAAAACATGGGGCTTATCGCCGACAAAGGTCCCCTGGATCTACATGGCAATGGTAAGACCTAAATTCTCATATGCATAGGTTGTCTTCTGGAGTAGGCTAACACGCAAACACGTCGTAGCTTCTTTCACTAAACTTCGAAGAACGGTTTGCCTCAGTTTTACGGGGACTTTCCCCAGCACGCCAGCGCCTGGCCTAGATGCTATGATGAACCTTCCACCTCTTGATATATTTATCAGAGGGTATGCTCTGAAAGCCATGTACCGTCTGAAGAGAAATAGCTTTTGGTACAACTCGCATAGAAACATCAGTGTGCTTGCGCAAGAACTGTCCTGCAACCCCTGTCTTATGGACATGCCTTCTGACGCACTAACGCCCGTTATCCTTCTCCGTCGTAATTTCACAGTCGAGCTTCCATGGCGTCAGAATTGGCTCTGGCTGGATACTGAATCCGGAAAGGATAGTCTTCGCATTTTCACGGATGGCTCCAGGTCTTGGCGGGGGTCCGGTGCTGGGGTCTTCTTTGAGCGCGAAGACATCCGACTGCACTTCTCGTTAGGAAAATATGTGTCTGTCTTCCAATCAGAGATATACGCAATCCTAATGGCCATGCACTATGTTGTGCAGCACAGGTGGAGGGGGAAAAGCATATGCGTCTGGAGTGACAGCCAAGCTGCACTCAAAGCTATGTTCAACCCCTAAACTAGCTCCAAATTAGTGCTTGAACTCAAGTCCGTCCTGAACAGAGTCGGTAGACGAAATTCAGTAAGGCTTGTATGAGTTCCACGCCACTGTGGGATTCCAGGAAATGAGATATGTGATGAACCACCAGAATGGGTTCAGAGGAGAATTTCTGAGGACGTAAACCCGTTCTAGGTTTAACTGCTTCCACGGTAAATTCCTATATTAACGATTGGATGGAGGGTTTTTCCAGGATGCAGGAAGACAAAGCCCGTATGCCCTGATATCCGCAAGAAATCCGCAGTATTCCTCCTGTCTTAAGGAGAATCGACTGCAGAAGACTTGTGAGAGTCATTACGGGCCATTACACATTTGCTAAGCATCTCTGCATGCTTGGCATCATTTAGACGCCTACCTGTGCTGCATGTTGCGAGGAGGATGGCGCAGCAGAGCATTTTCCCTGTGACTGTCCCGCCTTTGCTCGCGCACGGTGGCGCACCCTAGGAACCGACGTGGTGAGTGCCGAATCTCTTAGCTCTACATCACTGAAGCTCCTTCTCAGTTTTCTGTCTGGAGTACAATGGACCGGTATTTGCATCTGAGTGCTCCAACAGATAGCAGAAGCCTTCGACAAGGAAAAAAAAAACAAAAATGTATATCCCTTCCTGACGTTCAGTATTTTCCTTGGAGAATTTATCGGGTTCAATATAAACTTATACCCAATACCATATTTAGTATATTTGAAAACTTGTTCAAGATCACTAGTCATCCAGCAACTAGCCGTACAGACACATACATATTTAAATAATCACACCAGAATTAGACGTAAGTTTGATGGCAACAACATTTATAAATATTATGACAAGCAATCCATTAGAGCAGCAATCCAAAACACGAAGGGACAAATGAAAATTCACAGTCCGCTGCTTCTTGCGATTATCTTCTAAATGTCATCTTCGCTTCTTTAGAATTTTCAGCATCAATCAACATCATCAACAGCTTAAGCTCACTCTCAAGGACTTGTGTCTCCGTCGTTTCCCACTTTCCCATGAGATACAATACGAGTACAAGGCACAATCCACCTAAATAGATAAATTTATAAAGAGCCTCACACTCAGGCCAATCAGAGTGTTGATCAGTATTGTTCAAACTGAATCACTCCAACCGAAATTACGGACACTGTGCTATTGGAGAGGGCGTTTCGGCTATTCAGCAAACGTAGTTCTTTAGTTCAAAGTATTCTGCTGAAAGGAACCAACTATGAGCATTTGAAAAGTTACTCAGGCACTTAAGGTGAATACAAATCAGGGTGCACTTGATGCAAGTATTATGCATTCAAGTGGGTAAGAACATCGCGCTAAAGGAGGCCGCACTCTTGAGCTTTCCGCAATCGACAGCTGTTGGAAGACAAGAAGTACTTGTCTGTGCTCGCGTTTCCATTTCACTAATACGATAAGCTCGAAGGGTAAGTTACAGGAAGGCACCACATTACTCAATGGACTAGGACGATGGCGCCCACCTACCTGCAGCGTGGCACTTTACCACCCCCCAAGCGCGCATAACAAACATAAGTAAACCTATCCGTCCTTGAATGTGTGGCAAATGAATGTTACTCGATGGAATGGCCGTAATGAAAAAAAAACCGGCCAAGTGCGAGTAGGACTCGCGCCCGAAGGGTTCCGTACCATCTGTATACATCTATGTATATATATAAAAGAGTTCCGTGACTGATTGACTGACAGACAACGCACCGGCAAAACCGCTGAACCTATAAGGCTGAAATTTTGACAGTGTATTCTTATAGTGACATAGATATCCGCTAAGAAAGGATTTTTCAAAATTCCACTCCTAAGTCAGGTATTATTTGATTCAATTATTTGATGCCTGTGTCACAATGCTACTACACGGCGCGGCGACAGCGCAACTACAAACGCTGGCGTTTGCTGTGGTTGTAAAGTAGTTCAGTCAACACACAATGTAGCGACTTTCATCGGCGCTTTTTTTGACAGCAGGGTACTTCTGTGAGTGAAGTTGGTGGTGAATTCTATAGAGTGAAGTTGGCATCAGTAAAAAATTCGAAGATTGAAACTGAATTTAGTTCATAAATGGATCAAAATAATTTGAAAAAAAACATTATTGCTAACATGTGCGGCTGCTTTAGCCTATAAAAAGTTAAAAGCAAAAACAAAAGTCAGAAGAAGGTGGTGGGTTAGACCAAGTTATCAAACGTATTGTTAAGAAATTTCGTCATTATTTGTGTGTGTTACATTTTGAACGTAGCATCATACTATGTATGCATACCCATATATTGTAATGAATTCTAAACAATCCTTGTATGTATATGTAATACCAATTCATGGCTAATTTCTTTCAATGTTAAATAGTTAGTTGGTAGAGGTGGGTCAATACTAATATATTGAGATATTACCTGATATGAATATATTCGTTATTGAGTATTATAATATCTAAAGCGATACGAAATATCACTAATATCAAAATATCATGATATCCAAGATATTCGTATTAGTTGGATTCACATGGTATTCGGTGTGTTGACGAATATCGAAATATCATGATATCCAAGATATTCGTATTAGTAGGACTTGGATTCACATGGTATTCGGTGTGTCGACGAATATCAAAATATCATGATATCCAAGATATTCGTATTAGTAGGACTTGGATTCACATGGTATTCGGTGTGTCGACGAATATCAAAATATCATGATATCCAAGATATTCGTATTAGTAGGACTTGGATTCACATGGTATTCGGTGTGTTGACGAATATCAAAATATCATGATATCCAAGATATTCGTATTAGTAGGACTTGGATTCACATGGTATTCGGTGTGTCGACGAATATCAAAATATCATGATATCCAAGATATTCGTATTAGTAGGACTTGGATTCACATGGTATTCGGTGGGTTGACGAATATCGAAATATCATGATATCCAAGATATTCGTATTAGTAGGACTTGGATTCACATGGTATTCGGTGTGTTGACGAATATCAAAATATCATGATATTCAAGATATTCGTATTAGTAATACCTAATATGGGGAAATATTAGTAATATCTTGATGAATACTAATATATTCGTCTCATCTCTATTAGTTGGCAATAAACGTTCGAACTATACACTTGTCTTGACCTTGTGCCTACAACGTTAGCCGGAGCCGAAGTAACGAATATACATAACGACATAATTTTGTATACGTATTCCTCCAATGTCGAATTCGAAATGGCAAAACGCCGTGTAGTAGCGACAGTTTTTCATATTTTCGAAATTACAGCGCTGCGACACGACTACAAACGTGCCTATGTGACTTACTCCATATAATTCCATTGAATGAATATGGATTTGACAGCTACGGCGTTTGTAGTTGCGCTGTCGCCGCGCCGTGTAGTAGCATTGTGGCATAGGCATGAGTCAATTTTTGTTTCTTCTCTTTTGGGCTCTCTGTTCGTATTCGATGAATCATTACACGATTCAATAGGGAGCTCACCACAAAGTGACACTTAGCCCGCATTTTGTCTTTGTGTTTGTGGATTTTACGTTATGCTGAGAGACACCGCACAAACACTCGCAAAAAAAGAGAAAAAGAAAATGAGAAATGTCAAAGTATTGAATCAAATTCCCAGTATAGGCAATGCAATATAGAGATGCGCAAAATAGTTCCAACCGCGGAACGAACATGGAACCGATCTTTTCCTGATCGGAACTACAATACATATGTATGTACATATGTGTTTAGCTTTTTTGTTACTGAATTCAATGGCAAAATGAAAAGTTACGATAGTTTTTTTTAAAAACATGTTTTATTATCATTTCAAACCAAAAGCAACCATAAAAAATTAATTTAGTTTATTTCATTTATTTGTTTCAGAAACTGAGAAAATAACAAATAAAATATGTACATAAATCATGCATGCATACTCGCACCGATATGGAACTAGCAAACCATGTCCATGTCCGAACCTGTATGCGTACTCGCACCGATATTGAACTAGCAAACCATGTCCATGTCCGGACCTGAATGCATACATACATGTATGACATTCGTTCACGAAATGCGGTGCGGGCATTATATTCTTTCATTTCTTTTCTTCATTTCAGTTCCAGTGTGATGTACAGTGTACACCAACTGTTCGAGCTTTATCGCCACATCTCCATACTTTTGGGTTTCGTGAAAACTACGGGGTATAACTCATACCGTATGAGAAGCATGTTCGTTGCATTTATGTTTTTTTTTTTTGTCTTGTACATATGTGATTGATGAATAAGGGTTGAATGGAACTATGGAACTATTTTCGTTCAATTTGCGGAACGAGAGGACATGTGTCCGAGAGAGGACATAGTTCCGTGAACTATACATGTCCGGAACTACCCAACTCTACAATGCAACCTACCCCGGACGCTTCTCACTTCTCTATCCAAATGTTCCTGTTTCGGGAGAGAGAATTGAATCGTATAATATCCGACTAAGGGGGTAAAATGAGATGTTAATGTTCATATGAAAAATCGTATTCGCTGCGACTATTCTTAGCGTCTCTTTATGCGGATCTTCGTATACTTTGGGAGTGACCATTGTTTAATTGGGTTAGTGTTTTCATTTTTCTGACGTTTCATTTGATAGAGATATTTACGAAGCACGCTTCAACATTCCATATTGTTTTCTGATGTTCACCGCTTGCAGAGCAATGCAGAGCAAAACAGAACAGAAATTGCGAGAACCCGAAAAATTGAGAGTTGTATATTTTTTCTTTTTTTTTTTTTTAGAGACTCGCGCAGGTTCAAGAGTTTTTATATTCCCTTATGATGTGTTGACACACACAACCTGAACGGAGTGCAGTGGTTGGGGTCGTTGATGTTCATTTACTACTCTCAGGGGTGGTTGTCCTAGACCTAGATAGGACGAAAGCCGACCAAATTCCGCGTTGGTTATAGTCCGTAGTAATTCGTTCAAGCACATTAGTATTGCATACGCAGAGGATGAATTGTATTGGTTTTCTACTTCTGTGCACCCAGGCCATTTGCGGTAGAGAATTTATTTCATTTCGTACGTACCGACCCTTCAGCTCCCTCTTCCACAAACTCGGTTATCTATCGGTAGATATGCTCTCGTGTGCGTTGGTGATGAAGTGTACAATAAATGCTTATATGTTACTGAAGAAATTGTCTTGGCACTAGGTGGACGTGCCCTCAAAGAATATGGCTTGCCGCAGCCAAACAGACCACAAGATTTAGGCAATGTACAGTACTTGACGGAAACTAACTATGACGTTGAAGCTCTGGACCGGTTTGTCATGGAAAATCAGGGTACATTAACCGCAGAACAAAAGTTAGCGTATGATGAAATTATAACCAGTGTTGAGAAAAATGAGGGACGACTTTTCTTTCTAGACACTCCGGCTGGCACTGGAAAAACCTACCTTATTAACTTGATCTTAGCAAAAGTAAGGAGTGGTCGTAGCATCGCCTTAGCTGTCGCGTCTTCCGGAATCGCTGCCACACTTCTAGAGGGTGGTCGAACTGCGCATGCCGCTTTTAAGTTGCCACTTGACCTTACACGTGTAGAGACGCCTATATGCAGTATATCAAAACAAAGCGATCTGGCCGAGGTATTAAAAAATACTAAAATAATTGTCTGGGATGAAATTACAATGGCACACAAGAGAAGCGTTGAGGCTATCAATAGGTCTCTACAGGATATTCGTAGTAATAAGAGCCTGATGGGTGGTGTGACAGTACTATTGGCAGGAGATTTTCGTCAAACATTACCTGTGGTACCTAAAGGAACCCGAGCTGATGAAATTTAAGCCTGTCTGAAAAAATCTGTTTTATGGCCGTCAGTAGAAATCCTCAAGCTTACCAAAAATATGAGAGTATATCTGAAAGACGATATATCAGCTGCTAAATTTTCAGATATTTTAATGAAAATAGGGAATGGTGATTATCTATCAACAGATAACATGATTGTTGTCCCGGATGAGTTGTGTACATTCGTAACTACTTCTCAAGAACCGATAGATCGCATTTATCCAGGAATTGCTCAAATACAGGAGAAAAGTATCGAATGGTTTTGTGAGCGGGAAATTTTAACTCCAAAAAACGATCAAGCCGCGCTTATTAATGACATGTTACTGAAGTTCTTTGACGCGGAAGAAATGGTCTACAGGTTGATAGATACTGTGTGTAACGCAGATGAAGCTGTAAATTATCCGGTAGAATTTTTGAATTCGCTTAAACCACCGGGAATTCCATACCACAGGCTTATTTTCCGGAAGGGCACACCGGTAATGCTACTTCGAAACCTACAGCCACCGAAACTGTGTAATGGTACTAGGTTACAAGTCAAAGCAATGCATAAAAATTTAATCGAAGCTATTATTCTGACCGGATGTGCTCGAGGAGATACAGTGTTAATTCCACGTATTCCTTTAATACCCAATGATCTTCGATTCGACTTCAAAAGACTACAGTTCCCCCTGAAAATATGCTTCGCCATGACGATTAATAAATCGCAGGACCAAACTTTGAAATACGCTGGCATATATTTAAGGGAAGGTTGTTTTTCCCACGGACAGTTTTACGTAGCTTGCTCGCGTATAAGTTTGCCTAAGAACTTGGTGATGTTGGTGCCACCCAATAAAGAAACAAAAAATATAGTTTATAAGGAAATACTTTGAAAAGATCAAAATACGACCCTACTGGAGTTGGACCCTAACCAATGCCCGATACCGTGACCAATGTCTTGGACCCTAGCCAATGCCCCGCGAGCCAAGCCGCGGGTAAGGAAGCTATATATATATGCCAGAGTATTTTTTATTCATGATCTTTCGAGACGCAAGAAAATTTTTACTTCAATCAGATACGATTTGAAAGACAGTACAATAAGATCGGGAGTTAATTTGAACGGTTTCAGTTGAGCAAAAAAGAAAAAGGAAGTAAATAGTATTGATGTTGTGTTTTTTATTACACATAATTAAAATTATAATTATACCATGGAAATTTGACCTCTAAGTATGCAAACGCGGACGAAGTCGCGGGTAAAAGCTAGTATATGTATAAATATGAAGGAGACTATGCATGTTACCTCATCAGTCATCACATTAAATCACATTTTTTGTATGATGACAGATCTTGGTTGCAGGAATATGGGAAATATGGGAAAAAGGTTTGCAGCTAGGATTAATTCATCAAAGACACAAAAGAGATCAAAACTGGGAGGTTTGCTACTCGTTGTGGAATATTGTCGACTAGCCTTAGTTCAGTATGTGTCCAAGGGGATTTTTTGGATGAAAATCATGTCTGTTGTATGGGAGCCCCCTTAAATATTCTGTTTTTAGTATTTGTCGTGGTAGCGGCAACAGAAATACATCATCTGTGAAAATTTCAACTGTCTAACTATCACGGTTTATGAGATATAGCCTGGTGACAGACGGACGGACGGACAGCGAAGTCTTAGTAATAGGGTTCCGTTTTACCTTTGGGTACGGAACCCTAAAAACAACTCAAACAATAATAAAATTGCGATACATGAATGCGAATCTTATGATTCGTTCCCACAAGGAGCAGACGTAAGGTAAAAGCTCGAATTGTATGTGATTGTGATGCTAATTGAAACAAGGCACCGGGAATGGATGGGATGTGAAGTCATTCTTCCATGGCTGAAGCGCATCTACTCCTGGTGCCTCAGGATGGGTTATGTTCCTCAAGCGTGGAGGGAAGTTAGGGTGGTTTTCATACCCAAGTCGGGTAAAGTCAATCACACTACTGCAAAGGACTTTAGGCCTATTAGTCTGCCGTCCTTCCTGATGAAAACGCTGGAACAAATAATAGACTTGTACGTAAGGGAAGAGATTGGGGACGGTTATCTGTGACAATCACATAATGCGTACATAAGGGGAAAATCGGTGGATACTGCTCTGCATAGGGTAGCCTCTACGATAGAAAAATCGCTCAGCATCAAGGAATTCACTCTAGGTGCCTTCCTTGACATTAAGGGTGCCTTTAACAACGTTAGTACCGAGGCAATAGTGCCCAGCCTTCATATGGCCCAAATAAACCCGGGGGTATGCAGTTGAATTGGGCAAATGCTGGGTACTCGCATAGTGAATTCGACGATAGGGAGAGCATGCGGAAGGCTGAGAGTAAATAAAGGTACACCACAATGTGGCGTTCTGTCACCCCTCCTATGGCTCCTTGTGGTCGACGGAATGGCCAAGATTCTGGAGATGGAGGGTTTTAATGTCACAGCCTACGCCGATGACATTGCCATTTTAGTCTCTGGAAAGTTTCCGCAGGTCCTCAGCGATAGACTAAGCTATGCACTGATGTTAGTGGATAGCTGGGTCAAGGGGCGAGGTCTGGGAGTAAATCCGGCGAAAAAAAAGGTAGTACTCTTTACAAGGAAAAGATCTGTACCAAGATACACCTACCCCCGTATGAATGGTATAGATCTGATCCCTGAAAAATCTGCTAAATATCTTGGCATAATCCTGGACTCCAAACTTAGTTGGAGAGAAAATATTGAGGAAAGAATCAAAAAGGGCTATGTGGCACTATATTCGTGCGAGGTAGCCTTTGGAAAGACATGGGGCCTCAAACCGAGGTTAGTACATTGGTTGTACACTGCGGTGGTAAGACCTATCCTAGTCTATGGCTCGGTTGTCTGGTGGAAGGCGCTTGAGAAAAAGTGTCATCTTCAGAGTGTTTCAAAGGTTCAAAGGGCAGGTTGTCTGGCGGTGACGGGATCTATGAAGTCCACACCAACGGCGGCCAATGAAGTCATGCTGAACCTCCCACCCCTGGACATGTACTGCGAGAGCGCCGCAACCAGAACTGCGCTAAGATTACAGGAGTCAGGTCTCTGGAAAAGGAATCCTCACGGACATGCATCAGTCTTGGATCGATTGCCATCTCGAGATTCAGAAACGTAACGGACTATGTCACCCGACTTCCTTCCTGGGAGAGGAGATTCTCTATTAGAATTCCCTCCAGGGAGGAATGGACCGGTGATTTGGTACGCACGGAAAGTGAACTGGCACTCTACACCGACGGATCCAAAATGGATGTTGGCACAGGTGCAGGAGTCTACTTTGAGTCTCGGGATATGCATCGCTCCTACAGGCTCGATGATGGATGCAGTGTCTTCCAAGCTGAGGTCTTCGCTATCAAGCAGGCGGCGGACCTGATCAGCAAAGAGAATATCTCAGGAAAAGGGATCAGCATCTATGTTGACAGCCAGGCATCCATTAAGGCTCTGCAGGCAGAATGGATAAGATCCAAACTCGTCAAACTCTGCCAGGAGAAGTTAGAAGAGATATCCAATGTAAATGAGGTGACCCTTTGCTGGGTACCTGTGTGTATGTATGTTGGCGTTACAGTCCATGAAGAACCTGAGCCGAGCTTCTCTCAATCACCCATGTTGTGTGTGATTTCATTTTCACATAGGTGAAAGGGACCTACAGTTTTATTGCCGGTTCCGAACGGCGAATTTCGGGAAGCTTTTCATGACAATTTTACTACAGGGGGTTTTGTCAGAACCCCGCTGAGGAGAAACACCGTGAAAAACACGTTCGATGACATGGCTGTGCCGGGATTCGATCCCGAGTCATTGGCGTCAGAGGCCAACACACTACCCACTGCGCCACGGTGCTGGGTACCTGGTCATATGAATATCTCCGGAAACGAGAGGGCGGACGAGCTGGCTAGGGTGGGATCATGTGCTAATATTGCGCAGATCTCAGCTGAGGCCAAAGCACCACTCACTGCGCTCTACAGAGAGATACAGGCGAGATCGACTTGGCCCGTCTATGATAAGAAAAGAACGGACGGCAGTCGGTGCCCTCACCGGGCACTGCATGCTATCCTACCATGCAGCTCGACTAGGCCAGCCCTACAATGACTTTTGCAGAAGCTGCAGGGACGAAGAGGAAATTGAGTCCGTTCGTCACCTGCTGTGCGAATGTCCGGCGCTAGCCCAAAAAAGGAGTATATTCCTGGGAAGATACTTCCTTTCGGGACTAGAAGAGGTAGGTAATATTGGGCTGAACAGAATACTGGGATTTTTATCCTCGTCTGGCTGGTTCAGCTCGACGGAAAATGTCGGGTTAAACAAAACAAGTGGACGCAATGGACTCAACGTAGTTTACGTGAGCCTTGACTTTATGTCAAAAGGGCACCTAACCTAACCTAATTAAAACAAATAGCGCGGAAGAAATAAAAGTGAGAGTGAGCTATTGTTTGGCGTGAACTTCCTGTGCCCAGACAGGCTTATAGTGTACTATCAGATGTGTAGGGCAAAGCTGCAGGAGATTGGTGTAACACATTGCAAGGAAACAAGAAACAAAACAAAGTAAAAATCAGTAAAGTGTCACCAACTGCTTCACAGCAGGTGGTATGTCCGTTTTTGACAGATGACTTGGCTACGATTTTCTTGCCAAGTGATAGGCATAGGTCTGGAATTCCATATTTGCATAAATATGTAGTACTCAAAACACCCGGGTGGTCTCATCTCCATTGTTCTGGGTATACCATATGTTGATATGAAAAATTGATTTTCGATTATGGGACGACTATGAGCTTTCACAGGATGTGTTGTAAGAGACAATGATTTATGGTTTAAGGCGGAAGGTCATAGATATTAAGTTTGCTGAAGGACCACTGGACCACTGGACTGGTCAACCTAACTAATCAGATATCAATTGCAGACAAAGGCTTGAAGGATATTTGTGGAGTATCCAGCAAAAAGGGATTATACATAAACATCAATATTGGTGATATGTGATATTATGGTAATCCTTTAGTGAACACTGAATTGTTCACTACCTAGCAGGCATATCACATATACACTAAAAGCCAGTAACCCCAACTTCGCTCAACCAAATGTGTTTACTTTTTCTAATAATGACCGCTTGTTGCCCTGTATGGGCTCCGACATACAGCGTAAAGTTGTTGATCGCTTTCAACCTGGCGAGATGCCAGCAACGATCCCTGTTTAAATGCCCGGGTCCAGTTGACATACGGCCTCCTCGTGGCGCCCTTTGGATAGCCTCTTCAACAACCGTTGGGAGGTGAACAAACGTATACAGCGACAAAACCCCGACCATAATGGCGGTTGTGCGGCGGGCTAACAATCCGCCCACGTAAAAAAAAAAAAACAAAGTTATGAATAAGCAAAATGCCTCGGCTACACGGACGGATAATCGACGACGACAACGCACGAAAAAGGAACACGATTTGCGAGTATGCTCCTGGAATGTTAGAACCCTGTACACTCCCGGAGCTGCTCATAAACTAGAAAGAATCCTCACGCAGTACAAGGCGGATATTACTGCGGTCCAGGAAATACGCTAGATAGGAAACGATGAGGAGGAAAAATTGCGACATTTATTACAGCTGTCACAAAAGATTGCACTTACTGGCAAGCATCGTGGGAAACCGGTTAAGGTCCTAGCTCATCGACTTTAAACCTATAAGTGATCGCCTGGCTGTGATCCGCATCAGAGGCAGATTTGATAACATCAGCCTTATATGTGCACACGCCCCTACCGACGAGGCTGAAGACCCTATCAAGGAGGACTTCTATGACCTCCTGGACATGGCCTACGAAGCTTGTCCGGAATACGATGTAAAAATCGTGCTCGGGGACTTCAACGCTAAAATCGGTAAGGAGAACACCCTTGGCGGAGTGACCGGAAAGCACAGCCTCCACGATACAACAACAGATAACGGCTTTCGACTCACGGACTTTGCGACAGCTCGTAATGCGGTGATAAGTAGCACAAGATTCCCTCGTAAGCGAATCCACACAGCAACCTGGCGGTCTCCGGACGGTCGAACCGCCAACCAAATCGACCATGTGCTCATTGACGCAAGGCACTCGTCAAACATCCTGGATGTGCAAACATTCAGATGGGCAAATGTCGACCACTGACCACTTCCTCGTAGCAGCAAGATTCAGAGCTCGACTGTCCAATGTCAGAAAGCTGCACCAGCCCATCAGGAGGAGGTTCGACATTGGGCGCCTGAGCACACCGGAGGATACCAGAGTCTACAGGGAGCAGCTGAGCGAAAGACTCTACGGTATGCCTACGTCGAACAGAAATGCCAATAATATGTGGCTGCATTGCCGCTCAGCCATTCAGGAAGTAGCCGAAACCACCTTAGGGTACCTACCACCCACGACAAGAAACCCGTGGTATGATGGCGAGTGTGAGCAGAAAAAGGCAGCAATCGACGAGGCGCATCAAAAGGCGCTGCAGAGGAAAACCAGGGCAGCGCAAGAAGGGCTTCAAAAAGGGCACCCAGGCTCTTCGAAACTGCGAGGGTAATCTTGTCACCGACCCGCAGGGAATAGTGGATGTATTTAAGCAGCATTTCTAGCAGCTGCTTAACGAGCATGACCAAGAGAGAGTGGTAGGGACCGAGGAAATCCCAACTCCAGCCGCTGAAGTAGTCCTCCCACCCAGCATCGAAGAAGTCGGCACAGCTATTCAGAAGCTGAAGAATAACAAGGCCGCAGGCTCAGATGGCTTGCCATCAGAGCTCTTCAAGGCTGGCGGCGATGTTTTGGTAGGGAGCATGCACCAGATCATCTGCAGAATTTGGGAAGATGAAAGCATGCCCGACGACTGGAATACCAGCTCTATATGCCCCATCCACAAAAAAGACGATCCTACCTCTTGCAAGAACTATAGAGGTATATCCCTGCTCAATGTCGCATACAAGATCCTGTCCAGCGTATAGTGTGAACGTCTAAAACCATGTTGCACCGCACTAATCGGCAGCTACCAGTGCGGCTTCCGGCCCGGCAAATCGACTATAGACGAAATTTTCACACTTCGACAAATTCTGGAAAAGGCCAACGAGTTTCGAATCGATACACACCATCTATTCATCGATTTCAAAGCCGCATACGACAGCATTCATCGTGAAGGACTCTTTGGTGCGATGGTTCAATTCGGGATCCCGGGAAAATTGATCCAGTTGGGTCGCGCCACGCTAAAAAATACGCGTTGCACCGTGCAACTCGGTTCCAAGACTTCGGAACCGTTTGAAACATGCACCGGATTTCGGCAAGGATATGCGCTGTTATATGACTTCTTCAACCTGGTGCTGGAGCACATAGTGCGACGGGCAGGCGTCAACAGGGAAGGCTCTATCTACTACAAGTCCGTCCAGCTGCTAGAATACGCGGATGATACCGATATCATCGTGTGTTCTTACCGTGGCGTTGTGGAAGCATTCACGGCGATTGAAGAACAGGCGAAACAAGTTGGTCTTAAGGTCAAGGAAGGCAAGAGGAAGTACATGCTGTCAAGCAAAAACCAATCCGTCGGTCACCACCTGGGACAAAATGTAACAATTGACAGCTGCAATTTCGAGGTAGTTAAGGAGTTTGTCTACCTCGGGGCAAACCTAAATTCCACAAATGACACCACAGTGGTGATCCGACATAGAATCGCCCTTGACAACCGCTGCTACTTCGGCTTGTCCAAACAACTGAGGTCGAAAGTCCTCACTCGAAGGACAAAAGTCATGCTTTACATAACGCTCATACTGCCAGATAAGCCCAGCGAGAAGACGACACAACCACGAACTCTACGAGCTGTACAAAGATGTGGATGTAGTCCGGAAGGTAAAGATCCGTCGACTACACTGGCTCGGCCACATCGAGTGCATGGACAGCAACGCTCCAGCTAAGAGGGTCTTCGACTCCGAGCCTCCTGGTTCGGGAAGAAGTGGAAGACCGAACCTCCGGTATAAAGACCAAGTAATCGCGGATGTAAGACATCTTGGTCTTGATAACTGGTAGCAGCGTACTCGGGACCATCAAGGATGGAAGGCAGCTGTAGCTCAGGCTCAGATCCTCCATGGATCGCTGGCCTGATAAATAAAGAAGTAGTGTTGCCCTTCCTGAATTACATTTTCGAAAAGCTTGTTGTCAGTATGGGATAAACTCTATCTTACTTAGGTGGCGCTACAGTCCGGTGTGAACCTGGACCTCAACCAACAAACTTTTTCAGCTGGCACAGTCTGTTGCCGGATGTTTCCAGCGATGCACTCCCTGTGTGCGCCACCTTAGATTCGGTCGTCCTCAGCTGCGTCGTCTCTCGGGGTTGGACTCGAGGACTTTTCAGGTCTCTGCGCTATAAAGGAGGACCGAAATTTTCCATTGTCATCCTGCATAATCTGACGAGTTTGGCAGGGATGTTGAATCTAGACGTGGCTCCATATAGCTCGTCTCTGTGCAAACTATCATACGCAGGCATTGAAATCGACGAAAAGGTGATGGGTGCCGCAGTGTGAATATTTTGTCATTTTGTGGATTTTCCTGGCCTGAAACCACACTGATAAGATCCTATCAGATTATCCACAAAGGGTTTCAGGCGTCCCTTTCTCCTTTCTCCTTTCTTGTGGACTGGGCAAACAATGCTGAGATTTCATTCGTCGGAATGCTTTCCTCCGACCATATTCTACAGATGAGCTGGTGTATGCGCCTTACCAGATCTTCTCCAGCCGCTTTAAATAGCTCGGCAGACAAGCTGTCTGCGCCCGCGGCTTTATAAGTCTTGAGCTTTGAAATTACTAGCTTAATTTCATCTGGGCGGATGGACGAACTTCTCTTGCATCTTCGTACGTTGCGAATGGATCATTCTGCCTGACAGCGGTATTAGATCTTTCATCATCGTTAAACAGTCTACAAAGGTGTTCCTTCCGTATTCTCAACATCGACTGTGACTCTACTACTAGTTGTCCGACTCCATCCCTACAGGCTTCCGCTCTGGCTTTATAGCCCTGGCATGTTCGTTTTACTGTTCGTGAAACTTGCGTACTTTTTCCTTAAAAGCGTGTTCCCCTCTCAGTTTTACTCTCGTCCGTCCATGTAGCGTGGCCTTGTAGGCGTTTTGCTTTGCTACATGGGCTTGCCGGCATCGCTCTTCAAACCAGGGGTTTCTAGCTGACGGTGGCTTGAAACCCAACACATCAGAGGCAGCGTCTCTGATGGCGCTGGCAATGCTCCCACCGTTGTTCTGTGGATTGTTCCGGTGTCATCGGAGTTAGCGAGAGGTTGGGGGAACCTCGATCGGCAAAGGTCCTAGCGGTCTCCTGCGTTGTAGCTTTCCGACATCAAATTTTCGATGTCAAGCTGGACTCCGTGGCATCCTTAATGTTTTCATTCGTACCTTGGCTACGTACCTTGTACGGAAGGTTCGTACATCTAGGATTGGTGGTAGACTGATCATGTGATCGCCAGGTTCCTTTGCCAATATTGTGATGCGGGAATCGTGTAATCGTGTGCTAGCCAGAAAGAGATTGCGCCCCGCCAGGAAGTCGAGTAGCCGATGTCCGTTTTCGGACGTGGTGTCATATAAGCTATATTTTCCTGTGACCGATCCAAATATGTCCTCTTTTCCCAGTCTTGCAGTAAAATCTCCTAGAACGAGCTTTTCTTTTCTCCTTTACTTACTTACTTACTTGGTTGAACCTTAGTGAATCTGAGCCTCAACCAACAAGCGTCTCCAGCTGGCACGGTCTTTAGCCAGCCAATACCACACGCCCAGTCGGTTAAGGTGCCCCTTCCACCTGCGTGCGCCACCGTTGATGCGGCCGTCCTCTGCCGCGCCTTCCTTCTGGGGTGGATTCGAAGACTCTTCGGGTCAGAGCTGTATTTTCCATGCACTCTACATGGCCTAGTCACCTTAGACGCTGTATCCGTAGATGTCGTACCAGGCCGATGTCGCTGTACAACCCGTACAGTTCTTCGTTATATCTTCTCCTCCATACACCGTTTGAACAAACGGGACCGTAGATAGTGCGCAGAATTTTCCTCTCGAAACGACCAAGGGCATCTTCATCCGCTTTTGTTAAGGTACAAACCTCTGCGCCGTAAAGGAAGACTGGGATGATCAAGGTGTTATATAGTGTCACCTTCGTTTTGCGTAAGAGGGCTCTACTTGTCAATTGCGTCTTGAGTCCAAAGAAACAGCGATTGGCAAGAGTTATTCTGCGTTTTATCTCAGCGCTGGTGTTGTTGTCTCTGGTCATCAGTGAGCAAAGATAGACGAATTCCTTGACCACTTCAGAATTATATCTGCCCATGGTGACGCTCTGTCCAATACGTCGGCGTTGACCGTCTATTTTTGATGAGAACAGATATTTGGTTTTACCCTCATTAACCTTGAGTCCCATCTTAGCCGCTTCTACCTCAATGCCTACAAAGGCGTCACCTTGTCTAAATCCTTTTCCAACATCAAAGGTCTCAGTTTGTTCATTACCGACCTTAGTGGAGCAGCGAGAATTCTTAATTGTCATCGTGCCCAGTCGGACGAGTTTGGCAGGGATGTTAAGGTTAGACATTGCGCTGTAAAGCTCATCTCTATACACGCTGTCATACGTAGCCTTAAAATTGACGAAAAGGTGATGAGTGTCGATTTGGTATTCCTGAGCCTTCTCCAAGATCTGACGTAGCGTAAATACTTGGTCTATTGTGGATTTACCTGACCTGAAATCGCAAGCAGACTTATTCTCGTATAAGTGGCGCAGTTATAGGGGTCTCCTTTCTTTTGGACCCGGCAAACGATGCTTATATTCCATTCGTCGGGCATGCTTTCCTCCGACCATACCTTGCAAATGAGATTGTGCATGCACCTTACCAGTTCATCTCCAGCAAATAGGCCGTCTGTGCCCGCGGCATTATTAGACTTAAGTCTCGATATGGCTATTTTGACTTCGTCTAGACGGAATTCTCTTACCAGCTCTAGAAATTCTGGTGGATAATTCGTGAAAAAATTGTTCGGCACCTTTTTCGAAAAGGAGTATTGTTCCACGCTGCATGCTGAATAGCTTCAAGGAACCTCTTAGACTAATATCACATTCACAACATCAATAATGATGACTACAAAAAACAAAACAAAACAGTTGTCAATGTAAATTTCGATTCCCAGCACAATTAGTCTGTCTTGACGACAGACACCCCACATCACTCCTGTTAACAACCTTATATCCCGACAGCAAACATTACAAAGAAAGTCATTCAGCATCCCACAAACGTTGTTATTTTCTTATCAGCAACGACGACTATCGTTTATTATTCACCATTCACTTTACAAGGCACACAAAAACGAAATAGCCCTCCTCGAGCGCTACACATCCACCTAGTCACAGCTTTATGAAGCCCAAATTTAATTATTAGTCAGGCAACAACTTCTTTTCAACCTGAAATTGTCAGTGTTTCCTTATCGCAACCGCCCCTCGTCATAAAGATAATATCATATTTGCAAAGGTCAGCCCTAAGTATCCAGAACTGAAGTACTTGAGGGATTTGTTTTTGTCTTTAAGGTTGAAACTTATTTAAAGAGGCGAAAGTTCAGGCACCTGAAACTGGTGAGCTGGTGAAAGTGTGTGTGTCTGTTTGTTCGTCTTTCACGGCAAAACGGAGCGACGAATTGACGTGATTTTTCAAGTGGAGATAGTTGAAGGGATGGAGAGTGACATAGGCTACTTTTCGTTTCTTCCTAGCCCCCGTTAAGTTTGTATGCAGCAAAAAAATTCAGTAGGGGATGGAAATTTGTGTGAGACTCTCCGTAAAATGCGTTTTTTTTTTGTTTTTGTTGAAGGCTTCTGCTATCCGCTGGAGCACTCAGACGCAGTCACTGGTCCATTGTACTCCAGACAGACACAAAAGTTTGAAGGAGCTTCAGTGACGTAGAGCTAAGGGACTCGGCACACACCACGTCGGCTCCAAGGGTGCGCCACCGTATGCGAGCAACGGCGGGACAATCACAGAGGAAATGCTCTGCAGTATCATCCTCATCTTCGCCACATGCAGCACAGGTAGGCGTCTCACTGATGCCGAGCACGTAGAGATGCTTGGCAAAAGTGTAATGGCCCGTGATGCTGAAGATTTTTTGCAGACATCAGGGCATACGCGCTTAGTCATCCTGCAACCCGGACAATCCCTCCATCTACGGTTGTGTGTGTTAAATACACAATCGTTAATGTAGGAATTTACCGTGGACGCAGGTAGACCTAGAGCGGGTTCAGGTCCTGAGAAGCTCTCCTCTGAACCCATTCTAGCGAGTTCATTTCCTGGGATCCCAGAGTGTCCTGGAACCCATACAAGCCTTAATGAATTTAGTCTGCCGACTTTGTTCAAGAAGGACTTGAGCTCAAGCACTAATTTGGAGCTAGTTAAGGCATTACACACAGCTTTTAGTGCAGCTTGGCTATCACTACATACGCATATGCTTTCCCCCTTCCACCCGTGCTTCACAACATAGTGCATGGCCATTAGGATTGCGTATATCTCTGATTGGAAGACAGACGCATATTTTCCTAAGGAGAAGTGCAGTCGTATGTTTTCGCGCTCAAAGAAGACCCCAGCGCCGGACCCCCGCCCAGATCTGGAGCCATCCATGAAAATGCGAAGACTATCCTTTCCAGGTTCAGTATCCAGCCATAGCCAATCCTGACGCCGTGGAAACTCGACTGTGAAATTACGATGCAATAGGATAACGGGTGTCAGTGCGTCAGAAGGCATGTGCATGAGACAGGGGTCGCAGGACAATACTTGCGCAAGCACACCGTTATACCTATGCGAGTTGTACCAAAAGCCATTTCTCTTCAGACGAGACATGGCTTTCAGAGCACACCCTCTGATAAATATAGCAAGAGGTGGAAGGTTCATCATAATATCTAGAGCAGCGCCCGACGTACTAGGGAAAGCCCCCGTGCAGCTGAGACAAACCGTTCTTTGGAGATTGGTAAAAGAGGCTACGATGAGTTTGAGTATTAGTCTGTTCCACCAGACAACCGATGCCTATGAGATTATAGGTCTTATCATTGCCGTGTAGATCCAGAGGACCTTTGCCGGCGATAAGCCCCATGTTTTGCCAAAAGCTCCTTTGCATTGCCAGAAAGCTGACAGCCCTTTGGTGGTTTTTGACTCAACTCAAGAAGCTTACAATCTAAGATGACTCCTAGATACTTAGCCTCCTTGGACATCGGGATGGAAGTGCCTTTTAGTACCAGCTGAGTCATGCCAGTATTTTTCCTCCTTCTCGTAAAGAGAACGACAGATTGACTGACAGCCCATTTTTGGTACACCAATCATCGATCACATTTAGCGCCGCCTGTGCTTTGCGACGGACAGTCGCCAAACATGAGCCGACAGAAAGAATGGCGACGTCATCCGCATAGGCCTGGGCGTAGATTCCAGAGGCATTGAGAGCATCATAGCGGAGACAGGACGCCACCTTGAGGGCAGCCCCTGTTTACGACAGATTTGACACACTGGTCGAGGCCTGCATCAGCGGTCAATGTCCTGTGCATGAGCATTGCTTTGATCCAAAGGACCAGTGCTTTATCTACGCCATGATGTCTGGCAGCGTTACACATGCTGTCAAAAGTTGCGTTATCAAAAGCTCCCTCAATGTCGATGAAAATGCCCAGCGCGTACTCTTTTAAGAATTACTCTTGAATTATGATAGATGGCGCTGATATGTTTCTGAAACGCGCTAACGTTGTGTGCTCTCTGTCTGTACTTAAGTGCGGGCATCGGGCCGCGCTTCACACTATAGTGCATACGGTACCTATACTCTGTTATTTGGCTACTAAGCGTCCCAGTCATGCTTATACGAAATTTAGAAGCCCCGAGATTATGTAATGGGACGAGACTTCGTGTCACACAACTTGACCGCAATATCATTAGCGCAAATATCTTAACCGGCGTAGGAAAGGGTGAAAATGTAATGATCCCACGAATCCCAATAATTCCCACAGATCTCCCGTTCCAGTTTAAAAGGCTACAATTTCCTCTAAAGCTTAGTTTCGCTATGACCATTAACAAAGTGCAAGGTCAGACGTTAAAGGTGGCTGGGGTGAACTAAGAAAAGCCGTGTTTTTCCCAGGGACAATTGTATGTAGCATGTTCGCGTGTGTCCAATGCCCAGAATCTTTACATTCTATCCCCAAATGGAAAGATATATAATAGCGTCTTCTGTTCCGAGTTCTCTACTGTGTTCTAAATCAGGAAAGGGGAACCGTGTTACCCCGAATTTAACGCGAGCGAAGCCGCGGGCAAAAGCTAGTTAAGATATAAATTGTCCCCAAATACGGACAGATACACGACATCATTCCTAGTGGGAGGGAAATACAAATAAAACAAATTGGTTAACCACCTCAGCTTAATCGAATTAATTGCACACCGAGAGGACATATTGAGAGTGTGGTCTCCCATAAAACCGAGGCAAAGTGTCGGGTGAAAGAACTTACCGTAAAAAAAGTAGTTGGTGCCGATGTAGATGCCGCTGCTGTACTGCCGTAGTTATGTTGCGAGTGGTAGCTGTTGGATAAGATCTTTTTGTGTGCGGATGCATGTGCGCGGTACGCGCTCACACTAAGTTTCATTGTTGAAATGCTTTGGTTCTGTGTGCGGAGACATCAAATTCCTAGATTTTGTATCAGTTCATTAGCCTCGAATACGAAAGTGCAACTATCTTCGTGTCCGACAATAGGATTCCGCTGGTTTCAAGCTGTAAGTAAGAGAGAGAAATAAAGTGAAAAAGTGAAAATGCACAGCTGGAGTTTGAGATTTTGGTATGAATTAAATACATGAAAGCTCCCGAGTGCACTAACAACCAACCCGATGTTCGTCCCCTTTCTTCCGTATACAGTCAATTACCCCCGATTAAATCAGAAGCTCACACGTGGATGCATGCTTAAGTGAGAAATGACAAAAGTAGTAATCTGCCAGGCCAATACATAGCTGTCATCATTACACACCGATGTAATGCCGGTAGCATTTGTCGTTTTGGGGATGAAGCCACCCCATCCGGGCCAAAACAATTAGGCAAGGTGGATGCCCCTTTGAAACAAATAGTCTCAGTAAGAGGATTGTGATGAGTAAATTGCAAAGATACGTTCGAGGAGTGAATTGATGATACTCGGTCGACGACCTGAGTTAATTTGGTCTGAAAATGAGTTTCTCTTAATTTGTGTAATGGTAATTGACTTCTTTGGGTTGTCCTTGTTTCTTTCAATATTGTAATGTAACGCTTTGATTTTTGTTTTCTTCTTCTACGAAAACCTTTTGATCTTGGCCTGCATATGTATGTATGTATGTTGGCGTTACAGTCCATGAAGAAACTGAGCCGAGCTTCTCTCAATCACCCATGTTGTGTGTGATTTCATTTTCACATAGGTGAAAGGGACCTACAGTTTATTGCCGGTTCCGAACGGCGAATTTCGAGAAGCTTTTCATGACAATTATACTACAGGGGGTTTTGTCAGAACCCCGCTGAGGAGAAACACCGTGAAAAACACGTTCGATGACATGGCTGTGTCGGGATTCGATCCCGAGTCATCGGCGTCAGAGGCCAACACACTACCCACTGCGCCACGGTGCTCTCATATGCATACGCATTTAGTTATTTTATGTTAGTCTCTAATCCAAGGAGGCTAAGTATCTAGGAGTCATCGTAGATCGTAGGCTTCTCTGATCAAAGCATGTTGAGCCAAAACCACAAAAGCGCTGTCAGCTTTCTGGCAATGCAAAGGAGTTTTTGGCAAAACATAGGGCTTATCGCCGGCAAAGGTCCTCTGGATCTACACGGCAATGATAAGACCTATAATCTCATAGGCATCGGTTGTCTGGTGGAACAGACTTAACGCAAACACGTCGTAGCCTCTTTCACCAAACTCCAAAGAACGGTTTGTCTCAGCTGCACGGGGGCTTTCCCTAGCACGTCGGGCGCTGTTCTAGATATCATGATGAACCTTCCACCTCTTGATATATTTATCAGAGGGTGTGCTCTGAAAGCCATGTGTCGTCTGAAGAGAAATGGCTTTTGGTACAACTCACATAGGAATAACGGTGTGCTTGCGCAAGAATTGTCCTGCGACCCCTGTCTCATGGACATGCCTTCTGACGCACTGACGCCCCTTATCCTATTGCGTCGTAATTTCACAGTCGAGTTTCCATGGCGTTAGGATTGGCCATGGCTGGATACTGAACACGTAAAGGATAGTCTTCGCATTTTCACGGATGGCTCCAGGTCTGGGCGGGGGTCCGGTGCTGGAGTCTTCTTTAAGCGCGAAAACATCCGACTGCACTTCTCGTTAGGAAAGTATGCGTCTGTCTTCCAATCAGAGATATACGCAATCCAAATGGCCATGCACTATGTTGTGAAGCACAGGTGGAAAGGGGAAAGCATATGCGTCTGTAGTGACAGCCAAGCTGCACACTAAAAGCTGTGTGTAACCCCTCAACTAACTCCAAATTAGTGCTTGAACTCAAGTTTTTCTTGAACAGAGTCGGCAGACTCAATTCATTAAGGCTTGTTTGAATTCCAGGCCACTCTGGGATCCCAGGAAATGAGATCTCTGATGAACTCGCTAGAATGGGTTCAGAGGAGAGCTTCAGGTCCTGAATCCGCTCTAGGTCTACCTACGTCCACGGTAAATTCCTACATTAACGATTGTGTATTTAATACACACAACCGTAGATGAAGGAATTGTCCGGGTTGTAGGATGACTAAGCGCGTATGCCCTGATGTCTGCAAAAAATCTGCAGCATTCCTCCTGTCTTTAAGGAAAATCGACTACAGAAGGCTTGTGGGAGTTATCAAGGGCCATTACACTTTTGCCAAACATCTCTACGTGCTCGGCATCAGTGAGACGCCTACCTGTGCTGCATGTGGCGAAGAGGAGGATGATACTGCAGAGCATTTCCTCTGTGATTGTCCCGCCTTTGCTCGCATACGGTGGCGCACCCTTGGAGCCGACGTGGTGTGTGCCGAATCCCTTAGCTCTACATCACTGAAGCTCCTTCAAATTTTTCTCCGGAAAACGGGGAAAATACAGTAATGGAGTACAATGGACTAGTGATTGCGTCTGAATGCTCCCACGGATAGCAGAAGCCTTCAACAAAAAAAAAAATAGTCTCCAATCAATTTCTAGCGAATTTTGGTCCTGCTGTTTCCTAGTTTACCTGGATTTAATTTTTTGGCTCAGGAAATGGTTAACATATTTGGCGATTACTTCCTTGCAAAGACGGGCAGCTACCATGCCCCAGATATCATATTCAAAAAAGAATTGGACGAAAAGGAAAGTGCTATAGTTAATAAATGCTTTCGCGAGGGAATTCTCAACTTCACAACCTAGACGAACCGTGAACAACAAACAATAAAAAATAAATTAAAAGTGAAAGAGGGCGTCATGCCAACAAAGATAGGAACCAGACTAGATTGTTGGCACTCTGATTTGAAAATGTTTGGCTTATCCAATCATGATTTAATTGAAATCTATCTACATACACTCAAAGAGAACAACGTTAACCGAAAGGGATCATGCAATGTATGCCAAATCTCAGACAAGGCCAATCCTCCACATTTGTATGGGGTAGAAATTACCATATTGAAGGATCATGTTAAGCAATAACCCCCAGCACGCACCAAATGAAAGGTCCTTCGACCTTAATCCCCCTTAAAATTGATGGGTGATTGTGGCGGAAGCGTTGCGTGTAGGAAAACCACAAAATAAAGTGGATTTGTGGGACAGAATGGAAGTGGTCTAGTACGATGAACCCACAAATCTTGCCGTAACTTTGAAGTGTCCATGTAGTGTTAAGCAAGAAGGATAAATTGCCGCTTTTTTATTGTATCTGTACCTTGTGGGTAATTCGCTAATAAATATTTCATTTTAGAGGAACGAAAGCACTCTCCTAATGTTTGCAGATAAAACGTTTAATTCCCGCCAAAGCAAATTCTAGTCACAACTCTGTGCTCCGTTTCCTAAGGAAATCACTAAGGTTTTGAAATTACGCAGAGTTCCTTGCTTGGAGATGCTTATCCTGATAAGTATAGAGCAATTCGATTTCTTATAGATCAAAATCGCCACTACTTACTTCCTTACTTATCAGGCCTGCGATCCATGAAGGATCTGAGCCTGAGCTATAGCTGCCTTCCATCCTTGACGGTCCGGAGGACGGAGGTTCGGTCTTCCTCTTCTTCTCGAACCAGGAGGCTCGGAGTCGAAGACCCTCTTAGCTGGAGCGTTGATGTCCATGCGCTCGATGTGGCCGAGCCAGTGTAGTCGACGGATCCTTGCCTTCCGGACTACATCCACATCTTGGTACAGCTCGTAGAGTTCGCGGTTGTGTCTTCTTCTCCATTCACCTTCCTCACAGACAGGACCAAATATCCGGAGCGGAATTTTTCTTTCGAAAGAACCCAAAATCAGCTCCGCTGTCCTGCTTATCGTCCAGCTTTCGGCTCCGTACAGCAAGACTGGCAGAATGAGGGTTTTGTAAAGCATGACTTTGGTCTTTCGAGTGAGGAGTTTTGACCCCAGTTGTTTGGACAAGCCGAAGTAGCAGCGATTGCCAAGGGCGGTTCTATGCCGGATCTCCACTGTGGTGTCATTTGTGGAATTTACGTTTGCCCCGAGGTAGACAGACTCCTTAACTACCTCGAAATTGTAGCTGTCAATTGTTATTGACGGATTGGTTTTTGCTTGACAGCATGTATTTCGTTTTGTCCTCATTGATCTTAAGACCAACTCGTTTAGCCTGTTCTTCAATCGCCGTGAATGCTTCCACAATGCCACGGCGAGAACACGCGATGATGTCGATATCATCCGCGTATCCTAGCAGCTGGATGGGCTTGTAAAAGATAGTGCCTTCCCTGTTGACGCCTGCCCGTCGCACTATCTGCTCCA
This sequence comes from Eumerus sabulonum, assembly GCA_951905685.1. Taxonomy (NCBI): domain Eukaryota; kingdom Metazoa; phylum Arthropoda; class Insecta; order Diptera; family Syrphidae; genus Eumerus; species Eumerus sabulonum. The sequence goes on along the minus strand of OX645062.1, from coordinate 20,686,457 downwards.
GCACTAGGTTGAAGAAGTCACTTGACAGCGCATCTCCTTGCCGAAATCCGGTGCATGTTTCGAATGGTTCCGAGGTCCTAGAACCGAGTTGCATGGTGCATCGCGTGTTTTTTAGCGTGGTGCGACACAACTGGATCAGTTTTACCGGGATCCCGAATTCGGCCATCGCCCCAAACAGTTCTTCACGATGAATGCTGTCGTATGCGGCTTCGAAATCGATGAAAAAATGGTGTGTATCGATTCGAAACTCGTTGGTCTTTTCTAGGATTTGTCGAAGTGTGAAAATTTGGTCTATAGTTGATTTGCCGGGTCGGAAGCCGCACTGGTATCTGCCGATTAGTGCGGTGCAAAATGGTTTCAGACGTTCACACAATACGCTGGACAGGATCTTGTATGCGACATTGAGCAGGGATATACCTCTATAGTTCTTGCAAGAGGTAGGATCCCCTTTTTTGTGGATGGGGCATATAGAGCTGGTATTCCAGTCGTCGGGCATGCTCTCATCTTCCCAAATTCTGCAGATGATCTGGTGCATGCTCCCTACCAGAACATCGCCGCCAGCCTTGAAGAGCTCTGATGGCAAGCCATCTGAGCCTGCGGCCTTGTTGTTCTTCAGCTTCTAAACAGCTGTGCCGACTTCTTCGATGCTGGGTGGGAGGACTACTTCAGCGGCTGGAGTTGGGGTTTCCTCGGTCCCTACCACTCTCTCTTGGTCATGCTCGTTAAGCAGCTGCTGGAAGTGCTGCTTAAATACATCCACTATTCCCTGCGGGTCGGTGACAAGATTACCCTCGCAGTTTCGAAGAGCCAGGGTGCCCTTTTTGAAGCCTCCTGCAAGGCCTTTGGCTTTCTTGTAAAAGGCTCGTATTTTATGTTTAATCGCCACTACTGGCATTAATGATGAGGACTGCAAGAGAGAGCTTTTGTAGCATTAGTAGAAAATTACAATGGCTCAGAAATGGCTGGCTGAGAAGTGTCGTGATCCGAACTCGACGACACTATTCCATTCACGTACGCCATTACTACAGCCGTTTTACTAAACAAACTTCACAATAGCGTACGTTGTAATGGGGTTCATGTAGTAAATTTTCACATTTTCTTTACAAAAGAAAAACCAAAATGTGGTTGGTGGTGGGAAGTGTTAGAGAAGTTAAGTTACACCTTCAAATCGAAGGGTTCCAGGCTATGAGAACTACTACTCTGTGATTTTATATTAAAAGAACTTCTGTTCTTCTTCTTGTCTAAGCAAACCTTTTAATAAACTCCTTTGCAAGATTTAATTGTCATACCTAGACAAAATAGACAAGATTCATAAATATCTTCTTCTTCTTCTTCGGCGCGAACATGGACCTCCTCTAAAAATCCTCTCCAACTGGCACGGTCTTTCGCTAGCAGTCTCCAGGGTCACACGCCTAGTTGGTTGAGATCCTCTTGCGTGCGCCACCTTAAATTTTACCGTCTTCGACCACGTCGCGTCCCCTCAGGGTTCGATTCAAAGACCTTCCGGGCCGGAGCTGGGCCGAAAGTCAAACCAAGGGCCTCCTCATCTGCTTTTAAAAAGGCTCATGTCTCTGCGCCATAAAGCAGGACCGGGTTGATAAGGGTCGTTTTCGTGAGAGGGCTCTGCTTCTCAATTGCCTCTCGAGCCCAAAGAAACTGCGGTTAGCAAGTGTTATTCTGCTTATGATTTCGACACTGATATCATTGCTGCATGTCACTGCGGAGCCTAGGTAGATGAAGTCCTTGGCTACTTCGAAATTATACCTGTCAATATGTGCGCCCTGGCCAAGACGCCGGTGGTTCGTGTCCTTTTTCTACGACAGCATATATTTCGTCTTGCCCTCATTTACCGCCAGTCCCATTTTAGCCGCTTTCGTCTCAATGCTCGTAAATGCCTCCATGACATCCCGCTGACTTCGTCCAATTATGTCAATGTCATCGGCATATGCGAGCAGTTGAAAAATATGGTGCCCCTCGTATTGACTAGTGAGTTTTGCACCATCTTTTCAAGGACGGTGTTGAAAAAGTCACACGATAGCGTGTCGCCCTGTTAAAAACCTTTTTTAACATAAAAGGTATCGGTCAGGTCGCTTCCGACCCTGATGTTATCCTAGATATGGCGTTGTATAGCTCGTCTCTACATATGTACGCTATCGTATGCGGCCTTAAAGTCGACAAACAGATGGTAGGTGTCGAGCTGGAACTCGTTGGTTTTTTCCAGGATCTACCGCAGTGTGAATACTTGATCGATAGTGGACTTCTCAGCCCTGAAACCACACTGATATGAAACAATCAGTGTATTAACGAACGGTTTCGGGCGTTCACACAGTGTAGCAGAGCAGCTTTTATAGGCGATGTTCAGGAGACGTATATCTCTGTAATTGGCGCAGTCCAAGGGGTCTCCTTTCTAGTGGATCGGGCAAACGATACCAAGATTCCATTCATCGGGTATGCACTCCTCTGATCATATTTTACAGATGATCTGGTGCATATTCCCAACCAGGTCATCCCCAGTTGCCTTAAAAAGTTCGGTAGCAGCTTTATTGGACTTAAGTTTAGGAAAAGCATTCCTAACTTCGTCCAGGTCACGGAGACGGAGTTCTCTGCTATCATCGTCCGTTGTGAATGGGTCATTCTGCCTGACAGCATTATCTGTTTCGTCATCGCCGTTATACATTTTGCAGAAGTAGTCTTTCCAGATTGCTAGTACCGACTGTGAATCCACTACTAGGTTTCCATTTCCGTCTCTGCAGGCTTCCGTTCTGGTCTTATATCCCTGGCATGTTTGTTTTATTCGTTGATAAAACCTTCGAACGTCATTCTGGCGGTAGCATCTCTCTATCTCTTCGACCGCAAGCTTCTCATACTCTCGTTCTTAGGGCTCCGTACCCAAAGGTAAAACGGAACCCTATTACTAAGACTTCGCTGCCCGTCCGTCCGTCCGTCTGTCACCAGGCTGTATCTCATAAACCGTGATAGTTAGACAGTTGAAATTTTCACAGATGATGTATTTCTGTTGCCGCTACCACAGACATGATTTTCATCCAAGAAATCCTGCCTGCAACCAAGATCTGTCATTTGATGAGGTAACATACATGGTCTCTTTCACATTTATATATACAGATGGTACGGAACCCTTCGTGCGCGAGTCCGACTCGCACTTGGCCGGTTTTTTTTTTGTTTTTTTTTTCCTCCTCCCCCTCTTCTTCTGCTCACAACGCTCACGAGCAGCTCTCGTTCTTCTGTGCAGGGCCTCTTGATAGGCTTGCTACTTGGCTGCGTTTTCCCTCCTACACTCGTCGTCAAACCATGGGTTTCTTGATGGTGGCGTTTTGAATCCCAGTACCTCAGAAGCAGCACTCTGTTGACAATGTACCAATTAGTGTAGTACGGCATGAGCAGGTGTCGGAGGATTTTCCGAGAGCTTGAGGAAGACGCGATTGGCATAGGCTCTGGCAGTCTCTTACGATTGTATGCCGCTGGCCTTACTCGATTTTTCTGAGACTATTCGAACCTGAATTCCTGAATATAATTTAATTTGAAAACTTCCAAGTGTCTGGCCCTGATTTTGCCAATCTCAGACTTTTCCTTTCACCTGACATACATATGTATTATTGAAGTGTCATAGAATAAATCAATATCTTAAAGTGAGGGTAGCTTTAATGTGGGAAAAAATACAACACAATTTCACCGACATGTATATAACCAAGTTAAGATTAGCTTGACTAAGTAAGTTTTTTTCTCTTTTCTTTTTTATGTAGGGTTATCGTATTACTCCTGCTTCCAACGCTCGTCGTTGATGGGATAAGCAACGAATTGTAAATATTGGGCAAAATGCCAAGAGACGGTGGCATCTGACAAACCCGTAGTCGTATCAGAGTAAGGTAAACGGAAAGAACATGTAATAGAAGTACCTGTCATACCATATAATTTCCAATATAAATACATCGAAAAAGTATGATTTTATGATCCTATAGCAGGCACCTAAGCCCTGTATATCGGTTTAGCATAGAAGGCAAGCTATATACCAACGAAATCTGTAAGTAGTCTTGGGTTAAATTGCTCAATTGTGAGATTAATTTACGCAAAATCCCGATTTTAGCCGATTTAGTGTGGATGGCATCAGCTCATTATAGTGTGAGTCACCTTAAAACCAAGGATTTTAGACAAGTTCTTATCTGCACTTTACCTACATATACATATGTAAATGACAAGAGCACAGAGATCTTGGAGACGAAAAACAGCTTACGAACACATGAACGTATACCCACACCGGGACATCAATAAAAATAAAAGGATCTGGGGATCTCTAAATCGACGATACAAATTGAATTCTTTGATAAGCAGGCAACTCCTCGCGTTTTATGAAAACGGATCCGTTAAGATGATTTCCATAATTTTCTACACAACCAACCAAATGCTTTACAGAATTTTAAAATACTGTCTTGAGCAAATCCCTTTCTATTGAGCCCTATTCCCGAATAATATTCTCGCGGAGTTGCTCCAGGGTCCGCGACTTGTCTGCATACGCTTTTGGCTGAAGATACCCTCATAAAAAAAAAACTTACTTGCTTACTTAGGTGGCGCTACAGTTCGCAGCTTCGCGACGAAAGTAATGCCCAGGTATTTTCCCTCGTTTGCGAATGGGATCCGAACTTCTTTACAAGGAGATCTAGTGCACTCACTTTTCTATAAGCAAAGTCCATGTGGACAGGTGCGGTTTCGTTAAGGGTGATCCGCCAAATCTTTGTCCAGTCAGTTATACGGCTTAGGGCTTATTGCAATTTAGTCGTTGATTTTTCGACTGATATTCCTGTGACCATAATTGCAGTATCATCCGCAAATATGGCCAGCATATTGCCATCCACCTCCATTTCTTAACGACGAAGACCGCAGAACAGTCTGTCCACCTGACCTTGACGAAGATAAGATCGCCATATCGAAACTTAAGTCGAATAACGCTGCTGCCGCAGACGGGCTGTCAACTGGGCTCTTCAAGGCAGCTGGGGGTGACCTGGTTAGGAGCATGCACCAGCTCATCTATGAGGCATGGTCAGAGGAAAGCATACTCGAGGAATAGAATCTCAGCATCGTATGCCCGATCAACAAGAAAGGAAACCCCTCTGACCGCGCCAAGTACAGAGGGATAAGTCTCCTTAACATCGCCTGCAATCTTATCTGTCGTTTTGTGTGAACACCTGAAGCCTTTTGTAAATAAGCTGATAGGTCCTTATCAGTGCGGATTCAGGCCGGGGAAGTTCACCATCGACCAAATCTTCACACTACGGCAGATCCTGGATAAAACCAATGAATTTCAAGTCGACACTCACCACCTATTTGTCGACTTCAAAGCCGCATACGACAGCGTAATTAGAGACGAGCTATACCACGCTATGTCTACCTTTGACATCCCTGCTAAATTCATCAGACTATGCAGGATGACTTTGGAGAGTGCTCGCTGCTCCATTCGAATCGGTGAACACCTTACCGATAGTTTTGATGTCAAAAAAGGATTTAGGATTTTCTTTAACATCATATACAATACAAGACATAATAGGTAGATCACCTGTCAATGAGACGTTTGCGAGTATTGAGGTAGAGGCGGCAAAAATTGGTTTGGCAGTAAACGACGGAAAACCAAATATAAGCTATCATCAAAAAAGGACACTCACTACCGAAGTCTTGGCCAAAACGTTTGTATTGGCAGTTATGAGTTTGAGGTAATTTAGGACTTCGTCTACTTCGGCACCGCAGTGACCTGAAACAACGACATCAATCCCGAAATCAAACGAAGTATCATTCTTGCCAATCGCTGTTTGTTTGGGCTCAGGAGGCAATTGAGTAATAGAGCGCCCTCCCGAACAACAAAGTTAAATCCTATGTAAGAACCCTTATTATTTCAGTCCTTCTGTACGGCACAGAAACATGGACACCATCAAAAGCGGACGAAGAGGCCCTTGACCGGTTCGAGAGAAAGATTTTGCTCGTGATTTTCGGGCCTATAAGCGCAGACGGGGTATGGAGGAAACGGGCTGTACAGCGACATGAGTCTAGTCAAGCGTCACGGATTCAATGCCTAATATGGCTAGGCCATGTAAAGCGAATCGACACCACAGCTCCAGCTCAGAGAGTCATTGAATCAAACCCCGAGAGATGAAGGAACAGAGGATGGCCGCACTTAAGATGGCGCACACAGGTGAAATGGGACCTCAGGGGGCTAGGTGTGCGGCAATGGAAAAGGCTATCAAAAGATCGGCTAGTTAGAGGGGCATGTTGGTTGAGGCCCAGGTTCACCCCGAACTGTAGCGCCCGTTAAGAAGAAGAAGAAGTGCCATCCAATTGTGCTATGTCTCTGGTACAGGTAAAGCAGCGAACCTGGTACGCCTACGTGTGGAACGTCAGCCGTAATTGCTGTAGAATTTGAGAATTCACTCCCGTGTTCAACACGAAAGAGTCTATTAGGTAAGTTGTTTTCCAGAACGTTCGATAGTTGCTCGGGGAAAGCTTGTCTCCGTTTATATGTATGTATATATCCCAAACCATCGTGCCACTCTTTGTCAAGGGCTTGGGAAACGTCAACTGGAACATATTAGCTTATGTTCGAGAGCTTTTTCGGTTACTTGATGCACTTGGTCTTGGTGGACTGCTGGCTTCTGAAACCAAACTGATGATCCGGCAAAGGACGCTTTTCTTCGACGATCGGTTTTAAGCGATTGATTATAATTCTTTCGAAGCCTTCGAAATTATCTGCAACAATAATATTGGACGGAAAGATTTTTTTATCCGTCATTGGCTTTCCGGGCTTTAGAACCACAATAACTTCGGCGGCCTTCCATTGGCACGGTACGTGTTCTAACCTAAGTGCTGCGTTAACAAAATATAAAAATTTTAGCAGAGCATCTCTAGACTAATGAGAGTAAAGCTAGGTAATAGTGAAAGTCATAAAGAAATAAAGAAAAAGATAAACAATAGTAATGGCTAAGCAAATACAAGATAAAGAATAAAGAAAGGAAAGATTCAGATACCATTAGTAACGTTCTTTAAGATACTCAAAAAATTTCTGTTTGAAGGCGTTTGTGCTTTTCACTTGCTTGATATTTAGGGGTAGCATATTCCACAGCTGAACAGCATTCACAAAAAATTGGCGGGACGTTGTTGATTTTTGTGTTTTGGAACTATAAGCTTTAGAGAACGTTGAGCCTTTGCGAACTTAATGCATCCGAAAAGGTATTCAGGTTCTTTGGTCGCTACAATTTTATACAACAGTAGCAAGGTACGATGTTTCATCAGTGCTGTAAGTGAAGAGCCTGCAATTTTTTGGGTGAATTCGGAGATGTGCTCGCGTCTTTCGATGCTGTATTTATATCTGGCGCAACAATTATACGCGACGTTAAGTTTTCTTAGAGATTCATAGTCCAAGTTCGAAAACAGCTCACAACCGTACAGAATAGTAGGTAAATTGAACGACCTTACAAGTTTATGCTTAACTTTGGTGGGCAAGTATTTGTTAGTAGGGCTTAAGCCTCTAAGAGCACCGTATACCTTGGACACCACATAATTTATATGGGAATTCCAGGCGAGGTTAGGTTCGAGAAATATTCCTAGATTTTTAATTTTTTCAACATAATCAATAGGAGAGGGCAAGGGCTCGGACATACAGGGTAAAGTTGTTGATCGCTCTCAACCTGGCGAGATGCCAGCAACGATTCCTGTTTAAATGCCCGGGTCCAGTTGACATACGGCCTCCTCGTGGCGCCCTTTGGATAGCCTCTTCAACAACCGTTGGGAGGTGAACAAACGTATGCAGCGACAAAACCCCGACCATAATGGCGGTTGTGCGGCGGGCTAACAATCCGCCCACGTAAAAAAACAAAAAAACAAAGTTATGAATAAGCAAAATGCCTCGGATACACGGACGGATAATCGACGACGACAACACACGAAAAAGGAACACGATTTGCGAGTATGCTCCTGGAATGTTAGAACCCTGTACACTCCCGGAGCTGCTCATAAACTAGACGGAATCCTCACGCAGTACAAGGCGGATATTACTGCGGTCCAGGAAATACGCTGGATAGGAAACGGTATGATGAGGAAGAAAAATTGCGACATTTATTACAGCTGTCACAAAAGGTTGCACTTACTGGGATGCGGATTTGTCGTGGGAAAGCGGTTAAGGTCGAAGGTCATCGACTTTAAACCTATAAGTGATCGCCTGACTGTGATCCGCATCAGAGGCAGATTTTATAACATCAGCCTTACATGTGCACACGCCCCTACCGACGAGGCTGAAGACCCTATCAAGGAGGACTTCTATGACCTCCTGGACAACGCCTACGGAGCTTGTCCGGAGTACGATGTAAAAATCGTGCTCGGGGACTTCAACGCCAAAATCGGTAAGGAGAACACCCTTGGCGGAGTGATCGGAAAGCACAGCCTCCACGATACAACAACAGATAACGGCTTCCGACTCGCTGACTTTGCGACAGCTCGTAATGCGGTGATAAGTAGCACAAGATTCCCTAGCAAGCGAATCCACACAGCAACCTGGCGATCTCCGGACGGTCGAACCGCCAACCAAATCGACCATGTGCTCATTGACGCAAGGCACTCGTCAAACATCCTGGATGTGCAAACATTCAGAGGGGCAAATGTCGACTCTGACCACTTCCTCGTAGAAGCAAGATTCAGAGCTCGACTGTCAAATGTCAGAAAGCTGCACCAGCCCATCAGGAGGAGGTTCGACATTGGGCGCCTGAGCACACCGGAGGTTGCCAGAGTCTACAGGGAGCAGCTGAGCGAAAGACTCTACGGTATGCCTTCGTCGAACACAAATGCCAATAATATGTGGCTGCATTGCCGCTCAGCCATTCAGGAAGTAGCCGAAACCACCTTAGGATACCTACCACCCCCGACAAGAAACCCGTGGTACGATGGCGAGTGTGAGCAGAAAAAGGCAGCAACCGACGGGGCGTACCAAAAGGCGCTGCAGAGGAAAACCAGGGCAACGCAAGAAGAGTACCGAGCCAGAAGAAGGGAGGAGAAAAAACGACTGCGACAAAGGAAAAGGATCTTCGCAGCCTCCCAGCTCAAGGATATCGAGGAGTCTAGGGATAAACATAAAACACGAGCCTTTTACAAGAAAGCTATAGGCCTTTGCAGGAGTCTTCAAAAAGGGCACCCAGGCTCTTCGAAACTGCGAGGGTAATCGTGTCACCGTCCCGCAGGGAATAGTGGATGTATTTAAGCAGCACTTCCAGCAGCTGCTTAACGAGCATGACCAAGACAGAGTTGTAGGGACCGAGGAAATCCCAACTCCAGCCGCTGAAGTAGTCCTCCCACCCAGCATCGACGAAATCGGCACAGCCAAAAACGTACAAATGTAACAATTGACAGCTGCAATTTCGAGGTAGTTAAGAAGTTTGTCTACCTCGGGGCAAACGAAATTCCACAAATGACACCACAGTTAAGATCTGGCATAGAATCGCCCTTGGCAACCGCTGCTACTTCGGCTTGTCCAAACAACTGCGGTCAAAACTCCTCACTCGAAAGACCAAAGTCATGCTTTATTAAACGCTCATTCTGCCAGTCTTGCTGTACGGAGCCGAAAGCTGGACGATAAGCAGGACAGCGGAGCTGATTTTGGGTTCTTTCGAAAGAAAAATTCTGCGCGGGATATTTGGTCCTGTCTGTGAGGAAGGTGAATGGAGAAGAAGACACAATCGCGAACTCTACGAGCTGTACCAAGATGTGGATGTAGTCCGGAAGGCAAGGATCCGTCGACTACACTGGCTCGGCCACATCGAGCGCATGGACATCAACGCTCCAGCTAAGAGTGTCTTCGACTCCGAGCCTCCTGGTTCGAGAAGAAGGCGAAGACCGAACCTCCGGTATAAAGACCAAGTAATCGCGGATGTAAGACATCTTGGTCTTGACAACTGGAAGCAGCGTGCCCGGGACCGTCAAGGATGGAAGGCAGCTATAGCTCAGGCTCAGATCCTCCGTGGATCGCAGGCCTGATAAGTAAGTAAGTATGAATGTTTTTATTAAAACAATTTACTCGCGTGGTCATTATCAGAATATTGCTATTATCAGGTAGCGGGTGCTCTCTGAATGGCTTGATGGTTCCAGCTTGATGGTCCCTCATCGCCTTTCGCCCATTAATTTTGATTTTTCCTTATACATGTGATTATTGCAAAATGTGGCATTCTTACTTACATACATACATGAGTGTGATATCTACCCATTCGCGAATATAATTCCACACTCAATGGCAATCCAAGTTTTGTACATATAAATCGCACTTTGGCTACGAAACATTATGGAAATGCAAACGTATGGACTTCTAATGCCAGATTAATGCCAAATGAGAGGCCAGGACCGCAACAGAACATACTCTTAAACATAAGTTCAATTCAACTACATAGATTGCCAGCTGGAATGTCTGAAATTCATTCATGTCTGCAACCAAAACCAACGACCACGGACACAATTCAAGTTTACCAACTGCAAAACGCTGAAGAACAGCAGTTCCGATACCCGTATAGGTATGAGCCGTACCTGTATGTTTTGTTTTCAAAAAAAAAACGAAAACCGAAAGCCACTCAGATATAAATCCGCACAGAAATATTGCTATAAAGCTCTTATGGATTGTGGTAATTGTAACAGAAGCTGAAAAGAGCATATCAAAGCAGTGAATGCCACAGCAGCCTCGATCACGCTCGAAACTATTGTACCCACGAGTGAAGTACACATGTAGCCTGGAATTTTGAGCTGCTGCCAGATGAATTATTCGGACAAATGAACAGAAAGTGAAGCTTGTGTTTTCCCCCAAAATGCATACGAGCGCATTCCAAGGACTTAAAGAAGGTACACTAATAGATTTAGCCGTGCAGATAAATGCTACATTACCTGTGCATCAATACAAGCTCGTGGCCACTTTTTTGCCAAAAGTCGAATATTTATCAGTAGATTCGATACTGTATTACCAAACAAACTTGAGTAGTTATAGTCATCTTAGGCGCTGAGTCCGTAGACGCCTAACTAGACTCATATCGCTGTACAGCCCATAAAGCTCGTGGCTGGATCGCATCCTCCATCCCCTGTCATCGTTTTTAGGACAGAAAATCGCACGCAAAATCTTTCTCTCGAATCGACCAAACACATCCTCATCCATTTTTGATAGTGCCCATGCTTCTGCGCCGTACGGTAGGACCGGGTTAATAAGGGTCTTGTATAAAGTCAACTTTGTCGTACGGGAGGTGGCTCTATTACTCAATTGCCTCCTGAGCCCAAAGACACAACCATTGGCAAGAGTGATTCTGCGTTAAATTTCGGAACATATGCCGTTGTTCCAGGCCACTGCGGAGCCAAGGTAGGCGAAGTCCTTAACTACCTCAAACTCATATCTGCCAACACAAAGGTTCTGGCCAAGACGTCGGTGGGGAGTGTCCTTTTTTGATGACAGCATATATTTGGTTTTGCCCTCGTTTAATGCCAAACCAATTCGCCGCCTCCGCCTCAATACTCGTAAACGCCTCATTGACATCTCACCGTTATCTTCCGATTATGTCAATGTCATCCGCCTATGCGAGGAGTAGTGAGGATTTGAAATATGTTGTGCTTCTTGTGTTGGCCACTGATTTTTGGACAATCATTTCTAATACGATGTTGAAGAAATCACACGATAGCGCATGGCCCTGCCTAAATCCTTTTTGACATTAAAACTATCGGTCAGGTGTTCACCGATTCTGATGAAGCAATGAGCATTCTCCAAAGTCATCCTGCATAGTCTGACAACTTTAGGGGTTGTATAGCTCTTCTCTAGGTGGTGAGTGTCGACTTGAAATACATTGGCTTTTTCCAGGATTTGCCGTAGTGAGAAGATTTGGTCGGTGGTGGAGTACCCTGGCTTGAATTCGCACTGATAAGGATCTATCAGCTTATTTACAAAAGGCTTCTGGCGTTCACACAAAACGGCAAAGAAGATTTTATAGGCGATATTAAGGAGAGTAGTTGACGTAGTCAGGGGGATTTCGTTTCTTGTGGATAGGGCAAACGATGCTGAGACTCCATTTTTCGAGCATGTCTTCCTCTGACCATATCTTACAAATGAGCTGGTGCATGCTCCTAACCAGGAGCTGCCCCCAGCTGCCTTGAAGAGCTCAGCAGACAGTCCACTTGTGCCAGCAGCTTTTGTTATAACTTTGTCGAAGTCAGGGGGACAGAATTCTCTGCGATCTTCGTCGTTAAGGAATGGGTCATTCTGCCTGACAGCGGTATATTGACTAACATCGCCGTTATACAGTCTGCAGAAGTGTTTTTTCCATATTCTCAGCATCAACTGCGATTCTACTACTAGGTGTCCATTCTCATCCCTACAATCATGTTCGCTCTATCTGTTGATAAAACTTTCGAACGTCCAGCCTGCAGTAACACCTCTCCGAATCCTCAATCGCGCGCTTCTCATGCTCTTTCTTCTTTTTTCTGAGAAGCTTATGCTCCTCCGTTCTTTTTAACTCGTAGAGCTCACGAGTTGCTCTTGTTCTTCTATGCAGCGAGGCTTTGTATGCCTCCTGCTTTTCTGTGTAAATCCTGCAGCACTCGTCATCGACCCAGATGTTTCTTCGTGGTGGAACCTTTAAGCCCAACACTGTATTGACTGTGTGGAGGGTTGAGTTGTATGGGAGAGCTTAAGGGAGACGCGATCGGCAAAGGCCATGGGTTTCTGGTGATAGTAGTTTTCCGACATCATAATTTTGTATTCTTACTCTACTCCGCTACGTTCGTGATATCCGTAGGCCCATCTTAGCTACTACAAAATAGTGGTCCGAGTCGATGTTAACTCCTCGGAAAGCTCGAACATCAAGAATAGTGGAGGAGTGTCTGACGTCGATCGCAATGTGATCAATCTGGTTAGTGATTGATTGATCTGACGACTGTCAGGTGCCTTTGTGTATATCGAAGTGCGGGAAGCGCGTACTGTCTCAGGTCTGCTCCGTACCAAAATCAATCAGCCTGTGTCCGTTATCGGATGTGGTGTCGTGTAGGCTGTGTTTGCCGATGACTCGTTCAAAAATGCTTTCCTTACCCAGCTTAGCATTGAAGGCTTTTTACCTTAGTCTACCTCGAACGACAAATCCGCATCCGAACAATCGTTGTCCTCTCTCCGTATAGCAGTCGCGATAGTAGGTGGGTAGGTTCGTAGCCTCCCCAGAATGGGAGGAATACACATAGGCCAGAAAGACCCTTTGCCTTTTCTTTTTTTTTTTTTTTTTTTTTTTTTGTTGAAGGCTTCTGCTATCCGCTGGAGCACTCAGACGCGATCACTGGTCCATTGTACTCCTTTGACTTGCTACGAGGGGGGTTTATCCCCCTATTCACTTAGTGCTTCATAAAAAATTAAGGTGTGTTATCCTTACTTGATAATCATCTATCAGGTCATTTAGGAAGTAGGATCATAGGTAGCGTTTCCTGATTGCGCAGAAAGTCGGGCAGGCGCAGAGTGGGTAATGAATGTATTCGACCTACTTTTTGTCTAGGCAGCTTTTGCAGAAATCATTCGGAACTTGCCCTAGTTCTTGCGCATGACTGCCAATGAGACAGTGACCAGTGATGACACCAATGATTTTGTAGATGTCAGTTCTTTTCAGCGAGATTATTCTCCTAGTCCGTTGACTATCGGGCCGAGGCCAGAATCACCTAGTGATGAAGCAGGTATCATGGACCAGGTTCGTCTCAGCTCCGTCAAGATTTATGAGTTTAAGTTTAATGGTTGCATGAGATATTCCCTCGCATGCCATGATTGATTGTTACATCGTTCCTTGTCTGGCGAGTGTGTCGGTCCTTTCGGTGCCTGAGATGTCGCTGTGTCCTGGGAACCATAGGAGTTGTATGTTAAACTGTTCTGCCATCTCGTTGAGAGATAGGCGACAGTCAAGGCTTGTTTTTGAAGTATACACATAGGACTCCAGCGAATTCAAGGTTGAGAATTCGCTGAGAATTACGTTACACAAGAGCTTGGCTCAGGTTTAATTGTTTGCAGAATACTCCAACTCCCCACCCCGTCTTTGTTTTTTGACCCGTCAGTGTAGAAGCCCATGCAGCTCTTGCGAGGTTGCGTTTGGCAGGACCAGTATGCTATCTTGAATTTCTTCTCAAAGACTGTGGTGAGCTCTTTGTGGTCCGAGTTTTCTGCCATGGTTATTTTGTTGTTCAGGATGGAGGAGTGGCCAGTGATATAGCTCGACCATTTGGAGTTAGAATTTAGTCTTGTTGCCGTATATGTGACAATTGGATTGCCAAGGACCTTAGGGGCTTCGCACAAGCTCCATCTACTGGGGTTTACCCTAAGCCCATCGTGTTGTGCCCATTTGCTTAGTATGGAGAATGCCGTGTACATACGGCCATTCAGTGTGGGTAGGTATTTGTCCTAGATGGTAATGGCAACGTCATCAGCGTAGGCTAGCGTAACGTCGAGGCCTTCTTTCTCCAGTTTGGTCAGTAATTAATTCGCAACTTCATTCCCGAGGGGAGAGAGTACCCCCCTTGTGGGGAGCCCCATTAGGCACACTCTCGCAATCTCGCCGAAAGGCTTTAAAAGCTTGGCCGGTGTTTCCAGCCTAGCCTTGTTAGCCTCCCGTTTCGGTTCCTCGGATGACGATCTGGGCCTCCTGGCTTTTTCTTTTTCTTAGCCCAGGATTCCTGTAGCCCAGACGACCGACTCTTTGCGTTTTCAGATAGGTCGGTCCTATGTCCCCATCGATTTATTACTCTCAAGGCCGCCTTGCGGTCTCTATAGGCCTTGGTTGATGGGTTTAGTTTTTTATTGTCAGTTTTGTCTCCTGACAATTTGTTAGAACGGCTTTTTGATGCTCCAGCTTTTGAAGCTTTTGCAGCCGGTGATGTAGAGGGGCCTTCCTCCCCTTCCGGTTTTTTATAAGGTCCGGGCTCGTTTTTAACTTTCCGGTGGGAAGTAATTGCGGATTCCCAATTTTGACATGTAGCCACGTTTCAAGGTCACCAGAATCCAAATCAAAGGTTATATGTATATGTGTTTGCATGCACGGATGTGCGTATGTGCGCATGTGCTTACCTGAGCTTTCGCTTCGATTATCTCGAGAACTAAAGGTGATATTGACATAATATTGGGTTCATTCCACGCGTAATTACGCAACTTAGAATTGAGTAAGTATTTCTATGATTTTATTAGTGCACATGAAATTGCTCGGACAGTGTTGTGATTGGGTAAGGAAACGAACACTCATGAGCTGCTCGTGAGTGTGCACTATCCAACGAGCAATTATTAAACGCACGCGCTCATGAGCAATCGGCTCTGAGAATTTTTAATTTCGCTCACGAACGCGAGTGTGTATGCATTTATGGAAATTCACCCCTGTGCGCAATTTATACCCGCTGATATGCGATGGAATGGCATTTCCTAGATGACGGTTAAGTGCGCTTTAAAGCAGTCTAAGGTGCCCGGAATTCGTTCAGCTGCACGTGGTCTGTTTATGGAGCTAATATTCCACGTGCAAAACCGAAGGCCATTGTCCACTTTTTGTTTTTTCCAAGGGTCGTCAACATTAATCCGGTCCATTTTATCCGAGACTTGTAGTTGCTTCTGAGCAATTGTAGCGTTTTCCGATTTCCGGTTTGACCATAGCCCAACCAACATTATTCCTGTTTTGTGGCGCAGGATGCTCGCCATTCGTTCTCTTCCGTTAGTAATTTTCATGATCAGGAAATTTCCAGATGATACCACGAGGAGGTGGACGTAGGACCTAGCTAACAGAGCTGCTACGAGACCTTGCTAGTCAAGCAATTTCATTTGCTTGAGTTTCGACTTGAGTTTCGACTAGAATAAAGTCGAATAAAGCTGCTGGCGCAGACGGACTGTCTGCTGAGCTCTCCAAGGCAGCTGGGGATGACCTGGTTAAGAGCATGTACCAGCCCATCTGTAAGATATGGTCAGAGGAGCATGCCCGAGGAATGGAGTCTCAGCATCGTATGCCCGATCCACATGAAAGGAGACCCCTCTGATTGCGCCAACTACAGAGGAATAAGTCTCCTTTACATCGCCTACAAAATCTTCTCTGCCGTTTTGTGTGAACACCTGAAGCCTTTTGTAAATAAGCTGATAGATACTTATCAGTGCGGATTCAGGCCCGGGAAGTCCACGGTCGACCACATCTTCACACTATGGTAGATCCTCGAAAAAACCAATGAATTTCAAGTCGACACTCACCACCTATTTGTCGACTTCAAAGCCGCATACGACAGCGTAATTAGAGACGAGCTATACAACGCTATGTCTATCTTTGCCATACCTGGTAAACTCATCAGACTATGCAGGATGACTTTGGAGAATGCTCGCTGCTCTATCCGAATCGGTGAACACCTTACCGATAGTCACGATGAGCTGTCGTGTGATTTCTTCAACATCATATTGGAAACGATTGTGCAAAAATCACTGGCCAATACAAGAGGCACAATCTATTTCAAATCCTCACAACTCCTTGCATACGCCGACGATATTGACATAATAGGTAGATCACAGCGAGATTTCAATGAGGCGTTTGCGAGTATTGAGTTCGAGGCGGCGAAAGTTGGTCTGGCGGTAAACAAGGGCAAAACTAAATATATGCTGACCAGAACGTTCGTATTGGAAGTAATCAGTTCGAGGTGGTTAAGGACTTCGTCTACCTTGGCTCCGCAGTGACCTGGAACAACGACATCAGTTCCGAAATCAAACGCGGAATAACTCTTGCTAATCGCTGTTTCTTTAGGCTCAGGAGGCTATTGATTAATAGAGCCCTCTCCCGGACGACAAAGTTGACTATATATAAGACCCTTATCATCCCGGTCTTGTTGTATGGCGCAGAAGTATGGATGCAGATGAGGAGGCCCTTGATCGGTTCGAGAGAAAGATTTTGCGCGTGATTTTCGGGCCTATAAGCGCAGACGTGGGAAGGAGGAAAAGATTCAACCACAAACTTTACGGGTTGTACAGCGACATGAGCCTAGTCAGGTGTCTACGGATTCAACGCCTAAGATGGCTGGGCCATGTAGAGCGGACGGACACTACAGCTCCAGCCCGGAGAGTCTTTGAATCCAACCCCGAGGGACGAAGAAGCAGAGGACGGTCGCACTTAAGATGGCGCACACAGGTGGAAGGGGACCTCAGGCAACTGGGTGTGCGGCAACGGAAAAGGCTAGCGAAAGATCGTGCTAGATGGAGGGTAAAAGATATTTGTTTAGTTGTGCAAAATAACTTAGTTAAGTTGTTTATGGTAATTTTAATGATTCACGTAGTTACAGAATAAATATAATGAAATAAGTCAGAGGAAAATTATAATTGACCGATGATGGCGGTGGCAGAACAGCAGTGAGAGATTGGCCCCAAAATGGTGAAGTTGGTCCCCCTTTTGAATTGTTAGCCACGATGGTTGTATTCAGACACAACACCCCTCCCAACTTAGCTTGAGAACGCGTTCCGGTTCCGAAGTCTTTCTGAACGCCTGAGTTCAATATTTGGTTGCCCTTGTGGTTCCAGTGGTCGTGTGGTCTCATCTGGCTCCTTCTGACGAGCTTGGGAAAATCCGATCTCTGCTTGTTGTTCCTCAGATACGTCTGTGGGGTTGTCTTGACTCCTATGACGGAGTTGATCCAAGTGCCTTCTTATAGTGTTTCCTTCTTCCGTTGTGACAGTGTATGAGACGGGCCCACTTGGAATCCATGAGTGTGAGGACTTTTGAGGATTCTTCATCCATGGCCATTTGCTGGTACGCCTGGGCTAAATCAATTTTAGCGAACGTGTTGCCTGTTGGCATGGATGCCAAAATATCCGTGACAGACGGTGTTTGATAACAGTGGGGCGTTAGTGCCTTGTTAACTGTGCACCTGTAATCCCCACAGATGCGAACGGAACCATCAGCCTTAGCAACCGGCACTATGGGTGTCAGCCAGTCACTGTAATCGGTCGGTTCAAGAATTCCCTGTTTGACTTGCTTGTTGATCTCGTCTTCAATCACTTGCCGTTGTGCGTAGGGAACCTTTCTGGCTGGGAGTTTGATCGGCCGAACTGTTGGGTTGAGCGTAAGTCTAACCTCCTCCCCCACGTACGTACCTAGTTCCGCCGAGAACAGTGATGAGTATTTCTCCAGTAGTGCAGCTAGCGGTGAGCGGATGTTGTGCACGCCATGAACAGAAATGTCCAGCCGCTGAAACCAGTTGCAGCCAAGAACGTTTGTTCGGCTACCCGCGGTAATGTACAATGGAAGATTGACTACCTGCTTGTTGTTGTACACAACGTCGACGTTTGTGAGACCTAGAATTGGAATTCGATTATTGCCGTAGTCAAACAACATCAAACCTGTTTCAACGATTTTCGGAGGATTTTGTCTCCAAACTCTGTTTGCATCTGTCTCAGCCATAATGGTGAAACTCGACCCACTGTCCACTTCGAACTGACAATCAACACCGTTGATGTTTATTGTGGCTACCTTCTTCGCGATCCTATTTGGCTGAATGGAATTCACATGTTGATTTTTGTTGAATTTCGCTTTGACGTTTGCACTGCTTGAACTCTGCTTCGCTTGACATACTCTCATTATATGGCCTACTTTTCCGCACTTGTTACATTTTGCGGCTTTGAATGGACAATCAACTCTGGCATGGCTGTTGCCACACCCCTTACATTTTGGTGAACTGCCTCCATTGTTGCTCGAAAATTTCCCGTCTCCTGCGTCCCTCCTTTTTTTCATGTGAATTGCATGTATCTGTTGTGTGAATGACATGATCTGACAATTCCCTTGGATCTCTTGCTGATTCTTAGCTGCTGCCTCTGCTGCCACGGCCTTCTCTTGCACTTGCTGTAGTGTGATTTTGTTTTCTGCCAATAAACTCTGTTGTAGGTGTGTATTCTTCAGTCCACAGACTAATCTATCTCGAAGCATGCGGTCGATATAGTCACCGTCAAAGTTACAGTCTATGATTAATCGACGAAGTTCTGCAATATATTCGGCGACCGTCTCATTGGGCTGCTGATCTCTCTTGAAAAACTTAAAAAAAGCAGCAATTTCAGAAGGTGTGGGCGTGAAATGTTTGGAAAGTTCCACGACGATATTCACGTACGTCACGTCTTCCACCTTCCTTGGAGATATAAGTGTCTCGATCAAGTCGAAGCACACTGGACCGCAAACTGTCAAGAATGTAGCCTTTTGTAGCACTTTGTCAGTGATAGAATTTGCGACCAGGAACATCTCAAACCGACGTTTATACGAACTCCAAGCTGCAGGGTTGGTTATGTCGAAATGTTCAATAGAACCTATGGCAGCCATTTTGGTCTCTGTATTTGTACGATTCCTCGTCCACTACTTCTCATTAACTTGGTCTGTGACAGAATCTGATCCTAGTTTAAGAATCCCATCCTCGTCGCCAGTAAAAGATATTTGTTTAGTTGTGCAAAATAACTTAGTTAAGTTGTTTATGGTAATTTTAATGATTCACGTAGTTACAGAATAAATATATTGAAATAAGTCAGAGGAAAATTATAATTGACCGATGATGGCGGTGGCAGAACAGCAGTGAGAGATTGGCCCCAAAATGGTGAAGTTGGTCCCCCTTTTGAATTGTTAGCCACGATGGTTGTATTCAGACACAACAGAGGGGCATGTTGGTTGAGGCCCAGGTTCACCCCGAACAGTAGCGCGCGCTAAGAAGAAGAAGAATTTCATTTGCTTATACTCGTACATACCGAACTAGAGCACCCTTATCTCTGTCAATATGTCTAGGGCATACCTTAATTTCGTTTCGACTGGTTCCAAAATCTAAGTTGTGGAATATACTATGTACCTGTCTGCTACAAAACAATATTAATACAAGAAAACACATTGTTCTCTTCTCATATGGTATGCGTTGTGGAAGAAAGTCTCAAGTGCAGTGTTATTTCAGGACAAATGGGTTCGGTCTGGTTTAAGAACAATATTCAATAAAAGTTCGCTTTTGTGGTATCTCAATGTGTCCCTGTACAAATTCAAACTCCCCTCTGACTGACAAACTTTTCAGAAATATAATAAATATTTATTCCAACAGGTGCAAGTAGGACTGTTTTAAAACTACATTTCAGGATACCAGGATATGTAGATGTTTCGATTCTCCACCGTATTTTCTCCAAAGGATTCCCAGGCCAATTTGAATATTGACTTGCTTTTTCCAATCCCAATGAGAACAGGACTATAAGGAAAGGAAAAGCATCTTAACACATTCCATTCGAATGGTTCGCTATTGTACGGTTTTCTCTGGTTCAAGGAATTCAATTGTGGCATGGACGAAAAAAGCAACATTTAGGGCAATTGTGAAGGTACGAGCTCGCTATAACTCACTATAAGATAAACACATTTGGGGTAAGGAGGGCAGCGAAATTACCATTTAGAAGGAACAATGAGAACAAATACTGACGGAACAACTGACGCCAGTTTAAGAGTTAATTATGCGTATACTTGGAATATTTAATTTAAAGGTACTTTAGACTAGTGAGATAGGTAAGGGGCAGTCGATGCTCTTTCCCACATCATATTTAGAAAGTGTACCCTTGGATAATGAACTAACTGAAAAAATGGTGTTGCCTTACCACGGGATATCAGAAGCATTTTTCTTCCTTTTTTTCCAAGGGATAATGGGATCATAACCCATGTAAGTTATGATCCTAATTACAAATAATCTATCCTTCCATCATTATGGTAAACCTCCTGATCTCTCATAAGAATATGAGAACCAGATTAAACCGGAAGGTAAAGATCCGTCGACTGCACATCGAGCGCATGGACACCAAGAGGTTCTTCGACTCCTTCGAGAAGAAGAGGAAGACCGAACCTACGGTATAAAGTAATCGCGGATGTGAGATATCTTGGTCTTGATAACTGGAAGCAGCGTGCCCGGGACCGTCAAGAATGGAAGGCAGCTATAGCTCAGGCTCATATCCTCCATGGATCGCTGGCCTGATAAGTAAGTAAGCCCTTACATACATATGTATGTACATATGTAAGTCCAACTCTCATTTCAAGAATAAGTGAATTTGACTAGTCTTATTACATTCGAAATAGATGAGAAAAGGACAAATCAGATATTACTGGACCCTAAAAGGGTACTTATTTATGTATATGTTGGACTGCAAATTGGATATAAAAGGGCCACAAAGGACACCACCCATACGTACATACATAAGTCACAATGGAAGCCAGTTTTATGAAAATTCGAAAAACAAGGACAAATGAATTATATGACACGTCACCTAGGTATAGGAATGGTTCATTACAGGTTATATTAGAGGGTATTTGACTATGAAAGTACCTCATGATAATAGATTAGATACCATAGAATCCCCCAGTAAAAACATAAATAAGGACTCTATCTTATGTATATCTTGACATTATGGATGTCCGAACCCTCTGATCATAGTGGGTGTGAAAGGTAATGTAAAATCTAACAGCAAAATTAAAAACCCACATCAGACGCCCATAGAAACCACTGAACAGCAAGTAACAGATGGTCAAATATAAATTACAAGATGATAGCCACAAAGTCGACTTAAACTTGACTTTTTTCCTGCCGTTAATACCAATGATGGTGGAGAAGAGTCCTCAACATCAATACCCCGAGTCAGCCCTCATTGAATTCCTACAACATCAGCAATGAATATTTCTTTAATACCTGTGATGGCGTAGTCTCGCGTTTTGCGAATAGGGAGTAAATACACCCTGCGACGAGGTCACAGTCCGTTAAGGACTCACTTTGTGCACATGCCAAGCATTCTCGGGGCGCACTTGAAGCGTGTTTAGGGGTGAGACCAAGAATGTGAGAATAAAAAAAAAAAAAAAACGAAAATGAAAACGAAAGCATAAAGAAGTCTAATGAAAGGAGGACATAGTCATTCTATCAAGCTGACGTCGATAGTGTTCGATTTTTCTGTTTCTTCCCGCCTACAACAACAAATTCGATGTGCTCATTCGACGCACAGTCGCTCAAGGCTTTTTCAGCTCCATTCCCAAATCGAGGAATGAGTGAGCATCATTGGCGAAAAAGAGAGAAGGGAAGAGAAAGAAAATGTATCATGAATAGGCTGTTAGAAAGGCATGAGATAAAAGATGTACAAAAGGATGCTTCATCGTCGTAGGGGGACATTAGGAATGAAGCACAGTACTGGCACTGGTACATACATATATAGTTTCTCGTTTCTCCTTAGTTGAATTCGAATCCTCCCTTCGGTACATTACACTCAATTACTATCGACTTATCGCCTTTTCGGGGATGAATCATTCGGTATTCGATTTCATTTGCCGTCTATTTATCTCACATCATTACTTTAAAAAGGATTCTAATCGCAACGCTAAATGCACGTGAATAGATTTGAATTATTAAAAGTACAATACTCTTGGAGATCCTTTGTGGATATGATGAACTATGGAACTCGCATGTAAGTACATATCTTGTAGGAAACCGACAAACGAACGTGCGTGGCATGTCGTGTGCCTTATTTCGGGGTTGCACGTGAGCATAGCTTTATCTATTTTTAATGTCAAGATAGTCCTTAAGTTGCTTAGAAAACTAGGTCAATTGCTAGAGTTTGGGCTAAAATCAAAAACTGCTACATAAGATTGCTCATTCGTAACAGACCGGCATAGGATTGTCTCAGCCATTGGTAAAGGGGCTGTGTAATTTCTGTGTTCTATTACCCTGGGGAGCTTTTCCTTCAGTATTGTCAGCCCAATTCACTGAAGAATGTATTCTGGAATAGCCATTCACATGTCCATTAAGAATGAGATATATGTACATATGTATGCTCTCTGACAGATACAGAATGAAGAAGTGCGAAAAAAGAAAGAATAATTGTATAAACCACCTTTAGGGTAGAAGATTCTGGCAGACTCAGAATGAGTTCGTTTGTCACATAGACTATATCTGCTTGTAGAGAGCAGTATCCCGGTTGCTTCGACTATTCACATCAAAAGTAAGAGAAGAACGATGTAGGATTCAAAAGTTATGAATTTTCATCGGATGATGGAAAGCCTTTTATATTGGATCCTTTTTCAATGTATCTATTCAGAATAGGCTTTATTTGTAACGATCAATAAAAGTACTAGCCTTTATGTTAGGCAATCCAGCAAGGACATCCGATTTCTGTAGGTTTATTTGTTTCCTGCACAACATAGTGCCAGTCATTAGGTTTATCCTTTCTGCTTCATAAAACACGTCAATTATACTTGTCGTCTCGTCATTAACTGCACACTTAACAATCTTCTATTGGACAGAAAGACAATCGTAATCGACAGAGGCTGCAGGATTTTCCAATTAAAGATGGAACTGTAGTAGTTGTTGTTTAGTTGAATTGCTTCAGTTTCCCCCGAAGGACTCTACTTTCGTACATACATACAGCTGTTCATACGTATATATGTGTCCATTCATACATAAAACTTCACAAGGAATAAGACGAAGTAAATTGATTTTGGTTCGTTATCCATTTTTTCTTTCATTTTGTTATTTCATGATACTATTTTCTAATAAAACATTTAACTTTCATGACTTGAAAAACTGCAGATACACTTAGCAGTATAATGGTGTCATCCATAACCGATGGTTCATTATTGTCATTCGAAGCCAGCCCTATGTTGTATTTCTCGAAGAGCTGTAGATACTAATAAACTTTAATAATGACTGAGACCGAGACAAAGGCCTCGTAGGAGTAGCATCTAATCTACGACGGGTCGGAAACTTCAGGCGAGGCAACAACAAGCCTTACAGAACGAATGATCCGGCCTACCGTCGCAAATATTGGGTGGGCTGCGTGTGCTGCAGGGCAACCTGCACCATGCCAAAGGTGCCTCGGACACCTTTAGCCTGCGACTGTACCGCGACAGGATCAGCATTGGGCTAATCCAAGAACCATGGGTCCATAAAGGTAAGATTATGGGCCTGCAAAACAGGTCGCGTAAGTTAATTTACGCCACAGGAGATTTTCCTCCTAGGGCCGCATGTGTGATCGGCACTAACCTAAATTTTCTCCCCATTCCAGAATCCACCACAAGGGACCTGGCAGCGGTCATTGTGGAAGTCCCCCCCAAGGGGGAGTAAGGGAGGTTGCATGCGCCTCCGCTTACTTTTCTGGAGACGGTCAACGAATCCCTCCCACAGAAATCCAGGATCTGGTTAGGTATTGCAACCAGAAGAAACACCACCTGGTAATTGGATGCGACGCCAACGCGCACCATATGGAATGGGGCAGCAGCAATACCAACAAACGAGGTGAGTCACTTTTTGAATTTTTAATAAGTAATAACCTCACCGTTGCCAATAGAGGCAACAAACCCACATTTATAAACGCGGTTAGAGAAGAGGTGCTTGACCTCACTATCTCTAGCCAGTTTTTCTCAAATGTGATTGGGGACTGGCATGTCTCCAATGAAGCCTCACTATCTGATCATTAGTACATCAGATTCAACATCTCTAGTGAGGTTAATGAGGTTAAGCCCGGATATCAGCCCAAACGAACAAATTGGGCTCGGTTCCAAGCTCAACTCGCCGCTAAAGAGGACATGCTCCCTAAGTCGATTAAATCGACAGACGATATCGACGAAGCGGCCTACCAGCTCAATACAGCACTCATCTCATCCTTTAGAGATGTGTGCCCTGGTGGAATATTCAGCTTGAGTTCCTAAGGAAGCAGGTTAGATCGCTGTTTAATAGAGCAAAACGGTACAATAGTTGGACTGATTATAGATCTGCTCTAACTAAATACAACCTCGAATTGAGGAAATCCAAGAACGTCTTGGAGGAAACATTGCGAGAACATAGACTCGCTTCCAACTGCAGCCCGACTCCAAATAAAAACCCTCTCTCGAGAGCACACAAATGGGCTCGGGCTGCTTCGCAAATCAGGCGGCACCTTTACCGTCGACCGCAGGGAAACCCTGGAGACCTTGCTCGAGGTGCACTTCCCTGGTTCTACTCCCTACTCGATGTCCTCTGACGATCAGATTAACGTCACAGAAAACATCGACAGTAGAACAAATAGCCTCTCTGGAAGACTATTCAGCCCTGACAGGGTTAAATGGGCAATTAGCTCACTCAAACCCTACAAGGCTCCAGGCAAAAACGATGTCGTTCCTGCGATCTTACAGAAAGGCTTGAATACAATCCTACCATCACTGATAGTTCTTTTTAGGTTGAAGCAACCTGGGATACATACCCCGGACTTGGAGATAAGTCAATCTTGTCTTCATCCCCAAGATTGGGAAACCAAGCGAGCAACCTAAATCCTATCGCCCTATCAGTTTGACTTCGTTCTTTCTAAAAACAATGGAGAAACTGATAGAGCTCCACATTAGAGGTATCCTGGAAAATCAGACACCTCTGCATACCAACCAGTATGCATATCGCAAAATGCACTACACCACTTGGTGACGTGCGTTGAAAATAGTTTCACACAAAAGGAGGAGGAGGAGGGAGCCTTTGATAATACTGGCTATGATTCGATCACCACTGCACTATCCTGCAGGGGTGTGGACCATCCCACTAATCAGTGGATTAGGGCGATGCTAAATAGCCCCATCCACAAAAAAGGCGATCCTACCTCTTGTAAGAACTATAGAGGTATATCCCTGCTCAATGTCGCATACAAGATCCTGTCCAGCGTATTGTGTGAACGTCTAAAACCATTTTGCACCGCACTAATCGGCAGCTACCAGTGCGGCTTCCGGCCCGGCAAATCAACTATAGACCAAATTTTCACACTTCGACAAATCCTGGAAAAGACCAACGAGTTTCGAATCGATACACACCATCTTTTCATCGATTTCAAAGCCGCATACGACAGCATTCATCGTGAAGCACTGTTTGGGGCAATGGCCGAATTTGGGATCCCGGTAAAACTGATCCAGTTGTGTCGCTCCACGCTAAAAAACACGCGATGCACCGTGCAACTCGGTTCTAGGACCTCGGAACCATTCGAAACATGCACCGGATTTCGGCAAGGAGATGCGCTGTCATGTGACTTCTTCAACCTGGTGCTGGAGCAGATAGTGCGACGGGCAGGCGTCAACAGGGAAGGCACTATCTTTTACAAGTCCATCCAGCTGCTAGGATACGCGGATGATATCGACATCATCGCGTGTTCTCGCCGTGGTATTGAGGAAGCATTCACGGCGATTGAAGAGCAGGCGAAACGAATTGGCCTTAAGATCAATGAGGACAAAACGAAATACATGTTGTCAATCAAAAACCAATCCGTCGCTCACCACCTGGGACAAAACATAACAATTGACAGCTACAATTTTGAGATAGTTAAGGAGTTTGTCTACCTCGGGGCAAACGTAAATTCCACAAATGACAGCACAGTGGAGATCCGGCGTAGAATCGCCCTTGGCAACCGCTGCTACTTCGGCTTGTCCAAACAACTGGGGTCAAAACTCCTCACTCGAAAGACCAAAGTCATGCTTTACAAAACGCTCATTCTGCCAGTCTTGCTGTACGGAGCCGAAAGCTGGACGATAAGCAGGACAGCGGAGCTGATTTTGGGTTCTTTCGAAAGAAAAATTCTGCGCCGGATATTTGGTCCTGTCTGTGAGGAAGGTGAATGGAGAAGAAGACACAACCGCGAACTCTACGAGCTGTACCAAGATGTGGATGTAGTCCGGAAAGCAAGGACCCGTCGACTACACTGGCTCGGCCACATCGAGCGCATGGACATCAACGCTCCAGCTAAGAGGGTCTTCGACTCCGAGCCTCCTGGTTCGAGAAGAAGAGGAAGACCGAACCTCCTGTATAAAGACCAAGTAATCGCGGATGTAAGACAACTTGGTCTTGACAACTGGAAGCAGCGTGCCCGGGACCGTCAAGGATGGAAGGCAACTATAGCTCAGGCTCAGATCCTCCATGGATCGCAGGCCTGATAAGTAAGTAAGTAAGTAAGTAAATAGCCGTATCATATCAGCCAGATGCGGAGAGGTCTCAGTGACAGTATCGGCGGTTAGAGGATGCCCGCAAGGGCAGGTGAGTCTAGGTGAGCCTTGACTTCTCGTCAGTAGGGCACCCACTTACCTAACCTAACTGAAGTGTTAATTCTTTTATTGTCTGATAAATGAGATATGAAATACCTAAATCTGGTGGGAAGCAAGGTATCTGGGAATCCCCTGGTCGATCTACCATCAATCAGAATGATAACATCATTTAAGATCTTAAACTTTTTTTAAGTTTATGTTCAGCTTAAAAGCATGGACTTGCCGCAAGGGAAAGCCTGTAGAGCTCTAGCTTTTTCTTCATATGTACATATGTAGTTCGAAAAGTTTAAATCAATTTTGAGCCTCCCCGGGCTTTTTTCTTATGTGTGTACACTCCACTTACCGATTGTTTGTAAACAAAAAGGAAAAAAGGAAAAATATCCATTTTACCCGGTTGTATCCTGACACGAATATCGACGGATATTGTGTCGTGTATGGATGTAGATACTTAATTGGCTTTCTTCACAACTCCGCTGTGCAAATATTTCCCTTTCACATACCGAGTGATTGGTGCTTGTTGTTTACATACATCCATATGTACATGTACGTATGTATTCATTTTATTTCAATAACCCTTTTAAGGTCATCTGTTTCATAAAGACTTCAAGCGAGACCAATTAAAACTAGAACGGTCTATGATTTCCTTCTTATTCGATTTGTTTGAAATCAAATCTAAACTGTCAAGGTACCTACGTACGTACATATATTACTCTAGCGCTCCTGTTGAGGTGAAAGCAATAAGTTACCGAACGACACTATAGAAGATACCATGACTTAGATACGTGTTTAACATGTCAGAGTACTCGACATGGGAGCAAGTCCTACCGCAGCCAGTGGACACACACGTCATAATTTTTCCTCACCTTGTCATCCTTTGAACAATAACAAATCATTTGAAAGGACTGAAAAGGACTCTAGAAAAGTTATGTATGTATGTACACACATAGGTGTGTACTATGTGTGCTAAATGAAGTTCAGTCGATTAACCAGCTATGTGTATGCGGTATGTCTAATGGATGAAGAAAATGTGACACAGGACGAGCTGCCTTAGAATAGACTTCTATTCTTGTTTCGATTATCCTAAATGTCACAACGAATAGACGTAGACTTTTGGCTTTCCCGTTTCACTAATCGTCGGTTGATCAAAATGTAACTTTCTTTTACTCAAAACGACATATGACGTATAGATGTAGACAGGCAGACATGTAGGTCCATACTTATGTCCAGAGTCTTTTATTAACTGTTTGTATGTATGTATGTTGGCGTTACAGTCCATGAAGAACCTGAACCGAGCTACTCTCAATCACCCATGTTGTGTGTGATTTCATTTTCCCATAGGTGAAAGGGGACCTTTCGGCGTCAGAGGCCAACACACTACCCACTGCGCCACGGTGCTCTCTTATTAAGTGTTTCCTATCTGTAAATTTACATAAAACAAAGTGTGCGTGCGATAGCTAAGCATCGATGCCTATAGATGCCATTATTCTTTCATTCATTCATTTTATTCGTATTCTCGACAAGAAATATTTACAAGGTGTATGATCAACAATATTGTAGATAGTAATTACAAGAGAATAGTAGTGGCATTTTGTAATTTGTAAGACAAAATAGTGATAAATGCCACGTCAACAATTGGAAAATAACATAATTTGGGGTGATTGAAAATATTAACATGAATTTAGGCAAAGAAAACAAAGTAGAGATTACATAAGCAATAATAAGACAGTCAAGTAGTCGTGCATCAAAAAACAGAAACGGGGAAATTAGATTAAATAATGGGATCCAGAAGATGTTCGATCTGGTTATGGTCGAACATGAAAAGCCATGACTTTAGTTTATTAATGAGGATTTTCATCGATCTTGTAGACTTTATTGATCCTGGAAGTTTATTGAATAATCTGTATGCAACAATAAAACAAGAGTTTCTGTAAGTTGTAGTGCGAAATGATGGTATGTTGACATTTAAACTTTGGTTAATTCGGAGATTATAGCGAACAGATTGTCTACTATTGAGGTAACCACATCTTAAGAAAAAAACTTTTAAAACTTTGTAGTAGTACAAATGCTTTAGAGGAAGGATTTTCAAGCTGATAAACAATGGCATTGAGCGATCGAAGCGGGTTTTCTTGCAAATTTTTCTTACAATGCATTTTCGGAGAGTCAGTAATCTTGAAATTTTATTACGGGAAGCACTGCCCCAGGAACAGATTCCATATTGTAATTTGGAATGGAAAATGCCATAATAAATCATTTTTAGAACTTCCTTCGAACAAGTATTCTTTAAATAATAAAAAATGCGCAGCGTAGAGTTAAGATACTGCTTTAAAGATAAAATGTGGTCGGACCAACTCAATCTATTATCCACAACAACGCCCAAGTATTTAAAATGGTTTACAACTTCTATTTTAAAACAATCACTGTCACAAGGCAAATGGGTAAGAAATAGTTTACTGTCTGTATTACGGCAGGTACTACCGATTGATTGCATTTTTCTACATTTAGACGAATGAAAGAGAATATCAACATCCGGTGGAAAATTGTAGCGAAGGCTAGGGAACATTAATTTTGTTTTGCTGCTAACAAGCATTCTGTGTTCAGAGAACCAGTTGCGTAACAAATCTACATCATAATTGATATCAGCGATAAGGTCACATGGACTATCTGAGGTGTAGGTGATGCCCAGATCATCAGCAAAAGCAGTAATGTAACCTTTCATGTTTTGGTTGAAAATCGAGTTAATATAAATGAGAAATAGGATAGGCCCGAGGACTGATCCTTGGGGTACACCTATATTTATATTAATTGAGGTACTGAAAGTCTCGGATACTTTTACTGTTTGGGATCTTCCACTTAAGTAAGACTCAAACCAATTATACATGAAACTCCTAAAGCCAATTTTAGATAATTTATCCAAAAGAATGGAATGATCAACCATATCAAATGCCTTTGAAATATCAACGAAGAAGTTTGCACAGTGTTTATTATCATCTAGCCCTTTCAAAATTGACGAACAGAAAGCGTTCAGAGCATCTTCAGTAGAGTAACCACTTCTGAATCCAAACTGTTTTGAGCTGAAGAAATTGTTTTTGTCTAAAAAATCAAGTATCCGCCTTTTCATTGCTTTCTCAAACACTTTGGAAATAGTCGGTAAAAGAGAGATTGGTCTGTAGTTACTCCGATCATTTGGATTACCCTTCTTATAAAGTGGTATTACAATAGCACATTTTAATTTTATAGGAAAGATTCCTGATAGTACACTACAATTAAATATATGCGCTAATACCTCAACAATATATAAAGCAATTTTTTTTAGTAAATGGTTTGATAGACCGTCTACACCCCGAGAATGTGAATCACTCAGGGAATTTATAATTTTCAAAATCTCAAAGGGAGATAACTGATCAAAAAAGAAACTATTGTTGCAAGCAATGACGTCCTTAAACCCTTTAGAGCTGATGCAACATTGACAACTGTTATTGACATTCATTGGAACGGATATTAAGGCGATGGAAGCAAAGTAATTGTTGAATTCATTTGCAACGATGTAAGGATCAGAAGTTTCAGAGGCACCAGTTTTGAGCGTAATACATTTCATCTTTTTTGCACGTCTGTTAAACATGTTATTAACCAAGCCCCATTCCTTTCTCAAATTCCCCCTACATTTGTTAAATTCGCAGCGATAGAATTGATCGCGACAATCTTTTATGTCTTTACTTAGTTTTTTACAAATGGACTTGTACCGATTCCTTAACGAAGTATTCAGTGGGTGTTTAGAACATTTTCTTCCGAGTTTATTCTTAAGCTTAGTCTTTTTTAGAATATAAGGATTCAACCAAGGCTTGAGTCTAATGTGAGATTTTTTCATTATAAGAGTTTTACTTGAGCCGTTGATATGGAAATTCACAATATTTAAAAAGTTTTCATATGCTACGTTAACATTAGTTTCGTTATAAACTTCCTCCCAACTTTCATAAAAAAGTCTCTGGTTGAGTATATTATAATTAATTATTGATTTAGACGGAAAGAAACTATAATTATCTTTATAGCGTAATCCACTAGTGAGATTATTAATTAGAATACCCGTCATACAATGATCTGTGATCTGAAGATCGAGATTTATACCAAGACAGGCCTTGAGTAAGGTATTAGACAGACGGACAAGAATATGGTCTAAACATGAGCCAGAACAAGGCCGTGTGATACCATTTATAAGAGAATGTAGACCATGCTCAGCTAAAACTGTGGTGTAGGAATCGGTAATATCATTTTGGGTTAACATATCAAGATTAAAATCTCCCAGAAATACAAGGTTAGCCACTTTTTCACTGGATAAGAATCTTGAAAATTCCTCAATAAAAGAACCTAGAGCATATGAGTGTAGTTTGTATAAACATACGAATGAAAAAGCTACGTTGCCTATATTACAACATATCTTCAAAACATCTGCACTTAGGAAGTTACATTTAATAAATTTGAAGTTAAGTTCATCTCTAACAAATACTCCAACGCCACCAGCAGCATAAGAGTCATTAGAGTTTGCAATAAAAGTATAACCAGGAATAATAAAGTCATCGATTTCAGATTCAAAAATCCAAATTTCAGAGACAAAAATAAATTCAGGCTTTCTGTCAAAAGTCTCAATATGAACGACCAGAGAATCGAAATTTTTGCGAAGGCTCCTGATATTTTGATGCACAACCAATAGTGAGTTAGGACCAAAATTGTAATCAAGAAAGTTACTATTACTAATTGTTTCAAAGACAGGATTAATGTAATCTTGATCTACATATGAAATAAAATCCATTTAATATAATTAATTAGTATGATCTTTAGAAAAATGATTAAGATCATCAAACGATCTTAAAACAGTAATCCTGCCCTTGTCAACTTTCCTTAACATGATACGGCCATTTCTAATCCAAAGATACTTAATATTTTGATCCACTTTTAACTTTTTTGCTGCAATAAATAGTGACCTGTTGTATTTAGTGAGACTGTCATTAATATATATATTACTTATGTTTTGGTCATTAAAGAGGGTATTTTTTAATTTGTTTCTCTTTGTTTTCTTACTTCTCATAAGTTTCTCTTTTAAAAGATTTGAGGAGAGATGGACACAGATTATGCTCTTTTGACTAGTACTGCTGCCACCAACTATATCAGCCGTTCTTCGTTGTTTCTTGACGTAGCATTTCACCACATCAACATCGGGAATTGTAACACCAAGGCCATTTGCAAAAACTGTATGAGCGATCTCGCGTGCATTGTTCTCATTTGCATGAGAGACTCCTACAATCTCTATAGCGTTTTGCAGTTCACGTTGCTCGTACATATTTAGCCTACTCTCAAGATTACTCACTTTTTGTCTTAGAGAGTCGTTTTCCGATTGGAGATGTTGGATCGATGAGAGAAAATCCGCATTGATTTTCTTCAAGTTGGAAATCTCGTCTGACAGTTGTTTCTTTGAGTTAACAATCTCATCAAACAAGTGCTGAAGAGATAACGAACTACGTGCAGACTCAGCATTCTCGCTCGGTGGTAGGACAGCCAGTTGTTGCGGATTATACATAACATCGTCCGCCGCAGGTTCTCGGCGCGCATCCGAAATGTCCAATTTTATATGACTCTGGCGTACAAATCAAGTTGAATTTGACTGATTGCATAGGTTTCGTTGGATTTTTAACTTCCCAGTGGACGTATGTCCCAATTTGGACATATCTCCACGTTTCAAGCTCACCAGAATTCAAATCCAAGGTTTTTATAGAGATGTATGCATGTGTGATGATTTTGCCGAAAACTTACTCACTTCTAAGTTGCGCTATTACGCGTGGAATGAACCCAATCTTACGTCAATATCATCTTTGGCTCTCGAGATAATCAAGACGAAATTTCCGATACGCACATGCGCACATACGCACACACATCTATCTCTATAAAAACCTTGGATTTGGATTCCTTTGAACGTGGAGATATGTCAAAATTTGGAATTCGCCAAATCGGTCCCATTACAATAACTTCCCACTGGGAAGTTAAAAAATAGGCAAAAAAAATTAACAACACGCAGTGTTCCCAAGCGGTCCCCCATCTAAGTACTAACCGTACCCGACGCTGGTTGATTGCGGTGATCGGACGACAACCGATATATGTATATGAGAGTGTTCGGACACTGTTGTGATTGGGTAAGCAAACGCATTAAGCGGCCCACAGACACGCTACGGAATGAATAGATCTGGTTGAAGTCATTTCGCCACACATTTCACTTGTGGATCGGTATACGTTCTTCATTTCACGCTGTTCGCCGTCGAGTAAAGCGGGACACAGAACAACATCGTCAACCGCGATGCATTAATTCCTTTTCAATTCGTAGCGTGTCTGTGGGCCGCTTTAGAATAACATCGTCATCCGCGCCACGGGATGGCCGTGGTGCAATGGTTAACATCATCGACCGCCGAGCGAAAGGTCTATTGTTCAAATTCGCTTTATAGCCAAGAAAAAGTAGTTCCTAAAGTATGCAACGCAGTTGTGAATGGAAAGTGTGAGCATAACACTCACAGTATATGGTCAACTGAAATTCATCCTCTGCGTATGCAATACTAAAAAGTGCTCGAACGAATAATTACGGACTATAACCAACGCGGAATTTGGTCGGCCCTCGTCCTATCTAGGACAGCCACCCCTGAGAGTAGTGACCGAACATCAACGACCCAAAACCACTGCACTCCGTTCAGGTTGTGTGTGTAACACATCACACACGCTACCGATTGCAAGAATATCAAACATATTTGATAACTTGCAATCTGTAGCAAACTGCCCCACACACGACGGCGGCGGCTGTGGACCGCTTTACCCAACGAGGGCTTTACTCATGCGCTCATAAGTAATTGCAATTTTATTTTCGCTTACGAACACGAGTTTGTGTGCATTTATGGAAACTCACCGCTGTGCGCACTTCATATGTTTGTTAAAAAGAACGCCTACTTATGTGCACTCCGCAGGGTGGGTTCTGTTTAACGTACATGTGGAGAGCGCACATGGGCGAGTTTCCATACATTCTGACACTCGCGTCTGGAGCTAAAATGAGTTGATTTACTGCTCGGGAGTTGTTTGCAGAATGATAAAATATGGAAACATTTCACTTGAAAATTTTTCTATTTTCCATTTTTAAAATATTTTTGTCTAAGAGGACTTCACTTCCTATAAAGTCTAAATTGGAAACTTTCCGCAATCCAAATTGCGCACGCACTTGAGAAGCTTATAAGCAATAGATTGTTTAATGTGCGCACATGAGTGTGCGTTTCCTTACCCTGCGTTGCACGTTGCGACAGCAAATAGGAGGCTTGATGCCAACAACACGCGGTGTTTCCAAGCGCTCCCCCATCTAAGTACCGACCGCACCGATGCTGGTTGATTGCGGGGATCGGACGAGAACCGATACATTACCCATTATTCGTCTAAGAATCCTACCGCAGCTAACAAAAAGAGATAATGACCTTGAAACACCTGAACAGATCTTCACAAATTGTAGCTAAGAACCATTTCCATCCCATTAGCTTTCAAAAAAAAAGCAAGAAGGCATCATAATCGGGCCATTTGTTCAGGAGTTACGATGCCACAGACAGACACACAGACACCTCAAACTTATATG
The DNA here is from genome assembly GCA_951905685.1 of Eumerus sabulonum. Lineage (NCBI taxonomy): Eukaryota > Metazoa > Arthropoda > Insecta > Diptera > Syrphidae > Eumerus > Eumerus sabulonum. The sequence continues at coordinate 20,651,759 of OX645062.1, read as the reverse complement.
AAATTAAATGGGTGTTTTCAGTTTCACCACAGGGAAGCTAATCATGTGGGCCGCACCTAGACCACTTTTTTTATAATTCGCACAGGTTCAGGAGTTTTTTTTTTTTTTGCGTCAGGCTTCTGCTATCTGTTGGAGCACCCAGACTCAAATACTGGTCTATTGTACTCCAGACAGACTTCTTCTACTTCTTTGGTGGCGTTACAGCCCATGAGGGGCCAGAGCCAAGCGTCTCTCTATCACCCATGTTGTGTGTAATTTATTTTTCACACAGGAGAAAGGGACCTACAGTTTAATGCCGATTCCGAACGGCGTGAGTCGAGAAGCTCTTTCATGGCAAGTATACTACGGGGGGTTTTGCCAGTACCCCGCCGAGGAGGGACGCCGCGAAATAAACATTCGATGGCGTTAGTGTTATCGGGATCCGAACTCCAGACAGACACCTTACATTAATCTGTTTTCCCCGTTTTCCGGAGAGAAATGCGAAGGAGCTTCAGTGATGTAGAGCTAAGACATTCGGTACACACCACGTTGGCCCCAAGGGTGAGCCACTGTGCGGGAGCAAAGGCGGCAAGTCACAGAGAAAATGCTCTGTAGTCTCATCCTCCTCCCAACATGCAGCACAGGTAGGCCTCTCACTGATGCCAAAAGTGTAATGGGCCGTAATGACTCCCACATGTCTTCTGCAGTCGATTCTCCTTAAAGACAGGAGGAATGCTGCGGATTTCTAGCAGGCATCAGGGCATACGCGCATAGCCATCCTGCAACCTGGACAATCCCTCCATCTACGATTGTGTGTATTAAACACCCAATCGTTAACGTAGGAATTTACCGTGGACGAAGGTAGATCTAGGGCGGGTTCGGATCCTGAGAAGCCCACCTCTGAACCCATTCTGGCGAGTTCATCAGATATCTCACTTACTGGGATCCCAGAGTGACCTGGGACACATACAAGCCTCAGTGAATTTAATCTACCGACTCTGTTCAAGAAGGACTTGAGTTCAGCACTCCACCTGTGCTTCACAACATAGTGCATGGCCATTAGGATTGTGTATATCTCTGATTGGACGACGGATGCATATTTTCCTAACGAGAAGTGCAGTCGGATGTTTTCGCGCTCAAAGAAGACCACAGCAACGGACTCCCGCCCAGACCTGAAGCCATCCGTAAAAATGCGAAGACTATCCTTTCCAGCTTCAGCATTCAGCCAGACCCAATCCTGGAACCACTACAGCGCAGATAACGGGCGCCAATGCATCAGAAGGCATGCCCATTAGACAGTGGTCGCAGGACCATTCTTGCGTAAGCACATTGTTATTCCTATGCGAGTTATGCCAAAAGCCGAGACATCGCTTTCAGAGCACACCCTCTGATAAATATATCAAGAGGTGTAGGGTTCATCATAGCATCTAGAGCAGCGCCCGGCGTGCTAGGGAAAGCTCCCGTACAGCTGAGACATACCGTTCTTTGGAGTTTAGTGAAAAAGGCTACGACGGGTTTGAGTGTTAGTCTGTTCCATCAGACAACTGATGCATATGAGATTATAGGTCTTATCAGTGCCATGTAAATCCAGAGGACTTTTGCCGGCGATAAACCCCATGTGTTTGCCAAAAACTAATTTGCTGAGTCATGTCAGTATTTTTCCTCCTTCTCGTGAAGAGATCGACATCGGTCTTAAGTGGATTAACCGACAGCCCATTTCTTGTAGACCAATCATCGATCCCATTTAGCGTCGCCTGTGCTTTGAGACAGTCGCTAAGCATGAGTCCTTATAGGCCTGGGCATAGATTCCAGGGGCATTGAGAGCATCAATCACCGAGTCGACCGCCATGTATCATAACAGCGGAGAGATGACGTCTCCTTGCGGGCGGTCCCTGTTTACGCCGGATTTGACACACTGGTAGAGGCCTGCATCAGAGGTCAATGTCCTGTGCACAAGCATTGTTTTGATCCACGAGACCAGTGCTTCATCTACGCCATGCCATCTGGCAGCGTTGCACATGCTGTCAAAAGTTGCGTTATCCAAAGTTCTCTCTATGTCGATGAAAAGGCCAAGCGTGTACTCTTTCCTTTCGAGTGCGCATTAAGTTCTTCCAAATAGGTTTTGAATAGGATGTTAGACTAATTGGTCTAAAACTGTTGGCAAGCGAGTAGTCCTCTCTTCCCATTTTGGAAATAAATACTACTTTCATCGTGCGCCAAAGACGGGTATGTGGACAAGCGCTAGACTAGTAGCGCAAATTCTTTTCGAAGTAGGAAGCAGCTGCCTTGTTCCTTTTTGCAGCATAACAGGACATATCCCGTCGGTATCCGGCGATTTGAAGTCATCGAAGGATGCCACAGCTAATTCAGTGGCTGCATCGTAACTACGCGCGACGCAATATACCAGCTTCGCCGATTTGTTTTCATCGTTTCAGTTGCAGTTTGAAGACAGCACGCCTAAAGGAAGAGCTGATCAAGCGGTTGCTGAAGTCTACGAGTGCGATTTTCGTAGCACGAGAGCGTGCTAGGACACCGACGGATGACCTGGGCAAGTCAGATCGACGTGGCGAGATGAAGGCCGGATGTAGTAGTGGTGAGCGCAAGTGACATGCAGCGGAAGCTTTTATAGAGCAAGGGAGCATGCAGGTCGGAGCAGAGGTACTGGCACTTCAGGTAGAGCTTTAAAGGCTGCTAGAACAGCTCAGCAACAATATGGGGCAGACGACGTCTGCAGATGCGCAGTCACATAATGTCACCGAACGAGAAAATTGGCGTAGCCGCTATAGTGTGCGTGATGTAGTCGATATGATTCCGGAGTTAAATCCTAAGAATCTCGAAGGGCTGTCATCTAATGCGTGGAAACGAAAAGTAATGGACATCCAACGCATATACAGGTTGAACGATCGTCTAGTGTTGATGGCGGCCATTTCACGATTGACGGGAGCGGCCAAGATGTGGAGTTCTAGCCTGACGTGGGAGTCACTAGATTCATTCTTTGCCGAACTGTGTCGCATATTTCCATTCAGTGACGAAGACGCTGATATTCATGAAGCATTGAGATTGAAGAGGCAGAGGGGAGGTGAGGACATCGACGAATATGTGTTCAGTATGAAGGCTATTACGTCCCGAAAAAATCTCCAGGAATCTTTGCTAATACGGTACATAGTTCAGGGAATGTCAGACGGTCAACTCAAGGAGGCATTCAGGGTCGTAAAAGCAACGTCTATCGGCGATTTATTGGAACGAGCACGTTGGAGTTCGGGGTTGGAAACCAGAGAACGACAGCGAACGAAGAGAGGCAAGGCAGAGTACAGCCGTTTGTTTGTCAGGGTGATCGGGCAAACTGTTTCCGACGCCGTCAACCAGGCCAAATTCAGAGAAACTGCCCACAAGCACGGGGTCGCAGTGAGCAAGCTCCAGTGCTAATACAGGACGAGAAATCGGAGTACCTGAAAGAAGCTGCAATCAACGGAAACCACATAATGGCGTTTCTCGATCTCGGAAGCGATTGCGTCACTCTGAGGAAATCGATTGCTGAAATGTGCGGCTTAAAATATGGTGTTTCTAAAACAGCGCTAAGAGGATTTGGTGGTGGAGGCTGTACGACGGTTGGTTAGTTGTGTGCGGAGGTGTCAGTGGATGGCCTTACTTCGACATGCGACGTTATGGTTGTCACCGACAGTAGTCAGCCATATCCGTTGATCATAGGGCGGACGCTTCTTGACCAACCACAGGTGAAGATCTATAAATCGTATAAAAAGTTGCGAATCGTGGACGACGAGGACGACGAGTGCACGGCCTGGCGACGGGTATCAAGGAGAAGGAGCAGTTAGCTGACGGTACCGGCATCGACATAGACAGGGCTGGCGGCAGTGGTAGCAGCAAGAAAGACAGGCTGATCGTCGAGGAGCTGGACGTTGGCGATATCAGTGAGATGTATAGAAGAAAGCTACAGGCGTTAATTGATGATAACAGGGACTGCTACACCAAGAATCTGGGCGAACTAGGACAATCAACGACAGTGGAGTGCGGCATCGAATTAGTAACAGCAAACACGGTATGCGTACAACCGTATAGGATACCTTTCGCCAAGCGGGCCATCATTAATGAGAAGGTGGGAGAGCTGCTACGACAAGGAGTGGTGCGACCGTCTACATCCGAATTCTGTTCTCCGATCATTCTACTAAGAAGAAGGACGGGACAGATAGGTTCTGCATCGACTTCCGTGCCCTTAACAAAGTCACAGTCAAGCGTGAATTCCCGATGCCGGTGATCGAAGAAGTTTTAACAGCGGTGAGCGGAAATAAGCTTTTCTGCGTGTTGGACCTGCCACCTGGCTGTTATCAGATACCAATGGAGGAAAGCAGAAAGAAGTACACTGCTTTCACCACTGATCTGGGGTCGTTCGAGTTCAACCGAATGCCATTTGGGCTTGTCAATGCCCCAGCGCACTTTCAAGCGTACATGAACGCACTCAAAGCGCAGCTGCAGAAGGGAGATGGACGACATCATCATTACCAGAAGCAGTATCGAAGAAGGCCTTGAGAAACTGGAACGGTTCTTGAAGGCAGTGAAGAGTTTTGGACATACACCGAACGTAGGTAAATGTGTCTTTTTCAAAACTGATATTCTGTTTCTCGGTTATCGAATTGGCGAGACTGGATTGTGGCCAAAGCCAGGGAAGGTTGAAGCAATAGCCCGATTCCCAACACTAAGAAATCCGCACGTGGAACTGAAGAAGAACTATTCGCATATCACCCTACCATTGACGGAGCGGACAAAGACGGGCCAGTCCTTTGTGTGGGGGCCACCCAGGAAGCGGCATTGCAAAAGCTGATTTCTGCTCTCTGCAACCCGCGGGTGTTGACTATCTTCGACCCTTCATGTGAACACGAAGTTCACACGCATCTTCGGTGGGAATAGCTGGAATCTTGTTCCAACGGCAGAAGGAAGAATCAACTCTGCGACCGGTGCTCTTCTTTAGTCGAAAGCTCACGGAGAGTGAGCGGACATATCACTCCTATGAGCTGGAGGTCCTGGCCACCGTCAATAGTCTCGAGCGATTTCGTTTCTACCTTCTGGATAAGCAATTTAAGGTAGTCACGGACTGGGAAGCTATTGTGGCCACCAAAAACAAGCGGAATATGATTGCTCGCATTGGAAGATGGTGGCTCAAACTATAGGAGTTCTCCTTCGAAACTGTTCACCAACTAGGAAGAAACGCGCTGTACGTTGATGCGCTTAGCCGACGACCAGTCGAAGAAGAGGAAGAGATGAAGGAGGCGTCGCTTTTCGGATTAAACACTCACATCGCTGATGAGGACTAGCTGGCTTCAATGCAATGGCAAGACATGAAGTTGCGGGATATCGTGAAAGAACTTCAGTCACCTGTGACAACGAGCTGACGGAAGTTACTCGAAAGAGATTTCAAGCTAAGGGAACTTAAGCTGTTCCGTCTGGTAGATGGCTATGAAAGGTGGGTGGTGCCACATGCAGTACGCTGGCGGATCTTTAAGCTGTGTCATGATGACGTGGGGCACATGGCGGAGTAGAAAACGCTGGTGCGGGTGAGAGAGGCATTCTGATTCCTGAGAATGCGAAATTTTGTTCGTGAGTGCATCAAAGCATGCGTGGACTGTGCATATCCCTAGGCTAAAGGGGGGATGGGAGAAGGAGAGCTGCACAGCACGGACCGTGTACCTTTACCGTTCGACACAATCTATATGGATCACCTCGGACCTTTCTCGCGAGGGAAGGGGGGAACCAGGTATAATCTTGTGCTTATCGATAGTTTTACAAAGTATGCCGTGTTAAGGCCAGTCAAGACAACCAATACGATAGGGATGCTCAGCATGCTTAACGGCGGGGTTCTTCGGCGTACCAAGACGAGTAGTGGCGGATCGGGGTACCACATTTACGGCGAAGGCATTTGAGGAGTATTGCGAGAAGCATGGGATGCAGCATATCAAAACCGCTGTACGCACTCCTCTGGCGAACGAACAAGTGGAGCGCTGCAATCGGACACTCCTGGCGTCTTTGAAATGCGCACACATTAGGCAGAAAGGGACTGGGCTAGCTGGTTACAAACGGTTCAGAACTATTATTCATGTATAATATCTCTAGGGGTATAATCTGGGTAACAAACGGCTTTTAACTTTGGGAAAGGTCGACGCACCGAGTACGGACCAGATGCGGCAGAGGTGAGAAGCTGCGGTGAACCGCATACAACAAGTACAAAGGGATCAAAAGAAGAGATATGATCGACAACATCGCAAGCCGCGTTCGTACGATAAAGAGGATCTTATACTTGTAGAGAATGAAGCTGCGGCAACTGGGAACTCGAGGAAGCTGGAGCCCGTATACCGTGGGCCGTATATGGTCACCCGAGTATTACCGAATGATTGCTACATCATCGCTGTGATAAGTGCAGAAAAGCCGAAACCATGATGGACTAGGTGACTATGAGTACGAGAATGCCAACAGTTCGGAGGACGAGTAGGAGGATTCGGACCGTGAGGGCACGATTAGCGTGCAGGATGGCCGAATTGCGAAAACACGGTTTGCCCAGAGTAAGCTGTCAATGTGAAATGTTTTCTGACGGAACTGAATAAATTGTAAGGACAAGACTGGTTGTATGTTCTTAGGCTCTGGTGGAACATTCTCGTTTGCTCTGATTGGACTTTACATCAAAGTAAAACATCGATGTCCTTGTTTTAAATTAATCCAGCAAAAATCGGCAAATAAATCAATGCTATCAGCACAGTATCTTACACGTTCACTAAACTAAGAAATCTTAAATGAACATGTTCGCCAGATATCGGATCCGATGATTTGATTAGACCTAACACCTCCTCCCTCCACAATGAGCATGCAGATGCGCAGTCATCGATACGGAAGCATTAATCAATCGCACAGCTAGTAGAAGATTCGAAACACTTTATCAATCCACACGTACGGATGTATCGATTTTATATAACCAGGCCAAGAACACAAACCCGTTGACCAGTTATCCATTCTCGTCGTAAGGATGAATTTTGCATCATATTCTGTGGTATTAGATACATTTATACATACGTACGTTCATATACATACAATGTATACAGGTTGTCGCATTCATCGCACACTTGTGAAGGAATGCATTAACAAATCTTTCTAATGGAAAAATCTCGTTTAGAAATACATCTTGCTAAACGTAACTCGTTCTTGACACAGTTTCCAATGGCTCGTAGGGTCGCTTTACAAAAATGTGTAAGACAATGGCAAGGAAGGGAATCCTTCCTATGAATCTGAATCTGTTGAATGAAATGCAATTGTCATAACACTAACAAGTTACAACACATTTCATACATATGTATGAGTAAACACCCACGCATTATGTTAATAAGTAGAACAATAGTCCTCGTACACAGGTGCTATAAGACCTTGTCTAACATATCAGTTTTGAGACTCTTTTATAAAAAAAAACTTTTAACAATGGCTGGAGGATGAAGTATCGTATTATTTCAAAAAATCTTCAGTACAACAGTTTGGTACTCTGTTTTTTTCTTCGGTTCCATGACGGACAAGAGAGCAATACACAATCTTAAACAATTACTAGTGCGCCCAAAATCAAGATACTTACTCACTTATCAGGCCAGCGGTCCATGGAGGATCTGAGCCTGAGCTATAGCTGCCTTCCATCCTTGACGGTCCCGGGCACGCTGCTTCCAGTTGTCAAGACCAAGATATCTTACATCCGCGATTGTATGTATGTATGTATGTTGGCGTTACAGTCCATGAAGAACCTGATCCGAGCTTCTCTCAATCACCCATGTTGTGTGTGATTTCATTTTCACATAGGTGAAAGGGCCTACAGTTTTATTGCCGGTTCCGAACGGCGAATTTCGAGAAGCTTTTCATGACAATTTTACTTCAGGGGGTTTTCTCAGAACCCCGCTGAGGAGAAACACCGGGAAAAACACGTTCGATGACATGGCTGTGTCGGGATTCGATCCCGAGTCATCGGCGTTAGAGGCCAACACACTACCCACTGCGCCACGCCGCGATTACTTGGTCTTTATACCGGAGGTTCGGTCTTCCTCTTCTTCTCGAACCAGGAGGCTCGGAGTCGAAGACCCTCTTAGCTGGAGCGTTGATGTCCATGCGCTCGATGTGGCCGAGCCAGTGTAGTCGACGGATCCTTGCCTTCCGGACTACATCCACATCTTGGTACAGCTCGTAGAGTTCGCGGTTGTGTCTTCTTCTCCATTCACCTTCCTCACAGACAGGACTAAATATCCGGCGCAGAATTTTTCATTCGAAAGAACCCAAAATCAGCTCCGCCGTCCTGCTTATCGTCCAGCTTTCGGCTCCGTACAGCAAGACTGGCAGTATGAGCGTTATGTAAAGCATTACTTTGGTCCTTCGAGTGAGGACTCTTGACCTCAGTTGTTTGGACAAGCCGAAGTAGCAGCGGTTGCCACTGTGGTGTCATTTGTGGAATTTACGTTTGCCCCGAGGTAGACAAACTCCTTAACTACCTCGAAATTGTAGCTGTCAATTGTTATATGTATTTTGTCCCAGGTGGTGAGCGACGGATTGTTTTTTGCTTGACAGCATGTATTTCGTTTTGTCCTCATTGACCTTAAGACCAACTCGTTTCGCCTGTTCTTCAATCGCCGTGAATGCTTTCACAATGCCACGGCGAGAACACGCGATGATGTCAATATCATCCGCGTATCCCAGCAGCTGGACGGACTTGTAGAAGATAGTGCCTTCCCTGTTGACGTCTGCCCGTCGCACTATCTGCTCCAGCACCAGGTTGAAAAAGTCACATAACATGACAGTGCATCTCCTTGCCGAAATCCGGTGCATGTTTCAAACGGTTCCGAAGTCCTAGAACCGAGAGCGGTAATGCAGCCACATATTATTGGCATTTATGTTCGCCGTAGGCATGCTCCCTGTAGACTCTGGTAACCTCCGGTCTGCTCAGGCGTCCGATGTCGAACCTCCTCATGGTGGCCTGGTGCAGCTTTATGACATTGAACAGTCGAGCTCTGAGTCTTGCTGCTACGAGGAAGTGGTCAGAGTCGACATTTGCCCCTCTGAATGTTCGCACATCCAGGATGTTTGACGAGTGCCTTGCGTCAATGAGCACATGGTCGATTTGGTTGGCGGTTCGACCGTCCGGAGATCGACAGGTTGCTGTGTGGATTCGCTTACGAGGGAATCTTGTGCTACTTGTCACCGCATTACGAGAATGGCCTTATGAAGTTGGCAATAAGTTTTTGGTTTTTTTTTTTTTTTTTTTTTTTTGTTGCGCCAAAGGATGTGTATTCTTCAATAGATGCCTATAGCCCGGGCTTCTGACATATACGATTCGCAAGCCCGAATACTCGGTGTGCGCCTACGTACACCCTGCACTCATCAACCACTCTCCCCGCGGGACTGCCGTTGGGTATTACATCGCGGGGCGGGTTTGCAACTTATGCTAAGTGCTCTGAGTCAACCGTTTCAGCTCCTATACCATACTGATAATTTTACTGAATCCTTTTACTATTACCTTACCTTACATTCTTCTTCTTTTTCTCCTTCTTAACGGGCGGTACAGTTCAGAGTGAACCTGGGGCTCAACCAACATGCCCCTCCAACTAGCACGACTCTCCGGGCTGGAGCTGTGGTGCCCATTCGCTCTACAAGGCCCAGCCATCTTAGGCCTTGAATCCGTATACGCCTGACTAGACTCATGTCGCTGCACAGCCCGTAAAGTTCGTGGTTAGGTCTTTTCCTCCATCCTCCGTCTGCGTTTATGTGCCAAAAATTACGCGCAAAATCTTTCTCTCGAACCGACCGAGGGCCTCCTCATCCGTTTTTTGGTAGAGTCCATGCTTCTGCGACGTATAATAGGACCGGGATGATAAGGGTCTTATATAGAGTCAACTTTGTCGTTCGGGAGAGGGCTCCATTACTCATATGCCTCCTGAGCCCAAAGAAACAGCGATTGGCAAGAGTAATTTTGCGTTTGATTTCGGAACTGATGTCGTTGTTCCAGGTCACTGCGGAGCCAAGGTAGACGAAGTCCTTAACCACCTCGAACTGATTACTGCCAATACGAACGTTCTGGCCAGCATATATTTAGTTTTGCCCTCGTTTACCGCCAGACCAATTTTCGCCGCCTCCATCTCAATACTCGCAAACGCCTCATTGTCATCCCGCTGTGATCTACCTATTATGTCAATATCGTCGGCGTATGCAAGGAGTTGTGAGGATTTGAAATAGTTAGTGCCTCTTGTATTGGCCAGTAATTTTTGCACAATCATTTCCAATATGCTGTTGAAGAAATCACACGACAGCGCATCGCCTTGACTAAATCCTTTTTTGACAACAAAACTATAGGTAAGGTGTTCAACGATTCGGATGGAGCAGCGAGCATTCTCCACAGTCATCCTGCATAGTCTGACGAGTTTAGCAGGTATGTCAAAAGTTGACATAGCGTTGTATAGCTCGTCTCTAATTACGCTGTCGTATGCGGCTTTGAAGTCGACAAATAGGTGGTGAGTGTCGACTTGGAATTCATTGTTTTTTTCCTGGATCTGCCGTAGTGTGAAGATTTAGTCGATGGTGGACTTCCCCGGCCTGAATCCGGACTGATAAGTATCTATCAGCTTATTTACAAAAGGCTTCAGGCGTTCACGCAAAACGGCAGAGAAGATTTTGTAGGCGATGTTAAGGAGACTTATTCCTCTATAGTTGGCGCAATCAGAGGGGTCTCCTTTCTTGTGGATCGGACATACGATGCTGAGACTCCATTCCTCGGGCATGCTTTCCTCTGACCATATCTTACAGATGAGCTGGTGCATGCTCCTAACCAGGTCATCCCCAGCTGCCTTGAAGAGCTCAGCATTACATTACATTAATTAAGCTAGTAACTTTAAAGTTCAAGAATAATAAAGTCGCGGGCGCAGGCGGGCTGCCTGTCGAGCTATTTAAAGCGGCAACCGACAACTAGAAACTCCTGGTTCGATGAGCTATTGCTCAGGAAAGCCCATGTAGCAAAGCAAAATGCCTACAAAGCCATGCTACATGAACATTACGAGCAGAAACGGAGAGAGGAGCACATGTTTTTAAGGAAGAAAAATAGACAGCATGAAAAGCCTAGGATCGAGGAGATGGCCGGCCGACTACGACAGTGACCATTACGGACTTGGTGCCGTAATCCAAATACCGGACGAGTTTGCAGAAATGGCACAGTATGTCCAAACGCATCCCTACGATTATAGTAGGGCACGTTGGCCACGCTTTGCCAACTGCCTGACGAGAGCACTCACTTCTAGCGCCTCCTCCCCACCGACCAACAGGAACCTGTCAAACGAGATTGGCAGGAACCTTATACAAATGGACGAAATAATTAAACAGACGATGGATAGAGCGATACCACGCCAACGGCATCACAATACCACTGACGTATACCGAAACGCGACCATAGACGCACTTCATAGACAGAAAAGTAGACTCCTGTCAAGACTCAAACTCTTGAGTTAATGCTCTCAGCATTGATGCAGAGAGCGCTGTTCTGGACGACGATTTCTTTGTGATCGAGGATTCTCAGGAGAAAGTGGCAACCGTGTGAGCTGTTTTCCAGAAAGTGTACAAGGTGAATGAAAGCATTCGCCCGAACCACGACTTGGAGACCAGAGCCCTATTAAACCACGCCTTCCTACGAAACGATATCGAACATTGGCGATCCGAGAACCTCGGTTTTACCAGGTTCAGTGACGATTTCACGGCAAACAATGTCGTTACCAATGAAGGAGCCAACCAACTATTCGTTTCGACGGAGGATCGCCGGTTGATCTTTATGTCGCTCAAAAAGAAAAAGTCTGCGAGTATTGATGGTGTACCCATGTTGCGCTCAGGCACCTCCCACCAGTGGCTATAGAGAGGTACACCATCCTGTTTGACAATGCACTGAATAATGCATATTATCCGGTGCTTTGGAAAACGACAGTGGTCCAACCAATACCTAAGAGGGGCAAAGACTCCTCTATCCCGGCCATTCTCCGGTCGATAAGTTTTCTTTCGAGCATCAGCAAGGTATTTGGGGGTTGAGGACAAGGACGTCATTCCGGATAACCAATTCGGTTTCAAGGCGGGGCATGGAACTATTCATGCTGCGTCGAAACTTGTGTCGGATATCCAAAGGAACCGATGTAAGAACCAATGCACGGGTGCCTGCCTGGTTGACCTGGAAAAGGCCTTCGACACCGTATGGTTAGAGGGACTTTACTACAGACTTAACCAGCTAGGCTTAAGTAAACCACTGCTGTATATGATCTATGATATGTTAACGGGAAGAAAGTTCGTTGTGATAATTGCCAATGTGACTTCTTCTCAAACATTTGATATTAAAAATGGTCTGCAACAGGGCACGGTGACCCTTTTCAACATTTTCGTCAGTGGCCTGATAGCTTCTCTTCGTCACTCGATAGCATACGCAGACGACCTAGTCACGTACAGGACAGACCCAACGATTTATGTCCTAGTTACACCCTTGCAACGTGACTTCGAAAAAATTCAAACGTTTTGTAATGACTGGAGACTAAAAATCAACTTCCAAAAATCGGAAACTATTTTGTTTAGAGCGCCATTATCTGGGGCCTCTAGGGATACCAGAAAAAAACTGGCGAAAATTCTCCATTACTGGACCGGATGGGCGTCCACTGGCGAACCAAAATGTAGTCAGATACCTAGGAATCTGGTTGGATCAGTATCTGTATTTTAGTAAACATATAGATGCTGCTTTGGCCAGGGCTCGGGGAGCTTTCACTCTGTTAAAGTGGCTGTTTCATAGGTTAGGTTAACGTGGTAGGCATAAGCCACACGTAGGCCGAAGTCGTCCCATTGTGATACCACCTAGATCAAGTTGCCCTGATCCGCTACCTGAGTACCAACCGGTGCTTCTAATGAAGCGATGGAGTTGAGCTATTTTTTGGTCTGCTAGCTCACTTAGATTGTCATAGAAGGGTGAGCCGAGGTAGATCCTCCTGCGAGTCGTAAAAGAGGGACTTGAGCAGAGGAGATGGTGTATTGATTCCTTCTCCTCCTCGTCCATGCAGCCGCAACAGAAGTCATTGCAGGGTATCCCTAGTCTGGCGGCATGTTTTCCAATGATGCAGTGACCTGTAATGATACCACTAGGGTACTTAAGGTTGCCCTTTTGGTTGCCACTAGGTCCCTGGTTCGTCCTAGGTTTAACTTAGGCCACAATTGTTTGGTGATAAAGCCGATATTGCTCTCATTCCATTGGAGGTTGGTCTCCTCTATGGTTTGAAGTTTTACCATGTGCTTTACCGTACTTATTCGTGTTTCTAGGTACCCGAGGGTAGGTAGTTTGAATGTGCTTGACCCTAACTTTGCGAGTTCGTCGGCCGCGCAGTTTCCTGGAATATCCCTATGCCCGGGAACCCACAGTATTTTAATATTGAACTGTTCAGCCATCTCATCTAGAGATAGGCAACAGTTAAGAGGTGCCTTTGATTTTGTGGGTTACCGCTGCCAGGGACTTTATTGCAGCTTGGCTGTCCGTGCCAATGATAATATCCTTAGCGGATATTACATTGATCCTGAGCCATGCAAGGGCCTCTGTTATCGCTGTTATTTCTATCTGATACACACTGCAGTGATTTGGGAGTCTGAAAGACAGGTTGAGGTTAAGTTCCTTGGAGAAGACCCCACTACCTACACCCGACTCCATCTTAGAACCATCGGTATAGAGGGAGATCGATTCCTTTGGTATTACTTTCCCTTCAGCCCATTCCTCCCCGGGTGGAAAGACAACTTCGAAGTTCCTAGTAAACACATTCTGCAGGATGATGTAGTCCGTGTCCATGGGTACTTTGAAATGGTTTAGAATGGTAGTATGGCCTTTTCTTAAGCTCCTCATCCTTAGGGCCGCGCAGGCAGCAACTTGCCTGCTAAAAAGGTTCAAAGGTGGAAGATGTAATAGAATGTTTAGGGCCTCCGTGCTGGTTGATATAATCGCTCCGCTTATGTATAAGCTGGCCGATCTTTGTACCTTCCCCAGAAGGCTTCGATTGACTGCCTTGTCCAGAGCAGTCCACCAGACTACAAGAATGGGCCTTACGACTGCTGTGTAGAGCCAGTGCATAATGCTTGGTTGGAGACCCTACTTCCTACCCACCACTTTCTTTCAGCTGTACAGGGCAGTAGTTGCTTTCTTGACGCGATCAAGAATATATTTTTTTCCAATTCAGCCTCCTGTCAAGGACTAGACCTAGATATTTAGCCTGCTCTTCGATTATTAGTTGGGTTTCACCCAGCCTCGGTGATTTGAGGGGCGGAATTTTGTATTTGTTAGTAAACAGTACTAGATCGGTCTTCTTAGGGTTCACCCCAAGTCCACAGTACGGCGTCCAGGTTTCTACTGTATGTAGTGCACTCTGCATAGGGTCGCACAGAGTGCTGGGAAATTTTCCTGTGGCGGCAATAGCAATGTCATCTGCATAGGTGGTCACAGCGTATCCTTCTTGTTCAAGCAACAGCAGTAGCTCGTTGACCACCACGTCCCAGAGGAGAGGGGAGAGTACTACACCCTGTGGTGTACCACTGCTGACCATTCTGGTTGAGACGGCACCAGCGAAGTTGGCTTTGACGACTCTTTGTGTTAGCAGTTGTCGTACCAGTTCTATCACTGATCCCGTAACACCAAGATCAGACAGCGCTTTGATGACGGCTCATGGTTCAACAATGTTAAAGGCGCCCTCAATGTCGAGGAAGGCGACTAGAGTTTATTCCTTGCGTTCTAGTGACCTTTCTATCTTACTGACCAGTGAGTGGAGTGCTGTTTCACCGATTTGCCTTTGTTGTAGGCATGTTGGTTATCCGACAGCCTTCCTGAGATGCAGCTGTACCGAATGTGTGCGTCTAAAATATAATTGCACCAATTACAGGGGAATAAGTCTCCTTAACATCGCATACGAGATCTTCTCTGCCATTCTGTGTGAACTCCTGAAACCCTTTGTGTATAATCTGATGGGTTCGTATCTGTGTGGTTTCAGGCCAGATAAATCCACAATAGACCAAATATTCACACTGCGGTAGATCTTGGAGAAGACCCAAGAATACCAAATCGACACCTATCACCTTTTCGTCGATTTCGAAGCCACGTATGACAGTGTGCATAGAGACGAGCTATGTATGTATGTATATGGAGTCATGCCTCGTTTTAACAACCCTGCCAAACTCATCAGATAATGCAGGATGACAATGGAGAATTCCCGCTGCTCCATTAGGGTCGGTAGCGATGTTTGGTGTTAAAAAAGGGATTTCGACAAGGTGACGCACTGCCATGTACTTTCTCCGACATCGTGCTTGAAGAGATCACTGGCCCATACAAGAGGTACGACCTATTTCAAGTCTGCACAACTGCTTGGGTACACGGAGGACACTGACGTAATTGCACGAACACAGCGGGACGTCAGTGATGAGTTCGAAAGCATTGAATCAGAAGCGGCTAAAATAGGTCTTTCGGTTAACGAGGGTAAAACGAAATATATGCGGTCAACCAAAAAAGAAGCTCAACAGCGACGTCTCAGCCGAAACGTCACAATTGGCAACTACAGATTCGAAGTGGTCAAGGACTTCGTCTACTTTGGCCCACTAGTGACCAGCGACAACAATACCAGCGCTGAGATCAAACTCAGAATTACACTTGCCAACTGCTGCTTCTTTGGGCTCAAGAGGCAATTTAGAAGTAGAGCCCTTACTCAAATGTCGCATACAAGATCCTATCCAGCGTATCGTGTGAACGTCTAAAACCATTTTAGACCGCACTAATCGGCAGCTACCAGTGCGGCTTCTGGCCCGGCAAATCAACTATAGACCAAATGTTCACACTTCGACAAATCGTGGAAAAGACCAACGAGTTTCGAATCGATACACACCATCATTCATCGGTTTCAAAGCCGCATACGACAGCATTCCACGTGAAGGACACTTTGGTGCGATGGTTGAATTCGGGATCCCGGGAAAATTGATCCAGTTGGGTCGCGCCACGCTAAAAAACCCGCGATGCACCGTGCAATTCGGTTCTAGGACCTCGGAACCATTCGAAACATGCACCGGATTTCGGCAAGGAGATGCGCTGTCATGTGACTTCTTCTGGTGCTGGAGCAGATAGTGCGACGGGTGGGCGTCAACAGGGAAGGTACTATCTTTTACAAGTCCATCGAGCTGCTAGGATACGCGGATGATATCGACATCATCTCGCCGTGGCATTGTGGAAGCATTCACGGCGATTGAAGAACAGGCGAAACGAGTTGGTCTTAAGATCAATGAGGACAAAACGAAATACATGCTGTCAAGCAAAAACCAATCCGTCGCTCATCACCTGGGACAGCTACAATTTCGAGGTAGTTAAGGAGTTTGTCTACCTCGGGGCAAACGTAAATTCCACAAATGACACCACAGTGGAGATCCGGCATAGAATCGCCCATGGCAACCGCTGCTACTTCGGCTTGTCCAAACAACTGGGGTCAAAACTCCTCACTCGAAAGACCAAAGTCATGCTTTACAAAACGCTCATTCTGCCGGTCTTTCTGTACGGGGCCGAAAGCTGGACGATAAGCAGGACAGCGAAGCTGATTTTGGGTTCTTTCGAAAGAAAAATTCTGCGCCGGATATTTGGTCCTGTCTGTGAGGAAGGTGAATGGAGAAGAAGACACAACCGCGAACTCTACGAGCTGTACCAAGATGTGGATGTAGTCCGGAAGGCAAGGATCCGTCGACTACACTGGCTCGACCACATCGAGCGCATGGACATCAACGCTCCAGCTAGGAGGGTCTTCGACTCCGAGCCTCCTGGTTCGGGAAGAAGAGGAAGACCGAACCTCCGGTATAAAGACCAAGTAATCGCAGATGTAAGACATCTTGGTCTTGACAACTGGAAGCAGCGTGCCCGGGACCGTCAAGGATGGAAGGCAGCTGTAGCTCAGGCTCAAATCCTCCATGGATCGCTGGCCTGATAAGTAAGTAAGTTAGTAGAGCCCTTACTCAAAAGACCAAAATATCGCTGTACAAAAGCTAAATCGTCCGAGTTCTCCTCTATGGCGCAGAGGCCTGGACTTTAACGAAAACGGATAAGGAGGCCCTTGGTAATTTCGAAAGGGAAATTCTGCGTTCAATCTATGGTCCCGTTTGTATAAACAGGGAGTGGAGAAGATACAACGACGAACTATACGGGCTGTAGAGCGACATCGGCCTAGTACGACTTCTACGGATCCAACGTCTAAGATGGCTGGACCATGTAGCGTGAATGGATACCACAGCTCCGGCCAGAAGAGTCTACGAGTCCAGCCCCGAGGGACGACGCAGCAGAGGAAGACCGAATCTAATGGGAGTGTGTCGCTGGAAACAGCTGGCAAAAAAAAAAAAACGTGCCAGCTAGAGAAGTTTGTTAGTTGAGGCCCAGGTTCACACCGAACTGTAGCGCCACCTAAGTAAGTAAGATAGAATAAATGCATTTTTCAGTTAAGAGCGCACCCTTGTCGAATACTTTTGTTCTTGGCTGTACACACATTGCTTTTTAGGGTTCCGTACCCAGAGGTAAAACGGAACCCTATTACTAAGACTTCGCTGTCCGTCCGTCCGTCTGTCACCAGGCTGTATCTCATGAACCGTGATAGCTAGACAGTTGAAATTTTCACAGATGAATATTTAAGGGGGGCTCCCATACAACAGACATGATTTTCATCCAAATAATCCTGTCTGCAACCAAGATCTGTCATTTGATGAGGTAACATACATAGTCTCTTTCATATTTACATATACAGATGGTACGGAACCATTCGTGCGCGAGTCCGACTCGCACTTGGCCGGTTTTTAAAGTTCATTACTTTCTTTACGTTTCTACTTTTACTTTCGTTCAACGGAATACCGGTGTTTAGTAGCTTTCAGGAGGTTAGGTTCAGTATAAATAGCAAGGGCGGAAAGTGTTGTTTCAAAATGCCACGATTAATCGACCGTCAAGTTTGACTTTAACCGTGCGTAACGTTCCCATTCACCACAAGGACTATGTTTAACCAATTGAAAGACGTATAAATGTTTATCTAGCGAAACAAATATTGACGAATAAGTACGACAGCCGAAGGATAAAACATTTAAACTCTTGTTTCAACCATGTAGCTGGTAGCTGCTTTGTTTCTCACTTTTCCAACGCAGTAGGTACCATGTGTTCGATATACTTAGCCATCCTGACAATCGATTTCGCATTATGAGCACACTATTCAACTAGCATATACGTCAGCCTTTTTTTCTTCATATACATATAGGCGCACTAGGTAGGTAGGTAGGTAGGGTCGTAGCCTTCCCAGAATTGAGAGGAATGCACATAGGCCAGGGAGGCCCGTTGTGCAGCTACGAGGGGGTTTTAACCCCCTATTCGTGGAACCATTTTGTGCTTCTTAAGAAGTTAAGAAGATCAAGTATCCCTACTTTCTGAACATCTGTCAGACCGTTAAGGAAGTAAGAGCCTAGGTAACGTTTCCTGATATTGCAAAGAGCTGGACAAGCACAGAGAAGGTCGTGAATGGATTCGACCTCCTCCTCGTCCTGACAGCTTCTGCAGAAATCATTCGGAACTATTCCTAGTTTTCGTGCGTGCCTGCCAATGAGGCAGTGTCCTGTGATGACACCGATGACTTTGTAGATGTCAGTTCTTTTTAGGGAGATTATACTCCTTGTGCGTTGACTGTCAAACCGAGGCCAGATTTGCCTGGTGATGACGCAGGTATGTCCCTGTGTCTATCTCAGGTTCGTCTCGGCCCTGGCGAGATTGGTCAGATTATGTTAAATGGTTGTAAGGGGTACTCCCTCACAAGCCACGATTGATTGTAGCGTCGTTCCTTGTTTGGCGAGTGTGTTGGCTTTTTCATTACCTATAATATCGCTGTGTCCCGGTATCCAGATAAGCTGTATGTTGAACTGTTCTGCCATCTCGTTAAGAGATCTGCGACAGTCGAGACTAGATTTTGATGTGTACACATAGGACTCCAACGACTTTAAGGCTGCTTGACTGTCTGTGAGAATGCGAATATCCGTGGTGGATATTACCTTCCACTTCAACCAAGACAAAGCCTCTTTTATTGCCAACAGTTCCGCCTGGAAAACGCTGCAGTGATCTGGTAATTTTAGAGCTTTATATAGCATGAGCTGTTTGCAGGAAACTCCACTGCCCACCCCGTCTTTGGTTTTAGACCTGTCAGTGTAGAAATCCACGCAATTTCTGCACGGTTGGGTCTGGCGGGTCCAGTTCTTCCTGTCCGGATAGATCATCGTAAATTTTTTGTCCAAGACTATGGTGGGTTCTGAGTGGTCCAGGTTTTCTGTTATAGTTATCCTGTTTTGCAGGATGGAGGAGTGGCCAGTGACATGGCTCGCCCATTTCGAGTTAGCTTTTAGTCTTAGTCTTATGGTCACTTAGCAGTGACACAATAGTGATCATCAAAGCTTAAAGGGTATTTATTATTAGTTGTTCGTAATTATGGGGGGGAGGGAGCGAGCAAACAGAGCAAAGAAGTTGATCGCGTTTAACACGGCAAACGCCAGCTTCGATCTCTGTCCTTGCTCAATCCAAGTTGACACACAGCCTCCGCGTGTGTACAATTTTTGCACTTGTCCTTAGCCGAAATTTAACACGCATACAGACAAAGGGGCGAGTCAATGAAAAGTGACATTTTGATTGAGCTTCTGTGGTTGAAACGATTAGACTCTTGGAAACGTAACACTTAGGAGCGATTACCTGCTCAATTAAGAGCTATTTACGGTGAAAAAAAAAAACGTTCATTTGATTTGAGTTTGATTTTAAATAGAGTTAAAGAGATTCTTTAGAGATACTGATCCCAAATCGCTCAGCATGGAAAAACAGTGATCCCCTGCTGAATGTCAAAGGCCTTAGGTGGTACACGGATGGCTCCAAGATGGCTTCTAGCATTGGCGCCGGAATCTTTGGACCAAAACGCAAGATCCCGAAGGCCCTGGGAATAAGCCCCAGCGTCTTCCAAGCAGAGCTGCATGCCATCCTAACATGTGTCAATCTAAATCTCGAGACTGGCATCAGAGGAGTAACTATCAATATACTCTCTTACCACCTGGGACAAAATATAACAATTGACAGCTACAATTTCGAGGTAGTTAAGGAGTTTGTCTACCTCGGGGCAAACGTAAATTCCACAAATGACACCACAGTGGAGATCCGGCATAGAATCGCCCTTGGCAACCGCTGCTACTTCAGCTTGTCCAAGCAACTGGGGCCAAAACTCCTCACTCGAAAGACCAAAGTCATGCTTTACAAAACGCTCATACTGCCAGTCTTGCTGTACGGAGCCGAAAGCAGGACAGCGGAGCTGATTTTGGGTTCTTTCGAAAGAAAAATTCTGCGCCGGATATTTGGTCCTGTCTGTGAGGAAGATGAATGGAGAAGACACAACCGCGAACTCTACGAGCTGTACCAAGATGTGGATGTAGTCCGGAAGGCAAGGATCCGAAGACTACACTGGCTCGGCCACATCGAGCGCATGGACATCAACGCTCCAGCTAAGAGGGTATTCGACTCCCAGCCTCCTGGTTCGAGAAGAAGAGGAAGACCGAACCTCCGGTATAAAGACCAAGTAATCGCGGATGTAAGACATCTTGGTCTTGACAACTGGAAGCAGCGTGCCCGAGACCGTCAAGGATGGAAGGCAGCTATAGCTCAGGCTCAGATCCTCCATGGATCGCTGGCCTGATAAGTAAGTAAGTAAGTAAGTAATACTCTCTGATAGCCAAACAGCGCTTAAAACACTGGGTTCGTACAGCACGAACTCAAAAACCGTCAAGGAATGCAATGACGCCCTGCAAGACCTCGCCAAAAGAAACACTGTTAAACTTTGGTGGGTGCCAGGACATAAAGGTATCAAGGGCAACGAAATTGCCGACCGACTTGCCAGAAAAGGTTCCAGCGATAAATACATAGGTCCGGAACCTTTCTGCGACATTCCCGGGTCTAAGATAAATTACCTCTTAGGCAAGTGGGTAAAATCGCAACACCTGTCCTTCTGGAAGAGTGTTCGGGGACTCCGTCAATCTAAACGACTTATACGACCCCTGAACAAATACCCTATTAACATACTCAAACTCAATAGAGGGGATATCAGAAGACTAGTCAGCTATCTAACGGGACACTGCGGTCTGAGATAGCATCTAAACAAAACTAGTCTCTCGTCTGAAATTGAGTGTCGGCTCTGTCTAGAGGACGATGAGACGGCAGAACACATACTATGTGAGTGTACTGCTCTCTTCCATCTTAGGAAGCGCATCCTGCTCAGTGAAGTTATGACTCCTGAGGGGATCACCCTGGCTCCTACGAGAAGCATTCTCAACTTCATCATAGAGGTGGAGAGGCTACTCGGCGCAATAGATCTGCAAAGGTCGCAGTGCCATATTGCTAATAGTAGCACTAGCCCCATGTATAAAAAAAAAAAAAAAAAAAGGATTCTTTATAAGGTTTTCAAATTGTACATATACATATGTACATATAGTATACATCTTTATATCCATATTAAAAAAAGAAAAAGAAAATCAAATGAAAATGGGGAAATCAGGGAATATCACTGTCCAAAAAGAGAGATGTTACATAACGTGTTTAACTGAAAACCACACCAACGGAACAGAATAGAACTGAAAGAAAGCACATTTCTCTAAAAACTTATTTATACATACATACGTACATACGTACATAGATACATCGACCACATCGTAACGCATATATGTATGTATATGCACATATGTACGAACATCACTCCTCGATACGTAATACAAATAGTGAACGTAAGAAGCCTTTACAATAGAACTCATTCGATTACACTCAATACATAGTATCCTTCGTCCTTTGGTTTTTTTTTTTTTTTTTTTAAATCTTTCCTTTTGTCATCATTATATAAGAGATGTGGAATTAATTACCTTCACAGCACTACGATTGACGGCACAATCAATGTTGTAAACGATTGCGCGCATTTGTTATTACACATCGACACTGGACACCAGGATTTAGCAGAGCACAGCACTTAATGTACAATACCCTACTGTGAGTGATTAACTCAAATCACTGAAGTGATTTAGTAATTTGCATTTTTTCATTCCTTTCTCTTCACAATTTCCTGAATTTGAAATTTTATTACCAGTGACATTGCAATGTCTGCTGGAATTTTAAGAACGACCGAATCAAAGACATTACAACCACATCACGTCCGCACGGAACGATAGAGATAACTATTTTCTCCCTTTGGGTGGCTTTTATCCTACCAATGGCAAGGCGTACTATACTACATTTCCGATATTCACTAGGAATCACTGAGTTATTTAATTTTTTTTTTTTAAATATTTGAACCGAAATATAAAAAGTGGTCAGAGGAGAGGACAGGAACAAAGAACAAACACATAGAACAGGTTATGACCCATTGGACAGAAACTTATTATTACCGCACATTACGATTTGTTATTTGGCACTGAACTTATCAGCCAGTTACATATACTAACTAACTATCCATAGGATGTCAGATGCGTTCAGATTGAATTTTTCTATCTATTCAGAAAAGCGGAGAAAAGCTCATCGTCACAGTCGCCACCGGAAATGAGAGCTGAAACGCTGAAGAAGCGCACACGAACCGTTTGTCTTTTAGTTTATTTCGACCAAGAAGCCGAGACACACGAGTAATTCCATTCAGAAATGCGCATGCTACGAGAGTAATACTCGTGCTCATCGTCATATTCGATTTTCATTTTGCCTTCTTGCAGTCATCCATACCTACATACATATGTATTTACATATACTCTACGAGTACACTTGTACCGAAATGCCAGCAAAGATAGGATCATGCACTAAAGTACTACACCTAAAGCCTTCCACTAATAAATCACATTGCTCTTCGTCCTCATCATACTCGTGCTCGACGAGTAGGCCTCTCTAGACTACGAGTATTTGTTGAAAGCAGGTGAATGTTAAGTTCAAAGGGGACGAAAGGACCTTATGTGCCAGGGAAGAGAAGATATCCTTAGTAAAAAGGGTGTGCGAATGGAAAGCTCACTGTTGTGTGTCGGTAATTTTTGGCCAATTTGTCGTCGGTGTCTTTTGTATGAGAAAAGTCCAGACTTTTATACGTTAGTAAGCTATTAGGTTCTATACAATGACTTTGATATGAGTTGAAAAGAGCGTCGCTGACACGGTTTGTCCTCTATTGTTGTTCGGTGATGTGGTAACGTAAGATTAGGTACCTACAGCAGGATATGAAATGGAAAATTGCATTTTTATATACATACGTTCGTAAATGATTGACTGATACATGGACATGTAATTTCATTCGCATCCATTTATAGCAGATTTTGAATTATACGTTATTAGCTAGTTAGCCAATTTTAGAACTTTCCTTAAAATACCATTTAAAAGACGCACATGTCGTATATTCGCACAGTCCGTCAGAGCGTTCAATATCTGTTGTTACTGTTGAGTTGCGTGTTAAGTACGGAATTCATAGTAAAAGTCTAACAAAGATAAAAGACTAATAAAGCCCTCGCAGGAGTAGCATCTGCCGGCGACGTGTGCTTACTTACTTACTTATGTAGATGGCGCTACAGTTCGGGGTGAACCAGGGCCTCAACCAACAAGCCTCTCCAGCCGCCATGATCTTTGGCCAGCCGCTTCCAGTGCCGCACGCCCAGTTGGTTGAGGTCCCTTTCCACTTGTGCGCGCCACAAGTTGGGTTGGTGTCGAAGACTCTTCGCGTCGGAGCGGTGATGTCCATTCGCTCTAGATGGCCCAGCCATCTTAGATGACGAATCCGAAGACGTCTAACTAGGCCGATGTCGCTGTACAGCCCGTACAGTTCTTAGTTTACTCTCCTCCTCCACTCTCCGTTTACACAAACGGATTTCCAGAATTTTCCTCTCGAAACGCCCAAGTGCCTCTTCATCCGCTTTTGATAAAGAGGTATCCCTCTAAAGTCTTGTAGAGGGATACCTCTACCTCTACTGCCCAGTTGCCTCTTGAGCCCAAAGAAAAAGCGGTTGGCAAGAGCGATTCTGCGTTTTATCTCAGCGCTGGTGTTGTTGTCGCTGGTCATCAGTGAGCCAAGGTAGATGAATTCCTTGACCACTTTAAAGTTATATCCGCCCATGGTGACGTTCTGGCCAATACGTCGGTGTTGTCCGTCTCTTTTAGATGAAAGCAGGGGTGGCCGTGGTGCAGTGGTTAACATCATCGACCGCCGATCGGAAGGTCTATAGTTCAAATTCGCTTCATAGCCAAGTAAAAGTAATTCCTAAACGGATGATAAAAACTATGCAACGCAGTTGTGAATGGAAAGTGACCAGACGTACTGCCTGCAGGCATAACACTCACAGTATATGATCAACCGAAATTCATCCTCTGCGTATGCAATACTAAAGTGCTTGAACGAATTACTACGGACTATAACCAACCCGGAATTTGGTCGGCTCTCGTCCTATCTAGGCCTAGGACAACCACCCCTGAGAGTAGTGAACGAACATCAACGACCCCAACCACTGCACTCCGTTCAGGTTGTGTGTGTCAACACTTCATAAGAGAATATGAAGACCTCTTGAACCTGCGCGAGTCTCTAAAAAAAAAAAAAAAAAATTTGGTTTTACCCTCATTAACCTTGAGACCCATCTTAGCCGCTTCTACCTCAATGCTTACAGAGGCCTCATTGACGTCTCGCTGTGTCCGTCCAATCACGTCAATGTCGTCGGCATACGCAAGCAATTGCGTAGACTTGAAATAAATCGTAACTCTTGTGTTGGCCAGTGACTCTTGCACGATCTTTTCAAGCACGATGTTGACAAAGTTGCATGACAGCGCGTCACCTTGCCTAAATCCTTTTTTAACATCAAAGGCCTCGGTTTGGTCATTACCGACCTTAATGGAGCAGCGAGAATTCTCCATTGTCATCCTGCACAGTCGAACGAGTTTGGCAGGGATGTTAAAACTAGACATGGCTATGTATAGCTCATCTCTATACACGCTGTCATATGCAGCGTTGAATTCGACGAAGAGGTGGTGAGTGTCGATTTGGTCTTCTCCAAGACCTGCCGTAGCGTAAATATTGGTCTATTGTGGATTTACCTGGCTTGAAACCACACTGATAGGAGCCGAAGAGGTTATCCACAAACGGCTTCAGGCGTTCACACAATACGGCAGAGTAGATCTTATATGCGATGTTAAGGAGACTTATATATAGGGGTCTCCTTTCTTAAGGTACCCTTACACGATCAATCGAATGACATCAAATGTCTACGTGTGTTTGTGAAAATGCGTCTGTGTGCGTCACACACATTCGTTGTTGACCGATTGACAAAAATCAAAACATTTTTGATATTGCATGACCATTGTCATGCTGATTGACGTGTGTAAGGGTTGGATTGACCAAATAAGGTCGTGCAGATATGGGGTCGCGAGCGTGGAATGTACGTCTGTCGGGAGCGGAACATTTAAATTGAAGGAGGATGAAGAACGAAAGATGCAGATATTTTTAATTCACCTCAAAGATTTTCATGAGTGAATTGATTCTTTTTTTTTTAACCACGGCTTCTTCCAAATTCTCTTCTTTTTTTGCCACTCTAGTCCTCTTCTTCTTTACACAAAGTGCCAGAACAACGTACGCCAATACAGTTGTCCGAATCACTCATCGCACTTCCGTAGACGACCGAAATTCACTAAATTTCACTAGAAATTTGCTTTAATCGATTGAGCTGTGTAAGGGGTAGAGTCAATCCACATAGACACGATGCATGATGTCGACTGATTGATCGTGTAAGGGCCACTTTATGGACCAGGCAAACGATGCTGAGATTCCATTCGTCGGGCATGCTTTCCTCCGACCATACCTTGCAAATGAGATGGAGCATCAACCTTACCAGCTCATCTCCAGCCGCCTTAAGAAGCTCAGCAGACAGGCCGTCTGCGCCCGCAGGCCACCTATAGTGCCCTGGTGAGCTGTCGTGCTACCGGCCACCTATAGTAGCCTGGTGAGCTATCGTGCTGCCGGCCACCTATAGTGGCCTGGTGAGCTGTCGTGCTACCGGCCACCTATAGTGGCCTGGTGAGCTGTCGTGCTACCGGCCAACTATAGTGGCCCGGTGAGCTGTAGAGAAGCCGGGCACCCATAGTGGCCTGGTGAGCTGTCGAGGTGCCGGCTACCTATATTGGCCTGGTGAGCTGTCGAAATGCCGGCCCCCTATAGGGGCCTGGTGAGTTGTCGAGATGCTGGCCACCTATAGTGGCCTGGTGAACTGTCGAGATGCCTGCCATCTATAGTGGCCTGGTGAGCTGTCGTGCTGCCGGCCACCTATGCTGGCCTGGTGAGCCCTCGTGCTACCGGCCACCTATAGTGGCCTGGTGAGCTGTCGTGCTGCCGACCAGCTATATTGGCCTGGTGAGCTGTCGAGATGCCGGCCACCTATAGGGGCCTGGTGAGCCCTCGTGCTACCGGCCACCTATAGTGGCCTGGTGAGCTGTCGTGCTGCCGGCCACCTATAGTGGACTGGTGAGGTGTCGTGCTACCGGCCACCTATAGTGCCCTGGTGAGCTGGCGTGCTGCTGGCCACCTATAGTGGCCTGGTGAGCTGTCGTGCTACCGGCCACTTATGGTGGCCTGGTGAGCTGTCGTGCCACCGGTCACTTATGGTGGCCTGGTGAGCTGTCGTGCTGCCGGCCACCTATAGTGGCCTGGTGAGCTGTCGTGCTGCCGGCCACCTATAGTGGCCTGGTGAGCTGTCGTGCTGCCGGCAATCTATAGTGGCTTGGTGAGCTGACATGCTGCCGGCCACCTATAGTGGCGTGGTGAGCTGTCGAGGTGCCGGCCACCTATATTGGCCTGGTGAGCTGTCGAGATGCCGGCCACCTATAGGGGCCTGGTGAGCTGTCGTGCTGCCGGCCACGTATAGTGCCCTGGTGAGCTGTCGTGCTGCCGGCCACCTATAGTGCCCTGGTGAGCTGTCGTGCTGCCGGCCACCTATAGTGGCCGGGTGAGCTGTCGTGCTGCCGGCCACCTATAGTGGCCTGGTGAGCTGTCGTGCTGCCGGCAATCTATAGTGGCTTGGTGAGCTGACATGCTGCCGGCCACCTATAGTGGCCTGGTGAGCTATCGTGCTGCCGGCCACATATAGTGGCCTGGTGAGCTGTCGTGCTGCCGGCCACCTATAGTGGCCTGGTGAGCTGTCGAGATGCCGGGCACCCATAGTGGCCTGGTGAGCTGTCGAGGAGCCGGCCACCTATATTGGCCTGGTGAGCTGTCGAGATGCCGGCCACCTATAGGGGCCTGGTGAGCTGTCATGCTGCCGGCCACGTATAGTGCCCTGGTGAGCTGTCGTGCTGCCGGCCACCTATAGTGCCCTGGTGAGCTGTCGTGCTACCGGCCACTTATGGTGGCCTGGTGAGCTGTCGTGCTACCGGCCGCCTATAGTGGCCTGGTGAGCTGTCGTGCTGCCGGCCACCTATAGTGGCCTGGTGAGCGATCGTGCTGCCGGCCGCCTATAGTGGCCTGGTGAGCTGTCGTGCTGCTGGCCACCTTTAGCGGACTGGTGAGCTGTCGTGCTGCCGGCCACCCAAAGTGGCCTGGTGAGCTGTCGTGCTGCCGGCCACCTATAGTGGCCTGGTGAGCTGTCGTGCTACCGGCCACTTATGGTGGCCTGGTGAGCGGTCGTGCTACCGGCCACCTATAGTGACCTGGTGAGCTGTCATGCTACCGGCCACCTATAGTGGCCTGGTGAGCTGTCGTGCTGCCGGCCACCTATAATGGACTGGTGAGCTGTCGTGCTACCGGCCACCTATAGTGCCCTGGTGAGCTGTCGTGCTGCCGGCCACCTATAGCGGACTGGTGAGCTGTCGTGCTGCCGGCCACCTATAGTGGACTGCTGAGCTGTCGTGCTACCGGCCGCCTATAGTGGCCTGGTGAGCTGTCGTGCTGCCGGCCACCTATAGTGGCCTGGTGAGCTATCGTGCTGCCGGCCACCTATAGTGGCCTGGTGAGCTGTCGTGCTGCCGGCCACCTATAGTGAACTGGTAAGCTGTCGTGCTGCCGGCCACCTATAGTGGCCTGGTGAGCTATCGTGCTGCCGGCCACCTATAGTGGCCTGGTGAGCTGTCGTGCTGCCGGCCACCTATAGTGGCCTGGTGAGCTGTAGTGCTGCCGGCCACCTATAGTGCCCTGGTGAGCTGTCGTGCTGCCGGCCACCTATAGTGGCCTGGTGAGCTGTGGTGCTGCCGGCCACCTATAGTGGCCTGGTGAGCTGTCGTGCTACCGGCCACTTATGGTGGGCTGGTGAGCTGTCGTGCCACCGGCCACTTATGGTGGCCTGGTGAGCTGTCGTGCCACCGGCCACTTTAGGTAGCCTGGTGAGCTGTCGTGCCACCGGCCACTTATGGTGCCCTGGTGAGCTGTCGTGCGACCGGCCACCTATAGTGGCCTGGTGAGCTGTCGTGCTGCCGGCCACCTATAGTGGCCTGGTGAGCTGTCGTGCTACCGGCCACTTATGGTGGCCTGGTGAGCTGTCGTGCCACCGGTCACTTATGGTGGCCTGGTGAGCTGTCGTGCTGCCGGCCACCTATAGTGGCCTGGTGAGCTGTCGTGCTACCGGCCACTTATGGTGGCCTGGTGAGCTGTCGTGCCACCGGTCACCTATGGTGGCCTGGTGAGCTGTCGTGCTACCGGCCACCTATAGTGGCCTGGTGAGCTGTCGTGCTACCGTCCACCTATAGTGACCTGGTGAGCTGTCATGCTACCGGCCACCTATAGTGGCCTGGTGAGCTGTCGTGCTGCCGGCCACCTATAATGGACTGGTGAGCTGTCGTGCTACCGGCCACCTATAGTGCCCTGGTGAGCTGTCGTGCTGCCGGCCACCTATAGCGGACTGGTGAGCTGTCGTGCTACCGGCCGCCTATAGTGGCCTGGTGAGCTGTCGTGCTACCGGCCGCCTATAGTGGCCTGGTGAGCTGTCGTGCTGCCGGCCACCTATAGTGGCCTGGTGAGCTATCGTGCTGCCGGCCACCTATAGTGGCCTGGTGAGCTGTCGTGCTGCCGGCCACCTATAGTGGACTGGTAAGCTGTCGTGCTGCCGGCCACCTATAGTGGCCTGGTGAGCTATCGTGCTGCCGGCCACCTATAGTGGCCTGGTGAGCTGTCGTGCCACCGGTCACCTATGGTGGCCTGGTGAGCTGTCGTGCTACCGGCCACCTATAGTGGCCTGGTGAGCTGTCGTGCTGCCGTCCACCTATAGTGGCCTGGTGAGCTGTCATGCTACCGGCCACTTATGGTGGCCTGGTGAGCTGTCGTGCCACCGGTCACTTATGGTGGCCTGGTGAGCTGTCGTGCTGCCGGTCACCTATGGTGGCCTGGTGAGCTGTCGTGCTACCGGCCACCTATAGTGGCCTGGTGAGCTGTCGTGCTGCCGGCCACCTATAGTGGACTGGTAAGCTGTCGTGCTGCCGGCCATCTATAGTGGCCTGGTGAGCTATCGTGCTGCCGGCCACCTATAGTGGCCTGGTGAGCTGTCGTGCTGCCGGCCACCTATAGTGGCCTGGTGAGCTGTAGTGCTGCCGGCCACCTATAGTGCCCTGGTGAGCTGTCGTGCTGCCGGCCACCTATAGTGGCCTGGTGAGCTGTCGTGCTGCCGGCCACCTATAGTGGCCTGGTGAGCTGTCGTGGTACCGGCCACTTATGGTGGGCTGGTGAGCTGTCGTGCCACCGGCCACTTATGGTGGCCTGGTGAGCTGTCGTGCCACCGGCCACTTTAGGTAGCCTGGTGAGCTGTCGTGCCACTGGCCACTTATGGTGCCCTGGTGAGCTGTCGTGCTACCGGCCACCTATAGTGGCCTGGTGAGCTGTCGTGCCACCGGTCACTATAGTGGCCTGGTGAGCTGTCGTGCTACCGGCCACTTATGGTGGCCTGGTGAGCTGTCGTGCCACCGGTCACTTATGGTGGCCTGGTGAGCTGTCGTGCTGCCGGCCACCTATGGTAGCCTGGTGAGCTATCGTGCTGCCGGCCACCTATAGTGGCCTGGTGAGCTGTCGTGCTACCGGCCACCTATAGTGGCATGGTGAGCTGTCGTGCTACCGGCCAACTATAGTGGCCCGGTGAGCTGTAGAGAAGCCGGGCACCCATAGTGGCCTGGTGAGCTGTCGAGGTGCCGGCTACCTATATTGGCCTGGTGAGCTGTCGAAATGCCGGCCCCCTATAGGGGCCTGGAGAGTTGTCGAGATGCTGGCCACCTATAGTGGCCTGGTGAACTGTCGAGATGCCTGCCATCTATAGTGGCCTGGTGAGCTGTCGTGCTGCCTTCCACCTATGGTGGCCTGGTGAGCCCTCGTGCTACCGGCCACCTATAGTGGCCTGGTGAGCTGTCGTGCTGATGACCAGCTATATTGGCCTGGTGAGCTGTCGAGATGCCGGCCACCTATAGGGGCCTGGTGAGCCCTCGTGCTACCGGCCACCTATAGTGGCCTGGTGAGCTGTCGTGCTGCCGGCCACCTATAGTGGACTGGTGAGGTGTCGTGCTACCGGCCACCTATAGTGCCCTGGTGAGCTGGCGTGCTGCTGGCCACCTATAGTGGCCTGGTGAGCTGTCGTGCTACCGGCCACTTATGGTGGCCTGGTGAGCTGTCGTGCCACCGGTCACTTATGGTGGCCTGGTGAGCTGTCGTGCTGCCGGCCACCTATAGTGGCCTGGTGAGCTGTCGTGCTGCCGGCAATCTATAGTGGCTTGGTGAGCTGTCGAGGTGCCGGCCACCTATATTGGCCTGGTGAGCTGTCGAGATGCCGGCCACCTATAGGGGCCTGGTGAGCCCTCGTGCTACCGGCCACCTATAGTGGCCTGGTGAGCTGTCGTGCTGCCGGCCACCTATAGTGGACTGGTGAGGTGTCGTGCTACCGGCCACCTATAGTGCCCTGGTGAGCTGTCGTGCTGCCGGCCACCTATAGTGGACTGGTGAGCTGTCGTGCTACCCGCCACCTATAGTGCCCTGGTGAGCTGGCGTGCTGCTGGCCACCTATAGTGGCCTGGTGAGCTGTCGTGCTGCCGGCCACCTATAGTGGACTGGTGAGCTGTCGTGCTGCCGGCCACCTATAGTGGCCTGGTGAGCTGTCGTGCTGCCAGCAATCTATAGTGGCTTGGTGAGCTGACATGTTGCCGGCCACCTATAGTGGCCTGGTGAGCTGTCGAGGTGCCGGCCACCAATATTGGCCTGGTGAGCTGTCGAGATGCCGGCCACCTATAGGGGCCTGGTGAGCTGTCGTGCTGCCGGCCACGTATAGTGCCCTGGTGAGCTGTCGTGCTGCCGGCCACCTATAGTGCCCTGGTGAGCTGTCGTGCTGCCGGCCACCTATAGTGGCCGGGTGAGCTGTCGTGCTGCCGGCCACCTATAGCGGCCTGGTGAGCTGTCGTGCTGCCGGCAATCTATAGTGGCTTGGTGAGCTGACATGCTGCCGGCCACCTATAGTGGCCTGGTGAGCTATCGTGCTGCCGGCCAGCTATAGTGGCCTGGTGAGCTGTCGTGCTGCCGGCCACCTATAGTGGCCTGGTGAGCTGTCGAGATGCCGGGCACCCATAGTGGCCTGGTGAGCTGTCGAGGTGCCGGCCACCTATATTGGCCTGGTGAGCTGTCGAGATGCCGGCCACCTATAGGGGCCTGGTGAGCTGTCGTGCTGCCGGCCACGTATAGTGCCCTGGTGAGCTGTCGTGCTGCCGGCCACCTATAGTGGCCTGGTGAGCTGTCGAGGTGCCGGCCACCTATATTGGCCTGGTGAGCTGTCGAGATGCCGGCCACCTATAGGGGCCTGGTGAGCTGTCGTGCTGCCGGCCACGTATAGTGCTCTGGTGAGCTGGCGTGCTGCTGGCCACCTATAAGTGGCCTGGTGAGCTGTCGTGCTACCGGCCACTTATGGTGGCCTGGTGAGCTGTCGTGCCACCGGTCACTTATGGTGGCCTGGTGAGCTGTCGTGCTGCCGGCCACCTATAGTGGCCTGGTGAGCTGTCGTGCTGCCGGCCACCTATAGTGGCCTGGTGAGCTGTCGTGCTGCCGGCAATCTATAGTGGCTTGGTGAGCTGACATGCTGCCGGCCACCTATAGTGGCCTGGTGAGCTGTCGAGGTGCCGGCCACCTATATTGGCCTGGTGAGCTGTCGAGATGCCGGCCACCTATAGGGGCCTGGTGAGCTGTCGTGCTGCCGGCCACGTATAGTGCCCTGGTGAGCTGTCGTGCTGCCGGCCACCTATAGTGCCCTGGTGAGCTGTCGTGCTGCCGGCCACCTATAGTGGCCGGGTGAGCTGTCGTGCTGCCGGCCACCTATAGTGGCCTGGTGAGCTGTCGTGCTGCCGGCAATCTATAGTGGCTTGGTGAGCTGACATGCTGCCGGCCACCTATAGTGGCCTGGTGAGCTATCGTGCTGCCGGCCACATATAGTGGCCTGGTGAGCTGTCGTGCTGCCGGCCACCTATAGTGGCCTGGTGAGCTGTCGAGATGCCGGGCACCCATAGTGGCCTGGTGAGCTGTCGAGGTGCCGGCCACCTATATTGGCCTGGTGAGCTGTCGAGATGCCGGCCACCTATAGGGGCCTGGTGAGCTGTCGTGCTGCCGGCCACGTATAGTGCCCTGGTGAGCTGTCGTGCTGCCGGTCACCTATAGTGGCCTGGTGAGCTGTCGTGCTGCTGGCCACCTTTAGCGGACTGGTGAGCTGTCGTGCTGCCGGCCACCCAAAGTGGCCTGGTGAGCTGTCGTGCTGCCGGCCACCTATAGTGGCCTGGTGAGCTGTCGTGCTACCGGCCACTTATGGTGGCCTGGTGAGCTGTCGTGCCACCGGTCACTTATGGTGGCCTGGTGAGCTGTCGTGCTACCGGCCGCCTATAGTGGCCTGGTGAGCTGTCGGGCTGCCGGCCACCTATAGTGGCCTGGTGAGCGATCGTGCTGCCGGCCACCTATAGTGGCCTGGTGAGCTGTCGTGCTGCTGGCCACCTTTAGCGGACTGGTGAGCTGTCGTGCTGCCGGCCACCCAAAGTGGCCTGGTGAGCTGTCGTGCTGCCGGCCACCTATAGTGGCCTGGTGAGCTGTCGTGCTACCGGCCACTTATGGTGGCCTGGTGAGCGGTCGTGCTACCGGCCACCTATAGTGACCTGGTGAGCTGTCATGCTACCGGCCACCTATAGTGGCCTGGTGAGCTGTCGTGCTGCCGGCCACCTATAATGGACTGGTGAGCTGTCGTGCTACCGGCCACCTATAGTGCCCTGGTGAGCTGTCGTGCTGCCGGCCACCTATAGCGGACTGGTGAGCTGTCGTGCTGCCGGCCACCTATAGTGGACTGCTGAGATGTCGTGCTACCGGCCGCCTATAGTGGCCTGGTGAGCTGTCGTGCTGCCGGCCACCTATAGTGGCCTGGTGAGCTATCGTGCTGCCGGCCACCTATAGTGGCCTGGTGAGCTGTCGTGCTGCCGGCCACCTATAGTGGACTGGTAAGCTGTCGTGCTGCCGGCCACCTATAGTGGCCTGGTGAGCTGTCGTGCTGCCGGCCACCTATAGTGCCCTGGTGAGCTGTCGTGCTGCCGGCCACCTATAGTGGCCGGGTGAGCTGTCGTGCTGCCGGCCACCTATAGTGGCCTGGTGAGCTGTCGTGCTGCCGGCAATCTATAGTGGCTTGGTGAGCTGACATGCTGCCGGCCACCTATAGTGGCCTGGTGAGCTATCGTGCTGCCGGCCAGCTATAGTGGCCTGGTGAGCTGTCGTGCTGCCGGCCACCTATAGTGGCCTGGTGAGCTGCCGAGATGCCGGGCACCCATAGTGGCCTGGTGAGCTGTCGTGCTGCCGGCCACCTATAGTGGCCTGGTGAGCTGTCGTGCTACCGGCCACCTATAGTGGCCTGGTGAGCTGTCGTGCTGCCGGCCACCTATAATGGACTGGTGAGCTGTCGTGCTACCGGCCACCTATAGTGCCCTGGTGAGCTGTCGTGCTGCCGGCCACCTATAGCGGACTGGTGAGCTGTCGTGCTGCCGGCCACCTATAGTGGACGGGTGAGCTGTCGTGCTGCCGGCCACCTATAGTGGCCTGGTGAGCTGTCGTGCTGCCGGCCACCTATAGTGGCCTGGTGAGCTGTCGTGCTGCCGGCAATCTATAGTGGCTTGGTGAGCTGACATGCTGCCGGCCACTTATGGTGGCCTGGTGAGCTGTCGTGCCACCGGTCACTTATGGTGGCCTGGTGAGCTGTCGTGCTGCCGGTCACCTATGGTGGCCTGGTGAGCTGTCGTGCTACCGGCCACCTATAGTGGCCTGGTGAGCTGTCGTGCTGCCGGCCACCTAAAGTGGACTGGTAAGCTGTCGTGCTGCCGGCCATCTATAGTGGCCTGGTGAGCTATCGTGCTGCCGGCCACCTATAGTGGCCTGGTGAGCTGTCGTGCTGCCGGCCACCTATAGTGGCCTGGTGAGCTGTAGTGCTGCCGGCCACCTATAGTGCCCTGGTGAGCTGTCGTGCTGCCGGCCACCTATAGTGGCCTGGTGAGCTGTCGTGCTGCCGGCCACCTATAGTGGCCTGGTGAGCTGTCGTGGTACCGGCCACTTATGGTGGGCTGGTGAGCTGTCGTGCCACCGGCCACTTATGGTGGCCTGGTGAGCTGTCGTGCCACCGGCCACTTTAGGTAGCCTGGTGAGCTGTCGTGCCACTGGCCACTTATGGTGCCCTGGTGAGCTGTCGTGCTACCGGCCACCTATAGTGGCCTGGTGAGCTGTCGTGCCACCGGTCACTATAGTGGCCTGGTGAGCTGTCGTGCTACCGGCCACTTATGGTGGCCTGGTGAGCTGTCGTGCCACCGGTCACTTATGGTGGCCTGGTGAGCTGTCGTGCTGCCGGCCACCTATAGTAGCCTGGTGAGCTATCGTGCTGCCGGCCACCTATAGTGGCCTGGTGAGCTGTCGTGCTACCGGCCACCTATAGTGGCATGGTGAGCTGTCGTGCTACCGGCCAACTATAGTGGCCCGGTGAGCTGTAGAGAAGCCGGGCACCCATAGTGGCCTGGTGAGCTGTCGAGGTGCCGGCTACCTATATTGGCCTGGTGAGCTGTCGAAATGCCGGCCCCCTATAGGGGCCTGGAGAGTTGTCGAGATGCTGGCCACCTATAGTGGCCTGGTGAACTGTCGAGATGCCTGCCATCTATAGTGGCCTGGTGAGCTGTCGTGCTGCCGGCCACCTATGGTGGCCTGGTGAGCCCTCGTGCTACCGGCCACCTATAGTGGCCTGGTGAGCTGTCGTGCTGATGACCAGCTATATTGGCCTGGTGAGCTGTCGAGATGCCGGCCACCTATAGGGGCCTGGTGAGCCCTCGTGCTACCGGCCACCTATAGTGGCCTGGTGAGCTGTCGTGCTGCCGGCCACCTATAGTGGACCGGTGAGGTGTCGTGCTACCGGCCACCTATAGTGCCCTGGTGAGCTGGCGTGCTGCTGGCCACCTATAGTGGCCTGGTGAGCTGTCGTGCTACCGGCCACTTATGGTGGCCTGGTGAGCTGTCGTGCCACCGGTCACTTATGGTGGCCTGGTGAGCTGTCGTGCTGCCGGCCACCTATAGTGGCCTGGTGAGCTGTCGTGCTGCCGGCAATCTATAGTGGCTTGGTGAGCTGTCGAGGTGCCGGCCACCTATATTGGCCTGGTGAGCTGTCGAGATGCCGGCCACCTATAGGGGCCTGGTGAGCCCTCGTGCTACCGGCCACCTATAGTGGCCTGGTGAGCTGACGTGCTGCCGGCCACCTATAGTGGACTGGTGAGGTGTCGTGCTACCGGCCACCTATAGTGCCCTGGTGAGCTGTCGTGCTGCCGGCCACCTATAGTGGACTGGTGAGCTGTCGTGCTACCCGCCACCTATAGTGCCCTGGTGAGCTGGCGTGCTGCTGGCCATCTATAGTGGCCTGGTGAGCTGTCGTGCTGCCGGCCACCTATAGTGGACTGGTGAGCTGTCGTGCTGCCGGCCACCTATAGTGGCCGGGTGAGCTGTCGTGCTGCCGGCCACCTATAGTGGCCTGGTGAGCTGTCGTGCTGCCGGCAATCTATAGTGGCTTGGTGAGCTGACATGCTGCCGGCCACCTATAGTGGCCTGGTGAGCTGTCGTGCTGCCAGCAATCTATAGTGGCTTGGTGAGCTGACATGCTGCCGGCCACCTATAGTGGCCTGGTGAGCTGTCGAGGTGCCGGCCACCAATATTGGCCTGGTGAGCTGTCGAGATGCCGGCCACCTATAGGGGCCTGGTGAGCTGTCGTGCTGCCGGCCACGTATAGTGCCCTGGTGAGCTGTCGTGCTGCCGGCCACCTATAGTGCCCTGGTGAGCTGTCGTGCTGCCGGCCACCTATAGTGGCCGGGTGAGCTGTCGTGCTGCCGGCCACCTATAGTGGCCTGGTGAGCTGTCGTGCTGCCGGCAATCTATAGTGGCTTGGTGAGCTGACATGCTGCCGGCCACCTATAGTGGCCTGGTGAGCTATCGTGCTGCCGGCCAGCTATAGTGGCCTGGTGAGCTGTCGTGCTGCCGGCCACCTATAGTGGCCTGGTGAGCTGTCGAGATGCCGGGCACCCATAGTGGCCTGGTGAGCTGTCGAGGTGCCGGCCACCTATATTGGCCTGGTGAGCTGTCGAGATGCCGGCCACCTATAGGGGCCTGGTGAGCTGTCGTGCTGCCGGCCACGTATAGTGCCCTGGTGAGCTGTCGTGCTGCCGGCCACCTATAGTGGCCTGGTGAGCTGTCGAGGTGCCGGCCACCTATATTGGCCTGGTGAGCTGTCGAGATGCCGGCCACCTATAGGGGCCTGGTGAGCTGTCGTGCTGCCGGCCACGTATAGTGCCCTGGTGAGCTGTCGTGCTGCCGGCCACCTATAGTGCCCTGGTGAGCTGTCGTGCTGCCGGCCACCTATAGTGGCCGGGTGAGCTGTCGTGCTGCCGGCCACCTATAGTGGCCTGGTGAGCTGTCGTGCTGCCGGCAATCTATAGTGGCTTGGTGAGCTGACATGCTGCCGGCCACCTATAGTGGCCTGGTGAGCTATCGTGCTGCCGGCCAGCTATAGTGGCCTGGTGAGCTGTCGTGCTGCCGGCCACCTATAGTGGCCTGGTGAGCTGCCGAGATGCCGGGCACCCATAGTGGCCTGGTGAGCTGTCGTGCTGCCGGCCACCTATAGTGGCCTGGTGAGCTGTCGTGCTACCGGCCACCTATAGTGGCCTGGTGAGCTGTCGTGCTGCCGGCCACCTATAATGGACTGGTGAGCTGTCGTGCTACCGGCCACCTATAGTGCCCTGGTGAGCTGTCGTGCTGCCGGCCACCTATAGCGGACTGGTGAGCTGTCGTGCTGCCGGCCACCTATAGTGGACTGGTGAGCTGTCGTGCTACCGGCCGCCTATAGTGGCCTGGTGAGCTGTCGTGCTGCCGGCCACCTATAGTGGCCTGGTGAGCTATCGTGCTGCCGGCCACCTATAGTGGCCTGGTGAGCTGTCGTGCTGCCGGCCACCTATAGTGGACTGGTAAGCTGTCGTGCTGCCGGCCACCTATAGTGGCCTGGTGAGCTATCGTGCTGCCGGCCACCTATAGTGGCCTGGTGAGCTGTCGTGCTGCCGGCCACCTATAGTGGCCTGGTGAGCTGTAGTGCTGCCGGCCACCTATAGTGCCCTGGTGAGCTGTCGTGCTGCCGGCCACCTATAGTGGCCTGGTGAGCTGTCGTGCTGCCGGCCACCTATAGTGGCCTGGTGAGCTGTCGTGGTACCGGCCACTTATGGTGGGCTGGTGAGCTGTCGTGCCACCGGCCACTTATGGTGGCCTGGTGAGCTGTCGTGCCACCGGCCACTTTAGGTAGCCTGGTGAGCTGTCGTGCCACCGGCCACTTATGGTGCCCTGGTGAGTTGTCGTGCGACCGGCCACCTATAGTGGCCTGGTGAGCTGTCGTGCTGCCGGCCACCTATAGTGGCCTGGTGAGCTGTCGTGCTACCGGCCACTTATGGTGGCCTGGTGAGCTGTCGTGCCACCGGTCACTTATGGTGGCCTGGTGAGCTGTCGTGCTGCCGGCCACCTATAGTGGCCTGGTGAGCTGTCGTGCTACCGGCCGCCTATAGTGGCCTGGTGAGCTGTCGTGCTGCCGGCCACCTATAGTGGCCTGGTGAGCTGTCGTGCTGCCGGCCACCTATAGTGGCCGGGTGAGCTGTCGTGCTGCCGGCCACCTATAGTGGCCTGGTGAGCTGTCGTGCTGCCGGCAATCTATAGTGGCTTGGTGAGCTGACATGCTGCCGGCCACCTATAGTGGCCTGGTGAGCTATCGTGCTGCCGGCCAGCTATAGTGGCCTGGTGAGCTGTCGTGCTGCCGGCCACCTATAGTGGACTGGTAAGCTGTCGTGCTGCCGGCCACCTATAGTGGCCTGGTGAGCTATCGTGCTGCCGGCCACCTATAGTGGCCTGGTGAGCTGTCGTGCTGCCGGCCACCTATAGTAGCCTGGTGAGCTGTCGTGCTGCCGGCAATCTATAGTGGCTTGGTGAGCTGACATGCTGCCGGCCACCTATAGTGGCCTGGTGAGCTGTCGTGCTGCCGGCAATCTATAGTGGCTTGGTGAGCTGACATGCTGCCGGCCACCTATAGTGGCCTGGTGAGCTGTCGAGGTGCCGGCCACCTATATTGGCCTGGTGAGCTGTCGAGATGCCGGCCACCTATAGGGGCCTGGTGAGCTTGCGTGCTGCCGGCCACGTATAGTGCCCTGGTGAGCTGTCGTGCTGCCGGCCACCTATAGTGCCCTGGTGAGCTGTCGTGCTGCCGGCCACCTATAGTGGCCGGGTGAGCTGTCGTGCTGCCGGCCACCTATAGTGGCCTGGTGAGCTGTCGTGCTGCCGGCAATCTATAGTGGCTTGGTGAGCTGACATGCTGCCGGCCACCTATAGTGGCCTGGTGAGCTATCGTGTCGTCACGTCAATGTCGTCGGCATACGCAAGCAATTGCGTAGACTTGAAATAAATCGTACCTCTTGCACGATCTTTTCAAGCACGATGTTGAAAAAGTTGCATGACAGCGCGTCACCTTGCCTAAATCCTTTTTTAACATCAAAGGCCTCGGTTTGGTCATTACCGACCTTAATGGAGCAGCGAGAATTCTCCATTGTCATCCTGCACAGTCGAACGAGTTTGGCAGGGATGTTAAAACTAGACATGGCTATGTATAGCTCATCTCTATACACGCTGTCATATGCAGCGTTGAATTCGACGAAGAGGTGGTGAGTGTCGATTTGGTCTTCTCCAAGACCTGCCGTAGCGTAAATATTGGTCTATTGTGGATTTACCTGGCTTGAAACCACACTGATAGGAGCCGAAGAGGTTATCCACAAACGGCTTCAGGCGTTCACACAATACGGCAGAGTAGATCTTATATGCGATGTTAAGGAGACTTATATATAGGGGTCTCCTTTCTTAAGGTACCCTTACACGATCAATCGAATGACATCAAATGTCTACGTGTGTTTGTGAAAATGCGTCTGTGTGCGTCACACACATTCGTTGTTGACCGATTGACAAATATCAAAACATTTTTGATATTGCATGACCATTGTCATGCTGATTGACGTGTGTAAGGGTTGGATCGACCAAATAAGGTCGTGCAGATATGGGGTCGCGAGCGTGGAATGTACGTGTGTGTCGTGCTACCGGCCACCTATAGTGCCCTGGTGAGCTGGCGTGCTGCTGGCCACATATAGTGGCCTGGTGAGCTGTCGTGCTACCGGCCAACTATAGTGGCCCGGTGAGCTGTAGAGAAGCCGGGCACCCATAGTGGCCTGGTGAGCTGTCGAGGTGCCGGCTACCTATATTGGCCTGGTGAGCTGTCGAAATGCCGGCCCCCTATAGGGGCCTGGTGAGTTGTCGAGATGCTGGCCACCTATAGTGGCCTGGTGAACTGTCGAGATGCCTGCCATCTATAGTGGCCTGGTGAGCTGTCGTGCTACCGGCCACCTATAGTGGCCTGGTGAGCTGTCGTGCTGCCGACCAGCTATATTGGCCTGGTGAGCTGTCGAGATGCCGGCCACCTATAGGGGCCTGGTGAGCCCTCGTGCTACCGGCCACCTATAGTGGCCTGGTGAGCTGTCGTGCTGCCGGCCACCTATAGTGGACTGGTGAGGTGTCGTGCTACCGGCCACCTATAGTGCTCTGGTGAGCTGGCGTGCTGCTGGCCACCTATAAGTGGCCTGGTGAGCTGTCGTGCTACCGGCCACTTATGGTGGCCTGGTGAGCTGTCGTGCCACCGGTCACTTATGGTGGCCTGGTGAGCTGTCGTGCTGCCGGCCACCTATAGTGGCCTGGTGAGCTGTCGTGCTGCCGGCCACCTATAGTGGCCTGGTGAGCTGTCGTGCTGCCGGCAATCTATAGTGGCTTGGTGAGCTGACATGCTGCCGGCCACCTATAGTGGCCTGGTGAGCTGTCGAGGTGCCGGCCACCTATATTGGCCTGGTGAGCTGTCGAGATGCCGGCCACCTATAGGGGCCTGGTGAGCTGTCGTGCTGCCGGCCACGTATAGTGCCCTGGTGAGCTGTCGTGCTGCCGGCTACCTATAGTGCCCTGGTGAGCTGTCGTGCTGCCGGCCACCTATAGTGGCCGGGTGAGCTGTCGTGCTGCCGGCCACCTATAGTGGCCTGGTGAGCTGTCGTGCTGCCGGCAATCTATAGTGGCTTGGTGAGCTGACATGCTGCCGGCCACCTATAGTGGCCTGGTGAGCTATCGTGCTGCCGGCCACATATAGTGGCCTGGTGAGCTGTCGTGCTGCCGGCCACCTATAGTGGCCTGGTGAGCTGTCGAGATGCCGGGCACCCATAGTGGCCTGGTGAGCTGTCGAGGTGCCGGCCACCTATATTGGCCTGGTGAGCTGTCGAGATGCCGGCCACCTATAGGGGCCTGGTGAGCTGTCGTGCTGCCGGCCACGTATAGTGCCCTGGTGAGCTGTCGTGCTGCCGGTCACCTATAGTGGCCTGGTGAGCTGTCGTGCTACCGGCCACTTATGGTGGCCTGGTGAGCTGTCGTGCTACCGGCCGCCTATAGTGGCCTGGTGAGCTGTCGGGCTGCCGGCCACCTATAGTGGCCTGGTGAGCGATCGTGCTGCCGGCCACCTATAGTGGCCTGGTGAGCTGTCGTGCTGCTGGCCACCTTTAGCGGACTGGTGAGCTGTCGTGCTGCCGGCCACCCAAAGTGGCCTGGTGAGCTGTCGTGCTGCCGGCCACCTATAGTGGCCTGGTGAGCTGTCGTGCTACCGGCCACTTATGGTGGCCTGGTGAGCGGTCGTGCTACCGGCCACCTATAGTGACCTGGTGAGCTGTCATGCTACCGGCCACCTATAGTGGCCTGGTGAGCTGTCGTGCTGCCGGCCACCTATAATGGACTGGTGAGCTGTCGTGCTACCGGCCACCTATAGTGCCCTGGTGAGCTGTCGTGCTGCCGGCCACCTATAGCGGACTGGTGAGCTATCGTGCTGCCGGCCACCTATAGTGGCCTGGTGAGCTGTCGTGCTGCCGGCCACCTATAGTGGCCTGGTGAGCTATCGTGCTGCCGGCCACCTATAGTGGCCTGGTGAGCTGTCGTGCTGCCGGCCACCTATAGTGGACTGGTAAGCTGTCGTGCTGCCGGCCACCTATAGTGGCCTGGTGAGCTATCGTGCTGCCGGCCACCTATAGTGGCCTGGTGAGCTGTCGTGCTGCCGGCCACCTATAGTGGCCTGGTGAGCTGCAGTGCTGCCGGCCACCTATAGTGGACTGGTAAGCTGTCGTGCTGCCGGCCACCTATAGTGGCCTGGTGAGCTGTAGTGCTGCCGGCCACCTATAGTGCCCTGGTGAGCTGTCGTGCTGCCGGCCACCTATAGTGGCCTGGTGAGCTATCGTGCTGCCGGCCACCTATAGTGGCCTGGTGAGCTGTCGTGCTGCCGGCCACCTATAGTGGACTGGTAAGCTGTCGTGCTGCCGGCCACCTATAGTGGCCTGGTGAGCTATCGTGCTGCCGGCCACCTATAGTGGCCTGGTGAGCTGTCGTGCTGCCGGCCACCTATAGTGGCCTGGTGAGCTGTCGTGCTGCCGGCCACCTATAGTGGACTGGTAAGCTGTCGTGCTGCCGGCCACCTATAGTGGCCTGGTGAGCTATCGTGCTGCCGGCCACCTATAGTGGCCTGGTGAGCTGTCGTGCTGCCGGCCACCTATAGTGGCCTGGTGAGCTGCAGTGCTGCCGGCCACCTATAGTGCCCTGGTGAGCTGTCGTGCTGCCGGCCACCTATAGTGGCCTGGTGAGCTGTCGTGCTGCCGGCCACCTATAGTGGCCTGGTGAGCTGTCGTGGTACCGGCCACTTATGGTGGGCTGGTGAGCTGTCGTGCCACCGGCCACTTATGGTGGCCTGGTGAGCTGTCGTGCCACCGGCCACTTTAGGTAGCCTGGTGAGCTGTCGTGCCACCGGCCACTTATGGTGCCCTGGTGAGCTGTCGTGCGACCGGCCACCTATAGTGGCCTGGTGAGCTGTCGTGCTGCCGGCCACCTATAGTGGCCTGGTGAGCTGTCGTGCTACCGGCCACTTATGGTGGCCTGGTGAGCTGTCGTGCCACCGGTCACTTATGGTGGCCTGGTGAGCTGTCGTGCTGCCGGCCACCTATAGTGGCCTGGTGAGCTGTCGTGCTACCGGCCACTTATGGTGGCCTGGTGAGCTGTCGTGCCACCGGTCACCTATGGTGGCCTGGTGAGCTGTCGTGCTACCGGCCACCTATAGTGGCCTGGTGAGCTGTCGTGCTGCCGTCCACCTATAGTGGCCTGGTGAGCTGTCATGCTACCGGCCACTTATGGTGGCCTGGTGAGCTGTCGTGCTACCGGCCGCCTATAGTGGCCTGGTGAGCTGTCGTGCTGCCGGCCACCTATAGTGGCCTGGTGAGCTATCGTGCTGCCGGCCACCTATAGTGGCCTGGTGAGCTGTCGTGCTGCCGGCCACCTATAGTGGACTGGTAAGCTGTCGTGCTGCCGGCCACCTATAGTGGCCTGGTGAGCTATCGTGCTGCCGGCCACCTATAGTGGCCTGGTGAGCTGTCGTGCTGCCGGCCACCTATAGTGGCCTGGTGAGCTGTCGTGGTACCGGCCACTTATGGTGGGCTGGTGAGCTGTCGTGCCACCGGCCACTTATGGTGGCCTGGTGAGCTGTCGTGCCACCGGCCACTTTAGGTAGCCTGGTGAGCTGTCGTGCCACCGGCCACTTATGGTGCCCTGGTGAGCTGTCGTGCGACCGGCCACCTATAGTGGCCTGGTGAGCTGTCGTGCTGCCGGCCACCTATAGTGGCCTGGTGAGCTGTCGTGCTACCGGCCACTTATGGTGGCCTGGTGAGCTGTCGTGCCACCGGTCACTTATGGTGGCCTGGTGAGCTGTCGTGCTGCCGGCCACCTATAGTGGCCTGGTGAGCTGTCGTGCTA
Source organism: Eumerus sabulonum (assembly GCA_951905685.1). Lineage (NCBI taxonomy): Eukaryota > Metazoa > Arthropoda > Insecta > Diptera > Syrphidae > Eumerus > Eumerus sabulonum. Next base: position 20,608,272 of record OX645062.1, on the reverse strand, counting down.
CCGGCCACTTATGGTGGCCTGGTGAGCTGTCGTGCCACCGGTCACCTATGGTGGCCTGGTGAGCTGTCGTGCTACCGGCCACCTATAGTGGCCTGGTGAGCTGTCGTGCTGCCGTCCACCTATAGTGGCCTGGTGAGCTGTCATGCTACCGGCCATCTATAGTGGCCTGGTGAGCTATCGTGCTGCCGGCCACCTATAGTGGCCTGGTGAGCTGTCGTGCTGCCGGCCACCTATAGTGGCCTGGTGAGCTGTAGTGCTGCCGGCCACCTATAGTGCCCTGGTGAGCTGTCGTGCTGCCGGCCACCTATAGTGGCCTGGTGAGCTATCGTGCTGCCGGCCACCTATAGTGGCCTGGTGAGCTGTCGTGCTGCCGGCCACCTATAGTGGACTGGTAAGCTGTCGTGCTGCCGGCCACCTATAGTGGCCTGGTGAGCTATCGTGCTGCCGGCCACCTATAGTGGCCTGGTGAGCTGTCGTGCTGCCGGCCACCTATAGTGGCCTGGTGAGCTGTCGTGCTGCCGGCCACCTATAGTGGACTGGTAAGCTGTCGTGCTGCCGGCCACCTATAGTGGCCTGGTGAGCTATCGTGCTGCCGGCCACCTATAGTGGCCTGGTGAGCTGTCGTGCTGCCGGCCACCTATAGTGGCCTGGTGAGCTGCAGTGCTGCCGGCCACCTATAGTGCCCTGGTGAGCTGTCGTGCTGCCGGCCACCTATAGTGGCCTGGTGAGCTGTCGTGCTGCCGGCCACCTATAGTGGCCTGGTGAGCTGTCGTGGTACCGGCCACTTATGGTGGGCTGGTGAGCTGTCGTGCCACCGGCCACTTATGGTGGCCTGGTGAGCTGTCGTGCCACCGGCCACTTTAGGTAGCCTGGTGAGCTGTCGTGCCACCGGCCACTTATGGTGCCCTGGTGAGCTGTCGTGCGACCGGCCACCTATAGTGGCCTGGTGAGCTGTCGTGCTGCCGGCCACCTATAGTGGCCTGGTGAGCTGTCGTGCTACCGGCCACTTATGGTGGCCTGGTGAGCTGTCGTGCCACCGGTCACTTATGGTGGCCTGGTGAGCTGTCGTGCTGCCGGCCACCTATAGTGGCCTGGTGAGCTGTCGTGCTACCGGCCACTTATGGTGGCCTGGTGAGATGTCGTGCTACCGGCCGCCTATAGTGGCCTGGTGAGCTGTCGTGCTGCCGGCCACCTATAGTGGCCTGGTGAGCTATCGTGCTGCCGGCCACCTATAGTGGCCTGGTGAGCTGTCGTGCTGCCGGCCACCTATAGTGGACTGGTAAGCTGTCGTGCTGCCGGCCACCTATAGTGGCCTGGTGAGCTATCGTGCTGCCGGCCACCTATAGTGGCCTGGTGAGCTGTCGTGCTGCCGGCCACCTATAGTGGCCTGGTGAGCTGCAGTGCTGCCGGCCACCTATAGTGCCCTGGTGAGCTGTCGTGCTGCCGGCCACCTATAGTGGCCTGGTGAGCTGTCGTGCTGCCGGCCACCTATAGTGGCCTGGTGAGCTGTCGTGGTACCGGCCACTTATGGTGGGCTGGTGAGCTGTCGTGCCACCGGCCACTTATGGTGGCCTGGTGAGCTGTCGTGCCACCGGCCACTTTAGGTAGCCTGGTGAGCTGTCGTGCCACCGGCCACTTATGGTGCCCTGGTGAGCTGTCGTGCGACCGGCCACCTATAGTGGCCTGGTGAGCTGTCGTGCTGCCGGCCACCTATAGTGGCCTGGTGAGCTGTCGTGCTACCGGCCACTTATGGTGGCCTGGTGAGCTGTCGTGCCACCGGTCACTTATGGTGGCCTGGTGAGCTGTCGTGCTGCCGGCCACCTATAGTGGCCTGGTGAGCTGTCGTGCTACCGGCCACTTATGGTGGCCTGGTGAGCTGTCGTGCCACCGGTCACCTATGGTGGCCTGGTGAGCTGTCGTGCTACCGGCCACCTATAGTGGCCTGGTGAGCTGTCGTGCTGCCGTCCACCTATAGTGGCCTGGTGAGCTGTCATGCTACCGGCCACTTATGGTGGCCTGGTGAGCTGTCGTGCCACCGGTCACTTATGGTGGCCTGGTGAGCTGTCGTGCTGCCGGTCACCTATGGTGGCCTGGTGAGCTGTCGTGCTACCGGCCACCTATAGTGGCCTGGTGAGCTGTCGTGCTGCCGGCCACCTATAGTGGACTGGTAAGCTGTCGTGCTGCCGGCCATCTATAGTGGCCTGGTGAGCTATCGTGCTGCCGGCCACCTATAGTGGCCTGGTGAGCTGTCGTGCTGCCGGCCACCTATAGTGGCCTGGTGAGCTGTAGTGCTGCCGGCCACCTATAGTGCCCTGGTGAGCTGTCGTGCTGCCGGCCACCTATAGTGGCCTGGTGAGCTGTCGTGCTGCCGGCCACCTATAGTGGCCTGGTGAGCTGTCGTGGTACCGGCCACTTATGGTGGGCTGGTGAGCTGTCGTGCCACCGGCCACTTATGGTGGCCTGGTGAGCTGTCGTGCCACCGGCCACTTTAGGTAGCCTGGTGAGCTGTCGTGCCACTGGCCACTTATGGTGCCCTGGTGAGCTGTCGTGCTACCGGCCACCTATAGTGGCCTGGTGAGCTGTCGTGCCACCGGTCACTATAGTGGCCTGGTGAGCTGTCGTGCTACCGGCCACTTATGGTGGCCTGGTGAGCTGTCGTGCCACCGGTCACTTATGGTGGCCTGGTGAGCTGTCGTGCTGCCGGCCACCTATAGTAGCCTGGTGAGCTATCGTGCTGCCGGCCACCTATAGTGGCCTGGTGAGCTGTCGTGCTACCGGCCACCTATAGTGGCATGGTGAGCTGTCGTGCTACCGGCCAACTATAGTGGCCCGGTGAGCTGTAGAGAAGCCGGGCACCCATAGTGGCCTGGTGAGCTGTCGAGGTGCCGGCTACCTATATTGGCCTGGTGAGCTGTGGAAATGCCGGCCGCCTATAGGGGCCTGGAGAGTTGTCGAGATGCTGGCCACCTATAGTGGCCTGGTGAACTGTCGAGATGCCTGCCATCTATAGTGGCCTGGTGAGCTGTCGTGCTGCCGGCCACCTATGGTGGCCTGGTGAGCCCTCGTGCTACCGGCCACCTATAGTGGCCTGGTGAGCTGTCGTGCTGATGACCAGCTATATTGGCCTGGTGAGCTGTCGAGATGCCGGCCACCTATAGGGGCCTGGTGAGCCCTCGTGCTACCGGCCACCTATAGTGGCCTGGTGAGCTGTCGTGCTGCCGGCCACCTATAGTGGACTGGTGAGGTGTCGTGCTACCGGCCACCTATAGTGCCCTGGTGAGCTGGCGTGCTGCTGGCCACCTATAGTGGCCTGGTGAGCTGTCGTGCTACCGGCCACTTATGGTGGCCTGGTGAGCTGTCGTGCCACCGGTCACTTATGGTGGCCTGGTGAGCTGTCGTGCTGCCGGCCACCTATAGTGGCCTGGTGAGCTGTCGTGCTGCCGGCAATCTATAGTGGACTGGTGAGCTGTCGAGGTGCCGGCCACCTATATTGGCCTGGTGAGCTGTCGAGATGCCGGCCACCTATAGGGGCCTGGTGAGCCCTCGTGCTACCGGCCACCTATAGTGGCCTGGTGAGCTGTCGTGCTGCCGGCCACCTATAGTGGACTGGTGAGGTGTCGTGCTACCGGCCACCTATAGTGCCCTGGTGAGCTGTCGTGCTGCCGGCCACCTATAGTGGACTGGTGAGCTGTCGTGCTACCCGCCACCTATAGTGCCCTGGTGAGCTGGCGTGCTGCTGGCCACCTATAGTGGCCTGGTGAGCTGTCGTGCTGCCGGCCACCTATAGTGGCCTGGTGAGCTGTCGTGCTGCCGGCCACCTATAGTGGCCTGGTGAGCTGTCGCGCTGCCAGCAATCTATAGTGGCTTGGTGAGCTGACATGCTGCCGGCCACCTATAGTGGCCTGGTGAGCTGTCGAGGTGCCGGCCACCAATATTGGCCTGGTGAGCTGTCGAGATGCCGGCCACCTATAGGGGCCTGGTGAGCTGTCGTGCTGCCGGCCACGTATAGTGCCCTGGTGAGCTGTCGTGCTGCCGGCCACCTATAGTGCCCTGGTGAGCTGTCGTGCTGCCGGCCACCTATAGTGGCCGGGTGAGCTGTCGTGCTGCCGGCCATCTATAGTGGCCTGGTGAGCTGTCGTGCTGCCGGCAATCTATAGTGGCTTGGTGAGCTGACATGCTGCCGGCCACCTATAGTGGCCTGGTGAGCTATCGTGCTGCCGGCCAGCTATAGTGGCCTGGTGAGCTGTCGTGCTGCCGGCCACCTATAGTGGCCTGGTGAGCTGTCGAGATGCCGGGCACCCATAGTGGCCTGGTGAGCTGTCGAGGTGCCGGCCACCTATATTGGCCTGGTGAGCTGTCGAGATGCCGGCCACCTATAGGGGCCTGGTGAGCTGTCGTGCTGCCGGCCACGTATAGTGCCCTGGTGAGCTGTCGTGCTGCCGGCCACCTATAGTGGCCTGGTGAGCTGTCGAGGTGCCGGCCACCTATATTGGCCTGGTGAGCTGTCGAGATGCCGGCCACCTATAGGGGCCTGGTGAGCTGTCGTGCTGCCGGCCACGTATAGTGCCCTGGTGAGCTGTCGTGCTGCCGGCCACCTATAGTGCCCTGGTGAGCTGTCGTGCTGCCGGCCACCTATAGTGGCCGGGTGAGCTGTCGTGCTGCCGGCCACCTATAGTGGCCTGGTGAGCTGTCGTGCTGCCGGCAATCTATAGTGGCTTGGTGAGCTGACATGCTGCCGGCCACCTATAGTGGCCTGGTGAGCTATCGTGCTGCCGGCCAGCTATAGTGGCCTGGTGAGCTGTCGTGCTGCCGGCCACCTATAGTGGCCTGGTGAGCTGCCGAGATGCCGGGCACCCATAGTGGCCTGGTGAGCTGTCGTGCTGCCGGCCACCTATAGTGGCCTGGTGAGCTGTCGTGCTACCGGCCACCTATAGTGGCCTGGTGAGCTGTCGTGCTGCCGGCCACCTATAATGGACTGGTGAGCTGTCGTGCTACCGGCCACCTATAGTGCCCTGGTGAGCTGTCGTGCTGCCGGCCACCTATAGCGGACTGGTGAGCTGTCGTGCTGCCGGCCACCTATAGTGGACTGGTGAGCTGTCGTGCTACCGGCCGCCTATAGTGGCCTGGTGAGCTGTCGTGCTGCCGGCCACCTATAGTGGCCTGGTGAGCTATCGTGCTGCCGGCCACCTATAGTGGCCTGGTGAGCTGTCGTGCTGCCGGCCACCTATAGTGGACTGGTAAGCTGTCGTGCTGCCGGCCACCTATAGTGGCCTGGTGAGCTATCGTGCTGCCGGCCACCTATAGTGGCCTGGTGAGCTGTCGTGCTGCCGGCCACCTATAGTGGCCTGGTGAGCTGTAGTGCTGCCGGCCACCTATAGTGCCCTGGTGAGCTGTCGTGCTGCCGGCCACCTATAGTGGCCTGGTGAGCTGTCGTGCTGCCGGCCACCTATAGTGGCCTGGTGAGCTGTCGTGGTACCGGCCACTTATGGTGGGCTGGTGAGCTGTCGTGCCACCGGCCACTTATGGTGGCCTGGTGAGCTGTCGTGCCACCGGCCACTTTAGGTAGCCTGGTGAGCTGTCGTGCCACCGGCCACTTATGGTGCCCTGGTGAGCTGTCGTGCGACCGGCCACCTATAGTGGCCTGGTGAGCTGTCGTGCTGCCGGCCACCTATAGTGGCCTGGTGAGCTGTCGTGCTACCGGCCACTTATGGTGGCCTGGTGAGCTGTCGTGCCACCGGTCACTTATGGTGGCCTGGTGAGCTGTCGTGCTGCCGGCCACCTATAGTGGCCTGGTGAGCCGTCGTGCTACCGGCCACTTATGGTGGCCTGGTGAGCTGTCGTGCCACCGGTCACCTATGGTGGCCTGGTGATCTGTCGTGCTACCGGCCACCTATAGTGGCCTGGTGAGCTGTCGTGCTGCCGGCCACCTATAGTGGCCTGGTGAGCTGTCGTGCTGCGGGCCACCTATAATGGCCTGGTGAGCTGGCGTGCTGCTGGCCACCTATAGTGGCCTGGTGAGCTGTCGTGCTGCCGGCCACCTATAGTGGACTGGTGAGCTGTCGTGCTGCCGGCCACTTATGGTGGCCTGGTGAGCTGTCGTGCCACCGGCCACTTATGGTGGCCTGGTGAGCTGTCGTGCCACCGGCCACTTATGATGGCCTGGTGAGCTGTCGTGCTGCCGGCCACCTATAGTGGTCTGGTGAGCTGTCGTGCTAAAGGCCACCTATAGTGGCCTAGTGAGCTGTCGTGCTACCGGCCACCTATAATGACCTGGTTAGCTGTCGAGATGCCGGCCACATATAGTGGCCTGGTGAGCTGTCGTGCTGCCGGCCACCTATGGCGGCCTGGTGAGCTGTCGTGCTACCGGCCACCTATAGTGGCCTGGTGAGCTGTCGTGCTGCCGGCCACCTATAGTGGACTGGTGAGCTGTCGTGCTACCGGCCACCTATAGTACCCTGGTGAGCTGTCCGGCTGCCGGCCACCTATAGTGGCCTGGTGAGCTGTCGTGCTGCCGGCCGCCTCTAGTGGCCTGGTGAGCTGTCGAGATGCCGGGCACCCAAAGTGGCCTGGTGAGCTGTCGAGGTGCCGGCCACCTATATTGGCCTGGTGAGCTGTCGAGATGCCGGCCACCTATAGGGGCCTGGTGAGCCCTCGTGCTACCGGCCACCTATAGTGGCCTGGTGAGCTGTCGTGCTGCCGGCCACCTATAGTGGACTGGTGAGGTGTCGTGCTACCGGCCACCTATAGTGCCCTGGTGAGCTGTCGTGCTGCCGGCCACCTATAGTGGACTGGTGAGCTGTCGTGCTACCCGCCACCTATAGTGCCCGGGTGAGCTGGCGTGCTGCTGGCCACCTATAGTGGCCTGGTGAGCTGTCGTGCTGCCGGCCACCTATAGTGGACTGGTGAGCTGTCGTGCTGCCGGCCACCTATAGTGGCCTGGTGAGCTGTCGTGCTGCCGGCAATCTATAGTGGCTTGGTGAGCTGACATGCTGCCGGCCACCTATAGTGGCCTGGTGAGCTGTCGAGGTGCCGGCCACCTATATTGGCCTGGTGAGCTGTCGAGATGCCGGCCACCTATAGGGGCCTGGTAAGCTGTCGTGCTGCCGGCCACGTATATTGCCCTGGTGAGCTGTCGTGCTTCCGGCCACCTATAGTGCCCTGGTGAGCTGTCGTGCTGCCGGCCACCTATAGTGGCCGGGTGAGCTGTCGCGCTGCCGGCCACCTATAGTGGCCTGGTGAGCTGTCGTGCTGCCGGCAATCTATAGTGGCGTGGTGAGCTGACATGCTGCCGGCCACCTATAGTGGCCTGGTGAGCTATCGTGCTGCCGGCCACCTATAGTGGCCTGGTGAGCTGTCGTGCTGCCGGCCACCTATAGTGGCCTGGTGAGCTGTCGAGATGCCGGGCACCCATAGTGGCCTGGTAAGCTGTCGAGGTGCCGGCCACCTATATTGGCCTGGTGAGCTGTCGAGATGCCGGCCACCTATAGGGGCCTGGTGAGCTGTCGTGCTGCCGGCCACGTATAGTGCCCTGGTGAGCTGTCGTGCTGCCGGCCACGTATAGTGCCCTGGTGAGCTGTCGTGCTGCCGGTCACCTATAGTGGCCTGGTGAGCTGTTGTGCTACCGGCCACTTATGGTGGCCTGGTGAGCTGTCGTGCTGCCGGCCACCTATAGTGGCCTGGTGAGCGATCGTACTGCCGGCCACCTATAGTGGCCTGGTGAGCTTTCGTGCTGCTGGCCACCTTTAGCGGACTGGTGAGCTGTCGTGCTGCCGGCCACCCAAAGTGGCCTGGTGAGCTGTCGTGCTGCCGGCCACCTATAGTGGCCTGGTGAGCTGTCGTGCTACCGGCCACTTATGGTGGCCTGGTGAGCGGTCGTGCTACCGGCCACCTATAGGGACCTGGTGAGCTGTCGTGCTACCGGCCACCTATAGTGGCCTGGTGAGCTGTCGTGCTGCCGGCCACCTATAACGGACTGGTGAGCTGTCGTGCTACCGGCCACCTATAGTGCCCTGGTGAGCTGTCGTGCTGCCGGCCACCTATAGCGGACTGGTGAGCTGTCGTGCTGCCGGCCACCTATAGTGGACTGGTGAGCTGTCGTGCTACCGGCCACCTATAGTGGCCTGGTGAGCTGTCGTGCTACCGGCCACCTATGGTGGCCTGGTGAGCTGTCGTGCCACCGGTCACCTATGGTGGCCTGGTGAGCTGTCGTGCTGCCGGCCACCTATAGTGGCCTGATGAGCTGTCGTGCCACCGGTCACTTATGGTGGCCTGGTGAGCTGTCGTGCTGCCGGCCACCTATAGTGGCCTGGTGAGCTGTCGTGCTACCGGCCACTTATGGTGGCCTGGTGAGCTGTCGTGCCACCGGTCACCTATGGTGGCCTGGTGAGCTGTCGTGCTACCGGCCACCTATAGTGGCCTGGTGAGCTGTCGTGCTGCCGGCCACCTATAGTGGCCTGGTGAGCTGTCATGCTACCGGCCACTTATGGTGGCCTGGTGAGCTGTCGTGCCACCGGTCACTTATGGTGGCCTGGTGAGCTGTCGTGCTGCCGGTCACCTATGGTGGCCTGGTGAGCTGTCGTGCTACCGGCCACCTACAGTGGCCTGGTGAGCTGTCGTGCTGCCAGCCACCTATAGTGGACTGGTAAGCTGTCGTGCTGCCGGCCATCTATAGTGGCCTGGTGAGCTATCGTGCTGCCGGCCACCTATAGTGGCCTGGTGAGCTGTCGTGCTGCCGGCCACCTATAGTGGCCTGGTGAGCTGTAGTGCTGCCGGCCACCTATAGTGCCCTGGTGAGCTGTCGTGCTGCCGGCCACCTATAGTGGCCTGGTGAGCTGTCGTGCTGCCGGCCACCTATAGTGGCCTGGTGAGCTGTCGTGGTACCGGCCACTTATGGTGGGCTGGTGAGCTGTCGTGCCTCCGGCCACTTATGGTGGCCTGGTGAGCTGTCGTGCCACCGGCCACTTTAGGTAGCCTGGTGAGCTGTCGTGCCACCGGCCACTTATGGTGCCCTGGTGAGCTGTCGTGCGACCGGCCACCTATAGTGGCCTGGTGAGCTGTCGTGCTGCCGGCAATCTATAGTGGCGTGGTGAGCTGACATGCTGCCGGCCACCTATAGTGGCCTGGTGAGCTATCGTGCTGCCGGCCACCTATAGTGGCCTGGTGAGCTGTCGTGCTGCCGGCCACCTATAGTGGCCTGGTGAGCTGTAGAGAAGCCGGGCATCCATAGTGGACTGGTGAGCTGTCGAGGTGCCGGCTACCTATATTGGCCTGGTGAGCTGTCGAAATGCCGGCCCCCTATAGGGGCCTGGTGAGTTGTCGAGATGCTGGCCACCTATAGGGCCCTGGTGAGCTGTCGTGCTGCCGGTCACCTATAGTGGCCTGGTGAGCTGTCGTGCCACCGGTCACCTATGGTGGCCTGGTGAGCTGTCGAGGTGCCGGCCACCTATATTGGCCTGGTGAGCTGTCGAGATGCCGGCCACCTATAGGGGCCTGGTGAGCCCTCGTGCTACCGGCCACCTATAGTGGCCTGGTGAGCTGTCGTGCTGCCGGCCACCTATAGTGGACTGGTGAGGTGTCGTGCTACCGGCCACCTATAGTGCCCTGGTGAGCTGTCGTGCTGCCGGCCACCTATAGTGGACTGGTGAGCTGTCGTGCTGCCCGCCACCTATAGTGCCCTGGTGAGCTGGCGTGCTGCTGGCCACCTATAGTGGCCTGGTGAGCTGTCGTGCTGCCGGCCACCTATAGTGGACTGGTGAGCTGTCGTGCTGCCGGCCACCTATAGTGGCCTGGTGAGCTGTCGTGCTGCCGGCAATCTATAGTGGCTTGGTGAGCTGACATGCTGCCGGCCACCTATAGTGGCCTGGTGAGCTGTCGAGGTGCCGGCCACCTATATTGGCCTGGTGAGCTGTCGAGATGCCGGCCACCTATAGGGGCCTGGTGAGCTGTCGTGCTGCCGGCCACGTATAGTGCCCTGGTGAGCTGTCGTGCTGCCGGCCACCTATAGTGCCCTGGTGAGCTGTCGTGCTGCCGGCCACCTATAGTGGCCGGGTGAGCTGTCGTGCTGCCGGCCACCTATAGTGGCCTGGTGAGCTGTCGTGCTGCCGGCAATCTATAGTGGCTTGGTGAGCTGACATGCTGCCGGCCACATATAGTGGCCTGGTGAGCTATCGTGCTGCCGGCCAGCTATAGTGGCCTGGTGAGCTGTCGTGCTGCCGGCCACCTATAGTGGCCTGGTGAGCTGTCGAGATGCCGGGCACCCATAGTGGCCTGGTGAGCTGTCGAGGTGCCGGCCAACTATATTGGCCTGGTGAGCTGTCGAGATGCCGGCCACCTATAGGGGCCTGGTGAGCTGTCGTGCTGCCGGCCACGTATAGTGCCCTGGTGAGCTGTCGTGCTGCCGGCCACCTATAGTGGCCTGGTGAGCTGTCGAGGTGCCGGCCACCTATATTGGCCTGGTGAGCTGTCGAGATGCCGGCCACCTATAGGGGCCTGGTGAGCTGTCGAGGTGCCGGCTACCTATATTGGCCTGGTGAGCTGTCGAAATGCCGGCCCCCTATAGGGGCCTGGTGAGTTGTCGAGATGCTGGCCACCTATAGTGGACTGGTGAGCTGTCGTGCTGCCGGCCACTTATGGTGGCCTGGTGAGCTGTCGTGCCACCGGCCACTTATGGTGGCCTGGTGAGCTGTCGTGCCACCGGCCACTTATGATGGCCTGGTGAGCTGTCGTGCTGCCGGCCACCTATAGTGGTCTGGTGAGCTGTCGTGCTAAAGGCCACCTATAGTGGCCTAGTGAGCTGTCGTGCTACCGGCCACCTATAATGACCTGGTTAGCTGTCGAGATGCCGGCCACATATAGTGGCCTGGTGAGCTGTCGTGCTGCCGGCCACCTATGGCGGCCTGGTGAGCTGTCGTGCTACCGGCCACCTATAGTGCCCTGGTGAGCTGTCGTGCTGCCGGCCACCTATAGTGGCCGGGTGAGCTGTCGTGCTGCCGGCCACCTATAGTGCCCTGGTGAGCTGTCGTGCTGCCGGCCACCTATAGTGCCCTGGTGAGCTGTCGTGCTGCCGGCCACCTATAGTGGCCGGGTGAGCTGTCGTGCTGCCGGCCACCTATAGTGGCCTGGTGAGCTGTCGTGCTGCCGGCAATCTTTAGTGGCTTGGTGAGCTGACATGCTGCCGGCCACCTATAGTGGCCTGGTGAGCTATCGTGCTGCCGGCCACATATAGTGGCCTGGTGAGCTGTCGTGCTGCCGGCCACCTATAGTGGCCTGGTGAGCTGTCGAGATGCCGGGCACCCATAGTGGCCTGGTGAGCTGTCGAGGTGCCGGCCACCTATATTGGCCTGGTGAGCTGTCGAGATGCCGGCCACCTATAGGGGCCTGGTGAGCTGTCGTGCTGCCGGCCACGTATAGTGCCCTGGTGAGCTGTCGTGCTGCCGGTCACCTATAGTGGCCTGGTGAGCTGTCGTGCTACCGGCCACTTATGGTGGCCTGGTGAGCTGTCGTGCTACCGGCCGCCTATAGTGGCCTGGTGAGCTGTCGGGCTGCCGGCCACCTATGGTGGCCTGGTGAGCGATCGTGCTGCCGGCCACCTATAGTGGCCTGGTGAGCTGTCGTGCTGCTGGCCACCTTTAGCGGACTGGTGAGCTGTCGTGCTGCCGGCCACCCAAAGTGGCCTGGTGAGCTGTCGTGCTGCCGGCCACCTATAGTGGCCTGGTGAGCTGTCGTGCTACCGGCCACTTATGGTGGCCTGGTGAGCGGTCGTGCTACCGGCCACCTATAGTGACCTGGTGAGCTGTCATGCTACCGGCCACCTATAGTGGCCTGGTGAGCTGTCGTGCTGCCGGCCACCTATAATGGACTGGTGAGCTGTCGTGCTACCGGCCACCTATAGTGCCCTGGTGAGCTGTCGTGCTGCCGGCCACCTATAGCGGACTGGTGAGCTGTCGTGCTGCCGGCCACCTATAGTGGACTGCTGAGCTGTCGTGCTACCGGCCGCCTATAGTGGCCTGGTGAGCTGTCGTGCTGCCGGCCACCTATAGTGGCCTGGTGAGCTGTCGTGCTGCCGGCCACCTATAGTGGACTGGTAAGCTGTCGTGCTGCCGGCCACCTATAGTGGCCTGGTGAGCTATCGTGCTGCCGGCCACCTATAGTGGCCTGGTGAGCTATCGTGCTGCCGGCCACCTATAGTGGCCTGGTGAGCTGTCGTGCTGCCGGCCACCTATAGTGGCCTGGTGAGCTGCAGTGCTGCCGGCCACCTATAGTGCCCTGGTGAGCTGTCGTGCTGCCGGCCACCTATAGTGGCCTGGTGAGCTGTCGTGCTGCCGGCCACCTATAGTGGCCTGGTGAGCTGTCGTGGTACCGGCCACTTATGGTGGGCTGGTGAGCTGTCGTGCCACCGGCCACTTATGGTGGCCTGGTGAGCTGTCGTGCCACCGGCCACTTTAGGTAGCCTGGTGAGCTGTCGTGCCACCGGCCACTTATGGTGCCCTGGTGAGCTGTCGTGCGACCGGCCACCTATAGTGGCCTGGTGAGCTGTCGTGCTGCCGGCCACCTATAGTGGCCTGGTGAGCTGTCGTGCTACCGGCCACTTATGGTGGCCTGGTGAGCTGTCGTGCCACCGGTCACTTATGGTGGCCTGGTGAGCTGTCGTGCTGCCGGCCACCTATAGTGGCCTGGTGAGCTGTCGTGCTACCGGCCACTTATGGTGGCCTGGTGAGCTGTCGTGCCACCGGTCACCTATGGTGGCCTGGTGAGCTGTCGTGCTACCGGCCACCTATAGTGGCCTGGTGAGCTGTCGTGCTGCCGTCCACCTATAGTGGCCTGGTGAGCTGTCATGCTACCGGCCACTTATGGTGGCCTGGTGAGCTGTCGTGCCACCGGTCACTTATGGTGGCCTGGTGAGCTGTCGTGCTGCCGGTCACCTATGGTGGCCTGGTGAGCTGTCGTGCTACCGGCCACCTATAGTGGCCTGGTGAGCTGTCGTGCTGCCGGCCACCTATAGTGGACTGGTAAGCTGTCGTGCTGCCGGCCATCTATAGTGGCCTGGTGAGCTATCGTGCTGCCGGCCACCTATAGTGGCCTGGTGAGCTGTCGTGCTGCCGGCCACCTATAGTGGCCTGGTGAGCTGTAGTGCTGCCGGCCACCTATAGTGCCCTGGTGAGCTGTCGTGCTGCCGGCCACCTATAGTGGCCTGGTGAGCTGTCGTGCTGCCGGCCACCTATAGTGGCCTGGTGAGCTGTCGTGGTACCGGCCACTTATGGTGGGCTGGTGAGCTGTCGTGCCACCGGCCACTTATGGTGGCCTGGTGAGCTGTCGTGCCACCGGCCACTTTAGGTAGCCTGGTGAGCTGTCGTGCCACTGGCCACTTATGGTGCCCTGGTGAGCTGTCGTGCTACCGGCCACCTATAGTGGCCTGGTGAGCTGTCGTGCCACCGGTCACTATAGTGGCCTGGTGAGCTGTCGTGCTACCGGCCACTTATGGTGGCCTGGTGAGCTGTCGTGCCACCGGTCACTTATGGTGGCCTGGTGAGCTGTCGTGCTGCCGGCCACCTATAGTAGCCTGGTGAGCTATCGTGCTGCCGGCCACCTATAGTGGCCTGGTGAGCTGTCGTGCTACCGGCCACCTATAGTGGCATGGTGAGCTGTCGTGCTACCGGCCAACTATAGTGGCCCGGTGAGCTGTAGAGAAGCCGGGCACCCATAGTGGCCTGGTGAGCTGTCGAGGTGCCGGCCACCTATAGTGGCCTGGTGAGCTGTCGTGCTGCCGGCCACCTATGGTGGCCTGGTGAGCCCTCGTGCTACCGGCCACCTATAGTGGCCTGGTGAGCTGTCGTGCTGATGACCAGCTATATTGGCCTGGTGAGCTGTCGAGATGCCGGCCACCTATAGGGGCCTGGTGAGCCCTCGTGCTACCGGCCACCTATAGTGGCCTGGTGAGCTGTCGTGCTGCCGGCCACCTATAGTGGCCTGGTGAGCTGTCGTGCTACCGGCCACCTATAGTGGCATGGTGAGCTGTCGTGCTACCGGCCAACTATAGTGGCCCGGTGAGCTGTAGAGAAGCCGGGCACCCATAGTGGCCTGGTGAGCTATCGTGCTGCCGGCCACCTATAGTGGCCTGGTGAGCTGTCGTGCTGCCGGCCACCTATGGTGGCCTGGTGAGCCCTCGTGCTACCGGCCACCTATAGTGGCCTGGTGAGCTGTCGTGCTGATGACCAGCTATATTGGCCTGGTGAGCTGTCGAGATGCCGGCCACCTATAGGGGCCTGGTGAGCCCTCGTGCTACCGGCCACCTATAGTGGCCTGGTGAGCTGTCGTGCTGCCGGCCACCTATAGTGGACTGGTGAGGTGTCGTGCTACCGGCCACCTATAGTGCCCTGGTGAGCTGGCGTGCTGCTGGCCACCTATAGTGGCCTGGTGAGCTGTCGTGCTACCGGCCACTTATGGTGGCCTGGTGAGCTGTCGTGCCACCGGTCACTTATGGTGGCCTGGTGAGCTGTCGTGCTGCCGGCCACCTATAGTGGCCTGGTGAGCTGTCGTGCTGCCGGCAATCTATAGTGGCTTGGTGAGCTGTCGAGGTGCCGGCCACCTATATTGGCCTGGTGAGCTGTCGAGATGCCGGCCACCTATAGGGGCCTGGTGAGCCCTCGTGCTACCGGCCACCTATAGTGGCCTGGTGAGCTGTCGTGCTGCCGGCCACCTATAGTGGACTGGTGAGGTGTCGTGCTACCGGCCACCTATAGTGCCCTGGTGAGCTGTCGTGCTGCCGGCCACCTATAGTGGACTGGTGAGCTGTCGTGCTACCCGCCACCTATAGTGCCCTGGTGAGCTGGCGTGCTGCTGGCCACCTATAGTGGCCTGGTGAGCTGTCGTGCTGCCGGCCACCTATAGTGGACTGGTGAGCTGTCGTGCTGCCGGCCACCTATAGTGGCCTGGTGAGCTGTCGTGCTGCCAGCAATCTATAGTGGCTTGGTGAGCTGACATGCTGCCGGCCACCTATAGTGGCCTGGTGAGCTGTCGAGGTGCCGGCCACCAATATTGGCCTGGTGAGCTGTCGAGATGCCGGCCACCTATAGGGGCCTGGTGAGCTGTCGTGCTGCCGGCCACGTATAGTGCCCTGGTGAGCTGTCGTGCTGCCGGCCACCTATAGTGCCCTGGTGAGCTGTCGTGCTGCCGGCCACCTATAGTGGCCGGGTGAGCTGTCGTGCTGCCGGCCACCTATAGTGGCCTGGTGAGCTGTCGTGCTGCCGGCAATCTATAGTGGCTTGGTGAGCTGACATGCTGCCGGCCACCTATAGTGGCCTGGTGAGCTATCGTGCTGCCGGCCAGCTATAGTGGCCTGGTGAGCTGTCGTGCTGCCGGCCACCTATAGTGGCCTGGTGAGCTGTCGAGATGCCGGGCACCCATAGTGGCCTGGTGAGCTGTCGAGGTGCCGGCCACCTATATTGGCCTGGTGAGCTGTCGAGATGCCGGCCACCTATAGGGGCCTGGTGAGCTGTCGTGCTGCCGGCCACGTATAGTGCCCTGGTGAGCTGTCGTGCTGCCGGCCACCTATAGTGGCCTGGTGAGCTGTCGAGGTGCCGGCCACCTATATTGGCCTGGTGAGCTGTCGAGATGCCGGCCACCTATAGGGGCCTGGTGAGCTGTCGTGCTGCCGGCCACGTATAGTGCCCTGGTGAGCTGTCGTGCTGCCGGCCACCTATAGTGCCCTGGTGAGCTGTCGTGCTGCCGGCCACCTATAGTGGCCGGGTGAGCTGTCGTGCTGCCGGCCACCTATAGTGGCCTGGTGAGCTGTAGTGCTGCCGGCAATCTATAGTGGCTTGGTGAGCTGACATGCTGCCGGCCACCTATAGTGGCCTGGTGAGCTATCGTGCTGCCGGCCAGCTATAGTGGCCTGGTGAGCTGTCGTGCTGCCGGCCACCTATAGTGGCCTGGTGAGCTGCCGAGATGCCGGGCACCCATAGTGGCCTGGTGAGCTGTCGTGCTGCCGGCCACCTATAGTGGCCTGGTGAGCTGTCGTGCTACCGGCCACCTATAGTGGCCTGGTGAGCTGTCGTGCTGCCGGCCACCTATAATGGACTGGTGAGCTGTCGTGCTACCGGCCACCTATAGTGCCCTGGTGAGCTGTCGTGCTGCCGGCCACCTATAGCGGACTGGTGAGCTGTCGTGCTGCCGGCCACCTATAGTGGACTGGTGAGCTGTCGTGCTACCGGCCGCCTATAGTGGCCTGGTGAGCTGTCGTGCTGCCGGCCACCTATAGTGGCCTGGTGAGCTATCGTGCTGCCGGCCACCTATAGTGGCCTGGTGAGCTGTCGTGCTGCCGGCCACCTATAGTGGACTGGTAAGCTGTCGTGCTGCCGGCCACCTATAGTGGCCTGGTGAGCTATCGTGCTGCCGGCCACCTATAGTGGCCTGGTGAGCTGTCGTGCTGCCGGCCACCTATAGTGGCCTGGTGAGCTGCAGTGCTGCCGGCCACCTATAGTGCCCTGGTGAGCTGTCGTGCTGCCGTCCACCTATAGTGGCCTGGTGAGCTGTCGTGCTGCCGGCCACCTATAGTGGCCTGGTGAGCTGTCGTGGTACCGGCCACTTATGGTGGGCTGGTGAGCTGTCGTGCCACCGGCCACTTATGGTGGCCTGGTGAGCTGTCGTGCCACCGGCCACTTTAGGTAGCCTGGTGAGCTGTCGTGCCACCGGCCACTTATGGTGCCCTGGTGAGCTGTCGTGCGACCGGCCACCTATAGTGGCCTGGTGAGCTGTCGTGCTGCCGGCCACCTATAGTGGCCTGGTGAGCTGTCGTGCTACCGGCCACTTATGGTGGCCTGGTGAGCTGTCGTGCCACCGGTCACTTATGGTGGCCTGGTGAGCTTTCGTGCTGCCGGCCACCTATAGTGGCCTGGTGAGCTGTCGTGCTGCCGGCCACCTATAGTGGCCTGGTGAGCTGTCGTGCCACCGGTCACTATAGTGGCCTGGTGAGCTGTCGTGCTACCGGCCACTTATGGTGGCCTGGTGAGCTGTCGTGCCACCGGTCACTTATGGTGGCCTGGTGAGCTGTCGTGCTGCCGGCCACCTATAGTAGCCTGGTGAGCTATCGTGCTGCCGGCCACCTATAGTGGCCTGGTGAGCTGTCGTGCTACCGGCCACCTATAGTGGCATGGTGAGCTGTCGTGCTACCGGCCAACTATAGTGGCCCGGTGAGCTGTAGAGAAGCCGGGCACCCATAGTGGCCTGGTGAGCTATCGTGCTGCCGGCCACCTATAGTGGCCTGGTGAGCTGTCGTGCTGCCGGCCACCTATGGTGGCCTGGTGAGCCCTCGTGCTACCGGCCACCTATAGTGGCCTGGTGAGCTGTCGTGCTGATGACCAGCTATATTGGCCTGGTGAGCTGTCGAGATGCCGGCCACCTATAGGGGCCTGGTGAGCCCTCGTGCTACCGGCCACCTATAGTGGCCTGGTGAGCTGTCGTGCTGCCGGCCACCTATAGTGGACTGGTGAGGTGTCGTGCTACCGGCCACCTATAGTGCCCTGGTGAGCTGGCGTGCTGCTGGCCACCTATAGTGGCCTGGTGAGCTGTCGTGCTACCGGCCACTTATGGTGGCCTGGTGAGCTGTCGTGCCACCGGTCACTTATGGTGGCCTGGTGAGCTGTCGTGCTGCCGGCCACCTATAGTGGCCTGGTGAGCTGTCGTGCTGCCGGCAATCTATAGTGGCTTGGTGAGCTGTCGAGGTGCCGGCCACCTATATTGGCCTGGTGAGCTGTCGAGATGCCGGCCACCTATAGGGGCCTGGTGAGCCCTCGTGCTACCGGCCACCTATAGTGGCCTGGTGAGCTGTCGTGCTGCCGGCCACCTATAGTGGACTGGTGAGGTGTCGTGCTACCGGCCACCTATAGTGCCCTGGTGAGCTGTCGTGCTGCCGGCCACCTATAGTGGACTGGTGAGCTGTCGTGCTACCCGCCACCTATAGTGCCCTGGTGAGCTGGCGTGCTGCTGGCCACCTATAGTGGCCTGGTGAGCTGTCGTGCTGCCGGCCACCTATAGTGGACTGGTGAGCTGTCGTGCTGCCGGCCACCTATAGTGGCCTGGTGAGCTGTCGTGCTGCCAGCAATCTATAGTGGCTTGGTGAGCTGACATGCTGCCGGCCACCTATAGTGGCCTGGTGAGCTGTCGAGGTGCCGGCCACCAATATTGGCCTGGTGAGCTGTCGAGATGCCGGCCACCTATAGGGGCCTGGTGAGCTGTCGTGCTGCCGGCCACGTATAGTGCCCTGGTGAGCTGTCGTGCTGCCGGCCACCTATAGTGCCCTGGTGAGCTGTCGTGCTGCCGGCCACCTATAGTGGCCGGGTGAGCTGTCGTGCTGCCGGCCACCTATAGTGGCCTGGTGAGCTGTCGTGCTGCCGGCAATCTATAGTGGCTTGGTGAGCTGACATGCTGCCGGCCACCTATAGTGGCCTGGTGAGCTATCGTGCTGCCGGCCAGCTATAGTGGCCTGGTGAGCTGTCGTGCTGC
Organism: Eumerus sabulonum; assembly: GCA_951905685.1. Lineage (NCBI taxonomy): Eukaryota > Metazoa > Arthropoda > Insecta > Diptera > Syrphidae > Eumerus > Eumerus sabulonum. The sequence goes on along the minus strand of OX645062.1, from coordinate 20,589,774 downwards.
CGGCCACCTATAGTGGCCTGGTGAGCTGTCGAGATGCCGGGCACCCATAGTGGCCTGGTGAGCTGTCGAGGTGCCGGCCACCTATATTGGCCTGGTGAGCTGTCGAGATGCCGGCCACCTATAGGGGCCTGGTGAGCTGTCGTGCTGCCGGCCACGTATAGTGCCCTGGTGAGCTGTCGTGCTGCCGGCCACCTATAGTGGCCTGGTGAGCTGTCGAGGTGCCGGCCACCTATATTGGCCTGGTGAGCTGTCGAGATGCCGGCCACCTATAGGGGCCTGGTGAGCTGTCGTGCTGCCGGCCACGTATAGTGCCCTGGTGAGCTGTCGTGCTGCCGGCCACCTATAGTGCCCTGGTGAGCTGTCGTGCTGCCGGCCACCTATAGTGGCCGGGTGAGCTGTCGTGCTGCCGGCCACCTATAGTGGCCTGGTGAGCTGTAGTGCTGCCGGCAATCTATAGTGGCTTGGTGAGCTGACATGCTGCCGGCCACCTATAGTGGCCTGGTGAGCTATCGTGCTGCCGGCCAGCTATAGTGGCCTGGTGAGCTGTCGTGCTGCCGGCCACCTATAGTGGCCTGGTGAGCTGCCGAGATGCCGGGCACCCATAGTGGCCTGGTGAGCTGTCGTGCTGCCGGCCACCTATAGTGGCCTGGTGAGCTGTCGTGCTACCGGCCACCTATAGTGGCCTGGTGAGCTGTCGTGCTGCCGGCCACCTATAATGGACTGGTGAGCTGTCGTGCTACCGGCCACCTATAGTGCCCTGGTGAGCTGTCGTGCTGCCGGCCACCTATAGCGGACTGGTGAGCTGTCGTGCTGCCGGCCACCTATAGTGGACTGGTGAGCTGTCGTGCTACCGGCCGCCTATAGTGGCCTGGTGAGCTGTCGTGCTGCCGGCCACCTATAGTGGCCTGGTGAGCTATCGTGCTGCCGGCCACCTATAGTGGCCTGGTGAGCTGTCGTGCTGCCGGCCACCTATAGTGGACTGGTAAGCTGTCGTGCTGCCGGCCACCTATAGTGGCCTGGTGAGCTATCGTGCTGCCGGCCACCTATAGTGGCCTGGTGAGCTGTCGTGCTGCCGGCCACCTATAGTGGCCTGGTGAGCTGCAGTGCTGCCGGCCACCTATAGTGCCCTGGTGAGCTGTCGTGCTGCCGTCCACCTATAGTGGCCTGGTGAGCTGTCGTGCTGCCGGCCACCTATAGTGGCCTGGTGAGCTGTCGTGGTACCGGCCACTTATGGTGGGCTGGTGAGCTTTCGTGCCACCGGCCACTTATGGTGGCCTGGTGAGCTGTCGTGCCACCGGCCACTTTAGGTAGCCTGGTGAGCTGTCGTGCCACCGGCCACTTATGGTGCCCTGGTGAGCTGTCGTGCGACCGGCCACCTATAGTGGCCTGGTGAGCTGTCGTGCTGCCGGCCACCTATAGTGGCCTGGTGAGCTGTCGTGCTACCGGCCACTTATGGTGGCCTGGTGAGCTGTCGTGCCACCGGTCACTTATGGTGGCCTGGTGAGCTTTCGTGCTGCCGGCCACCTATAGTGGCCTGGTGAGCTGTCGTGCTACCGGCCACTTATGGTGGCCTGGTGAGCTGTCGTGCCACCGGTCACCTATGGTGGCCTGGTGAGCTGTCGTGCTACCGGCCACCTATAGTGGCCTGGTGAGCTGTCGTGCTGCCGTCCACCTATAGTGGCCTGGTGAGCTGTCATGCTACCGGCCACTTATGGTGGCCTGGTGAGCTGTCGTGCCACCGGTCACTTATGGTGGCCTGGTGAGCTGTCGTGCTGCCGGTCACCTATGGTGGCCTGGTGAGCTGTCGTGCTACCGGCCACCTATAGTGGCCTGGTGAGCTGTCGTGCTGCCGGCCACCTATAGTGGACTGGTAAGCTGTCGTGCTGCCGGCCATCTATAGTGGCCTGGTGAGCTATCGTGCTGCCGGCCACCTATAGTGGCCTGGTGAGCTGTCGTGCTGCCGGCCACCTATAGTGGCCTGGTGAGCTGTAGTGCTGCCGGCCACCTATAGTGCCCTGGTGAGCTGTCGTGCTGCCGGCCACCTATAGTGGCCTGGTGAGCTGTCGTGCTGCCGGCCACCTATAGTGGCCTGGTGAGCTGTCGTGGTACCGGCCACTTATGGTGGGCTGGTGAGCTGTCGTGCCACCGGCCACTTATGGTGGCCTGGTGAGCTGTCGTGCCACCGGCCACTTTAGGTAGCCTGGTGAGCTGTCGTGCCACTGGCCACTTATGGTGCCCTGGTGAGCTGTCGTGCTACCGGCCACCTATAGTGGCCTGGTGAGCTGTCGTGCCACCGGTCACTATAGTGGCCTGGTGAGCTGTCGTGCTACCGGCCACTTATGGTGGCCTGGTGAGCTGTCGTGCCACCGGTCACTTATGGTGGCCTGGTGAGCTGTCGTGCTGCCGGCCACCTATAGTAGCCTGGTGAGCTATCGTGCTGCCGGCCACCTATAGTGGCCTGGTGAGCTGTCGTGCTACCGGCCACCTATAGTGGCATGGTGAGCTGTCGTGCTACCGGCCAACTATAGTGGCCCGGTGAGCTGTAGAGAAGCCGGGCACCCATAGTGGCCTGGTGAGCTGTCGAGGTGCCGGCTACCTATATTGGCCTGGTGAGCTGTCGAAATGCCGGCCCCCTATAGGGGCCTGGAGAGTTGTCGAGATGCTGGCCACCTATAGTGGCCTGGTGAACTGTCGAGATGCCTGCCATCTATAGTGGCCTGGTGAGCTGTCGTGCTGCCGGCCACCTATGGTGGCCTGGTGAGCCCTCGTGCTACCGGCCACCTATAGTGGCCTGGTGAGCTGTCGTGCTGATGACCAGCTATATTGGCCTGGTGAGCTGTCGAGATGCCGGCCACCTATAGGGGCCTGGTGAGCCCTCGTGCTACCGGCCACCTATAGTGGCCTGGTGAGCTGTCGTGCTGCCGGCCACCTATAGTGGACTGGTGAGGTGTCGTGCTACCGGCCACCTATAGTGCCCTGGTGAGCTGGCGTGCTGCTGGCCACCTATAGTGGCCTGGTGAGCTGTCGTGCTACCGGCCACTTATGGTGGCCTGGTGAGCTGTCGTGCCACCGGTCACTTATGGTGGCCTGGTGAGCTGTCGTGCTGCCGGCCACCTATAGTGGCCTGGTGAGCTGTCGTGCTGCCGGCAATCTATAGTGGCTTGGTGAGCTGTCGAGGTGCCGGCCACCTATATTGGCCTGGTGAGCTGTCGAGATGCCGGCCACCTATAGGGGCCTGGTGAGCCCTCGTGCTACCGGCCACCTATAGTGGCCTGGTGAGCTGTCGTGCTGCCGGCCACCTATAGTGGACTGGTGAGGTGTCGTGCTACCGGCCACCTATAGTGCCCTGGTGAGCTGTCGTGCTGCCGGCCACCTATAGTGGACTGGTGAGCTGTCGTGCTACCCGCCACCTATAGTGCCCTGGTGAGCTGGCGTGCTGCTGGCCACCTATAGTGGCCTGGTGAGCTGTCGTGCTGCCGGCCACCTATAGTGGACTGGTGAGCTGTCGTGCTGCCGGCCACCTATAGTGGCCTGGTGAGCTGTCGTGCTGCCAGCAATCTATAGTGGCTTGGTGAGCTGACATGCTGCCGGCCACCTATAGTGGCCTGGTGAGCTGTCGAGGTGCCGGCCACCAATATTGGCCTGGTGAGCTGTCGAGATGCCGGCCACCTATAGGGGCCTGGTGAGCTGTCGTGCTGCCGGCCACGTATAGTGCCCTGGTGAGCTGTCGTGCTGCCGGCCACCTATAGTGCCCTGGTGAGCTGTCGTGCTGCCGGCCACCTATAGTGGCCGGGTGAGCTGTCGTGCTGCCGGCCACCTATAGTGGCCTGGTGAGCTGTCGTGCTGCCGGCAATCTATAGTGGCTTGGTGAGCTGACATGCTGCCGGCCACCTATAGTGGCCTGGTGAGCTATCGTGCTGCCGGCCAGCTATAGTGGCCTGGTGAGCTGTCGTGCTGCCGGCCACCTATAGTGGCCTGGTGAGCTGTCGAGATGCCGGGCACCCATAGTGGCCTGGTGAGCTGTCGAGGTGCCGGCCACCTATATTGGCCTGGTGAGCTGTCGAGATGCCGGCCACCTATAGGGGCCTGGTGAGCTGTCGTGCTGCCGGCCACGTATAGTGCCCTGGTGAGCTGTCGTGCTGCCGGCCACCTATAGTGGCCTGGTGAGCTGTCGAGGTGCCGGCCACCTATATTGGCCTGGTGAGCTGTCGAGATGCCGGCCACCTATAGGGGCCTGGTGAGCTGTCGTGCTGCCGGCCACGTATAGTGCCCTGGTGAGCTGTCGTGCTGCCGGCCACCTATAGTGCCCTGGTGAGCTGTCGTGCTGCCGGCCACCTATAGTGGCCGGGTGAGCTGTCGTGCTGCCGGCCACCTATAGTGGCCTGGTGAGCTGTCGTGCTGCCGGCAATCTATAGTGGCTTGGTGAGCTGACATGCTGCCGGCCACCTATAGTGGCCTGGTGAGCTATCGTGCTGCCGGCCAGCTATAGTGGCCTGGTGAGCTGTCGTGCTGCCGGCCACCTATAGTGGCCTGGTGAGCTGCCGAGATGCCGGGCACCCATAGTGGCCTGGTGAGCTGTCGTGCTGCCGGCCACCTATAGTGGCCTGGTGAGCTGTCGTGCTACCGGCCACCTATAGTGGCCTGGTGAGCTGTCGTGCTGCCGGCCACCTATAATGGACTGGTGAGCTGTCGTGCTACCGGCCACCTATAGTGCCCTGGTGAGCTGTCGTGCTGCCGGCCACCTATAGCGGACTGGTGAGCTGTCGTGCTGCCGGCCACCTATAGTGGACTGGTGAGCTGTCGTGCTACCGGCCGCCTATAGTGGCCTGGTGAGCTGTCGTGCTGCCGGCCACCTATAGTGGCCTGGTGAGCTATCGTGCTGCCGGCCACCTATAGTGGCCTGGTGAGCTGTCGTGCTGCCGGCCACCTATAGTGGACTGGTAAGCTGTCGTGCTGCCGGCCACCTATAGTGGCCTGGTGAGCTATCGTGCTGCCGGCCACCTATAGTGGCCTGGTGAGCTGTCGTGCTGCCGGCCACCTATAGTGGCCTGGTGAGCTGTAGTGCTGCCGGCCACCTATAGTGCCCTGGTGAGCTGTCGTGCTGCCGGCCACCTATAGTGGCCTGGTGAGCTGTCGTGCTGCCGGCCACCTATAGTGGCCTGGTGAGCTGTCGTGGTACCGGCCACTTATGGTGAGCTGGTGAGCTGTCGTGCCACCGGCCACTTATGGTGGCCTGGTGAGCTGTCGTGCCACCGGCCACTTTAGGTAGCCTGGTGAGCTGTCGTGCCACCGGCCACTTATGGTGCCCTGGTGAGCTGTCGTGCGACCGGCCACCTATAGTGGCCTGGTGAGCTGTCGTGCTGCCGGCCACCTATAGTGGCCTGGTGAGCTGTCGTGCTACCGGCCACTTATGGTGGCCTGGTGAGCTGTCGTGCCACCGGTCACTTATGGTGGCCTGGTGAGCTGTCGTGCTGCCGGCCACCTATAGTGGCCTGGTGAGCCGTCGTGCTACCGGCCACTTATGGTGGCCTGGTGAGCTGTCGTGCCACCGGTCACCTATGGTGGCCTGGTGATCTGTCGTGCTACCGGCCACCTATAGTGGCCTGGTGAGCTGTCGTGCTGCCGGCCACCTATAGTGGCCTGGTGAGCTGTCGTGCTGCGGGCCACCTATAATGGCCTGGTGAGCTGGCGTGCTGCTGGCCACCTATAGTGGCCTGGTGAGCTGTCGTGCTGCCGGCCACCTATAGTGGACTGGTGAGCTGTCGTGCTGCCGGCCACTTATGGTGGCCTGGTGAGCTGTCGTGCCACCGGCCACTTATGGTGGCCTGGTGAGCTGTCGTGCCACCGGCCACTTATGATGGCCTGGTGAGCTGTCGTGCTGCCGGCCACCTATAGTGGTCTGGTGAGCTGTCGTGCTAAAGGCCACCTATAGTGGCCTAGTGAGCTGTCGTGCTACCGGCCACCTATAATGACCTGGTTAGCTGTCGAGATGCCGGCCACATATAGTGGCCTGGTGAGCTGTCGTGCTGCCGGCCACCTATGGCGGCCTGGTGAGCTGTCGTGCTACCGGCCACCTATAGTGGCCTGGTGAGCTGTCGTGCTGCCGGCCACCTATAGTGGACTGGTGAGCTGTCGTGCTACCGGCCACCTATAGTACCCTGGTGAGCTGTCCGGCTGCCGGCCACCTATAGTGGCCTGGTGAGCTGTCGTGCTGCCGGCCGCCTCTAGTGGCCTGGTGAGCTGTCGAGATGCCGGGCACCCATAGTGGCCTGGTGAGCTGTCGAGGTGCCGGCCACCTATATTGGCCTGGTGAGCTGTCGAGATGCCGGCCACCTATAGGGGCCTGGTGAGCCCTCGTGCTACCGGCCACCTATAGTGGCCTGGTGAGCTGTCGTGCTGCCGGCCACCTATAGTGGACTGGTGAGGTGTCGTGCTACCGGCCACCTATAGTGCCCTGGTGAGCTGTCGTGCTGCCGGCCACCTATAGTGGACTGGTGAGTTGTCGTGCTACCCGCCACCTATAGTGCCCGGGTGAGCTGGCGTGCTGCTGGCCACCTATAGTGGCCTGGTGAGCTGTCGTGCTGCCGGCCACCTATAGTGGACTGGTGAGCTGTCGTGCTACCCGCCACCTATAGTGCCCTGGTGAGCTGGCGTGCTGCTGGCCACCTATAGTGGCCTGGTGAGCTGTCGTGCTGCCGGCCACCTATAGTGGACTGGTGAGCTGTCGTGCTGCCGGCCACCTATAGTGGCCTGGTGAGCTGTCGTGCTGCCAGCAATCTATAGTGGCTTGGTGAGCTGACATGCTGCCGGCCACCTATAGTGGCCTGGTGAGCTGTCGAGGTGCCGGCCACCAATATTGGCCTGGTGAGCTGTCGAGATGCCGGCCACCTATAGGGGCCTGGTGAGCTGTCGTGCTGCCGGCCACGTATAGTGCCCTGGTGAGCTGTCGTGCTGCCGGCCACCTATAGTGCCCTGGTGAGCTGTCGTGCTGCCGGCCACCTATAGTGGCCGGGTGAGCTGTCGTGCTGCCGGCCACCTATAGTGGCCTGGTGAGCTGTCGTGCTGCCGGCAATCTATAGTGGCTTGGTGAGCTGACATGCTGCCGGCCACCTATAGTGGCCTGGTGAGCTATCGTGCTGCCGGCCAGCTATAGTGGCCTGGTGAGCTGTCGTGCTGCCGGCCACCTATAGTGGCCTGGTGAGCTGTCGAGATGCCGGGCACCCATAGTGGCCTGGTGAGCTGTCGAGGTGCCGGCCACCTATATTGGCCTGGTGAGCTGTCGAGATGCCGGCCACCTATAGGGGCCTGGTGAGCTGTCGTGCTGCCGGCCACGTATAGTGCCCTGGTGAGCTGTCGTGCTGCCGGCCACCTATAGTGGCCTGGTGAGCTGTCGAGGTGCCGGCCACCTATATTGGCCTGGTGAGCTGTCGAGATGCCGGCCACCTATAGGGGCCTGGTGAGCTGTCGTGCTGCCGGCCACGTATAGTGCCCTGGTGAGCTGTCGTGCTGCCGGCCACCTATAGTGCCCTGGTGAGCTGTCGTGCTACCGGCCACTTATGGTGGCCTGGTGAGCGGTCGTGCTACCGGCCACCTATAGGGACCTGGTGAGCTGTCGTGCTACCGGCCACCTATAGTGGCCTGGTGAGCTGTCGTGCTGCCGGCCACCTATAACGGACTGGTGAGCTGTCGTGCTACCGGCCACCTATAGTGCCCTGGTGAGCTGTCGTGCTGCCGGCCACCTATAGCGGACTGGTGAGCTGTCGTGCTGCCGGCCACCTATAGTGGACTGGTGAGCTGTCGTGCTACCGGCCACCTATAGTGGCCTGGTGAGCTGTCGTGCTACCGGCCACCTATGGTGGCCTGGTGAGCTGTCGTGCCACCGGTCACCTATGGTGGCCTGGTGAGCTGTCGTGCTGCCGGCCACCTATAGTGGCCTGATGAGCTGTCGTGCCACCGGTCACTTATGGTGGCCTGGTGAGCTGTCGTGCTGCCGGCCACCTATAGTGGCCTGGTGAGCTGTCGTGCTACCGGCCACTTATGGTGGCCTGGTGAGCTGTCGTGCCACCGGTCACCTATGGTGGCCTGGTGAGCTGTCGTGCTACCGGCCACCTATAGTGGCCTGGTGAGCTGTCGTGCTGCCGGCCACCTATAGTGGCCTGGTGAGCTGTCATGCTACCGGCCACTTATGGTGGCCTGGTGAGCTGTCGTGCCACCGGTCACTTATGGTGGCCTGGTGAGCTGTCGTGCTGCCGGTCACCTATGGTGGCCTGGTGAGCTGTCGTGCTACCGGCCACCTACAGTGGCCTGGTGAGCTGTCGTGCTGCCAGCCACCTATAGTGGACTGGTAAGCTGTCGTGCTGCCGGCCATCTATAGTGGCCTGGTGAGCTATCGTGCTGCCGGCCACCTATAGTGGCCTGGTGAGCTGTCGTGCTGCCGGCCACCTATAGTGGCCTGGTGAGCTGTAGTGCTGCCGGCCACCTATAGTGCCCTGGTGAGCTGTCGTGCTGCCGGCCACCTATAGTGGCCTGGTGAGCTGTCGTGCTGCCGGCCACCTATAGTGGCCTGGTGAGCTGTCGTGGTACCGGCCACTTATGGTGGGCTGGTGAGCTGTTTTGCCTCCGGCCACTTATGGTGGCCTGGTGAGCTGTCGTGCCACCGGCCACTTTAGGTAGCCTGGTGAGCTGTCGTGCCACCGGCCACTTATGGTGCCCTGGTGAGCTGTCGTGCGACCGGCCACCTATAGTGGCCTGGTGAGCTGTCGTGCTGCCGGCAATCTATAGTGGCGTGGTGAGCTGACATGCTGCCGGCCACCTATAGTGGCCTGGTGAGCTATCGTGCTGCCGGCCACCTATAGTGGCCTGGTGAGCTGTCGTGCTGCCGGCCACCTATAGTGGCCTGGTGAGCTGTAGAGAAGCCGGGCATCCATAGTGGACTGGTTAGCTGTCGAGGTGCCGGCTACCTATATTGGCCTGGTGAGCTGTCGAAATGCCGGCCCCCTATAGGGGCCTGGTGAGTTGTCGAGATGCTGGCCACCTATAGTGGCCTGGTGAACTGTCGAGATGCCTGCCATCTATAGTGGCCTGGTGAGCTGTCGTGCTGCCGGCCACCTATGGTGGCCTGGTGAGCCCTCGTGCTACCGGCCACCTATAGTGGCCTGGTGAGCTGTCGTGCTGCCGACCAGCTATATTGGCCTGGTGAGCTGTCGAGATGCCGGCCACCTATAGGGGCCTGGTGAGCCCTCGTGCTACCGGCCACCTATAGTGGCCTGGTGAGCTGTCGTGCTGCCGGCCACCTATAGTGGACTGGTGAGGTGTCGTGCTACCGGCCACCTATAGTGCCCTGGTGAGCTGGCGTGCTGCTGGCCACCTATAGTGGCCTGGTGAGCTGTCGTGCTACCGGCCACTTATGGTGGCCTGGTGAGCTGTCGTGCCACCGGTCACTTATGGTGGCCTGGTGAGCTGCCGTGCTGCCGGCCACCTATAGTGGCCTGGTGAGCTGTCGTGCTGCCGGCCACCTATAGTGGCCCGGTGAGCTGTCGTGCTGCCGGCCACCTATAGTGGCCTGGTGAGCTGTCGTGCTGCCGGCCACCTATAGTGGCCTGGTGAGCTGTCGTGCTGCCGGCAATCTATAGTGGCTTGGTGAGCTGTCGAGGTGCCGGCCACCTATATTGGCCTGGTGAGCTGTCGAGATGCCGGCCACCTATAGGGGCCTGGTGAGCCCTCGTGCTACCGGCCACCTATAGTGGCCTGGTGAGCTGTCGTGCTGCCGGCCACCTATAGTGGACTGGTGAGGTGTCGTGCTACCGGCCACCTATAGTGCCCTGGTGAGCTGTCGTGCTGCCGGCCACCTATAGTGGACTGGTGAGCTGTCGTGCTGCCCGCCACCTATAGTGCCCTGGTGAGCTGGCGTGCTGCTGGCCACCTATAGTGGCCTGGTGAGCTGTCGTGCTGCCGGCCACCTATAGTGGACTGGTGAGCTGTCGTGCTGCCGGCCACCTATAGTGGCCTGGTGAGCCGTCGTGCTGCCGGCAATCTATAGTGGCTTGGTGAGCTGACATGCTGCCGGCCACCTATAGTGGCCTGGTGAGCTGTCGAGGTGCCGGCCACCTATATTGGCCTGGTGAGCTGTCGAGATGCCGGCCACCTATAGGGGCCTGGTGAGCTGTCGTGCTGCCGGCCACGTATAGTGCCCTGGTGAGCTGTCGTGCTGCCGGCCACCTATAGTGCCCTGGTGAGCTGTCGTGCTGCCGGCCACCTATAGTGGCCGGGTGAGCTGTCGTGCTGCCGGCCACCTATGTATAGTGGCCTGGTGAGCTGTCGTGCTGCCGGCAATCTATAGTGGCTTGGTGAGCTGACATGCTGCCGGCCACATATAGTGGCCTGGTGAGCTATCGTGCTGCCGGCCAGCTATAGTGGCCTGGTGAGCTGTCGTGCTGCCGGCCACCTATAGTGGCCTGGTGAGCTGTCGAGATGCCGGGCACCCATAGTGGCCTGGTGAGCTGTCGAGGTGCCGGCCACCTATATTGGCCTGGTGAGCTGTCGAGATGCCGGCCACCTATAGGGGCCTGGTGAGCTGTCGTGCTGCCGGCCACGTATAGTGCCCTGGTGAGCTGTCGTGCTGCCGGCCACCTATAGTGGCCTGGTGAGCTGTCGAGGTGCCGGCCACCTATATTGGCCTGGTGAGCTGTCGAGATGCCGGCCACCTATAGGGGCCTGGTGAGCTGTCGTGCTGCCGGCCACGTATAGTGCCCTGGTGAGCTGTCGTGCTGCCGGCCACCTATAGTGCCCTGGTGAGCTGTCGTGCTGCCGGCCACCTATAGTGGCCGGGTGAGCTGTCGTGCTGCCGGCCACCTATAGTGGCCTGGTGAGCTGTCGTGCTGCCGGCAATCTATAGTGGCTTGGTGAGCTGACATGCTGCCGGCCACCTATAGTGGCCTGGTGAGCTATCGTGCTGCCGGCCAGCTATAGTGGCCTGGTGAGCTGTCGTGCTGCCGGCCACCTATAGTGGCCTGGTGAGCTGTCGAGATGCCGGGCACCCATAGTGGCCTGGTGAGCTGTCGTGCTGCCGGCCACCTATAGTGGCCTGGTGAGCTGTCGTGCTACCGGCCACCTATAGTGGCCTGGTGAGCTGTCGTGCTGCCGGCCACCTATAATGGACTGATGAGCTGTCGTGCTGCCGGCCACCTATAGCGGACTGGTGAGCTGTCGAGATGCCGGCCACCTATAGTGCCCTGGTGAGCTGTCGTGCTGCCGGCCACCTATAGCGGACTGGTGAGCTGTCGTGCTGCCGGCCACCTATAGTGGACTGGTGAGCTGTCGTGCTACCGGCCGCCTATAGTGGCCTGGTGAGCTGTCGTGCTGCCGGCCACCTATAGTGGCCTGGTGAGCTATCGTGCTGCCGGCCACCTATAGTGGCCTGGTGAGCTGTCGTGCTGCCGGCCACCTATAGTGGACTGGTAAGCTGTCGTGCTGCCGGCCACCTATAGTGGCCTGGTGAGCTGTCGTGCCACCGGTCACTTATGGTGGCCTGGTGAGCTGTCGTGCTGCCGGTCACCTATGGTGGCCTGGTGAGCTGTCGTGCTACCGGCCACCTATAGTGGCCTGGTGAGCTGTCGTGCTGCCGGCCACCTATAGTGGACTGGTGAGCTGTCGTGCTGCCGGCCACCTATAGTGGCCTGGTGAGCTGTCGAGATGCCGGCCACCTATAGTGCCCTGGTGAGCTGTCGTGCTGCCGGCCACCTATAGCGGACTGGTGAGCTGTCGTGCTGCCGGCCACCTATAGTGGACTGGTGAGCTGTCGTGCTACCGGCCGCCTATAGTGGCCTGGTGAGCTGTCGTGCTGCCGGCCACCTATAGTGGCCTGGTGAGCTATCGTGCTGCCGGCCACCTATAGTGGCCTGGTGAGCTGTCGTGCTGCCGGCCACCTATAGTGGACTGGTAAGCTGTCGTGCTGCCGGCCACCTATAGTGCCCTGGTGAGCTGTCGTGCTGCCGGCCACCTATAGTGGCCTGGTGAGCTGTCGTGCTGCCGGCCACCTATAGTGGCCTGGTGAGCTGTCGTGGTACCGGCCACTTATGGTGGGCTGGTGAGCTGTCGTGCCACCGGCCACTTATGGTGGCCTGGTGAGCTGTCGTGCCACCGGCCACTTTAGGTAGCCTGGTGAGCTGTCGTGCCACCGGCCACTTATGGTGCCCTGGTGAGCTGTCGTGCGACCGGCCACCTATAGTGGCCTGGTGAGCTGTCGTGCTGCTGGCCACTTTAGGTAGCCTGGTGAGCTGTCGTGCCACCGGCCACTTATGGTGGGCTGGTGAGCTGTCGTGCCACCGGCCACTTATGGTGGCCTGGTGAGCTGTCGTGCCACCGGCCACTTTAGGTAGCCTGGTGAGCTGTCGTGCCACCGGTCACTTATGGTGGCCTGGTGAGCTGTCGTGCTGCCGGTCACCTATGGTGGCCTGGTGAGCTGTCGTGCTACCGGCCACCTATAGTGGCCTGGTGAGCTGTCGTGCTGCCGGCCACCTATAGTGGACTGGTAAGCTGTCGTGCTGCCGGCCATCTATAGTGGCCTGGTGAGCTATCGTGCTGCCGGCCACCTATAGTGGCCTGGTGAGCTGTCGTGCTGCCGGCCACCTATAGTGGCCTGGTGAGCTGTAGTGCTGCCGGCCACCTATAGTGCCCTGGTGAGCTGTCGTGCTGCCGGCCACCTATAGTGGCCTGGTGAGCTGTCGTGCTGCCGGCCACCTATAGTGGCCTGGTGAGCTGTCGTGGTACCGGCCACTTATGGTGGGCTGGTGAGCTGTCGTGCCACCGGCCACTTATGGTGGCCTGGTGAGCTGTCGTGCCACCGGCCACTTTAGGTAGCCTGGTGAGCTGTCGTGCCACCGGCCACTTATGGTGCCCTGGTGAGCTGTCGTGCGACCGGCCACCTATAGTGGCCTGGTGAGCTGTCGTGCTGCCGGCCACCTATAGTGGCCTGGTGAGCTGTCGTGCTACCGGCCACTTATGGTGGCCTGGTGAGCTGTCGTGCCACCGGTCACTTTTGGTGGCCTGGTGAGCTGTCGTGCTGCCGGCCACCTATAGTAGCCTGGTGAGCTATCGTGCTGTCGGCCACCTATAGTGGCCTGGTGAGCTGTCGTGCTACCGGCCACCTATAGTGGCCTGGTGAGCTGTCGTGCTACCGGCCAACTATAGTGGCCCGGTGAGCTGTAGAGAAGCCGGGCATCCATAGTGGCCTGGTGAGCTGTCGAGGTGCCGGCTACCTATATTGGCCTGGTGAGCTGTCGAAATGCCGGCCCCCTATAGGGGCCTGGTGAGTTGTCGAGATGCTGGCCACCTATAGTGGCCTGGTGAACTGTCGAGATGCATGCCATCTATAGTGGCCTGGTGAGCTGTCGTGCTGCCGGCCACCTATGGTGGCCTGGTGAGCCCTCGTGCTACCGGCCACCTAAAGTGGCCTGGTGAGCTGTCGTGCTGCCGACCAGCTATATTGGCCTGGTGAACTGTCGAGATGCCTGCCATCTATAGTGGCCTGGTGAGCTGTCGTGCTGCCGGCCACCTATGGTGGCCTGGTGAGCCCTCGTGCTACCGGCCACCTATAGTGGCCTGGTGAGCTGTCGTGCTGCCGACCAGCTATATTGGCCTGGTGAGCTGTCGAGATGCCGGCCACCTATAGGGGCCTGGTGAGCCCTCGTGCTACCGGCCACCTATAGTGGCCTGGTGAGCTGTCGTGCTGCCGGCCACCTATAGTGGACTGGTGAGGTGTCGTGCTACCGGCCACCTATAGTGCCCTGGTAAGCTGGCGTGCTGCTGGCCACCTATAGTGGCCTGGTGAGCTGTCGTGCTTCCGGCCACTTATGGTGGCCTGGTGAGCTGTCGTGCCACCGGTCACTTATGGTGGCCTGGTGAGCTGTCGTGCTGCCGGCCACCTATAGTGGCCTGGTGAGCTGTCGTGCTGCCGGCCACCTATAGTGGCCTGGTGAGCTGTCGTGCTGCCGGCCACCTATAGTGGCCTGCTGAGCTGTCGTGCTGCCGGCAATCTATAGTGGCTTGGTGAGCTGTCGAGGTGCCGGCCACCTATATTGGCCTGGTGAGCTGTCGAGATGCCGGCCACCTATAGGGGCCTGGTGAGCCCTCGTGCTACCGGCCACCTATAGTGGCCTGGTGAGCTGTCGTGCTGCCGGCCACCTATAGTGGACTGGTGAGGTGTCGTGCTACCGGCCACCTATAGTGCCCTGGTGAGCTGTCGTGCTGCCGGCCACCTATAGTGGCCTGGTGAGCTGTCGTGCTGCCGGCAATCTATAGTGGCTTGGTGAGCTGACATGCTGCCGGCCACCTATAGTGGCCTGGTGAGCTATCGTGCTGCCGGCAATCTATAGTGGCTTGGTGAGCTGTCGAGGTGCCGGCCACCTATATTGGCCTGGTGAGCTGTCGAGATGCCGGCCACCTATAGGGGCCTGGTGAGCCCTCGTGCTACCGGCCACCTATAGTGGCCTGGTGAGCTGTCGTGCTGCCGGCCACCTATAGTGGACTGGTGAGGTGTCGTGCTACCGGCCACCTATAGTGCCCTGGTGAGCTGTCGTGCTGCCGGCCACCTATAGTGGACTGGTGAGCTGTCGTGCTACCCGCCACCTATAGTGCCCTGGTGAGCTGGCGTGCTGCTGGCCACCTATAGTGGCCTGGTGAGCTGTCGTGCTGCCGGCCACCTATAGTGGACTGGTGAGCTGTCGTGCTGCCGGCCACCTATAGTGGCCTGGTGAGCTGTCGTGCTGCCGGCAATCTATAGTGGCTTGGTGAGCTGACATGCTGCCGGCCACCTATAGTGGCCTGGTGAGCTGTCGAGGTGCCGGCCACCTATATTGGCCTGGTGAGCTGTCGAGATGCCGGCCACCTATAGGGGCCTGGTGAGCTGTCGTGCTGCCGGCCACGTATAGTGCCCTGGTGAGCTGTCGTGCTGCCGGCCACCTATAGTGCCCTGGTGAGCTGTCGTGCTGCCGGCCACCTATAGTGGCCGGGTGAGCTGTCGTGCTGCCGGCCACCTATAGTGGCCTGGTGAGCTGTCGTGCTGCCGGCCACCTATAGTGGCCTGGTGAGCTGTCGTGCTGCGGGCCACCTATAATGGCCTGGTGAGCTGGCGTGCTGCTGGCCACCTATAGTGGCCTGGTGAGCTGTCGTGCTGCCGGCCACCTATAGTGGCCTGGTGAGCTGTCGAGATGCCGGGCACCCATAGTGGCCTGGTGAGCTGTCGAGGTGCCGGCCACCTATATTGGCCTGGTGAGCTGTCGAGATGCCGGCCACCTATAGTGGCCTGGTGAGCTGTCGTGCTGCCGGCCACCTATAGTGGCCTGGTGAGCTGTCGTGCTACCGGCCACCTATAGTGGCCTGGTGAGCTGTCGTGCTACCGGCCACCTATAGTGGCCTGGTGAGCTGTCGTGCTGCCGGCCACCTATAGTGCCCTGGTGAGCTGTCGTGCTGCCGGCCACCTATAGTGGCCTGGTGAGCTGTCGTGCTGCCGGCCACCTATAGTGGCCTGGTGAGCTGTCGTGGTACCGGCCACCTATAGTGGCCTGGTGAGCTGTCGTGGTACCGGCCACTTATGGTGGCCTGGTGAGCTGTCGTGCCACCGGTCACCTATGGTGGCCTGGTGAGCTGTCGTGCTACCGGCCA
Source organism: Eumerus sabulonum (assembly GCA_951905685.1). Lineage (NCBI taxonomy): Eukaryota > Metazoa > Arthropoda > Insecta > Diptera > Syrphidae > Eumerus > Eumerus sabulonum. The sequence goes on along the minus strand of OX645062.1, from coordinate 20,574,114 downwards.
CCTATAGTGGCCTGGTGAGCTGTCGAGATGCCGGCCACCTATAGTGGCCTGGTGAGCTATCGTGCTGCCGGCCAGCTATAGTGGCCTCGTGAGCTGTCGTGCTGCCGGCCACCTATAGTGGCCTGGTGAGCTGTCGTGCTACCGGCCACCTATAGTGGCCTGGTGAGCTGTCGTGCTGCCGGCCACCTATAGTGGCCTGGTGAGCTGTCGAGATGCCGGGCACCCATAGTGGCCTGGTGAGCTGTCGAGGTGCCGGCCACCTATATTGGCCTGGTGAGCTGTCGAGATGCCGGCCACCTATAGTGGCCTGGTGAGCTATCGTGCTGCCGGCCAGCTATAGTGGCCTCGTGAGCTGTCGTGCTGCCGGCCACCTATAGTGGCCTGGTGAGCTGTCGTGCTACCGGCCACCTATAGTGGCCTGGTGAGCTGTCGTGCTGCCGGCCACCTATAGTGCCCTGGTGAGCTGTCGTGCTGCCGGCCACCTATAGTGGCCTGGTGAGCTGTCGTGCTGCCGGCCACCTATAGTGGCCTGGTGAGCTGTCGTGGTACCGGCCACCTATAGTGGCCTGGTGAGCTGTCGTGGTACCGGCCACTTATGGTGGCCTGGTGAGCTGTCGTGCCACCGGTCACCTATGGTGGCCTGGTGAGCTGTCGTGCTACCGGCCACCTATAGTGGCCTGGTGAGCTGTCGTGCTGCCGGCCACCTATAGTGGCCTGGTGAGCTGTCGTGCTGCGGGCCACCTATAATGGCCTGGTGAGCTGGCGTGCTGCTGGCCACCTATAGTGGCCTGGTGAGCTGTCGTGGTACCGGCCACTTATGGTGGCCTGGTGAGCTGTCGTGCCACCGGTCACCTATGGTGGGCTGGTGAGCTGTCGTGCCACCGGCCACTTATGGTGGCCTGGTGAGCTGTCGTGCCACCGGCCACTTTAGGTAGCCTGGTGAGCTGTCGTGCCACCGGCCACTTATGGTGCCCTGGTGAGCTGTCGTGCGACCGGCCACCTATAGTGGCCTGGTGAGCTGTCGTGCTGCCGGCCACCTATAGTGGCCTGGTGAGCTGTCGTGCTGCCGGCCACTTATGGTGGCCTGGTGAGCTGTCGTGCCACCGGTCACTTATGGTGGCCTGGTGAGCTGTCGTGCTGCCGGCCACCTACAGTGGCCTGGTGAGCTGTCGTGCTACCGGCCACTTATGGTGGCCTGGTGAGCTGTCGTGCCACCGGTCACCTATGGTGGCCTGGTGAGCTGTCGTGCTACCGGCCACCTATAGTGGCCTGGTGAGCTGTCGTGCTGCCGGCCACCTATAGTGGCCTGGTGAGCTGTCGTGCTGCGGGCCACCTATAATGGCCTGGTGAGCTGGCGTGCTGCTGGCCACCTATAGTGGCCTGGTGAGCTGTCGTGCTGCCGGCCACCTATAGTGGACTGGTGAGCTGTCGTGCTGCCGGCCACTTATGGTGGCCTGGTGAGCTGTCGTGCCACCGGCCACTTATGGTGGCCTGTTGAGCTGTCGTGCCACCGGCCACTTATGATGGCCTGGTGAGCTGTCGTGCTGCCGACCACCTATAGTGGTCTGGTGAGCTGTCGTGCTAAAGGCCACCTATAGTGGCCTTGTGAGCTGTCGTGCTACCGGCCACCTATAATGACCTGGTGAGCTGTCGAGATGCCGGCCACATATAGTGGCCTGGTGAGCTGTCGTGCTGCCGGCCACCTATAGTGCCCTGGTAAGCTGTCGTGCTGCCGGCCACCTATAGTGCCCTGGTGAGCTGTCGTGCTGCCGGCCACCTATAGTGGCCGGGTGAGCTGTCGTGCTGCCGGCCACCTATAGTGGCCTGGTGAGCTGTCGTGCTGCCGGCAATCTATAGTGGCTTGGTGAGCTGACATGCTGCCGGCCACCTATAGTGGCCTGGTGAGCTATCGTGCTGCCGGCCAGCTATAGTGGCCTGGTGAGCTGTCGTGCTGCCGGCCACCTATAGTGGCCTGGTGAGCTGTCGAGATGCCGGGCACCCATAGTGGCCTGGTGAGCTGTCGTGCTGCCGGCCACCTATAGTGGCCTGGTGAGCTGTCGTGCTACCGGCCACCTATAGTGGCCTGGTGAGCTGTCGTGCTGCCGGCCACCTATAGTGCCCTGGTGAGCTGTCGTGCTGCCGGCCACCTATAGTGGCCTGGTGAGCTGTCGTGCTGCCGGCCACCTATAGTGGCCTGGTGAGCTGTCGTGGTACCGGCCACTTATGGTGGGCTGGTGAGCTGTCGTGCCACCGGCCACTTATGGTGGCCTGGTGAGCTGTCGTGCCACCGGCCACTTTAGGTAGCCTGGTGAGCTGTCGTGCCACCGGCCACTTATGGTGCCCTGGTGAGCTGTCGTGCGACCGGCCACCTATAGTGGCCTGGTGAGCTGTCGTGCTGCCGGCCACCTATAGTGGCCTGGTGAGCTGTCGTGCTGCCGGCCACTTATGGTGGCCTGGTGAGCTGTCGTGCCACCGGTCACTTATGGTGGCCTGGTGAGCTGTCGTGCTGCCGGCTACCTATAGTGGCCTGGTGAGCTGTCGTGCTACCGGCCACTTATGGTGGCCTGGTGAGCTGTCGTGCCACCGGTCACCTATGGTGGCCTGGTGAGCTGTCGTGCTACCGGCCACCTATAGTGGCCTGGTGAGCTGTCGTGCTGCCGGCCACCTATAGTGGCCTGGTGAGCTGTCGTGCTGCGGGCCACCTATAATGGCCTGGTGAGCTGGCGTGCTGCTGGCCACCTATAGTGGCCTGGTGAGCTGTCGTGCTGCCGGCCACCTATAGTGGACTGGTGAGCTGTCGTGCTGCCGGCCACTTATGGTGGCCTGGTGAGCTGTCGTGCCACCGGCCACTTATGGTGGCCTGTTGAGCTGTCGTGCCACCGGCCACTTATGATGGCCTGGTGAGCTGTCGTGCTGCCGACCACCTATAGTGGTCTGGTGAGCTGTCGTGCTAAAGGCCACCTATAGTGGCCTAGTGAGCTGTCGTGCTACCGGCCACCTATAATGACCTGGTGAGCTGTCGTGCTGCCGGCCACCTATAGTGGCCTGGTGAGCTGTCGAGATGCCGGGCACCCATAGTGGCCTGGTGAGCTGTCGTGCTGCCGGCCACCTATAGTAGCCTGGTGAGCTGTCGTGCTACCGGCCACCTATGGTGGCCTGGTGAGCCCTCGTGCTACCGGCCACCTATAGTGGCCTGGTGAGCTGTCGTGCTGCCGACCAGCTATATTGGCCTGGTGAGCTGTAGAGATGCCGGCCACCTATAGGGGCCTGGTGAGCCCTCGTGCTACCGGCCACCTATAGTGGCCTGGTGAGCTGTCGTGCTGCCGGCCACCTATAGTGGACTGGTGAGGTGTCGTGCTACCGGCCACCTATAGTGCCCTGGTGAGCTGGCGTGCTGCTGGCCACCTATAGTGGCCTGGTGAGCTGTCGTGCTACCGGCCACTTATGGTGGCCTGGTGAGCTGTCGTGCCACCGGTCACTTATGGTGGCCTGGTGAGCTGTCGTGCTGCCGGCCACCTATAGTGGCCTGGTGAGCTGTCGTGCTGCCGGCCACCTATAGTGGCCTGGTGAGCTGTCGTGCTGCCGGCCACCTATAGTGGCCTGGTGAGCTGTCGTGCTGCCGGCCACCTATAGTGGCCTGGTGAGCTGTCGTGCTGCCGGCCACCTATAGTGGCCTGGTGAGCTGTCGTGCTGCCGGCCACCTATAGTGGCCTGGTGAGCTGTCGTGCTGCCGGCAATCTATAGTGGCTTGGTGAGCTGTCGAGGTGCCGGCCACCTATATTGGCCTGGTGAGCTGTCGAGATGCCGGCCACCTATAGGGGCCTGGTGAGCCCTCGTGCTACCGGCCACCTATAGTGGCCTGGTGAGCTGTCGTGCTGCCGGCCACCTATAGTGGACTGGTGAGGTGTCGTGCTACCGGCCACCTATAGTGCCCTGGTGAGCTGTCGTGCTGCCGGCCACCTATAGTGGCCTGGTGAGCTGTCGTGCTGCCGGCAATCTATAGTGGCTTGGTGAGCTGACATGCTGCCGGCCACCTATAGTGGCCTGGTGAGCTATCGTGCTGCCGGCAATCTATAGTGGCTTGGTGAGCTGTCGAGGTGCCGGCCACCTATATTGGCCTGGTGAGCTATCGAGATGCCGACCACCTATAGGGGCCTGGTGAGCCCTCGTGCTACCGGCCACCTATAGTGGCCTGGTGAGCTGCCGTGCTGCCGGCCACCTATAGTGGACTGGTGAGGTGTCGTGCTACCGGCCACCTATAGTGCCCTGGTGAGCTGTCGTGCTGCCGGCCACCTATAGTGGACTGGTGAGCTGTCGTGCTACCCGCCACCTATAGTGCCCTGGTGAGCTGGCGTGCTGCTGGCCACCTATAGTGGCCTGGTGAGCTGTCGTGCTGCCGGCCACCTATAGTGGACTGGTGAGCTGTCGTGCTGCCGGCCACCTATAGTGGCCTGGTGAGCTGTCGTGCTGCCGGCAATCTATAGTGGCTTGGTGAGCTGACATGCTGCCGGCCACCTATAGTGGCCTGGTGAGCTGTCGAGGTGCCGGCCACCTATATTGGCCTGGTGAGCTGTCGAGATGCCGGCCACCTATAGGGGCCTGGTGAGCTGTCGTGCTGCCGGCCACGTATAGTGCCCTGGTGAGCTGTCGTGCTGCCGGCCACCTATAGTGCCCTGGTGAGCTGTCGTGCTGCCGGCCACCTATAGTGGCCGGGTGAGCTGTCGTGCTGCCGGCCACCTATAGTGGCCTGGTGAGCTGTCGTGCTGCCGGCAATCTATAGTGGCTTGGTGAGCTGACATGCTGCCGGCCACCTATAGTGGCCTGGTGAGCTATCGTGCTGCCGGCCAGCTATAGTGGCCTGGTGAGCTGTCGTGCTGCCGGCCACCTATAGTGGCCTGGTGAGCTGTCGAGATGCCGGGCACCCATAGTGGCCTGGTGAGCTGTCGAGGTGCCGGCCACCTATATTGGCCTGGTGAGCTGTCGAGATGCCGGCCACCTATAGGGGCCTGGTGAGATGTCGTGCTGCCGGCCACGTATAGTGCCCTGGTGAGCTGTCGTGCTGCCGGCCACCTATAGTGCCCTGGTGAGCTGTCGTGCTGCCGGCCACCTATAGTGGCCGGGTGAGCTGTCGTGCTGCCGGCCACCTATAGTGGCCTGGTGAGCTGTCGTGCTGCCGGCAATCTATAGTGGCTTGGTGAGCTGACATGCTGCCGGCCACCTACAGTGGCCTGGTGAGCTATCGTGCTGCCGGCCAGCTATAGTGGCCTGGTGAGCTGTCGTGCTGCCGGCCACCTATAGTGGCCTGGTGAGCTGTCGAGATGCCGGGCACCCATAGTGGCCTGGTGAGCTGTCGTGCTGCCGGCCACCTATAGTGGCCTGGTGAGCTGTCGTGCTACCGGCCACCTATAGTGGCCTGGTGAGCTGTCGTGCTGCCGGCCACCTATAGTGCCCTGGTGAGCTGTCGTGCTGCCGGCCACCTATAGTGGCCTGGTGAGCTGTCGTGCTGCCGGCCACCTATAGTGGCCTGGTGAGCTGTCGTGGTACCGGCCACTTATGGTGGGCTGGTGAGCTGTCGTGCCACCGGCCACTTATGGTGGCCTGGTGAGCTGTCGTGCCACCGGCCACTTTAGGTAGCCTGGTGAGCTGTCGTGCCACCGGCCACTTATGGTGCCCTGGTGAGCTGTCGTGCGACCGGCCACCTATAGTGGCCTGGTGAGCTGTCGTGCTGCCGGCCACCTATAGTGGCCTGGTGAGCTGTCGTGCTGCCGGCCACTTATGGTGGCCTGGTGAGCTGTCGTGCCACCGGTCACTTATGGTGGCCTGGTGAGCTGTCGTGCTGCCGGCCACCTATAGTGGCCTGGTGAGCTGTCGTGCTACCGGCCACTTATGGTGGCCTGGTGAGCTGTCGTGCCACCGGTCACCTATGGTGGCCTGGTGAGCTGTCGTGCTACCGGCCACCTATAGTGGCCTGGTGAGCTGTCGTGCTGCCGGCCACCTATAGTGGCCTGGTGAGCTGTCGTGCTGCGGGCCACCTATAATGGCCTGGTGAGCTGGCGTGCTGCTGGCCACCTATAGTGGCCTGGTGAGCTGTCGTGCTGCCGGCCACCTATAGTGGACTGGTGAGCTGTCGTGCTGCCGGCCACTTATGGTGGCCCGGTGAGCTGTCGTGCCACCGGCCACTTATGGTGGCCTGTTGAGCTGTCGTGCCACCGGCCACTTATGATGGCCTGGTGAGCTGTCGTGCTGCCGACCACCTATAGTGGTCTGGTGAGCTGTCGTGCTAAAGGCCACCTATAGTGGCCTAGTGAGCTGTCGTGCTACCGGCCACCTATAATGACCTGGTGAGCTGTCGAGATGCCGGCCACATATAGTGGCCTGGTGAGCTGTAGTGCTGCCGGCCACCTATAGTGGCCTGGTGAGCTGTCGTGCTGCCGGCCAACTATAGTGGACTGGTGAGCTGTCGTGCTACCGGCCACCTATAGTACCCTGGTGAGTTGTCGTGCTGCCGGCCACCTATAGTGGCCTGGTGAGCTGTCGTGCTGCCGGCCACCTATGGCGGCCTGGTGAGCTGTCGTGCTACCGGCCACCTATAGTGGCCTGGTGAGCTGTCGTGCTGCCGGCCACCTATAGTGGACTGGTGAGCTGTCGTGCTGCCGGCCACCTATAGTACCCTGGTGAGCTGTCGTGCTGCCGGCCACCTATAGTGGCCTGGTGAGCTGTCGTTCTGCCGGCCAGCTATAGTGGCCTGGTGAGCTGTCGTGCTGCCGGCCACCTATAGTGGCCTGGTGAGCTGTCGAGATGCCGGGCACCCATAGTGGCCTGGTGAGCTGTCGAGGTGCCGGCCACCTATATTGGCCTGGCGAGCTGTCGAGATGCCGGCCACCTATAGGGGCCTGGTGAGCTGTCGTGCTGCCGGCCACGTATAGTGCCCTGGTGAGCTGTCGTGCTGCCGGTCACCTATAGTGGCCTGGTGAGCTGTCGTGCTACCGGCCACTTATGGTGGCCTGGTGAGCTGTCGTGCTACCGGCCGCCTATAGTGGCCTGGTGAGCTGTCGTGCTGCCGGCCACCTATAGTGGCCTGGTGAGCGATCGTGCTGCCGGCCACCTATAGTGGCCTGGTGAGCTGTCGTGCTGCTGGCCACCTTTAGCGGACTGGTGAGCTGTCGTGCTGCCGGCCACCCAAAGTGGCCTGGTGAGCTGTCGTGCTGCCGGCCACCTATAGTGGCCTGGTGAGCTGTCGTGCTACCGGCCACCTATAGTGGCCTGGTGAGCTGTCGTGCTGCCGGCCACCTATAATGGACTGGTGAGCTGTCGTGCTACCGGCCACCTATAGTGGCCTGGTGAGCTTTCGTGCTACCGGCCACCTATAGTGCCCTGGTGAGCTGTCGTGCTGCCGGCCACCTATAGCGGACTGGTGAGCTGTCGTGCTGCCGGCCACCTATAGTGGACTGGTGAGCTGTCGTGCTACCGGCCGCCTATAGTGGCCTGGTGAGCTGTCGTGCTGCCGGCCACCTATAGTGGCCTGGTGAGCTATCGTGCTGCCGGCCACCTATAGTGGCCTGGTGAGCTGTCGTGCTGCCGGCCACCTATAGTGGACTGGTAAGCTGTCGTGCTGCCGGCCACCTATAGTGGCCTGGTGAGCTATCGTGCTGCCGGCCACCTATAGTGGCCTGGTGAGCTGTCGTGCTGCCGGCCACCTATAGTGGCCTGGTGAGCTGTAGTGCTGCCGGCCACCTATAGTGCCCTGGTGAGCTGTCGTGCTGCCGGCCACCTATAGTGGCCTGGTGAGCTGTCGTGCTGCCGGCCACCTATAGTGGCCTGGTGAGCTGTCGTGGTACCGGCCACTTATGGTGGGCTGGTGAGCTGTCGTGCCACCGGCCACTTATGGTGGCCTGGTGAGCTGTCGTGCCACCGGCCACTTTAGGTAGCCTGGTGAGCTGTCGTGCCACCGGCCACTTATGGTGCCCTGGTGAGCTGTCGTGCGACCGGCCACCTATAGTGGCCTGGTGAGCTGTCGTGCTGCCGGCCACCTATAGTGGCCTGGTGAGCTGTCGTGCTACCGGCCACTTATGGTGGCCTGGTGAGCTGTCGTGCCACCGGTCACTTATGGTGGCCTGGTGAGCTGTCGTGCTGCCGGCCACCTATAGTGGCCTGGTGAGCTGTCGTGCTACCGGCCACTTATGGTGGCCTGGTGAGCTGTCGTGCCACCGGTCACCTATGGTGGCCTGGTGAGCTGTCGTGCTACCCGCCACCTATAGTGCCCTGGTGAGCTGGCGTGCTGCTGGCCACCTATAGTGGCCTGGTGAGCTGTCGTGCTGCCGGCCACCTATAGTGGACTGGTGAGCTGTCGTGCTGCCGGCCACCTATAGTGGCCTGGTGAGCTGTCGTGCTGCCGGCAATCTATAGTGGCTTGGTGAGCTGACATGCTACCGGCCACCTATAGTGGCCTGGTGAGCTGTCGAGGTGCCGGCCACCTATATTGGCCTGGTGAGCTGTCGAGATGCCGGCCACCTATAGGGGCCTGGTGAGCTGTCGTGCTGCCGGCCACGTATAGTGCCCTGGTGAGCTGTCGTGCTGCCGGCCACCTATAGTGCCCTGGTGAGCTGTCGTGCTGCCGGCCACCTATAGTGGCCGGGTGAGCTGTCGTGCTTCCGGCCACCTATAGTGGCCTGGTGAGCTGTCGTGCTGCCGGCAATCTATAGTGGCTTGGTGAGCTGACATGCTGCCGGCCACCTATAGTGGCCTGGTGAGCTATCGTGCTGCCGGCCAGCTATAGTGGCCTGGTGAGCTGTCGTGCAGCCGGCCACCTATAGTGGCCTGGTGAGCTGTCGAGATGCCGGGCACCCCTAGTGGCCTGGTGAGCTGTCGAGGTGCCGGCCACCTATATTGGCCTGGTGAGCTGTCGAGATGCCGGCCACCTATAGGGGCCTGGTGAGCTGTCGTGCTGCCGGCCACGTATAGTGCCCTGGTGAGCTGTCGTGCTGCCGGTCACCTATAGTGGCCTGGTGAGCTGTCGTGCTACCGGCCACTTATGGTGGCCTGGTGAGCTGTCGTGCTACCGGCCGCCTATAGTGGCCTGCTGAGCTGTCGTGCTGCCGGCCACCTATAGTGGCCTGGTGAGCGATCGTGCTGCCGGCCACCTATAGTGGCCTGGTGAGCTGTCGTGCTGCTGGCCACCTTTAGCGGACTGGTGAGCTGTCGTGCTAACGGCCACCCAAAGTGGCCTGGTGAGCTGTCGTGCTGCCGGCCACCTATAGTGGCCTGGTGAGCTGTCGTGCTACCGGCCACCTATAGTGGCCTGGTGAGCTGTCGTGCTGCCGGCCACCTATAATGGACTGGTGAGCTGTCGTGCTACCGGCCACCTATAGTGCCCTGGTGAGCTGTCGTGCTGCCGGCCACCTATAGCGGACTGGTGAGCTGTCGTGCTGCCGGCCACCTATAGTGGACTGGTGAGCTGTCGTGCTACCGGCCGCCTATAGTGGCCTGGTGAGCTGTCGTGCTGCCGGCCACCTATAGTGGCCTGGTGAGCTGTCGTGCTGCCGGCCACCTATAGTGGCCTGGTGAGCTGTCGTGCTGCCGGCCACCTATAGTGGCCTGGTGAGCTGTCGTGCTGCCGGCCACCTATAGTGGCCTGGTGAGCTGTCGTGCTGCCGGCCACCTATAGTGGCCTGGTGAGCTGTCGTGCTGCCGGCAATCTATAGTGGCTTGGTGAGCTGTCGAGGTGCCGGCCACCTATATTGGCCTGGTGAGCTGTCGAGATGCCGGCCACCTATAGGGGCCTGGTGAGCCCTCGTGCTACCGGCCACCTATAGTGGCCTGGTGAGCTGTCGTGCTGCCGGCCACCTATAGTGGACTGGTGAGGTGTCGTGCTACCGGCCACCTATAGTGCCCTGGTGAGCTGTCGTGCTGCCGGCCACCTATAGTGGCCTGGTGAGCTGTCGTGCTGCCGGCAATCTATAGTGGCTTGGTGAGCTGACATGCTGCCGGCCACCTATAGTGGCCTGGTGAGCTATCGTGCTGCCGGCAATCTATAGTGGCTTGGTGAGCTGTCGAGGTGCCGGCCACCTATATTGGCCTGGTGAGCTATCGAGATGCCGACCACCTATAGGGGCCTGGTGAGCCCTCGTGCTACCGGCCACCTATAGTGGCCTGGTGAGCTGCCGTGCTGCCGGCCACCTATAGTGGACTGGTGAGGTGTCGTGCTACCGGCCACCTATAGTGCCCTGGTGAGCTGTCGTGCTGCCGGCCACCTATAGTGGACTGGTGAGCTGTCGTGCTACCCGCCACCTATAGTGCCCTGGTGAGCTGGCGTGCTGCTGGCCACCTATAGTGGCCTGGTGAGCTGTCGTGCTGCCGGCCACCTATAGTGGACTGGTGAGCTGTCGTGCTGCCGGCCACCTATAGTGGCCTGGTGAGCTGTCGTGCTGCCGGCAATCTATAGTGGCTTGGTGAGCTGACATGCTGCCGGCCACCTATAGTGGCCTGGTGAGCTGTCGAGGTGCCGGCCACCTATATTGGCCTGGTGAGCTGTCGAGATGCCGGCCACCTATAGGGGCCTGGTGAGCTGTCGTGCTGCCGGCCACGTATAGTGCCCTGGTGAGCTGTCGTGCTGCCGGCCACCTATAGTGCCCTGGTGAGCTGTCGTGCTGCCGGCCACCTATAGTGGCCGGGTGAGCTGTCGTGCTGCCGGCCACCTATAGTGGCCTGGTGAGCTGTCGTGCTGCCGGCAATCTATAGTGGCTTGGTGAGCTGACATGCTGCCGGCCACCTATAGTGGCCTGGTGAGCTATCGTGCTGCCGGCCAGCTATAGTGGCCTGGTGAGCTGTCGTGCTGCCGGCCACCTATAGTGGCCTGGTGAGCTGTCGAGATGCCGGGCACCCATAGTGGCCTGGTGAGCTGTCGAGGTGCCGGCCACCTATATTGGCCTGGTGAGCTGTCGAGATGCCGGCCACCTATAGGGGCCTGGTGAGATGTCGTGCTGCCGGCCACGTATAGTGCCCTGGTGAGCTGTCGTGCTGCCGGCCACCTATAGTGCCCTGGTGAGCTGTCGTGCTGCCGGCCACCTATAGTGGCCGGGTGAGCTGTCGTGCTGCCGGCCACCTATAGTGGCCTGGTGAGCTGTCGTGCTGCCGGCAATCTATAGTGGCTTGGTGAGCTGACATGCTGCCGGCCACCTACAGTGGCCTGGTGAGCTATCGTGCTGCCGGCCAGCTATAGTGGCCTGGTGAGCTGTCGTGCTGCCGGCCACCTATAGTGGCCTGGTGAGCTGTCGAGATGCCGGGCACCCATAGTGGCCTGGTGAGCTGTCGTGCTGCCGGCCACCTATAGTGGCCTGGTGAGCTGTCGTGCTACCGGCCACCTATAGTGGCCTGGTGAGCTGTCGTGCTGCCGGCCACCTATAGTGCCCTGGTGAGCTGTCGTGCTGCCGGCCACCTATAGTGGCCTGGTGAGCTGTCGTGCTGCCGGCCACCTATAGTGGCCTGGTGAGCTGTCGTGGTACCGGCCACTTATGGTGGGCTGGTGAGCTGTCGTGCCACCGGCCACTTATGGTGGCCTGGTGAGCTGTCGTGCCACCGGCCACTTTAGGTAGCCTGGTGAGCTGTCGTGCCACCGGCCACTTATGGTGCCCTGGTGAGCTGTCGTGCGACCGGCCACCTATAGTGGCCTGGTGAGCTGTCGTGCTGCCGGCCACCTATAGTGGCCTGGTGAGCTGTCGTGCTGCCGGCCACTTATGGTGGCCTGGTGAGCTGTCGTGCCACCGGTCACTTATGGTGGCCTGGTGAGCTGTCGTGCTGCCGGCCACCTATAGTGGCCTGGTGAGCTGTCGTGCTACCGGCCACTTATGGTGGCCTGGTGAGCTGTCGTGCCACCGGTCACCTATGGTGGCCTGGTGAGCTGTCGTGCTACCGGCCACCTATAGTGGCCTGGTGAGCTGTCGTGCTGCCGGCCACCTATAGTGGCCTGGTGAGCTGTCGTGCTGCGGGCCACCTATAATGGCCTGGTGAGCTGGCGTGCTGCTGGCCACCTATAGTGGCCTGGTGAGCTGTCGTGCTGCCGGCCACCTATAGTGGACTGGTGAGCTGTCGTGCTGCCGGCCACTTATGGTGGCCTGGTGAGCTGTCGTGCCACCGGCCACTTATGGTGGCCTGTTGAGCTGTCGTGCCACCGGCCACTTATGATGGCCTGGTGAGCTGTCGTGCTGCCGACCACCTATAGTGGTCTGGTGAGCTGTCGTGCTAAAGGCCACCTATAGTGGCCTAGTGAGCTGTCGTGCTACCGGCCACCTATAATGACCTGGTGAGCTGTCGAGATGCCGGCCACATATAGTGGCCTGGTGAGCTGTAGTGCTGCCGGCCACCTATAGTGGCCTGGTGAGCTGTCGTGCTGCCGGCCAACTATAGTGGACTGGTGAGCTGTCGTGCTACCGGCCACCTATAGTACCCTGGTGAGTTGTCGTGCTGCCGGCCACCTATAGTGGCCTGGTGAGCTGTCGTGCTGCCGGCCACCTATGGCGGCCTGGTGAGCTGTCGTGCTACCGGCCACCTATAGTGGCCTGGTGAGCTGTCGTGCTGCCGGCCACCTATAGTGGACTGGTGAGCTGTCGTGCTGCCGGCCACCTATAGTACCCTGGTGAGCTGTCGTGCTGCCGGCCACCTATAGTGGCCTGGTGAGCTGTCGTTCTGCCGGCCAGCTATAGTGGCCTGGTGAGCTGTCGTGCTGCCGGCCACCTATAGTGGCCTGGTGAGCTGTCGAGATGCCGGGCACCCATAGTGGCCTGGTGAGCTGTCGAGGTGCCGGCCACCTATATTGGCCTGGCGAGCTGTCGAGATGCCGGCCACCTATAGGGGCCTGGTGAGCTGTCGTGCTGCCGGCCACGTATAGTGCCCTGGTGAGCTGTCGTGCTGCCGGTCACCTATAGTGGCCTGGTGAGCTGTCGTGCTACCGGCCACTTATGGTGGCCTGGTGAGCTGTCGTGCTACCGGCCGCCTATAGTGGCCTGGTGAGCTGTCGTGCTGCCGGCCACCTATAGTGGCCTGGTGAGCGATCGTGCTGCCGGCCACCTATAGTGGCCTGGTGAGCTGTCGTGCTGCTGGCCACCTTTAGCGGACTGGTGAGCTGTCGTGCTGCCGGCCACCCAAAGTGGCCTGGTGAGCTGTCGTGCTGCCGGCCACCTATAGTGGCCTGGTGAGCTGTCGTGCTACCGGCCACCTATAGTGGCCTGGTGAGCTGTCGTGCTGCCGGCCACTTATAATGGACTGGTGAGCTGTCGTGCTACCGGCCACCTATAGTGGCCTGGTGAGCTTTCGTGCTACCGGCCACCTATAGTGCCCTGGTGAGCTGTCGTGCTGCCGGCCACCTATAGCGGACTGGTGAGCTGTCGTGCTGCCGGCCACCTATAGTGGACTGGTGAGCTGTCGTGCTACCGGCCGCCTATAGTGGCCTGGTGAGCTGTCGTGCTGCCGGCCACCTATAGTGGCCTGGTGAGCTATCGTGCTGCCGGCCACCTATAGTGGCCTGGTGAGCTGTCGTGCTGCCGGCCACCTATAGTGGACTGGTAAGCTGTCGTGCTGCCGGCCACCTATAGTGGCCTGGTGAGCTATCGTGCTGCCGGCCACCTATAGTGGCCTGGTGAGCTGTCGTGCTGCCGGCCACCTATAGTGGCCTGGTGAGCTGTAGTGCTGCCGGCCACCTATAGTGCCCTGGTGAGCTGTCGTGCTGCCGGCCACCTATAGTGGCCTGGTGAGCTGTCGTGCTGCCGGCCACCTATAGTGGCCTGGTGAGCTGTCGTGGTACCGGCCACTTATGGTGGGCTGGTGAGCTGTCGTGCCACCGGCCACTTATGGTGGCCTGGTGAGCTGTCGTGCCACCGGCCACTTTAGGTAGCCTGGTGAGCTGTCGTGCCACCGGCCACTTATGGTGCCCTGGTGAGCTGTCGTGCGACCGGCCACCTATAGTGGCCTGGTGAGCTGTCGTGCTGCCGGCCACCTATAGTGGCCTGGTGAGCTGTCGTGCTACCGGCCACTTATGGTGGCCTGGTGAGCTGTCGTGCCACCGGTCACTTATGGTGGCCTGGTGAGCTGTCGTGCTGCCGGCCACCTATAGTGGCCTGGTGAGCTGTCGTGCTACCGGCCACTTATGGTGGCCTGGTGAGCTGTCGTGCCACCGGTCACCTATGGTGGCCTGGTGAGCTGTCGTGCTACCCGCCACCTATAGTGCCCTGGTGAGCTGGCGTGCTGCTGGCCACCTATAGTGGCCTGGTGAGCTGTCGTGCTGCCGGCCACCTATAGTGGACTGGTGAGCTGTCGTGCTGCCGGCCACCTATAGTGGCCTGGTGAGCTGTCGTGCTGCCGGCAATCTATAGTGGCTTGGTGAGCTGACATGCTGCCGGCCACCTATAGTGGCCTGGTGAGCTGTCGAGGTGCCGGCCACCTATATTGGCCTGGTGAGCTGTCGAGATGCCGGCCACCTATAGGGGCCTGGTGAGCTGTCGTGCTGCCGGCCACGTATAGTGCCCTGGTGAGCTGTCGTGCTGCCGGCCACCTATAGTGCCCTGGTGAGCTGTCGTGCTGCCGGCCACCTATAGTGGCCGGGTGAGCTGTCGTGCTTCCGGCCACCTATAGTGGCCTGGTGAGCTGTCGTGCTGCCGGCAATCTATAGTGGCTTGGTGAGCTGACATGCTGCCGGCCACCTATAGTGGCCTGGTGAGCTATCGTGCTGCCGGCCAGCTATAGTGGCCTGGTGAGCTGTCGTGCAGCCGGCCACCTATAGTGGCCTGGTGAGCTGTCGAGATGCCGGGCACCCCTAGTGGCCTGGTGAGCTGTCGAGGTGCCGGCCACCTATATTGGCCTGGTGAGCTGTCGAGATGCCGGCCACCTATAGGGGCCTGGTGAGCTGTCGTGCTGCCGGCCACGTATAGTGCCCTGGTGAGCTGTCGTGCTGCCGGTCACCTATAGTGGCCTGGTGAGCTGTCGTGCTACCGGCCACTTATGGTGGCCTGGTGAGCTGTCGTGCTACCGGCCGCCTATAGTGGCCTGCTGAGCTGTCGTGCTGCCGGCCACCTATAGTGGCCTGGTGAGCGATCGTGCTGCCGGCCACCTATAGTGGCCTGGTGAGCTGTCGTGCTGCTGGCCACCTTTAGCGGACTGGTGAGCTGTCGTGCTAACGGCCACCCAAAGTGGCCTGGTGAGCTGTCGTGCTGCCGGCCACCTATAGTGGCCTGGTGAGCTGTCGTGCTACCGGCCACCTATAGTGGCCTGGTGAGCTGTCGTGCTGCCGGCCACCTATAATGGACTGGTGAGCTGTCGTGCTACCGGCCACCTATAGTGCCCTGGTGAGCTGTCGTGCTGCCGGCCACCTATAGCGGACTGGTGAGCTGTCGTGCTGCCGGCCACCTATAGTGGACTGGTGAGCTGTCGTGCTACCGGCCGCCTATAGTGGCCTGGTGAGCTGTCGTGCTGCCGGCCACCTATAGTGGCCTGGTGAGCTATCGTGCTGCCGGCCACCTATAGTGGCCTGGTGAGCTGTCGTGCTGCCGGCCACCTATAGTGGACTGGTAAGCTGTCGTGCTGCCGGCCACCTATAGTGGCCTGGTGAGCTGTCGTGCTGCCGGCCACCTATAGTGGCCTGGTAAGCTGTCGTGCTACCGGCCATTTATGGTGGCCTGGTGAGCTGTCGTGCCACCGGTCACTTATGGTGGCCTGGTGAGCTGTCGTGCTGCCGGCCACCTATAGTGGCGTGGTGAGCTGTCGTGCTACCGGCCACCTATAGTGGCCTGGTGAGCTGTCGTGCTGCCGGCCACCTATAATG
Source organism: Eumerus sabulonum (assembly GCA_951905685.1). Classification (NCBI taxonomy): domain Eukaryota; kingdom Metazoa; phylum Arthropoda; class Insecta; order Diptera; family Syrphidae; genus Eumerus; species Eumerus sabulonum. Next base: position 20,558,306 of record OX645062.1, on the reverse strand, counting down.
GACTGGTGAGCTGTCGTGCGACCGGCCACGTATAGTGCCCTGGTGAGCTGTCGTGCTGCCGGTCACCTATAGTGGCCTGGTGAGCTGTCGTGCTACCGGCCACTTATGGTGGCCTGGTGAGCTGTCGTGCTACCGGCCGCCTATAGTGGCCTGGTGAGCTGTCGTGCTGCCGGCCACCTATAGTGGCCTGGCGAGCTGTCGTGCTGCCGGCCACCTATAGTGGCCTGGTGAGCTGTCGTGGTACCGGCCACTTATGGTGGGCTGGTGAGCTGTCGTGCCACCGGCCACTTATGGTGGCCTGGTGAGCTGTCGTGCCACCGGCCACTTTAGGTAGCCTGGTGAGCTGTCGTGCCACCGGCCACTTATGGTGCCCTGGTGAGCTGTCGTGCGACCGGCCACCTATAGTGGCCTGGTGAGCTGTCGTGCTGCCGGCCACCTATAGTGGCCTGGTGAGCTGTCGTGCTACCGGCCACTTATGGTGGCCTGGTGAGCTGTCGTGCCACCGGTCACTTATGGTGGCCTGGTGAGCTGTCGTGCTGCCGGCCACCTATAGTAGCCTGGTGAGCTATCGTGCTGCCGGCCACCTATAGTGGCCTGGTGAGCTGTCGTGCTACCGGCCACCTATAGTGGCCTGGTGAGCTGTCGTGCTACCGGCCAACTATAGTGGCCCGGTGAGCTGTAGAGAAGCCGGGCATCCATAGTGGCCTGGTGAGCTGTCGAGGTGCCGGCTACCTATATTGGCCTGGTGAGCTGTCGAAATGCCGGCCCCCTATAGGGGCCTGGTGAGTTGTCGAGATGCTGGCCACCTATAGTGGCCTGGTGAACTGTCGAGATGCCTGCCATCTATAGTGGCCTGGTGAGCTGTCGTGCTGCCGGCCACCTATGGTGGCCTGGTGAGCCCTCGTGCTACCGGCCACCTATAGTGGCCTGGTGAGCTGTCGTGCTGCCGACCAGCTATATTGGCCTGGTGAGCTGTCGAGATGCCGGCCACCTATAGGGGCCTGGTGAGCCCTCGTGCTACCGGCCACCTATAGTGGCCTGGTGAGCTGTCGTGCTGCCGGCCACCTATAGTGGACTGGTGAGGTGTCGTGCTACCGGCCACCTATAGTGCCCTGGTGAGCTGTCGTGCCACCGGTCACTTATGGTGGCCTGGTGAGCTGTCGTGCTGCCGGCCACCTATAGTGGCCTGGTGAGCTGTCGTGCTGCCGGCCACCTATAGTGGCCTGGTGAGCTGTCGTGCTGCCGGCCACCTATAGTGGCCTGGTGAGCTATCGTGCTGCCGGCCACCTAAAGTGGCCTGGTGAGCTGTCGTGCTGCCGGCCACCTATAGTGGCCTGGTGAGCTGTAGTGCTGCCGGCCACCTATAGTGCCCTGGTGAGCTGTCGTGCTGCCGGCCACCTATAGTGGCCTGGTGAGCTGTCGTGCTGCCGGCCACCTATAGTGGCCTGGTGAGCTGTCGTGGTACCGGCCACTTATGGTGGGCTGGTGAGCTGTCGTGCCACCGACCACTTATGGTGGCCTGGTGAGCTGTCGTGCTGCCGGCCACCTATAGTGGCCTGGTGAGCTGTCGTGCTGCCGGCCACCTATAGTGGCCTGGTGAGCTGTCGTGCTGCCGGCAATCTATAGTGGCTTGGTGAGCTGACATGCTGCCGGCCACCTATAGTGGCCTGGTGAGCTATCGTGCTGCCGGCAATCTATAGTGGCTTGGTAAGCTGTCGAGGTGCCGGCCACCTATATTGGCCTGGTGAGCTGTCGAGATGCCGGCCACCTATAGGGGCCTGGTGAGCCCTCGTGCTACCGGCCACCTATAGTGGCCTGGTGAGCTGCCGTGCTGCCGGCCACCTATAGTGGACTGGTGAGGTGTCGTGCTACCGGCCACCTATAGTGCCCTGGTGAGCTGTCGTGCTGCCGGCCACCTATAGTGGACTGGTGAGCTGTCGTGCTACCCGCCACCTATAGTGCCCTGGTGAGCTGGCGTGCTGCTGGCCACCTATAGTGGCCTGGTGAGCTGTCGTGCTGCCGGCCACCTATAGTGGACTGGTGAGCTGTCGTGCTGCCGGCCACCTATAGTGGCCTGGTGAGCTGTCGTGCTGCCGGCAATCTATAGTGGCTTGGTGAGCTGACATGCTGCCGGCCACCTATAGTGGCCTGGTGAGCTGTCGAGGTGCCGGCCACCTATATTGGCCTGGTGAGCTGTCGAGATGCCGGCCACCTATAGGGGCCTGGTGAGCTGTCGTGCTGCCGGCCACGTATAGTGCCCTGGTGAGCTGTCGTGCTGCCGGCCACCTATAGTGCCCTGGTGAGCTGTCGTGCTGCCGGCCACCTATAGTGGCCAGGTGAGCTGTCGTGCTGCCGGCCACCTATAGTGGCCTGGTGAGCTGTCGTGCTGCCGGCAATCTATAGTGGCTTGGTGAGCTGACATGCTGCCGGCCACCTATAGTGGCCTGGTGAGCTATCGTGCTGCCGGCCAGCTATAGTGGCCTGGTGAGCTGTCGTGCTGCCGACCAGCTATATTGGCCTGGTGAGCTGTCGAGATGCCGGCCACCTATAGGGGCCTGGTGAGCCCTCGTGCTACCGGCCACCTATAGTGGCCTGGTGAGCTGTCGTGCTGCCGGCCACCTATAGTGGACTGGTGAGGTGTCGTGCTACCGGCCACCTATAGTGCCCTGGTGAGCTGGCGTGCTGCTGGCCACCTATAGTGGCCTGGTGAGCTATCGTGCTGCCGGCCACTTATGGTGGCCTGGTGAGCTGTCGTGCCACCGGTCACTTATGGTGGCCTGGTGAGCTGTCGTGCTGCCGGCCACCTATAAGGGCCTGGTGAGCTGTCGTGCTGCCGGCCACCTATAGTGGCCTGGTGAGCTGTCGTGCTGCCGGCCACCTATAGTGGCCTGGTGAGCTATCGTGCTGCCGGCCACCTATAGTGGCCTGGTGAGCTGTCGTGCTGCCGGCCACCTATAGTGGCCTGGTGAGCTGTAGTGCTGCCGGCCACCTATAGTGCCCTGGTGAGCTGTCGTGCTGCCGGCCACCTATAGTGGCCTGGTGAGCTGTCGTGCTGCCGGCCACCTATAGTGGCCTGGTGAGCTGTCGTGGTACCGGCCACTTATGGTGGGCTGGTGAGCTGTCGTGCCACCGGCCACTTATGGTGGCCTGGTGAGCTGTCGTGCTGCCGGCCACCTATAGTGGCCTGGTGAGCTGTCGTGCTGCCGGCCACCTATAGTGGCCTGGTGAGCTGTCGTGCTGCCGGCAATCTATAGTGGCTTGGTGAGCTGACATGCTGCCGGCCACCTATAGTGGCCTGGTGAGCTATCGTGCTGCCGGCAATCTATAGTGGCTTGGTAAGCTGTCGAGGTGCCGGCCACCTATATTGGCCTGGTGAGCTGTCGAGATGCCGGCCACCTATAGGGGCCTGGTGAGCCCTCGTGCTACCGGCCACCTATAGTGGCCTGGTGAGCTGCCGTGCTGCCGGCCACCTATAGTGGACTGGTGAGGTGTCGTGCTACCGGCCACCTATAGTGCCCTGGTGAGCTGTCGTGCTGCCGGCCACCTATAGTGGACTGGTGAGCTGTCGTGCTACCCGCCACCTATAGTGCCCTGGTGAGCTGGCGTGCTGCTGGCCACCTATAGTGGCCTGGTGAGCTGTCGTGCTGCCGGCCACCTATAGTGGACTGGTGAGCTGTCGTGCTGCCGGCCACCTATAGTGGCCTGGTGAGCTGTCGTGCTGCCGGCAATCTATAGTGGCTTGGTGAGCTGACATGCTGCCGGCCACCTATAGTGGCCTGGTGAGCTGTCGAGGTGCCGGCCACCTATATTGGCCTGGTGAGCTGTCGAGATGCCGGCCACCTATAGGGGCCTGGTGAGCTGTCGTGCTGCCGGCCACGTATAGTGCCCTGGTGAGCTGTCGTGCTGCCGGCCACCTATAGTGCCCTGGTGAGCTGTCGTGCTGCCGGCCACCTATAGTGGCCAGGTGAGCTGTCGTGCTGCCGGCCACCTATAGTGGCCTGGTGAGCTGTCGTGCTGCCGGCAATCTATAGTGGCTTGGTGAGCTGACATGCTGCCGGCCACCTATAGTGGCCTGGTGAGCTATCGTGCTGCCGGCCAGCTATAGTGGCCTGGTGAGCTGTCGTGCTGCCGACCAGCTATATTGGCCTGGTGAGCTGTCGAGATGCCGGCCACCTATAGGGGCCTGGTGAGCCCTCGTGCTACCGGCCACCTATAGTGGCCTGGTGAGCTGTCGTGCTGCCGGCCACCTATAGTGGACTGGTGAGGTGTCGTGCTACCGGCCACCTATAGTGCCCTGGTGAGCTGGCGTGCTGCTGGCCACCTATAGTGGCCTGGTGAGCTATCGTGCTGCCGGCCACCTATAGTGGCCTGGTGAGCTGTCGTGCTGCCGGCCACCTATAGTGGCCTGGTGAGCTGTAGTGCTGCCGGCCACCTATAGTGCCCTGGTGAGCTGTCGTGCTGCCGGCCACCTATAGTGGCCTGGTGAGCTGTCGTGCTGCCGGCCACCTATAGTGGCCTGGTGAGCTGTCGTGCTGCCGGCAATCTATAGTGGCTTGGTGAGCTGTCGTGCTGCCGGCCACCTATAGTGCCCTGGTGAGCTATCGTGCTGCCGGCCACCTATAGTGGCCTGGTGAGCTGTCGTGCTGCCGGCCACCTATAGTGGACTGATAAGCTGTCGTGCTGCCGGCCACCTATAGTGGCCTGGTGAGCTGTCGTGCTGCCGGCCACCTATAGTGGCCTGGTAAGCTGTCGTGCTACCGGCCATTTATGGTGGCCTGGTGAGCTGTCGTGCCACCGGTCACTTATGGTGGCCTGGTGAGCTGTCGTGCTGCCGGCCACCTATAGTGGCGTGGTGAGCTGTCGTGCTACCGGCCACCTATAGTGGCCTGGTGAGCTGTCGTGCTGCCGGCCACCTATAATGGACTGGTGAGCTGTCGTGCGACCGGCCACGTATAGTGCCCTGGTGAGCTGTCGTGCTGCCGGTCACCTATAGTGGCCTGGTGAGCTGTCGTGCTACCGGCCACTTATGGTGGCCTGGTGAGCTGTCGTGCTACCGGCCGCCTATAGTGGCCTGGTGAGCTGTCGTGCTGCCGGCCACCTATAGTGGCCTGGCGAGCTGTCGTACTGCCGGCCACCTATAGTGGCCTGGTGAGCTGTCGTGGTACCGGCCACTTATGGTGGGCTGGTGAGCTGTCGTGCCACCGGCCACTTATGGTGGCCTGGTGAGCTGTGTGCCACCGGCCACTTTAGGTAGCCTGGTGAGCTGTCGTGCCACCGGCCACTTATGGTGCCCTGGTGAGCTGTCGTGCGACCGGCCACCTATAGTGGCCTGGTGAGCTGTCGTGCTGCCGGCCACCTATAGTGGCCTGGTGAGCTGTCGTGCTACCGGCCACTTATGGTGGCCTGGTGAGCTGTCGTGCCACCGGTCACTTATGGTGGCCTGGTGAGCTGTCGTGCTGCCGGCCACCTATAGTAGCCTGGTGAGCTATCGTGCTGCCGGCCACCTATAGTGGCCTGGTGAGCTGTCGTGCTACCGGCCACCTATAGTGGCCTGGTGAGCTGTCGTGCTACCGGCCAACTATAGTGGCCCGGTGAGCTGTAGAGAAGCCGGGCATCCATAGTGGCCTGGTGAGCTGTCGAGGTGCCGGCTACCTATATTGGCCTGGTGAGCTGTCGAAATGCCGGCCCCCTATAGGGGCCTGGTGAGTTGTCGAGATGCTGGCCACCTATAGTGGCCTGGTGAACTGTCGAGATGCCTGCCATCTATAGTGGCCTGGTGAGCTGTCGTGCTGCCGGCCACCTATGGTGGCCTGGTGAGCCCTCGTGCTACCGGCCACCTATAGTGGCCTGGTGAGCTGTCGTGCTGCCGACCAGCTATATTGGCCTGGTGAGCTGTCGAGATGCCGGCCACCTATAGGGGCCTGGTGAGCCCTCGTGCTACCGGCCACCTATAGTGGCCTGGTGAGCTGTCGTGCTGCCGGCCACCTATAGTGGACTGGTGAGGTGTCGTGCTACCGGCCACCTATAGTGCCCTGGTGAGCTGGCGTGCTGCTGGCCACCTATAGTGGCCTGGTGAGCTGTCGTGCTACCGGCCACTTATGGTGGCCTGGTGAGCTGTCGTGCCACCGGTCACTTATGGTGGCCTGGTGAGCTGTCGTGCTGCCGGCCACCTATAGTGGCCTGGTGAGCTGTCGTGCTGCCGGCCACCTATAGTGGCCTGGTGAGCTGTCGTGCTGCCGGCCACCTATAGTGGCCTGGTGAGCTATCGTGCTGCCGGCCACCTATAGTGGCCTGGTGAGCTGTCGTGCTGCCGGCCACCTATAGTGGCCTGGTGAGCTGTAGTGCTGCCGGCCACCTATAGTGCCCTGGTGAGCTGTCGTGCTGCCGGCCACCTATAGTGGCCTGGTGAGCTGTCGTGCTGCCGGCCACCTATAGTGGCCTGGTGAGCTGTCGTGGTACCGGCCACTTATGGTGGGCTGGTGAGCTGTCGTGCCACCGGCCACTTATGGTGGCCTGGTGAGCTGTCGTGCTGCCGGCCACCTATAGTGGCCTGGTGAGCTGTCGTGCTGCCGGCCACCTATAGTGGCCTGGTGAGCTGTCGTGCTGCCGGCAATCTATAGTGGCTTGGTGAGCTGACATGCTGCCGGCCACCTATAGTGGCCTGGTGAGCTATCGTGCTGCCGGCAATCTATAGTGGCTTGGTAAGCTGTCGAGGTGCCGGCCACCTATATTGGCCTGGTGAGCTGTCGAGATGCCGGCCACCTATAGGGGCCTGGTGAGCCCTCGTGCTACCGGCCACCTATAGTGGCCTGGTGAGCTGCCGTGCTGCCGGCCACCTATAGTGGACTGGTGAGGTGTCGTGCTACCGGCCACCTATAGTGCCCTGGTGAGCTGTCGTGCTGCCGGCCACCTATAGTGGACTGGTGAGCTGTCGTGCTACCCGCCACCTATAGTGCCCTGGTGAGCTGGCGTGCTGCTGGCCACCTATAGTGGCCTGGTGAGCTGTCGTGCTGCCGGCCACCTATAGTGGACTGGTGAGCTGTCGTGCTGCCGGCCACCTATAGTGGCCTGGTGAGCTGTCGTGCTGCCGGCAATCTATAGTGGCTTGGTGAGCTGACATGCTGCCGGCCACCTATAGTGGCCTGGTGAGCTGTCGAGGTGCCGGCCACCTATATTGGCCTGGTGAGCTGTCGAGATGCCGGCCACCTATAGGGGCCTGGTGAGCTGTCGTGCTGCCGGCCACGTATAGTGCCCTGGTGAGCTGTCGTGCTGCCGGCCACCTATAGTGCCCTGGTGAGCTGTCGTGCTGCCGGCCACCTATAGTGGCCGGGTGAGCTGTCGTGCTGCCGGCCACCTATAGTGGCCTGGTGAGCTGTCGTGCTGCCGGCAATCTATAGTGGCTTGGTGAGCTGACATGCTGCCGGCCACCTATAGTGGCCTGGTGAGCTATCGTGCTGCCGGCCAGCTATAGTGGCCTGGTGAGCTGTCGTGCTGCCGACCAGCTATATTGGCCTGGTGAGCTGTCGAGATGCCGGCCACCTATAGGGGCCTGGTGAGCCCTCGTGCTACCGGCCACCTATAGTGGCCTGGTGAGCTGTCGTGCTGCCGGCCACCTATAGTGGACTGGTGAGGTGTCGTGCTACCGGCCACCTATAGTGCCCTGGTGAGCTGGCGTGCTGCTGGCCACCTATAGTGGCCTGGTGAGCTATCGTGCTGCCGGCCACCTATAGTGGCCTGGTGAGCTGTCGTGCTGCCGGCCACCTATAGTGGCCTGGTGAGCTGTAGTGCTGCCGGCCACCTATAGTGCCCTGGTGAGCTGTCGTGCTGCCGGCCACCTATAGTGGCCTGGTGAGCTGTCGTGCTGCCGGCCACCTATAGTGGCCTGGTGAGCTGTCGTGCTGCCGGCAATCTATAGTGGCTTGGTGAGCTGACATGCTGCCGGCCACCTATAGTGGCCTGGTGAGCTATCGTGCTGCCGGCCAGCTATAGTGGCCTGGTGAGCTGTCGTGCTGCCGGCCACCTATAGTGGCCTGGTGAGCTGTCGAGATGCCGGGCACCCATAGTGGCCTGGTGAGCTGTCGTGGTGCCGGCCACCTATATTGGCCTGGTGAGCTGTCGAGATGCCGGCCACCTATAGGGGTCCTGGTGAGCTGTCGTGCTGCCGGCCACGTATAGTGCCCTGGTGAGCTGTCGTGCTGCCGGCCACCTATAGTGCCCTGGTGAGCTGTCGTGCTGCCGGCCACCTATAGTGGCCGGGTGAGCTGTCGTGCTGCCGGCCACCTATAGTGGCCTGGTGAGCTGTCGTGCTGCCGGCAATCTATAGTGGCTTGGTGAGCTGACATGCTGCCGGCCACCTACAGTGGCCTGGTGAGCTATCGTGCTGCCGGCCAGCTATAGTGGCCTGGTGAGCTGTCGTGCTGCCGGCCACCTATAGTGGCCTGGTGAGCTGTCGAGATGCCGGGCACCCATAGTGGCCTGGTGAGCTGTCGTGCTGCCGGCCACCTATAGTGGCCTGGTGAGCTGTCGTGCTACCGGCCACCTATAGTGGCCTGGTGAGCTGTCGTGCTGCCGGCCACCTATAGTGGCCCGGTGAGCTGTAGAGAAGCCGGGCATCCATAGTGGCCTGGTGAGCTGTCGAGGTGCCGGCTACCTATATTGGCCTGGTGAGCTGTCGAAATGCCGGCCCCCTATAGGGGCCTGGTGAGTTGTCGAGATGCTGGCCACCTATAGTGGCCTGGTGAACTGTCGAGATGCCTGCCATCTATAGTGGCCTGGTGAGCTGTCGTGCTGCCGGCCACCTATGGTGGCCTGGTGAGCCCTCGTGCTACCGGCCACCTATAGTGGCCTGGTGAGCTGTCGTGCTGCCGACCAGCTATATTGGCCTGGTGAGCTGTCGAGATGCCGGCCACCTATAGGGGCCTGGTGAGCCCTCGTGCTACCGGCCACCTATAGTGGCCTGGTGAGCTGTCGTGCTGCCGGCCACCTATAGTGGACTGGTGAGGTGTCGTGCTACCGGCCACCTATAGTGCCCTGGTGAGCTGGCGTGCTGCTGGCCACCTATAGTGGCCTGGTGAGCTGTCGTGCTACCGGCCACTTATGGTGGCCTGGTGAGCTGTCGTGCCACCGGTCACTTATGGTGGCCTGGTGAGCTGTCGTGCTGCCGGCCACCTATAGTGGCCTGGTGAGCTGTCGTGCTGCCGGCCACCTATAGTGGCCTGGTGAGCTGTCGTGCTGCCGGCCACCTATAGTGGCCTGGTGAGCTATCGTGCTGCCGGCGACCTATAGTGGCCTGGTGAGCTGTCGTGCTGCCGGCCACCTATAGTGGCCTGGTGAGCTGTAGTGCTGCCGGCCACCTATAGTGCCCTGGTGAGCTGTCGTGCTGCCGGCCACCTATAGTGGCCTGGTGAGCTGTCGTGCTGCCGGCCACCTACAGTGGCCTGGTGAGCTGTCGTGGTACCGGCCACTTATGGTGGGCTGGTGAGCTGTCGTGCCACCGGCCACTTATGGTGGCCTGGTGAGCTGTCGTGCTGCCGGCCACCTATAGTGGCCTGGTGAGCTGTCGTGCTGCCGGCCACCTATAGTGGCCTGGTGAGCTGTCGTGCTGCCGGCAATCTATAGTGGCTTGGTGAGCTGACATGCTGCCGGCCACCTATAGTGGCCTGGTGAGCTATCGTGCTGCCGGCAATCTATAGTGGCTTGGTAAGCTGTCGAGGTGCCGGCCACCTATATTGGCCTGGTGAGCTGTCGAGATGCCGGCCACCTATAGGAGCCTGGTGAGCCCTCGTGCTACCGGCCACCTATAGTGGCCTGGTGAGCTGCCGTGCTGCCGGCCACCTATAGTGGACTGGTGAGGTGTCGTGCTACCGGCCACCTATAGTGCCCTGGTGAGCTGTCGTGCTGCCGGCCACCTATAGTGGACTGGTGAGCTGTCGTGCTACCCGCCACCTATAGTGCCCTGGTGAGCTGGCGTGCTGCTGGCCACCTATAGTGGCCTGGTGAGCTGTCGTGCTGCCGGCCACCTATAGTGGACTGGTGAGCTGTCGTGCTGCCGGCCACCTATAGTGGCCTGGTGAGCTGTCGTGCTGCCGGCAATCTATAGTGGCTTGGTGAGCTGACATGCTGCCGGCCACCTATAGTGGCCTGGTGAGCTGTCGAGGTGCCGGCCACCTATATTGGCCTGGTGAGCTGTCGAGATGCCGGCCACCTATAAGGGCCTGGTGAGCTGTCGTGCTGCCGGCCACGTATAGTGCCCTGGTGAGCTGTCGTGCTGCCGGCCACCTATAGTGCCCTGGTGAGCTGTCGTGCTGCCGGCCACCTATAGTGGCCGGGTGAGCTGTCGTGCTGCCGGCCACCTATAGTGGCCTGGTGAGCTGTCGTGCTGCCGGCAATCTATAGTGGCTTGGTGAGCTGACATGCTGCCGGCCACCTATAGTGGCCTGGTGAGCTATCGTGCTGCCGGCCAGCTATAGTGGCCTGGTGAGCTGTCGTGCTGCCGACCAGCTATATTGGCCTGGTGAGCTGTCGAGATGCCGGCCACCTATAGGGGCCTGGTGAGCCCTCGTGCTACCGGCCACCTATAGTGGCCTGGTGAGCTGTCGTGCTGCCGGCCACCTATAGTGGACTGGTGAGGTGTCGTGCTACCGGCCACCTATAGTGCCCTGGTGAGCTGGCGTGCTGCTGGCCACCTATAGTGGCCTGGTGAGCTATCGTGCTGCCGGCCACCTATAGTGGCCTGGTGAGCTGTCGTGCTGCCGGCCACCTATAGTGGCCTGGTGAGCTGTAGTGCTGCCGGCCACCTATAGTGCCCTGGTGAGCTGTCGTGCTGCCGGCCACCTATAGTGGCCTGGTGAGCTGTCGTGCTGCCGGCCACCTATAGTGGCCTGGTGAGCTGTCGTGCTGCCGGCAATCTATAGTGGCTTGGTGAGCTGACATGCTGCCGGCCACCTATAGTGGCCTGGTGAGCTATCGTGCTGCCGGCCAGCTATAGTGGCCTGGTGAGCTGTCGTGCTGCCGGCCACCTATAGTGGCCTGGTGAGCTGTCGAGATGCCGGGCACCCATAGTGGCCTGGTGAGCTGTCGAGGTGCCGGCCACCTATATTGGCCTGGTGAGCTGTCGAGATGCCGGCCACCTATAGGGGCCTGGTGAGCTGTCGTGCTGCCGGCCACGTATAGTGCCCTGGTGAGCTGTCGTGCTGCCGGCCACCTATAGTGCCCTGGTGAGCTGTCGTGCTGCCGGCCACCTATAGTGGCCGGGTGAGCTGTCGTGCTGCCGGCCACCTATAGTGGCCTGGTGAGCTGTCGTGCTGCCGGCAATCTATAGTGGCTTGGTGAGCTGACATGCTGCCGGCCACCTACAGTGGCCTGGTGAGCTATCGTGCTGCCGGCCACCTACAGTGGCCTGGTGAGCTATCGTGCTGCCGGCCAGCTATAGTGGCCTGGTGAGCTGTCGTGCTGCCGGCCACCTATAGTGGCCTGGTGAGCTGTCGAGATGCCGGGCACCCATAGTGGCCTGGTGAGCTGTCGTGCTACCGGCCACCTATAGTGGCCTGGTGAGCTGTCGTGCTGCCGGCCACCTATAGTGCCCTGGTGAGCTGTCGTGCTGCCGGCCACCTATAGTGGCCTGGTGAGCTGTCGTGCTGCCGGCCACCTATAGTGGCCTGGTGAGCTGTCGTGGTACCGGCCACTTATGGTGGGCTGGTGAGCTGTCGTGCCACCGGCCACTTATGGTGGCCTGGTGAGCTGTCGTGCCACCGGCCACTTATGGTGGCCTGGTGAGCTGTCGTGCCACCGGCCACTTTAGGTAGCCTGGTGAGCTGTCGTGCCACCGGCCACTTATGGTGCCCTGGTGAGCTGTCGTGCGACCGGCCACCTATAGTGGCCTGGTGAGCTGTCGTGCTGCCGGCCACCTATAGTGGCCTGGTGAGCTGTCGTGCTGCCGGCCACTTATGGTGGCCTGGTGAGCTGTCGTGCCACCGGTCACTTATGGTGGCCTGGTGAGCTGTCGTGCTGCCGGCCACCTATAGTGGCCTGGTGAGCTGTCGTGCTACCGGCCACTTATGGTGGCCTGGTGAGCTGTCGTGCCACCGGTCACCTATGGTGGCCTGGTGAGCTGTCGTGCTACCGGCCACCTATAGTGGCCTGGTGAGCTGTCGTGCTGCCGGCCACCTATAGTGGCCTGGTGAGCTGTCGTGCTGCGGGCCACCTATAATGGCCTGGTGAGCTGGCGTGCTGCTGGCCACCTATAGTGGCCTGGTGAGCTGTCGTGCTGCCGGCCACCTATAGTGGACTGGTGAGCTGTCGTGCTGCCGGCCACTTATGGTGGCCTGGTGAGCTGTCGTGCCACCGGCCACTTATGGTGGCCTGTTGAGCTGTCGTGCCACCGGCCACTTATGATGGCCTGGTGAGCTGTCGTGCTGCCGACCACCTATAGTGGTCTGGTGAGCTGTCGTGCTAAAGGCCACCTATAGTGGCCTAGTGAGCTGTCGTGCTACCGGCCACCTATAATGACCTGGTGAGCTGTCGAGATGCAGGCCACATATAGTGGCCTGGTGAGCTGTAGTGCTGCCGGCCACCTATAGTGGCCTGGTGAGCTGTCGTGCTGCCGGCCACCTATAGTGGACTGGTGAGCTGTCGTGCTACCGGCCACCTATAGTACCCTGGTGAGCTGTCGTGCTGCCGGCCACCTATAGTGGCCTGGTGAGCTGTCGTGCTGCCGGCCACCTATGGCGGCCTGGTGAGCTGTCGTGCTACCGGCCACCTATAGTGGCCTGGTGAGCTGTCGTGCTGCCGGCCACCTATAGTGGACTGGTGAGCTGTCGTGCTGCCGGCCACCTATAGTACCCTGGTGAGCTGTCGTGCTGCCGGCCACCTATAGTGGCCTGGTGAGCTGTCGTGCTGCCGGCCAGCTATAGTGGCCTGGTGAGCTGTCGTGCTGCCGGCCACCTATAGTGGCCTGGTGAGCTGTCGAGATGCCGGGCACCCATAGTGGCCTGGTGAGCTGTCGAGGTGCCGGCCACCTATATTGGCCTGGCGAGCTGTCGAGATGCCGGCCACCTATAGGGGCCTGGTGAGCTGTCGTGCTGCCGGCCACGTATAGTGCCCTGGTGAGCTGTCGTGCTGCCGGTCACCTATAGTGGCCTGGTGAGCTGTCGTGCTACCGGCCACTTATGGTGGCCTGGTGAGCTGTCGTGCTACCGGCCGCCTATAGTGGCCTGGTGAGCTGTCGTGCTGCCGGCCACCTATAGTGGCCTGGTGAGCGAACCTGCTGCCGGCCACCTATAGTGGCCTGGTGAGCTGTCGTGATGCTGGCCACCTTTAGCGGACTGGTGAGCTGTCGTGCTGCCGGCCACCCAAAGTGGCCTGGTGAGCTGTCGTGCTGCCGGCCACCTATAGTGGCCTGGTGAGCTGTCGTGCTACCGGCCACCTATAGTGGCCTGGTGAGCTGTCGTGCTGCCGGCCACCTATAATGGACTGGTGAGCTTTCGTGCTACCGGCCACCTATAGTGCCCTGGTGAGCTGTCGTGCTGCCGGCCACCTATAGCGGACTGGTGAGCTGTCGTGCTGCCGGCCACCTATAGTGGACTGGTGAGCTGTCGTGCTACCGGCCGCCCATAGTGGCCTGGTGAGCTGTCGTGCTGCCGGCCACCTATAGTGGCCTGGTGAGCTATCGTGCTGCCGGCCACCTATAGTGGCCTGGTGAGCTATCGTGCTGCCGGCCACCTATAGTGGCCTGGTGAGCTGTCGTGCTGCCGGCCACCTATAGTGGACTGGTAAGCTGTCGTGCTGCCGGCCACCTATAGTGGCCTGGTGAGCTATCGTGCTGCCGGCCACCTATAGTGGCCTGGTGAGCTGTCGTGCTGCCGGCCACCTATAGTGGCCTGGTGAGCTGTAGTTCTGCCGGCCACCTATAGTGCCCTGGTGAGCTGTCGTGCTGCCGGCCACCTATAGTGGCCTGGTGAGCTGTCGTGCTGCCGGCCACCTATAGTGGCCTGGTGAGCTGTCGAGGTGCCGGCCACCTATATTGGCCTGGTGAGCTGTCGAGATGCCGGCCACCTATAGGGGCCTGGTGAGCTGTCGTGCTGCCGGCCACGTATAGTGCCCTGGTGAGCTGTCGTGCTGCCGGTCACCTATAGTGGCCTGGTGAGCTGTCGTGCTACCGGCCACTTATGGTGGCCTGGTGAGCTGTCGTGCTACCGGCCGCCTATAGTGGCCTGCTGAGCTGTCGTGCTGCCGGCCACCTATAGTGGCCTGGTGAGCGATCGTGCTGCCGGCCACCTATAGTGGCCTGGTGAGCTGTCGAGGTGCCGGCCACCTATATTGGCCTGGTGAGCTGTCGAGATGCCGGCCACCTATAGGGGCCTGGTGAGCTGTCGTGCTGCCGGCCACGTATAGTGCCCTGGTGAGCTGTCGTGCTGCCGGCCACCTATAATGCCCTGGTGAGCTGTCGTGCTGCCGGCCACCTATAGTGGCCGGGTGAGCTGTCGTGCTGCCGGCCACCTATAGTGGCCTGGTGAGCTGTCGTGCTGCCGGCAATCTATAGTGGCTTGGTGAGCTGACATGCTGCCGGCCACCTATAGTGGCCTGGTGAGCTATCGTGCTGCCGGCCAGCTATAGTGGCCTGGTGAGCTGTCGTGCTGCCGGCCACCTATAGTGGCCTGGTGAGCTGTCGAGATGCCGGGCACCCCTAGTGGCCTGGTGAGCTGTCGTGCTGCCGGCCACCCAAAGTGGCCTGGTGAGCTGTCGTGCTGCCGGCCACCTATAGTGGCCTGGTGAGCTGTCGTGCTACCGGCCACCTATAGTGGCCTGGTGAGCTGTCGTGCTGCCGGCCACCTATAATGGACTGGTGAGCTGTCGTGCTACCGGCCACCTATAGTGCCCTGGTGAGCTGTCGTGCTGCCGGCCACCTATAGCGGGCTGGTGAGCTGTCGTGCTGCCGGCCACCTATAGTGGACTGGTGAGCTGTCGTGCTACCGGCCGCCTATAGTGGCCTGGTGAGCTGTCGTGCTGCCGGCCACCTATAGTGGCCTGGTGAGCTATCGTGCTGCCGGCCACCTATAGTGGCCTGGTGAGCTGTCGTGCTGCCGGCCACCTATAGTGGACTGGTAAGCTGTCGTGCTGCCGGCCACCTATAGTGGCCTGGTGAGCTGTCGTGCTGCCGGCCACCTATAGTGGCCTGGTAAGCTGTCGTGCTACCGGCCACTTATGGTGGCCTGGTGAGCTGTCGTGCCACCGGTCACTTATGGTGGCCTGGTGAGCTGTCGTGCTGCCGGCCACCTATAGTGGCGTGGTGAGCTGTCGTGCTACCGGCCACCTATAGTGGCCTGGTGAGCTGTCGTGCTGCCGGCCGCCTATAATGGACTGGTGAGCTGTCGTGCGACCGGCCACGTATAGTGCCCTGGTGAGCTGTCGTGCTGCCGGTCACCTATAGTGGCCTGGTGAGCTGTCGTGCTACCGGCCACTTATGGTGGCCTGGTGAGCTGTCGTGCTACCGGCCGCCTATAGTGGCCTGGTGAGCTGTCGTGCTGCCGGGCACCTATAGTGGCCTGGCGAGCTGTCGTGCTGCCGGCCACCTATAGTGGCCTGGTGAGCTGTCGTGGTACCGGCCACTTATGGTGGGCTGGTGAGCTGTCGTGCCACCGGCCACTTATGGTGGCCTGGTGAGCTGTCGTGCCACCGGCCACTTTAGGTAGCCTGGTGAGCTGTCGTGCCACCGGCCACTTATGGTGCCCTGGTGAGCTGTCGTGCGACCGGCCACCTATAGTGGCCTGGTGAGCTGTCGTGCTGCCGGCCACCTATAGTGGCCTGGTGAGCTGTCGTGCTACCGGCCACTTATGGTGGCCTGGTGAGCTGTCGTGCCACCGGTCACTTATGGTGGCCTGGTGAGCTGTCGTGCTGCCGGCCACCTATAGTAGCCTGGTGAGCTATCGTGCTGCCGGCCACCTATAGTGGCCTGGTGAGCTGTCGTGCTACCGGCCACCTATAGTGGCCTGGTGAGCTGTCGTGCTACCGGCCAACTATAGTGGCCCGGTGAGCTGTAGAGAAGCCGGGCATCCATAGTGGCCTGGTGAGCTGTCGAGGTGCCGGCTACCTATATTGGCCTGGTGAGCTGTCGAAATGCCGGCCCCCTATAGGGGCCTGGTGAGTTGTCGAGATGCTGGCCACCTATAGTGGCCTGGTGAACTGTCGAGATGCCTGCCATCTATAGTGGCCTGGTGAGCTGTCGTGCTGCCGGCCACCTATGGTGGCCTGGTGAGCCCTCGTGCTACCGGCCACCTATAGTGGCCTGGTGAGCTGTCGTGCTGCCGACCAGCTATATTGGCCTGGTGAGCTGTCGAGATGCCGGCCACCTATAGGGGCCTGGTGAGCCCTCGTGCTACCGGCCACCTATAGTGGCCTGGTGAGCTGTCGTGCTGCCGGCCACCTATAGTGGACTGGTGAGGTGTCGTGCTACCGGCCACCTATAGTGCCCTGGTGAGCTGGCGTGCTGCTGGCCACCTATAGTGGCCTGGTGAGCTGTCGTGCTACCGGCCACTTATGGTGGCCTGGTGAGCTGTCGTGCCACCGGTCACTTATGGTGGCCTGGTGAGCTGTCGTGCTGCCGGCCACCTATAGTGGCCTGGTGAGCTGTCGTGCTGCCGGCCACCTATAGTGGCCTGGTGAGCTGTCGTGCTGCCGGCCACCTATAGTGGCCTGGTGAGCTGTCGTGCTGCCGGCAATCTATAGTGGCTTGGTGAGCTGTC
Organism: Eumerus sabulonum; assembly: GCA_951905685.1. NCBI lineage: Eukaryota > Metazoa > Arthropoda > Insecta > Diptera > Syrphidae > Eumerus > Eumerus sabulonum. The sequence continues at coordinate 20,541,567 of OX645062.1, read as the reverse complement.
GAGGTGCCGGCCACCTATATTGGCCTGGTGAGCTGTCGAGATGCCGGCCACCTATAGGGGCCTGGTGAGCCCTCGTGCTACCGGCCACCTATAGTGGCCTGGTGAGCTGTCGTGCTGCCGGCCACCTATAGTGGACTGGTGAGGTGTCGTGCTACCGGCCACCTATAGTGCCCTGGTGAGCTGTCGTGCTGCCGGCCACCTATAGTGGACTGGTGAGCTGTCGTGCTACCCGCCACCTATAGTGCCCTGGTGAGCTGGCGTGCTGCTGGCCACCTATAGTGGCCTGGTGAGCTGTCGTGCTGCCGGCCACCTATAGTGGACTGGTGAGCTGTCGTGCTGCCGGCCACCTATAGTGGCCTGGTGAGCTGTCGAGATGCCGGGCACCCCTAGTGGCCTGGTGAGCTGTCAAGGTGCCGGCCACCTATATTGGCCTGGTGAGCTGTCGTGCTGCCGGCCACGTATAGTGCCCTGGTGAGCTGTCGTGCTGCCGGTCACCTATAGTGGCCTGGTGAGCTGTCGTGCTACCGGCCACTTATGGTGGCCTGGTGAGCTGTCGTGCTACCGGCCGCCTATAGTGGCCTGCTGAGCTGTCGTGCTGCCGGCCACCTATAGTGGCCTGGTGAGCGATCGTGCTGCCGGCCACCTATAGTGGCCTGGTGAGCTGTCGTGCTGCTGGCCACCTTTAGCGGACTGGTGAGCTGTCGTGCTGCCGGCCACCCAAAGTGGCCTGGTGAGCTGTCGTGCTGCCGGCCACCTATAGTGGCCTGGTGAGCTGTCGTGCTACCGGCCACCTATAGTGGCCTGGTGAGCTGTCGTGCTGCCGGCCACCTATAATGGACTGGTGAGCTGTCGTGCTACCGGCCACCTATAGTGCCCTGGTGAGCTGTCGTGCTGCCGGCCACCTATAGCGGACTGGTGAGCTGTCGTGCTGCCGGCCACCTATAGTGGACTGGTGAGCTGTCGTGCTACCGGCCGCCTATAGTGGCCTGGTGAGCTGTCGTGCTGCCGGCCACCTATAGTGGCCTGGTGAGCTATCGTGCTGCCGGCCACCTATAGTGGCCTGGTGAGCTGTCGTGCTGCCGGCCACCTATAGTGGACTGGTAAGCTGTCGTGCTGCCGGCCACCTATAGTGGCCTGGTGAGCTGTCGTGCTGCCGGCCACCTATAGTGGCCTGGTAAGCTGTCGTGCTACCGGCCACTTATGGTGGCCTGGTGAGCTGTCGTGCCACCGGTCACTTATGGTGGCCTGGTGAGCTGTCGTGCTGCCGGCCACCTATAGTGGCGTGGTGAGCTGTCGTGCTACCGGCCACCTATAGTGGCCTGGTGAGCTGTCGTGCTGCCGGCCACCTATAGTGGCCTGGTGAGCTGTCGAGATGCCGGGCACCCCTAGTGGCCTGGTGAGCTGTCAAGGTGCCGGCCACCTATATTGGCCTGGTGAGCTGTCGAGATGCCGGCCACCTATAGGGGCCTGGTGAGCTGTCGTGCTGCCGGCCACGTATAGTGCCCTGGTGAGCTGTCGTGCTGCCGGTCACCTATAGTGGCCTGGTGAGCTGTCGTGCTACCGGCCACTTATGGTGGCCTGGTGAGCTGTCGTGCTACCGGCCGCCTATAGTGGCCTGCTGAGCTGTCGTGCTGCCGGCCACCTATAGTGGCCTGGTGAGCGATCGTGCTGCCGGCCACCTATAGTGGCCTGGTGAGCTGTCGTGCTGCTGGCCACCTTTAGCGGACTGGTGAGCTGTCGTGCTGCCGGCCACCCAAAGTGGCCTGGTGAGCTGTCGTGCTGCCGGCCACCTATAGTGGCCTGGTGAGCTGTCGTGCTACCGGCCACCTATAGTGGCCTGGTGAGCTGTCGTGCTGCCGGCCACCTATAATGGACTGGTGAGCTGTCGTGCTACCGGCCACCTATAGTGCCCTGGTGAGCTGTCGTGCTGCCGGCCACCTATAGCGGACTGGTGAGCTGTCGTGCTGCCGGCCACCTATAGTGGACTGGTGAGCTGTCGTGCTACCGGCCGCCTATAGTGGCCTGGTGAGCTGTCGTGCTGCCGGCCACCTATAGTGGCCTGGTGAGCTATCGTGCTGCCGGCCACCTATAGTGGCCTGGTGAGCTGTCGTGCTGCCGGCCACCTATAGTGGACTGGTAAGCTGTCGTGCTGCCGGCCACCTATAGTGGCCTGGTGAGCTGTCGTGCTGCCGGCCACCTATAGTGGCCTGGTAAGCTGTCGTGCTACCGGCCACTTATGGTGGCCTGGTGAGCTGTCGTGCCACCGGTCACTTATGGTGGCCTGGTGAGCTGTCGTGCTGCCGGCCACCTATAGTGGCGTGGTGAGCTGTCGTGCTACCGGCCACCTATAGTGGCCTGGTGAGCTGTCGTGCTGCCGGCCGCCTATAATGGACTGGTGAGCTGTCGTGCGACCGGCCACGTATAGTGCCCTGGTGAGCTGTCGTGCTGCCGGTCACCTATAGTGGCCTGGTGAGCTGTCGTGCTACCGGCCACTTATGGTGGCCTGGTGAGCTGTCGTGCTACCGGCCGCCTATAGTGGCCTGGTGAGCTGTCGTGCTGCCGGCCACCTATAGTGGCCTGGCGAGCTGTCGTGCTGCCGGCCACCTATAGTGGCCTGGTGAGCTGTCGTGGTACCGGCCACTTATGGTGGGCTGGTGAGCTGTCGTGCCACCGGCCACTTATGGTGGCCTGGTGAGCTGTCGTGCCACCGGCCACTTTAGGTAGCCTGGTGAGCTGTCGTGCCACCGGCCACTTATGGTGCCCTGGTGAGCTGTCGTGCGACCGGCCACCTATAGTGGCCTGGTGAGCTGTCGTGCTGCCGGCCACCTATAGTGGCCTGGTGAGCTGTCGTGCTACCGGCCACTTATGGTGGCCTGGTGAGCTGTCGTGCCACCGGTCACTTATGGTGGCCTGGTGAGCTGTCGTGCTGCCGGCCACCTATAGTAGCCTGGTGAGCTATCGTGCTGCCGGCCACCTATAGTGGCCTGGTGAGCTGTCGTGCTACCGGCCACCTATAGTGGCCTGGTGAGCTGTCGTGCTACCGGCCAACTATAGTGGCCCGGTGAGCTGTAGAGAAGCCGGGCATCCATAGTGGCCTGGTGAGCTGTCGAGGTGCCGGCTACCTATATTGGCCTGGTGAGCTGTCGAAATGCCGGCCCCCTATAGGGGCCTGGTGAGTTGTCGAGATGCTGGCCACCTATAGTGGCCTGGTGAACTGTCGAGATGCCTGCCATCTATAGTGGCCTGGTGAGCTGTCGTGCTGCCGGCCACCTATGGTGGCCTGGTGAGCCCTCGTGCTACCGGCCACCTATAGTGGCCTGGTGAGCTGTCGTGCTGCCGACCAGCTATATTGGCCTGGTGAGCTGTCGAGATGCCGGCCACCTATAGGGGCCTGGTGAGCCCTCGTGCTACCGGCCACCTATAGTGGCCTGGTGAGCTGTCGTGCTGCCGGCCACCTATAGTGGACTGGTGAGGTGTCGTGCTACCGGCCACCTATAGTGCCCTGGTGAGCTGGCGTGCTGCTGGCCACCTATAGTGGCCTGGTGAGCTGTCGTGCTACCGGCCACTTATGGTGGCCTGGTGAGCTGTCGTGCCACCGGTCACTTATGGTGGCCTGGTGAGCTGTCGTGCTGCCGGCCACCTATAGTGGCCTGGTGAGCTGTCGTGCTGCCGGCCACCTATAGTGGCCTGGTGAGCTGTCGTGCTGCCGGCCACCTATAGTGGCCTGGTGAGCTGTCGTGCTGCCGGCAATCTATAGTGGCTTGGTGAGCTGTCGAGGTGCCGGCCACCTATATTGGCCTGGTGAGCTGTCGAGATGCCGGCCACCTATAGGGGCCTGGTGAGCCCTCGTGCTACCGGCCACCTATAGTGGCCTGGTGAGCTGTCGTGCTGCCGGCCACCTATAGTGGACTGGTGAGGTGTCGTGCTACCGGCCACCTATAGTGCCCTGGTGAGCTGTCGTGCTGCCGGCCACCTATAGTGGACTGGTGAGCTGTCGTGCTACCCGCCACCTATAGTGCCCTGGTGAGCTGGCGTGCTGCTGGCCACCTATAGTGGCCTGGTGAGCTGTCGTGCTGCCGGCCACCTATAGTGGACTGGTGAGCTGTCGTGCTGCCGGCCACCTATAGTGGCCTGGTGAGCTGTCGTGCTGCCGGCAATCTATAGTGGCTTGGTGAGCTGACATGCTGCCGGCCACCTATAGTGGCCTGGTGAGCTGTCGAGGTGCCGGCCACCTATATTGGCCTGGTGAGCTGTCGAGATGCCGGCCACCTATAGGGGCCTGGTGAGCTGTCGTGCTGCCGGCCACGTATAGTGCCCTGGTGAGCTGTCGTGCTGCCGGCCACCTATAGTGCCCTGGTGAGCTGTCGTGCTGCCGGCCACCTATAGTGGCCGGGTGAGCTGTCGTGCTGCCGGCCACCTATAGTGGCCTGGTGAGCTGTCGTGCTGCCGGCAATCTATAGTGGCTTGGTGAGCTGACATGCTGCCGGCCACCTATAGTGGCCTGGTGAGCTATCGTGCTGCCGGCCAGCTATAGTGGCCTGGTGAGCTGTCGTGCTGCCGGCCACCTATAGTGGCCTGGTGAGCTGTCGAGATGCCGGGCACCCATAGTGGCCTGGTGAGCTGTCGAGGTGCCGGCCACCTATATTGGCCTGGTGAGCTGTCGAGATGCCGGCCACCTATAGGGGCCTGGTGAGCTGTCGTGCTGCCGGCCACGTATAGTGCCCTGGTGAGCTGTCGTGCTGCCGGCCACCTATAGTGCCCTGGTGAGCTGTCGTGCTGCCGGCCACCTATAGTGGCCGGGTGAGCTGTCGTGCTGCCGGCCACCTATAGTGGCCTGGTGAGCTGTCGTGCTGCCGGCAATCTATAGTGGCTTGGTGAGCTGACATGCTGCCGGCCACCTATAGTGGCCTGGTGAGCTATCGTGCTGCCGGCCAGCTATAGTGGCCTGGTGAGCTGTCGTGCTGCCGGCCACCTATAGTGGCCTGGTGAGCTGTCGAGATGCCGGGCACCCATAGTGGCCTGGTGAGCTGTCGTGCTGCCGGCCACCTATAGTGGCCTGGTGAGCTGTCGTGCTACCGGCCACCTATAGTGGCCTGGTGAGCTGTCGTGCTGCCGGCCACCTATAATGGACTGGTGAGCTGTCGTGCTACCGGCCACCTATAGTGCCCTGGTGAGCTGTCGTGCTGCCGGCCACCTATAGCGGACTGGTGAGCTGTCGTGCTGCCGGCCACCTATAGTGGACTGGTGAGCTGTCGTGCTACCGGCCGCCTATAGTGGCCTGGTTAGCTCACGTGCTGCCGGCCACCTATAGTGGCCTGGTGAGCTATCGTGCTGCCGGCCACCTATAGTGCCCTGGTGAGCTGTCGTGCTGCCGGCCACCTATAGTGGCCGGGTGAGCTGTCGTGCTGCCGGCCACCTATAGTGGCCTGGTGAGCTGTCGTGCTGCCGGCCACCTATAGTGGCCTGGTGAGCTGTCGTGCTGCCGGCAATCTATAGTGGCTTGGTGAGCTGACATGCTGCCGGCCACCTATAGTGGCCTGGTGAGCTATCGTGCTGCCGGCCAGCTATAGTGGCCTGGTGAGCTGTCGTGCTGCCGGCCACCTATAGTGGCCTGGTGAGCTGTCGAGTGGCCGGGCACCCATAGTGGCCTGGTGAGCTGTCGAGGTGCCGGCCACCTATATTGGCCTGGTGAGCTGTCGAGATGCCGGCCACCTATAGGGGCCTGGTGAGCTGTCGTGCTGCCGGCCACGTATAGTGCCCTGGTGAGCTGTCGTGCTGCCGGCCACCTATAGTGCCCTGGTGAGCTGTCGTGCTGCCGGCCACCTATAGTGGCCGGGTGAGCTGTCGTGCTGCCGGCCACCTATAGTGGCCTGGTGAGCTGTCGTGCTGCCGGCAATCTATAGTGGCTTGGTGAGCTGACATGCTGCCGGCCACCTACAGTGGCCTGGTGAGCTATCGTGCTGCCGGCCAGCTATAGTGGCCTGGTGAGCTGTCGTGCTGCCGGCCACTTATAGTGGCCTGGTGAGCTGTCGAGATGCCGGGCACCCATAGTGGCCTGGTGAGCTGTCGTGCTGCCGGCCACCTATAGTGGCCTGGTGAGCTGTCGTGCTACCGGCCACCTATAGTGGCCTGGTGAGCTGTCGTGCTGCCGGCCACCTATAGTGCCCTGGTGAGCTGTCGTGCTGCCGGCCACCTATAGTGGCCTGGTGAGCTGTCGTGCTGCCGGCCACCTATAGTGGCCTGGTGAGCTGTCGTGGTACCGGCCACTTATGGTGGGCTGGTGAGCTGTCGTGCCACCGGCCACTTATGGTGGCCTGGTGAGCTGTCGTGCCACCGGCCACTTTAGGTAGCCTGGTGAGCTGTCGTGCCACCGGCCACTTATGGTGCCCTGGTGAGCTGTCGTGCGACCGGCCACCTATAGTGGCCTGGTGAGCTGTCGTGCTGCCGGCCACCTATAGTGGCCTGGTGAGCTGTCGTGCTGCCGGCCACTTATGGTGGCCTGGTGAGCTGTCGTGCCACCGGTCACTTATGGTGGCCTGGTGAGCTGTCGTGTTGCCGGCCACCTATAGTGGCCTGGTGAGCTGTCGTGCTACCGGCCACTTATGGTGGCCTGGTGAGCTGTCGTGCTACCGGCCACTTATGGTGGCCTGGTGAGCTGTCGTGCTACCGGCCGCCTATAGTGGCCTGGTGAGCTGTCGTGCTGCCGGCCACCTATAGTGCCCTGGTGAGCGAACCTGCTGCCGGCCACCTATAGTGGCCTGGTGAGCTGTCGTGATGCTGGCCACCTTTAGCGGACTGGTGAGCTGTCGTGCTGCCGGCCACCCAAAGTGGCCTGGTGAGCTGTCGTGCTGCCGGCCACCTATAGTGGCCTGGTGAGCTGTCGTGCTGCCGGCCACCTATAATGGACTGGTGAGCTTTCGTGCTACCGGCCACCTATAGTGCCCTGGTGAGCTGTCGTGCTGCCGGCCACCTATAGCGGACTGGTGAGCTGTCGTGCTGCCGGCCACCTATAGTGGACTGGTGAGCTGTCGTGCTACCGGCCGCCTATAGTGGCCTGGTGAGCTGTCGTGCTGCCGGCCACCTATAGTGGCCTGGTGAGCTGTCGTGCTGCCGGCCACCTATAGTGGCCTGGTGAGCTATCGTGCTGCCGGCCACCTATAGTGGCCTGGTGAGCTGTCGTGCTGCCGGCCACCTATAGTGGACTGGTAAGCTGTCGTGCTGCCGGCCACCTATAGTGGCCTGGTGAGCTATCGTGCTGCCGGCCACCTATAGTGGCCTGGTGAGCTATCGTGCTGCCGGCCACCTATAGTGGCCTGGTGAGCTGTCGTGCTGCCGGCCACCTATAGTGGCCTGGTGAGCTGTAGTGCTGCCGGCCACCTATAGTGCCCTGGTGAGCTGTCGTGCTGCCGGCCACCTATAGTGGCCTGGTGAGCTGTCGTGCTGCCGGCCACCTATAGTGGCCTGGTGAGCTGTCGAGGTGCCGGCCACCTATATTGGCCTGGTGAGCTGTCGAGATGCCGGCCACCTATAGGGGCCTGGTGAGCTGTCGTGCTGCCGGCCACGTATAGTGCCCTGGTGAGCTGTCGTGCTGCCGGTCACCTATAGTGGCCTGGTGAGCTGTCGTGCTACCGGCCACTTATGGTGGCCTGGTGAGCTGTCGTGCTACCGGCCGCCTATAGTGGCCTGCTGAGCTGTCGTGCTGCCGGCCACCTATAGTGGCCTGGTGAGCGATCGTGCTGCCGGCCACCTATAGTGGCCTGGTGAGCTGTCGAGGTGCCGGCCACCTATATTGGCCTGGTGAGCTGTCGAGATGCCGGCCACCTATAGGGGCCTGGTGAGCTGTCGTGCTGCCGGCCACCTATAATGGACTGGTGAGCTGTCGTGCTGCTGGCCACCTTTAGCGGACTGGTGAGCTGTCGTGCTGCCGGCCACCCAAAGTGGCCTGGTGAGCTGTCGTGCTGCCGGCCACCTATAGTGGCCTGGTGAGCTGTCGTGCTGCTGGCCACCTTTAGCGGACTGGTGAGCTGTCGTGCTGCCGGCCACCCAAAGTGGCCTGGTGAGCTGTCGTGCTACCGGCCACTTATGGTGGCCTGGTGAGCTGTCGTGCTACCGGCCACTTATGGTGGCCTGGTGAGCTGTCGTGCTGCCGGCCACGTATAGTGCCCTGGTGAGCTGTCGTGCTGCCGGTCACCTATAGTGGCCTGGTGAGCTGTCGTGCTACCGGCCACTTATGGTGGCCTGGTGAGCTGTCGTGCTACCGGCCGCCTATAGTGGACTGGTAAGCTGTCGTGCTGCCGGCCACCTATAGTGGCCTGGTGAGCTGTCGTGCTGCCGGCCACCTATAGTGGCCTGGTAAGCTGTCGTGCTACCGGCCACTTATGGTGGCCTGGTGAGCTGTCGTGCCACCGGTCACTTATGGTGGCCTGGTGAGCTGTCGTGCTGCCGGCCACCTATAGTGGCGTGGTGAGCTGTCGTGCTACCGGCCACCTATAGTGGCCTGGTGAGCTGTCGTGCTGCCGGCCGCCTATAATGGACTGGTGAGCTGTCGTGCGACCGGCCACGTATAGTGCCCTGGTGAGCTGTCGTGCTGCCGGTCACCTATAGTGGCCTGGTGAGCTGTCGTGCTACCGGCCACTTATGGTGGCCTGGTGAGCTGTCGTGCTGCCGGCCACGTATAGTGCCCTGGTGAGCTGTCGTGCTGCCGGTCACCTATAGTGGCCTGGTGAGCTGTCGTGCTACCGGCCACTTATGGTGGCCTGGTGAGCTGTCGTGCTACCGGCCGCCTATAGTGGCCTGCTGAGCTGTCGTGCTGCCGGCCACCTATAGTGGCCTGGTGAGCGATCGTGCTGCCGGCCACCTATAGTGGCCTGGTGAGCTGTCGTGCTGCTGGCCACCTTTAGCGGACTGGTGAGCTGTCGTGCTGCCGGCCACCCAAAGTGGCCTGGTGAGCTGTCGTGCTGCCGGCCACCTATAGTGGCCTGGTGAGCTGTCGTGCTACCGGCCACCTATAGTGGCCTGGTGAGCTGTCGTGCTGCCGGCCACCTATAATGGACTGGTGAGCTGTCGTGCTACCGGCCACCTATAGTGCCCTGGTGAGCTGTCGTGCTGCCGGCCACCTATAGCGGACTGGTGAGCTGTCGTGCTGCCGGCCACCTATAGTGGACTGGTGAGCTGTCGTGCTACCGGCCGCCTATAGTGGCCTGGTGAGCTGTCGTGCTGCCGGCCACCTATAGTGGCCTGGTGAGCTATCGTGCTGCCGGCCACCTATAGTGGCCTGGTGAGCTGTCGTGCTGCCGGCCACCTATAGTGGACTGGTAAGCTGTCGTGCTGCCGGCCACCTATAGTGGCCTGGTGAGCTGTCGTGCTGCCGGCCACCTATAGTGGCCTGGTAAGCTGTCGTGCTACCGGCCACTTATGGTGGCCTGGTGAGCTGTCGTGCCACCGGTCACTTATGGTGGCCTGGTGAGCTGTCGTGCTGCCGGCCACCTATAGTGGCGTGGTGAGCTGTCGTGCTACCGGCCACCTATAGTGGCCTGGTGAGCTGTCGTGCTGCCGGCCGCCTATAATGGACTGGTGAGCTGTCGTGAGACCGGCCACGTATAGTGCCCTGGTGAGCTGTCGTGCTGCCGGTCACCTATAGTGGCCTGGTGAGCTGTCGTGCTACCGGCCACTTATGGTGGCCTGGTGAGCTGTCGTGCTACCGGCCGCCTATAGTGGCCTGGTGAGCTGTCGTGCTGCCGGCCACCTATAGTGGCCTGGCGAGCTGTCGTGCTGCCGGCCACCTATAGTGGCCTGGTGAGCTGTCGTGGTACCGGCCACTTATGGTGGGCTGGTGAGCTGTCGTGCCACCGGCCACTTATGGTGGCCTGGTGAGCTGTCGTGCCACCGGCCACTTTAGGTAGCCTGGTGAGCTGTCGTGCCACCGGCCACTTATGGTGCCCTGGTGAGCTGTCGTGCGACCGGCCACCTATAGTGGCCTGGTGAGCTGTCGTGCTGCCGGCCACCTATAGTGGCCTGGTGAGCTGTCGTGCTACCGGCCACTTATGGTGGCCTGGTGAGCTGTCGTGCCACCGGTCACTTATGGTGGCCTGGTGAGCTGTCGTGCTGCCGGCCACCTATAGTAGCCTGGTGAGCTATCGTGCTGCCGGCCACCTATAGTGGCCTGGTGAGCTGTCGTGCTACCGGCCACCTATAGTGGCCTGGTGAGCTGTCGTGCTACCGGCCAACTATAGTGGCCCGGTGAGCTGTAGAGAAGCCGGGCATCCATAGTGGCCTGGTGAGCTGTCGAGGTGCCGGCTACCTATATTGGCCTGGTGAGCTGTCGAAATGCCGGCCCCCTATAGGGGCCTGGTGAGTTGTCGAGATGCTGGCCACCTATAGTGGCCTGGTGAACTGTCGAGATGCCTGCCATCTATAGTGGCCTGGTGAGCTGTCGTGCTGCCGGCCACCTATGGTGGCCTGGTGAGCCCTCGTGCTACCGGCCACCTATAGTGGCCTGGTGAGCTGTCGTGCTGCCGACCAGCTATATTGGCCTGGTGAGCTGTCGAGATGCCGGCCACCTATAGGGGCCTGGTGAGCCCTCGTGCTACCGGCCACCTATAGTGGCCTGGTGAGCTGTCGTGCTGCCGGCCACCTATAGTGGACTGGTGAGGTGTCGTGCTACCGGCCACCTATAGTGCCCTGGTGAGCTGGCGTGCTGCTGGCCACCTATAGTGGCCTGGTGAGCTGTCGTGCTACCGGCCACTTATGGTAGCCTGGTGAGCTGTCGTGCCACCGGTCACTTATGGTGGCCTGGTGAGCTGTCGTGCTGCCGGCCACCTATAGTGGCCTGGTGAGCTGTCGTGCTGCCGGCCACCTATAGTGGCCTGGTGAGCTGTCGTGCTGCCGGCCACCTATAGTGGCCTGGTGAGCTGTCGTGCTGCCGGCAATCTATAGTGGCTTGGTGAGCTGTCGAGGTGCCGGCCACCTATATTGGCCTGGTGAGCTGTCGAGATGCCGGCCACCTATAGGGGCCTGGTGAGCCCTCGTGCTACCGGCCACCTATAGTGGCCTGGTGAGCTGTCGTGCTGCCGGCCACCTATAGTGGACTGGTGAGGTGTCGTGCTACCGGCCACCTATAGTGCCCTGGTGAGCTGTCGTGCTGCCGGCCACCTATAGTGGACTGGTGAGCTGTCGTGCTACCCGCCACCTATAGTGCCCTGGTGAGCTGGCGTGCTGCTGGCCACCTATAGTGGCCTGGTGAGCTGTCGTGCTGCCGGCCACCTATAGTGGCCTGGTGAGCTGTCGTGCTGCCGGCAATCTATAGTGGCTTGGTGAGCTGACATGCTGCCGGCCACCTATAGTGGCCTGGTGAGCTGTCGAGGTGCCGGCCACCTATATTGGCCTGGTGAGCTGTCGAGATGCCGGCCACCTATAGGGGCCTGGTGAGCTGTCGTGCTGCCGGCCACGTATAGTGCCCTGGTGAGCTGTCGTGCTGCCGGCCACCTATAGTGCCCTGGTGAGCTGTCGTGCTGCCGGCCACCTATAGTGGCCGGGTGAGCTGTCGTGCTGCCGGCCACCTATAGTGGCCTGGTGAGCTGTCGTGCTGCCGGCAATCTATAGTGGCTTGGTGAGCTGACATGCTGCCGGCCACCTATAGTGGCCTGGTGAGCTATCGTGCTGCCGGCCAGCTATAGTGGCCTGGTGAGCTGTCGTGCTGCCGGCCACCTATAGTGGCCTGGTGAGCTGTCGAGATGCCGGGCACCCATAGTGGCCTGGTGAGCTGTCGAGGTGCCGGCCACCTATATTGGCCTGGTGAGCTGTCGAGATGCCGGCCACCTATAGGGGCCTGGTGAGCTGTCGTGCTGCCGGCCACGTATAGTGCCCTGGTGAGCTGTCGTGCTGCCGGCCACCTATAGTGCCCTGGTGAGCTGTCGTGCTGCCGGCCACCTATAGTGGCCGGGTGAGCTGTCGTGCTGCCGGCCACCTATAGTGGCCTGGTGAGCTGTCGTGCTGCCGGCAATCTATAGTGGCTTGGTGAGCTGACATGCTGCCGGCCACCTATAGTGGCCTGGTGAGCTATCGTGCTGCCGGCCAGCTATAGTGGCCTGGTGAGCTGTCGTGCTGCCGGCCACCTATAGTGGCCTGGTGAGCTGTCGAGATGCCGGGCACCCATAGTGGCCTGGTGAGCTGTCGTGCTGCCGGCCACCTATAGTGGCCTGGTGAGCTGTCGTGCTACCGGCCACCTATAGTGGCCTGGTGAGCTGTCGTGCTGCCGGCCACCTATAATGGACTGGTGAGCTGTCGTGCTACCGGCCACCTATAGTGCCCTGGTGAGCTGTCGTGCTGCCGGCCACCTATAGCGGACTGGTGAGCTGTCGTGCTGCCGGCCACCTATAGTGGACTGGTGAGCTGTCGTGCTACCGGCCGCCTATAGTGGCCTGGTTAGCTCACGTGCTGCCGGCCACCTATAGTGGCCTGGTGAGCTATCGTGCTGCCGGCCACCTATAGTGCCCTGGTGAGCTGTCGTGCTGCCGGCCACCTATAGTGGCCGGGTGAGCTGTCGTGCTGCCGGCCACCTATAGTGGCCTGGTGAGCTGTCGTGCTGCCGGCAATCTATAGTGGCTTGGTGAGCTGACATGCTGCCGGCCACCTACAGTGGCCTGGTGAGCTATCGTGCTGCCGGCCAGCTATAGTGGCCTGGTGAGCTGTCGTGCTGCCGGCCACCTATAGTGGCCTGGTGAGCTGTCGAGATGCCGGGCACCCATAGTGGCCTGGTGAGCTGTCGTGCTGCCGGCCACCTATAGTGGCCTGGTGAGCTGTCGTGCTACCGGCCACCTATAGTGGCCTGGTGAGCTGTCGTGCTGCCGGCCACCTATAGTGCCCTGGTGAGCTGTCGTGCTGCCGGCCACCTATAGTGGCCTGGTGAGCTGTCGTGCTGCCGGCCACCTATAGTGGCCTGGTGAGCTGTCGTGGTACCGGCCACTTATGGTGGGCTGGTGAGCTGTCGTGCCACCGGCCACTTATGGTGGCCTGGTGAGCTGTCGTGCCACCGGCCACTTTAGGTAGCCTGGTGAGCTGTCGTGCCACCGGCCACTTATGGTGCCCTGGTGAGCTGTCGTGCGACCGGCCACCTATAGTGGCCTGGTGAGCTGTCGTGCTGCCGGCCACCTATAGTGGCCTGGTGAGCTGTCGTGCTGCCGGCCACTTATGGTGGCCTGGTGAGCTGTCGTGCCACCGGTCACTTATGGTGGCCTGGTGAGCTGTCGTGCTGCCGGCCACCTATAGTGGCCTGGTGAGCTGTCGTGCTACCGGCCACTTATGGTGGCCTGGTGAGCTGTCGTGCCACCGGTCACCTATGGTGGCCTGGTGAGCTGTCGTGCTACCGGCCACCTATAGTGGCCTGGTGAGCTGTCGTGCTGCCGGCCACCTATAGTGGCCTGGTGAGCTGTCGTGCTGCGGGCCACCTATAATGGCCTGGTGAGCTGGCGTGCTGCTGGCCACCTATAGTGGCCTGGTGAGCTGTCGTGCTGCCGGCCACCTATAGTGGACTGGTGAGCTGTCGTGCTGCCGGCCGCTTATGGTGGCCTGGTGAGCTGTCGTGCCACCGGCCACTTATGGTGGCCTGTTGAGCTGTCGTGCCACCGGCCACTTATGATGGCCTGGTGAGCTGTCGTGCTGCCGACCACCTATAGTGGTCTGGTGAGCTGTCGTGCTAAAGGCCACCTATAGTGGCCTAGTGAGCTGTCGTGCTACCGGCCACCTATAATGACCTGGTGAGCTGTCGAGATGCCGGCCACATATAGTGCCCTGGTGAGCTGTAGTGCTGCCGGCCACCTATAGTGGCCTGGTGAGCTGTCGTGCTGCCGGCCACCTATAGTGGACTGGTGAGCTGTCGTGCTACCGGCCACCTATAGTACCCTGGTGAGCTGTCGTGCTGCCGGCCACCTATAGTGGCCTGGTGAGCTGTCGTGCTGCCGGCCACCTATGGCGGCCTGGTGAGCTGTCGTGCTACCGGCCACCTATAGTGGCCTGGTGAGCTGTCGTGCTGCCGGCCACCTATAGTGGACTGGTGAGCTGTCGTGCTGCCGGCCACCTATAGTACCCTGGTGAGCTGTCGTGCTGCCGGCCACCTATAGTGGCCTGGTGAGCTGTCGTGCTGCCGGCCAGCTATAGTGGCCTGGTGAGCTGTCGTGCTGCCGGCCACCTATAGTGGCCTGGTGAGCTGTCGAGATGCCGGGCACCCATAGTGGCCTGGTGAGCTGTCGAGGTGCCGGCCACCTATATTGGCCTGGCGAGCTGTCGAGATGCCGGCCACCTATAGGGGCCTGGTGAGCTGTCGTGCTGCCGGCCACGTATAGTGCCCTGGTGAGCTGTCGTGCTGCCGGTCACCTATAGTGGCCTGGTGAGCTGTCGTGCTACCGGCCACTTATGGTGGCCTGGTGAGCTGTCGTGCTACCGGCCGCCTATAGTGGCCTGGTGAGCTGTCGTGCTGCCGGCCACCTATAGTGGCCTGGTGAGCGATCGTGCTGCCGGCCACCTATAGTGGCCTGGTGAGCTGTCGTGCTGCTGGCCACCTTTAGCGGACTGGTGAGCTGTCGTGCTGCCGGCCACCCAAAGTGGCCTGGTGAGCTGTCGTGCTGCCGGCCACCTATAGTGGCCTGGTGAGCTGTCGTGCTACCGGCCACCTATAGTGGCCTGGTGAGCTGTCGTGCTGCCGGCCACCTATAATGGACTGGTGAGCTTTCGTGCTACCGGCCACCTATAGTGCCCTGGTGAGCTGTCGTGCTGCCGGCCACCTATAGCGGACTGGTGAGCTGTCGTGCTGCCGGCCACCTATAGTGGACTGGTGAGCTGTCGTGCTACCGGCCGCCTATAGTGGCCTGGTGAGCTGTCGTGCTGCCGGCCACCTATAGTGGCCTGGTGAGCTATCGTGCTGCCGGCCACCTATAGTGGCCTGGTGAGCTGTCGTGCTGCCGGCCACCTATAGTGGACTGGTAAGCTGTCGTGCTGCCGGCCACCTATAGTGGCCTGGTGAGCTATCGTGCTGCCGGCCACCTATAGTGGCCTGGTGAGCTGTCGTGCTGCCGGCCACCTATAGTGGCCTGGTGAGCTGTAGTGCTGCCGGCCACCTATAGTGCCCTGGTGAGCTGTCGTGCTGCCGGCCACCTATAGTGGCCTGGTGAGCTGTCGTGCTGCCGGCCACCTATAGTGGCCTGGTGAGCTGTCGTGGTACCGGCCACTTATGGTGGGCTGGTGAGCTGTCGTGCCACCGGCCACTTATGGTGGCCTGGTGAGCTGTCGTGCCACCGGCCACTTTAGGTAGCCTGGTGAGCTGTCGTGCCACCGGCCACTTATGGTGCCCTGGTGAGCTGTCGTGCGACCGGCCACCTATAGTGGCCTGGTGAGCTGTCGTGCTGCCGGCCACCTATAGTGGCCTGGTGAGCTGTCGTGCTACCGGCCACTTATGGTGGCCTGGTGAGCTGTCGTGCCACCGGTCACTTATGGTGGCCTGGTGAGCTGTCGTGCTGCCGGCCACCTATAGTGGCCTGGTGAGCTGTCGTGCTACCGGCCACTTATGGTGGCCTGGTGAGCTGTCGTGCCACCGGTCACCTATGGTGGCCTGGTGAGCTGTCGTGCTACCCGCCACCTATAGTGCCCTGGTGAGCTGGCGTGCTGCTGGCCACCTATAGTGGCCTGGTGAGCTGTCGTGCTGCCGGCCACCTATAGTGGACTGGTGAGCTGTCGTGCTGCCGGCCACCTATAGTGGCCTGGTGAGCTGTCGTGCTGCCGGCAATCTATAGTGGCTTGGTGAGCTGACATGCTGCCGGCCACCTATAGTGGCCTGGTGAGCTGTCGAGGTGCCGGCCACCTATATTGGCCTGGTGAGCTGTCGAGATGCCGGCCACCTATAGGGGCCTGGTGAGCTGTCGTGCTGCCGGCCACCTATAGGGGCCTGGTGAGCCCTCGTGCTACCGGCCACCTATAGTGGCCTGGTGAGCTGTCGTGCTGCCGGCCACCTATAGTGGACTGGTGAGGTGTCGTGCTACCGGCCACCTATAGTGCCCTGGTGAGCTGTCGTGCTGCCGGCCACCTATAGTGGACTGGTGAGCTGTCGTGCTACCCGCCACCTATAGTGCCCTGGTGAGCTGGCGTGCTGCTGGCCACCTATAGTGGCCTGGTGAGCTGTCGTGCTGCCGGCCACCTATAGTGGACTGGTGAGCTGTCGTGCTGCCGGCCACCTATAGTGGCCTGGTGAGCTGTCGTGCTGCCGGCAATCTATAGTGGCTTGGTGAGCTGACATGCTGCCGGCCACCTATAGTGGCCTGGTGAGCTATCGTGCTGCCGGCCAGCTATAGTGGCCTGGTGAGCTGTCGTGCTGCCGGCCACCTATAGTGGCCTGGTGAGCTGTCGAGATGCCGGGCACCCATAGTGGCCTGGTGAGCTGTCGTGCTGCCGGCCACCTATAGTGGCCTGCTGAGCTGTCGTGCTACCGGCCACCTATAGTGGCCTGGTGAGCTGTCGTGCTGCCGGCCACCTATAATGGACTGGTGAGCTGTCGTGCTACCGGCCACCTATAGTGCCCTGGTGAGCTGTCGTGCTGCCGGCCACCTATAGCGGACTGGTGAGCTGTCGTGCTGCCGGCCACCTATAGTGGACTGGTGAGCTGTCGTGCTACCGGCCGCCTATAGTGGCCTGGTTAGCTCACGTGCTGCCGGCCACCTATAGTGGCCTGGTGAGCTATCGTGCTGCCGGCCACCTATAGTGGCCTGGTGAGCTGTCGTGCTGGCGGCCACCTATAGTGGCCTGGTGAGCTGTAGTGCTGCCGGCCGCCTATAGTGGCCTGGTGAGCTGTCGTGCTGCCGGCCACCTATAGCGGACTGGTGAGCTGTCGTGCTGCCGGCCACCTATAGTGGACTGGTGAGCTGTCGTGCTACCGGCCGCCTATAGTGGCCTGGTTAGCTGTCGTGCTGCCGGCCACCCATAGTGGCCTGGTGAGCTGTCGTGCTGCCGGCCACCTATAGTGGCCTGGTGAGCTGTCGTGCTGCCGGCCACCTATAGTGGCCTGGTGAGCTGTAGTGCTGCCGGCCACCTATAGTGCCCTGGTGAGCTGTCGTGCTGCCGGCCACCTATAGTGGCCTGGTGAGCTGTCGTGCTGCCGGCCACCTATAGTGGCCTGGTGAGCTGTCGTGGTACCGGCCACTTATGGTGGGCTGGTGAGCTGTCGTGCCACCGGCCACTTATGGTGGCCTGGTGAGCTGTCGTGCCACCGGCCACTTTAGGTAGCCTGGTGAGCTGTCGTGCCACCGGCCACTTATGGTGCCCTGGTGAGCTGTCGTGCGACCGGCCACCTATAGTGGCCTGGTGAGTTGTCGTGCTGCCGGCCACCTATAGTGGCCTGGTGAGCTGTCGTGCTACCGGCCACTTATGGTGGCCTGGTGAGCTGTCGTGCCACCGGTCACTTATGGTGGCCTGGTGAGCTGTCGTGCTGCCGGCCACCTATAGTGGCCTGGTGAGCTGTCGTGCTACCGGCCACTTATGGTGGCCTGGTGAGCTGTCGTGCCACCGGTCACCTATGGTGGCCTGGTGAGCTGTCGTGCTACCGGCCACCTATAGTGGCCTGGTGAGCTGTCGTGCTGCCGACCACCTATAGTGGCCTGGTGAGCTGTCGTGCTGCGGGCCACCTATAATGGCCTGGTGAGCTGGCGTGCTGCTGGCCACCTATAGTGGCCTGGTGAGCTGTCGTGCTGCCGGCCACCTATAGTGGACTGGTGAGCTGTCGTGCTGCCGGCCACTTATGGTGGCCTGGTGAGCTGTCGTGCCACCGGCCACTTATGGTGGCCTGTTGAGCTGTCGTGCCACCGGCCACTTATGATGGCCTGGTGAGCTGTCGTGCTGCCGGCCACCTATAATGACCTGGTGAGCTGTCGAGATGCCGGCCACATATAGTGGCCTGGTGAGCTGTCGTGCTAAAGGCCACCTATAGTGGCCTAGTGAGCTGTCGTGCTACCGGCCACCTATAATGACCTGGTGAGCTGTCGAGATGCCGGCCACATATAGTGGCCTGGTGAGCTGTCGTGCTGCCGGCCACCTATAGTGGCCTGGTGAGCTGTCGTGCTACCGGCCACTTATGGTGGCCTGGTGAGCTGTCGTGCCACCGGTCACCTATGGTGGCCTGGTGAGCTGTCGTGCTACCGGCCACCTATAGTGGCCTGGTGAGCTGTCGTGCTGCCGACCACCTATAGTGGCCTGGTGAGCTGTCGTGCTGCGGGCCACCTATAATGGCCTGGTGAGCTGGCGTGCTGCTGGCCACCTATAGTGGCCTGGTGAGCTGTCGTGCTGCCGGCCACCTATAGTGGACTGGTGAGCTGTCGTGCTGCCGGCCACTTATGGTGGCCTGGTGAGCTGTCGTGCCACCGGCCACTTATGGTGGCCTGTTGAGCTGTCGTGCCACCGGCCACTTATGATGGCCTGGTGAGCTGTCGTGCTGCCGGCCACCTATAATGACCTGGTGAGCTGTCGAGATGCCGGCCACATATAGTGGCCTGGTGAGCTGTCGTGCTAAAGGCCACCTATAGTGGCCTAGTGAGCTGTCGTGCTACCGGCCACCTATAATGACCTGGTGAGCTGTCGAGATGCCGGCCACATATAGTGGCCTGGTGAGCTGTCGTGCTGCCGGCCACCTATAGTGGCCTGGTGAGCTGTCGTGCTGCCGGCCACCTATAGTGGACTGGTGAGCTGTCGTGCTACCGGCCACCTATAGTTCCCTGGTGAGCTGTCGTGCTGCCGGCCACCTATAGTGGCCTGGTGAGCTGTCGTGCTGCCGGCCACCTATGGCGGCCTGGTGAGCTGTCGTGCTACCGGCCACCTATAGTGGCCTGGTGAGCTGTCGTGCTGCCGGCCACCTATAGTGGACTGGTGAGCTGTCGTGCTACCGGCCACCTATAGTACCCTGGTGAGCTGTCGTGCTGCCGGCCACCTATAGTGGCCTGGTGAGCTGTCGTGCTGCCGGCCAGCTATAGTGGCCTAGTGAGCTGTCGTGCTGCCGGCCACCTATAGTGGCCTGGTGAGCTGTCGAGATGCCGGGCACCCATAGTGGCCTGGTGAGCTGTCGAGGTGCCGGCCACCTATATTGGCCTGGTGAGCTGTCGAGATGCCGGCCACCTATAGGGGCCTGGTGAGCTGTCGTGCTGCCGGCCACGTATAGTGCCCTGGTGAGCTGTCGTGCTGCCGGTCACCTATAGTGGCCTGGTGAGCTGTCGTGCTACCGGCCACTTATGATGGCCTGGTGAGCTGTCGTGCTACCGGCCGCCTATAGTGGCCTGGTGAGCTGTCGTGCTGCCGGCCACCTATAGTGGCCTGGTGAGCGATCGTGCTGCCGGCCACCTATAGTGGCCTGGTGAGCTGTCGTGCTGCTGGCCACCTTTAGCGGACTGGTGAGCTGTCGTGCTGCCGGCCACCCAAAGTGGCCTGGTGAGCTGTCGTGCTGCCGGCCACCTATAGTGGCCTGGTGAGCTGTCGTGCTACCGGCCACCTATAGTGGCCTGGTGAGCTGTCGTGCTGCCGGCCACCTATAATGGACTGGTGAGCTTTCGTGCTTCCGGCCACCTATAGTGCCCTGGTGAGCTGTCGTGCTGCCGGCCACCTATAGGGGACTGGTGAGCTGTCGTGCTGCCGGCCACCTATAGTGGACTGGTGAGCTGTCGTGCTACCGGCCGCCTATAGTGGCCTGGTGAGCTGCCGTGCTGCCGGCCACCTATAGTGGCCTGGTGAGCTATCGTGCTGCCGGCCACCTATAGTGGCCTGGTGAGCTGTCGTGCTGCCGGCCACCTATAGTGGACTGGTAAGCTGTCGTGCTGCCGGCCACCTATAGTGGCCTGGTGAGCTATCGTGCTGCCGGCCACCTATAGTGGCCTGGTGAGCTGTCGTGCTGCCGGCCACCTATAGTGGCCTGGTGAGCTGTAGTGCTGCCGGCCACCTATAGTGCCCTGGTGAGCTGTCGTGCTGCCGGCCACCTATAGTGGCCTGGTGAGCTGTCGTGCTGCCGGCCACCTATAGTGGCCTGGTGAGCTGTCGTGGTACCGGCCACTTATGGTGGGCTGGTGAGCTGTCGTGCCACCGGCCACTTATGGTGGCCTGGTGAGCTGTCGTGCCACCGGCCACTTTAGGTAGCCTGGTGAGCTGTCGTGCCACCGGCCACTTATGGTGCCCTGGTGAGCTGTCGTGCGACCGGCCACCTATAGTGGCCTGGTGAGCTGTCGTGCTGCCGGCCACCTATATTGGCCTGGTGAGCTGTCGTGCTACCGGCCACTTATGGTGGCCTGGTGAGCTGTCGTGCCACCGGTCACTTATGGTGGCCTGGTGAGCTGTCGTGCTGCCGGCCACCTATAGTGGCCTGGTGAGCTGTCGTGCTACCGGCCACTTATGGTGGCCTGGTGAGCTGTCGTGCCACCGGTCACCTATGGTGGCCTGGTGAGCTGTCGTGCTACCCGCCACCTATAGTGCACTGGTGAGCTGGCGTGCTGCTGGCCACCTATAGTGGCCTGGTGAGCTGTCGTGCTGCCGGCCACCTATAGTGGACTGGTGAGCTGTCGTGCTGCCGGCCACCTATAGTGGCCTGGTGAGCTGTCGTGCTGCCGGCAATCTATAGTGGCTTGGTGAGCTGACATGCTGCCGGCCACCTATAGTGGCCTGGTGAGCTGTCGAGGTGCCGGCCACCTATATTGGCCTGGTGAGCTGTCGAGATGCCGGCCACCTATAGGGGCCTGGTGAGCTGTCGTGCTGCCGGCCACGTATAGTGCCCTGGTGAGCTGTCGTGCTGCCGGCCACCTATAGTGCCCTGGTGAGCTGTCGTGCTGCCGGCCACCTATAGTGGCCGGGTGAGCTGTCGTGCTGCCGGCCACCTATAGTGGCCTGGTGAGCTGTCGTGCTGCCGGCAATCTATAGTGGCTTGGTGAGCTGACATGCTGCCGGCCACCTATAGTGGCCTGGTGAGCTATCGTGCTGCCGGCCAGCTATAGTGGCCTGGTGAGCTGTCGTGCTGCCGGCCACCTATAGTGGCCTGGTGAGCTGTCGAGATGCCGGGCACCCATAGTGGCCTGGTGAGCTGTCGAGGTGCCGGCCACCTATATTGGCCTGGTGAGCTGTCGAGATGCCGGCCACCTATAGGGGCCTGGTGAGCTGTCGTGCTGCCGGCCACGTATAGTGCCCTGGTGAGCTGTCGTGCTGCCGGTCACCTATAGTGGCCTGGTGAGCTGTCGTGCTACCGGCCACTTATGGTGGCCTGGTGAGCTGTCGTGCTACCGGCCGCCTATAGTGGCCTGGTGAGCTGTCGTGCTGCCGGCCACCTATAGTGGCCTGGTGAGCGATCGTGCTGCCGGCCACCTATAGTGGCCTGGTGAGCTGTCGTGCTGCCGGCCACCTATAGTGGCCTGGTGAGCTGTCGTGCTGCCGGCCACCTATAGTGGCCTGGTGAGCTATCGTGCTGCCGGCCACCTATAGTGCCCTGGTGAGCTGTCGTGCTGTCGGCCACCTATAGTGCCCTGGTGAGCTTGCGTGCTGCCGGCCACCTATAGTGGCCTGGTGAGCTGTCGTGCTGCCGGTCACCTATAGTGGCCTGGTGAGCTGTCGTGCTGCCGGCCACCTATAATGGCCTGGTGAGCTATCGTGCTGCCGGCCACCTATAGTGGCCTGGTGAGCTGTCGTGCTGCCGGCCACCTATAGTGGCCTGGTGAGCTGTCGTGCTGCCGGCCACCTATAGTGGCGTGGTGAGCTGTCGTGCTACCGGCCACCTATAGTGGCCTGGTGAGCTGTCGTGCTGCCGGCCACCTATAGTGGCCTGGTGAGCTGTCGTGCTACCGGCCACTTATGGTGGCCTGGTGAGCTGTCGTGCCACCGGTCACTTATGGTGGCCTGGTGAGCTGTCGTGCTGCCGGCCACCTATAGTGGCGTGGTGAGCTGTCGTGCTACCGGCCACCTATAGTGGCCTGGTGAGCTGTCGTGCTGCCGGCCACCTATAATGGACTGGTGAGCTGTCGTGCGACCGGCCACCTATAGTGGCCTGGTGAGCTGTCGTGCTGCCGGCCACCTATAGTGGCCTGGTGAGCTGTCGTGCTACCGGCCACTTATGGTGGCCTGGTGAGCTGTCGTGCCACCGGTCACCTATGGTGGCCTGGTGAGCTGTCGTGCTACCCGCCACCTATAGTGCCCTGGTGAGCTGGCGTGCTACCGGCCACCTATAGTGGCCTGGTGAGCTGTCGTGCTGCCGGCCACCTATAATGGACTGGTGAGCTGTCGTGCAACCGGCCACCTATAGTGGCCTGGTGAGCTGTCGTGCTGCCGGCCACCTATAGTGGCCTGGTGAGCTGTCGTGCTGCCGGCCACCTATAGTGGCCTGGTGAGCTGTCGTGCTGCCGGCCACCTATAGTGGCCTGGTGAGCTGTCGTGCTGCCGGCCACCTATAGTGGCCTGGTGAGCTATCGTGCTGCCGGCCACCTATAGTGCCCTGGTGAGCTGTCGTGCTGTCGGCCACCTATAGTGCCCTGGTGAGCTTGCGTGCTGCCGGCCACCTATAGTGGCCTGGTGAGCTGTCGTGCTGCCGGTCACCTATAGTGGCCTGGTGAGCTGTCGTGCTGCCGGCCACCTATAATGGCCTGGTGAGCTATCGTGCTGCCGGCCACCTATAGTGGCCTGGTGAGCTGTCGTGCTGCCGGCCACCTATAGTGGCCTGGTGAGCTTGCGTGCTGCCGGCCACCTATAGTGGCCTGGTGAGCTGTCGTGCTGCCGGCCACCTATAATGGACTGGTGAGCTGTCGTGCGACCGGCCACCTATAGTGGCCTGGTGAGCTGTCGTGCTGCCGGCCACCTATAGTGGCCTGGTGAGCTGTCGTGCTACCGGCAACTTATGGTGGCCTGGTGAGCTGTCGTGCCACCGGTCACTTATGGTGGCCTGGTGAGCTGTCGTGCCGCCGGCCACCTATAGTGGCCTGGTGAGCTGTCGTGCTACCGGCCACTTATGGTGGCCTGGTGAGCTGTCGTGCCGCCGGCCACCTATAGTGCCCTGGTGAGCTGTCGTGCTGTCGGCCACCTATAGTGCCCTGGTGAGCTTGCGTGCTGCCGGCCACCTATAGTGGCCTGGTGAGCTGTCGTGCTGCCGGTCACCTATAGTGGCCTGGTGAGCTGTCGTGCTGCCGGCCACCTATAATGGCCTGGTGAGCTATCGTGCTGCCGGCCACCTATAATGGCCTGGTGAGCTATCGTGCTGCCGGCCACCTATAGTGGCCTGGTAAGCTGTCGTGCTGTCGGCCACCTATAGTGCCCTGGTGAGCTTGCGTGCTGCCGGCCACCTATAGTGGCCTGGTGAGCTGTCGTGCTGCCGGTCACCTATAGTGGCCTGGTGAGCTGTCGTGCTGCCGGCCACCTATAATGGCCTGGTGAGCTATCGTGCTGCCGGCCACCTATAGTGGCCTGGTGAGCTGTCGTGCTGCCGGCCACCTATAGTGGCCTGGTGAGCTGTCGTGCTGCCGGCCACCTATAGTGGCGTGGTGAGCTGTCGTGCTACCGGCCACCTATAGTGGCCTGGTGAGCTGTCGTGCTGCCGGCCACCTATAGTGGCCTGGTGAGCTGTCGTGCTACCGGCCACTTATGGTGGCCTGGTGAGCTGTCGTGCCACCGGTCACTTATGGTGGCCTGGTGAGCTGTCGTGCCGCCGGCCACCTATAATGGACTGGTGAGCTGTCGTGCGACCGGCCACCTATAGTGGCCTGGTGAGCTGTCGTGCTGCCGGCCACCTATAGTGGCCTGGTGAGCTGTCGTGCTGCCGGCCACCTATAGTGGCGTGGTGAGCTGTCGTGCTACCGGCCACCTATAGTGGCCTGGTGAGCTGTCGTGCTGCCGGCCACCTATAGTGGCCTGGTGAGCTGTCGTGCTACCGGCCACTTATGGTGGCCTGGTGAGCTGTCGTGCCACCGGTCACTTATGGTGGCCTGGTGAGCGATCGTGCTGCCGGCCACCTATAGTGGCCTGGTGAGCTGTCGTGCTGCCGGCCACCTATAGTGGCCTGGTGAGCTGTCGTGCTGCCGGCCACCTATAGTGGCCTGGTGAGCTATCGTGCTGCCGGCCACCTATAGTGCCCTGGTGAGCTGTCGTGCTGTCGGCCACCTATAGTGCCCTGGTGAGCTTGCGTGCTGCCGGCCACCTATAGTGGCCTGGTGAGCTGTCGTGCTGCCGGTCACCTATAGTGGCCTGGTGAGCTGTCGTGCTGCCGGCCACCTATAATGGCCTGGTGAGCTATCGTGCTGCCGGCCACCTATAGTGGCCTGGTGAGCTGTCGTGCTGCCGGCCACCTATAGTGGCCTGGTGAGCTGTCGTGCTGCCGGCCACCTATAGTGGCGTGGTGAGCTGTCGTGCTACCGGCCACCTATAGTGGCCTGGTGAGCTGTCGTGCTGCCGGCCACCTATAGTGGCCTGGTGAGCTGTCGTGCTACCGGCCACTTATGGTGGCCTGGTGAGCTGTCGTGCCACCGGTCACTTATGGTGGCCTGGTGAGCTGTCGTGCCGCCGGCCACCTATAGTGCCCTGGTGAGCTGTCGTGCTGTCGGCCACCTATAGTGCCCTGGTGAGCTTGCGTGCTGCCGGCCACCTATAGTGGCCTGGTGAGCTGTCGTGCTGCCGGTCACCTATAGTGGCCTGGTGAGCTGTCGTGCTGCCGGCCACCTATAATGGCCTGGTGAGCTATCGTGCTGCCGGCCACCTATAGTGGCCTGGTGAGCTGTCGTGCTGTCGGCCACCTATAGTGCCCTGGTGAGCTTGCGTGCTGCCGGCCACCTATAGTGGCCTGGTGAGCTGTCGTGCTGCCGGCCACCTATAATGGACTGGTGAGCTGTCGTGCGACCGGCCACCTATAGTGGCCTGGTGAGCTGTCGTGCTGCCGGCCACCTATAGTGGCCTGGTGAGCTGTCGTGCTACCGGCCACTTATGGTGGCCTGGTGAGCTGTCGTGCCACCGGTCACTTATGGTGGCCTGGTGAGCTGTCGTGCTGCCGGCCACCTATAGTGGCGTGGTGAGCTGTCGTGCTACCGGCCACCTATAGTGGCCTGGTGAGCTGTCGTGCTGCCGGCCACCTATAATGGACTGGTGAGCTGTCGTGCGACCGGCCCCCTATAGTGGCCTGGTGAGCTGTCGTGCTGCCGGCCACCTATAGTGGCCTGGTGAGCTGTCGTGCTGCCGGCCACCTATAGTGGCCTGGTGAGCTGTCGTGCTGCCGGCCACCTATAGTGGCCTGGTGAGCTGTCGTGCTGCCGGCCACCTATAGTGGCCTGGTGAGCTATCGTGCTGCCGGCCACCTATAGTGCCCTGGTGAGCTGTCGTGCTGTCGGCCACCTATAGTGCCCTGGTGAGCTTGCGTGCTGCCGGCCACCTATAGTGGCCTGGTGAGCTGTCGTGCTGCCGGTCACCTATAGTGGCCTGGTGAGCTGTCGTGCTGCCGGCCACCTATAATGGCCTGGTGAGCTATCGTGCTGCCGGCCACCTATAGTGGCCTGGTGAGCTGTCGTGCTGCCGGCCACCTATAGTGGCCTGGTGAGCTGTCGTGCTGCCGGCCACCTATAATGGACTGGTGAGCTGTCGTGCGACCGGCCACCTATAGTGGCCTGGTGAGCTGTCGTGCTGCCGGCAATCTATAGTGGCTTGGTGAGCCGACATGCTGCCGGCCACCTATAGTGGCCTGGTGAGCTGTCGAGGTGCCGGCCACCTATATTGGCCGGGTGAGCTGTCGTGCTGCCGGCCACCTATAGTGGCCTGGTGAGCTGTCGTGCTGCCGGCAATCTATAGTGGCGTGGTGGGCTGTCGTGTTACCGGCCACCTATAGTGGCCTGGTGAGCTGTCGAGATGCCGGGCACCCGTAGTGGCCTGGTGAGCTGTCGAGGTGCCGGCCACCTTTATTGGCCTGGTGAGCTTGCGTGCTGCCGGCCACCTATAGTGGCCTGGTGAGCTGTCGTGCTGCCGGTCACCTATAGTGGCCTGGTGAGCTGTCGTGCTGCCGGCCACCTATAATGGCCTGGTGAGCTGTCGTGCTGCCGGCCACCTATAGTGGCCTGGTGAGCTGTCGTGCTGCCGGCCACCTATAGTGGCCTGGTGAGCTGTCGTGCTGCCGGCCACCTATAGTGGCCTGGTGAGCTGTCGTGCTACCGGCCACTTATGGTGGCCTGGTGAGCTGTCGTGCCACCGGTCACCTATGGTGGCCTGGTGAGCTGTCGTGCTACCCGCCACCTATAGTGCCCTGGTGAGCTGGCGTGCTGCTGGCCACCTATAGTGGCCTGGTGAGCTGTCGTGCTGCCGGCCACCTATAGTGGACTGGTGAGCTGTCGTGCTGCCGGCCACCTATAGTGGCCTGGTGAGCTGTCGTGCTGCCGGCAATCTATAGTGGCTTGGTGAGCCGACATGCTGCCGGCCACCTATAGTGGCCTGGTGAGCTGTCGAGGTGCCGGCCACCTATATTGGCCGGGTGAGCTGTCGTGCTGCCGGCCACCTATAGTGGCCTGGTGAGCTGTCGTGCTGCCGGCAATCTATAGTGGCGTGGTGGGCTGTCGTGTTACCGGCCACCTATAGTGGCCTGGTGAGCTGTCGAGATGCCGGGCACCCGTAGTGGCCTGGTGAGCTGTCGAGGTGCCGGCCACCTTTATTGGCCTGGTGAGCTGTCGTGCTGCCGGCCACCTATAGTGGCCTGGTGAGCTGTCGTGCTACCGGCCACCTATAGTGGCCTGGTGAGCTGTCGTGCTGCCGGCCACCTATAATGGACTGGTGAGCTTTCGTGCTACCGGCCACCTATAGTTCCCTGGTGAGCTGTCGTGCTGCCGGCCACCTATAGTGGCCTGGTGAGCTGTCGTGCTGCCGGCAATCTATAGTGGCGTGGTGAGCTGACATGCTGCCGGCCACCTATAGTGGCCTGGTGAGCTATCGTGCTGCCGGCCACCTATAGTGGCCTGGTGAGCTATCGTGCTGCCGGCCAGCTATAGTGGCCTGGTGAGCTGTCGTGCTGCCGGCCACCTATAGTGGCCTGGTGAGCCGTCGAGATGCCGGGCACCCATAGTGGCCTGGTGAGCTGTCGAGGTGCCGGCCACCTATATTGGCCTGGTGAGCTGTCGAGATGCCGGCCACCTATAGGGGCCTGGTGAGCTGTCGTGCTGCCGGCCACGTATAGTGCCCTGGTGAGCTGTCGTGCTGCCGGTCACCTATAGTGGCCTGGTGAGCTGTCGTGCTACCGGCCACTTATGGTGGCCTGGTGAGCTGTCGTGCTACCGGCCGCCTATAGTGGCCTGGTGAGCTGTCGTGCTGCTGGCCACCTATAATGGCCTGGTGAGCGATCGTGCTGCCGGCCACCTATAGTGGCCTGGTGAGCTGTCGTGCTGCTGGCCACCTTTAGCGGACTGGTGAGCTGTCGTGCTGCCGGCCACCCAAAGTGGCCTGGTGAGCTGTCGTGCTGCCGGCCACCTATAGTGGCCTGGTGAGCTGTCGTGCTACCGGCCACCTATAGTGGCCTGGTGAGCTGTCGAGCTGCCGGCCACCTATAATGGACTGGTAAGCTGTCGTGCTACCGGCCACCTATAGTGCCCTGGTGAGCTGTCGTGCTGCCGGCCACCTATAGCGGACTGGTGAGCTGTCTTGCTGCCGGCCACCTATAGTGGACTGGTGAGCTGTCGTGCTACCGGCCGCCTATAGTGGCCTGGTGAGCTGTCGTGCTGCCGGCCACCTATAGTGGCCTGGTGAGCTATCGTGCTGCCGGCCACCTATAGTGGCCTGGTGAGCTGTCGTGCTGCCGGCCACCTATAGTGGACTGGTGAGCTGTCGTGCTACCGGCCACCTATAGTGGCCTGGTGAGCTGTCGAGCTGCCGGCCACCTATAATGGACTGGTGAGCTGTCGTGCTACCGGCCACTTATGGTGGCCTGGGGAGCTGTCGTGCTACCGGCCACCTATAGTGGCCTGGTGAGCTGTCGAGCTGCCGGCCACCTATAATGGACTGGTGAGCTGTCGTGCTGCCGGCCACCTATAGTGGCCTGGTGAGCTGTCGTGCTGCCGGCCACCTATAGTGGCCTGGTGAGCTGTCGTGCTACCGGCCACTTATGGTGGCCTGGTGAGCTGTCGTGCCACCGGTCACTTATGGTGGCCTGGTGAGCTGTCGTGCTGCCGGCCACCTATAGTGGCGTGGTGAGCTGTCGTGCTACCGGCCACCTATAGTGGCCTGGTGAGCTGTCGTGCTGCCGGCCACCTATAATGGACTGGTGAGCTGTCGTGCGACCGGCCACCTATAGTGGCCTGGTGAGCTGTCGTGCTGCCGGCCACCTATAGTGGCCTGGTGAGCTGTCGTGCTACCGGCCACTTATGGTGGCCTGGTGAGCTGTCGTGCCACCGGTCACTTATGGTGGCCTGGTGAGCTGTCGTGCCGCCGGCCACCTATAGTGGCCTGGTGAGCTGTCGTGCTACCGGCCACTTATGGTGGCCTGGTGAGCTGTCGTGCCACCGGTCACCTATGGTGGCCTGGTGAGCTGTCGTGCTACCCGCCACCTATAGTGCCCTGGTGAGCTGGCGTGCTGCTGGCCACCTATAGTGGCCTGGTGGGCTGTCGTGCTGCCGGCCACCTATAGTGGACTGGTGAGCTGTCGTGCTGCCGGCCACCTATAGTGGCCTGGGGAGCTGTCGTGCTGCCGGCAATCTATAGTGGCTTGGTGAGCTGACATGCTGCCGGCCACCTATAGTGGCCTGGTGAGCTGTCGAGGTACCGGCCACCTATATTGGCCGGGTGAGCTGTCGTGCTGCCGGCCACCTATAGTGGCCTGGTGAGCTGTCGTGCTGCCGGCAATCTATAGTGGCGTGGTGGGCTGTCGTGTTACCGGCCACCTATAGTGGCCTGGTGAGCTGTCGAGATGCCGGGCACCCATAGTGGCCTGGTGAGCTGTCGAGGTGCCGGCCACATATATTGGCCTGGTGAGCTGTCGTGCTGCCGGCCACCTATAGTGGCCTGGTGAGCTGTCGTGCTACCGGCCACCTATAGTGGCCTGGTGAGCTGTCGTGCTGCCGGCCACCTATAATGGACTGGTGAGCTTTCGTGCTACCGGCCACCTATAGTGCCCTGGTGAGCTGTCGTGCTGCCGGCCACCTATAGTGGCCTGGTGAGCTGTCGTGCTGCCGGCAATCTATAGTGGCGTGGTGAGCTGACATGCTGCCGGCCACCTATAGTGGCCTGGTGAGCTATCGTGCTGCCGGCCACCTATAGTGGCCTGGTGAGCTATCGTGCTGCCGGCCAGCTATAGTGGCCTGGTGAGCTGTCGTGCTGCCGGCCACCTATAGTGGCCTGGTGAGCCGTCGAGATGCCGGGCACCCATAGTGGCCTGGTGAGCTGTCGAGGTGCCGGCCACCTATATTGGCCTGGTGAGCTGTCGAGATGCCGGCCACCTATAGGGGCCTGGTGAGCTGTCGTGCTGCCGGCCACGTATAGTGCCCTGGTGAGCTGTCGTGCTGCCGGTCACCTATAGTGGCCTGGTGAGCTGTCGTGCTACCGGCCACTTATGGTGGCCTGGTGAGCTGTCGTGCTACCGGCCGCCTATAGTGGCCTGGTGAGCTGTCGTGCTGCTGGCCACCTATAATGGCCTGGTGAGCGATCGTGCTGCCGGCCACCTATAGTGGCCTGGTGAGCTGTCGTGCTGCTGGCCACCTTTAGCGGACTGGTGAGCTGTCGTGCTGCCGGCCACCCAAAGTGGCCTGGTGAGCTGTCGTGCTGCCGGCCACCTATAGTGGCCTGGTGAGCTGTCGTGCTACCGGCCACCTATAGTGGCCTGGTGAGCTGTCGAGCTGCCGGCCACCTATAATGGACTGGTGAGCTGTCGTGCTACCGGCCACCTATAGTGCCCTGGTGAGCTGTCGTGCTGCCGGCCACCTATAGCGGACTGGTGAGCAGTCTTGCTGCCGGCCACCTATAGTGGACTGGTGAGCTGTCGTGCTACCGGCCGCCTATAGTGGCCTGGTGAGCTGTCGTGCTGCCGGCCACCTATAGTGGCCTGGTGAGCTATCGTGCTGCCGGCCACCTATAGTGGCCTGGTGAGCTGTCGTGCTGCCGGCCACCTATAGTGGACTGGTAAGCTGTCGTGCTGCCGGCCACCTATAGTGGACTGGTGAGCTATCGTGCTGCCGGCCACCTATAGTGGCCTGGTGAGCTGTCGTGCTGCCGGCCACCTATAGTGGCCTGGTGAGCTGTAGTGCTGCCGGCCACCTGTAGTGCCCTGGTGAGCTGTCGTGCTGCCGGCCACCTATAGTGGCCTGGTGAGCTGTCGTGCTGCCGGCCACCTATAGTGGCCTGGTGAGCTGTCGTGGTACCGGCCACTTATGGTGGGCTGGTGAGCTGTCGTGCCACCGTCCACTTATGGTGGTATGGTGAGCTGTCGTGCCACCGGCCACTTTAGGTAGCCTGGTGAGCTGTCGTGCCACCGGCCACTTATGGTGCCCTGGTGAGCTGTCGTGCGACCGGCCACCTATAGTGGCCTGGTGAGCTGTCGTGCTGCCGGCCACCTATAGTGGCCTGGTGAGCTGTCGTGCTACCGGCCACTTATGGTGGCCTGGTGAGCTGTCGTGCCACCGGTCACTTATGGTGGCCTGGTGAGCTGTCGTGCTGCCGGCCACCTATAGTGCCCTGGTGAGCTGTCGTGCTACCGGCCACCTATAGTGGCCTGGTGAGCTGTCGTGCTGCGGGCCACCTATAATGGCCTGGTGAGCTGGCGTGCTGCTGGCCACCTATAGTGGCCTGGTGAGCTGTCGTGCTGCCGGCCACCTATAGTGGACTGGTGAGCTGTCGTGCTGCCGGCCACCTATAGTGGACTGGTGAGCTGTCGTGCTGCCGGCCACCTATAGTGGCCTGGTGAGATGTCGTGGTGCCGGCCACCTATAATGGACTGGTGAGCTGTCGTGCTACCGGCCACCTATAGTGCCCTGGTGAGCTGTCGTGCTGCCGGCCACCTATAGCGGACTGGTGAGCTGCCGTGCTGCCGGCCACCTATAGTGGACTGGTGAGCTGTCGTGCTACCGGCCGCCTATAGTGGCCTGGTGAGCTGTCGTGCTGCCGGCCACCTATAGTGGCCTGGTGAGCTATCGTGCTGCCGGCCACCTATAGTGGCCTGGTGAGCTGTCGTGCTGCCGGCCACCTATAGTGGACTGGTAAGCTGTCGTGCTGCCGCGCACCTATAGTGGCCTGGTGAGCTATCGTGCTGCCGGCCACCTATAGTGGCCTGGTGAGCTGTCGTGCTGCCGACCACCTATAGTGGCCTGGTGAGCTGTCGTGCTGCCGGCCACCTATAGTGCCCTGGTGAGCTGTCGTGCTACCGGCCACCTATAGTGGCCTGGTGAGCTGTCGTGCTGCCGGCCACCCATAGTGGCCTGGTGAGCTGTCGTGCTGCCGGCCACCTATAGTGCCCTGGTGAGCTGTCGTGCTGCCGGCCACCTATAGTGGCCTGGTGAGCTGTCGTGGTACCGGCCACTTATGGTGGGCTGGTGAGCTGTCGTGCCACCGGCCACTTATGGTGGCCTGGTGAGCTGTCGTGCCACCGGCCACTTTAGGTAGCCTGGTGAGCTGTCGTGCCACCGGCCACTTATGGTGCCCTGGTGAGCTGTCGTGCGACCGGCCACCTATAGTGGCCTGGTGAGCTGTCGTGCTGCCGGCCACCTACAGTGGCCTGGTGAGCTGTCGTGCTAGCGGCCACTTATGGTGGCCTGGTGAGCTGTCGTGCCACCGGTCACTTATGGTGGCCTGGTGAGCTGTCGTGCTGCCGGCCACCTATAGTGCCCTGATGAGCTGTCGTGCTGCCGGCCACCTATAGTGCCCTGGTGAGCTGTCGTGCTGCCGGCCACCTATAGTGGCCTGGTGAGCTGTCGTGCTGCCGGCCACCTATAGTGAGCTGTCGTGCTACCGGCCACTTATGGTGGCCTGGTGAGCTGTCGTGCCACCAGCCACTTATGATGGCCTGGTGACCTGTCGTGCTGCCGGCCACCTATGGTGCCCTGGTGAGCTGTCGTGCTGCCGGCCACCTATAGTGGCCTGGTGAGCTGTCGTGCTGCCGGCCAGCTATAGTGGACTGGTGAGCTGTCGTGCTACCGGCGACTTAAGGTGGCCTGGTGAGCAGTCGTGCCACCGGCCACTTATGGTGGCCTGGTGAGCTGTCGTGCTGCCGGCCACCTATAGTGGCCTGGTGAGCTGTCGTCCTGCCGACCACCTATAGTGGCCTGGTGAGCTGTCGTGCTGCCGGCCACCTATAGTGGCCTGGTGAGCTGTCGTGCTGCCGACCACCTATAGTGGCCTGGTGAGCTGTCGTGCTGCCGGCCACCTATAGTGCCCTGGTGAGCTGTCGTCCTGCCGACCACCTATAGTGGCCTGGTGAGCTGTCGTGCTGCCGGCCACCTATAGTGCCCTGGTGAGCTGTCGTGCTGCCGGCCACCTATAGTGGCCTGATGAGCTGTCGTGCTGCCGGCCACCTATAGTGCCCTGGTGAGCTGTCGTGCTGCCGGCCACCTATAGTGGCCTGGTGAGCTGTCGTGCTGCCGGCCACCCATAGTGGCCTGGTGAGCTGTCGTGCTGCCGGCCACCTATAGTAGCCTGGTGAGCTGTCGTGCTGCCGACCACCTATAGTGCCCTGGTGAGCTGTCGTGCTGCCGGTCACCTATAGTGGCCTGGTGAGCTATCGTGCTGCCGGCCACCTATAGTGCTCTGGTGAGCTGTCGTGCTGCCGGCCACTTATAGTGGCGTGGTGAGCTGTCGTGCTGCCGGCCACCTATAGTGCCCTGGTGAGCTGTCGTGCTGCCGGCCACCTATAGTAGCCTGGTGAGCTGTCGTGCTGCCGGCCACCCATAGTGGCCTGGTGAGCTGTCGTGCTGCCGGCCACCTATAGTAGCCTGGTGAGCTGTCGTGCTGCCGGCCACCTATGGTGCCCTGGTGAGCTGTCGTGCGACCGGCCACCCAAAGTGGCCTGGTGAGCTGTCGTGCTGCCGGCCACCTATAGTGGCCTGGTGAGCTGTCGTGCTGCCGGCCACCTATAGTGGCCTGGTGAGCTGTCGTGCTACCGGCCACTTATGGCGGCCTGGTGAGCTGTCGTGCTGCCGGCCACCTATAGTGCTCTGGTGAGCTGTCGTGCTGCCGGCCACCTATAGTGGCCTGGTGAGCTGTCGAGATGCCGGCCACCTATAGTAGCCTGGTGAGCTGTCGTGCTGCCGGCCACCTATGGTGGCCTGGTGAGCTGTCCTGCTGCCGGTCACCTATAGTGGCCTGGTGAGCTGTCGAGATGCCGGCCACCTATAGTAGTCTGGTGAGCTGTCGTGCTGCCGGCCACCTATGGTGCTCTGGTGGGCTGTCGTGCTGCCGGCCACCTATAGTGGCCTGGTGAGATGTCGAGATGCCGGCCACCTATAGTAGCCTGGTGAGCTGTCGTGCTGCCGGCCACCTATGGTGGCCTGGTGAGCTGTCGTGCTGCCGGTCACCTATAGTGGCCTGGTGACCTGTCGTGCTACCGGCCACTTATGGCGGCCTGGTGAGCCGTCGTGCGACCGGCCACCCAAAGTGGCCTGGTGAGCTGTCGTGCTGCCGGCCACCTATAGTGGCCTGGTGAGCTGTCGTGCTGCCGGCCACACATAGTGGCCTGGTGAGCTGTCGTGCTGCCGGCCACCCATAGTGGCCTGGTGAGCTGTCGTGCTGCCGGCCACCTATAATAGCAGTATAGTGGCCTGGTGAGCTGTCGTGCTACCGGCCACTTATGGTGGCCTGGTGAGCTGTCTTGTCACCAGCCACTTATGGTGGCCTGGTGACCTGTCGTGCTGCCGGCCACCTATAGTGCTCTCGTGTGCTGTCGTGCTGCCAGCCACCTATAGTGGCCTGGTGAGCTGTCGAGATGCCGGCCACCTATAGTAGCCTGGTGAGCTGTCGTGCTGCCGGCCACCTATGGTGGCCTGGTGAGCTGTCGTGCTGCCGGTCACCTATAGTGGCCTGGTGAGCTGTCGTGCTACCGGCCACTTATGGTGGCCTGGTGAGCCGTCGTGCGACCGGCCACCCAAAGTGGCCTGGTGAGCTGTCGTGCTACCGGCCACTTATGGTGGCCTGGTGAGCTGTCGTGCCACCGGCCACTTATGGTGGCCTGGTGACCTGTCGTGCTGCCGGCCACCTATGGTGCCCTGGTGAGCTGTCGTGCTGCCGGCCACCTATAGTGGCCTGGTGAGCTGTCGTGCTGCCGGCCACCTATTGTGGACTGGTGAGCTGTCGTGCCACCGGCGACTTATGGTGGCCTGGTGAGCTGTCGTGCCACCGGCCACTTATTGTGTCCTGGTGAGCTGTCGTGCTGCCGGCCACCTATAGTGGCCTGGTGAGCTGTCGTGCTGCCGACCACCTATAGTGGCCTGGTGAGCTGTCGTGCTGCCGGCCACCTATAGTGCCCT
This sequence comes from Eumerus sabulonum, assembly GCA_951905685.1. Taxonomy (NCBI): domain Eukaryota; kingdom Metazoa; phylum Arthropoda; class Insecta; order Diptera; family Syrphidae; genus Eumerus; species Eumerus sabulonum. Next base: position 20,507,128 of record OX645062.1, on the reverse strand, counting down.
GGTGAGCTGTCGTGCTGCCGGCCACCTATAGTGGCCTGGTGAGTTGTCGTGCTGCCAGCCACCTATAGTGCCCTGGTGAGCTGTCGTGCTGCCGGTCACCTATAGTGGCCTGGTGAGCTATCGTGCTGCCGACCACCTATAGTGCTTTGGTGAGCTGTCGTGCTGCCGGCCACCTATAGTGGCCTGGTGAGCTGACGTGCTGCCGGCCACCCATAGTGGCCTGGGGAGCTGTCGTGCTGCCGGCCACCCATAGTGGCCTGGTGAGCTGTCGTGCTGCCGGCCACCTATAGTAGCCTGGTGAGCTGTCGTGCTGCCGGCCACCTATAGTGCCCTGGTGAGCTGTCGTGCTGCCGGCCACCTATAGTGGCCTGGTGAGCTGTCGTGCTGCCGGCCATCCATAGTGGCCTGGTGAGCTGTCGTGCTGCCGGCCACCTATAGTAGCCTGGTGAGCTGTCGTGCTGCCAGCCACCTATAGTGCCCTGGTGAGCTGTCGTGCTGCCGGTCACCTATAGTGGCCTGGTGAGCTATCGTGTGCCGACCACCTATAGTGCTTTGGTGAGCTGTCGTGCTGCCGGCCACCTATAGTGGCCTGGTGAGCTGTCGTGCTACCGGCCACTTATGGTGGCCTGGTGAGCTGTCGTGCGACCGGCCACCCAAAGTGGCCTGGTGAGCTGTCGTGCTGCCGGCCACCTATAGTGGCCTGGTGAGCTGTCGTGCTACCGGCCACTTATGGTGGCCTGGTGAGCTGTCGTGCGACCGGCCACCCAAAGTGGCCTGGTGAGCTGTCGTGCTGCCGGCCACCTATAGTGCCCTGGTGAGCTGTCGTGCTGCCGGTCACCTATAGTGGCCTGGTGAGCTGTCGTGCTACCGGCCACTTATTGTGGCCTGGTGAGCTGTCGTGCGACCGGCCACCCAAAGTGGCCTGGTGAGCTGTCCTGCTGCCGGCCACCTATAGTGGCCTAGTGAGCTGTCGTGCTGCCGGTCACCTATAGTGGCCTGGTGAGCTGTCGTGCTACCGGCCACTTATGGTGGCCTGGTGAGCTGTCGTGCGACCGGCCACCCAAAGTGGCCTGGTGAGCTGTCGTGCTGCCGGCCACCTATAGTGGCCTAGTGAGCTGTCGTGCTGCCGGCCACCTATAGTGGCCTGGTGGGCTGTCGTGCCACCGGCCACTTATGGTGGCCTGGTGAGCTGTCGTGCTGCCGGCCACCTATAGTGCTCTGGTGAGCTGTCGTGCTGCCGGCCACCTATAGTGGCCTGGTGAGCTGTCGAGATGCCGGCCACCTATAGTAGCCTGGTGAGCTGTCGTGCTGCCGGCCACCTATAGTGCCCTGGTGAGCTGTCGTGCTGCCGGTCACCTATAGTGGCCTGGTGAGCTGTCGTGCGACCGGCCACCCAAAGTGGCCTGGTGAGCTGTCGTGCTGCCGGCCACCTATAGTGGCCTGGTGAGCTGTCGTGCTGCCGGCCACCTATAGTGGCCTGGTGAGCTGTCGTGCTGCCGGCCACCTATAGTAGCCTGGCGAGCTGTCGTGCTGCCGGCCACCTATAGTGCCCTGGTGAGCTGACGTGCTGCCGGTCACCTATAGTGGCCTGGTGAGCTATCGTGCTGCCGGCCACCTATAGTGCTCCGGTGAGCTGTCGTGCTGCCGGCCACCTATAGTGGCCTGGTGAGCTGTCGTGCTGCCGGCCACCCATAGTGGCCTGGTGAGCTGTCGTGCTGCCGGCCACCTATAGTGGCCTGGTGAGCTGTCGTGCTACCGGCCACTTATGGTGGTCTGGTGAGCTGTCGTGCCACCGGCCACTTATGGTGGCCTGGTGAGCTGTCGTGCTGCCGGCCACCTATAGTGGCCTGATGAGCTGTCGTGCTACCGGCCACCCGTAGTGGACTGGTGAGCTGTCGTGCTACCGGCCACTTATGGTGACCTGGTGAGCTGTCGTGCTACCGGCCGCCTATAGTGGCCTGGTGAGCTGCCGTGCTGCCGGCCACCTATAGTGGCCTAGTGAGCTGTCGTGCTGCCGGTCACCTATAGTGGCCTGGTGAGCTGTCGTGCTACCGGCCACTTATGGTGGCCTGGTGAGCTGTCGTGCGACCGGCCACCCAAAGTGGCCTGGTGAGCTGTCGTGCTGCCGGCCACCTATAGTGGCCTAGTGAGCTGTCGTGCTGCCGGCCACCTATGGTGGCCTGGTGAGCTGTCGTGCTGCCGGCCACCTATAGTGGCCTGGTGGGCTGTCGTGCCACCGGCCACTTATGGTGGCCTGGTGAGCTGTCGTGCTGCCGGCCACCTATAGTGCTCTGGTGAGCTGTCGTGCTGCCGGCCACCTATAGTGGCCTGGTGAGCTGTCGAGATGCCGGCCACCTATAGTAGCCTGGTGAGCTGTCGTGCTGCCGGCCACCTATAGTGCCCTGGTGAGCTGTCGTGCTGCCGGTCACCTATAGTGGCCTGGTGAGCTGTCGTGCGACCGGCCAACCAAAGTGGCCTGGTGAGCTGTCGTGCTGCCGGCCACCTATAGTGGCCTGGTGAGCTGTCGTGCTGCCGGCCACCTATAGTGGCCTGGTGAGCTGTCGTGCTGCCGGCCACCTATAGTAGCCTGGCGAGCTGTCGTGCTGCCGGCCACCTATAGTGCCCTGGTGAGCTGACGTGCTGCCGGTCACCTATAGTGGCCTGGTGAGCTATCGTGCTGCCGGCCACCTATAGTGCTCCGGTGAGCTGTCGTGCTGCCGGCCACCTATAGTGGCCTGGTGAGCTGTCGTGCTGCCGGCCACCCATAGTGGCCTGGTGAGCTGTCGTGCTGCCGGCCACCTATAGTGGCCTGGTGAGCTGTCGTGCTACCGGCCACTTATGGTGGTCTGGTGAGCTGTCGTGCCACCGGCCACTTATGGTGGCCTGGTGAGCTGTCGTGCTGCCGGCCACCTATAGTGGCCTGATGAGCTGTCGTGCTACCGGCCACCCGTAGTGGACTGGTGAGCTGTCGTGCTACCGGCCACTTATGGTGACCTGGTGAGCTGTCGTGCTACCGGCCGCCTATAGTGGCCTGGTGAGCTGCCGTGCTGCCGGCCACCTATAGTGGCCTGGTGAGCTATCGTGCTGCCGGCCACCTATAGTGGCCTGGTGAGCTATCGTGCTGCCGGCCACCTATAGTGGCCTGGTGAGTTGTCGTGGTGCCGGCCACCTATAGTGGGCTGGTGAGCTGTCGTGCTGCCGGCCAGCTATAGTGGCCTGGTGAGCTATCGTGCTGCCGGCCACCTATAGTGGCCTGGTGAGCTGTCGAGATGCCGGCCACCTATAGTGGCCTGGTGAGCTGTCGTGCTGCCGGCCACCTATGGTGGCCTGGTGAGCTGTCGTGCTGCCGGCCACCCATAGTGGCCTGGTGAGCTGTCGTGCTGCCGGCCACCTATAGTGGCCTGGTGAGCTGTCGTGCTACCGGCCACTTATGGTGGTCTGGTGAGCTGTCGTGCCACCGGCCACTTATGGTGGCCTGGTGAGCTGTCGTGCTGCCGGCCACCTATAGTGGCCTGATGAGCTGTCGTGCTACCGGCCACCCGTAGTGGACTGGTGAGCTGTCGTGCTACCGGCCACTTATGGTGACCTGGTGAGCTGTCGTGCTACCGGCCGCCTATAGTGGCCTGGTGAGCTGCCGTGCTGCCGGCCACCTATAGTGGCCTGGTGAGCTATCGTGCTGCCGGCCACCTATAGTGGCCTGGTGAGCTGTCGTGCTGCCGGCCACCTATAGTGGCCTAGTGAGCTGTCGTGCTGCCGGTCACCTATAGTGGCCTGGTGAGCTGTCGTGCTACCGGCCACTTATGGTGGCCTGGTGAGCTGTCGTGCGACCGGCCACCCAAAGTGGCCTGGTGAGCTGTCGTGCTGCCGGCCACCTATAGTGGCCTAGTGAGCTGTCGTGCTGCCGGCCACCTATGGTGGCCTGGTGAGCTGTCGTGCTGCCGGCCACCTATAGTGGCCTGGTGGGCTGTCGTGCCACCGGCCACTTATGGTGGCCTGGTGAGCTGTCGTGCTGCCGGCCACCTATAGTGCTCTGGTGAGCTGTCGTGCTGCCGGCCACCTATAGTGGCCTGGTGAGCTGTCGAGATGCCGGCCACCTATAGTAGCCTGGTGAGCTGTCGTGCTGCCGGCCACCTATAGTGCCCTGGTGAGCTGTCGTGCTGCCGGTCACCTATAGTGGCCTGGTGAGCTGTCGTGCGACCGGCCACCCAAAGTGGCCTGGTGAGCTGTCGTGCTGCCGGCCACCTATAGTGGCCTGGTGAGCTGTCGTGCTGTCGGCCACCTATAGTGGCCTGGTGAGCTGTCGTGCTGCCGGCCACCTATAGTAGCCTGGCGAGCTGTCGTGCTGCCGGCCACCTATAGTGCCCTGGTGAGCTGACGTGCTGCCGGTCACCTATAGTGGCCTGGTGAGCTATCGTGCTGCCGGCCACCTATAGTGCTCCGGTGAGCTGTCGTGCTGCCGGCCACCTATAGTGGCCTGGTGAGCTGTCGTGCTGCCGGCCACCCATAGTGGCCTGGTGAGCTGTCGTGCTGCCGGCCACCTATAGTGGCCTGGTGAGCTGTCGTGCTACCGGCCACTTATGGTGGTCTGGTGAGCTGTCGTGCCACCGGCCACTTATGGTGGCCTGGTGAGCTGTCGTGCTGCCGGCCACCTATAGTGGCCTGATGAGCTGTCGTGCTACCGGCCACCCGTAGTGGACTGGTGAGCTGTCGTGCTACCGGCCACTTATGGTGACCTGGTGAGCTGTCGTGCTACCGGCCGCCTATAGTGGCCTGGTGAGCTGCCGTGCTGCCGGCCACCTATAGTGGCCTGGTGAGCTATCGTGCTGCCGGCCACCTATAGTGGCCTGGTGAGCTATCGTGCTGCCGGCCACCTATAGTGGCCTGGTGAGTTGTCGTGGTGCCGGCCACCTATAGTGGGCTGGTGAGCTGTCGTGCTGCCGGCCAGCTATAGTGGCCTGGTGAGCTATCGTGCTGCCGGCCACCTATAGTGGCCTGGTGAGCTGTCGAGATGCCGGCCACCTATAGTGGCCTGGTGAGCTGTCGTGCTGCCGGCCACCTATGGTGGCCTGGTGAGCTCTCGTGCTACCGGCCACTTATGGTGGCCTGGTGATCTGTCGTGCGACCGGCCACCCAAAGTGGCCTGGTGAGCTGTCGTGCTGCCGGCCACCTATAGTGGCCTGGTGAGCTGTCGTGCTGCCGGCCACCTATAGTGGCCTGGTGAGCTGTCGTGCTACCGGCCACTTATGGTGGCCTGGTGAGCTGTCGTGCTGCCGGCCACCTATAGTGCCCTGGTGAGCTGTCGTGCTGCCGGCCACCTATAGTGGCCTGGTGAGCTGTCGTGCTACCGGCCACTTATGGTGGCCTGGTGAGCTGTCGTGCGACCGGCCACCCAAAGTGGCCTGGTGAGCTGTCGTGCTGCCGGCCACCTATAGTGCCCTGGTGAGCTGTCGTGCTGCCGGTCACCTATAGTGGCCTGGTGAGCTGTCGTGCTACCGGCCACTTATTGTGGCCTGGTGAGCTGTCGTGCGACCGGCCACCCAAAGTGGCCTGGTGAGCTGTCCTGCTGCCGGCCACCTATAGTGGCCTAGTGAGCTGTCGTGCTGCCGGTCACCTATAGTGGCCTGGTGAGCTGTCGTGCTACCGGCCACTTATGGTGGCCTGGTGAGCTGTCGTGCGACCGGCCACCCAAAGTGGCCTGGTGAGCTGTCGTGCTGCCGGCCACCTATAGTGGCCTAGTGAGCTGTCGTGCTGCCGGCCACCTATGGTGGCCTGGTGAGCTGTCGTGCTGCCGGCCACCTATAGTGGCCTGGTGGGCTGTCGTGCCACCGGCCACTTATGGTGGCCTGGTGAGCTGTCGTGCTGCCGGCCACCTATAGTGCTCTGGTGAGCTGTCGTGCTGCCGGCCACCTATAGTGGCCTGGTGAGCTGTCGAGATGCCGGCCACCTATAGTAGCCTGGTGAGCTGTCGTGCTGCCGGCCACCTATAGTGCCCTGGTGAGCTGTCGTGCTGCCGGTCACCTATAGTGGCCTGGTGAGCTGTCGTGCGACCGGCCACCCAAAGTGGCCTGGTGAGCTGTCGTGCTGCCGGCCACCTATAGTGGCCTGGTGAGCTGTCGTGCTGCCGGCCACCTATAGTGGCCTGGTGAGCTGTCGTGCTGCCGGCCACCTATAGTAGCCTGGCGAGCTGTCGTGCTGCCGGCCACCTATAGTGCCCTGGTGAGCTGACGTGCTGCCGGTCACCTATAGTGGCCTGGTGAGCTATCGTGCTGCCGGCCACCTATAGTGCTCCGGTGAGCTGTCGTGCTGCCGGCCACCTATAGTGGCCTGGTGAGCTGTCGTGCTGCCGGCCACCCATAGTGGCCTGGTGAGCTGTCGTGCTGCCGGACACCTATAGTGGCCTGGTGAGCTGTCGTGCTACCGGCCACTTATGGTGGTCTGGTGAGCTGTCGTGCCACCGGCCACTTATGGTGGCCTGGTGAGCTGTCGTGCTGCCGGCCACCTATAGTGGCCTGATGAGCTGTCGTGCTACCGGCCACCCGTAGTGGACTGGTGAGCTGTCGTGCTACCGGCCACTTATGGTGACCTGGTGAGCTGTCGTGCTACCGGCCGCCTATAGTGGCCTGGTGAGCTGCCGTGCTGCCGGCCACCTATAGTGGCCTAGTGAGCTGTCGTGCTGCCGGTCACCTATAGTGGCCTGGTGAGCTGTCGTGCTACCGGCCACTTATGGTGGCCTGGTGAGCTGTCGTGCGACCGGCCACCCAAAGTGGCCTGGTGAGCTGTCGTGCTGCCGGCCACCTATAGTGGCCTAGTGAGCTGTCGTGCTGCCGGCCACCTATGGTGGCCTGGTGAGCTGTCGTGCTGCCGGCCACCTATAGTGGCCTGGTGGGCTGTCGTGCCACCGGCCACTTATGGTGGCCTGGTGAGCTGTCGTGCTGCCGGCCACCTATAGTGCTCTGGTGAGCTGTCGTGCTGCCGGCCACCTATAGTGGCCTGGTGAGCTGTCGAGATGCCGGCCACCTATAGTAGCCTGGTGAGCTGTCGTGCTGCCGGCCACCTATAGTGCCCTGGTGAGCTGTCGTGCTGCCGGTCACCTATAGTGGCCTGGTGAGCTGTCGTGCGACCGGCCACCCAAAGTGGCCTGGTGAGCTGTCGTGCTGCCGGCCACCTATAGTGGCCTGGTGAGCTGTCGTGCTGCCGGCCACCTATAGTGGCCTGGTGAGCTGTCGTGCTGCCGGCCACCTATAGTAGCCTGGCGAGCTGTCGTGCTGCCGGCCACCTATAGTGCCCTGGTGAGCTGACGTGCTGCCGGTCACCTATAGTGGCCTGGTGAGCTATCGTGCTGCCGGCCACCTATAGTGCTCCGGTGAGCTGTCGTGCTGCCGGCCACCTATAGTGGCCTGGTGAGCTGTCGTGCTGCCGGCCACCCATAGTGGCCTGGTGAGCTGTCGTGCTGCCGGCCACCTATAGTGGCCTGGTGAGCTGTCGTGCTACCGGCCACTTATGGTGGTCTGGTGAGCTGTCGTGCCACCGGCCACTTATGGTGGCCTGGTGAGCTGTCGTGCTGCCGGCCACCTATAGTGGCCTGATGAGCTGTCGTGCTACCGGCCACCCGTAGTGGACTGGTGAGCTGTCGTGCTACCGGCCACTTATGGTGACCTGGTGAGCTGTCGTGCTACCGGCCGCCTATAGTGGCCTGGTGAGCTGCCGTGCTGCCGGCCACCTATAGTGGCCTGGTGAGCTATCGTGCTGCCGGCCACCTATAGTGGCCTGGTGAGCTATCGTGCTGCCGGCCACCTATAGTGGCCTGGTGAGTTGTCGTGGTGCCGGCCACCTATAGTGGGCTGGTGAGCTGTCGTGCTGCCGGCCAGCTATAGTGGCCTGGTGAGCTATCGTGCTGCCGGCCACCTATAGTGGCCTGGTGAGCTGTCGAGATGCCGGCCACCTATAGTGGCCTGGTGAGCTGTCGTGCTGCCGGCCACCTATGGTGGCCTGGTGAGCTGTCGTGCTGCCGGCCACCCATAGTGGCCTGGTGAGCTGTCGTGCTGCCGGCCACCTATAGTGGCCTGGTGAGCTGTCGTGCTACCGGCCACTTATGGTGGTCTGGTGAGCTGTCGTGCCACCGGCCACTTATGGTGGCCTGGTGAGCTGTCGTGCTGCCGGCCACCTATAGTGGCCTGATGAGCTGTCGTGCTACCGGCCACCCGTAGTGGACTGGTGAGCTGTCGTGCTACCGGCCACTTATGGTGACCTGGTGAGCTGTCGTGCTACCGGCCGCCTATAGTGGCCTGGTGAGCTGCCGTGCTGCCGGCCACCTATAGTGGCCTGGTGAGCTATCGTGCTGCCGGCCACCTATAGTGGCCTGGTGAGCTGTCGTGCTGCCGGCCACCTATAGTGGCCTAGTGAGCTGTCGTGCTGCCGGTCACCTATAGTGGCCTGGTGAGCTGTCGTGCTACCGGCCACTTATGGTGGCCTGGTGAGCTGTCGTGCGACCGGCCACCCAAAGTGGCCTGGTGAGCTGTCGTGCTGCCGGCCACCTATAGTGGCCTAGTGAGCTGTCGTGCTGCCGGCCACCTATGGTGGCCTGGTGAGCTGTCGTGCTGCCGGCCACCTATAGTGGCCTGGTGGGCTGTCGTGCCACCGGCCACTTATGGTGGCCTGGTGAGCTGTCGTGCTGCCGGCCACCTATAGTGCTCTGGTGAGCTGTCGTGCTGCCGGCCACCTATAGTGGCCTGGTGAGCTGTCGAGATGCCGGCCACCTATAGTAGCCTGGTGAGCTGTCGTGCTGCCGGCCACCTATAGTGCCCTGGTGAGCTGTCGTGCTGCCGGTCACCTATAGTGGCCTGGTGAGCTGTCGTGCGACCGGCCACCCAAAGTGGCCTGGTGAGCTGTCGTGCTGCCGGCCACCTATAGTGGCCTGGTGAGCTGTCGTGCTGTCGGCCACCTATAGTGGCCTGGTGAGCTGTCGTGCTGCCGGCCACCTATAGTAGCCTGGCGAGCTGTCGTGCTGCCGGCCACCTATAGTGCCCTGGTGAGCTGACGTGCTGCCGGTCACCTATAGTGGCCTGGTGAGCTATCGTGCTGCCGGCCACCTATAGTGCTCCGGTGAGCTGTCGTGCTGCCGGCCACCTATAGTGGCCTGGTGAGCTGTCGTGCTGCCGGCCACCCATAGTGGCCTGGTGAGCTGTCGTGCTGCCGGCCACCTATAGTGGCCTGGTGAGCTGTCGTGCTACCGGCCACTTATGGTGGTCTGGTGAGCTGTCGTGCCACCGGCCACTTATGGTGGCCTGGTGAGCTGTCGTGCTGCCGGCCACCTATAGTGGCCTGATGAGCTGTCGTGCTACCGGCCACCCGTAGTGGACTGGTGAGCTGTCGTGCTACCGGCCACTTATGGTGACCTGGTGAGCTGTCGTGCTACCGGCCGCCTATAGTGGCCTGGTGAGCTGCCGTGCTGCCGGCCACCTATAGTGGCCTGGTGAGCTATCGTGCTGCCGGCCACCTATAGTGGCCTGGTGAGCTATCGTGCTGCCGGCCACCTATAGTGGCCTGGTGAGTTGTCGTGGTGCCGGCCACCTATAGTGGGCTGGTGAGCTGTCGTGCTGCCGGCCAGCTATAGTGGCCTGGTGAGCTATCGTGCTGCCGGCCACCTATAGTGGCCTGGTGAGCTGTCGAGATGCCGGCCACCTATAGTGGCCTGGTGAGCTGTCGTGCTGCCGGCCACCTATGGTGGCCTGGTGAGCTCTCGTGCTACCGGCCACTTATGGTGGCCTGGTGATCTGTCGTGCGACCGGCCACCCAAAGTGGCCTGGTGAGCTGTCGTGCTGCCGGCCACCTATAGTGGCCTGGTGAGCTGTCGTGCTGCCGGCCACCTATAGTGGCCTGGTGAGCTGTCGTGCTACCGGCCACTTATGGTGGCCTGGTGAGCTGTCGTGCTGCCGGCCACCTATAGTGCCCTGGTGAGCTGTCGTGCTGCCGGTCACCTATAGTGGCCTGGTGAGCTGTCGTGCGACCGGCCACCCAAAGTGGCCTGGTGAGCTGTCGTGCTGCCGGCCACCTATAGTGCCCTGGTGAGCTGTCGTGCTGTCGTGCTGCCGGTCACCTATAGTGGCCTGGTGAGCTGTCGTGCTACCGGCCACTTATGGTGGCATGGTGAGCTGTCGTGCGACCGGCCACCCAAAGTGGCCTGGTGAGCTGTCGTGCTGCCGGCCACCTATAGTGGCCTAGTGAGCTGTCGTGCTGCCGGTCACCTATAGTGGCCTGGTGAGCTGTCGTGCTACCGGCCACTTATGGTGGCCTGGTGAGCTGTCGTGCGACCGGCCACCCAAAGTGGCCTGGTGAGCTGTCGTGCTGCCGGCCACCTATAGTGGCCTAGTGAGCTGTCGTGCTGCCGGCCACCTATAGTGGCCTGGTGAGCTGTCGTGCCACCGGCCACTTATGGTGGCCTGGTGAGCTGTCGTGCTGCCGGCCACCTATAGTGCTCTGGTGAGCTGTCGTGCTGCCGGCCACCTATAGTGGCCTGGTGAGCTGTCGAGATGCCGGCCACCTATAGTAGCCTGGTGAGCTGTCGTGCTGCCGGCCACCTATAGTGCCCTGGTGAGCTGTCGTGCTGCCGGTCACCTATAGTGGCCTGGTGAGCTGTCGTGCGACCGGCCACCCAAAGTGGCCTGGTGAGCTGTCGTGCTGCCGGCCACCTATAGTGGCCTGGTGAGCTGTCGTGCTGCCGTCCACCTATAGTGGCCTGGTGAGCTGTCGTGCTGCCGGCCAGCTATAGTGGCCTGGTGAGCTATCGTGCTGCCGGCCACCCATAGTGGCCTGGCGAGCTGTCGTGCTGCCGGCCACCTATAGTGCCCTGGTGAGCTGTCGTGCTGCCGGCCACCTATAGTGGCCTGGTGAGCTGTCGTGCTGCCGGCCACCCATAGTGGCCTGGTGAGCTGTCATGCTGCCGGCCACCTATAGTGCCCTGGTGAGCTGTCGTGCTGCCGGCCACCTATAGTGGCCTGGTGAGCTGTCGTGCTGCCGGCCACCCATAGTGGCCTGGTGAGCTGTCGTGCTGCCGGCCACCTATAGTGGCCTGGTGAGCTGTCGAGATGCCGGCCACCTATAGTGGCCTGGTGAGCTGTCGTGCTGCCGGCCACCTATAGTGCCCTGGTGAGCTGTCGTGCTGCCGGCCACCTATAGTGGCCTGGTGAGCTGTCGTGCTGCCGGCCACCCATAGTGGCCTGGTGAGCTGTCGTGCTGCCGGCCACCCATAGTGGCCTGGTGAGCTGTCGTGCTGCCGGCCACCTATAGTGCCCTGGTGAGCTGTCGTGCTGCCGGCCACCTATAGTGGCCTGGTGAGCTGTCGTGCTGCCGGCCACCCATAGTGGCCTGGTGAGCTGTCGTGCTGCCGGCCACCTATAGTAGCCTGGTGAGCTGTCGTGCTGCCGGCCACCTATAGTGCTCTGGTGAGCTGTCGTGTTGCCGGCCACCTATAGTGGCCTGGTGAGCTGTCGTGCTGCCGGCCACCTATAGTGGCCTGGTGAGCTGTCGTGCTACCGGCCACTTATGGTGGTCTGGTGAGCTGTCGTGCCACCGGCCACTTATGGTGGCCTGGTGAGCTGTCGTGCTGCCGGCCACCTATAGTGGCCTGATGAGCTGTCGTGCTGCCGGCCACCCGCAGTGGACTGGTGAGCTGTCGTGCTACCGGCCACTTATGGTGACCTGGTGAGCTGTCGTGCCACCGGCCACTTATGGTGGCCTGGTGAGCTGTCGTGCTACCGGCCGCCTATAGTGGCCTGGTGAGCTGTCGTGCTGCCGGCCACCTATAGTGGCCTGGTGAGCTATCGTGCTGCCGGCCACCTATAGTGGCCTGGTGAGCTATCGTGCTGCCGACCACCTATAGTGGCCTGGTGAGCTATCGTGCTGCCGGCCACCTATAGTGGCCTGGTGAGTTGTCGTGGTGCCGGCCACCTATAGTGGCCTGGTGAGCTGTCGTGCTGCCGGCCAGCTATAGTGGCCTGGTGAGCTATCGTGCTGCCGGCCACCTATAGTGGCCTGGTGAGCTGTCGAGATGCCGGCCACCTATAGTGGCCTGGTGAGCTGTCGTGCTGCCGGCCACCTATGGTGGCCTGGTGAGCTGTCGTGCTACCGGCCACCTATAGTGCCCTGGTGAGCTGTCGTGCTGCCGGCCACCTATAGCGGACTGGTGAACTGTCGTGCTACCGGCCACTTGTGGTGGCCTGGTGAGCTGTCGTGCCACCGGCCACTTATGGTGGCTTGGTGAGCTGTCGTGCCACCGGCCACTTATGGTGGCCTGGTGAGCTGTCGTGCTACCGGCCGCCTATAGTGGCCTGGTGAGCTGTCGTGCTGCCGGCCACCTATAGTGGCCTGGTGAGCTATCGTGCTGCCTTCCACCTATAGTGGCCTGGTGAGCTGTCGTGCTACCGGCCACTTATGGTGGCCTGGTGAGCCGTCGTGCGACCGGCCACCCAAAGTGGCCTGGTGAGCTGTCGTGCTGCCGGCCACCTATAGTGGCCTGTTGAGCTGTCGTGCTGCCGGGAACCCATAGTGGCCTGGTGAGCTGTCGTGCTGCCGTCCACCTATAGTAGCCTGGTGAGCTGTCGTGCTGCCGGCCACCTATAGTGCCCTGGTGAGCTGTCGTGCTGCCGGCCACCTATAGTGCCCTGGTGAGCTGTCGTGCTGCCGGCCACCTATAGTGCCCTGGTGAGCTGTCGTGCTGCCGGCCACTTTAGGTAGCCTGGTGAGCTGTCGTGCCACCGGCCACTTATGGTGGCCCGGTGAGCTGTCGTGCGACCGGCCACCCATAGTGGCCTGGTGAGCTGTCGTGCTGCCGGCCACCTGTAGTAGCCTGGTGAGCTGTCGTGCTGCCGGCCACCTATAGTGCCCTGGTGAGCTGTCGTGCTGCCGGCCACCTATAGTGGCCTGGTGAGCTGTCGTGCTGCCGGCCACCCATAGTGGCCTGGTGAGCTGTCGTGCTGCCGGCCACCCATAGTGGCCTGGTGAGCTGTCGTGCTGCCGGCCGCCTATAGTGGCCTGGTGAGCTGTCGTGCTGCCGGCCGCCTATAGTGGCCTGGTGAGCTGTCGTGCTGCCGGCCACCTATAGTGGCCTGGTGAGCTGTCGTGCTGCCGGCCACCTATAGTAGCCTGGTGAGCTGTCGTGCTGCCGGCCACCTATAGTGCCCTGGTGAGCTGTCGTGCTGCCGGCCACCTATAGTGGCCTGGTGAGCTGTCGTGCTGCCGGCCACCTATAGTGGCCTGGTGAGCTGTCGTGCTGCCGGCCACCTATAGTAGCCTGGTGAGCTGTCGTGCTGCCGGCCACCTATAGTGCCCTGGTGAGCTGTCGTGCTGCCGGCCACCTATAGTGGCCTGGTGAGCTGTCGTGCTGCCGGCCACCTATAGTGCCCTAGTGAGCTGTCGTGCTGCCGGCCACCTATAGTGGCCTGGTAAGCTGTCGTGCTGCCGACCACCCATAGTGGCCTGGTGAGCTGTCGTGCTGCCGGCCACCTATAGTGCCCTAGTGAGCTGTCGTGCTGCCGGCCACCTATAGTGGCCTGGTGAGCTGTCGTGCTACCGGCCGCCTATAGTGGCCTGGTGAGCTGTCGTGCTGCCGGCCACCTATAGTAGCCTGGTGAGCTGTCGTGCTGCCGGCCACCTATAGTGCCCTGGTGAGCAGTCGTGCTGCCGGCCACCTATAGTGGCCTGGTGAGCTGTCGTGCTGCCGGCCACCTATAGTGCCCTAGTGAGCTGTCGTGCTGCCGGCCACCTATAGTGGCCTGGTGAGCTGTCGTGCTGCCGACCACCCATAGTGGCCTGGTGAGCTGTCGTGCTGCCGGCCACCTATAGTGGCCTGGTGAGCTGTCGTGCTGCCGGCCACCCATAGTGGCCTGGTGAGCTGTCGTGCTGCCGGCCAGCTATAGTGGCCTGGTGAGCTGTCGTGCTGCCGGCCACCTGTAGTAGCCTGGTGAGCTGTCGTGCTGCCGGCCACCTATAGTGCCCTGGTGAGCTGTCGTGCTGCCGGCCACCTATAGTGGCCTGGTGAGCTGTCGTGCTGCCGGCCACCCATAGTGGCCTGGTGAGCTGTCGTGCTGCCGGCCACCCATAGTGGCCTGGTGAGCTGTCGTGCTGCCGGCCGCCTATAGTGGCCTGGTGAGCTGTCGTGCTGCCGGCCGCCTATAGTGGCCTGGTGAGCTGTCGTGCTGCCGGCCACCTATAGTGGCCTGGTGAGCTGTCGTGCTGCCGGCCACCTATAGTAGCCTGGTGAGCTGTCGTGCTGCCGGCCACCTATAGTGCCCTGGTGAGCTGTCGTGCTGCCGGCCACCTATAGTGCCCTGGTGAGCTGTCGTGCTGCCGGCCACCTATAGTGCCCTGGTGAGCTGTCGTGCTGCCGGCCACTTTAGGTAGCCTGGTGAGCTGTCGTGCCACCGGCCACTTATGGTGGCCCGGTGAGCTGTCGTGCGACCGGCCACCCATAGTGGCCTGGTGAGCTGTCGTGCTGCCGGCCACCTGTAGTAGCCTGGTGAGCTGTCGTGCTGCCGGCCACCTATAGTGCCCTGGTGAGCTGTCGTGCTGCCGGCCACCTATAGTGCCCTAGTGAGCTGTCGTGCTGCCGGCCGCCTATAGTGGCCTGGTGAGCTGTCGTGCTGCCGGCCACCTATAGTGGCCTGGTGAGCTGTCGTGCTGCCGGCCACCTATAGTAGCCTGGTGAGCTGTCGTGCTGCCGGCCACCTATAGTGCCCTGGTGAGCTGTCGTGCTGCCGGCCACCTATAGTGGCCTGGTGAGCTGTCGTGCTGCCGGCCACCTATAGTGGCCTGGTGAGCTGTCGTGCTGCCGGCCACCTATAGTAGCCTGGTGAGCTGTCGTGCTGCCGGCCACCTATAGTGCCCTGGTGAGCTGTCGTGCTGCCGGCCACCTATAGTGGCCTGGTGAGCTGTCGTGCTGCCGGCCACCTATAGTGCCCTAGTGAGCTGTCGTGCTGCCGGCCACCTATAGTGGCCTGGTGAGCTGTCGTGCTGCCGACCACCCATAGTGGCCTGGTGAGCTGTCGTGCTGCCGGCCACCTATAGTGCCCTAGTGAGCTGTCGTGCTGCCGGCCACCTATAGTGGCCTGGTGAGCTGTCGTGCTACCGGCCGCCTATAGTGGCCTGGTGAGCTGTCGTGCTGCCGGCCACCTATAGTAGCCTGGTGAGCTGTCGTGCTGCCGGCCACCTATAGTGCCCTGGTGAGCAGTCGTGCTGCCGGCCACCTATAGTGGCCTGGTGAGCTGTCGTGCTGCCGGCCACCTATAGTGCCCTAGTGAGCTGTCGTGCTGCCGGCCACCTATAGTGGCCTGGTGAGCTGTCGTGCTGCCGACCACCCATAGTGGCCTGGTGAGCTGTCGTGCTGCCGGCCACCTATAGTGGCCTGGTGAGCTGTCGTGCTGCCGGCCACCCATAGTGGCCTGGTGAGCTGTCGTGCTGCCGGCCAGCTATAGTGGCCTGGTGAGCTATCGTGCTGCCGGCCACCTATAGTGGCCTGGTGAGCTGTCGAGATGCCGGCCACCTATAGTGGCCTGGTGAGCTGTCGTGCTGCCGGCCACCTATGGTGGCCTGGTGAGCTGTCGTGCTGCCGGCCACCTATAGTGCCCTGGTGAGCTGTCGCGCTGCCGGCCACCTATAGTGGCCTGGTGAGCTGTCGTGCTGCCGGCCACCCATAGTGGCCTGGTGAGCTGTCGTGCTGCCGGCCACCTATAGTGCCCTGGTGAGCTGTCGTGCTGCCGGCCACCTATAGTGGCCTGGTGAGCTGTCGTGCTGCCGGCCACCCATAGTGGCCTGGTGAGCTGTCGTGCTGCCGGCCACCCATAGTGGCCTGGTGAGCTGTCGTGCTGCCGGCCACCTATAGTAGCCTGGTGAGCTGTCGTGCTGCCGGCCACCTATAGTGCTCTGGTGAGCTGTCGTGTTGCCGGCCACCTATAGTGGCCTGGTGAGCTGTCGTGCTGCCGGCCACCTATAGTGGCCTGGTGAGCTGTCGTGCTACCGGCCACTTATGGTGGTCTGGTGAGCTGTCGTGCCACCGGCCACTTATGGTGGCCTGGTGAGCTGTCGTGCTGCCGGCCACCTATAGTGGCCTGATGAGCTGTCGTGCTGCCGGCCACCCGTAGTGGACTGGTGAGCTGTCGTGCTACCGGCCACTTATGGTGACCTGGTGAGCTGTCGTGCCACCGGCCACTTATGGTGGCCTGGTGAGCTGTCGTGCTACCGGCCGCCTATAGTGGCCTGGTGAGCTGTCGTGCAGCCGGCCACCTATAGTGGCCTGGTGAGCTATCGTGCTGCCGGCCACCTATAGTGGCCTGGTGAGCTATCGTGCTGCCGGCCACCTATAGTGGCCTGGTGACCTATCGTGCTGCCGGCCACCTATAGTGGCCTGGTGAGTTGTCGTGGTGCCGGCCACCTATAGTGGCCTGGTGAGCTGTCGTGCTGCCGGCCAGCTATAGTGGCCTGGTGAGCTATCGTGCTGCCGGCCACCTATAGTGGCCTGGTGAGCTGTCGAGATGCCGGCCACCTATAGTGGCCTGGTGAGCTGTCGTGCTGCCGGCCACCTATGGTGGCCTGGTGAGCTGTCGTGCTACCGGCCACCTATAGTGCCCTGGTGGGCTGTCGTGCTGCCGGCCACCTATAGCGGACTGGTGAACTGTCGTGCTACCGGCCACTTGTGGTGGCCTGGTGAGCTGTCGTGCCACCGGCCACTTATGGTGGCTTGGTGAGCTGTCGTGCCACCGGCCACTTATGGTGGCCTGGTGAGCTGTCGTGCTACCGGCCGCCTATAGTGGCCTGGTGAGCTGTCGTGCTGCCGGCCACCTATAGTGGCCTGGTGAGCTATCGTGCTGCCGGCCACCTATAGTGGCCTGGTGAGCTGTCGTGCTACCGGCCACTTATGGTGGCCTGGTGAGCCGTCGTGCGACCGGCCACCCAAAGTGGCCTGGTGAGCTGTCGTGCTGCCGGCCACCTATAGTGGCCTGTTGAGCTGTCGTGCTGCCGGCCACCCATAGGGGCCTGGTGAGCTGTCGTGCTGCCGTCCACCTATAGTAGCCTGGTGAGCTGTCGTGCTGCCGGCCACCTATAGTGCCCTGGTGAGCTGTCGTGCTGCCGGCCACCTATAGTGCCCTGGTGAGCTGTCGTGCTGCCGGCCACCTATAGTGCCCTGGTGAGCTGTCGTGCTGCCGGCCACTTTAGGTAGCCTGGTGAGCTGTCGTGCCACCGGCCACTTATGGTGGCCTGGTGAGCTGTCGTGCGACCGGCCACCCATAGTGGCCTGGTGAGCTGTCGTGCTGCCGGAAACCTATAGTAGCCTGGTGAGCTGTCGTGCTGCCGGCCACCTATAGTGCCCTGGTGAGCTGTCGTGCTGCCGGCCACCTATAGTGCCCTGGTGAGCTGTCGTGCTGCCGGCCACCTATAGTGGCCTGGTGAGCTGTCGTGCTGCCGGCCACCCATAGTGGCCTGGTGAGCTGTCGTGCTGCCGGCCACCCATAGTGGCCTGGTGAGCTGTCGTGCTGCCGGCCACCCATAGTGGCCTGGTGGGCTGTCGTGCTGCCGGCCACCCATAGTGGCCTGGTGAGCTGTCGTGCTGCCGGCCACACTAAAGTAGCCTGGTGAGCTGTCGTGCTGCCGGCCACCTATAGTGCCCTGGTGAGCTGTCGTGCTGCCGGCCACCTATAGTGGCCTGGTGAGCTGTCGTGCTGCCGGCCACCTATAGTGGCCTGGTGAGCTGTCGTGCTGCCGGCCACTTATGGTGGCCTGGTGAGCTGTCGTGCCACCGGCCACTTATGGTGGCCTGGCGAGCTGTCGTGCTACCGGCCACCCATAGTGGACTGGTGAGCTGTCGTGCTACCGGCCACTTATGGTGGCCTGGTGAGCTGTCGTGCCACCGGCCACTTATGGTGGCCTGGTGAGCTGTCGTGCTGCCGGCCACCTATAGTGGCCTGGTGAGCTATCGTGCTGCCGGCCACCTATAGTGGCCTGGTGAGCTGTCGTGCTGCCGGCCACCTATAGTGGCCTGGTGAGCTGTCGTACTGCCGGCCACCTATAGTGCCCTGGTGAGCTGTCGTGCTGCCGGCCACCTATAGTGCCCTGGTGAGCTGTCGTGCTGCCGGCCACCTATAGTGGCCTGGTGAGCTGTCGTGCTGCCGGCCACCCATAGTGGCCTGGTGAGCTGTCGTGCTGCCGGCCACCCATAGTGGCCTGGTGAGCTGTCGTGCTGCCGGCCGCCTATAGTGGCCTGGTGAGCTGTCGTGCTGCCGGCCACCTATAGTGGCCTGGTGAGCTGTCGTGCTGCCGGCCACCTATAGTAGCCTGGTGAGCTGTCGTGCTGCCGGCCACCTATAGTGCCCTGGTGAGCTGTCGTGCTGCCGGCCACCTATAGTGGCCTGGTGAGCTGTCGTGCTGCCGGCCACCTATGGTGGCCTGGTGAGCTGTCGTGCTGCCGGTCACCTATAGTGGCCTGGTGAGTTGTCGTGCTACCGGCCACTTATGGTGGCCTGGTGAGCCGTCGTGCGACCGGCCACCCAAAGTGGCCTGGTGAGCTGTCGTGCTGCCGGCCACCTATAGTGGTCTGGTGAGCTGTCGTGCTGCCAGCCACCTATAGTGCCCTGGTGAGCTGTCGTGCTGCCGGTCACCTATAGTGGCCTGGTGAGCTATCGTGCTGCCGACCACCTATAGTGCTTTGGTGAGCTGTCGTGCTGCCGGCCACCTATAGTGGCCTGGTGAGCTGTCGTGCTGCCGGCCACCCATAGTGGCCTGGTGAGCTGTCGTGCTGCCGGCCACCTATAGTAGCCTGGTGAGCTGTCGTGCTGCCGGCCATCTATAGTGGCCTGGTGAGCTATCGTGCTGCCGGCCACCTATAGTGCTCTGGTGAGCTGTCGTGTTGCCGGCCACCTATAGTGGCCTGGTGAGCTGTCGTGCTGCCGGCCACCTATAGTGGCCTGGTGAGCTGTCGTGCTGCCGGCCACCCATAGTGGCCTGGTGAGCTGTCGTGCTGCCGGCCACCTATAGTAGCCTGGTGAGCTGTCGTGCTGCCGGCCACCTATAGTGCCCTGGTGAGCTGTCGTGCTGCCGGCCACCTATAGTGGCCTGGTGAGCTGTCGTGCTGCCGGCCACCTATAGTGCCCTAGTGAGCTGTCGTGCTGCCGGCCACCTATAGTGGCCTGGTGAGCTGTCGTGCTGCCGACCACCCATAGTGGCCTGGTGAGCTGTCGTGCTGCCGGCCACCTATAGTGGCCTGGTGAGCTGTCGTGCTACCGGCCACTTATGGTGGCCTGGTGAGCTGTCGTGCGACCGGCCACCCAAAGTGGCCTGGTGAGCTGTCGTGCTGCCGGCCACCTATAGTGGCCTGGTGAGCTGTCGTGCTGCCGGCCACCTTTAGTGGCCTGGTGAGCTGTCGTGCTGCCGGCCACTTATGGTGGCCTGGTGAGCTGTCGTGCTGCCGGCCACCTATAGTAGCCTGGTGAGCTGTCGTGCTGCCGGCCACCTATAGTGCCCTGGTGAGCTGTCGTGCTGCCGGCCACCTATAGTGGCCTGGTGAGCTGTCGTGCTGCCGGCCACCTATAGTGCCCTAGTGAGCTGTCGTGCTGCCGGCCACCTATAGTGGCCTGGTGAGCTGTCGTGCTGCCAGCCACCTATGGTGGCCTGGTGAGCTGTCGTGCTGCCGGTCACCTATAGTGGCCTGGTGAGTTGTCGTGCTACCGGCCACTTATGGTGGCCTGGTGAGCCGTCGTGCGACCGGCCACCCAAAGTGGCCTGGTGAGCTGTCGTGCTGCCGGCCACCTATAGTGGTCTGGTGAGCTGTCGTGCTGCCAGCCACCTATAGTGCCCTGGTGAGCTGTCGTGCTGCCGGTCACCTATAGTGGCCTGGTGAGCTATCGTGCTGCCGACCACCTATAGTGCTTTGGTGAGCTGTCGTGCTGCCGGCCACCTATAGTGGCCTGGTGAGCTGTCGTGCTGCCGGCCACCCATAGTGGCCTGGTGAGCTGTCGTGCTGCCGGCCACCTATAGTAGCCTGGTGAGCTGTCGTGCTGCCGGCCATCTATAGTGGCCTGGTGAGCTATCGTGCTGCCGGCCACCTATAGTGCTCTGGTGAGCTGTCGTGTTGCCGGCCACCTATAGTGGCCTGGTGAGCTGTCGTGCTGCCGGCCACCTATAGTGGCCTGGTGAGCTGTCGTGCTGCCGGCCACCCATAGTGGCCTGGTGAGCTGTCGTGCTGCCGGCCACCTATAGTAGCCTGGTGAGCTGTCGTGCTTCCGGCCACCTATAGTGCCCTGGTGAGCTGTCGTGCTGCCGGCCACCTATAGTGGCCTGGTGAGCAGTCGTGCTGCCGGCCACCTATAGTGCCCTAGTGAGCTGTCGTGCTGCCGGCCACCTATAGTGGCCTGGTGAGCTGTCGTGCTGCCGACCACCCATAGTGGCCTGGTGAGCTGTCGTGCTGCCGGCCACCTATAGTGGCCTGGTGAGCTGTCGTGCTACCGGCCACTTATGGTGGCCTGGTGAGCTGTCGTGCGACCGGCCACCCAAAGTGGCCTGGTGAGCTGTCGTGCTGCCGGCCACCTATAGTGGCCTGGTGAGCTGTCGTGCTGCCGGCCACCTTTAGTGGCCTGGTGAGCTGTCGTGCTGCCGGCCACTTATGGTGGCCTGGTGAGCTGTCGTGCCACCGGCCACTTATGGTGGCCTGATGAGCTGTCGTGCTGCCGGCCACCCGTAGTGGACTGGTGAGCTGTCGTGCTACCGGCCACTTATGGTGACCTGGTGAGCTGTCGTGCCACCGGCCACTTAGGGTGGCCTGGTGAGCTGTCGTGCTACCGGCCGCCTATAGTGGCCTGGTGAGCTGTCGTGCTGCCGGCCACCTATAGTGGCCTGGTGAGCTATCGTGCTGCCGGCCACCTATAGTGGCCTGGTGAGCTATTGTGCTGCCGGCCACCTATAGTGGCCTGGTGAGTTGTCGTGGTGCCGGCCACCTATAGTGGCCTGGTGAGCTGTCGTGCTGCCGGCCAGCTATAGTGGCCTGGTGAGCTATCGTGCTGCCGGCCACCTATAGTGGCCTGGTGAGCTGTCGAGATGCCGGCCACCTATAGTGGCCTGGTGAGCTGTCGTGCTGCCGGCCACCTATGGTGGCCTGGTGAGCTGTCGTGCTACCGGCCACCTATAGTGCCCTGGTGAGCTGTCGTGCTGCCGGCCACCTATAGCGGACTGGTGAACTGTCGTGCTACCGGCCACTTGTGGTGGCCTGGTGAGCTGTCGTGCCACCGGCCACTTATGGTGGCTTGGTGAGCTGTCGTGCCACCGGCCACTTATGGTGGCCTGGTGAGCTGTCGTGCTACCGGCCGCCTATAGTGGCCTGGTGAGCTGTCGTGCTGCCGGCCACCTATAGTGGCCTGGTGAGCTATCGTGCTGCCGGCCACCTATAGTGGCCTGGTGAGCTGTCGTGCTACCGGCCACTTATGGTGGCCTGGTGAGCTGTCGTGCTACCGGCCACTTATGGTGGCCTGGTGAGCTGTCGTGCTACCGGCCACTTATGGTGGCCTGGTGAGGCGTCGTGCGACCGGCCACCCAAAGTGGCCTGGTGAGCTGTCGTGCTGCCGGCCACCTATAGTGGCCTGTTGAGCTGTCGTGCTGCCGGCCACCCATAGTGGCCTGGTGAGCTGTCGTGCTGCCGTCCACCTATAGTAGCCTGGTGAGCTGTCGTGCTGCCGGCCACCTATAGTGCCCTGGTGAGCTGTCGTGCTGCCGGCCACCTATAGTGCCCTGGTGAGCTGTCGTGCTGCCGGCCACCTATAGTGCCCTGGTGAGCTGTCGTGCTGCCGGCCACTTTAGGTAGCCTGGTGAGCTGTCGTGCCACCGGCCACTTATGATGGCCTGGTGAGCTGTCGTGCGACTGGCCACCCATAGTGGCCTGGTGAGCTGTCGTGCTGCCGGCCACCTATAGTAGCCTGGTGAGCTGTCGTGCTGCCGGCCACCTATAGTAGCCTGGTGAGCTGTCGTTCTGCCGGCCACCCATAGTGGCCTGGTGAGCTGTCGTGCTGCCGGCCACCTATAGTGGCCTGGTGAGCTGTCGTGCTGCCGGCCACCCATAGTGGCCTGGTGAGCTGTCGTGCTGCCGGCCACCCATAGTGGCCTGGTGAGCTGTCGTGCTGCCGGCCACCCATAGTGGCCTGGTGAGCTGTCGTGCTGCCGGCCACCCATAGTGGCCTGGTGAGCTGTCGTGCTGCCGGCCACCTATAGTAGCCTGGTGAGCTGTCGTGCTGCCGGCCACCTATAGTGCCCTGGTGAGCTGTCGTGCTGCCGGCCACCTATAGTGCCCTGGTGAGCTGTCGTGCTGCCGGCAACCTATAGTGGCCTGGTGAGCTGTCGTGCTGCCGGCCACCTATAGTGGCCTGGTGAGCTGTCGTGCTGCCGGCCACTTATGGTGGCCTGGTGAGCTGTCGTGCCACCGGCCACTTATGGTGGCCTGGTGAGCTGTCGTGCTACCGGCCACTTATGGTGGCCTGGTGAGCTGTCGTGCTACCGGCCACCCATAGTGGACTGGTGAGCTGTCGTGCTACCGGCCACTTATGGTGGCCTGGTGAGCTGTCGTGCCACCGGCCACTTATGGTGGCCTGGTGAGCTGTCGTGCTGCCGGCCACCTATAGTGGCCTGGTGAGCTATCGTGCTGCCGGCCACCTATAGTGGCCTGGTGAGCTGTCGTGCTGCCGGCCACCTATAGTGGCCTGTTGAGCTGTCGTGCTGCCGGCCACCCATAGTGGCCTGGTGAGCTGTCGTGCTGCCGTCCACCTATAGTAGCCTGGTGAGCTGTCGTGCTGCCGGCCACCTATAGTGCCCTGGTGAGCTGTCGTGCTGCCGGCCACCTATAGTGCCCTGGTGAGCTGTCGTGCTGCCGGCCACCTATAGTGCCCTGGTGAGCTGTCGTGCTGCCGGCCACTTTAGGTAGCCTGGTGAGCTGTCGTGCCACCGGCCACTTATGATGGCCTGGTGAGCTGTCGTGCGACTGGCCACCCATAGTGGCCTGGTGAGCTGTCGTGCTGCCGGCCACCTATAGTAGCCTGGTGAGCTGTCGTGCTGCCGGCCACCTATAGTAGCCTGGTGAGCTGTCGTTCTGCCGGCCACCCATAGTGGCCTGGTGAGCTGTCGTGCTGCCGGCCACCTATAGTGGCCTGGTGAGCTGTCGTGCTGCCGGCCACCCATAGTGGCCTGGTGAGCTGTCGTGCTGCCGGCCACCCATAGTGGCCTGGTGAGCTGTCGTGCTGCCGGCCACCCATAGTGGCCTGGTGAGCTGTCGTGCTGCCGGCCACCCATAGTGGCCTGGTGAGCTGTCGTGCTGCCGGCCACCTATAGTAGCCTGGTGAGCTGTCGTGCTGCCGGCCACCTATAGTGCCCTGGTGAGCTGTCGTGCTGCCGGCCACCTATAGTGCCCTGGTGAGCTGTCGTGCTGCCGGCAACCTATAGTGGCCTGGTGAGCTGTCGTGCTGCCGGCCACCTATAGTGGCCTGGTGAGCTGTCGTGCTGCCGGCCACTTATGGTGGCCTGGTGAGCTGTCGTGCCACCGGCCACTTATGGTGGCCTGGTGAGCTGTCGTGCTACCGGCCACTTATGGTGGCCTGGTGAGCTGTCGTGCTACCGGCCACCCATCGTGGACTGGTGAGCTGTCGTGCTACCGGCCACTTATGGTGGCCTGGTGAGCTGTCGTGCCACCGGCCACTTATGGTGGCCTGGTGAGCTGTCGTGCTGCCGGCCACCTATAGTGGCCTGGTGAGCTGTCGTGCTACCGGCCACTTATGGTGGCCTGGTGAGCTGTCGTGCTACCGGCCACTTATGGTGGCCTGGTGAGGCGTCGTGCGACCGGCCACCCAAAGTGGCCTGGTGAGCTGTCGTGCTGCCGGCCACCTATAGTGGCCTGTTGAGCTGTCGTGCTGCCGGCCACCCATAGTGGCCTGGTGAGCTGTCGTGCTGCCGTCCACCTATAGTAGCCTGGTGAGCTGTCGTGCTGCCGGCCACCTATAGTGCCCTGGTGAGCTGTCGTGCTGCCGGCCACCTATAGTGCCCTGGTGAGCTGTCGTGCTGCCGGCCACCTATAGTGCCCTGGTGAGCTGTCGTGCTGCCGGCCACTTTAGGTAGCCTGGTGAGCTGTCGTGCCACCGGCCACTTATGGTGGCCTGGTGAGCTGTCGTGCGACCGGCCACCCATAGTGGCCTGGTGAGCTGTCGTGCTGCCGGAAACCTATAGTAGCCTGGTGAGCTGTCGTGCTGCCGGCCACCTATAGTGCCCTGGTGAGCTGTCGTGCTGCCGGCCACCTATAGTGCCCTGGTGAGCTGTCGTGCCACCGGCCACTTATGGTGGCCTGGTGAGCTGTCGTGCTACCGGCCGCCTATAGTGGCCTGGTGAGCTGTCGTGCTGCCGGCCACCTATAGTGGCCTGGTGAGCTATCGTGCTGCCGGCCACCTATAGTGGCCTGGTGAGCTGTCGTGCTACCGGCCACTTATGGTGGCCTGGTGAGCTGTCGTGCTACCGGCCACTTATGGTGGCCTGGTGAGCTGTCGTGCTACCGGCCACTTATGGTGGCCTGGTGAGGCGTCGTGCGACCGGCCACCCAAAGTGGCCTGGTGAGCTGTCGTGCTGCCGGCCACCTATAGTGGCCTGTTGAGCTGTCGTGCTGCCGGCCACCCATAGTGGCCTGGTGAGCTGTCGTGCTGCCGTCCACCTATAGTAGCCTGGTGAGCTGTCGTGCTGCCGGCCACCTATAGTGCCCTGGTGAGCTGTCGTGCTGCCGGCCACCTATAGTGCCCTGGTGAGCTGTCGTGCTGCCGGCCACCTATAGTGCCCTGGTGAGCTGTCGTGCTGCCGGCCACTTTAGGTAGCCTGGTGAGCTGTCGTGCCACCGGCCACTTATGATGGCCTGGTGAGCTGTCGTGCGACTGGCCACCCATAGTGGCCTGGTGAGCTGTCGTGCTGCCGGCCACCTATAGTAGCCTGGTGAGCTGTCGTGCTGCCGGCCACCTATAGTAGCCTGGTGAGCTGTCGTTCTGCCGGCCACCCATAGTGGCCTGGTGAGCTGTCGTGCTGCCGGCCACCTATAGTGGCCTGGTGAGCTGTCGTGCTGCCGGCCACCCATAGTGGCCTGGTGAGCTGTCGTGCTGCCGGCCACCCATAGTGGCCTGGTGAGCTGTCGTGCTGCCGGCCACCCATAGTGGCCTGGTGAGCTGTCGTGCTGCCGGCCACCCATAGTGGCCTGGTGAGCTGTCGTGCTGCCGGCCACCTATAGTAGCCTGGTGAGCTGTCGTGCTGCCGGCCACCTATAGTGCCCTGGTGAGCTGTCGTGCTGCCGGCCACCTATAGTGCCCTGGTGAGCTGTCGTGCTGCCGGCAACCTATAGTGGCCTGGTGAGCTGTCGTGCTGCCGGCCACCTATAGTGGCCTGGTGAGCTGTCGTGCTGCCGGCCACTTATGGTGGCCTGGTGAGCTGTCGTGCCACCGGCCACTTATGGTGGCCTGGTGAGCTGTCGTGCTACCGGCCACTTATGGTGGCCTGGTGAGCTGTCGTGCTACCGGCCACCCATAGTGGACTGGTGAGCTGTCGTGCTACCGGCCACTTATGGTGGCCTGGTGAGCTGTCGTGCCACCGGCCACTTATGGTGGCCTGGTGAGCTGTCGTGCTGCCGGCCACCTATAGTGGCCTGGTGAGCTATCGTGCTGCCGGCCACCTATAGTGGCCTGGTGAGCTGTCGTGCTGCCGGCCACCTATAGTGGCCTGTTGAGCTGTCGTGCTGCCGGCCACCCATAGTGGCCTGGTGAGCTGTCGTGCTGCCGTCCACCTATAGTAGCCTGGTGAGCTGTCGTGCTGCCGGCCACCTATAGTGCCCTGGTGAGCTGTCGTGCTGCCGGCCACCTATAGTGCCCTGGTGAGCTGTCGTGCTGCCGGCCACCTATAGTGCCCTGGTGAGCTGTCGTGCTGCCGGCCACTTTAGGTAGCCTGGTGAGCTGTCGTGCCACCGGCCACTTATGATGGCCTGGTGAGCTGTCGTGCGACTGGCCACCCATAGTGGCCTGGTGAGCTGTCGTGCTGCCGGCCACCTATAGTAGCCTGGTGAGCTGTCGTGCTGCCGGCCACCTATAGTAGCCTGGTGAGCTGTCGTTCTGCCGGCCACCCATAGTGGCCTGGTGAGCTGTCGTGCTGCCGGCCACCTATAGTGGCCTGGTGAGCTGTCGTGCTGCCGGCCACCCATAGTGGCCTGGTGAGCTGTCGTGCTGCCGGCCACCCATAGTGGCCTGGTGAGCTGTCGTGCTGCCGGCCACCCATAGTGGCCTGGTGAGCTGTCGTGCTGCCGGCCACCCATAGTGGCCTGGTGAGCTGTCGTGCTGCCGGCCACCTATAGTAGCCTGGTGAGCTGTCGTGCTGCCGGCCACCTATAGTGCCCTGGTGAGCTGTCGTGCTGCCGGCCACCTATAGTGCCCTGGTGAGCTGTCGTGCTGCCGGCAACCTATAGTGGCCTGGTGAGCTGTCGTGCTGCCGGCCACCTATAGTGGCCTGGTGAGCTGTCGTGCTGCCGGCCACTTATGGTGGCCTGGTGAGCTGTCGTGCCACCGGCCACTTATGGTGGCCTGGTGAGCTGTCGTGCTACCGGCCACTTATGGTGGCCTGGTGAGCTGTCGTGCTACCGGCCACCCATCGTGGACTGGTGAGCTGTCGTGCTACCGGCCACTTATGGTGGCCTGGTGAGCTGTCGTGCCACCGGCCACTTATGGTGGCCTGGTGAGCTGTCGTGCTGCCGGCCACCTATAGTGGCCTGGTGAGCTGTCGTGCTACCGGCCACTTATGGTGGCCTGGTGAGCTGTCGTGCTACCGGCCACTTATGGTGGCCTGGTGAGGCGTCGTGCGACCGGCCACCCAAAGTGGCCTGGTGAGCTGTCGTGCTGCCGGCCACCTATAGTGGCCTGTTGAGCTGTCGTGCTGCCGGCCACCCATAGTGGCCTGGTGAGCTGTCGTGCTTCCGTCCACCTATAGTAGCCTGGTGAGCTGTCGTGCTGCCGGCCACCTATAGTGCCCTGGTGAGCTGTCGTGCTGCCGGCCACCTATAGTGCCCTGGTGAGCTGTCGTGCTGCCGGCCACCTATAGTGCCCTGGTGAGCTGTCGTGCTGCCGGCCACTTTAGGTAGCCTGGTGAGCTGTCGTGCCACCGGCCACTTATGGTGGCCTGGTGAGCTGTCGTGCGACCGGCCACCCATAGTGGCCTGGTGAGCTGTCGTGCTGCCGGAAACCTATAGTAGCCTGGTGAGCTGTCGTGCTGCCGGCCACCTATAGTGCCCTGGTGAGCTGTCGTGCTGCCGGCCACCTATAGTGCCCTGGTGAGCTGTCGTGCTGCCGGCCACCTATAGTGGCCTGGTGAGCTGTCGTGCTGCCGGCCACCCATAGCGGCCTGGTGAGCTGTCGTACTGCCGGCCACCCATAGTGGCCTGGTGAGCTGTCGTGCTGCCGGCCACCCATAGTGGCCTGGTGGGCTGTCGTGCTGCCGGCCACCCATAGTGGCCTGGTGAGCTGTCGTGCTACCGGCCACTTATGGTGGCCTGGTGAGCTGTCGTGCTACCGGCCACTTATGGTGGCCTGGTGAGGCGTCGTGCGACCGGCCACCCAAAGTGGCCTGGTGAGCTGTCGTGCTGCCGGCCACCTATAGTGGCCTGTTGAGCTGTCGTGCTGCCGGCCACCCATAGTGGCCTGGTGAGCTGTCGTGCTGCCGTCCACCTATAGTAGCCTGGTGAGCTGTCGTGCTGCCGGCCACCTATAGTGCCCTGGTGAGCTGTCGTGCTGCCGGCCACCTATAGTGCCCTGGTGAGCTGTCGTGCTGCCGGCCACCTATAGTGCCCTGGTGAGCTGTCGTGCTGCCGGCCACTTTAGGTAGCCTGGTGAGCTGTCGTGCCACCGGCCACTTATGATGGCCTGGTGAGCTGTCGTGCGACTGGCCACCCATAGTGGCCTGGTGAGCTGTCGTGCTGCCGGCCACCTATAGTAGCCTGGTGAGCTGTCGTGCTGCCGGCCACCTATAGTAGCCTGGTGAGCTGTCGTTCTGCCGGCCACCCATAGTGGCCTGGTGAGCTGTCGTGCTGCCGGCCACCTATAGTGGCCTGGTGAGCTGTCGTGCTGCCGGCCACCCATAGTGGCCTGGTGAGCTGTCGTGCTGCCGGCCACCCATAGTGGCCTGGTGAGCTGTCGTGCTGCCGGCCACCCATAGTGGCCTGGTGAGCTGTCGTGCTGCCGGCCACCCATAGTGGCCTGGTGAGCTGTCGTGCTGCCGGCCACCTATAGTAGCCTGGTGAGCTGTCGTGCTGCCGGCCACCTATAGTGCCCTGGTGAGCTGTCGTGCTGCCGGCCACCTATAGTGCCCTGGTGAGCTGTCGTGCTGCCGGCAACCTATAGTGGCCTGGTGAGCTGTCGTGCTGCCGGCCACCTATAGTGGCCTGGTGAGCTGTCGTGCTGCCGGCCACTTATGGTGGCCTGGTGAGCTGTCGTGCCACCGGCCACTTATGGTGGCCTGGTGAGCTGTCGTGCTACCGGCCACTTATGGTGGCCTGGTGAGCTGTCGTGCTACCGGCCACCCATAGTGGACTGGTGAGCTGTCGTGCTACCGGCCACTTATGGTGGCCTGGTGAGCTGTCGTGCCACCGGCCACTTATGGTGGCCTGGTGAGCTGTCGTGCTGCCGGCCACCTATAGTGGCCTGGTGAGCTATCGTGCTGCCGGCCACCTATAGTGGCCTGGTGAGCTGTCGTGCTGCCGGCCACCTATAGTGGCCTGGTGAGCTGTCGTGCTGCCGGCCACCTATAGTGGCCTGGTGAGCTGGCGTGCTGCCAGCCACCTATGGTGGCCTGGTGAGCTGTCGTGCTGCCGGTCACCTATAGTGGCCTGGTGAGTTGTCGTGCTACCGGCCACTTATGGTGGCCGGTTGAGCCGTCGTGCGACCGGCCACCCAAAGTGGCCTGGTGAGCTGTCGTGCTGCCGGCCACCTATAGTGGTCTGGTGAGCTGTCGTGCTGCCAGCCACCTATAGTGCCCTGGTGAGCTGTCGTGCTGCCGGTCACCTATAGTGGCCTGGTGAGCTATCGTGCTGCCGACCACCTATAGTGCTTTGGTGAGCTGTCGTGCTGCCGGCCACCTATAGTGGCCTGGTGAGCTGTCGTGCTGCCGGCCACCCATAGTGGCCTGGTGAGCTGTCGTGCTGCCGGCCACCCATAGTGGCCTGGTGAGCTGTCGTGCTGCCGGCCACCTATAGTAGCCTGGTGAGCTGTCGTGCTGCCGGCCACCTATAGTGCCCTGGTGAGCTGTCGTGCTGCCGGCCACCTATAGTGCCCTGGTGAGCTGTCGTGCTGCCGGCCACCTATAGTGGCCTGGTGAGCTGTCGTGCTGCCGGCCACCCATAGTGGCCTGGTGAGCTGTCGTGCTGCCGGCCACCTATACTAGCCTGGTGAGCTGTCGTGCTGCCGGCCATCTATAGTGGCCTGGTGAGCTATCGTGCTGCCGGCCACCTATAGTGCTCTGGTGAGCTGTCGTGTTGCCGGCAACCTATAGTGGCCTGGTGAGCTGTCGTGCTGCCGGCCACCTATAGTGGCCTGGTGAGCTGTCGTGCTGCCGGCCACCCATAGTGGCCTGGTGAGCTGTCGCGCTGCCGGCCACCTATAGTAGCCTGGTGAGCTGTCGTGCTGCCGGCCACTAATGGTGGCCTGGTGAGCTGTCGTGCGACCGGCCACCCAAAGTGGCCTGGTGAGCTGTCGTGCTGCCGGCCACCTATAGTGGCCTAGTGAGCTGTCGTGCTGCCGGCCACCTATGGTGGCCTGGGGAGCTGTCGTGCTGCCGGCCACCTATAGTGGCCTGGTGAGCTGTCGTTCTACCGGCCACTTATGGTGGCCTGGTGAGCTGTCGTGCCACCGGCCACTTATGGTGGCCTGGTGAGCTGTCGTGCTGCCGGCCACCTATAGTGCTCTGGGGAGCTGTCGTGCTGCCGGCCACCTATAGTGGCCTGGTGAGCTGTCGTGCCGCCGGCCACTTATAGTGGCCTGGTGAGCTGTCGTGCTACCGGCCACTTATGGTGTCCTGGTGAGCTGTCGTGCGACCGGCCACCCAAAGTGGCCTGGTGAGCTGTCGTGCGACCGGCCACCCAAAGTGGCCTGGTGAGCTGTCGTGCTGCCGGCCACCTATAATGGCCTCGTGAGCTGTCGTGCTGCCGGCCACCCATAGTGGCCTGGTGAGCTGTCGTGCTGCCGGCCACCTATAGTCGCCTGGTGAGCTGTCGTGCTGCCGGCCACCTATAGTGCCCTGGTGAGCTGTCGTGCTGCCGGTCACCTATAGTGGCCTGGTGAGCTATCGTGCTGCTGGCCACCTATAGTGCTCCGGTGAGCTGTCGTGCTGCCGGCCACCTATAGTGCCCTGGTGAGCTGTCGTGCTGCCGGTCACCTATAGTGGCCTGATGAGCTGTCGTGCTACCGGCCACCCAAAGTGGCCTGGTGAGCTGTCGTGCTGCCGGCCACCTATAGTGGCCTGGTGAGCTGTCGTGCTGCCGGCCACCCATAGTGGCCTGGTGAGCTGTCGTGCTGCCGGCCACCTATAGTAGCCTGGTGAGCTGTCGTGCTGCCGGCCACCTATAGTGCCCTGGTGAGCTGTCGTGCTGCCGGCCACCTATAGTGGCCTGGTGAGCTGTCGTGCTGCCGGCCACCTATAGTGGCCTGGTGAGCTGTCGTGCTGCCGGCCACTTATGGTGGCCTGGTGAGCTGTCGTGCTGCCGGCCACCTATAGTGGCCTGGTGAGCTGTCGTGCTGCCGGCCACCTATAGTGGCCTGGTGAGCTGTCGTGCTGCCGGCCACCTATAGTGGCCTGGTGAGCTGTCGTGCCTGGTGGCCTGGTGAGCTGTCGTGCCACCGGCCACTTATGGTGGCCTGGTGAGCTGTCGTGCTACCGGCCACTTATGGTGACCTGGTGAGCTGTCGTGCTACCGGCCACCTATAGTGCCCTGGTGAGCTGTCGTGCTAGCGGCCACCTATAGTGGCCTGGTGAGCTGTCGTGCTGTCGGCCACTTATGGTGGCCTGGTGAGCTGTCGTGCAACCGGCCACTTATGGTGGCCTGGTGAGCTGTCGTGCTGCCGGCCACCTATAGTGCCCTGGTGAGCTGTCGTGCTGCCACTTATGGTGGCCTGGTGAGCTGTCGTGCCACAGGCCACTTATGGTGGCCTGGTGAGCTGTAGTGCTGCCGGCCACCTATAGTGCCCTGGTGAGCAGTCGTGCTGCCGGCCACCTATAGTGCCCTGGTGAGCTGTCGTGCTGCCGGCCACCTATAGTGGCCTGGTGAGCTGTCGTGCTGCCGGCCACCTATAGTGGCCTGGTGAGCTGTCGTGCTGCCGGCCACTTATGGTGGCCTGCTGAGCTCTCGTGCCACCGGCCACTTATGGTGGCCTGGTGAGCTGTCGTGCTGCCGGCCGCCTATAGTGCCCTGGTGAGCTGTCGTGCTGCCGGCCACCTATAGTGGCCTGGTGAGCTGTCGTGCTGCCGGCCACCTATAGTGGCCTGGTGAGCTGTCGTGCTGCCGGCCACCTATAGTGGACTGGTGAGCTGTCGTGCTACCGGCCACTTATGGTGGCCTGATGAGCTGTCGTGCCACCGGCCACTTATGGTGGCCTGGTAAGCTGTCGTGCCACCGGCCACTTATGGTGGCCTGGTGAGCTGTCGTGCTGCCGGCCACCTATAGTGGCCTGGTGAGCTGTCGTGCTGCCGGCCAGCTATAGTGGCCTGGTGAGCTGTCGTGCCACCGGCCACTTATGGTGCCCTTGTGAGCTGTCGTGCTGCCGACCACCTATAGTGGCCTAGTGAGCTGTAGTGCTGCCGGCCACCTATAGTGGCCTGGTGAGCTGTCGTGCTGCCGGCCACCTATAGTGGCCTGGTGAGCTGTCGTGCTGCCGGCCAGCTATAGTGGACTGGTGAGCTATCGTGCTGCCGGCCACCTATAGTGACCTGGTGAGCTGTCGTGCTGCCGGCCACCTATAGTGGCCTGGTGAGCTGTCGTGCTGCCGGCCACCTATAGTGGACTGGTGAGCTGTCGTGCTGACGGCCACTTATAGTGGCCTGGTGAGCTATCGTGCTGCCGGCCACCTATAGTGGCCTGGTGAGCTGTCGTGCTGCCGGCCACCTATAGTGGCCTGGTGAGCTGTCGTGCTGCCGGCCACCTATAGTGGCCTGGTGAGCTGTCGTGCCACCAGCCACTTATGGTGGCCTGGTGAGCTGTCGTGCTACCGGCCACCTGTAGTGCCCTTGTGAGCTGTCGTGCTGCCGGCCACCTATAGTGGCCTGGTGAGCTGTAGTGCTGCCGGCCACGTATAGTGGCCTGGTGAGCTGTCGTGCTGCCGGCCACCTATAGTGGCCTGGTGAGCTGTCGTGCTGCCGGCCACCTATAGTGGCCTGGTGAGCTGTCGTGGTACCGGCCACTTATGGTGCCCTGGTGAGCTGTCGGGCCACCGGCCACTTATGGTGGCCTGGTGAGCTGTCGTGCCACCGGCCACTTTAGGTAGCCTGGTGAGCTGTCGTGCCACCGGCCACTTATGGTGGCCTGTTGAGCTGTCGTGCGACCGGCCACCTATAGGGGCCTGGTGAGCTGTCCGGCTGCCGGCCACCTATAGTCGCCTGGTGAGCTGTCGTGCTGCCGGCCACCTATAGTGCCCTGGTGAGCTGTCGTGCTGCCGGTCACCTATAGTGGCCTGGTGAGCTATCGTGCTGCTGGCCACCTATAGTGCTCCGGTGAGCTGTCGTGCTGCCGGCCACCTATAGTGCCCTGGTGAGCTGTCGTGCTGCCGGTCACCTATAGTGGCCTGATGAGCTGTCGTGCTACCGGCCACCCAAAGTGGCCTGGTGAGCTGTCGTGCTGCCGGCCACCTATAGTGGCCTGGTGAGCTGTCGTGCTGCCGGCCACCCATAGTGGCCTGGTGAGCTGTCGTGCTGCCGGCCACCTATAGTAGCCTGGTGAGCTGTCGTGCTGCCGGCCACCTATAGTGCCCTGGTGAGCTGTCGTGCTGCCGGCCACCTATAGTGGCCTGGTGAGCTGTCGTGCTGCCGGCCACCTATAGTGGCCTGGTGAGCTGTCGTGCTGCCGGCCACTTATGGTGGCCTGGTGAGCTGTCGTGCTGCCGGCCACCTATAGTGGCCTGGTGAGCTGTCGTGCTGCCGGCCACCTATAGTGGCCTGGTGAGCTGTCGTGCTGCCGGCCACCTATAGTGGCCTGGTGAGCTGTCGTGCCTGGTGGCCTGGTGAGCTGTCGTGCCACCGGCCACTTATGGTGGCCTGGTGAGCTGTCGTGCTACCGGCCACTTATGGTGACCTGGTGAGCTGTCGTGCTACCGGCCACCTATAGTGCCCTGGTGAGCTGTCGTGCTAGCGGCCACCTATAGTGGCCTGGTGAGCTGTCGTGCTGTCGGCCACTTATGGTGGCCTGGTGAGCTGTCGTGCAACCGGCCACTTATGGTGGCCTGGTGAGCTGTCGTGCTGCCGGCCACCTATAGTGCCCTGGTGAGCTGTCGTGCTGCCACTTATGGTGGCCTGGTGAGCTGTCGTGCCACAGGCCACTTATGGTGGCCTGGTGAGCTGTAGTGCTGCCGGCCACCTATAGTGCCCTGGTGAGCAGTCGTGCTGCCGGCCACCTATAGTGCCCTGGTGAGCTGTCGTGCTGCCGGCCACCTATAGTGGCCTGGTGAGCTGTCGTGCTGCCGGCCACCTATAGTGGCCTGGTGAGCTGTCGTGCTGCCGGCCACTTATGGTGGCCTGCTGAGCTCTCGTGCCACCGGCCACTTATGGTGGCCTGGTGAGCTGTCGTGCTGCCGGCCGCCTATAGTGCCCTGGTGAGCTGTCGTGCTGCCGGCCACCTATAGTGGCCTGGTGAGCTGTCGTGCTGCCGGCCACCTATAGTGGACTGGTGAGCTGTCGTGCTACCGGCCACTTATGGTGGCCTGATGAGCTGTCGTGCCACCGGCCACTTATGGTGGCCTGGTAAGCTGTCGTGCCACCGGCCACTTATGGTGGCCTGGTGAGCTGTCGTGCTGCCGGCCACCTATAGTGGCCTGGTGAGCTGTCGTGCTGCCGGCCAGCTATAGTGGCCTGGTGAGCTGTCGTGCCACCGGCCACTTATGGTGCCCTTGTGAGCTGTCGTGCTGCCGACCACCTATAGTGGCCTAGTGAGCTGTAGTGCTGCCGGCCACCTATAGTGGCCTGGTGAGCTGTCGTGCTGCCGGCCACCTATAGTGGCCTGGTGAGCTGTCGTGCTGCCGGCCAGCTATAGTGGACTGGTGAGCTATCGTGCTGCCGGCCACCTATAGTGACCTGGTGAGCTGTCGTGCTGCCGGCCACCTATAGTGGCCTGGTGAGCTGTCGTGCTGCCGGCCACCTATAGTGGACTGGTGAGCTGTCGTGCTGACGGCCACTTATAGTGGCCTGGTGAGCTATCGTGCTGCCGGCCACCTATAGTGGCCTGGTGAGCTGTCGTGCTGCCGGCCACCTATAGTGGCCTGGTGAGCTGTCGTGCTGCCGGCCACCTATAGTGGCCTGGTGAGCTGTCGTGCCACCAGCCACTTATGGTGGCCTGGTGAGCTGTCGTGCTACCGGCCACCTGTAGTGCCCTTGTGAGCTGTCGTGCTGCCGGCCACCTATAGTGGCCTGGTGAGCTGTAGTGCTGCCGGCCACGTATAGTGGCCTGGTGAGCTGTCGTGCTGCCGGCCACCTATAGTGGCCTGGTGAGCTGTCGTGCTGCCGGCCACCTATAGTGGCCTGGTGAGCTGTCGTGGTACCGGCCACTTATGGTGCCCTGGTGAGCTGTCGGGCCACCGGCCACTTATGGTGGCCTGGTGAGCTGTCGTGCCACCGGCCACTTTAGGTAGCCTGGTGAGCTGTCGTGCCACCGGCCACTTATGGTGGCCTGTTGAGCTGTCGTGCGACCGGCCACCTATAGGGGCCTGGTGAGCTGTCCGGCTGCCGGCCACCTATAGTGGCCTGGTGAGCTGTCGTGCTGCCGGCCACCTATAGTAGCCTGGTGAGCTGTCGTGCTGCCGGCCACCTATAGTGGCCTGGTGAGCTGTCGTGCTGCCGGCCACTTATGGTGGCCTGGTGAGCTGTCGTGCCACCGGCCACTTATGGTGGCCTGGTGAGCTGTCGTGCTACCGGCCACTTATGGTGACCTGGTGAGCTGTCGTGCTACCGGCCACCTATAGTGCCCTGGTGAGCTGTCGTGCTAGCGGCCACTTATGGTGGCCTGGTGAGCTGTCGTGCAACCGGCCACTTATGGTGGCCTGGTGAGCTGTCGTGCTGCCGGCCACCTATAGTGCCCTGGTGAGCTGTCGTGCTGCCACTTATGGTGGCCTGGTGAGCTGTCGTGCCACAGGCCACTTATGGTGGCCTGGTGAGCTGTAGTGCTGCCGGCCACCTATAGTGCCCTGGTGAGCTGTCGTGCTGCCGGCCACCTATAGTGCCCTGGTGAGCTGTCGTGCTGCCGGCCACCTATAGTGGCCTGGTGAGCTGTCGTGCTGCCGGCCACCTATAGTGGCCTGGTGAGCTGTCGTGCTGCCGGCCACTTATGGTGGCCTGCTGAGCTCTCGTGCCACCGGCCACTTATGGTGGCCTGGTGAGCTGTCGTGCTGCCGGCCGCCTATAGTGCCCTGGTGAGCTGTCGTGCTGCCGGCCACCTATAGTGGCCTGGTGAGCTGTCGTGCTGCCGGCCACCTATAGTGACCTGGTGAGCTGTCGTGCTGTCGGCCA
This sequence comes from Eumerus sabulonum, assembly GCA_951905685.1. NCBI lineage: Eukaryota > Metazoa > Arthropoda > Insecta > Diptera > Syrphidae > Eumerus > Eumerus sabulonum. Next base: position 20,471,353 of record OX645062.1, on the reverse strand, counting down.
CTTATGGTGGCCTGGTGAGCTGTCGTGCAACCGGCCACTTATGGTGGCCTGGTGAGCTGTCGTGCTGCCGGCCACCTATAGTGCCCTGGTGAGCTGTCGTGCTGCCACTTATGGTGGCCTGGTGAGCTGTCGTGCCACAGGCCACTTATGGTGGCCTGGTGAGCTGTAGTGCTGCCGGCCACCTATAGTGCCCTGGTGAGCTGTCGTGCTGCCGGCCACCTATAGTGCCCTGGTGAGCTGTCGTGCTGCCGGCCACCTATAGTGGCCTGGTGAGCTGTCGTGCTGCCGGCCACCTATAGTGGCCTGGTGAGCTGTCGTGCTGCCGGCCACTTGTGGTGGCCTGCTGAGCTCTCGTGCCACCGGCCACTTATGGTGGCCTGGTGAGCTGTCGTGCTGCCGGCCGCCTATAGTGCCCTGGTGAGCTGTCGTGCTGCCGGCCACCTATAGTGGCCTGGTGAGCTGTCGTGCTGCCGGCCACCTATAGTGGACTGGTGAGCTGTCGTGCTACCGGCCACTTATGGTGGCCTGATGAGCTGTCGTGCCACCGGCCACTTATGGTGGCCTGGTAAGCTGTCGTGCCACCGGCCACTTATGGTGGCCTGGTGAGCTGTCGTGCTGCCGGCCACCTATAGTGGCCTGGTGAGCTGTCGTGCTGCCGGCCACCTATAGTGGCCTGGTGAGCTGTCGTGCCACCGGCCACTTATGGTGCCCTTGTGAGCTGTCGTGCTGCCGACCACCTATAGTGGCCTGGTGAGCTGTAGTGCTGCCGGCCACCTATAGTGGCCTGGTGAGCTGTCGTGCTGCCGGCCACCTATAGTGGCCTGGTGAGCTGTCGTGCTGCCGGCCACCTATAGTGGTTTGGTGAACTGTCGTGCTACCGGCCACCTATAGTGCCCTGGTGAGCTGTCGTGCGACCGGCCACCGATAGTGGACTGGTGAGCTGTCGTGCTGCCGGCGACCTATAGTGGCCTGGTGAGCTGTCGTGCTGCCGGCCACTTATGGTGGCCTGCTGAGCTCTCGTACCACCGGCCACTTATGGTGGCCTGGTGAGCTGTCGTGCTGCCGGCCACCTATAGTGGCCTGGTGAACTGTCGCGCTACCGGCTACCTATAGTGCCCTGGTGAGCTGTCGTGCGACCGGCCACCCATAGTTGCCTGTTGAGCAGTCGTGCTGCCGGCCACCTATAGTGTCCTGGTGAGCTGTCGTGCTGCCGGCCACCTATGGTGGCCTGGTGAGCTGTCGTGCTGCCGGCCACCTATAGTGCCCTGGTGAGCTGTCGTGCTGCCGGCCACCTATAGTGGCCTGGTGAGCTGTCGTGCTGCCGGCCACTTACGGTGGCCTGGTGAGCTGTCGTGCCACAGGCCACTTATGGTGGCCTGGTGAGCTGTCGTGCTGCCGGCCACCTATAGTGCCCTGGTGAGCTGTCGTGCTGTCGTGCTGCCGGCCACCTATAGTGCCCTGGTGAGCTGTCGTGCTGCCGGCCACCTGTAGTGGCCTGGTGAGCTGTCGTGCTGCCGGCGACCTATAGTGGCCTGGTGAGCTGTCGTGCTGCCGGCCACTTATGGTGGCCTGCTGAGCTCTCGTACCACCGGCCACTTATGGTGGCCTGGTGAGCTGTCGTGCTGCCGGCCGCCTATAGTGCCCTGGTGAGCTGTCGTGCTGCCGGCCACCTATAGTGGCCTGGTGAGCTGTCGTGCTGCCGGCCACCTATAGTGGCCTGGTGAGCTGTCGTGCTGCCGGCCACCTATAGTGGCCTCGTGAGCTGTCGTGCTGCCGGCCACCTATAGTGGCCTGGTGAGCTGTCGTGCTGCCGGCCACCTATAGTGGCCTGGTGAACTGTCGCGCTACCGGCTACCTATAGTGCCCTGGTGAGCTGTCGTGCGACCGGCCACCCATAGTTGCCTGTTGAGCTGTCGTGCTGCCGGCCACCTATAGTGTCCTGGTGAGCTGTCGTGCTGCCGGCCACCTATGGTGGCCTGGTGAGCTGTCGTGCTGCCGGCCACTTATGGTGGCCTGGTGAGCTGTCGTGCTACCGGCCACTTATGGTGGCCTGGTGAGCTGTCGTGCTACCGGCCACCTATAGTGCCCTGGTGAGCTGTCGTGCTGCCGGCCACTTATGGTGGCCTGGTGAGCTGTCGTGCTGCCGACCACCTATAGTGGCCTGGTAAGCTGTCGTGCTGCCGGACACTTATGGTAGCCTGGTGAGCTGTCGTGCCACCGGCCACTTATGGTGGCCTGGTGAGCTGTCGTGCCACCGGCCACTTATGGTGGCCTGGTGAGCTGTCGTGCTACCGGTCACCTATAGTGCCCTGGTGAGCTGTCGTGCCACCGGCCACTTATGGTGGTCTGGTGAGCTGTCGTGCGACCGGCCACCCATAGTGGCCTGGTGAGCTGTCGTGCTGCCGGCCACCTATAGTGGCCTGGTGAGCTGTCGTGCTACCGGCCACTCATGGTGGCCTGGTGAGCTGTCGTGCCACCGGCCACTTATGGTGGCCTGGTGAGCTGTCGTGCCACCGGCCACTTATGGTGGCCTGGTGAGCTGTCGTGCTACCGGCCACTTATGGTGGCTTGGTGAGCTGTCGTGCTACCGGCCACCTATAGTGCCCTGGTGAGCTGTCGTGCCACCGGCCACTTATGGTGGCCTGGTGAGCTGTCGTGCGACCGGCCACCCATAGTGGCCTGGTGAGCTGTCGTGCTGCCGGCCACCTATAGTGGCCTGATGAGCTGTCGTGCTGCCGGCCACCTATAGTGGCCTGGTGAGCTGTCGTGCTACTGGCCACTTATGGTGGCCTGGTGAGCTGTCGTGCCACCGGCCACTTATGGTGGCCTGGTGAGCTGTCGTGCTGCCGGCCACCTATAGTGCCCTGGTGAGCTGTCGTGCTGCCGGCCACCTATAGTGGCCTGGTGAGCTGTCGAGATGCCGGGCACCCATAGTGGCCTGGTGAGGTGTCGAGGTGCCGGCACCTATATTGGCCTGGTGAGCTGTCGAGATGCCGGCCACCTATAATGGCCTGGTGAGCTGTCGTGCTGCCGGCCACCTATAGTAGCCTGGTGAGCAGCCGTGCTGCCGGCCACCTATAGTGCCCTGGTGAGCTCTCGTGCCGCCGGTCACCTATAGTGGCCTGGTGAGCTATCGTGCTGCCGGCCACCTATAATGGCCTGGTGAGCTGTCGTGCTGCCGGCCAGTTATAGTGGCCTGGTGAGCTATCGTGCTGCCGGCCACCTATAGTGACCTGGTGAGCTGTCGTGCTGCCGGCCACCTATAGTGGACTGGTGAGCTGTCGTGCTACCGGCCACTTATGGTGGCCTGGTGAGCTGTCGTGCTGCCGGCCACCTATAGTGGCCTGGTGAGCTATCGTGCTGCCGGCCACCTATAGTGGCCTGGTGAGCTGTCGTGCTGCCGGCCACCTATAGTGGCCTGGTGAGCTGTCGTGCCACCGGCCACTTATGGTGGCCTGGTGAGCTGTCGTGCTACCGGCCACCTGTAGTGCCCTTGTGAGCTGTCGTGCTGCCGGCCACCTATAGTGGCCTGGTGAGCTGTAGTGCTGCCGGCCACCTATAGTGGCCTGGTGAGCTGTCGTGCTGCCGGCCACCTATAGTGGCCTGGTGAGCTGTCGTGCTGCCGGCCACCTATAGTGGCCTGGTGAGCTGTCGTGCTGCCGGCCACCTATAGTGGCCTGGTGAGCTGTCGTGCTGCCGGCCACCTATAGTGGCCTGGTGAGTTGTCGTGGTACCGGCCACTTATGGTGGCCTGGTGAGCTGTCGGGCCACCGGCCACTTATGGTGGCCTGGTGAGCTGTCGTGCCACCGGCCACTTTAGGTAGCCTGGTGAGCTGTCGTGCCACCGGCCACTTATGGTGGCCTGGTGAGCTGTCGTGCGACCGGCCACCTATAGTGGCCTGGTGAGCTGTCTGGCTTCCGGCCACCTATAGTGGCCTGGTGAGCTGTCTGGCTTCCGGCCACCTATAGTGGCCTGGTGAGCTGTCTGGCTGCCGGCCACCTATAGTGGCCTGGTTAGCTGTCGTGCTGTCGGCCACTTATGGTGGCCTGGTGAGCTGTCGTGCCACCGGCTACTTATGGTGGCCTGGTGAGCTGTCGTGCTGCCGGCCACCTATAGTGCCCTGTTGAGCTGTCGTGCTGCCGGCCACCTATAGTGGCCTGGTGAGCTGTCGTGCTGCCGGCCACCTATGGTGGCCTGGTGAGCTGTCGTGCTGCCGGCCACCTATAGTTGCCTGGTGAGCTGTCGTGCTACCGGCCACTTACGGGGGCCTGGTGAGCTGTCGTGCTACCGGCCACCTATAGTGCCCTGGTGAGCTGTCGTGCTAGCGGCCACCTACAGTGGCCTGGTGAGCTATCGTGCTGCCGGCCACCTATAGTGGCCTGGTGAGCTGTCGTGTTGTCGGCCACTTATGGTGGCCTGGTGAGCTGTCGTGCCACCGGCCACTTATGGTGGCCTGGTGAGCTGTCGTGCTGCCGGCCACCTATAGTGCCCTGGTGAGCTGTCGTGCTGCCGGCCACCTATAGTGCCCTGGTAAGCTGTCGTGCTGCCGGCCACTTATGGTGGCCTGGTGAGCTGTCGTGCCACAGGCCACTTATGATGGCCTGGTGAGCTGTCGTGCTGCCGGCCACCTATAGTGCCCTGGTGAGCTGTCGTGCTGTCGTGCTGCCGGCCACCTATAGTGCCCTGGTGAGCTGTCGTGCTGCCGGCCACCTATAGTGGCCTGGTGAGCTGTCGTGCTGCCGGCGACCTATAGTGGCCTGGTGAGCTGTCGTGCTGCCGGCCACTTATGGTGGCCTGCTGAGCTCTCGTGCCACCGGCCACTTATGGTGGCCTGGTGAGCTGTCGTGCTGCCGGCCGCCTATAGTGCCCTGGTGAGCTGTCGTGCTGCCGGCCACCTATAGTGGCCTGGTGAGCTGTCGTGCTGCCGGCCACCTATAGTGGCCTGGTGAGCTGTCGTGCTGCCGGCCACCTATAGTGGACTGGTGAGCTGTCGTGCTACCGGCCACTTATGGTGGCCTGGTGAGCTGTCGTGCCACCGGCCACTTATGGTGGCCTGGTAAGCTGTCGTGCCACCGGCCACTTATGGTGGCCTGGTGAGCTGTCGTGCTGCCGGCCACCTATAGTGGCCTGGTGAGCTGTCGTGCTGCCGGCCACCTATAGTGGCCTGGCGAGCTGTCGTGCCACCGGCCACTTATGGTGGCCTGGTGAGCTGTCGTGCTGCCGACCACCTATAGTGGCCTGGTGAGCTGTAGTGCTGCCGGCCACCTATAGTGGCCTCGTGAGCTGTCGTGCTGCCGGCCACCTATAGTGGCCTGGTGAGCTGTCGTGCTGCCGGCCACCTATAGTGGCCTGGTGAACTGTCGCGCTACCGGCTACCTATAGTGCCCTGGTGAGCTGTCGTGCGACCGGCCACCCATAGTTGCCTGTTGAGCTGTCGTGCTGCCGGCCACCTATAGTGTCCTGGTGAGCTGTCGTGCTGCCGGCCACCTATGGTGGCCTGGTGAGCTGTCGTGCTGCCGGCCACTTATGGTGGCCTGGTGAGCTGTCGTGCTACCGGCCACTTATGGTGGCCTGGTGAGCTGTCGTGCTACCGGCCACCTATAGTGCCCTGGTGAGCTGTCGTGCCACCGGCCACTTATGGTGGCCTGGTGAGCTGTCGTGCGACCGGCCACCCATAGTGGCCTGGTGAGCTGTCATGCTGCCGACCACCTATAGTGGCCTGGTGAGCTGTCGTGCTGCCGGACACTTATGGTAGCCTGGTGAGCTGTCGTGCCACCGGCCACTTATGGTGGCCTGGTGAGCTGTCGTGCCACCGGCCACTTATGGTGGCCTGGTGAGCTGTCGTGCTACCGGTCACCTATAGTGCCCTGGTGAGCTGTCGTGCCACCGGCCACTTATGGTGGCCTGGTGAGCTGTCGTGCGACCGGCCACCCATAGTGGCCTGGTGAGCTGTCGTGCTGCCGGCCACCTATAGTGGCCTGGTGAGCTGTCGTGCTACCGGCCACTCATGGTGGCCTGGTGAGCTGTCGTGCCACCGGCCACTTATGGTGGCCTGGTGAGCTGTCGTGCCACCGGCCACTTATGGTGGCCTGGTGAGCTGTCGTGCTACCGGCCACTTATGGTGGCTTGGTGAGCTGTCGTGCTACCGGCCACCTATAGTGCCCTGGTGAGCTGTCGTGCCACCGGCCACTTATGGTGGCCTGGTGAGCTGTCGTGCGACCGGCCACCCATAGTGGCCTGGTGAGCTGTCGTGCTGCCGGCCACCTATAGTGGCCTGATGAGCTGTCGTGCTGCCGGCCACCTATAGTGGCCTGGTGAGCTGTCGTGCTACCGGCCACTTATGGTGGCCTGGTGAGCTGTCGTGCCACCGGCCACTTATGGTGGCCTGGTGAGCTGTCGTGCTGCCGGCCACCTATAGTGCCCTGGTGAGCTGTCGTGCTGCCGGCCACCTATAGTGGCCTGGTGAGCTGTCGAGATGCCGGCCACCCATAGTGGCCTGGTGAGCTGTCGTGCTGCCGGCCACCTATGGTGGCCTGGTGAGCTGTCGTGCTGCCGGCCACTTATGGTGGCCTGGTGAGCTGTCGTGCTACCGGCCACTTATGGTGGCCTGGTGAGCTGTCGTGCTACCGGCCACCTATAGTGCCCTAGTGAGCTGTCGTGCCACCGGCCACTTATGGTGGCCTGGTGAGCTGTCGTGCGACCGGCCACCCATAGTGGCCTGGTGAGCTGTCATGCTGCCGACCACCTATAGTGGCCTGGTGAGCTGTCGTGCTGCCGGACACTTATGGTAGCCTGGTGAGCTGTCGTGCCACCGGCCACTTATGGTGGCCTGGTGAGCTGTCGTGCTACCGGTCACCTATAGTGCCCTGGTGAGCTGTCGTGCCACCGGCCACTTCTGGTGGCCTGGTGAGCTGTCGTGCGACCGGCCACCCATAGTGGCCTGGTGAGCTGTCGTGCTGCCGGCCACCTATAGTGGCCTGGTGAGCTGTCGTGCTACCGGCCACTCATGGTGGCCTGGTGAGCTGTCGTGCTACCGGCAACTTATGGTGGCCTGGTGAGCTGTCGTGCCACCGGCCACTTATGGTGGCCTGGTGAGCTGTCGTGCTACCGGCCACCTATAGTGGCCTGGTGAGCTATCGTGCTGCCGACCACCTATAATGGCCTGGTGAGCTGTCGTGCCACCGGCTACTTATGGTGGCCTGGTGAGCTGTCGTGCTACCGGCCACCTATAGTGGCCTGGTGACCTATCGTGCTGCCGGCCACCTATAATGGCCTGGTGAGCTGTCGTGCTGCCGGCCAGCTATAGTGGCCTGGTGAGCTATCGTGCTGCCGGCCACCTATAGTGACCTGGTGAGCTGTCGTGCTGCCGGCCACCTATAGTGGCCTGGTGAGCTGTCGTGCTGCCGGTCACCTATAGTAGACTGGTGAGCTGTCGTGCTGCCGGCCACCTATAGTGGCCTGGTGAGCTATCGTGCTGCCGGCCACCTATAGTGGCCTGGTGAGCTGTCGTGCTGCCGGCCACCTATAGTGGCCTGGTGAGCTGTCGTGCCACCAGCCACTTATGGTGGCCTGGTGAGCTGTCGTGCTACCGGCCACCTGTAGTGCCCTTGTGAGCTGTCGTGCTGCCGGCCACCTATAGTGGCCTGGTGAGCTGTAGTGCTGTCGGCCACCTATAGTGGCCTGGTGAGCTGTCGTGCTGCCGGCCACCTATCGTGGCCTGGTGAGCTGTAGTGCTGCCGGCCACCTATAGTGGCCTGGTGAGCTGTCGTGCTGCCAGCCACCTATAGTGGCCTGGTGAGCTGTCGTGGTACCGGCCACTTATGGTGGCCTGGTGAGCTGTCGGGCCACCGGCCACTTATGGTGGCCTGGTGAGCTGTCGTGCCACCGGCCACTTTAGGTAGCCTGGTGAGCTGTCGTGCCACCGGCCACTTATGGTGGCCTGGTGAGCTGTCGTGAGACCGGCCACCTATAGTGGCCTGGTGAGCTGTCCGGCTGCCGGCCACCTATAGTGGCCTGGTGAGCTGTCGTGCTGCCGGCCACTTATGGTGGCCTGGTGAGCTGTCGTGCAACCGGCCACTTATGGTGGCCTGGTGAGCTGTCGTGCTACCGGCCACTTATGGTGGCCTGGTGAGCTGTCGTGCTACCGGCCACCTATAGTGCCCTGGTGAGCTGTCGTGCTACCGGCCACCTACAGTGGCCTGGTGAGCTATCGTGCTGCCGGCCACCTATAGTGGCCTGGTGAGCTGTCGTGCTGTCGGCCACTTATGGTGGCCTGGTGAGCTGTCGTGCCACCGGCCACTTATGGTGGCCTGGTGAGCTGTCGTGCTGCCGGCCACCTATAGTGCCCTGGTGTGCTGTCGTGCTGCCGGCCCCCTATAGTGCCCTGGTGAGCTGTCGTGCTGCCGGCCACTTATGGTGGCCTGGTGAGCTGTCGTGCCACCGGCCACTTATGGTGGCCTGGTGAGCTGTCGTGCTGCCGGCCACCTATAGTGCCCTGGTGAGCTGTCGTGCTGCCGGCCACCTATAGTGCCCTGGTGAGCTGTCGTGCTGCCGGCCACCTATAGTGGCCTGGTGAGCTGTCGTGCTGCCGGCCACCTATAGTGGCCTGGTGAGCTGTCGTGCTACCGGCCACTTATGGTGGCCTGGTGAGCTCTCGTGCCACCGGCCACTTATGGTGGCCTGGTGAGCTGTCGTGCTGCCGGCCACCTATAGTGCCCTGGTGAGCTGTCGTGCTGCCGGCCACCTATAGTGCCCTGGTGAGCTGTCGTGCTGCCGGCCACCTATAGTGGCCCGGTGAGCTGTCGTGCTGCCGGCCACCTATAGTGGACTGTTGAGCTGTCATGCTACCGGCCACTTATGGTGGCCTGGTGAGCTGTCGTGCCACCGGCCACTTATGGTGGCCTGGTAAGCTGTCGTGCTACCGGCCACCTGTAGTGCCCTGGTGAGCTGTCGTGCTGCCGGCCACCTACAGTGGCCTGGTGAGCTATCGTGCTGCCGGCCACCTATAGTGGCCTGGTGAGCTATCGTGCTGCCGGCCACCTATAATGGCCTGGTGAGCTGTCGTGCTGCCGGCCACCTATAGTGGCCTGGTGAGCTATCGTGCTGCCGGCCACCTATAGTGGCCTGGTGAGCTGTCGTGCTGCCGGCCACCTATAGTGGACTGGTGAGCTGTCGTGCTACCGGCCACTTATGGTGGCCTGGTGAGCTGTCGTGCCACCGGCCACTTATGGTGGCCTGGTAAGCTGTCGTGCCACCGGCCACTAATGGTGACCTGGTGAGCTGTCGTGCTACCGGCCACCTGTAGTGCCCTGGTGAGCTGTCGTGCTGCCGGCCACCTATAGTGGCCTGGTGAGCTATCGTGCTGCCGGCCACCTATAGTGGCCTGGTGAGCTATCGTGCTGCCGGCCACCTATAGTGGCCTAGTGAGCTATCGTGCTGCCGGCCACCTATAATGGCCTGGTGAGCTGTCGTGCTGCCGGCCACCTATAGTGGCCTGGTGAGCTATCGTGCTGCCGGCCACCTGTAGTGGCCTGGTGAGCTGTCGTGCTGCCGGCCACCTATAGTGGCCTGGTGAGCTATCGTGCTGCCGGCCACCTACAGTGCCCTGGTGAGCTGTCGTGCTGCCGGCCACTTATGGTGGCCTGGTGAGCTGTCGTGCCACCGGCCACTTATGGTGGCCTGGTGAGCTGTCGTGCTACCGGCCACCTGTAGTGCCCTGGTGAGCTGTCGTGCTGCCGGCCACCTATAGTGGCCTGGTGAGCTATCGTGCTGCCGGCCACCTATAGTGACCTGGTGAGCTATCGTGCTGCCGGCCACCTATAGTGGCCTAGTGAGCTATCGTGCTGCCGGCCACCTATAATGGCCTAGTGAGCTATCGTGCTGCCGGCCACCTATAATGGCCTGGTGAGCTGTCGTGCTGCCGGCCACCTATAGTGGCCTGGTGAGCTATCGTGCTGCCGGCCACCTATAGTGGCCTAGTGAGCTATCGTGCTGCCGGCCACCTATAATGGCCTGGTGAGCTGTCGTGCTGCCGGCCACCTATAGTGGCCTGGTGAGCTATCGTGCTGCCGGCCACCTGTAGTGGCCTGGTGAGCTGTCGTGCTGCCGGCCACCTATAGTGGCCTGGTGAGCTGTCGTGCTACCGGCCACTTATGGTGACCTGGTGAGCTGTCGTGCCACCTGCCACTTATGGTGGCCTGGTGAGCTGTCGTGCTGCCGGCCACCTATAGTGCCCTGGTGAGCTGTCGTGCTGCCGGCCACCTATAGTGCCCTGGTGAGCTGTCGTGCTGCCGGCCACCTATAGTGGCCTGGTGAGCTGTCGTTCTGCTGGCCACCTATAGTGGCCTGGTGAGCTGTCGTTCTGCTGGCCACCTATAGTGGCCTGGTGAGCTGTCGTGCTGCCGGCCACCTATAGTGGACTGGTGAGCTGTCGTGCTGCCGGCCACCTATAGTGGCCTGATGAGCTGTCGTGCTGCCAGCCACCTATAGTGGCCTGGTGAGCTGTCGTTCTGCTGGCCACCTATAGTGGCCTGGTGAGCTGTCGTGCTGCCGGCCACCTATAGTGGACTGGTGAGCTGTCGTGCTGTCGTGCTGCCGGCCACCTATAGTGGCCTGGTGAGCTGTCGTTCTGCTGGCCACCTATAGTGGCCTGGTGAGCTGTCGTGCCACCGGCCACTTATGGTGGCCTGGTGAGCTGTCGTGCTACCGGCCACCTATAGTGCCCTGTTGAGCTGTCGTGCTGCCGGCCACCTATAGTGGCCCGGTGAGCTGTCGTTCTGCTGGCCACCTATAGTGGCCTGGTGAGCTGTCGTGCTGCCGGCCACCTATAGTGGCCTGGTGAGCTGGCGTGCTGCTGGCCACCTATAGTGGCCTGGTGAGCTGTCGTGCTGCCGGCCACCTATAGTGGCCTGATGAGCTGTCGTGCTGCGGGCCACCTATAATGGCCTGGTGAGCTGGCGTGCTGCTGGCCACCTATAGTTGCCTGGTGAGCTGCTATTTTGACTTCGTCTAGGTCGGGTGGACTGAATTCTGTTACATCGTCGTCCATTACGAATGGCCCGTTCTGCCTGACAGCGGTATCTTGTCTATTATCGCCGTTATACAGTCTGCAGAGGTGGTCTTTCCAAATCCTCAGCATCGACTGCGACTCTACTACCAGTTCTCCATTTTCATCCATGCAGGCCGCCGCTCTGGCTTTGTAGCCATGGCATGTTCGTTTTGCCTTATTGTAAAACTTGCGGGCGTCATTCCTGCGGAAGCATATCTCCACCTCATCGATCTCACGCTTTCCGTGCTCTCTCTTCTATTCTGCTCATAGAGTTCGCGAGGCCAACGATCCATGGAGGATCTGAGCCTGAGCTATAGCTGCCTTCCATCCTTGACGGTCCCGGGCACGCTGCTTCCGGTTGTCACGACCAAGATGTCTTACATCCGCGATTACTTTGTCTTTATACCGGAGGTTCGGTCTTCCTCTTCTTCTCGAACCAGGAGGCTCGGAGTCGAAGACCCTCTTAGCTGAAGCGGTGATGTCCATTCGCTCGATGTGGCCGAGCCAGTGTAGTCGACGTATCCTTGCAATCCGGACTACATCCACATCATGGTACAGCTCGTGGAGTTCGCGGTTGTGTCTTTTTCTCCATTCACCTTCCTCACAGACAGGACCAAATATCCGGCGCAGAATTTTTCTTTCGAAAGAACCCAAAATCAGCTCCGCTGTCCTGCTTATCGTCCAGCTTTCGGCTCCGTACAGACAAGACTGGCAGAATGAGCGTTTTGTAAAGCATGACTTTGGTCTTTCGAGTGAGGAGTTTTGACGCCAGTTGTTTGGACAAGCCGAAGTAGCAGCGGTTGCCAAGGGCGATTCTACGCCGGATCTCCACTGTGGTGTCATTTGTGGAATTTACGTTTGCCCCGAGGTAGACAAACTCCTTAACTACCTCGAAATTGTAGCTGTCAATTGTTATGTTTTGTCCCAGGTGGTGAGCGACGGATTGGTTTTTGCTTGACAGCATGTACTTCGTTTCGTCGTCATTGACCTTAAGACCAACTCGTTTCGCCTGTTTTGTAATCGCTGCGAATGCTTCCACAATGCCAAGGCGAGAACACGCGATGATGTCGATATCATCCGCGTATCCTAGCAGCTGGACGGACTTGTCAAATATAGTCTCTTCCCTGTTGACGCCTGCCCGTCGCATTATCTGCTCCAGTACCAGGTTGAAGAAGTCACATGACAGCGCATCTCCTTGCCGAAATCCGGTACATGTTTCGAATGGTTCCGAGGTCCAAGAACCGAGTTGCACGGTGCATCGCGTGTCAGACGTTATCACGTCAAAAACGGCTGGACCGATTTTGCTGAAAATTGACTCAGTTCTAAGTTGCGTAATTACGCGTGGAGTGAACCTAATCTTATGTCAATATCGTCTTTGGTTCTCGAGATAATCGAATATTCCGGTACGCACATGCGCGCATACGTACATATGCAAGCACATATGTCTTCTTCTTAGTGGGCGCTACAGTTCGGGGTGAACCTGGGCCTCAACCAACATGCCCCTCCATCTAGCACGATCTTTCGCTAGCCTCTTCCGTTGCCGCACACCCAGTTGGCTGAGGTCCCCTTCCATCTGTGTGCGCCATCTTAAGGGCGGCCGTCCTCTGCTTCTTCGTCCCTCGGGGTTGGATTCAAAGACTCTCCGGGCTGGAGCTGTGGTGTCCATTCGCTCTACATGGCCCAGCCATCTTAGGCGTTGAATCCGTAGACGCCTGACTAGGCTCATGTCGCTGTACAGCCCGTAAAGTTCGTGGTTGAATCTTCTCCTCCATCCCCCGTCTGCGTTTATAGGCCCAAAAATCACGCGCAAAATCTTTCTCTCGAACCGACCAAGGGCCTCCTCATCCGCTTTTGATAGTGTCCATGCTTCTGCGCCGTACAACAGGACCGGGATGATAAGGGTCTTATATAGAGTCAACTTTGTCGTTCGGGAGAGGGCTCTATTACTCAGTTGCCTCCTGAGCCCAAAGAAACAGCGATTGGCAAGAGTGATTCTGCGTTTGATTTCGGAACTGATGTCGTTGTTCCAGGTCACTGCGGAGCCAAGGTAGACGAAGTCCTTAACTACCTCGAACGTATATCTGCCTATACAAACGTTCTGGCCAAGACGTCGGTGTTGAGTGTCCTTTTTTGATGACAGCATATATTTAGTTTTGCCCTCGTTTACCGCCAAACCAATTTTCGCCGCCTCCATCTCAATACTCGCAAACGCCTCATTGACATCTCGCTGTGATCTACCTATTATGTCAATATCGTCGGCGTATGCAAGGAGGTGTGAGGATTTGAAATAGTTAGTGCCTCTTGTATTGGCCAGTGATTTTTGCACAATCGTTTCCAATATGATGTTGAAGAAATCACACGACAGCGCATTGCCCTGCCTAAATCCTTTTTTGACATCAAAACTATCGATAAGGTGTTCACCGATTCGGATGGAGCAGCGAGCATTCTCCTGCTCTCTATCCTGCATAGTCTGACGAATTTAGCCGGTATGTCAAAGGTAGACATAGCGTTGTATAGCTCGTCTCTAATTACGCTGTCGTATGCGCTTTGAAGTCGACAAATAGGTGGTGAGTGTCTACTTGAAATTCACTGTTTTTTTCCAGTATCTGCCGTAGTGTGAAGATTTGGTCGATGGTGGACTTCCCTGGCCTGAATCCGCACTGATAAGGACCTATCAGCTTATTTACAAAAGGCTTCAGGCGTTCACACAAAACGGCAGAGAAGATTTTGTAGGCGATGTTAAGGAGACGTATTCCTCTATAGTTGGCGCAATCAGAGGGGTCCCCTTTATTGTGGATCGGGCATACGATGCTGAGACTCCATTCCTCGGGCATGCTTTCCTCTGACCATATCTTACAGATGAGCTGGTGCATGCTCCTAACCAGGTCATCCCCAGCTGCCTTGAAGAGCTCAGCAGACAGTCCGTCTGCGCCAGCAGCTTTATTCGACTTGAGCTTCGATATGGCAATCTTAACTTCGTCGAGGTCAGGGGGACAGAATTCTCTGCGATCTACGTCGATTAGAAATGGATCATTCTGCGTGACAGCGGCATATTGACTAACATCGACGTTATACAGTCTGCAGAAGTGGTTTTTCCATATTCTCAGGATCGACTGCGGTTCTACTACTAGGTGTCCGTTCTCATCCCTGCAGGCTTCCGTTCTGGCTTTATAACCTTGGCAAGTTCGCTTTATCTGTTCATAAAACTTTCGAACGTCACGCCTGCAGTAACACCTCTCCAAATCCTCAATCGCGCGCTTCTCGTGCTCTTTCTTCTTTCTTCTAAGAAGCTTATGCTCCTCTCTCCTTTTTAACTCGTAGAGCTCACGAGCTGCTCTTGTTCTTTTATGCAGCGAGGCCTTATATGCATCCTGCTTCGCTGTATGAATCCTCCTGCACTCGTCATCGAACCAGGGGTTTCTTCGTTGTGGAGCCTTGAAACCCAAAACTTCGGATGCAGAGCTTTTCAGGGCTTGTTTGCAAAGGCTCCACTGCTGTTCTATTGATAGCGTGGAGGATTGAGGTGTATTGGAGAGCTTAAGGGAGACACGATCGGTAAAAGCACGAGCGGCGTGCGGCGAGACTCCTGCGCCAAAAAAAAAACAGGATTAGTCGGTTGGGCTACGGCCTAGTAAGCCGTAACCGTAAAAAAAACTCCGAAACAACCGCAAGCACATATGTACATCTCTATAAAAACCTTGGATTTGGATTCACTTACTTACTTATCAGGCCTGCGATCCATGGAGGATCTGAGCCTGAGCTATAGCTGCCTTCCATCCTTGACGGTCCCGGGCACGCTGCTTCCAGTTGTCAAGACCAAGATGTCCTACATCCGCGATTACTTGGTTTTTATACCGGAGGTTCGGTCTTCCTCTTCTTCTCGAACCAGGAGGCTCGGAGTCGAAGACCCTCTTAGCTGGAGCGTTGATGTCCATGCGCTCGATGTGGCCGAGCCAGTGTAGTCGACGGATCCTTGCCTTCCGGACTACATCCACATCTTGGTACAGCTCGTAGAGTTCGCGGTTGTGTCTTCTTCTCCATTCACCTTCCTCACAGACAGGACCAAATATCCAAATATCCGGCGCAGAATTTTTCTTTCGAAAGAACCCAAAATCAGCTCCGTTGTCCTGCTTATCGTCCAGCTTTCGGCTCCGTACAGCAAGACTGGCAGAATGAGCGTTTTGTAAAGCATGACTTTGGTCTTTCGAGTGAGGAGTTTTGACCCCAGTTGTTTGGACAAGCCGAAGTAGCAGCGGTTGCCAAGGGCGATTCTACGCCGGATCTCCACTGTGGTGTCATTTGTGGAGTTTACGTTTGCCCCGAGGTAGACAAACTCCTTAACTACCTCGAAATTGTAGCTGTCAATTGTTATGTTTTGTCCCAGGTGGTGAGCGACGGATTGGTTTTTGCTTGACAGCATGTATTTCGTCTTATCCTCATTGATCTTAAGACCAACTCGTTTCGCCTGTTCTTCAATCGCCGTGAATGCTTCCACAATGCCACGGCGAGAACACGCGATGATGTCGATATCATCCGCGTATCCTAGCAGCTGGATGGACTTGTAAAAGATAGTGCCTTCCCTGTTGACGCCTGCCCGTCGCACTATCTGCTCCAGCACCAGGTTGAAGAAGTCACATGACAGCGCATCTCCTTGCCGAAATCCGGTGCATGTTTCGAATGGTTTCGAGGTCCTAGAACCGAGTTGCACGGTGCATCGCGTGTTTTTTAGCGTGGTGCGACACAACTGGATCAGTTTTACCGGGATCCCGAATTCGGCCATCGCCCCAAACAGTTCTTCACGATGAATGCTGTCGTATGCGGCTTTGAAATCAATGAAAAGATGGTGCGTATCGATTCGAAACTCGTTGGTCTTTTCCAGGATTTGTCGAAGTGTGAAAATTTGGTCTATAGTTGATTTGCCGGGCCGGAAGCCGCACTGGTAGCTGCCGATTAGTGCGGTGCAAAATGGTTTTAGACGTTCACACAATACGCTGGACAGGATCTTGTATGCGACATTGAGCAGGGATATACCTCTATAGTTCTTGCAAGAGGTAGGATCGCCTTTTTTGTGGATGGGGCATATAGAGCTGGTATTCCAGTCGTCGGGCATGCTCTCATCTTCCCAAACTCTGCAGATGATCTGGTGCATGCTTCCTACCAGAACATCGCCGCCAGCCTTGAAGAGCTCTGATGGCAGCCTCATCTGATGATGAGCCTGCGGCCTTGTTGTTCTTCAGCTTCTGAATAGCTGTGCCGACTTCTTCTATGCTGGGTGGGAGGACTACTTCAGCGGCTGGAGTTGGGATTTCCTCGGTCCCTAGCATGACTCTGGTCATGCTCGTTAAGCAGCTGCTGGAAGTGCTGCTTAAATACATCCACTATTCCCTGCGGTTCGGTGACAAGATTACCCTCGCAGTTTCGAAGAGCCAGGGTGCCCTTTTTGAAGCCTCCTGCAAGGCCTTTGGCTTTCTTGTAAAAGGCTCGTATTTTATGTTTATCCCTAGACTCCTCGATATTCTTGAGCTGGGAGGCTGCGAAGATTCTTTTCTTTTGTCGCAGTAGTTTCTTCTCCTCCCTTCTTCTGGCTCGGTACTCTTCTCGCGCTGCCCTGGTTTTCCTCTGCAGCGCCTTTTGGTACGCCTCGTCGGTTGCTCCCTTTTTCTGCTCACACTCGCCATCATACCACGGGTTTCTTGTCGGGGGTGGTAGGTATTGGATTCAGGTGACCTTGAAACGTGGAGACATGCCAACATTTGGAATTCGCAAAATCGGGCAAGTTACAAATAAAACAAAACCGGAAACAGCCATTTCTATACAGACTAATGTATTTTAGATCATTTTTCTCTTCATAATGGATTACAATGGAACATAAATTATGCATTCTAATACGTGTAAATCGATTTCACCGATCCTATAACTAATATCTACTCTATCCTTGTATATCTTTAACAAAAAGAAACAAAAATACATTTCGTACAACTAAACTTTGAAACTTTGGACGCCAAATTTGAGTGAGATATAAAGACGAAGATCAAGACGAAGCTATTAGGTGATTTATTTGCATGAATTCAGACATTAAATGAAGTATACCACTTGGAACGAAACTTAACAGACGCACATGCCATATATTCAGGTTTGTTATGCAAGACGAGGACGTATTAAATGATAGTTTGAAGTTTCAGTTATTGTAGTTATCATAAAGAATATGTTGCGCTCGCTTTAGGAGCTTCTAAACGTAAGAGTAGTCCGTGAGAGCGTTCAGTATCTGTTGTTACTGTTGAGTTGCGAGTTAAGTGCAGAATTCATAGCCGAAGTTGTGGCTTGTTGAACATGCTGATTGCGCATGAACTCAGTCGTAAATTCGTCTCTTGCTTTGGTCATGCTAGCCCCAGAACTTCTATAAATTGTATGTATCTATGGTTCGAGGAGGAAAGAAAGATATTTATTAAAATCATATACATATGCACATACAACCATCAAATTTAACTTACTTTGGTAATCATCAATATGTTTGCCGCAGCAGTGATCGCGAAACAGAATGCAACGATTAGAAGTAAAAGACCGCAGATTATTCCCTCGGCATTTGAATCAAATTGTTCTATGGCAACTATAAAGCCACAGTAACCAGTACTGGGGAACCCGATGGCTTGGAAAACGGTCAGGACCGTTTGGAAAAAGTATACGAAAAAGAAAACCATAAAGTTGAAACTTGAATCATTTTTGAAAGCCTTATACGCCGGACGGAACCTATAGTTTGAAAAAGAGATATTTTTAAATGACTATTCAATCGACTACGTATTCGTATAAGGCAGTTCTACCAGCATATGTACGAGGCAGGAGTGAACAAAAATGCGTAGAAAATTGAGAGCCCGAAATTCGTAAACTCCTTTCTATGCAATACTATGATTAGGCCTCCAATGACATTCAACAACATGGTCAGGGTGTAAACTGAAGAGAAAAAATAGAATATTCGGATTAATTTGAAATGTTCAGGTAGGATTGAGGGGTAGATACATACACATCCATGCATAGTACAGATGTTTGACTAGCCGTTGAAATTCCGACGGTATTTCTAAGTTAAAGTCCTGATAAAAGCATGGCTTGATGCAGAAATTGTCCGGTAGAGGAGGCCAATTGCTCAGCTGTGGGATATTATTTCCTTTCAGTTGTTGCTCACGTCTGTCTAGTTCCGCTGCCTTCCTGTCCAGCTCTTCTTGACGTCGCTACAAAGGAAAATGTCCTGTTATTGCGAATACATTTCACTTTAGTGTCACAAAACTCATGATTTATTCTTGAATGCTAATCAGCATATTTTCACACAAGAATGGTGTCCGCGTTTTAGTCATTAGATCACTCATAGCATAAGCATTTCATATCACACAGCCTTCGAGTAATGTCAGAGGAATGATAACTTACTTACTTACTTACTTAGGTGGCGCTACAGTCCGTGGTGAACCTGGGCCTCAACCAACAATTGTCTCCAGCCGGCACGGTCTTTGGCCAGCTGTTTCCAGTGCCGCACGCCCAGTTGGTTGAGGTACCTTTCCACCTGCGTGCGCCACCGCTGAGGCGGCCGTCCTCTGTCGCGCCTTCCTTCCGGAGTGGATTCGAAGACTTTTCGGGTCGGAGCTGTATCTTCCATGCGCTCTGAATGGCCTAGCCACCTTAGACGCTGTATCCGTAGACGTCGTACCAGGCCGATGTCGCTGTACAACCCGTACAGTTCTTCGTTATATCTTCTCCTCCATACACCGTTTGAACAAACGGGACCGTAGATAGTGCGCAGAATTTTCCTCTCAAAACGACCAAGGGCATCTTCATCCGCTTTTGTTAAGGTCCAAGCCTCTGCGCCGTAAAGGAGGACTGGGATGATCAAGGTCTTATATAGTATCACCTTGGTTTTCCGAGAGAGGGCTCTACTTCTCAATCATATCTCAGCGCTGGTGTTGTTGTCGCTGGTAATCAGTGAGCCAAGGTAGACGAATTCGTTGACCATGGACTATCCGCCCATGGTGACGTTCTGGCCAATACGTCGGTGTTGTCCGTCTCTTTTAGATGAGAGCAGATATTTGGTTTTACCCTCATTAACCTTGAGACCCATCTTAGCCGCTTCTACCTCAATGCTCACGAAAGCCTCATTGACGTCTTGCTGTTTTCGTCCAGTTACGTCAATATCGTCGGCGTACGCAAGCAATTGCGTAGACTTGAAATAAATCGTACCTCTTGTGTTGGCCAGTGACTTTTGCACGATCTTTTCAAGCACGATGTTGAAAAAGTTGCTCGACAGCGCGTCACCCTGCCTAAATCCTTTTTTAACATCAAAGGCCTCGGTTTGCTCATTACCGACCTTAATGGAGCAACGAGAATTCTCCATTGTCATCCTGCACAGTCGGACGAGTTTGACAGGGATGTTAAAACTAGACATGGCTTTGTACAGCTCGTCTCTATATACGCTGTCATACGCGGCCTTGAAATCGACGAAGAGGTGGTGAGTGTCGATTTGGTATTCCTGGGTCTTCTCCAAGATCTGCCGTAGCGTAAATATTTGGTCTATCGTGGATTTACCTGGCCTGAAACCACACTGATAAGACCCGATCAGGTTATCCACAAACGGTTTCAGGCGTTCACACAATACGGCAGAGAAGATCTTATATGCGATGTTAAGGAGACTTATTCCCCTATAGTTGGCGCAGTTGTAGGGGTCTCCTTTCTTATGGACCGGGCAAACGATGCTGAGATTCCATTCGTCGGGCATGCTTTCCTCCGACCATACCTTGCAGATGAGATGGTGCATGCACCTTACCAGCTCATCTCCAGCCGCCTTAAAAGCTCATCTCCAGCCGCCTTAAGCTCAGCAGAAAGGCCGTCTGAGCCAGCGGCTTTATTAGACTTAAGTCTTGATATCGCTATTTTGACTTCGTCTAGGTCGGGTGGACTGAATTCTGTTACTTCGTGGTCCATTGCGAATGGCTCGTTCTGCCTGACAGCGGTATCTTGTCTATCATCGCCGTTATACAGTCTGCAGAAGTGGTCTTTCCAAATCATCAGCATCGACTGCGACTCTACTACCAGTTCTCCATTTTCATCCCTGCAGGCCGCCACTCTGGCTTTGTAGCCATGGCATGTTCGTTTTACCTTGTTGTAAAACTTACGGGCGTCATTCCTGCGGAAGCATCTCTCCATCTCCTCGATCTCACGTTTTCCGTGCTCTCTCTTCTTTCTTCTGAAAATTGTGTGTTCCTCTCTTCTCTTCTGCTCATAGATTTCGCGAGCAGCTCTCGTCCGTCGTTGCAGCACGGCCTTATATGCCTCTTGTTTTGCTGCATGGGCTTGTTCGCATTGTTCATCGAACCAGAGGTTTCTAGGTGGTGGCTGTTTGAAACCTAGCACCTCTGAGGCAGCATCTCTGACGGCGCTCTGGCAATGAGCCCATTCCTGCTCTATTGTTTGTGCTGCTCTGGGCGGATTTTGAGAGAGCTTTGAGGAGACACGATCGGCAAAGATTCTGGCAGTCTCTTGCGATTGTAGCTTTCCAACGTCAAACTTACCTTGTCCTTCTCGACTCCTAAGCATTCTTGATATCCTCATTCGTACCTTGGCTACAACAAGGTAGTGGTCCGAGTCGATGTTGGCCCCTCGGAAGGTTCGTACGTCGAGAATACAGGAGGAATGTCTGGCGTCGATCGCAATATGATCAATCTGGTTGGTGGTCGATTGATCACAAGACCGCCAGGTACCCTTGTGGATGTTGAGATGGGGGAATCGCGTGCTTGCTACAAAGAGGTTACGCCCCGCTAGGAAATCGATTAGCCTTAATCCGTTGTCGGATGTGGTGTTATGGAGGCTATGCTTTCCTATGATCGACTCAAATATGTCCTCCTTGCCCAGTTTTGCATTAAAATCTCCTAGGACTATTTTGGTGTCGTAGCTGGGACATTGGGCATATGTTCTGTCTAGGAGATCGTAGAATTCTTCTTTGAGTCGATCGTCCTTTTCTTCCGTTGGGGCGTGAGCGCATATTAAGCTAATGTTTCCAAATTTAGCTTTGATGCGGATTGTTATGAGGCGTTCGCTTACATCTCGGAAGCTTAAGACTTTTTGTCGTAGTCTTCCTCTAATAACGAATCCGCACCCGAATAGGCGCTGTTTGTTCTCCTTGTAGCAGTTCCCGTAGTAGATGTCGCAGTTTTTCATCCGTCTTTTGCCTGGTCCATCCCATCGCACTTCTTGGAGTGCGGTTGTATCTGCTTTATAGCAGTTGAGGGTTTGCTCCAATTGATCGCCTGCATCCGGTCTGTTAAGGGACCTCAGATTCCAGGTGCAGACTCTCAAGTCCGTTAGTCGTTTGCAGGGGTCGTCAGCTTTGTATCCGTCCGTATCCGAGGCTTGTTGTCGTTTCGGAACAAGTGGGTTTTTACGTGATAGGAATGTTACCCCTAAGCACAATCCCCAACCTGGAGGGCCAGGTTCCTCTTTCCCCAGGAACAAGGGTTGGGTCGCTGCACACATTGGTTCACTACCTGGCGGGTGCCAGGGTAGCTATCCAGGGGGGCCACGCGGAGGCTGTGTCAACTTGGATTGAACAGGGACAGAGATCGAAGCTGGCGTTCAGAGGAATGATAACTCTGTAAGGATATTCCATCTGTGTTACCCGAAAGCTTGCCTAAATTGAGTGAATTCGATTAAAATTTTTGTTTTTTAAATGTTATGTAAGAGGGCGTGGTGGTTAGTGTGTTGGACTCTGGCGCACGATGAGCGAGTTCGGATCTCGATAACAGCAATGCCATCGAATGCTTATTTCACGGCGTCCCTCCTCGGCGGGGTACTGGCAAAACCCCTCGTAGTTGACATGCCATGAAAAAGCTCTGGACTTACGCCCTTCGGCCCATGCGTGTATTCACACCTCGACGCGGTGCAAGGACCCAGTAACGGTCAATGACTCTCGGGGGAACCCCAGAGGAGACGTAAAGCCAAGATGTGGTCTATGGGCCGGATCAAGATGTTACACGATCCGTGCCGAGGATCAGTCTGGCTGGGAGCCCATCTCAAAAATAACCCAGTCGTGAACAGAGTATCCTGGGCACCAGCCGCACTCAGGATTATCTAGCCCCGGTAGACTACACAAACACAAATACAACAGCTGATTTTCGGCGAGGTGCTGCGACGTCGACCGCCACACATAAGCCCGGTCCAGCACCTTTAGGTAACAGTACAAATACTGACCCTCCACAAGGTGCTAAGACATTGGCACACGTATAAAAAGCCTGGTCCACCACCCTCAGGAAGCAGTGAAAATACTGATATTCGACAAGATGCTACAACTTCGGTCCACATACTAAAGCCTGGTCTAGCACCCTCACGAACTGGTCTAAGTACTCTGGGTCGGCGAGGTGCCGACCTCCACATAAAAGCCTGGTTTGGCACCCTCGGGAAGCATTAGGGAGAGGACCAATCCTCGAGATCCAGCCCTGAGAACACCCAAAACACGATACAAAGAATGTCGGACGTCCTGCAAGCTCTTAGAGAAGCTACGGGACGTCCCAAGGGATCAGCTCTCGGAAAGGAGGAAAAGGGCTCGTGATTGGTCCGAAAGCATAAGCATAATCAAACTCATCCGATAAAGAGCAAGAAGGAAAGCGTCAGTGGTAAAAAAAGCGCGGTCTCACAGCATCTCCCCTAACTCCCAAAAAACAGCTCTCCGATGTGCTAAAGGTCTCGACCACAATGGCTGTTGTCGATAGAAGCGATGTTGATGGGAATGTCCCTCCGGCGAAGTGGCTCTTAGTAAGCAATGTGCTGCGTAAGAACTACCCCTCACTGCTCCAAGGATAACCTGGACCCTTCCCTATCACTCATCTCTCTGGAACATGGTAGTCAATGAACTACTACTGTTGCTAGAGCAGGAAGGGCGCGCTGTGACCGCCTATGCGGATGATATTGCTATAGCCGTCTCATCATAGTGATCTAATGCAGGGAGCATTACATACAGTAGTAACCTGGACGCAGTACTATGGACTTGGGATGAACCCCAAGAAGACTGATCTAAGTACTGTTTACTAATAAATATAAAATTCCGACCTTCAACCCACCGAAGCTGAGTGGAACCCAATTAACAATCAAAGATCAGGCTAAATACCTTGGCCTAGTCCTTGACAGTAAGCTGTATTGGAAACCCAACATTCTTGATCGTGTCAAGAAAGCTACCACTGCCCTTTACAGCTGCAAGAGAGTGGTGATCTCCAACCAGGCATTATACACCAGCGCTATACAGCAGTCATAAGGCCTATCCTTCTGTACATTGTTTGGTGGACTGCTCTAGACAAGGCAGTCTATCGAAACAAACTTATGCATAAGTAGTGCGATTGGATCGACCCTCACGGAAGCCCTAAACATTCGACTACATCTCCCACCATTGGACCTCTTCAGCAAACAAGTTGCTGCCTGTGCGTCAATACGGATTAGGGGCATAGGGAAAAACTACAACTCAACGGTGAACCACACCGTTCGGAATCGGCATTAAACTGTAGGTCCCTTTAACCTGTGTGAAAAAAAGAACACACACAACATGGGTGATTGAGAAAAGCTTGACTCTGGCCCTTCATGGGCTGTAACGCCATCAAAGAAGAACTGTGACAACACTAAGACAAACCTCACAAAGGGAAAACACCGCAATGGCTTAAATGCCGGGATTCCATCGTACTGACATTGGTACAACGGACTATAACGCTCTATCTAGGTTAGGTTAGGTTATTGTGGTCGGCATAAGCCACACGTAGGCCGAAGTCGGCCCATTGTGATACCACATGGATCGTGTTACCCAGATCCGCTACCAGAGAACCAACCGGTGTTTCTGATGAAGCGATGAAGTTGAGCTATTTTATGGTCTGCTAGCTCACTTAAATTATCATAGAAGGGCGCGCCAAGGTAGATCCTCCTGCGATTCGCAAAAGAAGGGCATGAGCAGAGGAGGTGATGTATTGATTCCTCCTCCTCCTTGTCCATGCAGCCGCGACAGAAGTCGTTGGAGGGTATTCCCAGTCTGGCGGCGTGTTTCCCAATGATGCAATGACCTGTAATGACACCCACCAGAGTACTTAAGGTTGTCCTTTTGGTTGCCATTAGGTCCCTGGTTCGTCCTAGGTTTAATTTAGGCCAGAGTTGTTTGGTGATAAAGCCGATATTACTCTCATTTCATTGGAGGTTGGTCGCCTTAGTGGTTTGGAATTTTATCATATGCTTTACCGTACTTATTGGTGTTTCTAGGTACCCGAGGGTAGGTAGGCTGAGTGTGCTAGACCCTAACTTTGCGAGTTCGTCGGCCGCGCAGTTTCCTGGAATATCCCTATGCCCGGGAACCCATTGGCCGAAAATCCTTATTTGCTCATCAAAAGGCTGCACGAATAGCTGAATGGAAACTTGTTGAATAAAAACGCGATGATTAGTGCACTTATTTCACGTTTAATCATGTAAGTACGAATGTGTTTATTTACTTTAATGTTGAACTGCTCAGCCATCTCATCTAGAGATAGGCGACAGTTAAGAGATTTCTTTGATTTTGTGGGTTACCGCTGCCAGGGA
Source organism: Eumerus sabulonum (assembly GCA_951905685.1). Classification (NCBI taxonomy): domain Eukaryota; kingdom Metazoa; phylum Arthropoda; class Insecta; order Diptera; family Syrphidae; genus Eumerus; species Eumerus sabulonum. Next base: position 20,446,727 of record OX645062.1, on the reverse strand, counting down.
TTTTATCGCAGATTGGCTATTCGTGCAAATGGTAATATCCTTGGCGGATATTACATTGATCCTGAGCCATGCAAGGGCCTCCGTTATCGCTGTTATTTCAGCCTGATACACACTGCAGTAATTTGGGAGTCTAAAGGATAGGCTGAGGTTAAGCTCCTTGGAGAAGACTCCACTGCCTACATCCGACTCCATCGGTGTAGAGGGAGATCGAGTCCTTTGGTATGACTTTCCCTTCAGCCCATTCCTCCCTGGATGGAAAAACAACTTCGAAGTTCCTAGTGAACACGTTTTACGGGATGATATAGTCTGTGTCCATGGGTACTTCGAAGTGTTTTAGAATGGTTGTGTGTCCTTTTTGTGATGTGGGCCATTTTATTATGCTCCTCATCCTCAGCGCCGCGCAGGCAGCAATTTGTTTGCTGAAAAGGTTCAGTGGTGGAAGGTGTAACAGAATGTTTAGGGCCTCCGTGGGGGTTGATCTAATCGCTCCGCTTATATATAAGCCGGCCGATCTTTGTACTTTCCCCAGAAGGTTTCGATTGACTGCCTTGTCCAAAGCAGTCCACCAGAGTACGACGCCATACAGCAGGGTGGGCCTTATGACCGCCGTGTAGAGCCAGTGCATAATGCTTGGTTGGAGACCCCACTTCTTGGCCACCACTTTTTTGCAACTGTAGAGGGCAACAGTTGCTTTCTTGACGCGGTCAAGAATGTTGGGTTTCCAATTCAGCTTCTTGTCAAGGACTAGGCCTAGATATTTGGCCTGCTCTTTGATTATTAGTTGGGTTCCACCCAACCTCGGTGGGTTGAGGGGCGGAATTTTATATTTGTTAGTAAACAGTACTAGATCGGTCTTCTTAGGGTTCACCCCAAGTCCACAGTACTGCGTCCAGGTTTCTACTGTATGTAATGCACTCTGTATAAGGTCGCATAGAGTGCTGGGAAATTTTCCTGTGGCGGCAATAGCAATGTCATCTGCATAGGCGGTCACAGCGTACCCTTCCTGTTCAAGCAACAGCAGTAGCTCTATCTACAGAGCCATTACTCTTTACGTCGTTGGCTATTACTAATTAAAGTTATTGAACACAAAAAATCAAATCTCAATTACTTCTTACCACAATGCACACTTTCTATTCTTCTGTATCATGAGAGAAAGTCTTTGTGTATGAAGGATCTGCATTAACTTTTGCTCTTGACCACATTGCCAAGCATTTTATTCGGCCATGGGCATTTCTATCAGCGAGGTATGTCTCAGTGGGCAAAGCGCAATTCTTTAATTAAGTGAATCATTCAATAAAAGGTTCCCAGTTACATGTGGTTGGGCCGACATACATAGGTAAGAAACATGAACGAGAACATCTTCATACACTCGCTGATTTAATGGAATCATACTGATAATAGCCTTATCAGAAAAAACTCGAATCAGTCTTATCAATCAAATGTGTACGCGTGACAATGATTGCATTCACATATTTGTTGCAACAGGAGTTCATTATTATGAACGCCTACTTTCGCTATGTTCATCTATCTAAGCTTAATGATGTGATCAAGTCTATATGAGTGAAAATGTGATAATACTAAATGAGTCATAGATCCCAAGAATAATCTCAAAAGAAATATTCAAATATGAAAAGACAACAAATGCGTTTGTTAATACCGAAAAAGGTGATTCATAACGATCAGATATGGTGACCACGATTTTGGATATACGTATATGTAGCAAAGAGGTATTCCACTGTATATATCGAAGATTGATCTTCATTATGTGACTATAAACAATGAAAGTCACAAGTTTGATGTGTTTATGGCTATGTAAGATTAAGCTAATAAAACCTGTCCACTAGTGTACTGCATCAATATCAATATCATTATCAATAGCAATGCGGCACTGTGACCTTTGCAGATCTTTTGTGCCTGCTAGCCGATTTAGCCGAGTAGCCTCTCCACCTCCACAATGAAGTTGAGAATGCTTCTCGTAGGAACCAGGGTGATCCCCTCAGGAGTCATAACTTGACTGAGAAAGATACGCTTCCTAAGATGGCAGAGAGCAGCACACTCACACAGTATGTGTTCTGCCGTCTCTTCGTCCTCAAGACAGAGCCGACACTCAGTTTCAGGCGAGAGGCAAATTTTGTTTAAATGATATCTCAGACCGCAGTGTCCCGTTCGATAGCTGACTAGTCTTCTGATATCCATCCTATTGAGTTTAAGTATGTCAATAGGGTGCTTGTTCAGGGGTCGTATAAGTCGTTTAGATTGACGGAGTCCCCGAACACTGTTCCAGAAGGACAGGTGTTGCGATTTTTCCCACTTGTCCAAGAGGTAATTTATCTTAGACCCGGGAACGCCGCAGAAAAGTTCCGGACCTATGTATTTGTCGCTGGAACCTTTTCTGGCAAGTTGGTCGGCAATTTCATTGCCCTTGATACCTTTATGTCCTGGCACCCACCATAGTTTAACATTGTTTCTTTTGGCGAGGTCTTGTAGGGCGTCATGGCATTCCTTGACGGTTTTTGAGTTCGTGCTGTAGGAACCCAGCGCTTTAAGCGCTGCTTGGCTATCAGAGAGTATGTTGATGGTTACTCCTCTGACGCCAGTCTCAAGATTTAGATTTACGCATGTTAGGATGGCATGTAGCTCTGCTTGGAAGATGCTGGGACTTATTCCCAGTGCCTTCGAGATTTTGCGTTTTGGTCCAAAGATGCCGGCGCCAACGCCGGAAGCCATCTTGGAGCCATCCGTGTACCACCTAAGGCCTTTGACATTTAGCAGGGGATCACTGTTTTCCCATGCTGAGCGGTTTGGGATCAGTATCTCAAATCTCTTGTCAAAGGTGAAGGTGTGTGGCAGTGCGTCCGAGACTGTAGTAATCATATCCAGCTCGGGAAGGTGTTGTAATATGGACATGTGGCCTGCGGGTCTACATGGCATATTTGTTCCCGAGCAGAGGATTCTGATTGCACTGCGTAATGCCACCTTTTTGATGAAAAGGTGCAGTGGAGTGAGTCCAATGAGTGTTTCTTGGGCTGCCGTGGGGCAGGTTGGCATAGCGCCTGTGATGCCGAGACACGCTAGTCTCTGAAGGCGTTGAAGCTTAACAATTGTAGTTTTTTGCCTAACTTTTGACCACCATACGGTGGACCCGTAGATGAGGATAGGTCTAACTATTGCGGTATATAGCCAGTGGACTACCTTAGGTTTAAGTCCCCAGGTTTTACCGTAGGTGCGTCGACAGGCCCACATGGCCTTAGTCGCTTTCATGAGTTTATTTCTCATATTGGAGTTCCAGTTGAGTCTACGGTCTAGGTCAATACCTAGATACTTTACTTCCTCCGAAAATCCTATGCGTGTGCCATTTAGTAAGATTGAGCAGGGTTGTACCTTTCTTCTCTTTGTAAATGGGACTAAGATCGTCTTATTTGGGCTAATAGATAAACCCTCTCTGCCACACCAGTCAGAGATAAATTGGAGCGCAAGCTGCATGCACTCACAGGCAGTGATCTCGCACTTGCTCGTAACAATGACTACTAGGTCATCAGCATATCCGATGACCTCATAGCCCCGAGGGGTTAGCTTGCGTAGTAGATCGTCTGCAGGTTTACTTACATCTAATCACTTAATCTCAAAAATTAAAAAGAAAAACGCCTTTATTGTAATCGTAATTAAAGAACGTCCTAAGTACTTGAATGTATACAACACCAGGACACGTTCAAAGCTTAAGGAAAGCATTTGTTTCTGTCAAATATAATATCAACAAAATGTAGAACTAATCACCCATAAAGGTCCTGGATCTCTACGACAATGACAATTCGCACAATCTCATATTCATCCTTTTTTTTATAAAACATGCAAAGCACGTCCGGTATTTGGAATACGTTAGACGTCTTCCTATATTGCTTGGGGCAAGTAAATTGTCGTTATCCTGCCCACGTTCGTATCAGCTGAAGCATGCAAGTGGGAGGTGTTCTGAATCACAGAAAGCTATTTTTTTTTTCGGAAAACGACAAAGACGTGTAATAAAGCAAGTTCCCTGCCTGGTATTATAATGAAACAGTAGTTGACTGCGTCTGATTGTGCCAAAAGATAGCAATAACTCCTGCGTAAAAAAGTACAATAGTGGCCGATGCTAAGTAGCTTACATAAGAGACGCTGTACATTAAAATCACGAGTCAAACAGGCTTCCTTAAATGAAGAGTACATAATACCCAACAACTTCGCCAAGATTCAGGTTCGATAACGAGATAAAGAACCAAGTCCTTAGGAAAAGAACAATTAACTTGCCGGTACACGGTTTATCAGTATTCTCTGGAAGTTTTGGAGTGATATTATGCTTTGAATCCTCAGTACTACTGATAAGAATAAGGCTATCCTTGTCCATCTACAGTAATTTTTGCACTGTCCTTTCATATACATAGATGAGCGCAATCAGTCACCGCTGATAACTGCCTTAGCAAGAGAAATCCTATTTTTCACCCAAAATAACACCATATTAGCGGTACTAGAGAGCACCGTGGCGCAGTGGGTAGTGTGTTGGCTTCTGACGCCGATGACACGGGATCGAATCCCGACACAGCCATGTCATCGAACGTGTTTTTCACGGTGTTTCTCCTCAGCGGGGTTCTGACAAAACCCCCTGTAGTAAAATTGTCATGAAAAGCTTTTCGTAATTCGCCGTTCGGAACCGGCAATAAACTGTAGGTCCCTTTCACCTATGTGAAAATGAAATCACACACAACATGGGTGATTGAGAGAAGCTCGGCTCAGGTCGAAAATGAATCGTCCCCGAATAGGGTTACAGCACTGGATTGCGATAAACTACAACTGTTCACTCGTTTAGTCAATACTTTATTATTCCACCTCAGATCAATTATCTGGGCGCTTCACCTGATCACTGGTAACTGAGTCACTGAATACTGAATGAATACTGAATACGGAACTTATATAGCCCTCGGTCCAATCTCTCGAATGTTCGCCGTCAGACGTTTCCCTTCAGAAGTCCCTAGAATGCTCTGGCATTGACATTCAGCAGGGGTGGCCGTGGTGCAGTGGTAAACGTCACCGAGTGTCGAGCGGAAGGTCGGTAGTTCAAAGCCGTTCTATAGCCACGAAAAAACAATTCCTGTACGAGAAAAAAATGATGCAGCACAGCTGTTGTAAATGAGAAGTGATGAAGGCATACCCCTCACAGTATATGGTCACTTTAAATACTTTAAATTGTGTGTGCAATTCTAATATGGCACCATAAGTGCATGGAACAGTTTCTGAGAACTACAACCAAGGTGAAAATTCGGTCGGTTCCTCTCGAATCCCAGCTAGGACAATCACCCCTGAAGAGAAGTGAACGAACATCTACGATCCAAACCTTTGCACTTCGTGGTGCGCGGGCTATTAAAAAAAAATCAGCAGTATGACGCTGAAAGGTATCACCATTTCCTTTCTAGCTGCCACAGAGCATTCCAAACTTTGACAACAATACAAAGAAATAAAGGCAAAATACATTCCCTTCCCTTTACACGAATCTTTTGACAAAATCAGGGCGCCGTAGCGCAGTGGTTAGTTTGTTGAACTCTGATGCACGATGAGATCGAATCCCGATAACAACAACGCCATCGAATGTTTATTCCGCGGCGTCCCTCCGCGGCGGGCCATTGGCAAAACCCCCCGTAGTATAGTTGCCATGGAAAAGTTTCTCGACTGAAAAATAAATCACACACAACATGGGTGACTGAGAGAAGCTTGGCTCTGGCCCTTCATGGGTTGTAACGCCACCAAAGAAGAAGTGAATTTATTGACCTGGTTGGAGATAAATGCTTTTCTCTGAATTCAAATACTTGATGTGACAACCTCTCTGCCTTAAAACTACCCCAAGCTAACTCTCGTTCATTTTGAAACAGAAAAACAAGTTGGACTTTTATTGAAAATATTTCGATGCACATAGTTGAGGCAGATTTTGTCGTTACCCAGATACGAACATACATATATGTAGGTCCACGAAGCACAAGTCCTACAAAAGGCGTATACTGAAGGTTGAGGGGATCAGAATTCCAACAGAAAACTGTAACATTTTCACCAGTTCACAATATATCGAACAAACTACTGAAAGTACTGGTAGAAAGAACATAGAAGTCGTTGAACTTTTCCATCTCCTAAGAACGACTTAATTAATCTAGTTAGACAAGGAACGTGCACATATTGTTATGCACATGCCTGACGACAACTATCTTCCGACGGCTCAAACCGATTTCCTAATCTATTTAAATGCACATACCTCCTATTTCACGGTACAACTGTCTATGACTATGTAATAAAATCTAAATCGTCTCGATAACACAATTAATTAACACCAACAACAGTCGGATAGAGATTCAGCAAAAGCTAATGGAAACCAAACACAAAAAATAAGACCTCAACCAGGTCTTACTCCTATTAGATTTGGCGATAACATAGTCGCCGAATTATGGTCTATCGGACTAGGTCTTCCATATGTAATTGTTCAAGCTGAGCAATATGTATGTACATGCATATGTGCGGGCATTTGTACCATATTGAAGTCACCACCAATCGTATCACATTTCAGAACAGTTGCCACTAAACTTATTGCGTTTTCTCATGACATATTTCTCGTTTTATTATCGTCGATACCATACAACCAGGGAACAGAGTGTTTATCTTACACTGCAAGAAAAAAGCTATAATAGTAATTTACCTGTAGCTCCTCTGTGGTTATCTGCACACTCGTACTAGCCGCCGTTCTACTGTTGGTATTCGCTCCAACAGCTGGGAGTGTATTCTGAGATAAAGGCTGTACAACAGCCGCATTATTGGCCGAATTTATTTGCAATTGCGGTTTAGGTTGTTCCTGTTCGAACGGATTATAATCTTCCAACGAACTTTGAATGTTCGGTGCGTGGCTCGTTAATTGCTGAATCGACGGATCCTACGATTGATCCCAAAGACGTAAACGTGAGTCATAATCGTTCATTGTTTTCTTTAAAATTGATAACGAGCTTCATGAATTTACATACCTCGAAGGGATTGTCTACCAATGGCTCTCCGAATGGGTTGTCATTAAAGCCAGACATGTTTTTTCCTGAATTTCACACGTAGTCGGTTGAGGCAAAGTCTTGGAGCGGTCTATTGTTCTCTTGTTCTGCTGTCAGCTAATAATTTGATTTTACGTTGTTGTGAAATGAAAACACGAAAAAATGCTTATAGGAAAGGATATAATATATTTTTATGAACTACACCAACACCACTGGTGCACCACCGAGAAATCGACACTTTTTTCGTCCTATTAGTCAAGAAATTCGAAATCCGTACAATGACAGCTAGTAGTTACAAGTCAACATCCAAGTGCTGCCAACATGTTGCAATCTAATAAGAATGTAACGAGCTTTTTTGTTAAAATATTTTGAGTGTGCATTGTGCAATAGAAAGGCTTTCTTTGAAGGATATTGAAAAACGATTTGACGATGAAAGGAATGTTGCTCCTGGCGGAAAATGTTGGATTGTTGATACATATATTGATAAAAGCAAGATTTTTGACATGTGATACCCAATTTAAAGGAAAAAGATTTGTCATAAATGTCTGCAAGCACCCTCATACCTCGCCACAGAGCACACTAACCAAATTGGTCTGTTGGAGAGAGCAGATGGCACTTACGCGGAAAATAGTACGGAAGTACTAAAAATTCTGACCAGTACGCACTTCACAGACTTCCTCCGATCTCTCTAACATACCTCCGCAGATCAGGGCAACTAGACCCAACAGGGAGGATTGGAAGAGAGTACGAACGATATTTCACGAGGGAAGCATAAAATGGGCCATCAACTCTTTTGACCCATACAAATCCCCGGGGGAGGATGGCATCTTCCCAGCCCTTCTCCAGAAGGGGAGTGCGGAAATCAGCCCCATGCTCATTAACATCTTTAGAACCAGCTATGCATGGGGACACATACCAACAAGCTGGACAGAGGTAAAGGTAAAATTCATTCCCAAAGTAGGCCGTAGACCCACAGACCTGCCTAAGTCCTACAGACCGATAAGCCTTACATCTTTCTTCCTAAAAACAATAGAAAAATCCTGGATAGGCATATCAGGGACGGTGCACTGAAAAGGTAACCACTTCACAAAAACCAATATGCCTACTAGCCTGGGAAATTGACCATGCATGCTCTTCAGGAACTAACGGCCCGGATCAACAAATCCCTGAGCGACAAAGAAATTGCAATAAGTTGCTTTCCCGATAGTGGACAATACCACATGCAATTGGATCCAACACATGCTTAGCAACAGGGAAATAAACAACTCACTAGGCAATGGTAAAATCAGCGTAAACGCCGCGAAAGGATGCCCTCAAGGCGGGGTTCTTTCACCACTCCTGTGGTCCATCGTGGTTAATGAACTGATAAGCATACTTAGCAACAATGGCTTCTATGTCCAAGGCTACGCTGACGAAATAGTGATCCTGATTAGAGGCAAATTCGAAGACACAGTCTCGGAACTCCTCCAACGGGCGCTAAACCTTGTTGCAAACTGGTGCATAAAGGTTTCACTAAATGTTAATCCTAGGAAAAGCACCATAGTCGCCTACACCAAAAGAAGGAATAGGCACAAACTTTGTAAGCCTACCCTCTTCGGTGAAGCAATAGAGTTCTCAAAAGAAGTCAAATATCTAGGGATAACTCTAGACGAAAAGCTCACTTGGAACTCTCACATTACAAAGACCATTGAGAAAGCCAGGATCTCTTTATGGACCAGCAAAAGTCTCACTGGCAAAAACTGGGGCACAAGCCCCAAAACGTCGCGCTGGCTATATACAGCAATCACCAGACCAATTCTTACATATGCTGCGCCCGTCTGGTGGCACAAGACAAAACAAGTATCAGTGCAAGCCAAGCTCAACAAATTGCAAAGACTAGCTTGCATCTGTATCACTGGGGCCATGAGAACAACCCCCACAGCAGCACTAGAAGTCATCACAGACCTGCCACCTCTTCATCTCCAACTGAAGAAAGAAGCAATGGTCTTCGCCCACAGACTGATCGTGGAGGATGACTCTAACCGTAGGCTCTTTCACCCTGATATCCTTACCGAAATAAACAGACATGAAATCCTAAAGATATCTTTCACAGACAACTGTCTCCCCAGATACAACTTCAGCCAAAACTACAAGGTCACATTCCCCAACCGACAAAACTGGGAACAGGATAGGCCCTCCTTCAATCGAGGATCCTACGTGTGGTACACAGATGGCTCCAAAACGGACGAAGGCGTTGGGGCTGGAGTATACGGAGCAAATACAGGCACATGCATTTACGTCAGCATGGACAGATATAACTCCGTTTTTCAAGCAGAGATATTTGCTATAGAACTCTGCCTCAGAGAAAATATAAACAGAAATATACTTAACAAAAACATTTACATTCTCTCTGACAGCAAGGCTGCACTTATAGACCTAAAGAGCTTTGAAATCACCTCCAAACTGGTATGGGACTGCCTACAACTACTTCACCAGCTGGCCAGTACAAACAGAGTTCATCTCATTTGGATACCTGGACACAGCGGCCATAGAGGCAACGAACAGGCGGACCTACTAGCTAGGAAAGGCTCTGCATCACCATTTATGATGCCACGACCTTTCTGCGGCATACCCATTAGCACCACCAAATGCTGCATAAACAATTGGTTAAGGAACACGACGGATCACTACTGGTTACAAACGAAAGGTAGCAGACAAGCCAAGCTGTTCCTCCCAACTACATCCCTCAAAAGAACGAAACAACTTCTCATGCTTTCGAGGAGTCAGATTCGTTTAATCACAGGTTTCCTTACTGGACACTGCCCAGTTAATAAACACCTCAAAACAATGGGCATCATACAAGATGACACTTGCCGAATGTGTAATGAAGACGAAGAAACAGCAGAGCACATACTATGCCACTGTAACTGCCTTGTCAGTACACGTCTTCGTCACCTAGGCAAGTATTATCTTGAAGCAGAAGAAATCGCTGTTAGCTCACTCAAAAGCATACTAAGTTTTATCACTAACTCAGGATTCTTGAGTGAACTGTAAGTGGGGGACCTCACAATAGGCCCACTCGTGGCCACAGTGATCTGGCCACTCTGTCCCACCCCCTAACCCTATCTATCTATCTATCTACCCTCATACCTCATAGAAAACCATCAAACCTTTTGCAAGAAGATTTTGTATGAAATGTCGAAGATAGTTATTGGCATTTCATTATCAGCATACTCATGTGCACACTATGTTTTTCAGCTTGGATCTGTTTGCTTACTTACTTACTTAGGTGCGCTACAGTTTAGGATGAACCTGGGCCTCAACCCACAAGCCTTTCTACTTAGCACGATTTTTTGCTAGCTGTTTCCAGTGTCGCACGCCCAGTTGGTTGAGATCCCTTTCCACCTGTGTCTGCCACGTTAGATGAGGCTGACCTTTGCAACGTCGTCCCTCAGGGTTAGAGTCGAAGACTCTTCGCGCCGGATTTGTACTGTCCATTCGCTCTACGCGGCCTAGCCATCTTAGTTTCCGTAGACGTTGTCCTAGGCCGATGTCGCTGTCCAGTCTTCTGAATCTTCTCCTCCACTCGTCACAGGTCCAAAACAAAAAGTGTCCAAAGATTGTGCGCAGAATTTCCCTCTCGAAACGGCCAAGTGCCTCTTCGTTCATTTTTGATAAGGTACAAGCCTCTTCGCCATAGACGAAGACCGGGAGGATTAAGGTTTTATACAGGGTCACCTTAGTTTTCCGAGAGAGGGCTCTACTACTCAGTTGCCTCTTGAGCCCGAAGAAACAGCGTCTAATCTCAGCGCTGGTGTCGTTGCCGCTTGTTACCAGTGAGCCAAGGTAGACAAAATCCTTGACTACGTCTAAGTTATAGCTGCCAATAGTGACGTTCTGGCCAAGGCATCGGTGTTGTGCGTTTTTCTTTGACGACAGCATATATTTGGTTTTGCCCTCGTTTTTTTAACCGCTTCTTCTTCAATGCTCACAAAGGCTTCCTTGACATCTTTCTCTCTCAATTACGTCAATGTAATCAGCATATGCAAGCAATTGTGCAGACTTGAAGTATATCGTGCCTCTTGCATTGGCCATTGAATCCCGCACAATCTTTTCAAGCATTATGTTGAAAAAATCACATGATTGTGCGTCTCCCTGTCTGAATCCTTTTTTGACATCGAAGGTCTCGGTTAACTCCTTATCGACCTTAATGGGACACAACCTGACGAGTTTGGCGGAGATGTCAGAAAAGGTGGTGTGTATGAATCTGAAATTCATGGGTCTTCTCCAAGATCTGCCGCCACCTTGATAGGAACCTATACAATTGTCCACGAATAGTTTCAGAACGGCGTTAAAGAGACCATTAAAGAAACGTATGCCCCTATAGCTGGCACAGTTATAAGGGTCTCCTTTATGGACCGGGCAAACAATGCTGAGATTCCATTGATGGGAATACTCTGAATAGGACTGTATGGTTTTAGGAGAAAGCCAACTGGCATAGAGTTCCTTGTGAGTTTTAATTCATACTTTTGCCAAAGAATGAGTGGTATGGATGGAAGAGAAAGGTAATTTTTCGGACTTGCAAGGCCATCTCAACTGAGCAACAAATGCAAACCAGCGAGAAATGACTGCAATGCCCATCTTGGATGAGTCGAGTTCTCACATGACTCACAATAAAAGCAATATATACCACTATGTGCCAGGGTAGTAAAAAATGTTGGTTTCGGCCTCCGCACTTGTACAGTGAAAGTAGTACTTCAAGATATGAACATTCAAAAGTCCGTTCTACCAGTCCACGCTGGTAAAACCACTGCGTAAGCTTTTGTATCTATCGTACTCTTCTTTGTTCTTCTTAGAAACATGGAAAACAGCCCTTGTCCAGCACATCCCTGGTAGATTCACTCCTTTGTCAACCTAACTACTCTCAGCTTTTTATATGTACATATTTTTGGATTCACTGCCCTGCTCTTTAACCGTGAAACTAGGATGTACTACTTAATTAACAGGCCAGCAATCCATGGAGGATCTGTGCCTGAGCTATAGCTGCCTTCCATCCTGATGGTCCCGGGCGCGCTGTTACCAGTTATCAAGGCCAAGTTTTCCTTCATCCGCGATTACTTGGTCTTTATACCGGAGGTTCGGTCTTCCTCTTCTTCTCGAACCAGGAGGCTCGAAGTCGAAGACCCTCTTAGCTGGAGCGTTGATGTCCATCCGCTCGATGTGGCCGAGCCAGTGTAGTCGACGGATCCTTGCCTTCCGGACTACATCCACATCTTGGTACAGCTCGTAGAGTTCGCGGTTGTGTCTTCTTCTCCATTCATCTTCCTCACAGACAGGACCAAATATCCGGCGCAGAATTTTTCTTTCGAAAGAACCCAAAATCAGCTCCGCTGTCCTGCTTATCGTCCAGCTTTCGGCTCCGTACAGCAAGACTGGCAGAATGAGCGTTCTGTAAAGCATGACTTTGGTCTTTCGAGTGAGGAGTTTTGACCCCAGTTGTTTGGACAAGCCGAAGTAGCAGCGGTTGCCAAGGGCGATTCTACGCCGGATCTCCACTGTGGTGTCATTTGTGGAATTTACGTTTGCCCCGAGGTAGACAAACTCCTTAACTACCTCGAAATTGTAGCTGTCCCAGGTGATGAGCGACGGATTGGTTTTTGCTTGACAGCATGTATTTCGTTTTGTCCTCATTGATCTTAAGACCAATTCGTTTCGCCTGTTCTTCAATCGCCGTGAATGCTTCCACAATGCCACGGCGAGAACACGCGATGACGTCGATATCATCCGCGTATCCTAGCAGCTGGATGGACTTGTAAAAGATAGTGCCTTCCCTGTTGACGCCTGCCTGTCGCACTATCTGCTCCAGCACCAGGTTGAAGAAGTCACATGACAGCGCATCTCCTTGCCGAAATCCGGTGCATGTTTCGAATGGTTCCGAGGTCCTAGAACCGAGTTCCACGGTGCATCGCGTGTTTTTTAGCGTGGCGCGTCACAACTGGATCAGTTTTACCGGGATCCCGAATTCGGCCATCGCCCCAAACAGTGCTTCACGATAAATGCTGTCGTATGCGGCTTTGAAATCGAAGAAAAGATGGTGTGTATCGATTCGAAACTCGTTGGTCTTTTCCAGGATCTGTCGAAGTGTGAAAATTTGGTCTATAGTCGATTTGCCGGGCCGGAAGTCGCACTGGTAGCTGCCGATTAGTGCGGTGCAAAATGGTTTTAAACGTTCACACAATACGCTGGACAGGATCTTGTATGCGACATTGAGCAGGGATATACCTCTATAGTTCTTGCAAGAGGTAGGATCGCCTTTTTTGTGGATGGGGCATATAGAGCTAGTATTCCAGTCGTCGGGTATGCTTTCATCTTCCCAAATTCTGCAGATGATCTGGTGCATGCTCCCTACCAGAACATCGCCGCCAGCCTTGAAGAGCTCTGATGGCAAGCCATCTGAGCCTGCGGCCTTGTTGTTCTTCAGCTTCTGAATAGCTGTGCCGACTTCTTCTATGCTGGGTGGGAGGACTACTTCAGCGGCTGGAGTTGGGATTTCGTTAAGCAGCTGCTGGAAGTGCTGCTTAAATACATCCACTATTCCCTGGGGGTCGGTGACAAGATTACCCTCGCAGTTTCGAAGAGCCAGGGTGCCCTTTTTGAAGCCTCCTGCAAGGCCTTTGGCTTTCTTGTAAAATGCTCGTATTTTATGTTTATCCCTAGACTCCTCGATATCCTTGAGCTGGGAGGCTGCGAAGATTCTTTTCTTTTGTCGCAGTAGTTTCTTCTCCTCCCTTCTTCCTGAATGGCTGAGCGGCAACGCAGCCACATATTATTGGCATTTGTGTTCGACGTAGGCATACCGTAGAGTCTTTCGCTCAGCTGCTCCCTGTAGACTCTGGCAGCCTCCGGTGTGCTCAGGCGCCCAATGTCGAACCTCCTCCTGATGGGCTGGTGCAGCTTTCTGACATTGGACAGTCGAGCTCTGAATCTTGCTGCTACGAGAAAGTGGTCAGAGTCGACATTTGCCCCTCTGAATGTTCGCACATCCAGGATGTTTGACGCGTGCCTTGAGTCAATGAGCACATGGTCGATTTGGTTGGCGGTTCGACCGTCCGGAGATCGCCAGGTTGCTGTGTGGATTCGCTTGCGAGGGAATCTTGTGCTACTTATCGCCGCATTACGAGCTGTCGCAAAGTCAGCTAGTCCGAAGCCGTTATCAGTTGTTGTATCGTGGAGGCTGTGCTTTCCGATCACTCCGCCAAGGGTGTTTTCCTTTCCGATTTTGGCGTTGAAGTCCCCGAGCACGATTTTTACATCGTACTCCGGACAAGCTCCGTAGGCGTTGTCCAGGAGGTCATAGAAGTCCTTCTTGATAGGGTCTTCAGCCTCGTCATCCATCCTATCCATTGTTAATGGGAGCTCCAAGTTACTAACCTCATCACTTTTTGGTTGAGGTCCAATTTGAAGCCATGCCTTATCATGAAGTCGACGCCAGTTATGATGTCATCAGTAATGTCCGCAACGATGAAATCATACTGGAACTCGACGGTACCCATCGTACTTCTTTTCTGAACCTAATACTCAACTTCCGCCTTCCCACCAGTTACTGTACGAAGCCTTACCACGGAAAATGATTCGTTCCTCTTCAGAAGTCTCTAGAACGGCTGAATGTCTGGCGGTGAGCATTTGAGAGACTAGACCGAGGGCTATATAAGCGGGAACACTCGCCCACGGGACATTCAGTATTTAGTATTCATTCAGTGATTCAGTATTCAGTATTCAATCAGTGTATTTAGTGATCAGTCGGTAATCCAGTGCGAAAGTAATTAAGCCATCTAATGAGTTGGTGGACAGCTATCTAACAGTTGCAGAGACAAAGTCTGTAAAAAGGTGTGTATAAGTCCTAAGTGTTATAAAAGCTTGTAATAAAGGTGAAGCGTCTGAAGTGAGATAGTAAAGTGTGTACTGAATAAACAAGCAAGCAGTTGTAGTTTAGCGCAATCCAGTGATCGAACCCTATTCTGGACAATTAATGTTCATAACAGTATTATTCGTCTGTCAAGGGAAACTGTTTTTAGATGTTATAGACTAAGCTCTCTACGGGCATCGAAATATATTGGAATATCTTTGGCAATTGTCCTTAATCAGAAATCGAGCTTTACTAGCCGATCAACCTTAAAAATGAGAATATCCGAAGTAGCTTGATATACTGAGCTCCCAGAAGCTCTTTCGCTATTCCTTATGAAACAATAAGGGCTACTGGGCTGCAACCTATTAATCAATTCCCCTAATACTTACTTTGATGGCGCTACAGTTCGGGGTGAACCAGGGCCTCAACCAACAAGCCTCTCCAGCCGGCCCGATCTTCGGCCAGTCGCTTCCAGTGCCGCACGCCCAGTTGGTTGAGGTCCCCTTCCACCTGTGCGCGCCACCTTAAATGCGGTCGTCCTCCGCTGCGTCGTCCCTCGGGGTTGGAGTCGAAGACTCTTCGGGCCGGAGCGTTGATGTCCATTCGCTCTACATTGCCTAGCCATCTTAGACGTTGGATCCGAAGACGTCTAACCAGGCCGATGTCGCTGTACAGCCCGTACAGTTCTTGGTTGAATCTCCTCCTCCATTCTCCGTTTACACAAACGGGACCAAAGATTGCACGAAGAATTTTCCTCCCGAAACGTCCAAGAGCCTCTTCATCCGCTTTTGATAACGTCCAAACCTCAGCGCCGTAGAGGAGGACCGGGATGATTAAGGTTTTGTAGAGGGAAACCTTAGTTTTTCGAGAGAGGGCTCTACTACTCAATTGCCTCTTGAGCCCGAAGAAGTAGCGATTGGCAAGAGTTATTCTGCGTTTTATCTCAGCGCTGATGTCGTTGCTGCTTGTCACTACCGAGCCAAGGTAGACGAAGTCCTTGACTACTTCAAAAATATAGCTGCCGAAGGTGACGTTCTGACCAAGACGTCGGTGTTGGGCGTCTTTCTTGGATGACAGCATATATTTGGTCTTGTCCCCATTTACCCTTAGACCCATTTTCGCCGCTTCTGCTTCAATGCTTGTGAACGCCTCATTGATGTCTCGCTTTGTTCGTCCAATAACGTCAATGTCATCTGCGTAGGCAAGCAATTGTGTGGACTTGAAGTAGATCGTACCTCTTGTATTGGCCGCAAAGTCCCGCACGATCTTTTCAAGAATAATGTTGAAGAAATCACATGACAGTGCATCACCCTGTCTAAAACCTTTTTTAACATCAAAGGGGTCGGTTAGTTCACCTCCGACCTTAATGGAGCAGCGAGAGTTCTCCATAGTCATCCTGCATAGTCTGACAAGTTTGGCAGGAATGTTAAAACATGACATGGCTCTGTATAGCTCGTCTCTATAAACACTGTCATACGCGGCTTTAAAGTCGACGAAAAGATGGTGCGTGTCGACCTGGAATTCATGAGTCTTCTCCAAGATCTTCCGTAGTGTAAATATTTGGTCTATCGTGGATTTTCCTGGCCTGAAACCACACTGGTAGGAACCTATCAGATTGTCCACGAACGGTTTCAGGTACTTACACAGTACGGCAGAGAGGATCTTGTACGCGATGTTCAGGAGGCTTATCCCTCTGTAATTGGCGCAGTCATAGGGGTCTCCTTTCTTATGGACCGGGCAAACGATACTGAGATTCCATTCATCGGGCATGCGTTCTCCCGACCATATCTTGCAGATGAGTTGGTGCATGGTCCTAACCAGCTCATCACCAGCTGCTTTAAACAGCTCCGCGGGGAGTCCGTCTGCTCCAGCAGCTTTATAAGACTTAAGTTTCGATATCGCTATCTTAACATCGTCTAGGTTGGGTGGACGGGATTCTCCTTCGTCTTCGTCCATTGTGAATGGTTCGCTCTGCCTGACGGCGGCATTTTGACTATCATCGCCGTTATACAGTCTGCAGAAGTGGTCCTTCCACAATCTCAGCATCGACTGTGACTCCACTACTAGTTGTCCGTGCTCATCCCTGCAGGCTTCTGCTCTGGCTTTATAGCCTTGGCATGTTCCTTTCACTTTCTGGTAAAATTTTCGAACGTCGTTCCCGCAGTAACATCTCTCCATCTCCTCGATCTCGCGCTTCTCGTGCTCCTTCTTTTTCCTTCTCAGAAGCGCATGCTCCTCCCTCCTTTTCTGTTCATAGAGCTCGCGGGCAGCTCTCGTCCGTCGATGCAATGTGGCCATGTTTGCATTCCGTTTCTCTACAGGGGCCTGTCTGCACTCATCATCAAATCAGGGGTTTCTCGATGGTGGTGGCTCGAAACCGAGTATATCTGAGGCGGCCTCTCTAATGGCTTTCTGAAAACGACTCCATTGCTGTTCTATGGTTTCTGCAGATTGCATCGGGACCTGAGAGAGCTTGAGGGAGACTTGATCGGCGAAGGTTATGGCGGTCTCTTGCGATTGCAGCTTTCCGACGTTAAATTTTGGTGTTCTTACTCGACTCCGTTGGTTCCGAGAAATTCGCATTCGTACCTTGGCTGCAACAAGGTAATGATCCGAGTCGATGTTGGCTCCTCGAAAGGTTCGGACATCTAGGATGCTGGAGGAGTGTCTGCCGTCGATCGCAATATGATCAATTTGGTTGGTTGTCGATTGATCGAAAGACCGCCAGGTCCCCTTATGGACGTTGAGGTGTGGGAATCGTGTACTTGCTACTACCAGGTTATGTCCCGCCATAAAGTCCACTAGCCTTAGTCCGTTTTCTGACGTGGTGTTGTGTAGGCTGCGCTTTCCAATGACCAGTTCAAAGATAGCTTCCTTACCCAGCTTCGCATTGAAATCTCCTAGAACGATTTTGGTGTCATAGCTGGGACATTGCGCATACGTTCTGCCTAGGAGATCATAGAAGTCGTCTTTATGTCGGTCATCTTTCTCCTCTGTGGGGGCGTGGACACATAGTAAGCTTATATTGCCGAGATTGGCCTTGATGCGGATAGTTCTGAGGCGTTCGCTTACATACTGGAAGCTTAAGACTTTTTTCCTGAGTCTGCCTCGAACAACAAATCCGCATCCGAATAAGCGTTGTTTATTTTCTCTGTAGCAGTTTCCGTAGTATATATCACAGTTTTTCATCCGCTTTTTGCCTGGCCCATCCCATCGCGCTCCATCTTGGAGCGCGGTAATGTCTGCCTTATAGCAGTCCAAAGAGTTGACCAGTTGTTTGGCTGCACCTGGTCTGTTGAGGGACCTACGTTCCAACATGTAATCCGTCCGTATCCGAGGCTATTGGTTGTCTCTGAACAACATTTTTGTTTTAAGCGATAGGGATGTTAGCCCTAAGCGCAACCCCCAACCTGGAGGGCCAGGTTCCTCTTTCCCCAGGAACAAGGGGTCGGGTCGCTGCACACATTGGTTCACTACCTGGCGGGTGCCAGTATAGCTATCCAGGGGAGGCCACGCGGAGGCTGGGTGTCAACTTGGATTGAGCAGGGACAGAGATCGAAGCTGGCGTTTGCCAAGTTAAACGCGATCAACTTCTTTGCTCTTCTCCTCTCGAGCTAGTAAAAAAGAAAATAGGTTTAATCCCGACAATCGCCACTTATGGTAGGTATTTACAATGGGAACTAGAGAATTGTGCATAATAACATCGAATTATTCGCTTACATGAGTACAGCCTAACTTATTTCATCAGCGATTCTCTGCTTGAACTTTAGATGAAATAAACATTTTAATAAATCCCATAGGTCACGTCGAACATTATAGAAGTGCAAATTACTGGTGCGTTATAAAATGTTTGTTGGCAAATGTAATCACACCTTACAGTCGAAGATTGCCGACATGCAATTGCACCCTAAGGTTTCGGCAATCTGTCATACGTTTGTAGCCTGAATTTGAAACGTCTTCAGTTCCTTTTGATTCGGTTTTCTACGGGAGTAGACTCACAAGATGAAGGTGCGTTGAAAAATTATAATTTTCAAAGAATTTCCCAGTGTAGTGACCGTAAATACGTTAAGAAATAGTCCGGAATAGTTTTCGTAGCTAGAAAACTACAAAATATTCTTATTCCGCCGTATGATGGCGAATATTTTCTAAGATTACTTTTATCATGTTGTGTACTCTGTCAGTGAAACTCACCTTTTTTTGCAGCTGAATGTATCGTACCCGGCAACGGGATGCCAGAAACTTATCGAAGTTGTGGATGAACACATATTGCGTATTTTCTATGAAAAGCGCATGGGACAGCAAGTGGAAGCCGATGCTCTTGGCGAAGAATGGGCTGGATATATCCTTCGCATCACCGGAGGAAATGATAAACAAGGTTTCCCCATGAAGCAAGGTGTACTCACCCACGGTAAGTACGAATGGAATTGTGGTAGTCGGAGAAAGATTGTTTACATGTTTGATTTCGTTTCTTCGTAGGTCGTGTCCGTTTGCTATTGAAGAAGGGCCACTCATGTTATCGCCCTCGTCGTACCGGAGAACGTAAAAGGAAATCGGTACGCGGTTGCATTGTTGATGCCAACATGTCTGTCTTGGCTTTAGTTATCGTACACAAGGGCGAGAAAGATATTCCCGGATTGACCGATACTACTGTACCGCGTCGTTTGGGACCAAAGCGTGCCAGCAAAATTCGTAAATTGTACAACTTGACCAAGGAAGATGATGTTCGTCGCTTTGTTGTCCGTCGTCCCCTGCCAGCCAAGGACAATAAGAAGGCAACTTCGAAGGCTCCCAAGATCCAGCGTTTGGTAACGCCAGTCGTCTTACAGAGAAAACGCAGACGTCTAGCATTAAAGAAGAAGCGTCAACTTGCATCCAAGGAAGCTGCCGCTGAGTATGCCAAGTTGTTGGCTCAAAGGAAGAAGGAATCTAAAGTTAAGAGAGAAGAAGCTAAGAGGAAACGCTCGGCTTCGATTAGGGAATCTAGGAGTTCCATCACAAGCGAGAAGAAGTGAGATGATTCACTTTTTTACCACATGATAAAATAAAGTAAGCTAGACATTGGTAAAAATTGTTTTTTTTTTTTTACTCGAATGGTCACCATGAAAAGGATGAGAAGTTGGTTTCAGAAATTCAATTTTGGCAATAAGGATACATGGACTTAATTGAGCTTAGATGGTCCCGAGATGTACTAAATTATTAATCGGCCTAAGTCCTTCTGTTTAGGGGGTAATCTTGGAGAAATAGAGAATGTCAAAAATGATAAAGCGGCAGGCTTCATCCGGATGAGCCATCTATTCCTTCAAAACCGTTCTTACAAAAGCAAAATTGGTACAGTTAGTCTTACTGTACGTGCCACAAAATATGGCGCGAGTGGCAGTTAAGTCATGTCAGAAGGATTAACTCTGTCAATCACTTGCGAAGTATAATTCCTGAAGGGAAGGGAACATATCAACTTGTTCCCGTGTTTAACAGGTTGGGATAGTATACATCCTTCACCTACTCAACCAATGTAGATGCCCTTAATTTCGAATAAAACCCGGGATAGGGTAGGCCAGACATTTGGACAGTATGTACTATTTTAATGCAAATGTCAAACCCGGTCGGAAGGGTTAATATGCAACGATCATAAGGAACATGTGTCGAATAACGAAAAAGTCGCGACCGAAAAGCGATGATATCTACACGGCGAAAGTTCGGATAAAACGGTCATCCATCAAGATAGTAAAGAATGCAATCCACAGGCTTAAGAACAATAATGTAGCAGCAATCGAAGCCGCTAAAGTGGTTCTGCAGGTAAACGAGGACAAAACCAAAATATACACAGGTTGTCGTCAAAGAAAGGTGCACAACACAGACGTCCTGAGCAGAACGTCTCTATTGGCACCTACAACTTTGATCTAGTCAAGGATTTCGTTTATTTTGACTCACTGATAATAAGCGGCAACTACACCAGCGCTAAGATTAGACGCAGAATAACTCTTACCAACCGCTGGCTCTTCGGGCTCAAGACGCGCAGTGATCTCGCCGACTCTTTTCAGCGATCTGATTGTTCCTCTTCGCTAATCGATAGAGTACGCACAGGTCAGTCAGGCTCAACGATCGCCGTCATCAACGTACACATTTCAGAGACTATATTACATACTTAAAACGCCTCCGTCTAGGGACACTAGAAAACACTGCCGAAGGTTATCAGTCTTTGCATCGGACAGACGTTCGTTGGCAGGTACAGGAGTAGTCAGATACCTTGAGATTCGGCTCGGTCAGAATCTATATTTTGATAGAAATGTTGAAGCTGCTTTGGCAAGGGCCGGGGCGCCTTCGCTCTGACAAGTGCAGTCAACTTGATTCTGTAGGTACATATGTGGTGTTGCAGTCCATTAAGGACCAAAGCCGAGTTTCTCTCAATCACCCATGTTGTGTGTGATTTTATTTTCTCGTAAGTGAAAGGGATCTACAGTTTATTGCCAGTTCCGAACGGCAAAATTCGAGAAGCTTTTCTCTACAATTATATTACAGGGGGTTTTGTCAGAACCCCACTGATGAGAAGCACCGTAAAAAACACGTTCGATAATATGGCTGTTGTCGGGGTTCGATCACTTGTCATCGGCGTCAGAGGCCAACCCACTGCGCCACGGCGCTCTTGCCAACTTGATTCTAGGGTGAAGGTAATCTGCTACATGGCCTTAATTAGACCCTTATTGCCTATGGATGTCCGTGTGGTTTAATGTGAGGGCAAGGTAGATAGGTAGGTAAGACCGTAGCCTTCCCAGAGATGGGAAGTACACACATATGTAGGCCAGGGAGGCCCGTTGTGTAGCTACGAGGGGGTTTAGCCCCCTATTCGTGGAACCACTTTGTGCTTCGACCTCTTCCTCGTCTAGACAGCTCCTGCAAAAATCATTCGGAGTGATACCTAGTTTTTGCGCGTGACTGCCAATAAGGCAGTGTCCTGTGATGACACCTATGACTTTATGGATGTCAGTTCTATTTAGGGAGATAATACTCCTAGTCCGTTGACTATCGAGCCGGGGCCAGATTTGCCTGGTGATGAGGCAGGTGTGTCCCTGAGTCCAGCTCCGGTTCGTCTCGGCCCTGGCGAGGGTAGTGAGATTGTGTTTAATGGTTGCGAAGGGTATACCCTCACAAACCACAGTTGATTGTAGCGTCGTTCCTTTTTTGGCGAGTGTGTCGGCTCTTTCATTTCCAGTGATGTCGCTGTATCCCGGTACCCATATAAGTTGTATGTTGAACTGTTCAGCCATCTCATTAAGAGATAGGCGACAGTCGAGGCTAGTTTTTGATGTGTACACATAGGACTCCAGCGACTTTAAGGCTGCTTGGCTATCCGTGAGAATGCGGATATCCGTGGTGGATATCACGTTCCACTTCAGCCAGGGCAGAGCCTCTTTTATTGCCAACAGCTCCGCCTGGAAAACGCTGCAGTGATTAGATAATTTTAGAGCTTTGTTCAGCTTAAGTTGTTTGCAGAATACTCCACTACCCACCCCGTCTTTGGTTTTAGACCCGTCAGTATAAAAGTCTACGCAATTTCTGCGAGGTTGAGTCTGGCGAGTCCAGTTTTGTCTGTCCGGGTAGAACGTTGTAAAGTTTTTTTCCAAGACTGTGGTGGGTTCTGTGAGGTCTAGGTTTTCTGCCATGGTTGACCTGTTAATCAGGATCGAGGAGTGGCCAATGACATAGCTCTTCCAGTTTGAGTTGGCTTTAAGTCTAATGGCCGTTTGTGTGGCAATTTGCTTGCCGAAAATATCGAGTGGTGTAAGGTCGAGTATCATGTTAAGCGCAGCCGTTGGGGTGGACCTGAGGGCCCCGGTAATGCACATACACGCCAACCTTTGTACCTTCTCGAATTGCTTGAGGTATGTTGTCTTGTCCAGTGCTGTCCACCAGACTGTTACTCCATACATTAGTATGGGTCTGACGACCGTGATGTAGATCCATAGGGTGATCTTGGGGTTGAATCCCCATTTTTTCCCTATGGCTTTCTTGCATGTGTAGAGAGCTATAGTTGCTTTTTAGCTCTTTCGATTGTGTTGCTCTTCCAGGTTAATTTCCTATCTAGTATAATGTCAAGGTATTTGGCATTGGAGGAATAGTTTAATCTGGTACCAAGCAAAGTAATAGGGCAGTGTTCCGGGATTTTGTGCTTTTTGGTGAATAGCACGAGCTCCGTTTTCTGGGGATTCACCCTGAGCCCGTTGCTATGCGCCCACTTGCAAAGAATTGAGAATGCCGTTTGCATGCGGTCATTAAGTATGGATAGGTATTTACCTAAGATTGAAATGGCAACGTCATCAGCATAGGCAATAGCGTCTAGGCCTTCTTCCTCCAGTTTGATTAGTAGTTCATTTATAACTACATTCCAGAGAAGAGGTGAGAGAACCCCTCCTTGCGGGGTTCCCCGGGTAACCACTCTGGTGATTACCTGGCTTCCCCATACCGAGTGAATCTTGCGTGTTGATAGTAGCTCGCTGATCCACTCTATGAGAGTCTTCTCCACCTTTAGCCTTTCTAACCCTTCTGTTATTGCTTTCGGAGTGACGTTGTCTAGGAAGGCTGTTATAGTGTATTCTTTAAGATGGATTGATTTTTCGATTTTCCTCACTAGGGTGTGCAAGGCTGTTTCGATAGATCTACCCTTAACGTAGACATGCTGTGCCTTAGAGATTAGGAGCGGATCCAAGTTGTGGCGTATATGTAGGTCTACCATCCTTTCCAAGGTTTTCAGTGCAAAGGATGATAGACATATAGGCCTTAGGTCCTTGGGGGATGTGTGAGAGTATGTGCCGGCCTTAGGAATGAAAAGCACCCTTGCGCACTTCCACTTGTCTGGAATGTGAGGGCGAGCTTAATGGAAAAAATTCGGGTCTAAGGACTTGTCTCAGATTACACAGAACACCAGAGTCCGAGTACACGAAATGGTTGAGCAAGGATTTTACGGGTAGACAACTTTTTGATAAAGCTAATAGGAGGTCACATTGTTGGGGCGATGACGCCGTTCAATAACTTTATCTCTGAGGCTTACTACTAGCGAATGCGACTTAGAGGCTTTGTCCCCCCAGAAGCATTCTTCTGTTTTATCATTTGTGGGCTGATACAAAATATATTTGTCTGTGGCATGGTAGCTCCTTAACGAATAGACCGCTTATGATGCTTTTTTGTTTTTTAAGCTAACGTGATCGATGGCAAAGAACTAACAAAGGCCTCGTAGGCCTCTATCCGACGGATGCTGGCCTGCTAAAAAGCGATAAGAGCCACCGCAGTCGAACATCTTGCGGCACTGTTAGTAAGTCCTATCCCTACCTCCTCGTGGTGCCATCTGGAGATTTCTTATGGAAATTGCAGACGTGGAAGGGCGACTGGCGAGCCTTCTGCGCCAAAAAACAGGATTAGTCGGTTGGGCTACGGCCTAGTAAGCCGTAACCGTAAAAAAAAACACAAACTCCGAAACAACCACAAGACTCGGATATAACGGACCGGATTTATGTTGACGACCCTTGCAAAAAACGAAAAAAGGACAATTATCTTCGGCTTTGTACATGGAATGTTAGGTCCCTAAACAGGCCACGTGCAGCCGAACAACTTGCGGACGCCCTAGACCGCTATAAAGCGGACATCACCGCCATCCAGGAAATGCGATGGAATGGACCGGGTATAAAGCGGATGAAAAACTGCGATATTTACTACGGCGACTGCTATAGGGAGAGAGGGCAACGATTGATTGGGTGCGGATTTGTTGTTCGAGGTGGACTAAGGCAAAAACTCCTGAGCTTTCGGCATGTGAGCGAACGCCTCATAACAATCCGTATCAAAGCTACATTTTTTAACATCAGCCTGATCTGCGTCCACGCCCCCACGGAAGACAAGGATGACTCCGCCAAAGATGAGTTCTACGATCTCCTAGACAGAACGTATGGCCAATGTCCCAGCTATGACATCAAAATTGTACTAGGAGACTTCAATGCTAAGCTGGGTAAGGAAGGGATATTTGAACGAGTCATCGGCAAACATAGCCTACACGACACCACCTCCGATAACGGACACATGCTGATTGGTCTTGCTACGGGGCGTAATCTCCTTCTAGCCAGTACGCGCTTCCCGCACCTCGATATACACAAAGGCACCTGGCGGTCTTTTGATCAATCGACTACCAACCAGATTGATCACATCGCGATCGACGTCAGACACTCCTCCACTATTCTTGATGTTCGAGGGGCTAACATCGACTCGGACCACTATCTTGTAGTAGCCAAGTTGCGCTTACGGATATCACGAACGCAACGGAGTAGAGTAAGAATACAAAGTTATGACCTCGGAAAGCTACTATCGCTAGAAACCGCTCGTGCTTTTACCGATCGCGTCTCCCTTAAGCTCTCCAATACACCTGAATCCTCCACACTATCAATAGAACAGCAGTGGAGCCTTTGCAAACAAGCCCTGAAAAGCTCTGCATCCGAAGTTTTGGGCTTCAAGGCTCCACCACGAAGAAACACCTGGTTCGATGACGAGTGCAGGAGGATTCATACAGCGAAGCAGAATGCATATAAGACCTCGCTACGAGTTAAAAAGAAGGGAGGAGCATAAGCTTCTTAGAAGAAAGAAGAAAGAGCACGAGAAGCGCGCGATTGAGGATTTGGAGAGGTGTTACTGCAGGCGTGACGTTCGAAAGTTTTATGAACAGATAAAGCGAACTTGCCAAGGTTATAAAGCCAGAACGGAAGCCTGCAGGGATGAGAACGGACACCTAGTAGTAGAACCGCAGTCGATGCTGAGAATATGGAAAAACCACTTCTGCAGACTGTATAACGGCGATGTTAGTCAATATGCCGCTGTCAAGCAGAATGATCCATTTCTAATCGACGGAGATCGCAGAGAATTCTGCCCCCCCTGACCTCGACGAAGTTAAGATTGCCATATCGAAGCTCAAGTCGAATAAAGCTGCTGGCGCAGACGGACTGTCTGCTGAGCTCTTCGAGGCAGCTGGGGATGACCTGGTTAGGAGCACGCACCAGCTCATCTGTAAGATATGGTCAGAGGAAAGCACGCCCGAGGAATGGAGTCTCAGTATCGTATGCCCGATCCACAAGAAAGGAGACCCCTCTAATTGCGCCAACTACAGAGGAATAAGTCTCCTTAACATCGCCTACAAAACCTTCTCTGCCGTTTTGTGTGAACGCCTGAAGCCTTTTGTAAATAAGCTGATAGGTCCTTATCAGTGCGGATTCAGGCCAGGGAAGTCCACCATCGACCAAATCTTCACACTACGGCAGATCCTGAAATAAACCAATGAATTTCAAGTCGACACCCACCACCTATTTGTCCACTTCAAAGCCGCATACGACAGCGTAATTAGAGACGAGCTATACCACGCTATGTCTACCTTTGACATCCCTGCTAAACTCGTCAGACTATGCAGGATGACTTTGGAGAATGCTCGCTGCTCCATGCAAATTGGTGAAGACCTGACCGATAATTTTGATGTCAAAAAAGAATTTAGGCAGGGCGATATGCTGTCGAGAGACGCAATTTGATTCAAATCCTCACAACTCCTCGCATACGCGGATGACATTGATATAATCAGAAGAACGCAGCGAGATGTCAATGAGACGTTTGCGAGTACTGAGGCGGAGGCGGCGACCTGGAACAACAACATCAGTTCCGAAATCAAACGCAGGATCACTCTTGCCAATCGCTGTTTCTTTGGGCTCGGGAGGCGATTGAGTAATAGAGCCCTCTCCCGAACGACAAAGTTGATTCTACATAAGTCCCTTATCATCCCGGTCCTGTTGTACGGCGCAGAAGCATGGACACAATCAAAAGCGGATGAGGAGGCCCTTGGTCGGTTCGAGAGAAAGATTTTGCGCGTGATCTTCGCGCCTATAAACGCAGACGGGGGATGGAGGAAAGGATTCAACCACGAACTTTACGGGCTATACAGCGACATGAGTCTAGTCAGGCGTCTACGGATTCAACGCCTAAGATGGCTGGGCCATGTAGAGCGAATGGAAACCACAGCTCCAGCCCGGAGAGTCTTTGAATTCAGCCCTGAGGGGCGGAGAGAGAGAGGATGGCGCATACAGATGGAAGGACACCTCAGCTAACTGGGTATGTGGCCGTGGAAAAGGATTGTCAAGCTTCTCTCAATCACCCATGTTGCTTGTGATTTATTTTTGCTTACACGGGTGAAAGGGTCGGCTTGAGTCGAGAGGCTTTTTCTTGGCAAGTGTACTACGGTGGGTTTTGCCAGTACCTCGCCGAGGAGCAACGTCGCGAAATAAACATTCGGTGGCGTTGGTGTTATCGGATTACGAACTCGCTCATCGTGCGCCAGAGTCCAACACACTGAGCCACGACGCCCTCGACGGGCTTAAATAAAGAGGAAAAATTATGTAAAGGTCGGAAACATCTAATCAAAACGTTAAGTATCGGGTATAAGAAGATAGTGGAAACCTAACGAAACATTTTAAATTTTGATTTTATTGCAAAACATCATTATATGACCAGTTTTCCTTCTATCACAATATGATAAATTATGTTATAGCCCCATCTCTAACTGACACATAAATCATCACCTCCGCACTGAATGCGTCCACTGAGTGCACAATCGAAGTATCGAACATGGCGGATATTCTGATTGACGTTTCCTTCACCGAGTCTTTCCGTAGTTTGACGTGAGCAGGTAATGTTGTTCTCTAAAATATTGAATTAAATTCCTTAATTTTCCATGTAATCCTATGATATTTTCCTTGTACTTTATCGAAAATCGAATCTCTCCGTTGTTTAAATAAGATTTATTGAGCCATTTTTAACAAAAACAATGGTTTTGTTATTGTTTTCAGCACCATGGCTGTACGTTACGAGCTCGCAATTGGTCTCAACCGGGGACACAAAACAAGCAAAATAAGAAATGTTAAATACACCGGTGACAAAAAAGTTAAGGGTCTACGCGGCTCTCGCATGAAGAACGTAAGTAATTCGAATCTCTTCCACATGAATCACGCTACTCTGTTACCAGTGATGATCCATAAACCATTCATAGACATCCATTTCAGCTTTCGTAGTAAAGTAACGATTCGGCAATATTCTTTTGTCGAATTGAAGCTTCTCTACGAGACGATGGATCATGGTTATAAATTGGCACTGAGTTTATATCTATTTCGCTTGATACCTCGACAGAATACGTGTAACGAGTATTGATTCCTTGTTTGTTTGTTTGCATTTCTAGATTCAAACCCGTCACACTAAATTCATGAGGGATTTAGTTCGCGAGGTTGTGGGTCACGCTCCTTACGAGAAAAGGACCATGGAATTGTTGAAAGTGTCCAAGGACAAGCGTGCTTTGAAGTTCTTGAAGCGACGATTGGGAACACACATTCGTGCCAAGAGGAAGCGTGAAGAACTTTCGAACATCCTTACCCAAATGAGAAAGACCCAAGCTCATGCTAAGTAGAGATGTTTTTTTTTTTAAATATAATCTATAAAACAAAAGGACGCAAAAGCAAGTTTTTTTTTTTTTTTTTCTTTCTTTGAAAGCCTCACGCTAGCTTATTCAAGACATTTGGTGATTCTGTCGCGGTTAGTATAAAGTTGGTGCGCCTAATTGGACTATGTTCAACGACTACTAGAAAAACAAAGTTCTTAATTGTATGGCAAGATTTCTTTAAGCATTCGGTCCGGTGCCATGGTATGCTGTGCTAGAGGTATTAGGCGTGAGGTCGTTTCATTTCACGAACCCACACCGAGGCCGAGAACACGTTTTTTCTTTCTTCGACAAAATCGATGCATTGCGAATCTTAGCTTCACAATAAGATGGAAGTTGGGGCCGAGAAGCTACTAATTTTGATTCAGCAAGAGCGCAATTTGTCATTATATTGAATCGGACGTCATTTCAAACGACGGTGAGTGAATTTGTTTTTTTTCCAACCCACACCAATCGCAACAAATTGTCGGAAACATTTTGCTTGTCGGTAAGTGTTGGGGTTGGTGTGGGTTAGAATAAAAGACGTTTTCCTGTCGTGCGACAAAAAAAAGTTTTGTCGTCGTCTTCGGTGTGGTTTCAGCCTAACACGTTTTGGTTCAAAAGGATTGAATCACTGCTGCACTAGCTGCCGAACCAGTTAGTATAGTAGTCCGCCTTCTCCATGACAATTGCTCACCTTGTCCTGGTACGGAGGCTCAGTACAGGTAATCACCCTCAAGAGTCCGTCTCTAGAGGAACCCGTGGCTAAGAATCAATTACGGGCCCCTCCCTACCTCTCCGCCTCCTCTCCATCGCTCCCCTAACTCCAAGGTGGAGCAGCATACGCCGACGGATGCATGGCTAAGAGGGTGCTTAGCTATTAGTATGCGAACTTCAGATACCGGGCAAACGCCGATTTCAATAAAACCTTCCTGCAGTGTCTCGGGCTCCGATTCCGACACCACACTCGTTAGGGGGAATTCTGTGAGTATGCTCTCAGATGAACTCCCATGTGTGACAAGAAACGTAACCATCGAACGTGCCGAGGAAAAGTCTCTACCCCTCGGTGGTTTCGTCAAACTTAAATCGTCTGAGCCGCGACGTTTCAAAGCTGCTATAATGCAGGGCAAAACTAGAGATGAGGCTCTAGTCTATGGAAAATGCCACCAAACGTCCCGAACTGAAAAGGGGATCGTTCCGCTGACAACACTCCACCAAACTCGGCTGCTAAACGCAGCAAAATCGGCAACCCCCAAGTCGATAGAAAGAGCTACAGTAGTGTAGCTGGGAGGATCCGACTCGTCATCGTCCCCAAGAACTTGGGAGCGAACCCCCTTACCACAGCGCAGATGGCAGCCGTTCAGGAGACTGTAATTGATATTACCGCAGATATTACCAAGTACGATGGGATGGACCGGGCAAAAAGAGGATAAGAAACTGTGATATCTACTACAGCGACTGTTACAAGGAGAGAAGACAACGCTTACTCGGATGTGGATTTGTTATTAGAGGTAGACTTAGGCAAAAAGTCTTGAGCTTCAGGCATGTAAGCGAACGCCTCATGACAATCCGCATCAAGGCTAAATTCGCAAACATCAGCCTAATTTGCGCTCACGCCCCTACCGAGGACAAGGATGAAGATACAAAAGACGACTTCTACGACCTCCTAGATAGGACATATGCCCAATGTCCCAATTACGATGTTAAAATAGTACTGGGAGACTTTGACGCAAGATTGGGCAAGGAAGTCGCCTTTGATAGGGTTATTGGCAAGCACAGCCTACACAACACCACGTCCGAAAATGGATTTAGGCTGATAGACTTCGCAACGGGGCGAAATCGTCTAGTTGCTGGCACGCGTTTCCCACATCTCAACATCCACAAGGGGACTTGGCGATCTTCAGATCAATCAACCGTCAACCAGATTGACCACATTGCGATTGATGGTATATGATATATGCTGTTATCAAAAAAGGACGCTCACCACCAACGTCTTGGCCAGAATGTTTGTATTGGCAAATTAAAGTTCGAGGTAGTTAAGGACTACCTTGGCTCCATAGTGATCTGGAACAACATCAGTTCCGAAATCAAACGTAGAATCACTCTTGCCAATCGCTGGTTGAGTAATAGATTGAGTAATAGAGCCCTCTCCCGAACGACAAAGTTGACTCTATATAAGACCTTATCATCCCGGTCCTGCTGTACGGCGCAGAAGCATGGACACTATCAAAAGCGGATGAGGAGGCCCTTGGTCGGTTCGAGAGAAAGGTTTTGCGCTAGATTTTCGGGCCTATAAACGCAGACGGGGGATGGAGGAAAAGATTCAACCACGAATTTTACGGGCTGTACAGCGACATGAGTCTAGTTAGGCGTCCACGGATCCAACGCCTAAGATGGCTGGGCCATGTAGAGCGAATTGTTACTAGTGTCGCCGTGCTTCCTTAGAGGGCATGGGCTCGGACATACAGGGTAAAGTTGTTGATCGCTCTCAACCTGGCGAGATGTCAACAACGATCCCTGTTTAAATGCCCGGGTCAAGTTGACATACAGCCTCCTCGCGGCGCCCTCTGGATAGCCTCTTCAACAACCGTTAGGAGGTGAACAAACGTAATCAGCGACAAAACCCCGACCAGAATGGCGGTTGTGCGGCGGGCTAACAATCCGTCCACGTAAAAAAAGATAAGTTATGAATGAGCAAGATGCCTCGGATACACGGACGGATACTCGACGACGACAACGCACGAAAAAGGAACACGATTTGCGAGTAGGTTCCTGGAATGTCAGAACCCTGTACACTCCCGGAGCTACTCATAAACTAGAAGGAATCCTCACGCAGTACAAGGCGGATATTACTGCGGTCCAGGAAATTCGCTGGAAAGGAAACGGTATGCACACGCCCCTACCGATGAGGCTGAAGACCCTATCAAGGAGGACTTCTATGACCTCCTGGACAACGCCTACGGAGCTTGTCCGGAGTACGATGTAAAAATCGTGCTTGGGGACTTCAACGCCAAAATCGGAAAGGAAAACACCCTTGGCGGAGTGATCGGAAGGCACAGCCCCCACGATACAACAACAGATAACGGCTTCCGACTCGCTGACTTTGCGACAGCTCGTAATGCGGTGATAAGTAGCACAAGATTCCCTCGCAAGCGAATCCACACAGCAACCTGGCGATCTCCGGACGGTCGAACCGCCAACCAAATCGACCATGTGCTCATTGACGCAAGGCACGCGTCAAACATCCTGGATGTGCAAACATTCAGAGGGGCAAATGTCGACTCTGACCACTTCCTCATAGCAGCAAGATTCAGAGCTCGACTGTCCAATGTCAGAAAGCTGCACCAGCCCATCAGGAGGAGGTTCGACATTGGGCGCCTGAGCACACCGGAGGTTGCCAGAGTCTACAGGGAGCAGCTGAGCGAAAGACTCTACGGTATGCCTACGTCGAACACAAATGCCAATAATATGTGGCTGCATTGCCGCTCAGCCATTCAGGAAGTAGCCGAAACCACCTTAGGATACCTACCACCCCCGACAAGAAACCCGTGGTATGATGGCGAGTGTGAGCAGAAACAGGCAGCAACCGACGAGGCGTACCAAAAGGCGCTGCAGAGGAAAACCAGGGCAGCGCGAGAAGAGTACCGAGCCAGAAGAAGGGAGGAAAAGAAACTACTGCGACAAAAGAAAAGAATCTTCGCAGCCTCCCAGCTCAAGGATATCGAGGAGTCTGGGGATAAACATAAAACACGAGCCTTTTACAAGAAAGCCAAAGGCTTTGCAGGAGGCTTCAAAAAGGGCACCCAGGCTCTTCGAAACTGCGAGGGTAATCTTGTCACCGACCCGCAGGGAATAGTGGATGTATTTAAGCAGCACTTCCAGCAGCTGCTTAACGAGCATGACCAAGAAAGAGCGGTAGGGACTGAGGAAATCCCAACTCCAGCCGCTGAAGTAGTCCTCCCACCCAGTATCGAAGAAGTCGGCACAGCTATTCAGAAGCTGAAGAACAACAAGGCCGCAGGCTCAGATGGTTTGCCATCAGAGCTCTTCAAGGCTGGCGGCGATGTTCTGGTAGGGAGCATGCACCAGATCATCTGCAGAATTTGGGAAGAAGAAAGCATACCCGACGACTGGAATACCAGCTCTATATGCCCCATCCACAAAAAAGGCGATCCTACCTCTTGCAAGAACTATAGAGGGATATCCCCGCTCAATGTCGCATACAAGATCCTGTCCAGCGTATTGTGTGAACGTCCAAAACCATTTTGCACCGCACTAATCGGCAGCTACCAGTGCGACTTCCGGCCCGGCAAATCGACTATAGACCAAATTTTCACACTTCGACAAATCCTGGAAAAGACCAACGAGTTTCGAATCGATACACACCATCTTTTCATCGATTTCAAAGCCGCATACGACAGCATTCATCGTGAAGAACTGTTTGGGGCGATGGCCGAATTCGGGATCCCGGTAAAACTGATCCAGTTGTGTCGTGCCACGCTAAAAATCACGCGATGCACCGTGCAACTCGGTTCTAGGACCTCGGAACCATTCGAAACATGCACCGGATTTCGGCAAGGAGATGCGCTGTCATGTGACTTCTTCAACCTGGTGCTGGAGCAGATAGTGCGACGGGCAGGCATCAAGAGGGAAGGCACTATCTTTTACAAGTCCATCCAGCTGTTAGTATACGCGGATGATATCGACATAATCGCGTGTTCTCGCCGTGGCATTGTGGAAGCATTCACGGCGATTGAAGAACAGGCGAAACGAGTTGGTCTTAAGATCAATGAGGACAAGACGAAGTACACGCTGTCAAGCAAAAACCAATCCGTCGCTCACTACCTGGCCTGGGACAAAATATAACAGTTGACAGCTACAATTTCGAGGTAGTTAAGGAGTTTGTCTACCTCGGGGCAAACGTAAATTCCACAAATGACACCACAGTGGAGATCCGGCACAGAATCGCCCTTGGCAACCGCTGCCACTTCGGCTTGTCCAAGCAACTGGGGTCAAGACTCATCTCTCGAAAGACCAAAGTCATGCTTTACAAAAACGCTCATTCTGCCAGTCTTGCTGTACGGAGCCGAAAGCTGGACGATAAACAGGACAGCGGAGCTGATTTTGGGTTCTTTCGAAAGAAAAATTCTGTGCCGGATATTTGGTCCTGTCTGTGAGGAAGGTGAATGGAGAAGAAGACACAACGGACACAACGATGTGTGGTTTCGCGGACTCTACGAGCTGTACCAAGATGTGGATGTAGTCCGGAAGGCAAGGATCCGTCGACTACACTGGCTCGGCCACATCGAGCGCATGGACATCAACGCTCCAGCTAAGAGGGTCTTCGACTCCGAGCCTCCTGGTTCGAGAAGAAGAGGAAGACCGAACCTCCGGTATAAAGACCAAGTAATCGCGGATGTAAGACATCTTGGTATTGACAACTGGAAACAGCGTGCCCGGGACCGTCAAGGATGGAAGGCAGCTATAGCTCAGGCTCAGATCCTCCAAGGATCGCTGGCCTGATTAGTAAGTAAGTAAATTATTTCATCATTCGTTTGTATCATAGAACCTATACTAATTTTGCGGAGAGTCTCACACGAATTTCCATCCCCTACTGATTTTTTTTTTTTTTTGCTGCATACGAACTTAACGGGGGCTAGAAAGAAACAAAAAGTAGCCTACGTCACTCTCCATTCCTTCAACTATCTCCACTTAAAAAATCACGTCAATTCGTCGCTCCGTTTTGCCGTGAAAGCCGGACAAACAGACACACACTTTCACATTTATAATATTAGTATAGATGTATGCGAGCATGTCGGTGACGCGAACCCATAAGGTTCCACCAAAAAGTGCCCAACGCGGCTAAAGAAGTTTTCACTTCGAAAAAAAAAAAAGGTGGTCTAGGTGCGACCCGCAAGACCCACAAGACTAAGGCTGCGCGCACAGTGATGCGAGATGCGATTCGGGAAGCGATACGAGATGCGATATGGTGCGCACAGTGAAAGCTGCTCTGTACTCTTCTGTTGCGATGTATTCATCATTAGGCGAAGAATTTTTAAATGAAAGCTTATATTTATCGGGTTTTCCAATAAGGACTTGACAACTTTTTTTTTAAATAAAACGCAAACCGTTTGAGACATTTCAAGAACTTTACTATCGGCTTGAAGTTTAATCAAAACGTTTATGAATGGAACTCGACTCGGTTCATATGGCCACCGCGGGCATGTTTGCAGCAGTCGATTTGTTGGACCCAATTTTGGATGACTGGGCCACACATTTGCTCTGGACTCTTCCAACGTCGTCGGCTTGTTGGCATAAACGAATGACTTAACGCAGCCCCAAAGAAAATAGTCTGGAGGCGTTAAATCGCACGAACGAAGCGGTCATTCGACTGGCCTATTTCTTGAGATAACACGCTCATCAAACTTACTCTTCAATAAATCGATTGTAACGTGTGCTGCGTGGCACCATCCTGTTGAAACCACATGTCGTCCAAGTCCATATCTTCCAATTCGGGCCAAAAATAATCGGCAATCATGGCGCGATAACGCGGGCTATTCACAGTAACTGACGATCCTTATCGTCGACGAAAAAATATATATGCCGCCGGCATGCAAACCGCACCAAACAGTTTTTTTTTTTATTGGACAGCACATATGGATTTTCACCCGACCAATAACGCATATTTTGCTTATTGACGAACCCATAGAGCCAAAAATGAGCTTCGTCACTGAAGATGATTTTGCGATGAAATTCATCATCTTGGCGCATCTTCTCCAGAGCCCAATCGGAGAACGTACGTCGCTTCAAATGGTTCATCGGCTTCAATTCTTGAGTAAGCTTGATCCTGTATGGGTGGAAACCAAGATCCTTACGCAAAATACGCGTTAAAAGTAGAAACACAATGTGGCGTGCGCGCGCGCGTGCTTTTGATCGGCCTTGTACCGATTTACGGGATAATGTGTCAGACGCACGCAACCACAATTCGCAACACACAATCTGGCTTCAAGTCAGCTGCGCGTAGAGAGCTTAGGAATATGACAATACTATGTTCTGTTTCCTCAAAATGTACACACATGAATTTAGTGCAGAAAGAAGAGTAGATTTGTGTTCTGTTCTATTTATTTGATTTAATTGAAACATAAATATAAGAAAATTTCAGCTCAAATAAAGGTATATGTTTATAAAAAAATATGCATTTAGTTCTGTAGCACCCATCATGATTAGTTTGCATCCAAAAAATCTAATAATAAGCTACGAAAATGTGTGCATGTTGAAAGCGAACAACTCGGAACACTATATGACAGAACACGTTACACTATTCTGCTACAATCGAACAACACAATGAAATACATCTGTCAAACGCACGCCTTGAGTAGAGAGTGGCTCTACTCCGGCGCTTTGCTCGACTTTACGATATTTACGATATGAGGTCGAGCAAAAGTTGAGGTAACATTATGTGTTACTTCATAAGATATCGTTGTTCCTACTCATGCTGTCAAAAGCACGCGCGCGCGCGCACGCCACATTGTGTTTCTACTTTAATTCTTGATAACGCTGTGTAATTGATTGATTTGGATCGTTTGCTAAGGACGCCCGAACGCCAGCGATATTTTCGACTAACCTGTTGTCTCGCTGACACGGCAATATTACACAACGAATGTGTAGACTCTAATTTTTGCACCAGACTTGTTATTGCCTGTCTAGTAGAGCGAGAATTATGACCGAAAATTGGAGTTAACGCTCTTAAAGTTGCGGTCACCGACTCCGAATTTCGGTAGAAAATTTTTATAATTTGGAGACGTTGCTCGTTGATGCACTTTACTATAAACTATCAATGACAGTTCGATGAATAGTGAAAGGGTGCGTTCACAAATTGATGTCAAAGTTGTCAATTTCCTATTGGAAAAAACCTTTATATATCCACAGTTACACGTCGTCTCCACTGGCGATAAGTCCACAGCCTGCGACGAAGCAGACTATCGTTATCGCTAGTGTAGACCGCCATAGCGGCGATTAATCCATAGCCTGCGAGATATAGCCTGCTTTACCTCCTGCTATCTATAGCCTGCTATGAAAGCAAGCCAAACTGTAATTTTTCTATGTTTTGACAGTTTATCGCATTTTGTGATAGCAACCCAAGCAGCCACTTCACTCTATTTTCGCTGTTCGGTGCGTTTGTTTTCATTGTTGCATGTGAAAAACGGATTAACCCAAAATCGACGTCTCTTCCTCTTTTTTTTTTT
Source organism: Eumerus sabulonum (assembly GCA_951905685.1). NCBI lineage: Eukaryota > Metazoa > Arthropoda > Insecta > Diptera > Syrphidae > Eumerus > Eumerus sabulonum. The sequence goes on along the minus strand of OX645062.1, from coordinate 20,410,076 downwards.
ATTGCTTCCAGCTGTTTTAGCGCCTTCAGTCCAATGATGGCTTTAATGTCCCCATTCGTTGCCATTCTCCACTATACTGAAAAAGTATGCGATGAAATGCCCACTAAAAGAAAATCTGACAGTTCGTCTGCTGTCTGCTACCTGCTTTTGCTTCTGCGATGAATTTATCGCCAGTGGAGACGGCGTGTTAAGGAACGATGAAGGAAAATTCTTGGTATGCACAAGAATGTCGTTCAAAATATTTGACCACATTTTGGACAAATTGAACCATTTGTATTAGGAAACTGGACCAATTTTTCTTTTAAACAAATGAAATTGCATCAGAACAACAACAACAATGGATTCTACCAGCACAGAATCGCTTGAAAAAGTGATCAGAAGAGTTTGTGTGCGAGAAGCTTGCGAGAATCGCATCGAAAATCGCTTCATGCCTGTTTAACAATGCTACTTCACGGCGACGCGACAGCGCAACTACAAACGCTGCCGTTTGCTGTGGTTGTAAAGTCACTCAGTCAATACACAATGGAGCTACTTTCATCGGGGTTTTTTTTTTTTTTTGACAGCGCGGTTACTTTTGTGAGTGAAGTTGGAGGTGAATTCTATAGAGTGAAGCTCCCATACGTATGCAAATGACTTGAGGCCTATAAGTCTTACTTCTTTTCTATTAAAAACTATAGGGAAGATTCTAGACGCACACATTCGCTACAGCTGCCTCTCAGGAAGGCTGTCGGATAATCAACATGCCTACAACAAAGGCAAATCGGTGGAAACAGCACTCCACTCACTGGTCAGCAAAATAGAAAGGTCACTGGGACGTAAGGAATATACTCTAGTCGCTTTTCTCGACATTGAGGGTGCCTTTAACAATGTTGAACCATGGGCCGTCACCAAAGCGCTGACTGATCTGGGTGTTACGGGATCAGTGATATAACTGGTACGACAACTGCTAACACAAAGAGATGTCAAAGCCAACCTCGCTGGTGCCGTCTCAACCAGAATGGTTGGCAGAGGTACACCACAGGGTGGAGTACTCTCCCCTCTCCTGTGGAACGTGGTGGTCAACGAGCTACTGCTGTTGCTTGAACAGGAAGGGTACGCTGTGACCGCCTATGCAGATGACATTGCTATTGCCGCCACAGGAAAATTTCCCAGCACTCTGTGCGACCTTATGCAGAGTGCACTACATACAGTAGAAACCTGGACGCCGTACTGTGGACTTGGGGTGAACCCTAAGAAGACCGATCTAGTACTGTTTACTAACAAATACAAAATTCCGCCCCTCAACCCACCGAGGTTGGGTGGAACCCAACTAATAATCAAAGAGCAGGCCAAATATCTAGGCCTAGTCCTTGACAAGAGGCTGAATTGGAAACCCAACCGCGTCAAGAAAGCAACTGTTGCCCTCTACAGTTGCAAAAAAGTGGTGGCCAAGAAGTGGGGTCTCCAACCAAGCATTATGCACTGGCTCTACACGGCGGTCATAAGGCCCATCCTCCTGTATGGCGTCGTAGTCTGGTGGACTGCTCTGGACAAGGCAGTCAATCGAAACCTTCTGGGGAAAGTACAAAGATCGGCCAGCATATACATAAGCGGAGCGATTAGATCAACCCCCACGGAGGCCCTAAATATTCTGTTACACCTTCCACCACTGAACCTTTTTAGCAAACAAATTGCTGCCTGCGCGGCGCTGAGGATGAGGAGCATAATAAAATGGCCCACATCACAAAAAGGACACACAACCATTCTAAAACACTTCGAAGTACCCATGGACTCAGACTATATCATCCCGCAAGGAACTTCGAAGTTGTTTTTCCATCCAGGGAGGAATGGGCTGAAGGGAAAGTCATACCAAAGGACTCGATCTCCCTCTATACCGATGGCTCTAAGATGGAGTCGGGTGTAGGCAGTGGAGTCTTCTCCAAGGAGCTTAACCTCAGCCTATCCTTCAGACTCCCAAATTACTGCAGTGTGTATCAGGCTGAAATAACAGCGATAACGGAGGCCCTTGCATGGCTCAGGATCAATGTAATATCCGCCAAGAATATTATCATTTGCACGGATAGCCAATCTGCGATAAAATCCCTGGCAGCGGTAACCCACATTAAAGTGGGTAGCCCACATTAAAGTATTGTGGGTACCCGGGCATAGGGATATTCCAGGAAACTGCGCGGCCGACGAACTCGCAAAGTTAGGGTCTAGCACACTCAGCCTTCCTACCCTCGGGTACCTAGAAACACAAATAAGTACGGTAAAGCATATGATAAAACTCCAAACCACTAAGGCGACCAACCTCCAATGGAATGAGAGTAATATCGGCTTTATCACCAAACAACTCTGGCCTAAATTAAACCTAGGACGAACCAGGGACCTAATGGCAACCAAAAGGACAACCTTAAATACTCTGGTGGGTGTCATTACAGGTCACTGCATCATTGGGAAACACGCCGCCAGACTGGGAGTATCCTCCAACGACTTCTGTCGCGGCTGCATGGACGAGGAATCAATACATCACCTCCTCTGCTCATGCCCCTCTTATGCGAATCGCAGGAGGATCTACCTCGGCGCCCTTCTATGATAATTTAAGTGAGCTAGCAGACCATAAAATAGCTCAACTTCATCGCTTCATCAGAAGCACCGGTTGGTTCTCTGGTAGCGGATCTGGGTAACACGATCCATGTTATATCACAATGGGCCGACTTCGGCCTACGTGTGGCTTATGCCGACCACAATGACCTAACCTAACGATAGAGTGAAGTTGGCATCAGTAAAAAATTCGAAAATTGAAACTGAATTTAGTTCATAAATGGATCAAAATAATTTGAGAAAAAACATTATTGCTAAAATCTGCTTTAGCCTATAAAAAGTTAAAAGCGAAAACAAAAGTCAGAAGAAGGTGGTGGGTTAGACCAAGTTATCAAACGTATTCCTCCAATGTCGAATTCGAAATGGCACAACGCCGCCGTGTAGTTGCGACAGTTTTTCAAATTTTCGAAATTACAGCGCTGCGACACGACTACATACGTGCCTATGTGACTTACTCCATATAATTCCATTGAATGAATATGGATTTGACAGCTACGGCGTTTGTAGTTGCGCTGTCGCGTCGCCGTGTAGTAGCATTGTGAAACAGGCATCACTGTGCGCGTAGCCTTACTCTTCCCAGTGGGAAAAATTAAAACGCCCATTTCATGTTATATTTAATTATTATTAATCTTAATATAATTATATTTCTGGATTTCCTCCTCAACGGCCACATCAGCTTTCCCCGATTTCATTTTTTTCGCCTTCCTCTACATTCCTGGTGTGGTGGGCACCCTCAATTTTAACTCGGCCTGAAATAATCAGTAATGTTTATGTTTAAATAGAAGATATAGTGAGTGCCATTAATATTCGGTCTTTCTTTACTCTCGAGTGGAACGTGAAACTTCTAGCTTGAAATCAAACGGATGCAAAATCTGTTTTTTTACTTAAACGGGTTTTAATTGAATAATATCACAAAGAAAAAACGAAGACCAAAACAACTCAAGAAATGAATGCTCCGTTAATATTCGGTTTTTCCCATATTGTTGGTTAAATTGTCTCAAAAACCTACTTAAGCTATGTTCAGACGATTGCCTGGGGTGGGATCGGCTAAGGTGATAGGTGATAGTCACTATGGTAACAGTCATATGTGACTATCATCATCTGTTGGTATTGGGTAAGATCATCACAAAAAAAGTTTAGAAAAGGAGCAACACTTGCTTTTTCGGAGTTACTGATAGATAAAGGTAGCCCTAAACGACGAACATGTTCGCCGAATCCGTTCGTTTGCGTTACTCTCTATACGGCGAACACATTTGGAGAACATTCATTTCGTGCTGATTCTTCAGAGGGTAAACATGTACGATAAATAAACACAAGTGGTTGCGCTTATGGTTATTTATTTATGTTTACTCGGCGACTTTCACAGCAAATTCACGAACAAAATCGGCGAACATGTTCGCCGTGTAGGGCTGCCTTAAGACAGCTGTTAGATAGTTAAAAAGAAATTTTGAAATTAAAATCAGGGCCGTTGTCACCGATCGTTTTGCACAAATACTGGGAAAAGTAAATAATGTACATATTAGAAATGCTATTATTGCATTCAATTCATTTATTGGTCAAATATACATTTTGTCGGCGTACAGGGAAAGGAAACCGATTTAGACCGATTTCTCAAATTCTTCCTCAGAATTCTAACTTCCATCAATGTCTCATTGAGCTCTTCATCTTCGCTTAAAAATAGTTCCAAGCACGGAAACACATATTTTCTATTTTATAAAACACACAAAAGCACAAAGCCATATCAAACGTACAGAACATATGAAAGTGATAGCTAAATAGCTGTCACCAGAAAACTGTCACAAAGATGTGACTATAAAAACGACGCTTTTGACTTAGAGTCAAGACGTCGGAACAAGGCAGAATGACATAGTCAAGACGCCATCAAACCGCAACGCGTTTGTAGGGGCTAGTTTTCAAAATGCCTGTCAAAGCCAAAAATTGGTATCTCATTCTTTATCCCTGGTTTTGACTTTCGAACTCTTTATTTGCTTTCCGCTATACCATTACCCTTCCATCTGACCCAGAGAGATTGTACTTGCTTTCATCTGCAAGTATTACGTCCTCCCACCAACTAGCATTTTTATTTCCATGTTCCTTTGCGAATTTTAATCCAATTCGCCTATTACGCAAGCTGACAAATATTTGTTTTTTGTGGCTACACGACCATTATATCCATGTGCCTTAATAGTAAGACGTACAGTTGAGGCAGATATTTGCTTTCCACATTCAGTCAGCACTTCTTTCACAATTTTTGGTGCACTCAGACGAGGATTAACTTGAATTTTTCCGTTAACTTTTTGGGTTTTTTTTTTTTTTTTTTAATTTGGGCGCACTCAAGGTCTAATAACCTTATTATGTCGGCGACACAGTGCGGGCAGAAGGTAGAGAGGAAGAGGAATAGAGGAGATGCCGATGGACATTGATCTTAAATGCTTGCATGTTGCATTGAGGGGGGAAAACCGAATCCGGCAGGGAGTTCCAGATTCGTGTGGTTCGGTTAATGAAAGATTCTCTATATTTGATAGTACGTCCGAAAGCGGGCTTCAGAGTATATTGGTGAGCATTCCTAGAGAGACGTGTATTGCGGGAGAAATGTTGAAGGGGCGGAATGCAACTGGCTATTTCATCAGAGCATTTTTGGTGGTAGTAACGATAAAACAGGGAGAGGCAGGTAACATTCCTGCGATGTTCCAGCGAGTCTAATGTTTTGGTAATGCTGGAGTCACCTATCAGTTTTATGGCTCGTTTTTGTATTCTGTCTAGTAGATGCAGTGAGGTCTTGGGAGCACCGTACCAGACATGAGCGTTAAACTCTAATTTGGGGCGAATGAACGCCTTATAGATCGTAGCCAGATCTAAGGGTGAGAAATATTTCTTTCATCTGTATAAGAAGCCTAGGCATTTCGCAGCATTCTTGGCGACACTGAATATATGGTCGCTCCAATTAAGATTGTGAGCAACAGTCAAACCCAAGATGGAAAGTTTTTCAGTTTCTGAGATGCAAGTGCCATTCATGGATAATGGCTGCGGGTTAGTTACACGCTTTAAAGACAAGAGACAGCATTGTGTTTTGGAAGCATTAAATTCCACTCTATTGTTTTTATCCCATTGGATGATGCTGTCGTTATCGGAATTTAATGAGCTTAACATACGCTGCCGCTCATTATCTACAACCGAAGTGCAAGGTCGTAAACTGGTGAATGAATATGAGAAGCTGAGGGTACTGTCGTCAGCGAAGGAGTGAATTGGATTAGAAATAGCAGACAAGAGATCATTTATAAAAATAAGAAGGAGTGTCGGAGACAAAACGGAGCCCTGGGGAACACGGGCATTTACAATGTGAGTATCAGACTTGAATCCGTCCAAAACAACTTGAATTGAACGATTCGAAAGGTAGCTTTTAATCCATTGAAAGAGAGACTCATCGATCCCAAAAGCACGCATTTTCGACAAAAGGGCTTCATGCCAAACCCTGTCAAATGCTTTCGAAATATCCAGTGCAACAATTTTGCTTTCACCTGCTTGGTGAAGCGAGTGATTCCATTTTTCAGCGAGATATGCCATCATATCACCAGTGGATCTGTTGTTGCGGAAACCGTATTGGCGGTCATTGAGGAGTTTCCGTGATTCAAGATATTTCATAAGCTGACGGTTAATCAGCGTTTCCATGACCTTGGAAAGAAGGGACGTTAGTGCAATGGGTCGGTAGTTGGAGGGAGAAGATGATTCGCCTTTTTTGGGTATAGGCTGGACAAATGCTGTTTTCCGCCTACTCGGAAAGAGCCCAGAGGTGTAGGAAAGGTGAAAAAGCTTACGCAGTGGTTTTGCCAGCGTAGAAGAACACCTCTTCAGAACTAGTGGGGCAATACCATCTGGACCAGCGGATTTATGTATGTCGAGGTCTTTAAGAACCCTTGCGACTTTACGAGTGCGGAAGTGGATTAGTCCCATGGTGGAATTGACGCACTCTAATACAGGCGGAGACAAAGTACAGGCTGGCAGCTGAGAACTGGTTGCGAAATAGGCAGCAAGTAGGTTAGCTTTGTCTAAGGGGGTGACAGCTGGAATGTCATTGTGGATGAGCTCGGTATAGACGACTTAGTTGAGTTTTTTACGTTTTTTATAAACGACCAAAAACTTTTGCTACCTTTGGGACATTGAAGGATTTTACGCCTTAATTTTTGGTCGGATTGGAATTTAATCCGTCGAATGTGGGTGTTGCAGTCATTTCTGGCTCGTATGTACTTTTTTCGGTTTTCCTCAGAACTGTTTGCCATGTAGGCCCGAAAACTTAGCTCCCTGAGCCTAATGGCCTCTTTGCAGCTCGAGTCAAACCACGTAGTATCCTTAGGCCTGGTGCTTTTAATCTTGCTGGGAATAAAATTTGCCATGCCGATTCGGATAATGTTTACGATAATATCAGTTGCGGCGTCCAAGTCGTTGTCAAGGAAGCACAACGACCAGGTAAAGATCTGATAGAAGTTGTTAAGGCCGCACCAGTTGGCTTTCTCGTATAGCCATAGTGTTCTCTTAGGAGCTTTTTCTTTAACTGGATGGTGGGAGTTCGAGAATTTTGCTGATATCATGCAGTGGTCGGACAAGCCTAGGGGTTCCAATACATCGATCGTGTATTTGTCAGGCTGTCAGGGTTGATCCAATTGTTTTCTTGATTCGATTCTGCCTTCATTTTTGTATCTTCGCACAATATCGCCAACAGTATTTGGCTTCATTTTCAATTTTCTTGTAAGTTTCACCTTTTTCATAATGGAAAATAACAAGATTTCGCTGTTCTATTGTTGAATTTTTTCCTTTTCGTCCCATTGTGATTCTTTTTTAATAAACCTCAACGATCTTGAACTCAATTTAATTGAAAAGTATTATAAAAGTTAACTGAGTAGTTTGGTAAAACAGATTTCCCGAACAAACAAACCGTTATTCGGTGGCATATGTCAAATTCAGCAAAGTGAAGGGAATACCGAATATTAATGGGGCGCTTACATTTCGACCTTCTGCGTTTACATCTAATTCGGCTGATAAAGCAAATACCCAGGTACATTCTTTTTAATGCAATACGTAGAGGATAATATGTACATCTATCAATAATAGTGTAAAATAATCAAAGTATGATGAAAACCGAATATTAGTGACACTCACCATTAACACGAGTGATACTAACCTACATTAGCAAAACCCCCAACATCGCCATCATTCCGTAATGACGCCATTCTATCTCGGTTTTTTTTATTTTCGAGTTTTCTGTATTCAGGGTCTAGACGCAACTTAGAGACTCGCTGTCGATTTTTTAAATATTCAGTTAGTCGATAATTTTCATCACTCCGTAAGGCCGCCATTCGTTTTCGTGTTCTTTCTTTTTCGAGTTCTCTATAGTTAGCGTCTTTACGTAACCTAGCGATTCGCTGTCGATTTTTAAGATTTTCCATACGCCTATAATCATCATTACTCCGCAATGATACCATTCGGTCTTGGGTTCTTTCATTTTCGAGTTCTCTATAGTCAGCGTCTTGACGCAACTTAGAGACTCGCTGTCGATTTTTTAAATATTCAGTTAGTCGATAATTTTCATCTTTCCGTAAGGCCGCCATTCGTTTTTTGGTTTTTTCTTTTTCGATTTCTCGACGTTGGGGGTCTTGTCTTAATGCCTTTCGAATTGCCACTTTCTGGCGTTGGGCGGCTAATCGTTCTTTTCGCTGGCGTGGTGAAACCGGCTTGTTTGTTTTCTCTTTCTTTTCACGATACTTCTGTTTGCTCTTATTAGATTTGGTTCTGTGTGACTCCTTCTTTGTTCTCATTATAACAGATTAATAGGTTAGTTGTCGATTTCCGATTGCTGAAAGCAAATCCGAATCAGTTATTTTGATAATACGTTATGTAGTCGCGTCAATAAAGCTTTGTGGTCGAAAATCCCCAGAAACAGCTCCGAGTTTGATAATTTTTTTTTTATATTATTTAAAATCAGAAATCTTTAATTTCAATATGTATGGGATGGTAAAGCACTAGCAAGGCCTACCCCTAGTAGCATCTGCCGAAGGATGCTGGCCCGACAAAAAGCGAGTAAGAGCCTCTGCAGCCGAACACCTTGCGGCTCTGCTAGTCAGGTCCTACTTCCAACTCCTCGTGGTGCCATCTGGAAATTTCCTTACAAGGGAAGTTACTGACGGAAGAGACGGAATGGATAATCGAATAATCAAATGGAACGGATCTATGTTGACGACCCTTTAAGAAAACATAAAATAAACAAGGACCTTCGGTTCTGTACATGGAATGTTAGGTCCCTAAACAGACCACGTGCGGCCGAACAACTTGGCCGACGCCCTGGACCGCTATAAAGCGGACATTATCGCCATTCAGGAAATGCGATGGAATGGGCCGGTCAAAAAGCGGATGAAAAACTACGACATCTACTACGGTGACTGCTATAGGGAGAGAGGACAGAGACTAGTTTGATGCGGATTTGTTGCTCTAAGCTTTCAGTATGCGAGTGAACGCCTCATAACGATCCGCATCAAGGCAAAAATTTGTAACATTAGCCTCATATGTGTCCATGCCTCCCACGGAAGATAAGGATGACTCCATCAAAAATGATTTCTTTGATCTCCTAGACAGAACATATGTATGCCAAATGCCCCAGCTATGACACCAAAATCATACCAGGAGATTTTAACGCTAAGCTGGGTAAAGAAAGCATCTTTGAACGGGTCATCGGAAAACACAGCCTACATGACACCACATCCGATAACGGAAGTTCTTTCCGCACCTCGATATACAGAAAGGCACCTGGCGGTCGCCAGATCAATCAGTCACCAACCAGATTGATCACATCGCGATTGACGTCATACACTCCTCCACTATTATTGATGTTCGTACTTCGTTCGTATCGAGTAGCGAACATCGACTCAGACCACTATCTTGTAGTGACCAAGATACGTCAACGGATAACGTGAACACCGCGGATTAGAGTTAGAACACCAAGCTTTTACGTCGGATAGCTACTAACGCCGGAGATCGCCAGTGCCTTTGCCAACCGCGTCTCCCTCAAGCTCTCCCATACACCTCAATCCTCCACTCAGTCAGTAGAGCAGCAATGGAGCCAGTGCAAACAAGCCCTGAAGAGCACAGCAACGGAAGTGTTGGGCCTTAAAACTCCACCACGACGAAACACCTGGTTCGATGACGAGTGTAAAAGGATTCATGCAGAAAAGCAGGAGTCATTCAAAGCCTCACTACACAAAAAAAAACACAAGAGCGGCTCGTGATCTCTACGAACTTAAGAGAAGGGAGGAGGAGCATAAGCTTTACAAGAGAAAAATAAAGAGCTCGAGAAGTTGGCGAATGAAAACGTGGAGGTGCTACTGCAGGCACGACGTTCGAAGATTTCATCAACAGATAAATGAATCAAGGCTATAAAGCCCGAACGGAGGCCTGTAAGGATGAGAACGGACATCTAGTAGTATTATCGCAGTCGATGCCGAGAATTTGGAAAAACCACTTCTGCAGACTGTATAACGGCGATGACAGCCAACATACCACCGTCAGGCAGAATGACCCATTTCTCAACGACGCAGGTCGCAGATAATTCCGTCCCCATGACCTCGACGAAGTTGAGATTGCCATGTCGAAACTCAAGTGGATTCTCTGCTGAGCTCTTCAAAGCAGCTGGGGGTGAGCTGGTTATGAGCATGCACCGGCTCATTTGTAAGATATGGTCAGAGGAAAGCATGCCCGAGGAATGGAGTCTCAGCCTTGTTTGCCCGATCCACAGAAAAGGAGACCCCTTTGACTGAAATAAGTCGCCTGAAGCCGCTCGTAAATAAGCTGACAGGTCCTTATCAGTGTGGCTTCAGGCCAGAGAAGTCCACCATCGACCAAATCTTCACTCTACGACACCCACCATCTATTCGTCGAGTTACGGGCGCAAACGACAGCGTAAATATAGACGAGGTGTACAACACGATGTCTACTTTTGACATCCCTGCTAAACTCGTCGGACTATGCAGAATGATTTTGGAGAATGATCACTGCCCCATTCGAATCGGTGCAGAACTGACCGATAGTTTCGAAGTCGAGAAAGGATTTAGACAGGGCGATGCATACGCCGACATTGACATAATAGGTAGATCACAGCGAGATGTCAATGAGGCGGTTGCGAGTATTGAGATGGAGGCGGCGAAAATTGGTTTGGCGGTAAACGAGGGCAAAACTAAATATATGCTGTCATCAAAAAAGGACGCTCACCACCGACGTCTTGGCCAGAACGTTTGTATTGGCAGATATAAGTTCGAGGTAGTTAAGGGCTTCGTCTACCTTGGCTCCGCAGTGACATGCAGAAACGACATCAGTTCCGAAATCAAACGCAGAATCACTCTTGCCAATCGCTGTTTCTTTGGGCTCAGGAGGCAATTGAGTAATAAGACCATTATCATCCCGGTCCTGTTGTACGGCGCAGAAGCATGGACACTATCACAAGTGAATGAGGAAGCCCTTGGTCGGTTCGAGAGAAAGATTTTGCGCTGTACAGTGACATGAGCCTAGTCAGGCGTCTACGGATTCAACGCCTAAGATGGCTGGGCCTTGGGACGAAGAAGCAGAGGACAGCCGCACTTAAGATGGCGCACAAGGGTGGAAGGGGACCTCAGCCAACTGGGTGTGCGGCAATGAAAAAGGCTAGCAAAAGATCGTGCTAGTTGGAGGGGCATGTTGGTTGGTTGGCCCAGGTTCACCCCGAACTGTAGCGCCCATTAAGAATAAGATCCCCGCCTAGTATATTTCTAGTTTAAGATGTCTTCATTTTCTATAAAGTCTAAATTAGAAACTTTCACCAATCGAAATGAGCAGTTTATGTGCAAAAGATTGTTCAATGTGCACACATGAGTGTGCGATTCCTTACCTTGGGTTACATGGAGCGATAGCAAATATGCGGCTTGGTACCAACAACACGCGGTGTTTCCAAGCGGTTCCCCATCTAATAGGACCCATACACATGTCATGTATGGGTCCTGTGCAAACATGTCTTCCCCAGACACGGTGCAAGCAATCTGCGCAGACATTTGTTTGTATCGTTTCGTCCAGGGATAAAGAATGAGATACCAATCTATTGGCATTGACAGGCACTTTGACACATTGCACCTACAAACGCGTTGCGGTTTGACGGCGTCTTGACTATGTCATTCTGCCTTGTTGCGACCCTTTTGCCACGTCTTGACTCTACACATCGACTTCTTGAGACTATCGTTGGTTAGTCAAAAGCGTCGTTTTTAAACGGAGAATAACACGCATAGTATCGATGAAATAAAAACAAAAAAACCAACCCCTGCGGTGATCACTGGGCAGACGTACGAACGTTTTCCATCTTGTTCATTTACATATTTATGCACACGACACAGACGGTATGCGTAACTGCCTGAACACAATGAGGTCGCTGTCGCTGTCTCGGTCTTCTGTCAAAAGTTAAATGTACGTAAGCCCCATAACGTAGACACAATGTTGTCGCAGTCGCTGTCTCGGTCGTAGGGTGTGTCGCGCGAGTTGGCAAACTTTTAACTCGGTCATACGACATTGTGACAGGTGCGTAGAAAAAAGAAAACAAAACACAAGGAAAACTTCAAATCGGCGGTTGACGGTTCGTTGTACATAAGTACTTACTTACTTATCAGGCCAGCGATCCATGGAGGATCTGAGCCTGAGCTATAACTGCCTTCCATCCTTGAGGGTCCCGGGCACGCTGCTTCTAGTTGTCAAGACCAAGATGTCTTACATCCGCGATTACTTGGTCTTTATACCGGAGGTTCGGTCTTCCTCTTCTTCTCGAACCAGGAGGCTCGGAGTCGAAGACCCTCTTAGCTGGAGCGTTGATGTCCATGCGCCTTCCGGACTACATCCACATCTTGGTACAGCTCGTAGAGTTCGCGGCTGTGTCTTCTTCACCATTCACCTTCCTCACAGACAGGACCAAATATCCGGCGCAGAATTTTTCTTTCGAAAGAACCCAAAATCAGCTCCGCTGCCCTGCTTATCGTCCAGCTTTCAGCTCCGTACAGCAAGACTGGCAGTATGACCGTTTTGTAAAGCATGACTTTGGTCCTTCGAGTGAGGAGTTTTGACCCCAGTTGTTTAGACAACCCGAAGTAGCAGCGGTTGCCAAGGGCGATTCTATGCCGGATCTCCACTGTGGTGTCATTTGTGGAATTTACGTTTGCCCCGAGGTAGACAAACTCCTTAAATATTTTGTCCCAGGTGGTGAGCGACGGATTGGTTTTTGCTTGACAGCATGTATTTCGTTTTGTCCTTATTGATCTTAAGACCGACTCGTTTCGCCTGTTCTTCAATCGCCGTGAATGCTCCACAATGCCACGGCGAGAACACGCGATGATGTCGATATCATCCGCGTATCCTAGCAGCTGGATGGACTTGTAAAAGATAGTGCCTTCCCTGTTGACGCCTGCCCGTCGCACTATCTGCTCCAGCACCAGGTTGAAGAAGTCACATGACAGCGCATCTCCTTGCCGAAATCCGGTGCATGTTTCGAATGGTTCCGAGGTCCTAGAACCGAGTTGCACGGTGCATCGCGTGTTTTTTAGTGTGGCGCGACACAACTGGATCAGTTTTACCGGGATCCCGAATTCGGCCATCGCCCCAAACAGTTCTTCACGATGAATGCTGTCGTATGCGGCTTTGAAATCGATGAAAAGATGGTGCGTATCGATTCGAAACTCGTTGGTCTTTTCCAGGATTTGTCGAAGTGTGAAAATTTGGTCTATAGTTGATTTGCCGGGCCGGAAGCCGCACTGGTAGCTGCCGATTAGTGCGGTGCAAAATGGTTTTAGACGTTCACACAATACGCTGGACAGGATCTGGTATGCGACATTGTACATAAGTACAAGGTGTCTCAAAAGAAAGTTTATATTTAGTGGATCGAATAAACGAAGTAAACATTCTATCGAAAACAATTTCGTTTATCATTAACTTGGGAATTGATTTCTTAAAAATATTGTCATCTAAATGTAAGCCCTCGCGTTCGCGACAACCATTTAATCGAACATCAAAATTACTCACTACATTCTTTACGTTTTCTTACGTTATCGATGACCTTGACCGTCCAGATTTTGGTTTTTCTATTGTTGAACCAAACTTCAAACTTTTTTACCCATTTCTAGATCAGAGGAATGCTTGGCGCATCCTTTAAATGGCGTAAAATTCGAATATTGCAGAATTTTCTACGCACCACAATCGCCGAATCACCGTTTTTGTAAAACGAGTAGCGAGTGAATTCCCTAGAGCCAGGCTACCGATTGACATACCCCCGCGCCCCACGGATTCGTTGCGATCGCGCATTAAGCTAAACAAATGTAAACTTTCTTTTGAGACACCTTGTATATGGACAAAGGTGAAAACAGCTGTTAAAATTTGACATAACAAAGCGACCTCATTGTGGGCGAGATTTTGCCAATCCTAGCGACAGCAATGCCGATCGCGACCGAGACAGCGTCCTCATTGTGTTCAGGCAGTAAACATGTGCGCAACAACAAAATATATTGGTCTGTAACGACGTGTATGGGCCCTATATGTAGGTAAGTACTGACCGCATCCGATTCTGGTTGATTGCGGTGATCGGACGAGAACCGATGCATTACCGATTATTCGTCTAAGAATCTTACCGCAGCTAACAAAGAGCTAATGACCTTGAAACACCTGAACAGGTCTTCGCAAAATGTAGCTAAGAACCATTTCGATCACGTTAGTTTTCAAAAAAAATGGCATCATAATCGGCCCATTCGTTGAGGAGCTATGGTACCACACAGACACGCAGGCACCTTTTTGCGTCGGAGGTTAAAAATGACAAATGGGTGTTTTCATTTCTTCCACTGGGGAAGCTAGTCCTGTGGGCCTTGCGGGTCGCACCTAGACCACATTTTTACCTTATGGAAAGGACATACCCCCCCCGGAAAGATTTCTGAAACAAAAAACAAAATTAAAAAAGAAAACAATGATCAAAATCGGAGCTGTTTCTGAGGACTTTCGAAGTGATTTACGGCTTCATTGACGCGACTAATGAGTTTATGGACGATATCGACATTCATAAGTTAGTGACACGAAATGTGTTAATATCTACTTACCTACCTCAAGGACCGTGAAATTAACACAAAACTGCACATAAATGATAACTTTCTCCACAGATAAAACGTTTTGTGAGGAACCTGTTTCCAGCCTGTTTCTGTAACCGAGATCAGGGACAGAGATATAAAGAGATGGAAGACTTTCGTACGTCTGCCCTGCGATCTCACTGGGGTTGTTTTTTTTTTTGTTTTTAATACACCGATACTATAGGTGTTATTCTCGTTTAAAAACCAGATTCAAAACTAACACAATAATATTCTCAAGCCGTCGATGTGTTGAGTCAAGACGTCGGAAGAAGGCAGAATGAAATAGTCAAAACACCGTCAAACAGCAACGCGTTTGTAGGGGCCATCTGTCAAAACTCCTGTCTGTCGGGGATAATATAGAGATGCCAATGCTCTGATGGTTTGCACTCATTTTTGACATATTACCTACAAGCGGTTTGATTGGAAAAACTGGAAATTCGTGTGTGGAATGCCGATTATGGAACCATTTACAATTCAACCAATTATTGTCCGGAGAGACATGTTCACTTGTTTTATTGAATTTGAATTTAACGACTCACTATTTCGGGTAAAAAAATTTTTTTCTATTTCTGCTTTGCTTATTTATACGATTTTATACGATTCAATACTTTCGGTCAACTTTCGTTTTTTCTCTTTTGTGTTGCCTGTTCGCGTGGAACGAAATATTACACTATTCAGTACGGAGCTCACCACAAAGGAGGATTTTACGTTTTGCTAACAGATAGCGCACAACACACTCGCAAAAAATGAGAAAAGGAAAAAGAGGAATGTCAAAGTATTGAATTAAATCTCCGGTACAGGCAACACGACCCACCTCGGACGCTTCTCAATTCTCTTTCCAACATGTTCGTGTTGCTGGAGAGAGAGAGTTGAATCGTATAATAGCCGACTTAGCTTTTCATTTTTAGGAGTTACAACTTAACGTTTTCTTCCTGCTAGTATGTTAATTTCAAAGAGAGCACCGTGGCGCAGTGGGTAGTGTGTTGGCCTCTGTCGCCGATGACACGGGATCGAATCCCGACACAGCCATGTCATCGAACGTGTTTTTCACGGTGTTTTGTCCTCAGCAGGGTTCTGACAAAACCCCCTGTAGTAAAATTGTCATGAAAAGCTTCACGAAATTCGCCGTTCGGATCTGGCAATAAACTGTATATCCCTCTCACCTATCTTCTTCTTCTTCTTCTTAGTGGGCGCTACAGTTCGGGGTGAACCTGGGCCTCAACCAACATGCCCCTCCATCTAGCACGATCTTTCGCTAGCCTTTTCCATTGCCGCACACCCAGTTGGCTGAGGTCCCCTTCCACCTGTGTGCGCCATCTTAGAGGCGGCCGTCCTCTGCTTCTTCGTCCCTCGGGGTTGGATTCAAAGACTCTCCGGGCTGGAGCTGTGGTGTCCATTCGCTCTACGTGGCCCAGCCATCTTAGGCGTTGAATCCGTAGACGCCTGACTAGGCTCATGTCGCTGTACAGCCCGTAAAGTTCGTGGTTGAATATTCTCCTCCATCCGCCGTCTGCGTTTATAGGCCCAAAAATCACGCGCAAAATCTTTCTCTCGAAGCGACCAAGGGCCTCCTCATCCGCTTTTGATAGTGTCCATGCCTCTGCGCCGTACAACAAGACCGGGATGATAAGGGTCTTATATAGAGTCAACTTTGTCGTTCGGGAGAGGGTTCTATTACTCAGTTGCCTCCTGAGCCCAAAGAAACAGCGATTGGCAAGAGTGATTCTGCGTTTGATTTCGGAACTGATGTCGTTGTTCCAGGTCACTGCGGAGCCAAGGTAGACGAAGTCCTTAACTACCTCGAACTTATATCTGCCTATACAAACGTTCTGGTCGACACGTCGGTGTTGAGCGTCCTTTTTTGATGACAGCATATATTTAGTTTTGCCCTCGCTTACCGCCAGACCAATTTTCGCCGCCTCCATCTCAATACTCGCAAACGCCTCATTGACATCTCGCTGTGATCTACCTATTATGTAAATGTCGTCGGCGTATGCAGGGAGTTGCGAGGATTTGAAATAGATTGTGCCTCTTGTATTGCCTGTGATTTATGCACAATCATTTCTAATATGATGATAAAAAAACTCACACGACAGCGCATCGCCCTGTCTAAATCCTTTCTC